>CM048841.1:15967396-17351562 GCA_026545765.1 Plantago major | reverse complement strand
GCTTTGAGCAACAACGAAGGTGACTGTGTTCCCAATGGAAAAGGGTGGGAAAGGCGGTGAACTTCTTCTCCTTAGATCCGGCACAAGTAACAAACTTGAAGGGAATTTTGCCGACCAACCATCTGACGACGTTCCAACCATAGAAGCATCCATGGCACATCTCCAAATAAGGCTTGTCACAGCCATTACCCGGCTTGAGGCATCCGCTTTCTTTTTAAGAGTTTCTAAATTTGATTGAGAAAACACAAAACGCCTTGTCACCGACTTTACCTCTCAAAAAATAGTCAGGCAAGATTCCCAAAAGCTCATCAGAATCCTGAGTTGGATCGGGAAGGAACATGGAAGGTGCACTGAAGTTTGGGCTGATGTTGTCCTCCAAGGAACCACGGGCTGTTGCAGCCCATGCCTTTAAACATATTGTGACGCCCCAACTGTAAGTACCAAACTTACTGGTCGAATTGTCACCCGCCTACAACATCATTTCAAGAATAAATACTATCTTTCAGAATGTTACAGGGACGGTCAGGTTGTATACATGTAACAAGCAGTAATAAACTAAGTTTTTGTTTTTTTTTTAAAATTTAATAACCTCGAAAATAAACAAAATGCAACATTATTTCAGCGAGAAAGTTGATTCTTAGGGACTTAGGGCAAATCATTACTTTAATTCACATGAATTTTACACATTCTTCAAGTACGCAAATCCCTATATTCAAGCAAGCCAGTAAGCAAACATCAATATGTACACGTAACATTCCATTGATTACTCGGAGAAGGAAACAAAAGAGGGTAAGTCTTTGGTGACTTAGTGAGGTAAGTAATCAAATGATAGAAAGAAAGGAAAAGAGAACAAGAAGCAGATTTTTATTGGAAGCTGTCAAGGAAAAGCTAATAAGGAAGTGAATAATCAACATGTATTTTTAACACCATTTTAATCCGGTGAGGCGACCTCGTCGAATGGCAAACAACGATCACATAACATGTAGCAGGTAACATGCAGTCTGAGTAACATACAGCAATACAAGTAATAGGTAACATGTTGATTTGGGACGAGGGATATAGCCCCCGACTATACCCGACTCCCAAATGGTAGTTATATGCATTAGTCTGGGCCCATTTGTCACAATACTGGTTTAATATAAACACGATAACTTTCCGATGTCGGTAAGAGATAAAAGTTTAGGCGAATGGAAAACATTTGATACAAGAAGATGAAGGCACAGTTGAAAATATTAAGACGGTAACTGAGAAAGATGAATTACTGAGGGAGTGGAAAAAAGAGAGATATTACAGTGGTTTCACTACAAGAAAACAGGGTATCTGTGACGATGACATTGCAACAAAATTTGAAGTCGTCGCTGGTAGCGACAAATTACCTACGAAATAGCAACAAATTTAATACACGAATACAATTTATGACATTAGCAACAACTTAACATCAACTTTACCCACAAACTCATTTTTTGTTACAAAACAGAGCAACTGTGACAGTTATATTCTAACAAAGTTCTATTCCGTCGCTAGTAGTAACAAATTACCTACAAAATACCAACAATTTTTTCCACTTATATTTCATATATCAATAACAACAAAATACCATCAAAATTTACTACAAATTAATTTTGGTAGCTGTTTCGTTACAATTTTGTTGCTTCGATTTGCAACAACTTCATTATTGCGTTGGTATTTTGTACTTATACATCTCTCGTGAAATTGAATAATATTTGGTCAGAATACTAGAGTAGAGTGGCAGGCATAACTATTGCTACCTTTTACAAACCTAAATTAAAACAAGTGCAAAAAATAAAGTAAACAAGTCACATTCAAAACCAATCTTCCAGAAAAAAAAAAAAAAAAGAAAGAAATAAGTATGTATAAAAATCTCAATATATATACATTCTAGCAAAATTAATCATTATTCAACTATAGAACAAATCTTTATTAAGGAAAAGGAGAATTTTAATCAGCGTAAGAAAAAAGGCAAAAGAAGACCTTGATGAAGGGAAAAGGAGAATTTTATGACATTCAGAAGAATGGAAACTGGTTGACAAGTGAATAGAAAAAACACAAAGAACTCAAACTCTCTCAAGCAGCCTTTATTATTATGCACAATTATACAATCTCCATCAGGCTCTCAATACGATGACCAAGCAAAACATAGGTACTATCAGTTTTTCAGAAATAACCATTCTAAAAAAAAAAAAAAAAACACCTAGCAAGAAATATAACAAGGGCTACCAGCCTTTACAAGAAATCCAACAATCACAAGAATGAGAGAGTGAAGTCGCTAACTACGTAACAAAATAAAGCAAACCACCATATATAAACAAGCTAACCAAAATAATAAAACTATAGTATAATGAATATCTCAATGTATAAGATAATTAGGTTCATTACGAGTAAAAACAAAGTGTCGACTCCTCATCAAAAATTGAAAACTCTAAATTGACTTGCGTGACAAATCTCACAATCTCATCAATGTACGATGATAACGAAAGCAAGCACCATACTATCTTATCCACATCCTTTTGTTGACACTGCAATATTAATTAGGTCAATTAGTAGCACATCGAGAGATAAGGTCACTAACGAAACTACAACATGGTAAAATAAATAAAAAGTCAAAGAATTTAAGAAAATAGGGAACTGAACAAGTAATTTCAGCTTCTACTTCATAAAATACCAGATATAAGAGAACTAAGTTCACCTGGAAGCATTGATCATTATCAATCTGATCATCACTACTGTCTTCTTCATCTTCCTCTTCTTCATCTTCCTCTTCATCTGTATCTATATACTCTTTACTTAATACATCGTCTAATTCTATTTCATGCTCATGATCTTCATCATCCACACAGTCATCTACGACCTTCCAAAGCTCTTCAGGATCCACTTCCTCTAAAGTAACCTTTGTTGTCACCTTTGTACATCTACATCAACCGGACTTTCCAAAGGAATTTGCCCCGGAGTCGAAATTTCTTGTTCCTGTAAAGGATCGTCAACCTTCTCCTCAACCTCTTCTTCTTGATCCAACAAAGGCACAATAATTCTATCTCTAGACTTGATTTTACACACTGCCACCCAATCACCTCGATCTCTACGGTGGACTCCTTTAGGATAATTTATGTAACTTACCTGGTAAGCTTGTGCAGCCAATACAAAGGGATCACTTGATCTCAACCTCGACTTCATGTTGACCTCAACAAGTTTAAAACGTGGGTGCACTAGTCTTGTCCCCCTCTGAGAAGTGTCGAACCATCGACACTTGAACCTGACCACCTTGTTTCCAAAATAATCCAACTCTACTATCTCATCTACCAACCCATAATAGTCAGTGTTCTCCTCTATACTTGAGCTTCCCAACACACAAATACCGTTATTCAATGTTGTTCTATGTTTCCCATAGTCTGTGGTATGAAACTTGAATCCGTTGACAAAGTACCCTTTGTATAATTTCAGCTTTGTCGAGATGGGGGTATGTCGAGCATCTAATTCTTGCAACAACCACAGGCTCGGTAATTACTCGACTCATTAACCTATAACATTTACCAATGTATTTATGCGTGAAATAAACATCATGAACAACTCATTAAGGATAAAACAAAGGATTCAAATACTTACATAGTTTTGAAACCATTTGGAAAAGTTCGCATCTCTTAGTCTGTCTAACTCATTATCATGTATACTTGGATGCTCTTCCTTCATAGCTTCATAGAATTTTCTGTCAATATTTTGGAATCACTTGGTTAACAATAAAATAATACATATATAAAACTTAAAAGTATATCGATGTATTAAATGATACTTACTCAATATAAGGAGAAAGTTCCCGACAATTCATCAAAACATAACGATGTGCAATGGAAATTTCATCATCATTCAATCTACGATGTTCAAGAGGAGGACCTAGAGGTCGGCCGGGATATGTGAAAATTGAAAGAGATCCTTGCGAATCATTTGATCCTCCATCGTCATTATCACGGGATCTGATTGACCTTGTCTCTACTGTTGGCTCAAAGTACAAGGAGCAAAATCTATAGACTTCTTCATTCAAGTATGCGTTAACAATGGAAGCCTCGACCTTATTCTTGTTCGTGACTTTCTTCTTTAGACCACGCAAGAATCTAAGCAAAAGTTGAGTTAGACAAAGTGAAAGGAAAAAAATGACAAAAGTATAGAAGTTCTTTCAATACCTCTCAAACGGATACATCCATCTATATTGTACTGGTCCACCAACCTTCGCTTCGTATGGTAAGTGAATGGGCAGATGCTCCATCGAGTCAAAGAACCCAGGAGGAAAGATCTTTTCAAGATTTCATAGTATCTCAACGATGTTAACCTCAAGCTGCTCCATATCTTTTTCTCGAATAATAGTGGAGCAAATATTCTTAAAAAACTGACTCAAGTCAGTTAAAGTTTCCCATATCGGCTTTGGAAGAGCAGTAAATGCTATTGGGAGTAATCTTTGCATGAATACATGACAATCATGACTCTTCATTGCATAAAATGGCCTTTCTCATTGACACGGCAGCCGTGTTTGAGACATACCCATCGAAAATTTGAGCTCTCGAACCCAAGAGCACACACTTTCAATTTGTTCCTTAGTCAAGGTATAAGGTGCTTTGGGCTTCCATGATTTTTTCTTCTCGTCATAAACCAAATTCAACTCAGGTCGGTCTCAATACTTCTCGACATCTTGTCGTGCTCTTGCATTGTCTTTAGACTTATTTTTCATATCCATGATTATATTAAAGATGTTCTCAAATACATTTTTTTCGATATGCATGACGTCAATTATGGCGAATAAGATTAGTGTGCCGATAGGAAGCTCCCAAAAATGCTCTTCTTTACCCAATTATGCTCCTCGCCGAATCCATTTATCTTTTGTTTACCACTTTGAGTACCGAATGTAATATCGGGAGCATATGAACTTGCCTACATAATTCCTCACCGGATAATCGAGGAGGTGGTTTGTCATTAATCTTTCGCCCTTCTAAAATGTAGTGTCTCTCACATGCTTGATGATTCATGAGCAAAAAAAGCGTTGACAATCAAACCAAGTTGATTTTCTTCCATGTGTTAAGTAGAATGACTTTGTGCGGTTCATGCAATAAGGACATGCAAGCTTCCCATGAGTGCTCCACCCAGACAACATGCCGTGGCGGAAAATCACTTATTGTCCACAGTAGACCAGCTCTCATCTGAAAATTTTCCATTTTACTCACATCATAAGTTTGAACCCCCTCTGTCCACAACATTTTCAACTCGTCAATGAGTGGACGCAAAAAGACATCTAAGCTTTTCCCAGGCCCCAAAGGCCCAGGAATAACTAGGCTCAAGAACATATAAGGCTCTTGCATGCACATTCCTGGTGGTAAATTATAAACGGTTACGATGACCGGCCAACATGAGTATGCCGTACCAAAGTTGTTGAGCAGGTGAATCCATCCGTACATAAACCGTCTGAACATTGCGTGGTTCGACAAATGAAGGGTTACATTTATCGAAATGCTTCCATGCCTCACCATGTGCAGGATGTCCCATAGTCCCTTCTTCATGTGCCTTAGTGTGCCATGTCATTTCCTTTGTAGAGTGAACAGACATATAAAGTCTTTTAAGCCTAGGAGTTAATGGTAAATAGTGCAACACCTTATGTGGCACTTTCTTCCGACTTGTGCCTTGCTTGGCTTATATCGAGGATGTTGACAAAGCGATTACATATTTGCAAATCCTTATTTTCTTTGTAATATAACATGCAGTTGTTTTTGCAGGCATCAATCCTCTCGTATTTCAACCCAAGTTTAGCTAGCTCTCTCTTGGTTTTATAAAAGTTCTTTGGTAAAAGATTACCTTTAGGGAGCACCTTCTGCATCATTGCTGCCATTCGATCATAACAAGCCTCAGGCATGTTGAAGTCTGATTTTATATTGAACATCTCGCACATTGCTGATAATTTTGTATATGTCTATGAACCTCAAGCAATGATTTGCTCTGCGACATTAGTAGATCAAAAAAACTTTTTGCATCCCTTTTAGGTTGCTGCTCTCCATCCCGTGCATTCCAATCAAACTCCGGCCCTGCAAAATCCATCACCATTCTTTCCATCCCAATATTTTCCCGAGTCATTGTTTCAATAGATGGTTCATCAAACATTTGACCCTCTGGTGGTTCACCATGGGCTGTCCATCTATCATATCCTCTCATAAAACCATTCCTAACGACGTCAAGATATACTTGAGCTCAAAGTTTAAACATTCTATTCTTGCAAGTGGTGCATGGACACTTGATTTTGTCACGATCGACACAAGATTCATGGGCGTAGGCATAGTCTAAGAAGCTATTCAGTTTGTCTTTACAATCAGACCTAACACGTTTTTTGCTAGCTAAACGCATCCACATCCAACTACGATCCGACATTTTCTTTTCTAAAAAAACCAAAATTGTATGTCGAGGTTAGTTCAATGCTCAAAACTGAATACATGATCAGTAGAATAGAAATCCACAAAGATTAATCCGAGTTTGAGAGTTTAATTTTAGCCTGTACCTATATTCCTAGAAATCCCTAAATCCGGACAAATAGTAGAAATACCTATTGACACAGTTATTTTATTTTAGCCAACTTAAATTGGATAATATGATGTGAAGGAAGGAATAGCAAAAACTCATCAAGCATGGTCAATAGTGAACTGAACCTGACATGTTTTTTCATAAACTAAATTTAACTGAGAGCATAAATTTACATAAGAACAGGGGAGTAATATATATGTGGGACATGGCACTAACACGCCTATACTCTATTACAAGCCAAATTGAGATGTGCAAAAATAAGAACCAGACTAGAATTAAACAGAATATCAAAACCAGATACTAAGATATCAAGGACATCATTATAAGCTTGTTCCACAACTTGCTTTTCAAAAATAATGATGTGCAAATAGACAGACCACCAACTAGAACACCTGTATCATATGCAAACCAGAACACACCTATGACCTACCATCTAATCAAATAATTTGCCCAGCACCTACTAAAAGAATGAGTTTCACAATCATCCCATAAAGACAAAGATTTAGCTAGCTCTTATACAACAAAATCTACTAAATTGAGATAGTTAATTGCTTGAGGTTGGAGCCAGAGTATGATAGCATGAGAATAAAACACAAATAGGGACAAACAAAAATCACATTATTGTTATAATTCACAAAATCAATAACAACGATAACATATGAAAGTTCAAAACAAATTTATATGACAAGATACAAGCTAATCTAACCTCTGAGTTTGTCGACGATCGTGTACGCTCGCTCGATCCGTCGGTTTCACGATGAGTCTGAAGTAGCAGGTGCGAGTCGTCTGAAGCGATAAATGAGCAGTTAAACTTGACGATGAGTTCGGAGTTGGATAAGTGTAAGGGAGGCGACGGTATGAGCGGAGGATGGAGAACTTTGGCGGTCTCTTAAAAAATTGGTGTGAATCTGCCGCGAAATTGAAGATATTGGCGGAGATCTGGAGTTCCAATTCGTTGGTCTGTTCCTATGCCTTTACTCTTTAGTCTATATAGTGTTAATTGAATTCTACTACTAAGGGAGTTCGACTTATAGCTAGACTATCTTACTAAATTTCTTAATTGATTTTTGTTCCCTAGGTCGGTCACACTCTATTTTCGGAATTAGTATATAGTACATGATACCGTCTCTAAAGAATTTATTTAGAGACATACGATGTTATCAATAAAATCATTCATGTTCTTAATCAATACGTCTATGTTATTAACGAAATAGAAATAAATATTGATGTAATATTAAAAAAAAAAAAATGTTGAGACCATAGGTGTTGTTGCATAACATCGTTAATTTTCTTAATAATATAGGTCCGTCCTTATATAATAACATTGAAAATATGTCTATAAGAGACGGTCTCTAGATCATATATTATCAAGCAAAACATCGATGTATTAAACAAAACACATATGTTATCAACATTAGTATCATTTACATGTTACCAAAAAAAAAAATCCTTAACAGATATTTTGATCAATACCATGAGTGGTTTTATTGGTGACATAGACCGTTTCTTGATAGTTATTTAGAGACCGTCTCCCATGAGACTTCGTATTTTAAGAGTAATATATGGTCAAAATTGATTCTGATTGACATGTCGAGGTGTAATGTTTGATTTTGTTTTTTTACCAATTAGTTTCAACTTTGACAACAATAGTATTAGTATTAAACTATAATGGTTAAGTGGTCAATTAAGTCTCCTGATAGACGGTATTTAGATATAATTTATATAAAAACGAACTTCTATTAATGTTATTAATCTAAACACCTATGTTTTCAACATTAATATTTTTACATATTACAATAATACTTATTTCATTAAGGACATAAATATTTTGATTAATAACATAGACCGTCTCTGAGATAGTATTGCCTCTACTAAGACTTTGTATTAAAATCTATAATAAAAATTTAGATCCTAAATTTATATATAAGTATTTTAGTTGAGCATTTGACGATCAATTTGTAGTTAAGATTAAAGCTAGTTAGAAGAAACTCGGTCCGGCTCTCGCCCTCCCGAACCCTATATGATCCGGACTTTCCATCACAAGATCTAGTCCATCAAAGGTGGTCATGTACAAGACTCAACAACAATAACGACGCCGCCGTTGATGATGATGATAGTACTCCATTTGTCTTGTAAAACGCCATACCTTTGTCATTTTCACATAAAACTGCTTGCTACTATGTGCATGAAGTTCTTAGTGTGATTGCTACTATGTGCATGAAGTTCTTAGTGTGATGGATCGGAGGTAGTAGTAGTAATAATAATAATGATAAGAATAGTAGGAGTTGGATGCTAATGCGTACGTTGTGCGTCCGTTATGCCAAAAATACAAAAATTGAAAATATAGATGTTTTAATTAATAAAATCGAAGATTTTTTTAATAATATATATGCATCTTATATAAATTATAAATTATCTAAAGACCTTGATCATGTCTTATATTTACTCTGTCCCATTAAAAACTTTATAGGTTGACTTTTTTTTAACTTTTGACCGTAAATTAATCACAAATTACTCGTAAAAAGTATAAAATAAAGTTATATTAATAAAATATACTTGATTTATTTTCATAATATAATTTCATTATATTTTTGTGTCGTGTAATTTACGAGTAAGTCACGGTTAAAGTTAAAACACAGTTCAACTTAGAAAGCTTTAATGGGACGAAGGTAGTACTAGTATATTTTTTTTCTAATTGATACACCATATAAATTATTAATTATGATTAATTGATTAAAAAACTATAATTTTTAATGACCGATTAAGAAATATATTGAACTTCACAACTAGTAATTAAAGTCCATATGAATAGTTTAAGTTTGGCCCATCAAAATAGTGTGGCTTCAAAAGTTCAACTGAAACTCTCTATCTTCTTCAGTCCTCACGCCATTCCCAAAACCAAAAGTACTAAATAGCGGCGGCCATGGAAGAATCCCTAAATTCCTCCAATATTTTTGTCAACCCGCCAAAACACTACAATTCCTCAGTCCTCCCTCCAAAATCTAGAGTCCATATGGTAATGGAATTTCTCAATTACATCCGATGGAAGCCCTAATTTTATCTATTTATACTCACACCTTCTCACAGTCATCAATCGTTCTCAGCTCTATACTGTTTCTCTACTTGAAGAACAAGGTCTGTGTCCACTTTCTCTCCTTCTACCACTATTCTGGTGTTGTTAAGTTTGGAGAAGGATTAATTTTGTTAGCAGGCTGTAATGTTTCTTGGTTTTGGAGTTTCAATGTGTAACTTGTATATTTGGTGTAATACATCTTGTATTCCATTTGTGTTGGTGATATAATGATATTTTAAATTTTCAAAAAGAAATATGGTCTCTGTTAGATGGATGGTTTTAGTTTGTTTCTTGGATTTTTTTTTAAAAAAATTTTGGTTTCTATTCGGGTAATTTGTTATAGAAGTCACTGTGTATTGGACTTCTTTTGGTATTGGCATGACGATCAATATTGGACTTATAGGATTGGGATGTTTGTTTGTTGTTAATTAACCACGTCTGTTCAAATCTCATAAACTGTTTATGCAGTATGGCAAGAAAAGTCAAGAAGACGAGTAGGGGTGCAAATAATTCCGTGGGCGAATGGTGGTAGGACCCAGTTGTGGAGGATGCCTTCACTACTAAGTAAACGGATGGCGAAATGATGACCTTCAAGTGAGTGATGATGAAGATGCTTCTCTAGCGAGGCGGTACTCATCCGATAGTCTTCTTTGCATCACCAGGACAAGATGAGAACTCGGATTCCGAAGATGACGAGTCTGGGGAGCTGCACAGGACACGAGGACCAAATCGTGGAATGGATGTTCCTGAAGATTTAGAAGACCGTCCTACAATTTTTACAGTTGGTGGCAGGTTATTCATTTTATTTTTCATGTTCATTTTGCTTTCCTTTATTCATTCAGTGTGTAAGCTAATGTTCAGTGTGTAAGCTAATGTTTTTTCTTCTAAATATACTTTAAGTTTCACGATACGTGTGACTTGATATAAGTGGTTACTATAAAGGAAAATTTTGAAGATGCATGGGCAACATGGAGGAAAGTACCTCGAGATATCGAGACCTATCTTTGGGATAAGTTCAAGGTAACGATTGGAAAATATGACTTTTGACATAAATTACCTTTGCTTTCGTTTTCCAAGCGGTGAATAAAAGTATTTTCCCTATATGACTTTGATTTGGTGTCGAGGTACATATTAAAATATGCATCAAAAAATGCATCAGTTGATAGTAATAACTATTTATATGATGCCAAATCATTGAGTTTATTGTATCCTATTTGTATTTGTAGAAACATTTTAAATGGCCTAAGCGGGAGAAACTTCGGATATATAGTGCATGGTGTAAGACTTGTTACGATCGGTTTAGGGACATACTTTGCTCGACGGAAAGCAAGCAAAAAAGGTGTCCACTCAAAATATGCGAAGTTGGATCGACTTAAATCTGAATGGATGAATACACTATATGGAATAAGTTAATCAAAGATTTACGGTCCGAAAGAATGGCAAAAGAAGTCGATTACGGAACTAAGAATCGTTTGGTTTGGAAGCGATAAGGCTTCAACTTACAGTGGCTCAATCAATTTGACATGAGATTAAGATGGTAAGTAAAATATCAATTTGTTTGTTTCTTGATTATTTCATTTAGATATGTTCTTACTTTGTTATAAAATTATAATATTGTAGAGGAAAGAGCTTAAACGTAAGCCAACTGAACTGGAGTTATTTGACCACACACACAAGACGGACGGAGAATACATATGTCCAAAAAATAAAAAAGTTCGGGTAAGTTTTTTGCATGTTTTTTTTTTTACTTCTTTTAGTTTTTCTCATATTTTTAGATTAGGCAATTCGATTGCACATCAGTTAGCAAAATACATTTCGGTAGATAGTGTGTGAAATTGTTTTGCCCTTTTGAGCTCTTTTGAGCTTTTTTGTTTTGTTTCGTTTTGGACCTGGCTGTTTCTGCTTATCTTCTTGATTTAATTATAGTGAAGTTTCTCTTTTTAAAAAAAAAGCAATTCTAACTTGTTTGAAGTTTTTTTTAAAATCTCAATCTTCCCACTCTTTCTTTCCAACTTCAGTATCTACTTCTTTCCCTCTCCTACTTTCCAACCATGAATCTGCTGATTTTTAGTTATGTAATGTTAGCTGTCATAATTGATCAGTATTGTATAATTTGTCTGATGCTTGTATAGTGTTATTTATTAACTGTATCATTTTTATAATGTAAAGGAAACATATGAAGCCATTATAGAAGAAAAATATCCAGATCCAGAGTCACGTCCAGATTTTGATGTCACAGCTTGGAGAGATGCGTCTGGAAGAGATAAAGGGAGGAGACTTTATGGATTTGGAAACACTCGGCAGAACCTTGACTATGAACGAGATGGGGCAGATGTAGAAGGAAGTAGTTTAGACCAAGGGGCCTTGGAAGATATGATTAAAGTGAAGATTGTTGAGTGCACAAAGGAGGTTGTTGGAAATTTGAAGACCGTTTTACCTGATATGGTGTGCGAGGTACTGGAATGTCTTCGACAAAATGAATTGGAAGATGAAGAAGATAGAAATTCTTATGACTCTTACGAAAGTTATGAAGATGATTTCGAGATAAATATGGATAATTCAAGAAGGCATCGCATTTACGCAAAGAAGTCTGACAAAAATCATGCATATGGCAAAAGAAGCAATGGTGATCAGCATGCAAGGTCTCAGAAGCATAAGAAGACTCGTAAGCACAAATAGTTGGTGTCTTTGGTGATGGACGATCAAGGTCATAGTTATTTTATTTGAATAATTTATTTGTCTTTTGGATAGTATCGATTATGTTTAATTTACATTTCTTGTTATCATTTGAACAATGACTTTGTTTGCACTTTATGGTTATTTTTATTATGAATGAAATCAATTCTCTATTTTAAATGTCTTGCAATGTTTTATTTTGTTAGTTTGAATAAATTTGTAATTGAGCTTCGACCAGTAGTGAAAATTTGTTATCATGCATTGGTAGCTTCCTAATTTGTTTATATCAAAATAGCGACAATATTATTCGTTGCAAATTCAATTGAATCTATAACATATATGCGACGTCAAATTGCGTAGCTAACTTTCCAACAATTACTTTTTGTTGCTAAGTTTGTAGTTATAACACCGTACACTTGTAACAAAATACCTACGAATTTTTTTTGTAGTAGGTTTTTCAACGAAAAAGTGGTTGCTAAAATTGTTGGTAAAAATTCAATATTTGTAGTTGACTTTCCAACAAAAAAAGTTGTTGCTAAAATTTGTTGATAAATTTGCAACGAATTTGACCATACAATTTTATTGCAGAAAGTGAATGTGCTTCACTAGTCCTTTTCATCATCACCAACAAAACACTAACATTTCACCAACAAAAAAGTGTCGTTGCTATATTTTCCAACAAAAATTATTTTCGTAGCAGTTGTTTAGCCACGCCACTTTCAAAAACAAATCTGCCACGCCAAAATCTGTTGGTGATACTCATCTCCATCAAAATAGCAACAAAAATCACCGTCACTGAAGGCCTGTTTTCTTGTAGTGTTTGGAACCCTCACCTGGTTCGTAAACACTTGTGCATTAAACACAAATATCTTTTTTTCCTAAAAACTTGTACCTACGTCAATAATTAATTATTTTGATTAAATTATAGTAACGTAGTCGAATAGCCACATAAACATTTAATTAAGTAGGACACGTTTTAATTTTGTCAAAACTATTTACGTATTGGTTTCATAAAAGAATAGCATAACTGGACTTTAGTAGCAGGTCTTAACTTTCACAGCATACATCACACTCACTTATTAACTCTGTACTACTTCAAATGGAGCTTTACAATTCTGATAGGATTTTACAAGTCTAGACCTCCAGGGAAACTATTTAGAACAGCTAATCGGACATTATAACATTTTACCCAGTCACTTTCAGTAAATCAACGTTGTCTACAACATGGAAAACATTATCGAGAACTTGTTGCGAAGATCGTAACCCATTTAAAACAATGTATTCCGTCCGAACAAAATACGATATCAGTTAAACAGAGTAACAACTTATTTTTATAAACCCAGAATCAAAAGCTAGCATATAGAAACAAGTAAAAGCGTCGAGATTCATAATTTAATATCATAAATTGAGGTCTAACCCAAGCGACATAATCCTGAATCGACATACACCCAATAGTACAACTAGTATAACCATATAGAAAGTCATGAAAGGGCAAAATAGATTCTAAAATTAAGACATAATCGTAACCAGAATCGACAAAGTATTACCTGATTACTTTTAAGAAAACTTGAACTCGACTCAGTCTCTGATTCTAATTTCTTGCTCTTATATATTAAAATTTGGGTTGGAGAATTGGGTGTGATATTTTCTGCTGAACTATGGCTCTATTTATAGGTGATTCTTGAGGTAAAGATTTGAGAAGAATGAGTATTTGGGGATTAGGTTGAGTGAAATATCAACATTTGTAATTTTCGAATGCAGATGGCAAATTGAACGAGAATAGTTACATCTGTAAATTCTATCCAAGCCATTGGGATGATGATTAAGCTACTTGCTATTATTTGGTAGCAGGTGAAAAGGTGGAAGATTGAGGGTAATAGAGAAAGAAGAAGTAAAGATGATCTGGATCAATTTGGAAGAGATAAAAATGGTGAAAACTAAAAGCATGAAGGTGAAAGAAATATATATATATATATATATATATATATATATATATATATATATATATATATATATATATATATATAAAATAAAATCCACCCGCACAAGAAGATTATTCCGGAATAATATAATGCGTAACAAAAAGAAATTGTTATAAAAGTGCATTAGTTAGAACGGGGTGTTACACATATCGAATGTGAAAGGCCATTGATGATCTTGTGGCAACTATAGATGCCTATTGAAATGCCACCACAACCAAAAATAGTGGCTTGAACCATAACCATGTATGTCTGGGAAAATATTTCCATAGAAGTAGGGACAAAAGGTAACAGTTCATGCAAGGACTTGTTCATCATTACAATCAATAAACCGAGCATCCTTAACTTTACCGGCCAGTGGGTAGAATCTTGTCAGGGTTTTAGATAAAGACTGCCTCAGAATTGTTCTTCTTTTGGTGATAATCATATCATGATCAATTTGCTCGGGTATGACATTGTGATCATTATTCGGATAAAAGTAAATGAAAGGCACGTAATGAGAGCTTATGAGCTGGTCTATCCGGGAAACCTCATATACCTTCAAGTGATGCGGTGTGGGAGCTGAAGGTTTGATGTTTTCAACAGAAATGATCGGGAGAATGGCATTTTTGGTCCTATGTTTTAGGCGAATAGGCGCCTTGATCTCACATTTAGACTCGGCATGTTTCATCCCAATTTTGATCGATTTGGTCCGTAGTCCTTTTTATTGGCGTGGCTATCGGGTCGACTCTAATTTGCAATTTTGACTTCCACATGTGCTGCCACATCACCACCAACCCATTTACATTTAATTTTAATTCCAAAATTGAATTTCAAAAAAAAAAATAATAAAATAAAAGAAAAACCGAAAAACTGAAGAAAAACAGAAGATCGGCTGCAATACCTGAGACACTCAAACGGGAAGTGAAGAAGTGAAGAAAAACATAAACTTCTCCGTTTCTACCGGCGCAAAACACATTCAACGGGAATATCGAAGATCGGCTGTGACTGAGACGATGATTCAAGACATTCAAGGCGTAGGAATACGAATCACTTATGGCACCTGTTAATGGTAAGTATGTTGATTGGTTATTGTTTTGATTAGCTTTGGGGATTTAGGGTTTATTGTATGGATTTGGGGTCCCTCTTTCAGTGAATAATGGTGGTGGGTAGTGTGTATTGATTCCTCTTGTCCCCTCTTTTACTCACCATGAACAATTCTTTATGTATTTCGATTTGTCTTGTTGCGTATTTCACTTTTAAGTATGTCTCCTTATCTTTGGTATTTGGTTTTTTATTGTAGCTCGTGCAAAAAGCTGTTTTACTCTCGTGTGACATTATGGGGGGAAGTTTGTACCTGTTGTGAGTGGTGGTCATCCCACGTATGAAGGTGGAAAAATCAGAAAATGGGATTACTTATTCTTAGAAGAATCGTGATTGAATTTGGTGAAGGGTTCTTTGTGAACATGTGGGTGTTGTTGATGTTAGAAAAATCCATGTGAAGATACTAGCTGGTTGGTTATTTATTGCTTCAAATCTTGACTTGAAAAAGGCTTGTAAGGAGAATGTGAAGGATAGACATTTGCATCTATGGATTGATAGTGGCAGCTGTGGTGAGGAGGGACTAATCTGTTGGTAAAGCATTACCTAGTGATAGTGATAGTGGTATGGGTGAGAATGATGAGGATCGACAATGGAGGAATGAATGAGGATGTTAATGAAGATGATGTGTATCATTCAATTTGTGTGATGACTTTAATGTAGAGGTAGTAGATGAAGAAACAATGGAAGAAGATGATAATGACTATAAGCTTGAATGTTGTGAGGGAGTGACAGATGAGATAGATGGATTGAGTGAATCTGGAGTTAATGAGGAGGAAATATTGGCCAAAGCTGCAGTTGAGAAGGTGAATATTGAGCTTCAGGGGATGAGAGAGTATTTTGGGTTCAAGTCTAGTGGGCCAGTTGTGAGTGGTAATGGGCCAAGACAGGGTAGTGGTGTTGGTGGATCTGGGCCTAGACAGGAGAGTGGGCTTGGTGGGAATAGTCCACATGGTAGTGGGCTTGGTGGGAATAGTCCACATGGTAGTGGGCTTGGTGGAAATGGGAGTGGGACCAGACAAGTGAATGATAGTGGACCAGAACAAGGTAGTGGGAGTGGACATCAAGTTGACAGTGGAGAGTCAAGTGATGGGCGATGATGGTGATAGTGACTCAAGTGGGAAATGACAACATTGTGTATGGGCCATGATGACTTTGATACAGAACTAGACTCAGATGGTAGTGACCCAGAGAGACCTATTAATAGATTGAGGAGGGAGGCATTCAATCCCACAGATGAGTATGATCCTAGTTTCAGTTTGGGTATGGTGTTCCCAAACAAGAGAGTGCTAAGGGAAGCAGTACATGCTCATGCAATCAAGACCATGCAAAACTTGAAGATCAAGAAGAATGACAAAGTGAGGTTATCTGCTGAATGTCAAGATGGAAAGGAGAAGGACTGCACATGGGAACTTGTTGCTAGGGTGCTTAAGATAGACAACTCATTACACATCACAAAGTACTGCCACAAGCACACTTGTGCTGCAACATATGCTGTGGCAAACATGTCATCAGGTTATCTTGCAAGGAGGTTTGTTGATTGGTTCAGGAATGGTGAGAAGAGAACAATTGAAGGGTTTAAGGAGGATGCTAAGAATTTGGTTAATGTTGATATAACATATGATCAAGCAAGGAGGGCCAGAGAGAAGGCCATTAAGATGATAGAGGGTGATCCAGATGCCCAGTATGGCAAACTTCATGAGTATGCAGCTGAATTAAGGAGGTCTAACCCAGGAACCACTGTACTTGTTGGGACACATGAGGATGGGGAGTTTCAGTATTTCTATGTATGTTTTGGTGCTCTGAAACGAGGTTTTAAGGAACTGAGGCCTATCTTTGGGTTGATGGATGTCATCTAAGTTACCCTGCCAGAGGAATACTTTTATCATGTGTAGCTGTTGATCCTAACAACAAGCCCTACCCAGTGGCATGGGCTGTTGTAGAAAAGGAGGATAAAGCGACTTGGGCTGGTTCTTGATGTCATCGAGGAGGACTTAGAGTTGACACCATCCACAGTTATACACCCATTAGTGATAAGCAAAAGTGCGATTCTAGCATTTGAAGAGAAGATGAGTGGTGGTACTCATAGATTTTGTATAAGACACATGTGGAAAAACTTTTATAAAATTTGGATTCAAGGGTGAAGGTATAGGGACCTATTATATAAAGCATCAAATGCAACAACTGAAGGTAATTGTGGAGTTTAATTGATTTGATACATATCTAACTTTTCAGTTTGTATTAAGTGATACATATCTAACTTATGACCTTACAGGAACCTTCATCAAGGTAATTGAGGAGTTGAGAGCTCTGGATCCACAGGCAGTTGAATGGTTAGCTGACAAGGAACTGAACATTGGTGTAAAGCTACTTCACTACACTTCCACATGTGACATGACCTTGAACAATGGTTGTGAAAGCTTGACAAGGTTCTCTTGGCGACTAGGGACAAACCTATCATAACAATGTTGGAATGGATCGGAGAATACATGATGACAAGACTTCAAAGAATAGGGACAAGGCAAAAGGAAATGGAAGACAAGACTACATCCATTATCAATGCCAAATTGCACAAGAATACACATGCTCTCAAATATGTCATCTCAAGGAAGGTGATGACACACATTATCGAGTCTGATGGCTTATCATGATCTTTTTATTTATACTGTCTTGGTCTTGAACTGCTGAATTGAGAGAGTATGTATGAATATGTTATAATTTCAAACTTGTAGGTTAAAGAAAAGAAAGGGAATGCCATGTACAATGTTGACTTTTGTGATAGATCTTGCACATGTAGAAAATGGCAATTAAATGGAATCCATGCCTTCATCTTTGTTAGTGCAATGGCTAGGGCTAAAGAAGATGCATATCAATTTGTTGATGAGTGCTATCTGATTGAGAGGTACTTGAGTGTGTATGCTCATGCTATATATGGCATCAATGGAGTTGACTTATGGGGTGAGTCCTTGTACATACCACCACTGCCCCCTGATTTTGGTAAGAAACCAGTTGGTAGGCCTGGAAAGGCTAGGAGAAAGGGTGAGGAAGAGAAGAACTCCAAAGCAGGAAGAAGAAAAGAGGTGACAAGTATACTATTGTTAAACCAATTTGGGACATCATGTTGTAGTACAGTGGTAGGCGAGTCATAACAAGAGAAGGTGCCCACTAAATAGGCCTGGACTGCATAATCCTCCCACAGACGGTGATGATGAGCATGGAAGTGATGAAGAAAATGGTAATGATGAGCATGTACCCAGTGGTGAGGGTGATGAAAACCCTGCAATTGACAATGAATCTGACAGTTCAGATGATATGCTAGATGATGACTTTGAGGCAGATGATGATTTGTACCTAAGTCAGTTGACCAATGTTGGATCTTCAGAAAGAAGCAAGGTATATGTTTGTTCCAGTTCATATATTGCTCTTATTGTTGTTTTCATAGTTAACTAACCAGTTTTGTCTACTTCAGGTCCTTAGCAAAATCCCCACACAAGCATCTCAAACTGTGAGCAAAGGAAATGAACAAGTGATCACTGAAGATGACTTTAATCCACTACCATCTGAAAATGTAAGTAATGGTTTAACTCAGTGTATATAATGGATCCTCTTGGTACTTGTCTCATTTGTTTGCATATATGTTGCACAGATTGAGTATATGTTGAGGAAGAGAGCTGGAAAAGGAATCAAAATTAATGATGCTCAACCACCAACTGTAAGGATTATTATTTTCTTCATGTTTCCTCTATTATGAGTGTACTCTGTCAAGCTACAATTAAGTTGATATTATTCTGAATTTTGCTTCTCAGGTCAAAGATATACTAACCAAAAAACAGAAGACAGATGCACCTTCCATGTACAGACAACTTCATCCTGATTTGTCTGATGATGGAACATTCAGCAAGCATAGCAGAAAATATGTGCACTTGAAGACTTTGAAGGATGTGATGACCAGTGCAAAAAACAAGGACAAAAAATTAATAACCAGCTCCTAATTCACTATGGTATTTTGGCTAGTTGAACTTTGGTTATGTAATGCAGATGCAATTGAACTGATGTGCTTGGTTTTGGCTATCTATTCTAGGTTCCATGTATTGCTCTAATGCAGTCTAGACTTGCTACTATGTTATATTTTGCTTTCTATTTGGCTATGGTGATCTATGTAGACTTTAATCAGTGTAATGACTATTGCTTTCTATCTAATTTGCAGTTCCATTTATGTGTTTCATAATATGCAAGCATTCTAACTTCATATGAGATCCAAATGGACAGATTCAAAGAGTTAACACTCCAAAATGATACATTACTTCATTCAAATGCTAAACACCAAACTGATACATTACTTGTGAAGTTGTGACCAATACATACCAAAAGCAAAATGTAGGGATTTATAACCCTAATGACCACACCACATCAGTCCTAATCAACTTACTAAACACTACTATTCAATTCATACTAGCCATAAACATAGCAACAACAAACAACTTCTGAAATTTCTTCACTTTAGCATCTTCTTCCACCAATTCCTCCTTCAGCAGTACATTTTCCTCAAGCAATTCCTTCATTCTTGAATCAGTCTTCAAAGCCACTAACTCCTTCACTTGCTTCTTCAGATTTGCATTCTCGACCATCATCGCATTCATTTGTTCCTCCATTGATTGATCCTCTTCAACGATCCGGAATAATTTGAGCAGATCTTGCACACATGGGGATCATACCATTGCCAAAACTCACACCTTCAACCTATCCAACAAAGCGGTGAAAGAAATTAAGCACCTAACCAAGAACCCGAAATTGAAACATTGAAACAAGAAATCAAGGAAATCTTACTGCATTGAGGCTCGATTGAGGTGTTAGCACACTCTACCCATCTCACTTGGATTCGTCTTACGTCCAAGATGTTTTCATCTGACATTCCTTCCACAATCACAAAGGCGAGTCTCCACTGTAGATAAATGCGAGTTTGCGATGAAGTTGACATGGTTGAATTCGTTCAATTTGGAAGAGAAGGAAAAATTAGGGTTCTTGGAGTGCGATTTGGGGTTCTTATAAGTTGTGGCTTTTGTTTTTCTTTTTTTCCATAACCTTTGGCCAAATCTCCATGATCTTACATTTTTCTTCAGTTTTTCGGTTTTTCTTTTATTTTTTATTTATTTATTTTTTTGAAATTCAATTTTGGAATTAAAATTAAATGTAAATGGGTTGGTGGTGATGTGGCAGCACATGTGGAAGTCAAAATCGCAAATTCGAGTTGACCCGATAGCCACGTCAGCGAAAAAGGACTACGGACCTGAAATCGACTGAAAATTGAGATGAAACATCTGGAGCTCAAATGTGAGGCTATCATGCATTTATTAAAACATAGGACCAAAAATGCCATTCTCCCGAAATGATCTCCATTGGTATTGTCCTGTTACAGTTGTCATTAGTTTAATTTTCTGCAATGTTTCAAAACTATATTCTCAACATAAAATGCTCCAAGGAAAAAGTATCATGCAGCAGAAGAAGAAGAAAAATATTGAATAAATCATTAAATTGAGCAGCAGGATATAGAGATAAAATTTGACTCGAGTACTTGGGAAATTGTCAAAATGTACACTAATCTGCTAGACTTACTCTTCTGTTATGCTAGCAGCTGTATGGGTATTCAAAATATCCCAAATTTGAAAATCCTAAAAACAGAACCCGTACTCTGCTCTGATATTTTAGGATCAAATATCAGATTAGCATTTTTTCAAATTATCACATCCAATCCTAATTGATTTAAAATATAATATTGACCTAAATTTTTGAAAGAAATCTTTAATCTAGAGGACACATCGATATTTTTACATACATAATGTTATAAACAAGGAACCTATAAACAATAGTATAATCAATTTTGACCATGAATTAGTTTTAAAGTATAATGATTTACTAATATTTAATACAATCATATAACGAATATTACCAGTTTAAATTTTCATTATACAATTTTGTTAAATTTTTTATCATAATATTTTAAGAGTAATTTGTTGTCAAATTTGATTACGGGTGACCGATCAAAGTCAAAGTGAAAAGTTTATAACTTAAAGTCAAGCTCCCGGCAAGGTTAAAAAATGCCAACTATACTAACAGTTAGAAACAGAACAGCTATCTATATATGCTGATTCTCCCCTGTAACTTGGCTAATAATGGCCAGTCACCTTTCATCAATTCACCTAAGAATTTCATTCACTTCTTCAACATCTGTTTGCAGAAAAAAGTTCCAAACAAGTTCATTTTGTCATATACACGGTTGCAATTTGTTGCAGATAGTTTAAAGAACATATCAAGATATGATGTGTACAAAACGAATTTGCAAGAGAAATAGGGCGATCGAAGAGACGAACCTCAGAGAGTCTGCATTGTGAAACTAGTACTGCTGAAACGAGAGCCCTGCTTCCTGCAAAGAAATGAACTAAATATTGTGATGCCTGGATCGCGATTTGCACGTAAATCAGGCACATATATGGCTGACTGAGGAAAAAATCTGTGATTGAGTAGAGATTGACAGTGTTTCAACTTTGAATAGAGTAGAAATGAGGACAAATTCTCATGCTTGAAGTTAGAAAGGGACAGATATAAAGCTGGGAGATCTTTTATTTTATTTCAGATCTCAGATGTTGGCCTCTGGTAGACGATGATGGATGATCACCCACTCTTTTATAGAATAAGTCCACTAAATATGTATCCTAAATTTTACATTATATAGGCGATTGAAGATTTCTTATTAAAATGCTTATGTGAGAGAGGGTTCTGCGAGTAAGCCTTGGCGTTCAAAAAGTGTTTGTATAGTCTGACGTATATTGCATAAATCTGATCGGTCTGACGTTTAAAGTATTATGAGGCATTTCGTACATGCAATAGTAAACAAAACCTAAAATATTCCCCTCCCAACTGAAGAACGATGTAATTTGCTTAATATAGTATTCCATGTCATATTAAAATCTCCATAATTCGGAGAAAGTGTTATATTTTGGCTTTGGCAATTCATTTGTCTTGAGTTTGAAAAATTACTCATAAACGATAATAGTAAATAATTTAATAAAATCATATAATAAAAATTTAATTACTAAATTTTCATTATATAATTTTAATAATTTATTTATTAATATCGTTAAAAGTAAATTAATGATCAAACGATTAACGATTAATATAAAAATGTAACTTTTTAAAATGGAGGGTATCTTTTAACATGGTTAGCAGGATGGAGTATATACTAATCAACTAGCTTGTTTTTTTACTTCAACTAATTTATAAATTACCAGTTAAACGTCCATTAAAATGTTTAGTTTGAAAATTCTTATGGAGGTAATAAAGTACTGATAATCTAGTGACATGATCCTAATATATCGGTAAATACTTGAATTCAGTACATTACAACACCAAAATTAAAACAATCTCAAATGATACAATGCAAAACTAAATTAAAGTTGAGGTCTTGGGGATAACTGGGATGGCGATAAGGGGAATATCTTTTGCCTGTGTAATTCCAAATTTCTCATCGAGACCAAGTGCACCCTGGCTCATCAGGCCTGGTTCGAATTTCCAGTCAAAGCCATGGATGAAGCTTGCCACCATGAAATGTGTCAATTTATGAGCCAAAGGCAACCCAGGACACATTCTCCTTCCTGAACCGAACGGGATAAACTCGAAATGGTTGCCCCAATAGTCTGATTGCTTGTTCAAGAAATGTTCCCGTTAAAATGAATCTGGATCCGACCATACCTTAGGATCTCTACCAATTGCCCAGAGATTAACAAGCACTTGTGCATTTCTTGGTATCACATAGCCATCGATCTCAACTTCGACCTGCGCTTTGCGAGGTACTAGAAGAGGGACCGGGGGATGTCTCCTCAATGTTTCTTTAATCACAACTTGCAAGTATGCAAGCTTTGGGATATCTGATTCTTGAACCTGATTGTTTTCTCCAACAACATCAACAAGTTCTTTTTTAAGTTTGGATATCTTTTCGGGATTTCGCAGTAACTCAGTCATTGCCCATCCCCCTGTCACAGCCATGGTGTCTGTTGCTGCTATAAATATATCCTGTGATCACTCACATTATTGTTAGAATTTTAAGGCTAATGAAATTGGTCCATAACTTTGTCACTCAACCAGGGGTCATGGCGTTTGAAATGAAGTTTCGTTAAGCGTGTATAATTTACTATGGTAGTAGATGACACTTGAAAGAATTACTAAAATTCATTGAAAGGTGAAAGAGTTATTGAATTTCAAAGTGTGTTGGTTGATCGTTGAATATGAAATCAAGAGTTGGAATGGGAAGAAATGCATGGCTAAAATTGAGGAGGAAGGAACTAGTTATTAGTCGAAACTGGGTTAAGTGATTGGGCCTTAGCACCCATGCTTTGGAAGGGAGGAGCTAGATGCTCCTACACGCCTTCATGCCCGGGCCATGGGCCGTGGGTTAGTCGAGGTCCAGGTGGGTGTGATGATCTTGAGTTGATTATTATCTTTTTGGTAGAAGCATATTGTGTTTGGTTAAGCGATAAGATAATCAGTTAATGAAATACCCATCGGTCGAGTCCGGTTAGTGCAATGACGGTTGTGTCAGATTCGGTTTGAATTTAATGAATTAGTGCGACCATTCGCCAAAGGATGTAATGAAGCGAAAATTCCAAATGATGTATGCATTTGAATTTTTGTTTCTGAGAACCTTTAATGCGAAAGGATACATCTATTGATTGACTCTTTAATATTATAAATAGCCCAGAATCGATTTCAACTCACAATCCATTCTTCTTCCTTCTCTTAAACTACTCTCTAAAGCCAGAAAACCTTTATTGTATTAGTTAGAGTCAAAGTTAGTCTTTAGAACTACGATTCACATCTTCTTGATTATCTTGGGACTATTTGTCGAGTAAACCGTTAGCACAGGCGGGGCAAATCTGATCTTAAGAAATAAGGCCTTTCTTCGTGATCTAATCCTATTCCTTCCTCTCAGTTTACGTCCTCATACACTACCGCTAAAAACAACAATTATATCTTGTAAGAACAATATGAGAAATGGAATAAACAAACAATATGAACAATGTGAGAAATGGAATAAATGAACAATATGAACACTCACCGCAAGTAAAATTTTGATTCTGTTTGGACTCAACTGAAAGTCATGACCTTCTTGCCTACTAAAGTCAAGCAGTACATCCAGGACATCTTTCTGAACTGAAGAATTCTTACTGGATGTGCCTTGCAATCTCCGGTTCACGACATTCTCAAAAACAGAAAAAAGTTTATCAAAACACTTCTTGGAACTCTGGATTCGTTGAGGATCAAACGGCTTGAGAATCGGAAAGTAGTCGTAAAGATTAGGAACTGCAATAGCTCCTATCAAATCCCGCATTATTCCCTTGACTTGTAGAGCAGAATCGGACCGATAGGCACCGAAATCAACGGAGAGAAATGTACCAGATATGTTATTTAGTACCGTTACAAAGAAGCCTTGCAAATGTTTACCACTTTGCCAGTGGTAGCGCAGCCTCGCACATAATCCCGGAGCATGTCCAACTTATCTTTGCGTAAACCTTGGTTCGAGTCTAACCGGAGGGCGGAGAATAACTGCTCTTTCAATAACCTACGGACTTTTCTCCATTCTGGACCAACTGGTAAGAATGCAACTGCAAACTTATCAAAGTCATTCACTTGTGTTGCACAAGTGATGGTTCGGGAGGAGAAAACATTGTCATGTATTTGGAGTATTTCTTTGGCCATGTCAGGTGAGGATACAATAACTGTACTTAAGCTGCCAAGCTTTAGGTACATTAAAGGGCCATATGTTTTGGCAAGGTTTGCAAGGGCTATGTGAGGACTTTGGCCAAGTTGGTGAATGTTGCCAATAATGGGCAAAGGGAAAGGTCCTGGAGGATATTTTGCCCATTTTCGATGGTAATGGGACCATGTAAAAACAAGAAAACTGATTGTGGCTACAACTGAAACAAAATCCATTTTGCTACCTTAGCTTGTTTCACATCTCTACGTTTATATCTAGCTATACACTACATACATACAAGAATCAACTAGCTAGCTAATTCTCCATTTCGGATGAATTGTTCAGTTTTTACTTTTACACTCAACAAACTTTAAGTAATCTAACATCAAAAGGTAAATATTCAATAAATTAATTGGTCCTTTCATGGAAAACATGATTTTTGGTTAGATATGATGATTCGGTTTTACACCGTCTCATTTAATCTTTTTTACCGTCTTATTGTCGTTCTTAAGTATAAATTTTATTAGTTTTTCTAGAGTATTTTCACTTGTTTTGTTTTTGTGTGTTTTGTAAGTATTTGGTTAAACCGCGTTAATTGGAGACAAAATGGTGCATTTTATATGCATCTGCAGGATATGGAGTTCCAATGCCTCGAACGTATGCTAGAAATGGAGCAGGAAGGTCAAAAATACCAAAGTTGGAGTCAAAGCGCGAAATCGGGCCTACTAGGGTACCTGGCGTACGACAGATGTTTCGAAGACGCCTTGACCAGTGACATTGGCGTCACGTAAGCGGCGTCGCCTTGACTCTTTTTCGGACTCAGTTTCCGTTTCTTTCCTAATTCGTTTCTATTAGTTAGAACAACATACAATTAGTTTGATATTCTCTTTTTACATCTTTTTGCTCTCAACCTAGAACCTTTCCAAGGCAATTACCTACCTATTACTGGAGGTAATTGAACCGATTTTCTTGTACTTCGACGATTGATTGTTGTTTGGGAGCATATTCTACATACTTTTCACCGATTGGATTCAAGTTCTTCAATTTCTACCTAGGGTTTGTGACACGATTGGGTAAAATTGTATCAACTCTTGATTCTTGGTTTTTAGTATTGATTATGTTTATTGCGTGTTCGTATATGATGTTGATTATGTCTTCGCATATCATGAGTAGCTAAACACCCTAATTATGGGGTGGTGATGGATTCAATGCATGCTAATTAGGGTTCATGCGATTCAATATACATAAGATGCGATTTACTCTGTGCCGTTTTGATTAAATGCGTATGTAGTTATGTGTATTGATGTTTTAACGCCAAAATCACCAATGGATATGCAACTGATCTTTCATACCAAAACGTCTAGAGTTTGCTGATCCATTGGTTCGTTGCAAACACAATAACTACATTAGCTTGTTAATTGTAGCTTAGTGAAATTGACGCCTTCACTAATGCTATCTGTTTTCTAGAATAAATTACAATTAGTTCATTGTCATAGAGCCTTCGTACCTTATCTGATATAAGATGTCTGCCTAAAAAAGCCTAGAGCAGTGTAATAATCGTTAGGACGTGTCCCAGTGATAACTAGAGTAAATCGACATCATTATTGTTGCATGTTTCCTGCTAGCTAGCTTGTTTTCTGTCACCACACCATAATTCCCTCTCATATATTCATCTCGTTAAGTTAATCTGTTTTCTAGTTAGTCTGCGTAGTTGTTAGATAATCATTCTGCTGCCGAAGTAAAACAACCATTTACTGCTTTCCATACTATCATTAGTATTTGTAAACCATACTCAGCTTAGTTAAGTCCTTCGAGACCGACCTTGGGGTTAACTTCACTGCACTACAAGTTTTCGTAGTGTTGAGAATTAACTCTTGGCTTAAACAAATATTAAAACTCTGATTCGAACATCAAGTTAGATGGCGGATTGACTATCACAGTAAAGTGTGATAGGTTCATCTTTATATATCCTAAAAGTTTTAAGCAAAGCTTCTATCCAGGTTAATTCACAACAAGTAAATGCCATGGCCCTATATTCTGCCTCTGCAGATGATCTACTTCTTTGATCTCCAACTTATTAGGGAATTCCTAAAAACACACAATATCCAGTGGTTGACCTTTTTGTTATGGGACAGGATGCATAATCTGAGTCACAATATGCTGTGACTTTGATACTCTTTTCAGAAGATAAGATTATGCCTAATCCCATATTTCCTTTGATATACTTGATTATTCTAAGTACACCATTCATATGATCCTTAATTGGTTTTTCCATGAATCTGCTCATAATTCCAACTGCATAGCTTATATCAGGTCTAGTGATGGTAAGATAGATCAACTTACCAATTAGTTTTCTATAGTGAGTTGGATTTTTTCGATATGCAGATGAGTCTTGAGTATATTTTACATTTGGTTCAAGTGGTGTTACTACAGGTTTGCATCCTAGTAGACCAGCTGCTTGAACAATTTCTGCTGCATACTTCTTCTGGGATACATGTATTCCAGTTGAGTTTCTTGCTATTTCTAATCCAAGAAAGTATCTGAGAGTTCCAAGATCTCTGATCTTAAATTTATTCATTAGATGTTGCTTTATATGAGAGATCTCTATTGGATTTTGTCCTCCAATCAATATATCATCAACATAGACTAAAATAGCAATGAAGCTGCCTTTATGAATTTCAGTGAATAGAGAGTATTCACTTTTTGACTGTTCAAAGCCAAGTTCTTTAAGAAAACTTGTTAATTTATGATTCCATTGTCTTGAAGCTTGCTTCAGACCATAAATTGATTTGTGAAGCTTACAAACTAAGTTTGCAGTTTCTTCCCCCTGAACTAACAACCCTGGTGGCAGTTGCATATAGATATCTTCTTCTAGATCTCCATTCAAAAATGCATTATGGACATCTAGTTGAGTTAAATGCCAATTCTGTTTGGCTGCTAATGCAAGAAACACTTTTACTGAAGTTAATTTAGCTACGGGGCTAAATGTCTCAGTATAATCAAATCCAAATTGTTGTGGCCTTTTGCTACTAATCTAACTTTGTGTTTCTCTATTTCTCCTTTAGAGTTTAATTTAATCTTAAATACATATCTGCACCCTACATGTTTGATATGTTTAGGTTTTTGAACTATACTCCATGTTTTATTTTCCACAATGGATGTTAGTTCATCTTTAACTGGATTTCTCCATTCTTGGTGCTTAATAGCTTCATCATAAGATTCTGGTTCATGAACAAGAGCCAGATTAATAGAATATTTTCTGAGTTTCTTAGATAATCTGCCATAAGATAGAAATTCAGATATATGATGTTTAGTTTTAATTTTATCAGTAGTAATAGAGTAGGATTTTGGCTGGTGATGATATATATCCAAGGCAGAGGGAAGTTTCCTACTCCTGCTTGTTCTTCTTAATTGATTAACTTCATTATATCTTTCTTCTGCTGTTGGTGAAGTATGAGCTTGATCCATACTTCTATTAGGTGATTGAAGTGAGATTTCTCTAGTTTCAATCTCATTTTCTTCTACAGCAGTTTCTTGACCATTATGAATAATGTTATCATTATTCTGTGTGTTTCTGCTATGAGTATGCAGAATATCATCATCATAGATATGTTCAGGTACATGTATTTGTATGTCCTCTTTGTTAGTGATCTTTTCTTTATATGGAAATGTTGTTTCAACAAATACAACATTCGTTGTAATCAGAATCATTCTCTTCTCAATGTCATACACTTTATATGCTTTGACATTGGAGGGATATCCCACAAATAATGTATTTGTTAGATCTTGAATCAAGTTTTGATCTCCCAATTTATTCTGTAGAGGAGTAACACAAACATCCAAATGTTCTCATTATGGAATAATTTGGTTTCTTTTTATAAAACACCTCATAAGGTGCTTTATTCTGCATTAATGGTGTTGATATTCTATTGATCAAAAAAGCTGCAGTTAGAATAGCTTCACCCCATAAAAATTTAGGTAAATAAGCTGTAAATAACAAGGATCTTGCAACATTTAGCAGATGTTGGTGCTTTCTCTCAACAATGCCATTTTCTTGAGGTGTATAAGAACAACTCTTCTGATGTATTATGCCATTCTAATTAATATATTATGGCATATGGAACTCCATTCCATTACCAGTCCTTATGGATTTTACTTTAGTATTCATTTGATTTTCTATCAGTTTAATAAAATTTATCAGAGTCTGTTTGGTGTCTGATTTGTTCTTTAATAAGAACACCCATGTTAATCTACTATGATCATCAACAACAGTTAAAAAATAATGTTGATTATGTAAAGAAGCAACTGAAATTGGTCCCCATAAATCACAATGCAATAGTTGCAAAATAGAATCAGAAGTTGTATTACTCATTGAAAAAGGAAGCTTCTTCTGTTTTGCCTTCATACAGACATCACAGTGAGTATACTTCCTACATGAAACTTCAGATTAGAATCCTGGATCAAAGCTAATCTAGATAAGCTGGGATGACCTAACCTAAAATGCCATAAGTGATTATTTATTCCAGCAAGATCTGAATCACTTGTTTCTAGGCTGGTTATGGCTAGTGCTTTAGGGAATTTCAAAACACACTTCAGGGTATATAAGCCCTTGTTTCCTTCAATCTGTCCAATCTTGGTCAGAGATCCCATCAATGAAGAGTTTGTCTGTAAAATGTGACAAACATTTTTAGTAAATAGGAAAGAGATGTCATTGTCTCTACAGAATTTGTTTATTGACAGAAGATTGACTTTGAATGATGGAACACATAAAACATTCTTGAGAATCACATTTTCTGAGTCTCAATATCACCTATATGAGTTATAGGGATTCTAATAAAATCTGGGAAATGCACATGAGCTGAAAGCTTTTTAATATTTTTAGTGAACAGTTTTTACATTTGCACTATATGATCAGAAGCCCCAGAGTCTATAATCCATTTTCCAGCTAAATGACCAGAAAGAAAACTTGTAGTTGGGATTGTACCTGCATAGGTCAGATTAGCTGTGGGATCAAGATTGGCAGAAGTAGATGTTCCTGCACCATTGTTGCTGCTACTGGTCTGTGGTGTGTTAGTGAGAAGATTCTTATTTGCATTGTTGTTGTTTGCAATGCCCAGCTGATTGGCATAGCTCATAATTTCATTCATCTGCTCATTAGTGAATGTCATGTTGGACTGGTTGGTTGTGACAGCATTGGAGTAGCCAGTATGGTAGGATCCCCTACCAGCTCCACCAAATCTTCCTCCCCTTCCCCCTAAAAGCACCACCTCTGTTGTTACCAGTGTTGTTTCTTTTCTCAAATGACTGTGGATAGCCATGTACCTTATAGCAGGTATCAACAGTGTGGTTGCTCATGTTAGGGCAGTTAAGGTAAAAAAGATCTTTCTTTTCTTTCCTTTTTATAGCCCTTCATAGCAACAGTAACTGTGATCATGACATGAGAGTTTCTAGTCATTTTCTGCCTTTCTTCTTGCAACACAAGAGAGTACACTTTGTCTAGGGTTGGCTTTGGATCCATTAGGATGATTTCCCCCCTGATCATATCATAGGATTCAGATAACCCCATTAAAAACTTAAAGATCTTGTCTTTCTCTTGAGATTTCTCAAGTTTGTCAATCACTTTGCAAACACAGTTAGTGCATTCACATATAGGGATTGGTCTGTAATCCTCCAACTCTTCCCACAAGTTTGTGAGCAACGGAAGAAATCGGAACCTAGCTAGTACCTGTGGCGACAAAGTTCCTGTTTGCAAAGTAAAGATTCTGACATCATCAGGCTGTGCATATGGCACTTTCAACTTAGTCCAACCTTCCTTGGCATCATGGACATACAAAAGAGCACTCTTAATCTCCAGAGCAACAGAGCGCATCATCCATGACATGATGATGTTGTTGCATCTAGTCCAAGCTTTGAGCTTTTTCTCATCCTCGGGCTTAGGTTTAGCACGGATCCATCAATGAATCCTACCTTGTTCCTGATTGAGAGAGACATGAGAAAAGCCCTAGACCAGGTGTGGTAGTTGTTCTTGTTGAGAACAGGTGTGATAGCTTCTGAAACTGCATTCTCTGAGTGGTGAAGATAAAATGGAGAATCTGAGTAAGAAACCTCCACTTCAGCCACATGAGAAGTAACAGTACCAGCAGGAGTATCATTTGAAGAGACCATTAAAACAAGATAGAAAACAGATAACAAAAAAGAAACAAAGAGAGTTACATAAAAAGCAAAGTGGTGTTTGAAGATAAACAATAACACTCGATTATATTAGGTAGAAACACAGCTCTAGTGCCATGTTAAGAAACGAAACACTATGAAGTAAATAGAACTTGAGGGAAAACTTCGTTGTATTTACTTGAAGCTTGTGTTACAGAAATCTTGAAGAAAAACCCTAGCTACATGCACCTATTTATATTGCTAAATTGGCCTGATTCTTACTCTCTACTATACAATTGAAAAGAGACAAACAAGCATTAATACACAAGTGAACAAACGCCTAACAAACTATGCTACGAGGCTAATGATCTGTCCGTCGATTTTGATCCAAAGGCGATGGTCGTACAGAAACCTGCAACTCTGTCTTGAGGTACAAGACGCTCTGTACCGTGTCAGTGCGTGGCTTCTGTCGTCTCATTAGTTCGCCTTCTTAGTTCGTCCGGTACAGGTGTTATAATTTGATTCGTCGAGAGTTTTTGTCTTTTGTTCACTGATCCCTGAGACTTCTGCTTTCTTTCAAATGAGTCCTCAACATCTTTGGCGCGTTTCTCTTTAGTTCTTTTACTTTCAAATGTTTTGCACTTTAATCCTTTTGGATTATTATTTTCAGTGCTTTTATTTTGTTTTGTTTTCAAACAAGACTCATCTACTGTTAGGAAATTTGTTAGGAAATTTGTTAGATATTTTGTTAGAAATATCTGTTTAGATTTTGATCAGCAACATGATGACTTATCTTAGTCTCAGAAAGGTGATTAGTACTCTTGGTTCACTTGAACATTGTAAAAGAGGAAACCCACTAAGTATGATAGTCTAGCTAATCTTGTATAGGATGTTAGGTCTCAAAATGTAATTTTTATTTTATGAAGAGAAGACCAAGAAGAAGACATCCAAGCAGAACAAGTTCAACGACATTGAAGATTTGAAGAAACTGCACAAGATTACTGAAATAGTTTTACCGATACCTTGGCCAGATATCTTGAAGACACGAATAGTTTTAAACAAGCTATGTCACAAGAGATATCTGAGAACTGGAAGGTTTTCTGAAAACCAGGAAAGTGCCCACAGATATCTACTCTCAGATACCTTGAGCTTTAACCACATTTCTGAAAAAGAAATATATTGCAACAAAGTTGTTTCAATAAAGTGGTATATGAAGATTGAAGATAAGGACGTGCAAAGAATCAGATAATACTAGTCTCTGATACAAAGCATAGTTCTGTTGGCACTACAAGACAAAAGTACAGTACAATGCATTTAATGCACGGAGATATGCGAACAAAAGCAACGGTACCTTAAGAAGAAGACAAACACCTACTGATTATACACGAGATATCAATAGTTTGAATTTGATTTAAGCTATGAGATACTATTCAAACGACATTCGAATTCATCTATAAATATCAACACTTAGACAGCTTGAGAAGACACACAACCTGTTGAACTTACTGAACACCATTTACACAAGAAAACTACTTATCCTCAAAGCTTTCTGTTGCGACCAAAGCTCCTGATCTTAAGTAGCACTAAAGTTCTAAGTGTCCTGATCCTAAACAAGCACTGCTATCTGTGAAAGAGTTGAATTGAAAGATCAAGTATCTGAGATTCATTCTCTTGAACATTTATCTAAGACTTGGGTCAGTAAAAAGAACAAGATACCATACATTGAAAGGCGTATTAAGTATACTTGATTCACAGAGCTATCTGATTAACTGAAAAGTTATTAAAGAAGCTCATCTGACAACTCAAACCAAAAACCAACACCATCACTGGCGTGGAGTATAGGATGTACTTAGTTTGAGAAACTAAGGAATAACTTCAAGGTTATTGAGCACAGGAAGTACTTAGCTTGGGAAGCTAGGGAATAGCTCAAAAAGGTTTCTGAGTACAGGAAGTACTTAGTTTGAGAAACTAAGGAATAACTCCAAGGTTATTGAGCACAGGAAGTACTTAGCTTGGGAAGCTAGGGAATAGCTCAAAAAGGTTTCTGAGTACAGGAAGTACTTGGCTGTGAAAGCCGGGGAACAACTCAGGGGGAACATTTGGTTGTGAACCATTTGTTTAAGGAATCTTAGAATAGGATTTTTGTAAGGTGACCTCAATTATCTATTCTAGTGAATTCTAGGTCTTTGGAAGACCGAAGTGGATTAGTTGGAGGATTACGCCACCTCCAGATACCACTATACTTGTTGTGTTATTTACTTTTCTGTACTTACATTTCCGCAACACACACACACACACACTTTAACTGTTTCTGCACTTATCTATCTTAAGTCTTCCGCGTTCTGAATCTAAGTATCAGATATCTACACAGATATCTGAGAAATAGTTTTTATCGACAAAAGTTTTAAAAGACTATTCACCCCCCCTAGTCTTTTACTTTGCCGTTATCTGGACCAACAAGTGGTATCGAGCGGGGAGGTTCTAAAGCACTTACGAACCTAGATCCCTAGATAGGTGAAGGAACTTTGTCCATTTTCGAGGACTATTTAATTTGTGTGTTAAGTGTGCAGGAATGTCTCTGAGTGATGCACCCGTTCTCAAACCAGAGAACTACGAGAAATGGAAAAATAACATGATGCTCCACCTTGAAGCCATAAGTGACGAAATGATCGAAGTAATAAAGAATGGCCCAATAGTCATTCAACAACTTAAACAAGTCATGGAGGTTTCTAATGGTAGAGACAGAGATCAAAGCGAATGATCTTCACAAACTGATGCGTCAACAAGTGGGAGATCTACTAGTCAAGTTATTTACGAACCAAAGCCCAGAGAACTCTTGACATCGGAAGATGCCAAGAGAAATCGTCAGAAAAGATTAAGACTATTGTCAGAAGTCTTAACCACAACTGGGAGCATACTAAATTCTTTTATTTTAACCAAGGTATGCCAAATATCACTCCAGTGGAACTCTTCTCACATCTTGCTACGGTTGATTATGAGACAACACAAAGAGAACAAACAACTGAAAAGTTGTAGAATATTGCTCTAGTTGCTCAAGGAACTTGAAAGAAGAAAAGCAAGGAAGAGCGAGGATGCTCTTCTTTGCAAAGTAAATGAGCAAATATGTCGAGAAATTGAGAGAAGAAAAGCGAAGAGAAGTGAAAAAGCATCTAGGCTCAAGCTATCACCGAAAAAATATGCAAAGCTTCATTGAACAAGCCATTTCGAAAGCATCATGTCTTGAGGAAGTAGAAATTGGAAGCGATATCTGTTTCTATTATCGAAACCTGGTCACTTCAAGAAGGATTGTCACGCCTTCAACAAACTAAGGACGGTGACAAGAAAGATAGAAGAATCTTGAAGAAGCCGAGCTTTATTAAGCGAAGAAAGAAAGAAAATCAAACTCAATGGATGCTCTAGGCGTTGAGATGATTACGAAGATGACAATTCGGATGACTCGACCTTACCATCACCGAATTATGTGGAGTTACTCATGATATAATCGACTTGACCTCGAGAAGAATGAAATGTGTGGAGTTCTTTGAAATTGTGGACCGACATCTCTAACATAGAAATCATCTTATGGTGATGAGGTAACACATACTTCTTGTTATACTTATGAAAGTGATGAAGAAGAAATAAAAGATCTAGAAAATCTCGGAAAGAACTTGACATCTATGAAAGAGAATTTCTAATGATCCGAGCTAAATGAAAATCTTGAAGAAGAAAAGAATTCTCTTGCAAAGGAAAATTCTCAATTAGTTAAGATATCACGAGAAAAGGATCTTTGAAAATGCATTTCTCAAAGCTCGGATATCTGAGGCGAAAAAGTCACATAAAGAAGCGATGGTTTGAATTACGAAAGAAATATGAAGATCTTCTTTACGAGAACAAGGAACTCGAAAAGAAAGAATTATCTTTTCAATCTTATGCCAAAGCTAGTGACACTCTTCTTTGAAGTACAATCTTACTTAAGAGATCCTTGAAAAAGAAAGGACTTGATTTGAATACAGACAGATTGTTCTATCACTCTGAATAAGAGTGAGGAAAGAAGAACATTTGTAAGTACTCGACAAGATGGTTCCCATGCAATCTATAGTATCGGTCGGAAGGCGAAGATTGTTGACAAAGGAAAGCGATTCCGACTAAACCTTTGTGGGAAAAACAAGTAAAAACAAAAGCTGTTGGGCACGTCTACGAAAAGAAACACAACAACGAAAAGTGTAAACACCCACGATGATATGTCTCTCAAAAGGGTAGAATTGCGAGGTGGCAAATTCTCCCATGTCACTTTACGGAAAGAAATTGGACCGACCGGAGACTAGCAAAGCTGAGAAAAGATCTCAGATAGCTTCAAGTGATCAAAACGGTATTGGCTATAAAGGCATCGGGAAACGACTTGCTCATGAATACAAACAAGAGCAAGAACGATGGCTAAAGGCTAGAATTGCTCAAAGCAATTATCAGAAGTGGAAGTTGAATCAAGCCTTTGAAAATCTGAATGCGGGCTAGAAGAAATCGGCAGGAAAGCTAAGTTCTTTGAAAAGCAAACTTAGAAACTGACAATGTCTGAAAGCACCAAATGGAGCACCTAGGAACACACCAAGGAAGAAAATAATTCTTAATAATGATAATCATTCAATTAGAATTCCTCCTTATGTTCCTATCGGACAAAAGAATGTTCGAAAATTCATTCAAAATGGATTCCTCTTGGAAGATTGTTTAGTCTGATGGTTCAATGTAAATTGAGAACTTAATCTCACATTTCTGTTGTGTGCGGAATGCTTCCTGGACTAAAGCACAATGGCTATTTGATAGTGGATGCGGAAAGCACATGACAGGAGACAAAGCAAATCTGATCGATTACAAAGCTTGCAACACAGGACCAGATATCAGATTTGCTGGAGGAGAATTAAATCCCTCTCGGGATTTAGTAGCGTCGAATTGGGAAAATTAACAATCAGCGGCGTATTACATGTTAAGGATTTGAAATATAATCTATTTAGCATGAGCAGGTTGCGAAACAAAGGTTTCTTGTAAAATTCAAAGCAAAATCGCAAACTAATTGACAATGAGTCAATGAGCGATCTTAGTTGCTCGGCGGAAAGGTAGTCTTTATGTTGCCGATTGGGCCTACGCCTTAATGGCGAAGAATGTCTCATGGTGAGTCAATCGAGTCTACAGGAAAGAACCTTTGGTTATGGCACGAGAGAATGAGTCACTTGAATTTCAAAACTACGAACAAACTTACCAAGAAAGAATTAGTGGTTGGCCTTCCCAAAACATCTTTCAGAAAGGATGGTAACTGTTCTGCATGTCAGATGGGGAAACAATCCAAAATCTCTTTCAAGTCCAAAACTAGACACTCTAGTGTTAGACCACTTGCAACTACTACATATGGATCTTTTGAATCATACGTAACTAGTTATGCGGGAAAGAAATATGGTCAGTTGTTGTAGATGACTTCTCAAGATTCACTTGGGTTGTCTTTACGAAACAAAAATCGATGCGGTGGAATACCAAACTTCTTTGAAAAAGCTTGAAGTCATGAAAAATGACAAGGTATCTGCAATCAGAACAGACCATGGTACTGAGTTTGTCAACCAGTACATAAAGGAGTTTTGTACCTGCAAAGGTATACAACACCAACTTTCCTCTGTAAGAACACCTCAACAAAATGGTGTTGCAGAAAGGAAAAACAGAACCCTTAAAGAAGCTGCAAGGTCGATGCTAGCTGACACTGAAATAAGTGAAGTTTATTGGGTTGAAGCTGTAAACACAGCCTGCTACACTCAGAACAGATGTTTGATAAACAAACACCATGACAAGACCCCTTATGAAATCTTGGTTGGTAGACCCCCTAATATTAAACATCTGAAAGTGTTTGGTTGTAGATGTTTTGTTCTTAACAATGGAAATGAGTATCTAAGAACATTTGAACCAAAGGTAGATGAAGGAGTATTTCTTGGTTATTCTATGAATAGCAAAGCTTACAGAGTTTACAACAAAAGAACAAAGAAGATTGAAGAATCAGTTCATATTGTATTCTTTGAAGAAAGCAAGAAATCACCCCTTGATGATGAACTCTCAGAAAGGTTCAAGGAACTAATGTTAAAGGATTCTGAAGAAGAACCCTCAGAAAGGAAAAACATCATTATGGAAAGAGAGGATGACTCTGACGAAGAAAAGCATGAAATGCCTAGTAACAACCAGATGACTCACAAACATGATGAAGAATTTCCTATGAAATTTCCAGAAATGGAAACTGAAGATGTTCATCATGAAGCTATCTCTGGAAATAATCTCTCTGAAAGACATGTTCCAGATAGCTCAAACACTGAACAAGTGTCAGACATTAATTGCCTTTCTGAGAAGCAAAATGTCTTAGATACTGAAAAAGTATCAAGTCATAATCATAGTGATTCACATTCAGATCACATAGATGTTGACCCTACTAGCCCCAAACCTATGATGAGATGGATCAAGGATCATCCTGCAAAGAATGTGATTGGATCAATCAATCAAGGTGTTAGGACTAGGAGAGCAATAGCTGAAAATGCTAATTCTCTCTTTGGATGTTTCATCTCAAACATTGAACCTAAAACTATTGAAGAAGCATTAAGAGACCAAGACTGGATCTCTGCAATGCATGAAGAGTTGGATCAGTTTGAAAGAAACAAAGTCTGGAAATTAGTTCCATTTGTAGAAGGAATATCTGTAATTGGAACCAAGTGGGTTTTCAGAAACAAGACGAATGAATCTGGTGAAATAACCAGAAACAAAGCAAGGTTGGTTGCCAAGGGATTCACCCAGACTGAAGGTTTAGATTTTGATGAGTCATATGCACCAGTTGCCAGATTGGATGCAATAAGACTCTTTCTAGCCTTTGCAGCTCATAAAGATTTTAGAGTTTATCAGATGGATGTCAAAAGTGCATTCTTGAACGGTGAACTTGCAGAAGAAGTTTATGTTGAGCAACCACCTGGCTTTGAAGTTTCCTCAGAAAGTAGAATGGTCTATAAACTACAGAAAGCTCTGTATGGGTAAAGCAGGCTCGAGCATGGTATGAAACTTTGGCCTAATAACTTCTGGAAAGTGGTTTTAAGAAAGGTGAAGTTGATAAAACTTTATTTACCTTAAATCATGATGGGAAACTACTCTTAGTTCAAGTATATGTCGATGACATCATATTTGGATCTAAGGACAAGCAACTTTGTAATGACTTTGCAAATCTCATGAAAAGTAAGTTTGAGATGAGCATGATGGGAGAAATGAATTATTTTCTAGGATTGCAAGTCAAGCAACTCGATGATGGAATATTCATTAGTCGAACAAAGTATGCAAAGATATGCTCACAAAATTCAATCTTAAGCCTTCTGAAAAGAATGCTAAGATACCTATGAGCATTGGAACCAAAATGACCTATACTGAATCAGATAAGAGTGTTGAAGAACATAAGTATAGGAAATTGATAGGTTCACTACTTTACCTCACTGCAAGTAGACCTGATATTCAATACGCCGTTGGAGTGTGCTAGATTTCAGACAAATCCGATGCAAACACACTACAACATTGCTATGAAAATATTAAGGTATGTAAAAGGTACGATAGATGTAGGATTGTGGTATCCTAAAAGCGGATTGAGTTTAGTGGGTACTAAGGCGGCGATTATCTTTGGATCAACGCTCGATAGGAAAAGCACCTCAGGAACTTGTCAGTTTCTGGGTACTACACTTATCTCGTGGTTTAGCAAGAAGCAAAACTCAATTGCAACTTCTACCACGGAATTTGAATATATTCTTTGGTTGTTGTGCAACACAAATTACGTGGATACAACAACAAGTTAAAGACTATGGACTCGATGAAGAAAACTCCCATTTTACGTGACAACATAAGTGCTATTGCAATTACGAATCCTAAATTTCATGCGAGAACAAAGCACATTGATGTTAGACATCACTTCGCCGAGACCATGTTGAAAAAGCGATATAGAGATACTCAAGATTGACTTTGAAGACCAACTTGCGATATCTTCACTAAGCCACTACAAGAAAGTAGATTCTTAGCCTTAAGACATAGTCTTGGACTAATAGAACTACCAATGAAATTTGAAAAAGTTCGAGAATGGAGCGGGCATCCGGAGAAGAGGTATCTGGAGCGGGCATCCGAAGAAGAGAAAGAGAAATGCAAGCGGGTATCCAGAAGTCAAAAAGGCTAAAGAGCAAAAAGGCAGCTTAAGATCTCTGAGACGGGAACTCAGACATCTGAATCACTCTACAAACAGGGAACACAAAGGAGAATAGTACAACTATCTGCAGTCAACTACTCTCTTGAAATTCGCATTATTTCTATCTTAATGAAAACTTGGAAAAATCCTAAGTATAAGATGATTCGGATGCAAAGTGTTCTTGGTCATACAAAACGTGATTCGGATAGCTAATAGCCAAAATTCATTAAATGGGCACAATTACACTTGTTGATTGTGATCATTCTTTGAAAAGCAATGGTGACCCTTGATGAAATTAAGCGTTTGATCTATCTGGTGGAAATTAATTCACGATAAATAGTGAATGTAAAAAATTAAACAAAGCCCACTTTGCATTTAATGCCGAACTAGTTTTGCTCACGCGCTTGCAAATCACGGATCGTAACACAAAATCAATTTGTATGTATTTATGCATTGAGATTCTATTGCTATATATATAGGATTTTGGCAAAAGAAATCACTTTCGCCTAATCCAAAATTCCGACTTACACAAAAATAGCAAAACCTTCTCTTGATTCTCTACAAACCTTCTACAATCTCTGCAAATCAAGATTAAGTTTTTCTGCAAAGAATTACTGAATCAAATCTCTTTCAAACACCAATCCAAATTTCCTACACTATATAAAGAGATGGCCCCAAAGAATTCTTCCACACTGAAATCTCAATCCTCCATGATGCTTTGAAAAGCAAGCACCAGAGTTGGTTATTGTGAACAACCGACTTGTAGGAGATTTTAATCCTGACCATTGGACTTCAAATCACAGAATGATTTGGGGTGGTGCCATGGTTGAGGAATACCTCACGGCTGCAATAGAAAACCAAGCCGACAGAAAGCTGATTCTTGACATGCTTGAAAAGGCACAAATCAAGGGTTTTCTATCTGCTCGCCCAAGTGGAATTTCATCACTCGATGTGTTGGAATTCTACAACAACTCCAGGATAATTTCCTGTGTTTCTGAAGGCCTTTGCAATAGTGTACATCAAAACCTCGATCGAGGAAAGGAAATCCTTCTGGACTTAACAACTTTCTGTAAGTTGTTTGATTTTCAAAATCTTGGAAAGGATTTTGAAATAAACACCAAGGATGATGATCTCCTTGAAGGTGTTAAAGAAGCTGTCTGATGGCGTGTGTGATCTTGAAAATCGATACACCCACTGAGTTCAAACTTCGACATCCGAACCGGACATCGATGGTTCATGGGATGTATTGGCTTGCATTCTTCACGGATGCTTTGATGGTCTACAAGGAGGTCTTGACCGGATAATCCAAGAGCGATGGATCATGATGTTCTTCTTTGAATCAACAAGACAAAAGGTTGGAAAACCCTTTTAAGCTGGGAAAATGCGCCTTCATGATGTTTGTGAAGAAGATTCAAGGCTTGAGCCTAAGATCGCCAAAGGACTAGCTGAGCCAAAGACCACGAGGCTATAGTGCGAAGATATGCTACTTCTTTGGAAAAGCTTGGCATTGAGCTCGAGAGGCAATTTGAAATAGCCAACAGTAACCTACTCTACAAATATGAGTATACAAACTTGATGAAAAATGTTACTGGGTCTCAGAAAGGTTCTAAGAAGCGAAAGTCTGAAAAGGTATCTGAAGAAAAGGTTGCGACTAAGAAGCCCAGAACTTCAAGAAAGAAGTCTGCTGGCAAAACAGAAGACACACCCATTGAGGTTGTTGATTCTCAGATATTTGCAGGCATAGCCGATGAACTCATAAATGCAGATGAACTCATCAATGCTGCAAAAGAGTTATCAACTACTGAACAAGTAGACTCAGCAAGAGAAAGTGCGTTCAGAAATACTACAGAATGCCTTGCTGATGAACTCATAAATGCTGCCAAAAGTGGTGAAAAACACCAAGCCCTATTTGCAGAAATCACAGGAGTAATGGACCAATCAGTTCCTAATGCTGATGAGAGCTCTGACGATGAAGATGATAAACTAGTCATCTCTCAAGTCCTAGAAAGAACAAAAAGGGCTAAGGTTACTGAAATAGTAACTGGTGAAAAGGTATCTGAAGAAGAACCTACACCTCAGGTTGCTGAACAAGCACCTATAGCAAAGGTTGTTGGTGCAAACACATCATCAGGGAACGTTTCTTACGCACAACTTCAAGAAGCCCTGATGAGTGGTAATTTAATCTTGGCGAATCTTGATGAAAATGCCACATCTAAAAATCGGAAGAACACTCAATGGCGATCTTACGCTTCCGGACAACCACAACAACCACAAACACAACAACCACAACAGCCAAGTGGTTGATGAAATGGTAAATGAACTCCATTTGAATTACCAACATTACAATACTGTGAAGAAAATCACGCAAAAGCGGGTTCCCTGACTCGACAAGAGGATCAAGCGAGACATCTACTCGGAATGATCAACCGGAGGCAAGCGAGTTGCATACTCGGAAAGGTGTGAAGTACGAAACTTCAAACAAAGAAGTATTCTTGGAACAAGAAGACCAAAGTATAGAAGGGTCACGAGTTTCAGAGACCAATCAGCCTGACATGGATCAGGTAGCTGAATGGTTTAACTCTCATCTTGTGAAACTTTATGCTTATATATATCTTGTTACTTATAAAATTTCTTTGTTACAGGCTGAGTTAGAAACACAGAAACAAGAGGAAGCTGGGAAGCTTGCCTCAGAAACTGAGAAGGAGGTTCCCTCAACCTCACCTCTTAAGAAATCTGAGCCTGTGCCACATGTGATAAATTGATTCTTAAGATAACACTTTTCAGTCATATGTTCATGTGCTTAATCATTTAAAGTAAATGTTTCTAACAGGCTACAACTGAGAAAGAGGAAGATAAGGCAGAAATGCCAGAAAAGAACCCAGAAACCGACAAGGTTTCTGAAGAACACATCATTGAGCCTTCCCATGTGAAGGTATATATATATATGAAAATCAGTGATAAACATTCTTCACCTTGGGTTATCTTAAACTTCTTCTAAATTACTCAATACTTTCTACTCACAGGCTCACTCAGAAGTAGAAGTGCAAGGGGACAGAGTTGCGACATCCCCTGCACCTATGGAAATTGATGAGGCATCAAGGCCTTCATCACAAGAAAAGATTCCAGAGACTGCACAAGTCTCTGAGAGACAAGTATCTGAGCCTCCCATGGAGGTAATTGACCTCTCAGATATCTGATTTGTCACTTAAAGTTTTCTTGATAAAATTTCCTAAGTATTGTGATAATTTTAATTCTCAGGTTCAAGAAAGAAAGGTTGATGAGGACCAGACTTCCAAGTCTCCACGTCACAACAAGATATATGAGACACCAATTGTCTCAGTAGTACAAGTCTCTGAGTCTGATTGTCCATACTCAGGTAACTCAGAAACTAAACTACACTTCTACTCAGATATCTACAAAAGTTTTGAAGCTCACTCAAAACTCTTTCTTTCAGGCTCAAACAAGTGCAAAGCAGGCTCCCAATGATGAGAAAAGGGACCTACTTCCCTTCTTCAAAGCTCAAACCCTGCCAAATCATATTCAATGCTTCAAGAAATGGCAAAGGTTAAGGTGCTCTGATCTCTCTGAAATATTGAGAATCACAGATCAACCAACCAGACGAGCACGAGCTCTTGACTTGGAGACGTATATCCATGCAATGTTCCCTACCGAACAGTACACAGTTGCGACTCTATTGCATAAGGATTTCTCCAGAGAAGTGGCGCACAGTTTGATACAAGCCTTTGAACAGGCAGATGGTCAGACAAGATGGCATTCAAGCCAGTTCTGCCCCAGACTCTGTAATTTATACCTTCTGAACAAGAAGAGGTTAATGGGCAGAAGATCACTATTCCTGAAGTGATCAATCTTGTATCTGAAGATGATGAGGAGGAAGAGATAAACGAAAACGACTTCGATGAACCTCCCACTGATCATCACCAAAAGGATGACACAGACAAAAAGGATGATGATGATTCCCCTGCACCAGGGACCGGAGGAATTTCACAAAGAAATCTTGACTCAACTCCTGAAAAGCACACTGAGAGGAAAGCACAGAAATATCCATCTCCATCTCCTCAAAAGTCAACTCATCCATCTTCCCAACAAAAGGTTATTACTGAACAAGTAGTTGAGGATTCTGAGGAAATCACTCAGAAAATGTTGAATACTCAATCCAGAACTGCTCCACTCAGACAACTGTTGGAAGAAGAACAACAGCTCCATCTTCAACTGGAAGACCAGATAGCTAAATCCAGAGACAAGCTTGACCAACTACAAGATCAATATCTACAAGAGATGATTGCTTACTCTGAGGTTAAAGAGCTACAGGATGCTGTAAATGCCATCACCAAAGAACTCGATACTGAAGAAGTATCTGAAATTAAGCATGATGCTAAGGCTGCATCATCTTCAAAATAAGTACCATCCTCCTCCCAAAAAGGGAAGAAACCAATCTCTGAGATGGTTGCTGGACTCGACACAATCGATGAAAATGTCCAAGAGGATGAAGATCACTGGGCTGATTACTCAGATGATGAAGAAGACAAGACTTTGGCAGAGCACCGCAATGAACATCTAGCGGTTTCACACTTAAAAAGGAAACTGATTGCTCCTGAAACTTTCAGAAAACTGCCGAATGTCCACTCCCATGAATACATGAACAGATACCAAGTATTGGCTCATCTGAAAAAGGAGATGTCTTCACAGAACAAGGAAGTAATTGCCTCCGTCCCCTCTGAAATGAAAAAGTTCACTGAGCTCATCACTCAGAGAACAACTAGCATAGTCATTGCTCAGAAAGATCTGGGAATGATAAGGGACGATGATGCGTCTTTAGCTGAAAAAGCTTTCCAAGAGGCAAGTTATACTGCTGGAAAAGCAGATGCCATCCTAGGCCCATTGGCAGAGCTCACTGATAAGGACAATGGACTTATCAAGCAAAATCAGGATCTCAAAGCTGAACTTCAGAAGTTAGTCACTGCCTACAATTATTTACAAGGGCATTTTAACTCTCTCTCAGATTCTTTTATGAGGTGAGTCAATGACAATGACTAAGGGGGAAAGAGTGTACAAATCTGGACCTCAAAGTCAGGGGGAATGGGAAGAAGGAGAAGAAAACAAGAAGAAATCTGGAGCTGGTGTGGCTCAGAGAGGAAGAAGAAACATGAAAACTTCCCAGCCACCACTCAGAATCAACGAACCCTCCTCAAGCCAAGCTGCTTTGCAAATAGTAGCTGCTTCCCAGAAACCTACTGAAGGAACTACAATGATAACAAGGGCCATGGCACAGAAACCTCCAAGGAGTACCAAGGCTCCAAGGAGAAGACAAGTTAAAGGGATTGATGAATCTTCTGAAGAAGAAGAAGGTCAAATCAAGTCCCTGGGCAATGAAGAAGGCTGTAAAACTCTCACAAGATCTAATCTTGATGATGATGAGAAGCGATGAAGATGAAGCTCCTCTTCACAGAAAAAGGAAAATTGAAAGCCTAACTGAGCCCATAGCTGCAAAGCCCCTAGCAGCTAATACACCCTCTGGAAATACCAAGTCTATCCAGGGTGGTTCTTCAAGCAACAAACCCAAAGAGAATTCAAGGCGAGAAGGAGGTGAGAGTGAGCAAAGACAAAGTCGACTTCCACTCGGGCGAAGAAGCCAAAATAGAGTATGTGAAGAATGACAATGATTCCTCATCTCTGAGTGCATCAATCGGAAAAATGGCTATTGGATTACGGAACTTAAGCATCTCTTGGTAAATTCAAGATTTCGAACCAATCCATAAACAACTTATGGCATGGAGAAAAGATAAGCCAACCTTGATCAACACCAATCACATTAAAGCACAGTTGGATTTTGAAGTTGTCGAAGAATGAAGCCGTGAGAAAAGACCTCTCGATGAATGTCCATATGGAAAGCAGGATGATGTGCACGAATGCGAATATCACGAGGAGCACAAGAGCAAGACTTCATTTGTGGAACCCATGAGTCGTTCTATCTAGCGAAGATAAATACAAGGGTGACATCGGATATCGAGGATTATCTCTGAATACTTCAAGCTTTCGGATATCGAATAGAGCATGCACGGAAGTGGGGAAAGTATCGTGGGTCAAACATTTTGTCAAGAAAAATCCTACCAAAACCTACAAAGAGGTCGTGGATTTGCGGAGACAACGAGATGCTCGTCGAACATACGTATGATTATTACGATGACATCAAAAGGTTTGGAGATAGGAAATTTGCGGTGATCCATAGAACTCTTGTTGAAGACTTGAAGAGTTGAAGACTTGAAGACTAGTCTATTAGGATGTTTACTTGGAGCTTGGTTACTCTGTTGTCCTAATTTACTATGTATTTTTGTTGTATTTTTTTGTTGAGCTAAACTTGTTTTATGTATTGAAGTTATCTGTAATCTTTCTTTGTAACTTATCTGAAGAACTTACTCTCAGATAGTATTCTATAAAAGATAACTTGTCAGCAAAGATTACACCTTGTGATTTGGTTGATGTTTACTTTCTGCACTTAATTGAATGAATTGAAAAATCTTAAGAAATGATTAAGTGTTGGATTGTTCACTTATCCAGATTTGTAATAGGTCAGATAGTCATCGTTGACTGATCAAAAAGGGGGAAATTTGTTAGGAAATTTGTTAGGAAATTTGTTAGATATTTTGTTAGAAATATCTGTTTAGATTTTGATCAGCAACATGATGACTTATCTTAGTCTCAGAAAGGTGATTAGTACTCTTGGTTCACTTGAACATTGTAAAAGAGGAAACCCACTAAGTATGATAGTCTAGCTAATCTTGTATAGGATGTTAGGTCTCAAAATGTAATTTTTATTTTATGAAGAGAAGACCAAGAAGAAGACATCCAAGCAGAACAAGTTCAACGATATTGAAGATTTGAAGAAACTGCACAAGATTACTGAAATAGTTTTACAGATACCTTGGCCAGATATCTTGAAGATACGAATAGTTTTAAACAAGCTATGTCACAAGAGATATCTGAGATCTGGAAGGTTTTCTGACAACCAGGAAAGTGCCCACAGATATCTACTCTCAGATACCTTGAGCTTTAACCACATTTCTGAAAAAGAAATATATTGCAACAAAGTTGTTTCAATAAAGTGGTATCTGAAGATTGAAGATAAGGACGTGCAAAGAATCAGATAATACTAGTCTCTGATACAAAGCATAGTTCCGTTGGCACTACAGGACAAAAGTATAGTACAATGCATTTAATGCACGGACAGAGATGTACGAGCAAACAGCGGTACCTTGAAGAAGAAGACAAACCTTACGATTACTATACACAGATATCAATAGTTTGAATTTGATTTAAACCTAACGGATACTATTCAAACGGCATTCAAATTCATCTATAAATATCAACACTTAGACAGCTTGAGAAGACACACAACCTGAAGAACTTACTGAACACCATTTACACAAGCAAACTACTTATCCTCAAAGCTTTCTGTTGCAACCAAAGCTCCTGATCTTAAGTAGCACTAAAGTTCTAAGTGTCCTGATCCTAAACAAGCACTGCTATCTGTGAAAGAGTTGAATTGAAAGATCAAGTATAAAGATTCATTCTCTTGAACATTTATCTAAGACTTGGATCAGTAAAAAGAACAAGATACCATACATTGAAAAGTGTATTAAGTATACTTGATTCACAGAGCTATCTGATTAACTGAAAAGTTATTAAAGAAGCTCATCTGACAACTCAAACAAAAAACCAACACCATCACTGGCGTGGAGTACAGGATGTACTTAGTTTGAGAAACTAAGGAATAACTTCAAGGTTATTGAGCACAGGAAGTACTTAGCTTGGGAAGCTAGGGAATAGCTCAAAAAGGTTTCTGAGTATAGGAAGTACTTGGCTGTGAAAGCCGGGGAACAACTCAGGGGGAACATTTGGTTGGGAACCATTTGTTTAAGGAATCTTAGAATAGGATTTTTGTAAGGTGACCTCAATTATCTATTCTAGTGAATTCTAGGTCTTTGGAAGATCGAAGTGGATTAGTTGGAGGATTACGCCACCTCCAGATACCACTATACTTGCTGTGTTATTTACTTTTCTGTACTTACATCTCAGCAACACACACGCACACTTTAACTGTTTCTGCACTTATCTATCTTAAGTCTTCCGCACTCTGAATCTAAGTATCAGATATCTACACAGATATCTGAGAAATAGTTTTTATCGACAAAAGTTTTAAAAGACTATTCACCCCCCTCTAGTCTTTTACTTTGCCGTTATCTGGACCAACATCTACCCCTTAAAAAGATTTGTAAGGGGAGAGAGTTGTCCCAACTTTTATAGAGCATGCCCAAGATATTTTCAAGCGATGTGCAATATTTAACATACGTTCATTTTTCTTTTTTCGCCTAATACATTATGTTCAAACTAAAATTTTGTGACAATCATATAATTTAATCTTCTTAAAAGTAACATCCTAGTAATTATGAGTTGGTGTAAATTATTAGTTAAACCATTAATTTTTTGTTTTCCAATAATAAATTATCCAAAGTTTGACCTGGGATTGCCACTGTGCCAATTTTTCAAGTTAATATTAAAGGATTAATTAAATCTAGCTAGCTCAGGAATCTGATAATTAATTGGTAGCTACAGTAGTAAACAACACAGAATTAGCTAGCTGATCCTTTATGTTGTATATAAAGGATCAGCTAGCTAATCAAGAAACAAAAAAGATTTAGCAAGGACTTTGTTTTCCCTTTGGGCACTTGGTTTTGTAATAATCTTTTGGACATGGTCTTATGTCCGATCAATAAGGAATGGGAAGATGAGATCTGCCAGGTTTCCTCCAGGTCCTCCTCCCTTTACCTATAATCGGCAACATTCACCAACTTGGCCGTAGCCCTCACATTTCTCTAGCAAATCTCTCAAAACAGTATGGCCCCATTATGTACCTCAAGCTTGGAACCTAAGATTCAATTGTCATAAACTCTCCTGAACTAGCCAGAGAAATACTCCAAAAACACAACCTATTCTTTTCGAGCCATATACTCCCTCAATCCGCCCAAACATACAACTATTACAAGTACTCCGTTGGTTTCTTGCCTGTCGGGGACCAATGGAGGATGCTTCGTAAAATATGCAAAGAGCACATGTTCTCTGTTGCTAGCCTAGACACAAGTGAAGGCCTTCGCCGCGTGACCTGCGTGACTATGTCAATGAATGTAGCAAGGAAGGCCGAGCTATTAATTTTGGTGAGGCTTCCTTCCGGACAACGCTTAGTCTGAGGTCTGCTATGCTGTTTTCTTATAATTTTGGTCACTTTGATTCTGCTGCCGGGCTTCTAATGAGGAAAATGGTAAGAGGGATGATGGAAAATTTGGGAACTCCGAATATTGCTGACTACTTCCCCGTTCTTAAGGTTGTTGACCCACAAGGAATCAGGCGTAAATCAAAGGTTTCTTATGGAAAGTTGCTTGACTTTTTCAATGAGATTATCGATAAGAGATTGGCGTCCAAAGACACATCTACACCCAAAAATGATTTACTTGAAGTACTCCTCCAGCTTCATCAACAATATGGACCGGACTTCAGCCGCAAGCAGATAAACTTTTTACTTTTGTTAAATACATTTTCAGTTTTTTGTAATTAATTTTTTAACTTGTTGATTTGGTAGCATATAAATGTTCCTATACTTGTGTATTATTAGGACCTGTTTGAGGCAAGAACAGACATAACAGCAACTACAGTGGAAAATCCGGAGAAGATGGCAAAAGCCAAACAAGAACTTCGAGGTGCAATTGGAAAATATGATCAAGTGAAAGAGTCGGATATCAGTAGGCTTCCATATTTACAAGCGATTGTAAAGGAGACTTTCAGACATCATACACCAGGTCCCTTCATGGTACCTCATGTTGCACAAGATGACATGGAAATCGGCGGTTACTTGATTCCAAAAAAGGCACAAATAATCATCAATATTTGGGCTATCTCAAGATATTCGGAGGTGTGGGAGAATCCAAATGCGTTCCAACCTGAAAGGTTTCTGGATAGTAAAATAGACTATAAAGGCAGTGATTTAGAGTTCATCCCGTTTGGTTCTGGAAAGAATGTGCCATGGATTGCCACTTGCTCATCGGATGCTGCATCTGATTATTGCATCCTTGGTTCATGGATTCGATTGGAAACTTGAAGGCGGAATGAAAGCCAAGGACATTGAGCTAAGCGAGAGCTTTGGGATGACTTTGGCCAAGGTTGTTCCCCTCAAGGTTGTTCCTATTAGCTTGGGATGATCATGAGCTTCTTTCTTTTTCCGGCCATCAATAATTGAAATGCTTTACTACGCAAGGGACATGGCAACTTTGCCTTGATGTATTTCAAATCCATCTAATATATTCTGTAAAAAGTTTTTGGCCATTTAGAGTGTCGCGTCGTGATTATTTGGCAAATCCCTATTCTCTCATTGGTCCATTTTTTAGCCTGGTTGTTAAATTCTTTTATTTTGATTGGTTGAAGTTTTTTAATGTGTTGATGTGTTATGATCTTTCCAAAACCGAACTGTTTTTTAATGTGTTGATGTGTTGAGTACAAATTTATTCATTGTTTTGGTAAGTAGTAAATTATCCGTCTGTTTATTTATTTTGGTCTTAAATATGGAAATAAACATTCTACGATTACTAAATTACATTAATTCTTATATAGTATTAAGTAAGGTAATCGAAATTCCATGGCTAATGACTCGCTTAGTTTTCAGGTATTAAAGCTGACAATTATTTATGAGGATCTATATTTGTTTAAGTTATTTTAACAGTAGTCAATTCTTTCACTCAAATTTGTGGTATCCAGTCATAATACCTACCTCTTATTTTAAAGTCCCGTTTATCAATATCTTATACTCCCTCCGTTTCTGTAAAAGTGGAACAATTTTAATTTGCACAATTTTTAAGAAAAAATGTGATCCCAAAAAGTATGTGGTTAAGAATGAGTTTGAGATATTAATTCTGTGGAAAAGTACATGTGGGCCCAAAAATGTGTGGTTAAAAATAAATTGTATTATAGAAGTAATTTCCATAAAAGAAAATGTAACACTTTTAGTGAAACGCCCAAAACGAAAAATTGTTTCACTTTTACAATAACGGAGGGGAGTATGTAATATTGCACCATAAAAAATGTACTTGAAGTTTTAGAAATGTAAATATCGTTAAGCTTCAAGATCAATTCAAATCGAAAGTAGTGTGGAAAAAGAAACAAGGTACTAGAAATTTCAGTATGTTACTTCTCTGTTCCGGAGAACTTCATACATTAGTGTTGACGCGTAGTTTTATGTGAAAATTTAAAGTCATGATAAAATATTTAAAATGCGGGAAAATTTATACTTTTATTGGCAAAAATATATGAAGTTGAGATTTTTATTATTTGTTTGTGGGATAGCTTCCTTTTATAGTGATGCATGAAGTTCTATGAGACGACTAAAAATCACAAATATATGAAGTTCTGTGGGACAGAGGGAGTAATACAAGTATGTCCGTTGCGTCTACTCATGAGTGTGAAATTCTGAGTAGTCTTTCATAGACTGGCAATGATAAATTACTGACTCGTGGTGACTCGGACTGGGCTAACAATCACTGGTTAGGTTTATCCGTTGAGGGATCTACTCGGACAGTCTTTTCTGTGATTTGTAAAGTGTTCATCCATGGGCTTAGTGTGATCAAAAATGGGTAAACCCAAGTGATCCAACACTATCTGGCCCAAAAGGATGGCCCAGGCCCATTGTCAACACTGACTTTATTACGTGGCGGAAGCTGATTGGTCAGAGTTTTCTATAAAAAGCCACGATCAAAGTACATAAATTGTACTAAAATGATCTCAGATTCTATTTTGTCGTTTTGACTGGCCTGCCTTTCAATACTCCCATCCTTTCCTAGTTTGGTGCAAACCATAAATGAAGGAAAGGTGTGGGTCTTGAAGGATGGGATGCTCAAAAGAAATCACCAAGGTAACCGGCTGAGAAAACAATGTCATATCCTTTCGGCCAAGCGTCCTTTAGTGACTTAAATCTCTCTCAAATAGGTGTAAAACCTTTCACTTTGAGAGAGATTGGGTTCCTAAAGGTGGGTTGGTTGAGGAAATAACTCAAGAGCCTTTTCTATCATTCCCCCTTTAGTGGCTCAAATATCTCTTGACTCGGTGGAAAACCCTTGACTTTAAGAGGGTTTGAGCCTCTAAAGATGGATATGCTGAGATCTGGTCATTTCGACTTCCAAGGACCATTGGTGTCGGTTCTCCGTACAATCCATGCATGGGATCCGTACGAGGACTCAAAGGTGTGGTAATATTGTAAGAAATTCCACCATGCTGAACCATTTTATATTGTGCAGGTACATCAGACTCTTGGTGTTCCCGGAAGTGATGACCATGGAGAATACTTTCTGACGGAGGATTTTCTATACAATTTATGTATTGTAGCTGTAGATCCGAATAAAGATCCGAGGTTGTAAACCGTAAAGACAGTGTTACGTACACTTTGTTTGGTATATGAATAAAATTCATTGCTTGCTTCTTTGTCACCTGAATACTAAATTTCAGATTTTCGAATTGAAAGGTAGAAGTTGTATTGATTTGACGGAAATTCAATTACAACTGAATGACTGCATGGCCAATGACAAAAGAGTAGCAAAAAAAAAAAAAAAAAACTTAACTGCAGGAGTTCCGTGTAACAAAACGGCCTCCTAGACAAAACACAGGAGTAACCATCGGATAGAGTTCCGTGCAAGAAACCCTAGGCGTAGAACTTTTGAAGGTTCTTTGCATTCCAAGGGCGTTTCAGTGCACATCCGTGATCATCCTCTAGCTCGTAACTTCCATTCACTCTTGCTCCAATTATCTTGTAGGGTCCCTCCCAGTTGGGTTTGAGCTTTCCTACATTGCTTAAGATATCAGCCCGGCGGAGTACTAGGTCTCCGACCTGCAGGTCCTTCTCATGGATATTCTTGTTATAGGCCCGGGCTGCAGTGGCCTGATATCTGTGAACATGAGCCAATGCCTCGGATCTTTTCTGATCTAGCATATCAAGATCATAGCTCCGAGCCTCTTGATTGTCAGAATCATTATACTCTTGGATCCTCATTATCTCTACAGCAATTTCCGCTGGTATGACTGCTTCCGAGCCATAAACCAGAGTGAATGGAGTGTCTCTTGTAGCTGTCCGTTCTGTGGTGCGATGAGCCCAAAGTACACCATCTAAGTCGTGTGCACAGCTATCTTGAGAGGTTCTCAAATGCTTCTCAATGATCTTAACAATTGTCTTGTTGGTAGACTCAGCTTGTCCATTTGCCTGGGGGTATCCTACTGAGGTGAATTGTTGCTCAATCTTGAATGAGGTTAACCATTCCTTGAGCCTGCTACCAGAGAATTGAGCTCCATTATTCGAGACAAGGAATCTCGGCAATCCGAAGCGACAAATGATGTTCTTCCAGATAAAAGTCCTCACTCTGATTTCCGTGATAGTAGCAACGGCTTATGTTTCCACCCACTTGGTGAAGTACTCTACTGCCGCAATCAGAAACTTTCTCTGTTGGATTCCTCTTGGGAAGGGTCCAACAATGTTGATACCCCACTGATCAAACGGACATGCAATGACTGACGGAATCATTGGATGTGTCGGACGATGTGGGATATTGGCATAATATTGGCAATCAGGGCAGTTTCTAGCAAAGTTTGCTGCATCCTTATCAATTGTAGGCCAGTAATAGCCTTGTCGGATAATCTTTTGGGCCAATGTCCGCCCTCCTGAATGACTTCCACAACTTCCGCTGTGTATCTCTTCCAACATAGTCCGTGCTTCTTGTGGATCAGGACATTGCATGTGTGTGCCAGTGAAGGATCTCTTGTAAAGATCCTCTCCAAGTATAAAGTACCTATTTGCTCGGCATTCCACGCTTCTCGATTCCTTCGAATCAGATGGTAAAGACCCGTCCTTCAAGTAGTTGTAGATATCAGTAATCCAGTTCCTACTTATACCAATGGCCATGACGGACGGCGTAGAACTCATGAGGGATGAGTCCTTGACTGTGAGCAGGATAACTCTTCTAGTATCAAGGGCAGCTGTTGCGGACGCATACTTAGCCAAAGTATCCGCTCTTTCATTCCATTCTCTGTCAAACTTTTTGAGAGTAAATTCCTCAAAAAGGCTTACTTCTTGCTTGAGTAACTCGAGGTACTTGATCATCGAGGGACCCTTAGTAGCGAAAGTACCAGAGAACTGCGCCTCAACCAGCTGAGAGTCCGTGTAAGCTTTAAGCCTGCGGACTTGCAAGGACTTAGCTATCCGCAACCCTACCAACAGTGCTTCATACTCAGCCTCATTATTTGTCACCTTAAAATCCAGTGATATGGCATAATTGAATTGTGCTCCATCGGGGCTATTGAGATAAATCCCAATGCCTCCCATCCGTCCAGTGGATGATCCGTCCAACTCCAATGTCCAAACATTGGTTGGTTCTTCATGAGGCTGTTCGACTTTCGACACTTTCTTTGGTTCTTCCTTGGTCTCCTTTTCGGAACTCGGGGTGACTGGTCCGTGAGGGACACTGTCAAGGAGAAACATGTGATTTACCCGAGATTCTTCCCAAGTCGGTATCCGAGAATGATTGATGAACTGAGCATCCTCAAAGGTCTCCAAACCTGTTCTTGAGGGAGCTGTCTTGCCCTTGATGGTCTTGATTATCAAGCACTTGAATGTCTGCTTGTCTGAGGTCTTCTAAGAATCAGTTTCAGGATAATCTTTCAAAAAGTCCACAATGACCTGAGCTTTCTTGGCTATCGGAGCTTGATAGTTAATATCATATTCACTCAGTTCAATCGCCCATTTTGAGAGTCGTCCGGACTAATCCGGCTTCCCAAGGACCTGTTTCAAAGGTTCCGAAGTTAGAACAACGATCTTGTGAGATTTAAAGTACGGTTTCAACCGTCTTATAGTGTAAACCAAGGCGTATGCGATCTTTTCAATCTTTACGTATCTTGTTTCTTCCCCAGCAAGGGCTTTACTAAGATAGTAGATTGGCATATGATCGTTAGCCTGAACCCGTACTAGGACGGAACTCATTGCCTCTTCCGTAACGGCTAGGTAGAGGTAGAGTGGTTCTCCATCCACAGGCTTGGAGAGTAATGGAGGGGAATGGAGGTACTTTTTGAGGTTCTCAAAAGCCTCTGAACATTCCTCCGTCCACTTAAAACTCTCGCCTTTCTGTAGGATTTTGAAGAACGGAAGATTCTTTTCTGCAGAACGGGAGATGAAAAGGCTCAAGGACATGAGACGCCCGATGAGCTGTTGTACCTCATTGATGTTCTTTGGCTGTGGAAGGTCTAGGATGACCTTGATTTTCTCTGGGTTGGCGCTTATTCCCCTTTCCGTGACCATGTAGCCCAGGAACTTTCCGCCTTTGACTTCAAAAGTGCACTTTTTTGGGTTGGGTTTCATGCCCGTACTTCCGAAGGATTGCAAAGCATCTGTTCAAATGTTCTATGTGTTGCTCCTCAGTTTTGCTCTTCACTAGCATATCATCAACATACACTTCCATTGTTTTACCAATTTCTTCTTTAAACATTTGATTTACCAGACGTTGGTAAGTGGCCCCAGCATTCTTCAGTCCGAAGGGCATCACTTTGAAGCAATGCACTCCTCCTGCAGCGAAGAAGGCCGTTTTCTTGATATCCTCTTTGGCCATCCGAATCTGATAAAAGCCTTGATATGCACCCATAAAGCTTAGTAATGCACATCCGGAAGTGGAATCCACTAGCTGGTCTATCAGTGGCAACGGGTATGGATCTTTCGGACAAAACTTATTTAGCCTTGTGAAATCATTGCACATCCGACAGCAATGATGTCATCCTTAATCGGACCAAAGTCTCTTCTCTTTTGACGGATGTACTTGATCGAGGGGTCCATGTTCAGACGGTGAACATAAACCCTCGGATCTATCCCTTTCAGATCATCCGAGCTCCAAGCAAATACGTCTTTGTTAGTTCGGAGACAGGCTACCAACTTCATCTCAACTTCCGCGTTCATCTCAGTACCAATTCTAGTCTTTTTCTCTGGGCTCCCAATGACCAACTCAACCTCCTTGAGAGTCTCGCGAGGCTCGATCCGTGCTGCCTTTGGAAACTTGTTTTTCTGGCTCCCTATCCCAGTGATGGAATTCTCTTTCTTGGGAGGTAAAACAAGTTGCGGATCTGAAGTCATTGAGACGGAAAGAGCTGGGGTAGATGCCCTCCTAGTTGACATAATATAGCATTCCCATGCTTCTCAGACATTTCCTATTTCTTCCCCTACTCCGTAGGGAGTTGGAAACTTCATCCTGTTATGCAAGGTGGAGGATATTGCATGGAACTAATTGAGCCCTGGCCGTCCAAATATGGCATTATAATCGAAAGTATGATTAACTACCACAAAACAGACTAGCTTGGTTACCCTTGTCGGGTGAGTACCTAAAGACACATGCAACATTATGCTGCCCAGTGGTCGGACAACACCTCCGCCAAATCCTGATATGGAGCTATTAACTCTTTCATATCGGACTCCTCCCAAATTCATTTGATCAACGGTACTCTTGGCAATAATATTGGAGGAACTTCCTGTGTCAACCAGGATTTTGTTCACCGTGTAGGTGGCAATAGTCAGAGAAACCACAAGCGGAACATCAGGGTCATCTACATCCTCACCTCCTGACGTAGGAGGAGGAATCTCACTATCATCAAAGGAGATGATGTTCGTTCCTCGGAGTGCAGGTGCAGCGTAAGCCCTGTCATTGTTACACAGATTTTGAGCAGTCCTTTCCCTTGCATTCCGACTATCACCTCCTGCTGGACCTCCAGCAATCGTGTTGATTACTCCACTATACGGTTGATTCTCCATTTCTATATCATCCCCATACTCGTATTGACTACGATGAGATGGGTGACCTGTGGGTGGAGGTGGCAGTGATAACGGACGAGGCTGTGGTTCCGCCGCCCTATCTTCTCTTCTTTGTTCCGTCTTATTATGCCTGGAAGGTTCATCCATTTGGATGCTTTCCTTCAACTTTCCTTCTCTGACTAAATGCGCAACTTCTGTTTTCAAGTGGATGCAATCATCCGTTTCATGACCAAAACTCTTGTGAAACTTGCAATACCCTTTGGCTTTGTTATTCTTCCTGTTCTTGTTAGATGGATTTGGCCACTGGACATCCAACTTTTTCTCAATAATGGTGGCCAAGATGTCAGATCTTGGCCTATTGAGACGGGTGTAGTCTGCATATCTTCTTGGCGGAATTCTTTCCCTGTGGAATCCTTTGTCTTTATATTCTTTCTTTGGATTGAATTTTCGTTGTTCCTGCTTGACAGGCTCTTTTCCTTTCTTGGATCCGGCTCTCAATGGCACGGTCCGTCGATAATCTTTCCCATACAACACATCCTCACAAATCTCTTCCAGACGTCTCTCTTTCCTCACTACTTGGCTAGAGAGTCTCCTCAGGAGTTCACCATTGTAAGTATTAGAATACAAGTGACGGACCTGATCCTTAATACTGTGTGGTTCAACTCGGGGCAATTCTGCATTAAAGCAATCTAGTAAAGTACTAAGATCTTCATTCTCTCTTTGCACTATATCAGCCAAGTGTTCTACAGTACGTTTCTTACTTTTTGATTTTCCAAACCTTAATAGAAACCTAGATGAGAGATCCGCATAGGACTTGATAGATTTGTTGGGGAATGCATTATACCAATCCATAGCTATTCCATAAAGAGTAGACGAGAAAGTAATAGCTTTGGTTTCATCAGTCATACCTTTGGAATCCATCTTGCTGTTGTATCTTGTCAGGTGACCCTGCGGACAAGAATCACCATAGTAATATTCCAGGTTTGGAATCACCAGGTCCAGGCTTTTGTTTCTTTCCTTCTCCTTCATGATTTCATCACACAAAGGATTAGGGCGCTTATATGGACTTGCTCGTGATCCTTAACCAAGCCTCCGAGACTAAGAATCTGGGCTTCCAATGCTTTCTGTTGAGCGTAGATTTCTTCCGCATTCATCATTTCTCCAGTCCGAGGATGTATGGCTACATCCTGAGGGAGCTCATCCACATTGACCACGGGAATTGTTTCCGCTACCTGATCTCTGGCTCTCGGAGGTACTTGTGGCGGAGCTCTGGGCTGCCTGTTCCCATCCTCTTGTCGAGCTCTTTGCGGACTTGGTTCAAGTTGAATCTGTGAAGCGGAAGCTCTCCCGTCAAGCAAGTTCCGTAGGTCCTCCTGTGGATGATTTCCCAACCTCTGATGAATCAAACGTTGTTCATTCCTTGAAAGAGCGGGGTCAGCCTGAGCTGGAGCTGCTGCTTGCGGAGATGCTTGTTGTGGTGGTACATTGCTGGAACCATGACAACCTTGGATGACTGTAAGAAGCCTTCCGAACTGAGCTTCGCTCAAACCAAAATCACTCGTACGGACTTCACGTCCGTCTGGCATAGTAAAATGCTGACCTGGGGGAGGAACTTGGGCCTCTCCTCTCTCAGGGATCTCTGGCACAGGGTTGTCAGGGACATTGCGGATCCTTCTGGTCGGAACTTCTCTTCCTTCATCCGAGGATGGGCTTGCTGTATGACCATCGCTCGGATAACCATCTCTTCTTGCTAGACCCCTAGCAGTCTGCCGTCCTCTGGTGGGTGGACGTCTGCGTGGGTGAGGAGGTGGTGGAGTTCTGACCCCTGTAGCACTTGATCGCGCTGTCCTCCTTGCCAAATGCTGAGGGGTTTAGCCTCAAGCACTAACTAAACTACTACAAATAACCTATTCTAATATCCGCCTCCTACTTGAAGTCCGAGCTGGGCTCTCTATCCGGACCAGGGTACCTGAAAGGACTAAGTTGGGGGGGGGGGGGGGGGGTTAGAAGGGTTACCCGGATTGCTAGTTGTCAATCCTCTCAATGTAATAGTTATGAGGAAGGTTATGATATTCAATATGGCTTACCTCAAAGTTTGGACCTTGAGTTATATTTATAGTGACCATAGCTTATGAAGTGACTCATAATATGGTGCCAAGTGTATGATTCAGATCTGGACACCAATGATAACTTTGGCCCATAGCCCAATAGTGAACAGTAGTCCATTACCGATTAGTGGGCCTGGGAGGGTAGTTTGGACCTTTTCCCTCCGAGAGTACTCTTCCACCTGTTGGGTCCGTGTAAGTCCTTCGGACAAATCTGTCTGCTTGGTTGATCTGCCCTTGGGTAACTCTGGATGTCCGAGCCAAGAGTCTCATCACGAAAGTATCTCAGTGGTTCCAACATATACGTTTGGTCTTAATGTAAAGGTGGCGTCCGAGAGGCTATCTCGACCGGTCCGTTGGGCATTTTTGTACTGACGTAGCCAGGTTTAGAAGTCCTTTTCCCAGCTAGCTCGGACTAGCTGTGAGGGTGTAGTGACTTTAGTGTACTGGTTGATTCACTTAGGACGGACCATGTGAGGTTAGACCAGTACTGAATTGGCCTTTAAGCCGTGATGCGCCCTAGGACACGCTTTATGGCGCCCTTAACGGATTGAACATATATCTGTATCAACAAACTTGAAGCTAGACGACGAGCAGTTAGCTGAGCTGCGCGAGATTTTCCGATCCTTCGACCGGAAAAATGACGGCAACCTCACGCAGATCGAGCAAATCAGATTTGAATTCAGGTCCGATCTCGGATCCTGGAGCTTCTCCGGCGTGGTTCTCGACAATCGACCGTAAGAAGGAGACCACACGAGCTTTTTCTCCCGAGACAGGATTGCCGATCGGAGTTCAACAGAGCATTTTCGGTCGCCGAGATCACAAAATGTCACCGACGAGTTACTCTGATGTGGATGAAGACGAGCATCAGCACGGATCGATATGGAGAGAGAGGGGGTATGAATGTTTATTTCGCTAGGTTTTTTTAGAGAGAGAATTTATTTGGAGTATTTATATAAAAGCTATTGACCAATTTGTAATGTTTCTGACCGATTCTTTATTTTGAAAATCGAATTTTCCTCTAGATTAGGAAAATATTCCATACTATACTTACTCATAGTACTATGTTTCATGGTACCTTAAATTTTCCAATTGACTTTCTAACTAATTAATTAAGCATGTCAGCTGCACGTTACAACTTTCTTAATTAACTGCGATGTGTCCCATTTAATTATGTTATGGATAATTTAGACCACTCCCAATGGGTCGTGAGTTAAGGCCGTGAATAGTGGTGGTCGTGAGCTAAGGCTGATTTAACGACCACTGCAGAAAAAAAATTGTCCAACAGGTCGTGCGATGACCGTGAATAGTGGTTTTTAATTTTTTTTCGTATTTTTTAAAATTTTTTTTTAACTTGCTTAACATATTATAAGAGTGTTTAGAAGTTGAAATTACTCAAATTGGATTCTTAAAACTCATTTTATAATTTATTGAGATTGAAAAATATAGTCGTTCTTAAAACTCGTTTATTGAAATCATACGGATACAACATCACAACATTACAATCCTAATACATGATTGAAATTGAAAACACACAACATCATACAATATTGAAATCCTACTTGAAAAGAAATGAAAGCACACAACAACAAACACATAAGGAATCACATTCCGAACTCGGACTTCAGCTTCTGCAGGATAGCATGCTCCATCGGTGTCAAGTTGTCGTACTTGTTTTGGAGCTCGATCATCATTTGGTACTTCCCTAACGTAGCAGCTTCATGTTGACTCTCAGCAAGCCTTCTCGTATCCTCAGACTTCTTCTCCGCCTTCATTCGCATCACTTCAAGCTTCCTCTCCTCAAACTCAAGCCTCCGCGCCGCAGCTTGCTTCCTTTCCTCAATCTTCCTCATTTTAAGCTCAAGCCTCTTCTCCTCAATTGTATTCATGCCTTGGAAGGATTCATTCAAACCGTCCATCATCGAGGTTCCACTCGAACCCCCTGCTTTTGGAAGGCCTTTGCCTTATCACGACCCATAGGGCGCTTCAATGCAATTTCGCTCCCATCATCATTGCAGTCTAAACCCCTTTTGGTACCGCTCCCACACTAACCTCAACATTGATAGCCTCGTCAACTGATCCACCACCATATGCCCGAGGTTGCATACAGCGATTTCACCCGGTTGCCTTTGGTGAAATTCATGTGAGATTGCCACTGCGGATAGTGCCTCATTGCTTCCCAACAATGCATGTTATTAAACTTACTGCCCTGCCTCTGTTTGTGTAGCTTTTTGGCCATGTTGATAACATCATCGTCATTGTAACCGCTTTTATCTCCAACACATCTTTCCGCATCATCATAAGCTGATACAAAGTGGTTTACATCTTCTTTCATCCGAGTCCACCTACCACGTAGTGAATTTGCAGTTCGAGGTGTGAGACCGGTAAGAGGATGGCCATCTCTAATGTTTTGCTCCCAGATTTCCTGAATTTCCACAAACATCGAAGTATACGTGCGGTTGGTGGCTTTCACCGGATCCTCACTTAACGACATGAAAATCTGGATGAGAGCACGATCCTCCTCTCCAGAGAACGAATTCCTTGACCCATCCTTTTCTTCCTCTTTCCCCGCGGTTGAGGCTGCCTTTTTTCCAGTAGGCTTGCGAGGTTTCCTTCCTTTCCCTTTTGTTGTAGGTTCCGGTTGAGTCTCCGGAATAGACTCCGGGATTGGCTGTGAGTAACCGGCTGGATAAGTTGAAGAGTCTGGGTTGTATGGATTGTAGCATCCGGTCGTATCGTAGAATGAAGGTTCCGGTTGGCCTTTGGGTGAGATGGGGATTTGGGAGTTGGGAGTGACACCATAAAACTCATTCAGAAATGCCGGTATTTTATCCAACATTCCTTGTTGAGTGAGCCATATGTATGTCGGATGCTCAAATGGGTTTGGTGAAGTGGAGTTTGGAGTGGAGTTCGAATTCTGGGAGTTGGGAGTAGACATTTTAGCGTTTTGAGTTTAAGAAGTGGAAGATGAGAGGAAATTGAGGTGTGGTGAAATGAGTTGTGAATGGGTTGTATTTATAGATCTCAGAAAAATATAGCCGTTGGGGTATTTTTTTTATTTAATATTACTTTATAAATTAATTTAAAAAAAATTAAAAAAATTGAAAAAAAAGGCGGGTGGGCCCTACGGGCTTCCCAGCCGTTGGGATGGGGCCCAGCCCAATGACTGGGTGTCCTGGAATCAGCCTTGTTAAGGCTGATTCCAGGGCCAGCCGTGCACCACGGCCGGCGTTAAGACCACTCCCATTGGGAGTGGTCTTATAAGTGAAGAACTGAAGATCGATCGGTCCCATTACATAATTTTTCATTTTTATTATGGATAAGTATGTTTTTTCCAATACTACTCCTCGTCTCCTCCGTTAACATATAACTAATTACTAGTACTAACCCGTGGCATCGCCACGGTATAATTTACTTTTAATAATAAATTGAAATGTGAGGATTAAATAAATTAATCGAAAAAAAAATAGTCAAAACTCCTTGTAGACAATGTTGGTCGTGGTGTCGGTCGGTAGTCATTCTTCATCCAATATTATATCATTGAGTGTTTATTTATGTTAACTTTAGAAAATGTAAAAATAGTGTCCTACCATACCCGACTTGTTAATTAGTAATGCACATACTTTTTTACCAAAAAAAAATCTATCCCTCAAACGGAACCAAAATAAAATACAAAAGTATACAACACAATCAATAGGGTTGTTCCCAACAATCTCGCGGTGATTTGTGGTCACCCCACCACACACACAAATATTATACAAACGTAATTTCACATGTCACGGTTGTTTTTTCCAACCCACCGGTTCCCAGCAACCCCGCGGTGGTATGCGTCACCCCACCAAAGACACAAAAATTATTATTCTACGAACATAATTTCACATGGTACGGTTGTCCCCCCGGGGCCCGTTATGGATGAAGAAAGTAAAGTGAAGATAGAAGAGAGTTTCCCTGCCTAGAGAGTATATCGGGCACCCCCCCCCTCTCGGCCCGTCATGGAGATCAAGAAAGTACAAAGAAGATCGAAGACATTTTTCCCGCCTAGAGAGTATCAGCTGATCCCCGCCCTCCCCCGGCTCGTTATGGAGATCAAGAAAGTAGAGAGAAAATCTAAGAGAGTTTCCCCACCTAGAGAGTATTAGATCCCCCAGGCTCGTTATGAAGATCATGAAAGTAGAGAGAAGATCTAAGAGAGTTTCCCCACCTAAAGAGTATCAGATCCCCCAGGCCCGTTATGTATCAAGAAAGTAGAGAGAAGATCGAAGAGAGTTTCCCCTCCTCGAGAGTATATGCAGACTCCCCCACCCTCCGCCGGAAAAAATGTAGTTTTTACTAACTTAATCATAAAATATTATGGTCAGGTCTTGTAACAAAGGTATGGAATGGGTTCGAGTATATACCAGACCGGACCTGAACATCATTATTTCGAACGGGGTTGGAATTCGGGTTGGATAGAACCAGTCCTTCTAGCCAGAGATCGTAGAGAAGAGAAATCTTATACCTCATCCTACCGATTGAATCATATACATAAAGAAAAGGAAATTAAAAGTCTTCACATGTAAAAAGTTGTTGTTAGATATGTAAATATCAACACACCACCAATTAGCTCATGTGTGTCTCTCTTCCATCTTCTGGAACTAAAAATAGCACGTCTAGTACACGATTCATAGAACATTCTTAGAAGATTAGTTGAAGTAACTATGTCAAACATAGATTCAAAGGTCCTCCAATTTGGATTCATGTCCATTAAGAAAATTAGTGTGTGGGTGGCGATTTTGATGCAATTATGGGATTTAGAAGATTTGATTGATCACATTTATAAATAGTTACAAAGGTTGAATATCATTGGCAGAATTATGTAACCAAAATTAGATTAAAATTGTAAAGGTAACAGAACCAAATGCACATTAACTTGGCAACAAAAATAATTTACCCTGATTATAATTGTTTTGTAATTTTTTAATCTAAAAAAATGAAATAATTTCTCACATTGATTTGAGGCCAAAGTACCATAGCTAGAATTGATAATAAAAACTGGTCTTTATAATATATTGATAGATCTCATCTTCACATGTCTAAAAATTGAAAATTAATTTATTACTTTATTCTTTACCTTCTCACCTCTTCTACTTTATTCACTATCTCCTACGACTATTCATTATTTTTCATACATAAGTATTTAGAGAAAAGTCAAAACCTAAATTTAAAAATAAAAAAAAAACGTAGAGAGTTAATACAACTTAAAATGAATTTCTTTTTACTTTAATTTTGTATTAGAAAATGTCCAAGTAATTAGAAAGCCCTCAAAGTAACATTTATGCACATGCGGATCATGTGTACTTCAAAGTAAACCTATCAACTTTAGAATATAGTATAAAAATATACGAAAGTGCCAGAATAACCTAAAGTGCGCAAATGGTATGGTCGTATGGATATATATATGTGGCTAATCAAAATAATCGTATATTTTAGTTTTTCCAGAATGTTTGATGCTAAACTATTTATAATGAGTATCTTTTTGAATGATTGATGCTACGTTAATTATTTATAATGTATTTTAATGAGTCGTTTTTAATTTTTAAAATTTCATTATTTTATTTTATCTTATTCAATAAATTTATATTTTATTTTAATGAATAAAACAATTTATTTAATTAATAATAGTATTCAAGATTGGTGTCTATAGATTCGTCTTGTCACGACGAATTCAAATATACGTTAAAAATATTTTTTGGAATTTTGTAGATAAAGTTATATGAGATATATTAATATTTTATTTTAGTGAATGAAATGATTTATTTAATGAATAATAATAATAATAATAATAATAATAATAATAATAATAATAATAATAGTAATAATAATAATCATCTATTAAAAAACACTATTCATGGCCTTCCGCATTTTCAGCAACCATAAGTCATAAAATTTTGTCACCAAGCAATAACATTGCTCACTTAATCTTAGCAACAACACTACTATGTTCCCCTATTCAGACTCTACTTAATCGTAGAATCAAAATTTCACGTAGGATGGATGGAATTTGAATGAATCTGGTGGGTTTAGTTCATCAACTTTATATATTATATTATATAAGAACACCCAACTGATAATCTAAGTGCTAAAACATTAGCCTCAGTTCCTCACGTTTAACCTGGCAAAACTTTATGCAACAAAATGCTCCCCCCCCCACCTGGAATCTGCTCAACCGTAGAATCAAAATGTATAATTGAAAATATAAATATCTATTATATTGTTGAGGGGTAAACCTCGAACACCAACACTACTACTGCTGGCAACCTAGTCTAAGATCCACCACCAACTTGAAGTCCGAGAGAAGGCTTGTCCGAGCAAGAGCACCTGAAAGGACTAAGTGGGGGGGGGGGGGGGGGTTAGAATGGGTTACCCGGATTGCCAAAGTCAATCCGGAAGGAGGCTTTACTCAAAGGAGAGATGAAAGCTCTCAATGCAATATTAATGGGAAAGAGATTTTGGGATAATTCCAGCCATCCACAAAAGCCGGAATTCTCCAGGATTTCGGACTCTGAAGACGAGGAATATCAGCACTGGGTAAATTGTGCTTGTGGGCACATGCATCCACCAATTTACCCTGGTACGGGGACCGCAGACGACCCGATCCTCCTTGATTTTGAAGGCGATCAACCTCTATGCCCGGGAATAGCTAGGAGGCGAGCCGAGGAAGAGAGGGAGCGGACGCTGAAGCTGATCCGTAGGAGGATTCGTATGCAGCAGCAAGCTCGTCAGGGCCGACGTTGGGGTTCGGAGTCCCAGGGCTCGACTTCCGGAGTCTGGTGAAGGAACAAGGCGGGGTATGCCTCGTGGATGCATGTACTTATCCTTGGATCTTTCCAGATTGTACTTTTCTTACATAAATGTTCGGATAATTTTGTTTATAGAATTCGAACTATTTTTCCTCGGATGGAATCTCCGTCTTTTTCTTGTCTTGACTTCGGATGATATTGGCCTTTATATTTTTGTAAAATGACTAAGAAACTCGGACGTAGTTGATGGGCTTGTTTTAGGCTTGATTGGACAAACCTGTCTGGCCCAATACTGTTCGACCCAAATGAATAGTTTAAGCCCATTGTCGACGTCGAAGTTCTGACGTGTCGGACGCTTATTGGTTCGTCACTTCTATAAATACTGCGGATCCCTCTTGGCCTTGTTCGTGCAAATCCAACTTCCACTTTTCGAATCTACTCCATAGCAAGAGGACGATCTCTTGAATAGTTTCCCCCTCTTGACTCCCGTCCACTCTCAAGTCGGCGTTCCTCCTGAGTTTGAGAGTGGCATGTGTCTAGAGGGGAAAATTGTTGAAGATCAGACACCGAAAGGCATAGATCTCAGTTTAAATGTATATCCGTCCGTCTCCTTTGCTTTCTTCCCACCCCACTTTAATGGCTCAAATCTCTCTTATATTGGAAACGGTCTCCGAATTTCAAGAGAGTTTGAGTCTTTAAAGCCGGTGAGGCGAAAATCTCTTCTTGTCTGCACGTTGTTTTCTTCGAACACGGGACTTGCATTGCCATGTTTTGGTGGTATCCCGAAGGATTCCAGCATGTTTAACCATTTTCTTGTGTGCAGGTAGATTGAGTTCCTAGCCTCCACGGAAATCAAACTTGCCGCTCGACACGGAAGAAGTTTTTCTCGGCGGGGGAACGATCTTTGTTGGGAGATGACGTATCTCCAGAGACGTTTTTCTGCATTTTTCGTATTGCGTTCGTAAGTTCGGATAATCGATCCGGGATTGTAAATTGTACAGACAAGATTATGTGTAATCCGTCTTTGTATGAATGAAATCTCTCGCTTTCGTTGTTGTTAAACGAACGGTAAATCTCAGATGCGTAAATCAAAAAATCACAAATTGAAAGATAGAGGTTGTATTGATTTGCCGGAAATTCAATTACAACTTGTGGGCTCTATGGCCAATGTCAGAAGGACAAAAAAGAAACAGAACTGACGGAGTTCCGTGTAACAAGTAGTTGAAATTGAGATGATCAATCGACATGATGGAGCTCCGCGCAGTTATCTTTATGCATAGAACTTCTGAAGGTTTCTAGCATTCCACGGACGCTTGAGGAGATGTCCGTTCTCATCTTCTAATTCATAACTCCCATTCACCCTTGCCCCGACAATCTTGTAGGGTCCTTCCCACTTGGGCTTGAGTTTCCCGATATTGTTCAAAATGTCGGCTCAAGCACCGTGTCCCGACTTGCAAGTTAGCCGCATCGAATGTTCTGTTATAGGTTCGGCAGCGATTTACGATACCTAAAGATATTCGCCAGTGCCTCAGACCTTTTTTGTTCAAGCATGTCTAGGTCGAATATCCGAGCTTCTTGGTTTGCTTTGTCTTCGAACTCTCGGATTCTCAAAGTCTCTACAGCAATCTCGGATGGTATGACCGCCTCGGAACCATATACCAAGGAGAACGGAGTTTCTTTGGTCGCAGTCCGTGCAGTCGTGAGATGCGCCCACAGCACGCCTTCCAGGTCGTCCACCCAGCTTTCTTGCGAAGTTCTCAAACGCTTCTCTAGGATCTTGACTATTGTTTTGTTTGTGGACTCAGCCTGTCCATTGGCTTGCGGGTATCCAACAAATGTAAAACGTTGCTCGATTTTGAAGGACGTCAGCCATTCCTTGAGCCTATGTCCTGAGAACTGGGCACCATTATCCGAGATTAGAACTCTTGGTAGGCCGAAGCGGCAAATGATATTCTTCCAGATGAAGGTGCGCACTCGACTTTCCGTGATAGTCGCTACAGCCTCCGCTTCTACCCACTTGGTAAAATATTCTACCGCCACAATGAGAAATTTTTTCTGTTGGCTACCCCTCGGAAATGGTCCGACAATATCGATACCCCATTGGTCGAACGGAAGCGCTATGATTGCCGGAATCATAGGGTTCGTCGGGCGATGTGGGATGTTTGCGTAATATTGGCAATCCTGACATCTCCGGGCCTGGTCAGCGGAATCTTTACCGATGGTAGGCCAATAGTAGCCTGTCATTATGATTTTCGGGCGAGAGTCCTCCCGGAATGACTCCGACTTAGTGTATCTCTTCCAGCACGGTATGTGCTTCTTGTGGGTTCAAGCATCTCAGGTGAGTCCCGGAAAAAGATCTTTTGTACAAATCATCACCCATTATAAAATATCTATTTGCTCGGCATTGCACACTCCTTGATTCTTTCGGATCGACCGGCAAAGATCCGTCCTTGAGATAGTTAAAAATGTCAGTCATCCAGTTTCTTCCTGTATCAAGTATCATGACCGCCGAACTGGGACTCATGACGGATGAGTCGGTAATGGTGAGTAGAATTACTCTCCTTGTGTCCAAGGCCGCTGTAGCAGATGCGTATTTTGCCAAGGCATCAGCTCTTTCGTTCCAAGCTCTGTCAAACTTTTCCAAGGTGAATTCCTCGAAGTGGCTGGCCTCATTCTTGAGTAGTTCAAGATACTTGATCATCGAAGGACCTTTTGTGGCAAAACTTCCTGAAAATTGGGCCTCGATGAGCTGTGAGTCCGTGTACGCTTTGATCTTCCGTGCTTGGAGTGACTTGGCTAGCCGCAGCCCCACTAAAAGTGCCTCATACTTAGCCTCATTATTGGTAACTTTGAAATCCAAGGAAATCGCATAGTCAAGTTCCGCGCCATCCGGGCTCTTAAGGTAGATTCCAATTCCTCCCACTCTTCCAGTGGAAGAACCATCCACTTCCAATGTCCAGATATCGGAAGGATGTTTTTTGGTTTGGAGATCTCCTGCGAGCTGCTGAGGTTCCGCTCTTGGTCCATCTCCTCCCGTGATTTCCGTTCTGATGTTGTTCGAACTGGGGTTTCTAGGAACATCACCAAGTAGAAACATTTGGTTGACCAGAGTTTCTCCCTCTGTCAAAGGAAAGGGCCGATTGATGAACTGGGCTTCCTCGAGGTTTTCCGGGTTGAACTTTGACGGAACTGGCTTTCGGACAATATGCTTGGTGATTAAACACCCGAGCATCTGCTTGTCAGGGACTTTCTCTGAATCCTTCTTTGGATAATCCGCTAAGAAGTCGGCGAGGACTTGAGCCTTTTTGGCTGACGGAGCCTGGTAGCAAATGTCGTATTCACTTAGCTCGATCGCCCACTTTGAGAGTCGTCCTGATTGGTCGGGCTTTCCTAGGACCTGTTTCAAAGGTTCCGCAGTTAGTACCACTATTTTGTGAGACTTAAAATAAGGTTTTAACCGTCTGGCGGTATAAACCAAGGCGTATGCGAGTTTCTCGATCTTAACGTATCTTGTCTCCGCCCCAGCAAGGGCTTTGCTAAGATAGTAGATTAGCAAATGCTCGTTAGCCTGAATCCGTACTAATACGGAGCTCATTGCCTCTTCCGTGATTGCTAGGTAGAGGTAGAGCGGTTCTCCTTCGACGGGCTTGGAGAGAAGTGGAGGGGAATGGAGGTACTCTTTCAGTTTCTCAAAAGCCTCAGAACATTCCGCGGTCCACACAAAGTTCTCTCCTTTCCGGAGGATTTTGAAGAACGGAAGATTCTTCTCCGCTGATCGGGAAATGAAACGACTTAAGGACATTAGACGCCCAATAAGCTGTTGTACCTCGTTGAGGTTCTTCGGATGGGGCAGATCTAGGATTGCTTTAAAATGTTGAGGGGTAAACCTCGAACACCAACACTACTACTGCTAGCAACCTAGTCTAAGATCCACCACCAACTTGAAGTCCGAGAGAAGGCTTGTCCGAGCAAGAGAACCTGAAAGGACTAAGTGGGGGGGGGGGGGGATTTAGAATGGGTTACCCGGATTGCCAACGTCAATCCGGAAGGAGGCTTTACTCAAAGGAGAGATGAAAGCTCTCAATGCAATAGTAATGGGGAAGAGATTTTGGGATAATTGCTTTGATCTTCTCGGGGTTTGCACTTATCCCTCTTTCTGTGACCATGTATCCCAAAAACTTGCCTCCTTTCACCCCGAACGTACACTTTTCGGGGTTCAACTTCATTCCATACTTCCGCAGAATGGAAAAGCAATTGTTGAGATGCTCAATATGCTCTTCTTCAGTCTTACTTTTAACAAGCATATCATCTACGTAGACTTCCATAGTCTTGCCCAATTCCGCCTTGAACATTTTATTCACCAACCGCTGGTATGTAGCTCCCGCGTTCTTCAACCCGAATGGCATCACCTTGAAACAGTATACTCCTCCTGCCGCGAAGAAGGCTGTTTTCTTGATGTCGTCTTTGGCCATCCGGATTTGATAGAAGCCCTGATATGCGTCCATGAAGCTTAGGAGCGCGCATTCCGCGATAGAATCTACCAACTGATCTATGCGAGGTAGGGGATAAGGGTCCTTCGGACAAAACTTGTTGAGCCTTGTGAAGTCGTTGCACATCCTCCACTTTCCAGGTGCCTTCTCGACGAGTACCACGCATTCTGAGACCCGGTCAAGTATCTAACTTCTTCGATGTGCCCGGCCTTCAAGAGCCGGTCAACTTCCGCAGATATAATTGCGTCCTTGACCGGGCCAAAGTCTTTCCTCTTCTGTCGGATATATTTGATCGAGGGATCCATGTTCAGACGGTGAACAGTGATTCTCGGATCTATTCCCTTCAAATCATCAGTACTCCAAGCAAATACATCTCTGTTGTCTCGGAGACAAGCAATAAGTTTCATTTCCACTTCTGTGCTCATCTCTGTTCCGATTCTTATCCGGGCTTCCAACAACAATTTCGATCTCCTTGAGAGTTTCCTGAGGCTCGATCCGTGCAGTTCTGGGGAATTTCTCCTTCGGGCTTTCTACCCCTATCTGCGGATTCTCCTGTTTGGGCGGGAGAACAACTCTCGGATCGGAGGTCACCGTGACTGCCAAAACGGGGGCAGATGCCCTCCTCGTGGACATAATGTAACACTCCCAAGCTTCTCGGATGTTTCCTACCTCTTCTCCTACTCCGAAGGGAGTAGGAAATTTCATTCTGTTGTGTAAGGTGGATGAGATAGCCCGGAATTGATTGAGTCCTGGACGCCCAAAGATGGCATTATAGTCGAAGGTCCGATCAACCACGACAAATCGGACCGACTGTGTTACCCTGGCCGGGAAGGTTCCGAGTGAAACGTGTAATGTAACACTTCCTAGTGGTCGAACAGTTCCCCCTCCAAACCCTAGTATAGAGGTATGAACTCTGTCGTAGCGGATTCTTCCCAACTCCATCTGATCTAGCGTCCTCTTAGAGATGATATTCGAAGAACTCCCGGTATCCACCAGAATTTTGTTCACGCGATACGTCGCGATGGTCAACGAAACTACAAGAGGAACGTCCGGGTCGTCAATCTCCTCGCCTCCTGCCGTAGGAGGGGGAATTTCGCTATCGTCGAAAGATATTGCATTTGTTCCTCGTATCGCGGGGGCACCATACGCCCTGTCATTGTTCCGAAGGTTTTGGGCGGTCCGTTCCCTTGCATTCCTGCTATCACCTCCAGAGGGTCCGCCTGCGATAGTGTTGATCACTCCGCTGTACGGAGGGTTCTCCATTTCCGTCTCATCGCCGTATCCGTACGGATGTCCTCCCCTGTGTGGCGGATAACCTACTAGCGGAGGTGGCAAAGATAGTGGGCGAGGTGGTGGGTCAGCAGCGTTATCCTCCCTCCTCCGCTCCGTTCTATCATGCCTGGAGGGCTCGTCCGCATATACGTGCTCCTTCAACTTGCCCTCTCTCACCAGGTGTTCGACTTCTGTTTTTAATTGGATACAGTCGTCAGTCTCATGGCCTCTGCTCTTGTGAAATTTACAATATCCTTTCGCATTTCTGTTTCTCCGATTGTGGGATGGCTTTGGCCAATGTATGTCCAACTTCTTCTCAACAATAGTGGCCAAGATGTCGGATCTCGGCTTGTTGAGGCGCGTGTAGTCCGCGAATCTTCTGGGCGGACTTCTCTCCCTGTAAATGCCTTTGTCTCTGTGATCTTTCTTCGGGTCAAACTTCCCCTGGCGTTGCTCTTGTTTTTGCGGTTCCTTTCCCTTCTTCGATCCTGCTCGGACTGGTACGTTCCTTCGGTATTCTTCTCCGTACATGACCTCCTCATAGATGTCATCCAAGTGCTTTTCGCTCTTCACTTCCTGACTAGAGAGCTTCCTCTGCAGCTCGGAGTTGTAAGTATTAGCGTACAGGTGACGGACCCGTTCTTTAATACTATGGGGCTCAACTCGGAGTACTTCCGTATTGAAGCAATCTAGGAAAGTTCGAAGATCTTCCTGTTCCCTTTGGATGACTTCAGCCAGGTGCTCTACAATACGTTTTCTGCTTTTTGATTTTCCAAATCGTGCTAAGAATTTAGAAGACAGGTCTGCATACGACCTTATTGACTTGTTTGGCAAAGCGGTGTACCAATCCATAGCCGTGCCGAAGAGGGTGGATGAGAACGTAAGGGCTTTAGTATTGTCGCTCAGTCCCTTGGAATCCATCTTGCTGTTGTACCTTGTCAGGTGACCCACGGGACAAGTATCCCCATAGTAGTATTCCAAGTTCGGAATCACTTGGTCCGAGTTTCTATTTCTTTCCTTTTCCCTCATGATATCGTCACACAAAGGGTTTGGTGCACTTGTAGTGATCTGCTCGTGTTCTTTTACTAGACGTCCGAGGTTTAGGATTTGGGTTTCCAAAGCTTTTTGTTGGGCGTAAATTTCTTCAGCTGTCATGACCTCTCCTGTCCGTGGATGGACTGCGACATCCGCGGGGAGTTCGTCTAGCCGGACAACTGGAATGGTTTCTGCTACATGATCCCTGTTCCTCATGGGAGCTTGTCGCGGATCTCCTGGCTGCCTGTCACCTCCTTCTTGGTACTCTCTCCTCCTATTCGGGCTTCCTTCACCCCAAACTTGCGAAGCAGAGGTCCGTCGGTCTAGAAGATTTCGCAAATCCTTATGGTGCGGCTGACCTCCCAACCTCTGTTGGATCGGACGCTGTCTGTTTCTTGACAAGGCGGGCTCCGCTTGAACCGGAGTAACCACTGGCGGAGTGGCTTGCTGCGGATGGGCATTGTTAGACCCTAGGCATCCTTGGATAATCGTGAGCAACCTATCAAACTGAGTCTCGCTTAGTCCGAGATCGCTTGTGCAGACAACGCGACCATCGGGCATCGTAAAATGTTGTCCTGCGGTAGGGCCTTGAGCTTCTGCCGAAGAAGCTCGTGCTACCCCGTCTCCATGGTCCATAGGCACGATATTCACAGGGACGCTTTGGCCTCCTCTGAGCGGGACGTCTCTTTCCTCATCTGAGGATGGGCTGGCGGTTCGCCCGTCGCTCGGATATCTCCTTCCAGCGTCCCTTCCAGCCACAGCGGCCCTTCGTCTCCGGGTGGGCGGACGTCCTCGTGGACGTGGTGGTGGTGTTCCACGCCTGCAGCACTAGTCCGGGCTGTTCGTCTCGTTCTAGCCATCAGCACAACACAAACACAGATCTTTTTGTAAAGTTCCCACAGACGGCGCCAAAATGTTGAGGGGTAAACCTCGAACACCAACACTACTACTGCTGGCAACCTAGTCTAAGATCCACCACCAACTTGAAGTCCGAGAGAAGGCTTGTCCGAGCAAGAGCACCTGAAAGGACTAAGTGGGGGGGGGGGGGGGGGGGGGGTTAGAATGGGTTACCCGGATTGCCAAAGTCAATCCGGAAGGAGGCTTTACTCAAAGGAGAGATGAAAGCTCTCAATGCAATAGTAATGGGGAAGAGATTTTGGGATAATTGCTTTGATATTGCTTACCTTAAGGTCTTGGACCTTGTGCTATATTTATAGTTATCATGTACTTATGAAGAGGTTCATAAGATGATGCCAAGTGTACGATTCAGATTTGGACACCAATGCTCCCTTTGGCCCATAGCCCAATAATGAACAGTAGTCCAATACCGCAAAGTGGGCTTGGGAGGGTAGTTTGGACCTTTTCCCTCCGAGAGTACTGTTCCGCCAGTTGGGTCCGTGTTAGTCCCTCGGACAGGTCCGTCTGCTTGGTTGATCTGCCCTTGGGTAACTCTGAATGTCCGAGCCAAGAGTCTCACGGAAGCATCTCAGTGGTTCTGTTATATACGTTTGGCCTTAATGTAATGGTGGCGTCCGAGATTCTCTCGTACGGTCCGTTAGGCATCTCTGTACTGTCATGGTCAGGTTTGGAAGTCCTTCCCTTAGCCAGCTCGGACTAGCTGTGGAGATGTAGTGACTTCAGCGTACTGGTCGATTCACTTTGGTCGGACCATGTGAGGTCGGACCAGTACTGAATTGGCTAGTTAAGCCGTGATGCGCTTTAGGACACGCTCTATGGTGCCCTTAACGGATTGGACACATTTCCGTATCAACATATATATTAATTGAAAATATAAATATCTATTAATATAAACATAAACATTTTTCGGAGTTTTGTAGATAAATTTATATGAGACTTAATAAAAACTATATATGCAGCCAACATACAAAAAATAAACAGTGAAATATATACTCGTTGAAAATGCAACTAATTTCACAAAATTCCACATAGGATTGAATTAATTTAATAAATGTTCTATTTTTTAAATTTAATTATTTCATTTTATATTATTTAATAAATTTATATTTTATTTTAATAAATAATATAATTTATTTAATGAATAATAGTATTCAATATTGGTGTCTATGGATTCGTCTTGTCACGGGGAATTCAAATATATGTTCAATATATTTTTCGAATTTTTGTAGACAAAGTTATATGAGATTTAATAAAAATTATATATGCAACCAACATACAAAAAATAAACTGTGAAATATGTACATATCGGTTGAAAATGCAACTAACTCCACGTAGTATTGAATTAATTTAATAAATACTCTGTTTTTAAAATTTCAGTATCTCATTTTATCTTATTTAATAAATTTATATTTTATTTTAATAGATAAAATAATTTATTTAATTAATAATAGTATTCAAGATTGGTGTTTATGGATTCGTCTTGTCACGACGAATTCAAATATATGTTCCATATATTTTTCGGATTTTCTAGATAAAGTTATATGAGATTTAATAAAAATTATATATGCAGTCAACATACCAAAAATAACATTGAAATATATACTGACTAAAATGTAACTAATTCCACAAAATTTTACGTAGGACTGAATGAATCTGGTGAGGTTTAAACCATTCTGCTTTACATAATATATGGATGGATGGATGGATTCATATTATATAAAAAAATTGAACATTTCACATTTGCAGTTTAAGATTATTTCGTAGTCAAAGTTGAAAAAATTTAACTGCAAAAAGTCAAAGTGGCAAGCTATTTCTGGGACAAAGATCAAGAGCAAGTTTAAAATTTAACTAATTAATATAATGAGACTCAATATATAATTTATTTATCATACTATGTATAGTAAAACCATAGTTGAGTTAGGCGGTAGATAATTAGCTAAATGTTATTTAATGAGGTGTTAATTAAACAAATTAGCTATATACTAGTATTTAAATTAAATAAGATACCTCATAAAAACAAACTAGCTAACTTATCAGTTGATTTCCTAAATATTGTACATAAAAACAAATCAACTAGCTTATACTTTTTACTTCATTCATCACGGGAAAAGATACTCGTTAATTTACTTGTTGGTCCAGATAACGGTAAAGTAAAAGACTAGAAAGGGGGGGGGGGGGGGGGGGAGTGAAAAGTATTTTTAAAAATTTTTTCGATAAACACAATTTCTCAGATATTTGTGAAGATATCTGATACTTAATTTCAGAGAGCGGGAGACTTTTTGTGATAAGTGCACGTGCTCAACAAGATATGTGTAAATACTTAGCAAAGTAAATAAAGCAAGTAATAAATTGCAGAAAGTAAATAACACTAGTCTTTATAGTAGTATCTGAAGGTGGCGTAATCCTTCAACTAATCTACTTCGGCCTTTCTCAGACCTAGAATCCACTAAGACAGATAAATGAATTAACCTTACAAATATCTTCTTTCGATTCCTAAATACACTAGGTTCCCAACCAAGTGTTCCCCCTGAGTTATTCCCCGGCTTTCTCAGCCAAGTACTTCCTGTACTCAGAAACGTTTGAGCTATTCCTTAGTTTCCCAAACTAAGTACTTCCTATGCTCAGTAACCTTGGAGTTATTCCTTAGTTTCTCAAACTAAGTACTTCCTGTACTCCACGCCGTTTAAGGTGTTGGTTAAAGTAGTTTGTCAGGTGAGTAGTCTTAATAACTTTCTCAGCTATGTAAGAATACTTTATAGAACAAGAATCACTTAACACACTTCACAATGTGTGGTGATACGTTCTTTACTGACCCAAGTATATGTTAAATGTTCTAGAGAATGAATCTCAGATACTTGATCTTTTGATTCAACTCCTTCACAGATAGCAATGCTTGTTAAAGATCAGGACACTTAGAACTTTCGTGCTACTTAGGATTCAAGAGCTTGGTCGCAACAGTAAGCTAGTGAATAAGTAGATTGAAGGCTTGTATGCTTGAAAGAATAAGTTCGTAGATGTAAGTTCTTGGTGTAAGTTCTGTGTGTGTCTTTCAAGCATTCTAAGTGATGATATTTATAGTTGAAAATCATGCCGTTTGAATAGTATCCATAGTTGAAATAATAAAATTCAAACTATTGATATCTGAAAATAGTACTGCAGAAGATGTTGTCTCTTTTCAGAGATTTCCTCTTTTGTTCAGATGTCTCTATCTGCGCATTTATTGCATTGTACTATTTTTTTCCTGTAGTGTCAACGGAACTATGCACGCTTTCTGAAGCATTGTATGTTTCTTTCCAGAGACTATCACAACTCCAGATACCACTTGTTAAAAATATATTGTTTCCCGGAAACATAATCTTTATCCAAGGTATCTGAGTGTAGATATCTGTGGGCACTTTTCCTCGTTCAGAAACCTTGTATTCTCAGATATCTTTTGCAACATTTGTTTATTGAAACACTTGTTTCTTCAAGATATCTGGACATAGGTATCTGATAACCTTTGTCTTCAGCAATCTTGTGCAGTCTTCAAAACTTCATTTTAAAGTTGAGCTTCTCCTGCTGGATGCCTTCTTCTTGGTCTTCTTCAAAGATATAAAAAATTACATTCAGAGACCTAACATCCTATACAATATTTACTAGACTATCATACTTAGTGATTTTCCTCTTTCACAGTGTTCAAGTGAACCAAGAGTACTAACCACCTTTCTGAGCTAAGATAAGTCATTAGATTGCTGATAAAAAACTAAACATATATTTCTAACAAATTTCCCCCTTTTTGATCAGTCAACGATGACTATCTGACCTATTACAAATCTGGATGAGGAAACAATCCACCACTTAATCAATTCATAAGATCTTTCAATTCTTTTAATTAAGTGCAGAAAGTAAACATCAACCAAATCACAAGGTGTGATCTTTGCTGACAAGTTATCTTTTTATAGATTGATATTTGAGAGTAGGTTCATCAGATATGTTACAGAGAAAGTTCATAGATAAATTTAATAAAACACAATTTAGCGCAGTCAGCAAGATACAAAATACATAGTAAATTAGGACAACAGGAATAACCAAGCTCCTAGTAGACATCCTAATAAACTAGTCTTCAAGTGTTCAAAACTTCAAGTCTTCAATCAGCAGATCTATTGATCAATTTGCAAATTCCCTATCCCCAAACATTTTGATATCATCTGAGTAGTTAAAGAGCAAAGTCTTGACTATCATCTCAGTGTTTCTGGCAAATCCACAAACTTCCTTGTAGGTTTTGGTGGGATTTTTCTTGGCAAACTGTTTGACCCACAAATACTTTCACCACTTCCAGGCATGCTCGATTCTGATATCTGATAGCTTGAACTATTCATATATGATCTTCAGATATCTGATGTCACCCTTGTATTGATCTTCAGACATGTAGAAGGACTCATAGGGTTCCACAACAAGTCTTGCTCTTGTGCCTGTTCCAGTGATGTTGGGAATTCTGTGCACATCATCTGGCTTTCCATAAGGACATTCATCAGAGAGGTCCTTCTTCATGGCTTCTAATCTCTTGATAACTTCAAAATCCAACCAGGCTTTGATGTGGTTGATGTTAATCAAGACTGGCTTGTCTTTTCTCCATGACATGAGCTGTTTATGGATTGGTTCTGGAAATTTTTCATTTACCAGTAAGTGCTTGAGTTCCAGAATCTAGTAGCCATTCTTCTGATTAATGCATCTATAGACAGAGGAGTCATTGTCGGTCTTCACATACTCAATCTTGGCTTCTTCAGGCCTGAGTGGTAGTTGAAGTTTTATTTGTTCATCTGTTCCTCCTTTGTCTTAAATTCTCCCTTGGGGGATTGCTTGAAGAACCACCCTGGATTGACTTGGTATTTCCAGAGAGTGTTTTAGCTGCCAAAGGCTTTGCAGCTATGGGCTCAGATAGGCTATCAACCCTATTTCTTTTTCTGTGAAGAGGAGCTTCATCTTCATCAGTCATCAGTCTCTTCATCATCATCATCAAGATTAATTCTTGTGAAGGTTTTGCAGCCTTCTTCATTGCCATGGGATTTGATTTGGCCTTCTTCTTCTTCTCCTCCTCCTCCTCCTCCTCCTCCTCTTCCTCCTCCTCCTCCTCCTTCTTCTTCTTCTTCTTTTTTATCAAGCTTGTGTGCAATTATTTGATAAAGTCCTTATGCATCAGAGTAGCAAAAGAGTACTGCTCTGTAGAGAACATAGCATGGACATAATTCTCCAAGTCAAAAGCTCTGACTCTTCTCAATTGGTGATCAGTAACCTTTGTTAATTCAGTCAGATCTGAGCTTCTGAGCTTTTGCCACTTTCTGAAACACTTGAGATGTTTCTTGAGAGTGTGGTTTTTGAGGAATGGAAGCAGGTCTTCTGTTGAGAATGCAGAGACCTTTGGCACACTTGCTTGAGCCTGAAAGAAAGAGTTTTGAGTTAGATTCAAAACTTGTGCAGATATCTGAGTACTAGTGTAGTTAGGTTTCTGGGTTACCTGAATGAGTACATCAGGCTCAGAGACTTGTACTACTGAGGCAAGGGGTGCCTCAGATATCTTGTTGTGAGGTGGAGACTTGGGAGTCTGGTCCTCATCAACCTTTCTTTCTACTTGAACCTGAGAATTAAAATTAACGCAATACTTAGGAAATTGTCATGAAAGAATATATGCAATTAAGCTTCAATGATCTCTGAGTTTTTCACTTACTTCCTTAACAGGAGACTCAAAATCATTTTTCTCAGAAACTTTCTCAATTTCTGGTGTTCTTTCTGGTGATGTTGCCTTGGGGTCTTCATCAATTTCCATGGGTGCAGGGGATGTCGCAACTCTTTCCCCTTGCACTTCTACTTCTGAATGAGCCTGTAAGTAGAAAGTATTGAGTAATTAGAGAAGAATTTATATTAACCCATGATGAAGAATGTTTATCACTGAGTTTTATATACCTTCACACTAGAAGGCTCAATGACATTTTCTTCAGAAACCTTGATGATTTCTGGGTCCTTTTCTGGCATTTCTGCCTTATCTTCTTCTTTCTCAGTTGGAGCCTGTGGCACAGGCTCAGATTCCTCAAGAGGTGAGGTTGTGGTAGCCTCTTTCTCAGTCTCCGAGGCAAGCTTTCCAGCTTCCTCTTCTTCTTGTGTTTCTAATTCAGCCTGTAACAAAGAAATTTTTGTTAAATAACAAGATTAAGAAACAAAAAATATCACAAGTAGAGAGTTAAACCATTCACTACTGAGCGATGTCGGTCGATTGGTCTCTGGAACTTGTGACCCTTCTATGCTTTGGTCTTGTTGTTCCATTTCAGCTTCTTTGTTTGAAGTTTCAGGTACTTCGGACCTACCCTGAGTGTGCAACTCAGTTGCCTCCCCTGGTTGATCATTCTGAGCAGATGTCTCAGTTTGATCCCTTTCTAGGAGTTGGGGAACCTGCTCATTTGCATGATTTTCTTCAGCATATTGCATTGCTGGTATGTCGAAATGGAGTTCATTGACCATTTCATCAACCACTTGTGGCTGTTGTGGTTGTGGTTGTCTGGAAGCAGAAGTTTGAGCATTTGAGAGCTCTTCCAGATTTTTAAGTGTGGTGTTTACATCAGCGTCTACCAACACTAGGTCACCATTCATCAGGGCCTCTTGAAGTTGTTTATACGTGACTTTTCCTGATGGTGTGTTAGCACCAACAACCTTTTCTATAGGTGCTTGCTCAGCAACCTTTGAGCGAGTTGCTTTCTCAGCAACCTTGGACCTTTTGGTCCTCTTTCCCTTGGCCTTGGTGTTGAGAAATTTGTTAGAAAATTTGTTAGATATTTTGTTAGAAATATCTGTTTAGATTTTGATCAGCAACATGATGACTTATCTTAGTCTCAGAAAGGTGATTAGTACTCTTGGTTCACTTGAACATTGTAAAAGAGGAAACCCACTAAGTATGATAGTCTAGCTAATCTTGTATAGAATGTTAGGTCTCAATATGTAATTTTTATTTTATGAAGAGAAGACCAAGAAGAAGACATCCAAGCAGAACAAGCTCAACGACATTGAAGACTTGAAGAAACTGCACAAGATTACTGAAACAGTTTCTCAGATACCTTAGCCAGATATCTTGAAGACACAAATAGTTTTTAAACAAACTGTGTCACAAGAGATATCTGAGAAATGAAAGGTCTATCTGAAAACAAGGAAAGTGTCCACAGATATCTATTCTCAGATATCTTGAGCTTTAACCACATTTCTGAAACAGAAATATATATATTGCAAACAAAGTTGTTTCAATAAAAGTGGTATCTGAAGATTGAAGATAAGGACGTGCAAAGAATCAGATAATACTAGTTTCTGATACAAAGCATAGTTCCGTTGACACTACAGGACAAAAAGTATAGTACAATGCATTTAATGCACGGACGGAGATGTTCGAACAAAAGCGGCGGCTTCAAGAAGAAGACAAAATCACATCTGATTATACACAGATATCAATAGTTTGAATTTGAGCCTAACGGATACTATTCAAACGGCACTCAAATTCATCTATAAATATCAACACTTAGACTGCTTGAGAAGATACGACGCTGAAACACAGAACTTACTGAACATCTTACTCTCTCAAAGCAAATTACTTATCCTCAAAGCTTTCTGTTGCGACCAAAGCTCTTGATCTTAAGTAGCACTAAAGTTCTAAGTGTCCTGATCCTAAACAAGCACAGCTATATGTGAAAGAGTTGAAACGAAAGATCAAGTATCTGAGATTCATTCTCTTGAACACTTATCTAAGACTTGGGTCAGTAAAAAGAACAAGATACCATACATTGAAAAGTGTATTAAGTATACTTGATTCACAGAGCTATCTGAATAACTGAATAAGTTATTAAAGAAGCTCATCTGACAACTCAAACCGAAACCAACACCATAACTGGCGTGGAGTACAGGAAGTACTTAGTTTGAAAAATCAGGGAATAACTCCAAGGTTACCGGAGTATAGGAAGTACTTGATTTGGGAAACTAGGGAATAACTCCAAGGTTATTGAGTATAGGAAGTACTTAGCTTGGGAAGCTAGGGAATAACTCAAAAAGGTTTCTGAGTACAGGAAGTACTTGGCTGAGAAAGCCGGGGAACAACTCAGGGGGAACATTTGGTTGGGAACCATTTGTTTAAAGGAATCTTAGAATAGGATTTTTGTAAGGAGAACTCAATTATCTATTCTAGTGAATTCTAGGTCTCTGGAAGACCGAAGTGGATTAGTTGGAGGATTACGCCACCTCCAGATACCACTATACTTGCTGTGTTATTTACCTTTCTGTATTTACATTTCAGCAACACACACACACTTTAACTATTTCTGCACTTATCTATCTTAAGTCTTCCGCGCTCTGATTCTAAGTATCAGATATCTACTCAGATATCTGAGAAATAGTTTTTATCGACAAAAGTTTTAAAAGACTATTCACCCCCCCCCCCCAGTCTTTTACCTTGCCGTTATCTGGACCAACAAGTGGTATCAGAGCAGGAGGTTCACCAGCCTTCTACACTGAACCTAGATCCCCAGATAGGTGAAGGAACTTTGTCCATTTACGAGGACTATTTAATTTGTGTGTTAAGTGTGCAGGTATGTCTTTGAGTGATGCACCCGTTCTCAAACCAGAGAACTACGAGAAATGGAAAAATAACATGATGCTCCACCTTGAAGCCATAAGTGACGAAATGATCGAAGTGATAAAGAATGGCCCAATAGTCATTCATCAACTCAAACAAGTCATGGAGGTTTCTAATGGTAGAGACAGAGATCAAAGCGAAGGATCTTCACAAACTGATGCGTCAACAAGTGGGAGATCTACTAGTCAAGTTTTTTATGAACCAAAGCCCAAAGAACTCTGGACATCGGAAGATGCCAAGAGAAATCGTCTGGATGGTCAAGCTCGTAATATCATCATCAGATCGACACCTGAGCACATACGATTAAAGCGTGGGGTGCTAAAACGGCGAAAGTTGCCTGGCAACTGATTGAAGAAATCTGTGCCGGAACTGAGAAAACCAAAGAAAACAAGTTCGAAGTTCTCAAATTGAAATTTCAAAATTTCAAACAAGACCCACTGAAACTCTGGAAGAACTTGATTTCAGATTTACCACTCTCATGAGTGATATGGCAGCACTTGGGGAAAGCAACAGATACTCCCAGTCAGAAAAGATTAAGACTATTGTCAGAAGTCTTAATCACAACTGGGAGCATACCAAATTCTTTTATTTTAACCAAAGAATGCCAAATATCACTCCAGTGGAACTCTTCTCACATCTTGCTACGGTAGATTATGAGACAACACAAAGAGAACAAACAACTGAAAAGTTGCAGAATGTTGCTCTAGTTGCTCAAGGAACTTCTGAAAAGAAGAAAAGCAAGGAAGAGACTGAGGATGCTCTTGCTGCAAAGCAAATGAGCAAATATATCAGTCGAGAATTTGAGAGAAGAAAAGCCAAAGAGAAGCTGAAAAAGCATCTAGGCTCAAACTATCACCAGTACAAAAATATGCAAAGCTCGCTGAACAAGCCAGCTCAGAAAGCATCATGTCTTGAGGAAGCGAAATTGGAAGCGATATCTGTTTCTATTGTCAAACACAGCCACTTCAAGAAGGATTGTCACGCCTTCAACAAACTAAGGACGGTGACAAGAAAGATAGAAGAATCTTCGAAGAAGCGTAAAGCTTTGTTAACTGAAGAAAGAAAGAAAATCCAAATTCAACTGGATGCTCTAGACGTTGAGACAGATTCTGAAGATGACAACTCAGATGACTCAACCTTACCATCACCAGAATTATGTGGAGTTACTCATGACATAATCGACTTCGGCCTCAAGAAGAATGAAATGTGTGGAGTTCTTTGAAATTGGGACGGACATCTCTAACATAGAAATCTGTCTTATGGCTGATGAGGTAACACATACTTCTTGTTATACTTATGAAAGTGATGAAGAAGAAATAAAAGATCTAGAAAATATCAGGAAAGAACTTGACATCTATGAAAGAGAATTTCTAATGATTCGAGCTAGAGCCGAAAATCTTGAAGAAGAAAAGAATTCTCTTGCAAAGGAAAATTCTCAATTAGTTAAGGTATCTGAGAAAAAGGATGCTGAAAATGCATTTTTCAAAGCTCAGATATCTGAGACTGAAAAGTCACATAAAGAAGCAATGGCTGAATTACGAAAGAAATATGAAGATCTTCTTTCCGAGAACAAGGAACTTAAGAAGAAAGAATTATCTTTTCAATCTTATGCCAAAGCTAGTGACACTCTTACTGAAGTACAATCTTACTTAAGAGATCCTTCAGAAAAGAAAGGACTTGGGCTGAATACACAGACATATTGTTCTATTACTCTGAATAAGAGTAAGGAAAGAAGAACATTTGTAAGTACTCAGCAAGACGGTTCCCATACAATCTATAGTATCGGTGAAAAGACGAAGATTGTTGACAAAGGAAAGGCAGTTGCGACTAAACCTTTGTGGGAAAAACAGGTAAAAAACAAAACTGATGGGCACGTCTCTGAAAAGAAACACAACACTGAAAAGTGTAAACACCCACAGTGCTATGTTTCTCAAAAGGGTAGAATTGCAGGAGCTGGCAAATTCTCCCATGTCACTTTTTCTAGAAAGAAATTGGACCAACCAGAGACTAGCAAAGCTGCTGAGAAAAGATCTCAGATAGCTCCAAGTGCTCGAAACGGTATTGGCTATAAAGGCATCGGGAAACGACTTGCTCATGAATACAAACAGGAGCAAGAACGATGGCTGAAAGCTAGAATTGCTCAAAGCAATTATCAGAAGTGGAAGTTGAATCAAGCCACTGAAAATCTGAATGCCAGGGCTAGAAGAAATCTGGCAAGGAAAGCTAAATTTGCTGAAAAGCAAACTCAGAAACCTGACAGGTATCTGAAAGCACCATATGGAGCACTTAGGAACACACCAAGGAAGAAAATAATTCTTACTAATGATAACATTCATTGAAATAGAATTCCTCCTTATGTTCCTGTCAGACAAAAGAATATTTCAAAGAAATTCATTCAAAAATGGATTCCTACTGGAAGATCTTTTAATCCTGACGGTTCCATCAAAGATATGAGAACCTAATCTCAAGTTTTCTGTTGTGTGCAGAATGCTTCCTGGACTAAAGCACAATGGCTATTTGATAGTGGATGCGGAAAGCACATGACAGGAAACAAAGCAAATTTGGTCGATTACAAAGTTTGCAACACAGGACTAGATATCAGATTTGCTGGAGGAGAATTAAATCCCTCTTTGGGATTTGGCAACGTCAAATTGGGAACATTAACAATCACTGACGTATTACATGTTAAGGATTTGAAATATAATCTATTTAGCATGAGCCAGTTTGCAAACAAGGGTTTTACTATAAAATTCAAAGCAAAATACTGCAAACTAATTGACAATGAATCAAAGCAGACAGTCTTAGTTGGTCGGCGGAAAGGCAGTCTTTATGTTGCCGATTGGGCATCAACCTGTTGAAGAATGTCTCATGGTGAGTCAATTTGGTCACAGAAGAACCTTGGTTATGGCACAAAAGAATGAGTCACTTGAACTTCAAAACTCGAGCAGACTTGCGAGAAAGAGTTAGTGGTTGGCCTTCCTGAACATCTTTCGAAATGATGGTATCATTACGCACTTGGGATGGGGAAACAATCTAAGATCTCTTTCAAGTCCAAAATCAGACACTCTAGTGTTAGACCACTACAACTATCACACATGGATCTTTTTGAATCATCTGTAACTAGTTATGCAGGAAAGAAGTATGGTCTGGTTGTTGTAGATGACTTCTCAAGATTCACTTGGGTTGTCTTTCTGAAACAAAAATCTGATGCCAGGGTGGAGATACCAAACTTGCTGAAAAAGCTTGAAGTCATGAAAAATGACAAGGTATCTGCAATCAGAACAGACCATGGTATTGAGTTTGTCAACCAGTACATAAAGGAGTTTTGTACCTGTAAAGGTATACAACACCAACTTTCCTCTGTAAGAACACCTCAACAAAATGGTGTTGCAGAAAGGAAAAACAGAACCCTTAAAGAAGCTGCAAGGACGATGCTAGCTGACACTGAAATAAGTGAAATTTATTGGGTTGAAGCTGTAAACACAGCTTGCCACACTCAGAACAGATGCTTGATAAACAAACACCATGACAAGACCCCTTATGGAATCTTGGTTGGTAGACCCCCTAATATCAAACATCTGAGAGTATTTGGTTGTAAATGTTTTGTTCTAAACAATGGGAAAGATTATCTGAGAACATTTCAACCAAAGGCAGATGAAGGTGTATTCCTTGGTTATTCCACGAATAGCAAAGCCTACAGAATTTACAACAAAAGAACAAACAAAATTGAAGAATCAGTTCATGTTGTATTCTATGAAGGAAGTAAGAAAACACCCCCTATTGATGAAATCTCAGAAAGGTTCAAAGAACTAATGCTGAGGGATTCTGAAGAAGAATCCTCAGAAAGGAAAAACATCATTATGGAAAGTGAGGATGACTCTGACGTAGAAAAGCATGAAGTGCCTAGTAACAACAAGATGACTCACAAACATGATGAAGAATTTCCTATGAAACTTCCAGAAATGGAAACTGAAGATGTTCATCATGAAGCTATCTCTGGAAAACATGTTCCAGATAGCTCAAACACTGAGCAAGTGTCAGACATTAATTGCCTTTCTGAGGAGCAAAATGTCTTAGATACTGAAATAGTATCAAATCAAAATCCTAGTGATTCACATTCAAATCATTTGGATATTGATCCTACTAGCACTAAACCTATGATGAGATGGATCAAGGATCATCCTGCAAAAGATGTGATTGGACCAATTAATCAAGGTGTTAGGACTAGGAGAGCAATAGCTGAAAATGCTAATTCTCTCTTTGGATGTTTCATCTCAGATATTGAACCGAAGAATATAGAAGAAGCATTAGGAGACCAAGACTGGATCTCAGCAATGCAAGAAGAATTGGATCAATTTGAGAGAAACAAAGTCTGGAAACTAGTTCCATTTGTAGAAGGAATATCTGTGATTGGAACTAAATGGGTTTTCAGAAACAAAATGAATGAATCTGGTGAAATAACCAGAAACAAAGCAAGATTGGTTGCTAAGGGATTTACCCAGACTGAAGGCTTAGATTTTGATGAGTCATATGCACCAGTAGCCAGATTGGATGCAATAAGACTCTTTCTAGCCTTTGCAGCTCATAAAGATTTTAAAGTTTATCAGATGGATGTCAAAAGTGCATTCTTGAACGGTGAACTTGCAGAAGAAGTTTATGTTGAGCAACCACCGGGCTTTGAAGTTTCCTCAGAAAGTAGAATGGTCTATAAATTACAGAAAGCTCTGTATGGACTGAAACAGGCTCCAAGAGCATGGTATGAGACTTTGGCCGAATACCTTCTGGAAAGCGGTTTCAAGAAAGGTGAAGTTGATAAAACTTTATTTACCTTAAATCATGACGGAAAACTACTCTTAGTTCAAGTATATGTTGATGACATCATATTTGGATCTAAGGACAAGCAACTTTGTAATGACTTTGCAAATCTCATGAAAAGCAAGTTTGAGATGAGCATGATGGGAGAAATGAATTATTTTCTAGGATTGCAAGTCAAGCAACTCAATGATGGAATATTCATTAGTCAAACAAAGTATGCAAAAGATATGCTCACAAAATTCAATCTTAAGCCTTCTGAAAAGAATGCTAAGATACCTATGAGCATTGGAACCAAAATGACCTATACTGAATCAGATAAGAGTGTGGAAGAACATAAGTATAGAAAATTGATAGGTTCACTACTTTACCTCACTACAAGTAGACCTGATATTCAATACGCCGTTGGAGTGTGTGCTAGATTTCAGACAAATCCGATGCAAACACACTACAACGTTGCTATGAAAATATTAAGGTATGTAAAAGTACGATAGATGTAGGATTGTGGTATCCTAAAGAAAGCGGATTGAGTTTAGCCGTACTCGAATGGCGATTATCTTGATCAACTAGATAGGAAAAGCACCTCGAGAACTTGGGTTTACGGGTACTAGACTTATCTCATGGTTTAGCAAGAAGCAAAACTCAATTGCAACTTCTACCACGGAATTTGAATATATTGCTGCTTTGGTTGTTGCAACACAAATTCGTGGATACAACAACAACTTAAAGACTATGGACTCGATGAAAAGAAAACTCCCATTTTCTGTGACAACACAAGTGCTATTGCGATTACACAGAATCCTAAATTTCATGCCAGAACAAAGCATATTGATGTTAGACATCACTTCATCAGAGACCATGTTGAAAAAGGCAATATAGAGATACTCAAGATTGGCACTGAAGACCAACTTGCAGATATCTTCACTAAGCCACTACAAGAAAGTAGATTCTTAGCCTTAAGACATAGTCTTGGACTAATGGAACTACCAATGAACTGAAAGAGTTCAGAAATCTGGAACGGGCATCCAGAGAAGAGGTATCTGGAACGGGCATCCAGAGAAGAGGTATCTGGAACGGGTATCCAGAAGAGAAAGAGAAATCTGAACGGGTATGCGAAGTCAAAATGCTAAAGAGCAAAGGCGACTTAAGATCTACGAGGCGGAACTCAGATATCTAGTTCACTCAGTGAGGGGGAACACAAAAAGAGAATAGTACAACTGTCTGCAGTCAACTACTCTCTTGAAATTTGTATTATTTCTATCCTTGTGTAAAACATGGACCAACAAGTGGTATGAGATAGACTCAGATACAAACAGCGTCTTGGTCACACAGAATTGTGATTCAGATAGCAAATCGCCAAAATTCATTAAATGGGCACAATTACACTTGTTGATTGTGATCATTGCTGAAGAAGCAATGGTGACCCTTGATGAAATTAAGCGTTTGATCTTAACGGACGAAATTAATTCTCTGAAAATAGTGGACTGTTGAAATTCAGACGTGGCCCACTATGCATTTAATGCCGAACTAGCTTTTGCTCATGCCTGCTTGCAAATCACGAATCGCATACACAAAATCAATTTGTATGTATATGTCTGTTGAAATTCTATTGCTATATATATAGGATTTTGGCATAGGAAATCACTTTTGCCTAATCCGAAAACTCATCTTGCACAAAAATAGCAAAACATTCTCTTGATTCTCTGCAAACCTTCTATAATCTCTGCAAATCAAGATTAATTTTTTCTGCAAAGAATTACTGAATCAAATCTCTTTCAAACACCAATTTCAAATCCCTACACTATATAAAGAGATGGCCCCTAAAAGTTCAACCATACTAAAATCTCAATCCTCCACTGGTACTGCTGAAAAGCAAGCACCAGAGTTGGTTATTGTGAACAACCGACTGGTAGGAGATTTTAATCCTGACCACTGGACTTCAAATCACAGAATGATTTTGGGTGGTGCCATGGTTGAGGAATACATCACGGCTGCAATAGAAAACCAATTAAGCTGACAGAAAGCTAATTCTTGACATGCTTGAAAAGGCACAAATCAAGGGTTTTCTATCTGCTCGCCCTAGTGGAATTTCATCACTCGATGTGTTGGAATTCTACAACAACTCCAGGATAATTTCCTGTGTTTTTGAAGGCACTGAAATAGTGTATGTTAAAACCTCAGTCCAAGGAAAGGAAATCCTTCTGGACTTAACAACTTTCTGTAAGTTGTTTGAGTTTCAAAATCTTGGAAAGGATTTTGAAATAAACACCAAGGAAGGTGTTAACAAATTGTACAGTGACGTGTGTGATCTTGAAAAATCAGATACACCCACTGAGTTCAAACTTGCTGACATCCGAACCAGACATCTGATTGTTCATTGGGATGTATTGGCTTGCATTCTTTACAGATGCTTTGATCTACAAGGAGGTGCTGACCAGATAAGCCAAGAACGATGGATCATGATTCTCTTGCTGAATCAACAAGACAAAAGGCTGGAAAACCCTTTTAACTGGGGAAAGTACGCCTTCATGAAGTTTGTGAAGAAGATTCAAGGCTTCGAGCCTAAGATTGCCAAAGGACTAGCTGAGCCAAAGGCCACAGTAGGCTATGGTCTGAAGATATGCTACTTGCTGGAGAAGCTTGGCATTGAGCTCAGAGAGACGGCTGAAATAGCCAACAGTAATCTACTCTACAAATATGAGTATACAAACTTGATGAAAAAGGTTACTGGGTCTCAGAAAGGTTCTAAGATGCAAAAGTCTGAAAAGGTATCTGAAGAAAAGGTTGCGACCAAGAAGCCCAGAACTTCAAGAAAGAAGTCTGCTGGCAAATCAGAAGACACACCCAAAGAGGTTGTCGATTCTCAGATATCTATAGGCCTTGCCGATGAACTGATAAAGGCAGACCAACTCATCAATGCTGCAAAAGAATCATCAACTACTGCACAAGTAGACTCAGCAAGAGAAAGTGCGTTCAGAAATGTTGCGACTAATGCAGAATGCCTTGCTGATGAACTCATAAATGCTGCCAAAAGTGGTGAAAAACACCAAGCCCTATCTGCAGAAACTGCAGGAGTTATGGACCAATCAGTTCCTAATGCTGATGAGAGCTCTAACGATGAAGATGCTGAACTAGTCATCTCTCAAGTCCTAGAAAGAGCAAAGAGGGCTAAGGTTACTGAAATAGTAACTGGTGAAAAGGTTTCTGAAGAAGAACCTACACCTCAGGTTGCTGAACAAGAACCTATAGCAAAGGTTGTTGGTGCAAACACATCTTCAGGGAACGTTTCTTATGCACAACTTCAAGAAGCCCTGATGAGTGGTAATTTAGTACTGGCAGATGCTGATGAAAATGCCACATCTAAAAATCTGGAAGAACATTCTACTGACCAATCCTCTGCTTCTAGACAACCACAACAACCACAACAGCCACAAGTGGTTGATGAAATGGTAAATGAACTCCATTTTGAATTACCAGCAATGCAGTATGCTGAAGAAAATCCTGCAAAAGAGCAGGTTCCCCAACTCAATGAGAGGGATCAAGCGAGACATCTACTCGTAATGATCAACTGTGGGAGGCAACAAGCGAGTTGCATACTCAGGAAAGGTGTGAAGTACCTGAAACTTCAAACAAAGAAGAAATACTGGAACAAGAAGACCAATGTATAGAAAGGTCACAAGTTTCAGAGACCAATCAGCCTGACATGGATCAGGTAGTTGAATGGTTTAACTCTTATCTTGTGCAAATTTTATGCTTGTACATCTTGTTATTTATAGAAATTCTTTGTTACAGGCTGTGTTAGAAACACAAGGACAAGAGGAAGCTGGAAAGCTTGCCTCAGAAACTGAGAAAGAGGTCTCATCAACCTCACCTCTTAAGAAATCTGAGCCTGTCCTACACGTGATAAAATGTTTCTTAAGTTGTCATTTTTCAATTATACGATAATTTACTTAACCAATTAAGTGAATGTTTCTAACAGGCTCCAACTGAGAAAGAGGAAGATAAAGGAAATGCGGAAGAAAACCCAGAAACCAACAAGGTTTCTGAAGAACAGATCATTGAGCCTTCCAGTATGAAGGTATATGAAAATCAATGATAAATATTCTTCACCTTGGGTTGACTAAAACTTCTTCTAAATTACTCAATGCTTTCTACTCACAGGCTCACTCAGAAGTAGAAGTGCAAGGGGACAGAGTTGCGACATCCCCTGCACCTATGGAAACTGATGAGGCATCAAGGCCTTCATCACAAGAAAAGATTCCAGAGACTGCACAAGTCTCCGAGAGACAAGTATCTGAGCCTCCCATGGAGGTAATTGACCTCTCAGATATCTGTTTTGTCATCTAAAGTTTTCTTGATAAAATTTCCTAAGTATTGTGATAATTTTAATTCTCAGGTTCAAGAAAGAAAGGTTGATGAGGACCAGACTTCCAAGTCTCCGCCTCACAACAAGATATCTGAGACACCAATTGTCTCAGTAGCACAAGTCTCTGAGCCTGAAGTACTTACTCAGGTAACTCAGAAACTAAACTACACTTCTACTCAGATATCTATAAAAGTTTTGAAGCTCACTCAAAACTCTTTCTTTCAGGCTCAAACAAGTGCCAAGCAGGCTCCCAATGTTGAGACAAGGGACCTACTTCCCTTCTTCAAAGCTCACACCCTGCCAAAGCATATTCAATGCTTCAAGAAATGGCAAAGGTTAAGGTGCTCTGATCTCTCTGAAATATTGAGAATCACAGATCAACCAAACAGACGAGCACGAGCTCTTGACTTGGAGACATATATCCATGCAATGTTCCCTACCGAACAGTACACAGTTGCGACTTTATTGCATAAGGATTTCTCCAGAGAAGTGGCGCACAGTTTGATACAAGCCTTTGAACAGGCAGATGGTCAGACAAGATTACATATGGCATTCAAGCCAGTTCTGCCCCAAACTCTGCAATTTATACCTTCTGAACAAGAAGAGGTTAATGGGCAGAAGATCACTATTCCTGAAGTGATCAATCTTGTATCTGAAGATGATGAGGAGGAAGAGATAAACGAAAATGACTTTGATGAACCTCCCACCCGACCATCACCAAAAGGATGACATGCATAAAAGGATGATGATGATGCCTCACTGTGGACCGGAGGAATTTCGCTAAGGAATAATGCCTCAGCTGCTGAAAAGCACACTGAGAAGACTTCACAGAAATCTCCGTCTCCATCTCCTCAGAAATCTACTCATCCATCTTCCCAACACCCAGTTACTACTGAACAAGTAGTTGAGCTTTCTGAAGAAACAAATCAGAAAATATTAAACACTCAAACCAGAACTGCTCAACTCAAACAACTGTTGGAAGAAGAACAACAGCTCCATCTTCAACTGGAAGATCAAATAGCTAGATCCAGAGACAAGCTTGATCAACTACAAGATCAATACTTACAAGAAATGATTGCTTACTCTGAGGTTAAAGAGCTACAGGATGCTGTGAATGCTATCACCAAAGAACTCGATACTGAAGAAGTATCTGAAGTCAAGCATGATGCTAAGGCTGCATCATCTTCAAAAGAAGTACCATCCTCCTCCCAGAAAGGGAAGAAACCAATCTCTGAGATGGTTGCTGGACTCGATACAATCGATGAGAATGTCCAAGAGGATGAAGATCACTGGGCTGATTACTCAGATGATGAAGAAGACAAGACTTTGGCAGAGCACCGCAATGAACATCTAGCGGTTTCTCACCTGAAAAGGAAGTTGATTGCTCCTGAATATTCAGCAAACTGCCAAATATCTACTCCCATGAATACATGAACAGGTACCAAGTACTGGCTCATCTGAACAAGGAGATGTCTTCACAGAACAAGGAAGTAATTGCCTCCGTCCCCTCTGAAATGAAAAAGTTCATTGAGCTCATCACTCAGAGAACAACTAGCATAGTCATTGGTCAGAAAGATCTGGGAATGATAAGGGACGATGATGCGTCTTTAGCTGAAAAAGCTTTCCAAGAGGCAAGTTACACTGCTGGAAAAGCAGATGCCATCCTAGGCCCATTGGCAGAGCTCACTGATAAGGACAATGGACTTATCAAACAAAATCAGGAGCTCAAAGCCGAACTTCAGAAGTTGGTCACTGCCTATAATTATTTACAAGGGCACTTTAACTCTCTCTCAGATTCTTTTATGAGACTGAGTCAGTCAACAATGACTAAGGGGGAAAGAGTGTACAAATCTTGACCTCAAAGTCAGGGGGAATGGGAAGAAGGAGACGAAAAGAAGAAGAAGAAATCTGGAGCTGGTGCGGCTCAGAAAGGAAGAAGAAACATGAAAACTTCCCAGCCACCACTCAGAATAAACGAATCCTCCTCTTCACAAGCTGCTTTGCAAATAGTAGCTGCTTCCCAGAAACCTACTGAAGGAACTACAATGATAACTAGGGCCATGGCACAGAAACCTCCAAGGAGTACCAAGGCTCCAAGGAGAAGACAAGTTAAAGGGATTGATGAATCTTCTGAAGAAGAAGAAGAAGAAGGTCAAATCAAGTCCCTGGGCAATGAAGAAGGCTGTAAAACTCTCACAAGATTTAATCTTGATGATGATGAGGAAACTGATGAAGATGAAGCTCCTCTTCACAAGAAAAGGAAAATTGAAAGCCTAACTGAGCCCATAGCTGCAAAGCCCCTAGCAGCTAAAACACCCTCTGGAAATACCAAGTCTATCCAGGGTGGTTCTTCAAGCAACAACCCCAAAGAGAATTCAAGACAGAGAAGGAACCGACTGAGAGCTGAGCAAAGACAAAGTCAACTTCCACTCAGGCCAGAAGAAGCCAAAATAGAGTATGTGAAGTATGACAATGATTCCTCTGTCTACAGGTGCATCAATCCGAAAAATGGCTATTGGATTCTGGAACTTAAGCATCTACTGGTAAATTCAAGATTTCCAGAACCAATCCATAAACAACTTATGGCATGGAGAAAAGATAAGCCAACCTTGATCAACACCAATCACATTAAAGCCTGGTTGGATTTTGAAGTTGTCAAGAGAACTGAAGCCATGAGAAAGGACCTCTCTGATGAATGTCCATATGGAAAGCTAGATGATGTGCACAGAATTCTGAATGTTACAGGAACAGGCACAAGAGCAAGACTCGCTGTGGAACCCTATGAGTCGTTCTATCTAACTGAAGATCAATACAAGGGTGACATCAGATATCTGAGGATTATCTACGAATACTTCAAGCTTTCAGATATCAGAATAGAGCATGCCTGGAAGTGGGAAAAGTATCTGTGGGTCAAACATTTTGTCAAGAAAAATCCTACCAAAACCTACAAAGAGGTATGTGGATTTGCCAGAGACACTGAGATGCTCATCAGAACACTTCTCTATGATTATTCTGATGACATCAAAAGGTTTGGAGATAGGAAATTTGCAGACTGATCCATAGAACTACTGTTGAAGACTTGAAGAGTTGAAGACTTGAAGACTAGTCTATTAGGATGTTTACTTGGAGCATGGTTACTCCTGTTGTCCTAATTTACTATGTAGTTTTTGTATTTTTGCTGACTGAGCCAAACTTGTTCTATGTATTGAAGTTATCTGTAATCTCTCTTTGTAACTTATCTGAAGAACTTACTCTCAGATAGTATTCTATAAAAGATAACTTGTCAGCAAAGATCACACCTTGTGATTTGGTTGATGTCTACTTTCTGCACTTAATTGAATGATTTGAAAAATCTTCAGAAATGATTAAGTGTTGGACTGTTCACTCATCCAGATTTGTAATAGGTCAGATAGTCATCGTCGACTGATCAAAAAGGGGGAAATTTGTTGAGAAATTTGTTAGGAAATTTGTTAGATATTTTGTTAGAAATATCTGTTTAGATTTTTATCAGCAACATGATGACTTATCTTAGTCTCAGAAAGGTGATTAGTACTCTTGGTTCACTTGAACATTGTAAAAGAGGAAACCCACTAAGTATGATAGTCTAGCTAATCTTGTATAGGATGTTAGGTCTCAATATGTAATTTTTATTTTATGAAGAGAAGACCAAGAAGAAGACATCCAAGCAGAACAAGCTCAACGACATTGAAGACTTGAAGAAACTGCACAAGATTACTGAAACAGTTTCTCAGATACCTTAGCCAGATATCTTGAAGACACAAATAGTTTTTAAACAAACTGTGTCACAAGAGATATCTGAGAAATGAAGGTCTATCTGAAAACAAGGAAAGTGTCCACAGATATCTATTCTCAGATACCTTGAGCTTTAACCACATTTCTAAAACAGAAATATATATATTGCAAACAAAGTTGTTTCAATAAAAGTGGTATCTGAAGATTGAAGATAAGGACGTGCAAAGAATCAGATAATACTAGGTTTGATATACAGCATAGTTCCGTTGACACACTACAGAACAAAAAGTATAGTACAATACATTTAATGCACGGACAGAGATGTCTGAACAAAAGCAACGGCGACAAGAAGAAGACAAAATCACTAAAGATTATACAGATATCAATAGTTTGAATTTGAGCCTAACGGATACTATTCAAACGGCACTCAAATTCATCTATAAATATCAACACTTAGACTGCTTGAGAAGATACGACGCTGAAACACAGAACTTACTGAACATCTTACTCTCTCAAAGCAAATTACTTATCCTCAAAGCTTTCTGTTGCGACCAAAGCTCTTGATCTTAAGTAGCACTAAAGTTCTAAGTGTCCTGATCCTAAACAAGCACAGCTATCTGTGAAAGAGTTGAAACGAAAGATCAAGTATCTGAGATTCATTCTCTTGAACACTTATCTGAGACTTGGGTCAGTAAAAAGAACAAGATACCATACATTGAAAAGTGTATTAAGTATACTTGATTCACAGAGCTATCTGAATAACTGAATAAGTTATTAAAGAAGCTCATCTGACAACTCAAACCGAAACCAACACCATAACTGGCGTGGAGTACAGGAAGTACTTAGTTTGAAAAATCAGGGAATAAGTCCAAGGTTACCAGAGTATAGGAAGTACTTGATTTGGGAAACTAAGGAATAACTCCAAGGTTATTGAGTATAGGAAGTACTTAGCTTGGGAAGCTAGGGAATAACTCAAAAAGGTTTTTGAGTACAGGAAGTACTTGGCTGAGAAAGCCGGGGAACAACTCAGGGGGAACATTTGGTTGGGAACCATTTGTTTAAAGGAATCTTAGAATAGGATTTTTGTAAGGAGAACTCAATTATCTATTCTAGTGAATTCTAGGTCTCTGGAAGACCGAAGTGGATTAGTTGGAGGATTACGCCACCTCCAGATACCACTATACTTGCTGTGTTATTTACCTTTCTGTATTTACATTTCAGCAACACACACACACACACACTTTAACTGTTTCTACACTTATCTATCTTAAGTCTTCCGCGCTCTGATTCTAAGTATCAGATATCTACTCAGATATCTGAGAAATAGTTTTTATCGACAAAAGTTTTAAAAGACTGTTCACCCCCCCCCCTTCTAGTCTTTTACTTTGCCGTTATCTGGACCAACACTTGGTTACTTTTTCAGTAACCTTGAGGGCTGGGATCTCCTCCTCCTTGTCCGATTCGTCATCGAAATCTGGAACGGAGTTATCAACAATCCCTGCTGCTTCTGTAGTGAGAGTTTGAAGTTTCTCACTGCTTTTATTAGTATTGATAAGTTCATCAGCAAGGTACTCTGCAGCATTAATGAGTTCATCTTCATTGATGAGTTCATCAGCAGTGGTCTTAGCAGCATTGATGAGTTCATCTGTAGTGGCGGCAGGTATCTGAGAGTCGACATCCATAATGGGTATGCCTTCTGATTTGCCAGCAAACTTCTTTTGTGAAGTTCTGGCCTTTTGGTCGCAATGGAACCTTCAGATACCTCAACAGTCTTTCGTTTCTTGGAACCTTTCTGAGATGCAGTAACCTTTTTCATCATGTTTGTATACTCATATTTGTAGAGTAGGTTACTATTGGCAATGTATGCTGTCTCTCTGAGCTCAATGCCAAGGCACTCCAGTAAGTAGCAAATCTTCAGTCCATAGCTTACTGTGACTTTTGGCTCAGCAAGGTCCTTAACGATTTTAGGCTCAAAGCCTTGTATCTTCTTCACAAATTTCATGAAGGCGTACTTTCCCCAATTGAAAGGGTTTTCCAGCCTTTTTTCTTGTTGATTCAACAAGAACATCATTATCCAGCGTTCTTGGCTTATCTGGTCAGCACCTCCTTATAGACCATCAAAGCATCTGTGAAGGATACATGCCAACACATCCCAGTGGACCAACAAATGTCTGGTCCTTATGTCAGCAAGCTTAAAGTCGATGGGTGTGTCTGGCTTGTCAAGATCACACACATCACTGTATAGTTGCTTCACACCTTTAAGGAGATCTTCATCCTTGGTGTCAATTTTAAAATCCTTTCCAAGATTTTGAAGTTCAAACAGGTCACAGAAAGCTATTTCATCTAACAGGATTTTTTGTCCTTGGACTTTGATCTTGATAGACACTGTCTCAGTGCCTTCAGAGACTTTGGAGATAATTGTCGAGTTGTTGTAAAACTCCAGGACATCCAGTGAAGAAACTCCACTGGGAAGAGCAGATAGAAAACCCTTGATTTGTGCCTTTTCAAGCATATCAAGTACCAACTTTCTGTCAGTCTGGTTTTCTATTGAAGCTACCAGGTATTCCTCAATCATGGCACCACCCCAAATCATCCTTTGATTTGAAGTCCAATGATCAGGATTGAACTCTCCAATCAACCGATTGTTTGTTATAACCAACTCTGGTGCATGCTTTTCAGCAGTACCAGATGTAGTAGCTTGGGATTTCTGAGTAGAAGCATGTTTCAGAGCCATCTCTTTAAATAGCGAAGTTTTTGAAAAACGGGAAGAGATTAAGGTAGGAGATTAGTGATTTTTTAGGAATATCTGTTTAGATTTTGATCAGCAACCTAATGACTTATCTTGGCTCAGAAAGGTGGTTAGTACTCTTGGTTCACTTGAACACTGTAAAAGAGGAAACTCACTAAGTATGATAGTCTAGCAAATCTTGTATAGGATGTTAGGTCTCGAAATGTAATTTTTATTTTCTGAAGAAGACCAAGAAGAAGGCATCCAGCAGGAAAAGTTCAACTGATTTGAAGATTTGAAGATTGCACAAGATTGCTGAAGACAAAGGTTTTTCAGATACCTATGTCCAGATATCTTGAAGAAACAAGTGTTTCGAAACACAAGTGTTGCAAAAGATATCTGAGAATAAAAGGTTTCTGAGAAGAGGAAAGTGCCCACAGATATCTACACTCAGATACCTTGGACATAAACTATGTTTCTGAAAACAAGTATTTTATAACAAAGTTTTTTCAACAAGTGGTATCTGGAGTTGTGATAATCGATGGAAAAGAACATGCAAAGCTTCAGAGAACTCTGATAGTATAAAGATCTCTGATACCATGCATAGTTCCGTTGGCACTACAGGACAAAATATAGTACATTGCATTAAATGCGCAGACAAAAATGTCTGAACAAAAACGGTAGCTTCTGAAGAAGAAGAAAAACCTGCTACAGTTTTATACTCAGATATTAATAGTTTGAAATTGAGTTAAGCCTAACGGATACTATTCAAACGGCACTCAAATTCATCTATAAATATCAACACTTAGACTGCTTGAGAACACACACAGAACACACCTTAGAACACATAACTTACATTCTCACACAAGCTCTCTCAAGCAAACTACTTACCTTCAAGCTTTCTGTTGCGACCAAAGCTCTTGATTCTAAGTAGCACTAAAGTTCTAAGTGTCCTGATCCTTAACAAGCATTGTTATCTGTGAAGGAGTTGAATTAAGATTTCATATCTGAGATTCATTCTCTTGAACACTTACAATAGACTTGGGTCAATAAAGAACAAGATACCATACATTGCAAAGTGTATTAAGTATACTTGATTCATAGAGCTATCTGAATAACTGAATAAGTTATTAAAGAAGCTCACCTGACAAACAAACCTAAAACCAACACCATATTCGGCGTGGAGTACATGAAGTACATAGTTTGGGAAACTAAGGAATAACTCCAAGGTTACTGAGCACAGGAAGTACTTAGCTTGGGAAGCTAAGGAATAGCTCAAAAAGGTTTCTGAGTACAAGAAGTACTTGGCTGTGAAAGCCGGGGAATAACTCAGGGGGAACACTTGGTTGGGAACCTAGTGTATTTAGGAATCAAGAGAAGATATTTGTAAGGTTACATCATTTATCTGTCTTAGTGAATTCCAGGTCTGAGAAAGGCCGAAGTGGATTAGTTGAAGGATTACGCCACCTTCAGATACCACTATAAAAAGACTTGTGTTATTTACTGCGTTATTACTTGCTTTACTTATCTTGCAAAGTATTTACACTTATCTTGCTGAGCACGTGCACTTATCACAGAAAAGTCTTCCGCTCTCTGAAATTAAGTATCAGATATCTACACAGATATCTGAGAAACTGTGCTTATCGACAAAAGTTTTTAAAAGACTATTCACCCCCCCCCCTCTAGTCTTTTACTTTGCCGTTATCTGGACCAACAAGTGGTATCAGGGCAGGAGGTTCCCAAGCCTTCTGCACTGAACCTAGATCCCAGATAAGTGCCCACACACTTGATTTGTTTGTTTAGTGTGTTTGCTGCAGGATGTCTTTAAGTGACGCCCCAATTCTCAAGCCAAAGAATTATGAAAAATGGAAGAACAACATGATGCTCCACCTAGAAGCCATCAGTGACGAAATGATCAAAGTAATAAAGAATGGCCCAATAATCATTCAACAACTCAAGCAAGTCATAGAGGTTTCTAATGGTAGAGACAGAGAACAAAGCGATGGGTCTTCACAAACAGATGCGTCAACCAGTGGGAGACCTGCCAGTCAAGTCATTTACGAACCAAAACCCAGAGAGCTCTGGACATCAGAAGATGCCAAGAGAAATCGACTGGATGGTCAGGCTCGTAATATCATCATACGTTCTACTCCAGAGCACATACAGTGTAAACTATGGGGTGCAAAAACGGCGAAAGTGGCCTGGCAACTGATTGAAGAAATCTGTGCCGGCACTGAGAAAACAAAGGAAAATAAGTTCGAAGTTTTGAAGCTCAAATTCCAAAACTTTAAACAAGGTCCCACGGAGACTCTTGAAGAACTAGATTTCCGGTTTACAACACTTATGAGTGATAGGGCTGCACTTGGTGAGAGTAATAGATATACCTAGTCAGAAAAGATTAAGACTATTGTGAGAAGTCTATATCATAACTAGGAACACACAAAGTTTTTATACTTTAACCAAGAAATGCCAGATATCACTCCTGTGGAACTTTTCTCTCACCTTGCCACTGTTGACTATGAGACAACTCAAAGAGAACAAACAACTGAGAAGTTGCAAAATGTTGCTCTAATTGCTCAAGAAACTTCTGAAAAGAAGAAAGGCAAGGAGGTGACTGAGGATGCACTTTCTGTAAAGCAAATGGGAAAATATGTCAGTCGAGCAATTGAGAGAAGAAAAGCCAAAGAGAAGCTGAAAAAGCATCTAGGCTCAAACTATCACCAGTACAAACATATGCAAAGCTCATTTGAACAATAAGCTCAGAAAGCATCAAGTACTGAGGAAGCAGAAATCGGAAATGATATATGTTTCTATTGTCAGAAACCTGGTCATTTCAAGAAGGATTGCCCTGCCTTCAACAAACTAAAGACAGGTGACAAGAAAGACAGAAGAATCTTCAAAAGAAGTCAGAGAGCTATGCTCACTGAAGAATGGAAAAAGATTCAAATCCAACTGGATGCTCTAGATATTGAGTCTGATTCTGAGAATGAGGATTCAGATGATTCCACACTGCCTTCCCCAGAAATGTGCGGTGTTTCTCATGAAGTAATTGACCTTGGTCAAAAGAAGAAAGAAGTGTGTGGAATGGCTGAAGAAATCTTTCCAGATATCTCCAACATTGAACCTTGTCTAATGGCTGATGAGGTAACACATACTTCTTGTTATACTTATGAAAGTGATGAAGAAGGAATCAAAGATCTGGAAAATCTCAGAAAAGAACTTGATCTCTACGAAAGAGAATTTCTAATGGTCCGAGCTAGAGCTGAAAATCTTGAAGAAGAAAAGAATTCTCTTGAAAAGGAAAATTCTCAAATAATCAAGATATCTGAGAAAAAGGATGCTGAAAATGCATTTCTCAAGGCTCAGATATCTGAGACCGAAAAAGTCACACAAAGAAGCAATGGCCAATCTTTAAAATAAATGTTGTAAAAACTTAAGATCCCGGATTGGTACTTTGAAACAAGATCAATAGACAATGTTGCCAACAATGTTGTTCAACAATGTCTACAGTAAACAGATAGCAGCGGATGAATAAAGTAACTTCTATTACCAAGCCAATATATAGAAAAATATATTGGCGGTACTTAGGCAAAATATCTACTGACAGGAAAAGTAGATCTAATCAACTAGGTTTAATACAATCACAAACGATTGATTAAACAACCAAAACTAGCCCTAGAAGAACCAACAGTAAAAGCTATTCTAGGTCGATGTTTGAAAGAGTTATTCCAACAATGAATACTCTTAGACAAACTCTAAAGCTAGCAGAAAACAAGAAGCCTAAAATTTTTGATCTTTTCAAAAAGCTCGAACATTGCTTTGCTGAATCCTTGCATATATATACTTGAGATGTCGACCTCTTCCATCTATGTCGAAAGGCAATAGGATCTTGGCAAAAGCAATTTTTCCTTTTACTTGTTTTCTTCAAAATGCGCATAGAAGGAAATTTCCATATTTCAATTCTTCATAAAATATATTCCTTCTTGCTTTCACCACAAGTTTCTTTTTTCCTTAAATCAAGTCTTGTTCGTTTTGTCAATACTTCCAAATCAGTATCCATCCAAAGTGCTTTGTCTTCGATGTTCATGCAATGCTATATCTTCAATGTTATGCCAACATTGAATTCTATCCTGTCACAATGTTATACAACATTGATAATCTTGCAGCTTCACAAACAACAACAAACACAAACTTGGAACTGATTATTGAAAGACAAGATTATCAAAATATAAGTGCATACTGCACTTTCAATCTCCCCCTTAATCTTAGTCTTTCATCACAAAACAAAACAAGAGATCAGATCATAGAAACATAACTAAGAACTACTAAAGATCTATTCTCCCCCTTAACCAGACATCTTAAGAAATATTCAGGAGAATTTAAGATATTCTGCACCCACAAAAATATAATTGTTCAACACAGACTCAATAAGAATGAACTCAAGTTATCTATTCTCCCCCTTTTTGTGAGGAAAGAAAAGAAACTAGAGTATTTCTGAACTTCAGATTGTTTGAGATCTGCTCATCAAGCCCTTTGATTTGCTCCAGAATCAGCTTGTCCTGTTCAGTTAAAATACCTGCAGACAGAGTTTCAATGTTAGGAGTCAATGTTGTCCCAACATATAAGTCAACATTGGAATGTTGAGCTGCAACTACAGAGCTTTCTGGTGCATCAGTTTTGCCAGTAGAAAGAGGCATATTCTCCTCCACATCCATGTTCACAGAAACATCAGGATCTACCCAAGGAAGATCACAGATCCTGTCATGTGTTTCCAGTAGTTGTTTGGTGACTGTGATGGACTTAAAGTTGGAATGATAGACATCATTGGCTTTAACCTCAATACCCTGCATCTGAAGAACAGCAAATATAGTGGATGGAAGAATCAAATGGCCTCTGATCCCTCTATTCTTAGAATTTTCTAGATGCTTGAGAATCCTTTCTCCAGGTTGACATTGTAACCCATTTTAATCCTGTAAAGCAACATGGCTGCCTCTTGGCTGAGCTTGTTGTTATTGGAAGATGGCAACCAGTTGTACAGGCAGATCCTGGCAAGAACAGATACTAGAGAACAACAATATTTCAGATCTAGAGTTCCAGTAGGCCAAGATTTTAATTTTCCTGCAGTTAGCTCTCTTGCAATTTCATCCATAGTTACCTCCACAGGAGTCTCAATCTCATCCCTATTTCTATGCAGCACAGTATTGATATCCTTAGAAGTCAAGAAGAATACATCACCTCTCAAGTACACACGGATGCTTACCATGCCCTTCACTACCAAAATTTTCAGATAAATGGGCATAGAATTCTCTTATGATTTCAGAACAAATGCAGATATTGAGTAACAAAGATAATAGAGATTCCTTTTCTTGATAGGCAACCAAGTTATACTCTTCAAATGAGTCCTCTTTAATTATCTTCTCAACATCTATAGCATTGTATTTGATTTTCTCATATTTTTCTAGATTCTTGTTATCATAGAACAAATGAGAAACTGCATCTTCATCCCAATCGGAACCATCTCAGAACACGTGTTCGAGGATAGATCATTTACCTCGGTCTTCAACTGGTCTTCCAAGAATGACATCCTCATCATCAAGTGATTCTTCTTGATTCTTCCTCCGTCTCAGCTTCATAATCTTCAGAGTCATCTGAGCTTTCATCTGAGTTTCTCAGATCTTCTTCTTCAACCATTGACTCATCCTTAGAGTCATCTTCAGTTTCTGGCTCATAATCCTCCATATCATTAGAGCTTTCATCATTGTTATCATCATGAGCAGCTGATGTTGCAACAACATCCTCATCTATATTCATTGGATCACTCTCAGTTTTCTCTGAGTCATCTGACTGCCAATCTTCCACTTCAACTAGTTCAATAGTAGGCTCATCTGCGGGTTTCTCAACATTTTCAGAATGCATGCTGGTCTGATTCTCATCATTCAGGCCATCAGTAGCCATTTCCCCTGTTTTGTCAGGTTGTTGTACATCATCTTCTTCAACAGTGTGGTTTTGGGGGTTTTCTGTCAGATCTGCATGTTGAATTTCGGGATGTCCAACATCTTTCCCAGCATCCTCCATGGGAGCATCTTTCTCTATCCCCATTGGGCTTTCATCATCATCCCTCAGATCTTTTGGCAAGTCGACTGGCATGCTCCCCAATTTAATAAGGGTTTCTGCAGCAAATTCAGAGGGGTTTGATGTTGATGACTCTGTTTGGGTTTTTGGAGATGGTGGTTTTGGTACAGGGGATGAGGGTTTTTCAGCACTATCTTCCGAATCCTCACAATTATAGACTGGAATCTCAAAATCGGCCGGTTCAGCACGAATGGGAAGAGGATACGCTTCCTCCCCCTCAGGTGTTTGCAATGAAAATCCGGGCAAGACGGGTTTTGTCGGGGACGACATTGTTTGGGTCGTGAAAGTAGAGTTGAGGAAGAAAGAGCGGGAGAGGAGTTTTGGTTGAGAGTGACAAGAGAGTAAGGTGAGAGGAAGGTGAAGGGTTTTGGGAGTAAGAAGTAAATACAGGGAAAGAAATTTTTTTTTTTTTTGTAAGAGAGTGGTTTAGAAGGATGGCAATTTTTGTGAGTGGTGGAGAAGTGGGCTAATGAGAGAGGTAGTGGTAATATGGTTGGAGGAGTGTTTTTGGTTGGTTTGCTCAAAGGATCATAATCATATATATCAAAAACACAAACCAAGATCTGTACACAGCTGTTAATATGAGATTAAGGAAAGCAAATGACCACCGTATCAATTAGGTCAAGAATGAAGAAGGTTCTCAAAACTCAACCTAGGGAGGTACATTTTTGTTTTAGGAAACAAATCAAGGTCAGATAAGAGTAAGATATTATATTTTACACTTTACATTTTACCAGATTACCCAAGACACAAAATTACTCCCCCTCAAACCCAACCCAAAACACAGAAAGAGCACACAAAAACACAACAAAGAAGGTACTTCCAGCACAGGCAATGTTGACCAGGATGTTGGCTCAACATTGATGACAACATCGGAATATCAGACCACTCTTAATGTAAGTCAGCTAGGAAACCAAGTCTCAAGATGTGCAGATTCGATTAACACCACTGATGCTGCAGGCGAAACAGAAGGAGAAAGGAATACCAAAGAAACACACTCAACATTGCCTCAAAAAGTAAATTGATCAATTAACAGAATTGTGAGTGGGGGTGACCATGAGACTGTGAACCATGTCAAATAATTGGAACACGTATGAATCCGCTCCAAAGCCAAAGCCTATGCGGAGTTAGGCAAACACACGTCTCATGGCATAGAGATCACTCAGTTTACCACAGTGGGTGACTTGGTACTCAGAAAGTGAACCAGCAGCATTACGAGAATCGACACTTTTGTGCGTGTCGGTTTCGATTCAAAGAGCCATCAACCCTCACGACATATGACACATTGGCCACGTCGATATTTGGATAGTATTTGGAACCTGCCCAACACGATCCTCGACGGAAACACTTCGAGCCCTTTTTATCATAATTCATTAGATTTATTAACCACAAAGAGCAGGAGGCAAAATCAAGTGCAAGTCAAGGTACGAGAAAACATGGCCAAAAAGCAGCAAAAGTGGGTTTTACACAAATCAAACACACAGGAGACTCGATACCTTTCAACCTTGGTTTCAAGCAGCCTTTCAAAACCTAAGCATCACCAGTGTAAGTTACAAATAGGAACAGCCATTGACCAGCACAGAAGCACAAAAAACACATAGACACACAAGAATAAGAAAGAGAAAAGACTAAAAGAATAAATGAAAGACAACACTAGGTAAACAAAGGAGACAATGTTGACCAGGATGTTATGTCAACATTGCTTGCAGCAAATCCTATCCAATAGTGCAAAGGCCAAGAGACCTTCTCAAACTGAAGAATCTCTCTTTATCAAGGGGCTTTGTGAAAATGTCAGCTAACTGATTTGTGGTATCAATGTGTTGTATGTCAATTATTTGTTTGGAGACTAGGTCTCTAAGAAAATGATGTCGAATGTCTATATGCTTGGTGCGTGAGTGTTGGACAGGGTTCTTGGATATGTGAATGGCACTAAGGTTATCACAAAACAGCAAAAGAGTGTCACTTTGAAACCCATATTCATGCAGCATATTGTTCAGCCAAATTAATTGAGACACACAACTCCCAGCTGCTACATATTCAGATTCAGCAGTAGAGAGAGACACGCAATTTTGTTTCTTACTATACCATGACACAAGATTTGGTCCAAGATAAAAACAACCTCCACTAGTCGATTTTCGATCATCTAAGTCACCAGCCCAATCAGAATCACTAAATCCCAATAGATTAGTGTTTGAATCACATGCATACCATAGTCCAAGATTAACAGTTCCTGATATATATCTAATGATTCTTTTGACAGCAGTTAAGTGAGATATTTTGGGTTTGGATTGATACCTGGCACACACACAAACAGAGAACATGATGTCCGGTGGTGAAAGATACAAGAGACTTCCAATCATTGATCTGTACAATGTTGGTCAACATCGCCCCAACATCGGTTTCTTGAGTTTCGAGATGTAGCCATGAGTGCCGCAAGGTTTGGCATTTTCGGACCAAATTTTTGATAAGATTCTTGGCATATTTCTCTTGAGAGATAAAGAGGCCTTCCTGTCTTCAGATCTGAGCCCCAAGAAGAAACTGAGTTCACCAATCATACTCATCTCAAAAGTTCCTGTCATGGCTTGAACAAACTTATCTAGCAAGGAGAGGTTTGTAGCACCAAAGACAATATCATCAACATAGATTTGAGCAATGCAGATGTCTTTTCCTTTCCTGAGGATAAACAGAGTTTGATCTCCCTCACCTCTTTTAAATCCTAACCCAACTAGGAATTCTGTCAACCTAGCATACCAAGCGCGTGGGGCTTGTTTCAATCCATACAAGGCTTTTCTTAGTTTAAATACATGGTCAGGATAAAAAGGATCTTCAAACCCTCTAGGTTGTTCAACATACACTTCTTTGTCAATGTAACCATTCAAGAAAGCTCCTTTAACATCCATTTGGTTGAGTTTTATGTTAAGGCAACATGCTAAGGCTAGGAGCAAGCGAATGGACTCTAGTCTAGCAACAGGAGCGAAGGTCTCATCGAAATCAATGCCTTCCACTTGGGTGTAACCTTGAGCAACCAATCTGGCTTTGTTTTTTACAACTATCCCCTTTTCATCACTCTTGTTTTTGAAAATCCACTTGGTGCCTATAACATTTATATTATGGGGGCGGGGAACCGGAGTCCAGACTTCATTTGTTTGAAACTGACGAAGTTCATCTTGCATTGCTTCTATCCAAAAATCATCAGCAAGAGCTTCTTTCACATTTTTAGGTTCAATTAGCGAAACAAAGCACGAGGAACTTACAGAGTGACATATTTCAGCAAGTCTGAGTGTCTCCTTGTAGTTTTTGCGCGTGTTTCCCCTCAATGTCCTTCCTCCTGGATTTCCAATTACTTGGGAACTGGGATGATCTTTGCGAATTCGAGGAGGAGGATCCTTTCGTGTGTCAGGAGACATAGGTGCAGCATTGTTGCCGGATGGATTGTCAGATTCAGCCTCAGTTTCATTATGAGGATCAGCTTGTTCTTCATCATGAGTGTAAATCTGGGATGTTGAATTTAATGTTGGGTCATCATTGCACAGAGGGGATGTTGGCACAACATTGCCCACAACATGGGTTCTTTCATTTTGATCAGCAGCAGGAGTCACAGTTTCTGATACGTTCTCATGTGTAGAAGAGTCAGAGGTTGATTCAATAACCTGTTCAGCACCTGCAGAGATCTTCTTCTGGGCATAGGGCTCAGAGTCATCAAAGGAAACATTCACAGACTCTTGTATAGTCTGCAATCTAGGATTGTGTATTCTATAAGCTTGACTATTTTGAGAGTATCCTACAAAGATTCCTTTACCACTTTTAGCATCAAACTTCCCTAGATGTTCACTATCATTGAGTATGTAACACACACATCCAAATACATGAAAGTACTTGAGATTGGGCTTTCTACCTTTCAACATCTCATATGGAGTGGTTAGAGAACCTGGACGAAGATAGACACGATTGATTATGTGACAAGCAGTGTTCACAGCTTCAGCCCACAACCTTTTTGATAGGTTCATTGAGCTCAACATCACTCTGGCCATTTCTTGAAGAGTCCTGTTTTTCCTTTCAGCAACACCATTTTGTTGTGGTGTCTTAGGAGCTGAGTATTCATGCATGATTCCTTTCTTTTCACAGTACTTATCAAAGAATTGATTCTCGAATTCTTTACCATGGTCGATCAATTCTTTGAACAAGAGTAGAGTACGATTCTGACATTTTGTATGCCAGTTTTTGAAGGATTCAAAAGTTTCTGATTTTTCTTTCAAAAAATTGACCCAAGTGTATCTAGAGAAATCATCAACTATAACATAGATATACCAGGCTCCTCCTAAACTTTTAGCTTCTATAGGACCCATGAGATCCATATGCAGGAGTTCAAAGCAGTTAAAAGTACCTCTTTGTTGTCCTTCAATCAGAAGTGGCTGATGTGTCACCTTGGTTTGTTTTCCCATAAGACAGTCGCCACACACATGTTTCCCAACATTGGTAAGCTTTGGCACTCCTGTCACCACATTATTTTTGATGATCTTCTCCAGATTTCTGTAGTTGACATGTCCCAATTTCTTATGCCACAGTGTTGCATCATCATGTTGAGCAACATTGCATTTGAGAGGAATGTCCATCACATAGTAGTTGTCTTGTGATCTCATACCTGTCATTACGGTTAATTTGTCCACACAAGTATAAACTTTGCAAGAACGTTTATCAAAGTTGACTTTCAGATCATCATCACACAGGTGGCTTATACTGACAAGATTAGCAGTTAACCCTTCAACAAGAAGAACATTCGAGAGTTTCGGATATCCTTTAAGGCACAGTGTTCCCTTTCCAAGTATTTTTCTTTGGTATCCTCCTCCATATGTTACCGTACCTGTCTTTTGAGATACAAAGTTTGACAGATTTGACGGGTTACCGGTCATGTGCCTAGAACAACCACTGTCGAAGCACCATTTTCCTGCATTGTTAGGGGAAGTAGCAACAGAAAAAGCAACATTGCAAGTATGATTTTCTTTAGCTACCCAAACATGTTTCGAAACACTCTTGTGTTTTCTTATCTGTCCTGGAGATTTGTCTTGTTTAGGAGAACTAGGAAAGTACTTTAGAGTCTTAAGATTACATCTTTTAGTCTCTGTTGAAGTGGATGTTGTCACAACATTGCGACTAGCATCACTGTTTTGTCTGCTGGAAACAGGATGGGAGGGAATTGTGGAGGGATTACTGAGGTTGGAGGTCTCAACATGTTCACTCTTTAAGTCCTTTTGGTACTTGAAGCAGTAAGGCTTTTTGTGACCTGATTTAAGACAGTAAGTGCACACAAACAAGGCTTTTTCTTTGACAAATGTAGGACCTTTTATGAGCTCAAAAAGAGGTTTGAAAACTTTTGAGGTATCAGTGTCAACAGTGTCGTTCATGTTGCTCCCAAGTTCATCATATCTACTTGTGTACCCTAAACCAGTGGTCCTATCATTGTTCACATCAAGCATCTCATTAAGTCTAGAAGTAGAAGAGTTCCATTTTGCAATTACCTTCTTTTCATTATCTAGCTCAGAGATTACCTTGAATTTCGAGTCCTTCTTTGTTAATTCAAACTTCTAGTTTGACAATGGTGTCTTTCAGATTGTGGTTCTCCTTCTCAGTTTTCTTGAGGAGTTTTCTGAGAGTCTTCCATTCACTGAAGAGTTTCTCATACATCTGTTGCAGATCCTTCACCATTTGATCTGCATTACCTTCCTCTTCTGAAGGACTATCTATATCAAAATCCACAGAACCATGTAGACATAAAACATTAGATATTCCTGACTTCTCAGGTTTGGTTAGTGCCAAAATTTCACAGTTCTTAGAGTCATCATAGTCAAAGAAGATTTCTATTCCTGATGTTGTCTTGACAATGTTGTCCCAACATTGGTCATCAACATGGTAAGTGGATGAGCGGAGAGCTCTGGCATTGGTGGTTGAATCATCTTCTTTTTCTTCATCTTCCTGTTCTTCATCTGAGTCATCACTGAGACAAGCAAGAAGATTCTTTTTCTCTTTTCTGAGATTGTTAGCACATTCATTTTGATAATGACCCCACCCTTGGCATTCAAAACATCTAATCTTACTCAGAGGAGTGCGATCGAAATCAGATTCAGAGCTTGTTTTGGAAGCAGAACCAGTTTTGAAAGTATTGTTTTTCCTTTTGAAAGTTTTAGTTCCACTTGAGGATCCTTGACCAGAGTTTTTTCTGAATCTAAGTTTGTTGAACTTCCTTACAAGATTGTTGAAAGCTTCCTCAGTCATATTGTCAGACTCATCACTACTACTATTAGGCTTTGAAGGTTTTGCTTTAGAAACAGAGTGAAGGGAAATACTATGAGTTTTCATACCTTGTCTCTCATTTTCATTTAATTCAAAGTTTTTCAAATTGTTCAATAGGGTATGAAAATCCATAGTTGCCAAGTTATGAGTGTCTTCCAAAATAGTGACTTTGGTATTAAATCTTGAGGAAAGAGATCGAACAGCTTTGGAAACAAGTTGCCTATTAGAAATAGCTTCTCCCAGTCTTTGGACTTCATTTGAGAGAGTCAAAAGTTTTTCAAAATAGGAGTCAATGGTTTCTTCCTCCGCCATTCTTAGATTTTCAAATTGAGACCAAAGCATTCTAAGTTTAGTTTGTTTGACACTAGCATCCCCTTCACAATGACCTGAAGTAATTCCCAAGCTTGTTTTGCAGTAGTACAGTTTTGAATGATTTTAAACATATGAGAATCTACATGACCAAAGATAGCATTTAAAGCTTTTTCATTATAAGAGCTAAGAAGTATGTCACCTGCAGAGAAGCGTTCTTCAGGTATGGGGACAATGTCACCATCAGCATCAGGTCCTTCAGTTGGCCAGGTGTATCCTTCCAGAATGGATCTCCAAGCACGGCCATCAAGGGACTTGATGTATGTCCTCATCCAAATTTTCCAGTAATGGTAGTTGGACCCATCAAGCACAGGAGGTCTATTGTAGTTTGCATCCATTGTAGTAGTACCAAATCCAGACACCAGTAGTTAGGTGGCTGGCTCTGATGCCACTTGTAAAAACTTAAGATCCCGGATTGGTACTTTGAAACAAGATCAATAGACAATGTTGCCAACAATGTTGTTCAACAATGTCTACAGTAAACAGATAGCAGCGGATGAATAAAGTAACTTCTATTACCAAGCCAATATATAGAAAAATATATTGGCAGCGCCTTAGGCAAAATATCTACTGACAGGAAAAGTAGATCTAATCAACTAGGTTTAATACAATCACAAACGATTGATTAAACAACCAAAACTAGCCCTAGAAGAACCAACAGTAAAAGCTATTCTAGGTCGATGTTTGAAAGAGTTATTCCAACAATGAATACTCTTAGACAAACTCTAAAGCTAGCAGAAAACAAGAAGCCTAAAATCTCTTTTGATCTTTTCAAAAAACTCGAACATTGCTTTGCTGAATCCTTGCATATATATACTTGAGATGTCGACCTCTTCCATCTATGTCGAAAGGCAATAGGATCTTGGCAAAAGCAATTTTTCCTTTTACTTGTTTTCTTCAAAATGCGCATAGAAGGAAATTTCCATATTTCAATTCTTCATAAAATATATTCCTTCTTGCTTTCACCACAAGCTGTTCTTTTTCCTTAAATCAATTCTTGTTCGTTTTGTCAATACTTCCAGTCCAAGTATCCTGTCCAAAGTGCTTTGTCTTCGATGTCTGCGGCAATGCTATATCTTTAATGTTATGCCAACATTGAATTCTATCCTGTCACAATGTTATACAACACTGATAATCCTGCAGCTTCACAAACAATAACAAACACAAACTTGGAACTGATTATTGAAAGACAAGATTATCAAAATATAAGTGCATACTGCACTTTCAAATGTGAAGATCTTCTTTCTTAAAATAAGGAACTCAAAAAGAAAGAATTATCTTTTCAATCTTATGCCAAAGCTAGTGACACTCTTACTGAAGTACAATCTTATTTAAGAGATCCTTCAGAAAAGAGAGGACTTGGGTTGGACACACACACAGACAGTTCCACCCCTCTGAATAAGAGTAATGAAGGACGAACATTTGTCAGTGCTCAGCAAGGTGATTCCCAAACAATCTATAGTATCGGTCAGAAAACTAAGATTGTTGACAAAGGAAAGGTAGTTGCGAACAAGCCTTTGTGGGAAAAACAAGTCCAAAGGAAAACCGTTGGGCATGTGTCTGGAAAGAAACATAACACTGAAAAGTGTAATCACCCACAGTGCTATGTCTCTCAAAAAGGAAAAATTGCAGGAGCTAACAAATTCTCCTATGTCACGTTTTCTGGATAGAAAATAGATTATCCAGAGACTAGCAAAGCTGCTGAGAAGAGATCTTAGATAGCACCGGGTGCTCGGAATGGTATTGGCTATAAAGCCATCGGGAAACAACTTGCTCATAAGTACAAACAAGAGCAAGAACGATGGTTAAAGGCTAGAATTGCTCACAGCAATTATCAGAAGTGGAAGATGAATCAAGCCACTGAAAATCTGAATGCCAGGACGAGAAGAAATCTGGCTAGGAAAGTTATGTTTGCTGAGAAGCAGACTCAGAAACCTGACAGGTATCTGAAAGCACCAAATGGAGCACCAAGGAAGAAAGTAGTTCTTAATAACAATGATACTAATCATTTAACTAGAATTCCTCCTTATGTTCCTGTTAGACAAAAGAATGTTCCTAAGAAATTCATTCAAAAATGGATTCCTACTGGAAGATTTTTTAGTCCAGATGGTTCCATTGTTGGTATGAGAACCTAATCTCCTATTTCCTGTTTTGTGCAGAACACTCTAAAAACTAATTCAAAGTGGCATTTTGATAGTGGATGTGGGAAGCACATGACAGGAGACAAAGCAAATCTGATTGACTATAGAAAGTGCAAAGATGGACCAATTATCAGGTTTGCTGGAGGAGATGAAAATCCAACCATAGGATTTGGCAATCTGAAGTTTGGAGCCCTTACAATCTCTGAAGTACTACATGTAAAGGGATTGAAATATAATCTCCTAAGCATGAGTCTATTAGTAGACAAAGGGTACACTGTCAAGATCAAGTCAAAACTATGTAAAGTGATTGACAATGAGTCAAAGCAGACAGTCTTGGTTGCAAGGCGTAAAGGAAATCTTTATGTTGCTGATTGGGCATCCGCCACAACCGAAGAATGTCTCATGGTGAGTCAATCTGGCCACACTGAAGAAAATTGGTTATGGCATAAAAGAATGAGTCACTTGAATTTCAAAACTCTGAATAAGCTAGCCAAGAAAGAGTTGGTGGTTGGTTTACCCAAAGTGGCATATAGAAAAGAAGGTATATGCTCAGCTTTCCAAATGGGAAAACAATCCAAAACATCTTTCAAGTCTAAAACTAGACATTCCAGTGAAAGGCCACTGCAAATGTTACATATGGATCTTTTTGAATCCTCAGTAACTAGTTATGCAGGAAAGAAGTTTGGTCTGGTTATTGTTGATGATTACTCAAGATTCACTTGGGTTGTCTTTCTCAAACACAAATCTGATGCAAGGGTTGAGATACCTGACTTGCTGAATAAGCTCGAAGTCATGAAAAATGACAAGGTATCTCAGAATCGTAATGCACTACGAAGTTTGTGAACCAGTACATCAAATAGTTTTGTACCTGCAAAGGTATACAACATCAACTATCTTCTGTAAGGACATCACAACAAAATGGTGTTGCTGAAAGAAAGAATAGGACCTTGAAAGAAGCAGCAAGAACAATGCTTGCTGACACTGAAATAAGTGAAATCTATTAGGTTGAAGCTGTAAACACAGCATGCTACACTCAAAATAGATGTCTGATTAACAAACACCATGACAAAACTCCTTACGAGCTTTTAATTGGTAGACCCCCTAGTATCAAACATCTAAGGGTGTTTGGTTGCAGATGTTTCGTTCTTAACAATGGAAAAGAATACTTGAGCACATTTCAACCAAAGGCAGATGAAGGAGTATTTCTTGGTTACTCTCTGAATAGCAAAGCCTATAGAATCTACAACAAAAGAATGCAAAAGATTGAGGAATCTGTTCATGTAGTATTCTATGAAGGAAACAAGAAAGTACTCTTGAATGATGATCTCTCAGATAGGTTCAAAGAACTAATGATTAAAGATTCTGAAAAAGGATCCTCAAAAGGAAACAATTCTATCATTCAAGTAGATGATGAGTCTGACGATGAAAAGCAACCTATGCTTAGTAACAACCAGATGACTCTAAGACATGATGAAGAATTTCCTATGAGAATTCCAGAAATGGAACAGGTTACTGAGAACCTTCATCATGAAAAGGTATCTGAAAATGAGATTGTTGAAATGCAAGATTCAGATATCTCTAACACTGAAAGAGTGTAAGATATCCATGGCATTTCCCATGTGTCAGATATCTCAGATACTGCACAAGTATCTCATGAAGATCATATTGATTCACATTCAAATCAAAATGATGTTGATCCTACTAGTTCAAAACCCATTATGAAATGAAACAAAGTCTGGAAACTGGTTCCATTTGTTGACGGAATATCTGTAATCGGAATCAAGTGGGTTTTCAGAACAAAATGAATGAGTCTGGTGAAATAACCAGAAAAAAAGCTAGGTTGGTTGCCAAGGGATTCAACCAGACTGAAGGACTAGATTTTGATGAATCTTATGCACCAGTTGCAAGATTGGATGCAATAAGACTCTTTCTAGCCTTTGCAGCTCATAATGACTTTACAGTTTATCAGATGGATGTCAAGAGTGCATTTCTAAATGGTGAACTTGCTGAGGAAGTCTATGTTGAACAACCACCAGGTTTTGAAGTTTCCTCAGAAAGTAGGATGGTCTATAAGCTTCAGAAAGCTTTGTATGGACTGAAACAAGCTCCAAGAACATGATATGATACACTGGCCAGATACCTACTAAAAATCGGTTTCAAGAAAGGAGATGTTGATAAAACACTCTTCACATTGAACCATGATGGGAAACTACTGTTAGTTCAAGTATATGTTGATGACATTATATTTGGATCTAAAGACAAGCAACTTTGTGAAGACTTTGCTGAACTCATGAAATGTAAATTTGAGATGAGCATGATGGGAGAATCAAATTACTTCCTAGGGCTGCAAGTCAAGCAACTCAATGATGGAATATTCATTAGTCAAACAAAGTATGCAAAGGATATGCTCAACAAGTTTAATCTAAAGCCTTCTGAAAAGAATGCCAAGATACCAATGAGCATTGGAACCAAAATGACCTATACTGAATCTGACAAGAGTGTTGAAGAACACAAGTATAGAAAATTGATTGGTTCTCTACTGTACCTCACTGCAAGTAGACCTGATATTCAATATGCAGTTGGAGTGTGTGCTAGATTTCAGAGAAATCCAATGCAATCACACTACAACATTGCTATAAAAATATTGAGGTATGTAAAAGGTACTGTAGAAGTTGGATTGTGGTATCCAAAAGATAGTGGATTGAGTTTGGTTGGCTATTCAGATGCCGACTATGCTGGATCATTGCTTGATAGAAAAAGCACCTCAGGAACTTGTCAATTTCTTGGTGCTAGATTGATATCTTGGTTCAGCAAGAAACAAAACTCAATTGCCACATCTACCACAGAGGCTGAATATATTGCTGCTGGATGTTGTGCTTCACGAATATTGTGGATACAACAACAACTCAGGACTATGGACTCCATGAAGACAAAACTCCCATTTTCTGTGACAACACAAGTGCTATTGCCATAACTCAGAATCCTAAGTTTCATGCAAGAACAAAGCACATTGATGTTAGACACCACTTCATCAGAGACCATGTTGAAAAAGGCAATATAGAGATACTCAAGATTGGCACTGAAGACCAACTTGCAGATATCTTCACTAAACCATTACAAGAAAGTAGAATCTTAGCCTTAAGACACAGTCTTGGACTAATGGAGCTACCAAAGAACTAAAAAAAGTTCAGATATCTGAAGAAGATATCAAAGGAGAGAGAAAAGGAATCTGGAACGGGTATCCAGAGAAGTGGAATCTGGAACGGGTATCCAGAGAAGAGGAATCTAGAACGGGTATCCAGAGAAGAGGTATCTGGAACGGGTATCCAGAAAAGAGGAATCTGGAACGGGTATCCAGAAAACCAAAGGCTAAAGGGTAAAATGGCTATTTGAAGATTTCTGAGACGGGTACTCAGATATCTAGATCACTCAGTGAGGGGGAACATAAAAGAGAATAGTACAACTGTCTGCAGTCAACTACTCTCTTGAAATTTGTATTATTTCTATCCTTGTGTAAAACTGTGAAAAGACAACAAGTATAAGATAGACTCTGATACAAACAGTATTCTCATTCACCCAGAAACATGATTCAGATAGCTAATAGCCAACATTCATTAAATGGGCACAATTACAATTGTTGATTGTGATCATTGCTGAAGAAGCAATGGTGACCCTTGATGAAATGGGCGATTGATCTTTACGGCAGAAATTAATTCTCGGTAGATAGTGGACTGTTGAAATTTCAGCATGGCCCACTATGCATTTAATGCCAAACAAGCTTTTACCCACGCCTTACTGTAATTCACAGATACGTACATACAAAACCAATTTGTATGTATATGTTTGTTAGAATTACGCTGCTATATATATAGGATTTTGGCAAAAGAAATCACTTTCGCCTAATCCAACATTCAGACTTGCACAAGAATAGCAAAAACCATTCTTCAACCTCTGTTAGTTTTTCTGCAAAGAATCACTAATCTCTCACCCAAATCTCTTTCATACTTTCAAACTCTTGCACTATATAAAGAGATGGCTCCTAAACGTTCGTCTACCCAGAAATCCCAACCTTCTACCACTGGTACTGCTGAAAAGCAAGCACCAGAGTTAGTTATTGTAAACAATCGATTGGTAGGAGACTTCAATCCCGATCATTGGACTTCAAATCACAAAATGATTTGGGGTGGTGCCATGATTGAGGAATACCTCACGGCTGCTGTTGAAAACCAAGCCGATAGAAACTAATTCCTGACATGCTTGAAAAGGCACAAATCAAGGGTTTTCTATCTGCTCTTCCCAGTGGAATTTCTTCACTATATGTGTTAGAATTCTACAATAACTCCAGGATTATATCCTGTTTCAAGGCACCTTTGCAATAGTGTTCAGAAAACTAAGGTCCAAGGAAAAGAAATCCTTTTGGACTTAACAACTTTCTGTAAGTTGTTTGATCTTCAAAATCTTGGAAAGGATTTTGAAATAGACACCAAGGACGGTGATCTCCTTGAAGGTGTAAAACAGCTGTACAGTGATGTGTGTGATCTTGAAAAACCAGATACACCCACTGATTTCAAGCTTGCTGACATCAGAACCAGACATCTGCTGGTTCACTGGGATGTGTTGGCATGCATTCTTCATAGATGCTTTGATGGTCTACAAGGATGTGTTGACCAGATAAGCCAAGAACGCAGGATGATGATGTTCTTGTTGCGACAACAAGACAAAAGGCTGGAAAACCCTTTCAATTGGGGAAAGTACGTCTTTATGAAGTTTGCTAAAAAGATTCAAGGCTTTGAGCCTAAAATCGCTAAGGGACTTGCTGAGCCAAAGAACACAGTAAGCTATGGTTTAAAGATATGCTACTTGCTGGAAAAGCTTGGCATTGAGCTCAGAGAGAAGGCTGACATAGCCAATAGTAACCTACTCTACAAATATGAGTATACAAACATGATGAAAAAGGTTACTGGATCTCAAAAAGATTCCAAGAAGCGAAAGACTGAAGAGGTATCTGAGGGAAAGGTTGCGACCAAGAAGCCCAGAACTTCACGAAAGAAGTCTGCTGGCAAATCAGAAGGCACACCCTTTGAGGTTGTCAATTCCCAGATACCTGCCGTCACTGCTGATGAACTTATCAATGAAGATGAACTCATCAATGCTGCAAAAGAGGTATCGACTACTAAACAAGTAGACTCAGCAAGAGAAAGTTCTTTCAGAAATGTGAAGACTATTGCCGAAAGCCTTGCTGATGAACTCATAAATGCTGCTAAAGAAAGTAGTGACAGATGCCAAGCCCTATCTGCAGAAACCGCAGGAATTATGGACCAATCAGTTCCTAATGCTAATGATAGCTCTGACGATGAAGATGATGAATTAGTCATCTATCAAGTCCTGGAAAAATCAAAAAGGGCTAAGGTTACTGAAAAAGTAACTGGTGTAGAGGTATTTGAAGAAGAACCTACACCACAGGTTGCTGAACAAGCACCTGTTTCAAAGGTTGCTGAAGAAGCAATAGTGTCCAAAGTAACTGGACAAATTACACCATCAGAGCAAGAAAGACTAAAGCATATTGAAGATGCTCTGATGAGTGATAGCTTAGTGTTGGAGGATACTGCCATTGCCTCAACACTCAACAGTCTGTCTCAAGCACAACAACCACAAAAGCCAGATGAGGATACTGCTGAAATGGTACTTGAGCTGCAGATACCAGCATCTTTCATTGCTGAAGAAAATCTTGCAAAAGAGCAGGTTCCCCAACTCAATGAGAGGGATCAAACTGAAACATCTACTCAGAATGATCAACCTGGGGAGGCAACTGAGTTGCATACTCAGGAAAGGTCTGAAGTACCTGAATCTTCCAACAAAGAAGTGGTCTAAGAACAACAAGACCAACGCATGGAAACTTTACAAGTTCCAGAGACCAGTCAGCCTGACATTGCTCAGGTAGCTGAATGGTTTAACTCTTTACTTGTGATAACTTATGCCTAAATCTTGTTACTTATTATAATTTCTTTGTTACAGGCTGATTTAGAAACACAACAACAAGAGGAAGCTGCAAAGCTTACCTCAGAATCTGAGAAGGAGGCTTCCATAGCCTCACCACTTAAGGAACAGGAGCCTGTCTCATAGGTAGAAAAGAATTCCTTAAGATATAACTCAGATATGTACTTTATACACTCAATTAATATGTGTTTGTTTCTAATAGGCTCCAACTGAGAAGAAGAATGAAGATACTGAAAAGCCTATCTCTTCAGAGAAGAATCCAGAGACTTCCAAGGTCTCTGAGGAACAAGTATCTGAAACTTCTACAGAGAAGGTATTTCATTCAGATATCTATATTCTTCAAAGAACAAATCTCTGGTCATTTTTCTCAAACTAACACATTCTACTTAACAGGTTCAAAAAGGAGTAGAAGTTGTTGAGGAATTGCCCACTCAATCCTCACAACATATGGAAATTGATGAGGCATCAAGGCCTTCATCACAAGAAAAGATTCCAGAGACTGCACAAGTCTCTGAGAGACAAGTATCTGAGCCTCCAACGGAGGTAATTGACCTCTAAGATATCTGAGTTGTCACTAAAATTTTCTTGATAAAATTTCCTAAGTGTTATGTTTCTTATCTCAGGTTCAAGCAAAAAGAAAGGTTGATGAGGACCAGACTTCCAAGTCCCCACCTCACAACAAGATATCTGAGGAGCTCCCTACCTCAGTAGTACAAGTCTTTGAGCCTAATGTATTCATTCTGGTAACTCAGAAACCCAACTACACAAATACTCAGATATCTACACAAGTTTTGAATCTAACTCAAAACTCTTTCTTTCAGGCTCAAACAAGTGTACAAAAGGCTTCTACATTCTCAACAGAAGACCTGCTTACATTCTTCAAGAACCACACACTAAAGAAACATCTCAAGTGTTTCAGAAAGTGGCAAAAGCTCAGAAGCTAAGATCTGACTGAATTAACAAAGGTGACTGATCACCAATTGAGAAGAGTCAGAGCTTTTGACTTGGAGAATTATGTCCATGCTATGTTCCCAACAGAGTAGTACTCTTTTGCTACTTTGATGCATAAGGACTTTATCAAAGAAGCTGCACACAAGCTCATAGAAGCTTTTGAGAAAGCAGATGGTCAGAACAGAACGCAGATGGCATTCAAGCCTACTTTGCCCCAGACCTTACAATGCATACCCTCTAAACAAGAGGAGGTAAATGGGCAAATGATCACTATTCAAGAAGTGATCAATCTGGTCTCTGAAGATGAAGAAGAGAAGGAGACTGATGAGAATGACTATGAAGATTCTCCTTCTGACCATCAGAAGGATGAGAATGATAAGAAGGATGATGATGATGCCTCTGCATCAGGGACAGGTGGGATTACACAGAGAAAGAGTGCCTCAGCTGCTGAAAAGCACACTGAGAGGACATCACATCAATCCCCTCCTCCATCTCCTCAGAAATCTAATAATCTAACTCCCCAACACAAAGATACTAATGAACAAGTAGTTGAGCACTCTGAGGGAACAACTCAGAAAATATCAGATGCACAAGCCAGAGTTGCTCAACTCAAACAACTGTTGGAGGAAGAACAACAGCTACATCTTCAACTGGAAGAAAAGATAGCTGAATCTAAAGCAAAGCTCCAAGAGATTGAAATTCAAACAATCAAGGAAATGGAAGCTTATGCTGAAATGAAAGAACTCCAGCTTGTTGTTCAGGCAATTGCTGAGGAATTAGATACTAAACAAGTATCTGAAGACAAGCATGATGCTAAGGCTGCATTACCAAAAGATGTACCATCCTCCTCACTGAAAGGAAAGAAGCCCATCTCTGAGATGGTTGCTCGACTAGAAAACATTGATGAAAATGTCCAAGAGGATGAAGATCACTGGGCTGATGACTCAGATGATGAAGAAGACAAGGCATTGGCAGAACACCGCAATGAACATTTAGCGGTTTCTCATTTGAAAAGGAAGTTGATTGCTTCTGAAAAAGGAGTTATCTTCTCAAGATAAAGCCTCCATTGCATCAGTCCCTGCAGAAATGAAGTCATTCACTGAGCTCATCACTCGGAGAATAACCAGTCTGGTCATTGCTCAGAAAGATCTAGGCATAGTTAAGGATGATGACCAAAACTTGGCTGCAAAAGCCTTTGAAGAGGCTAGCTATGCTGCTGCAAAAGTAGATGCTATTCAAGGCCCACTGGCAGAGCTCACTGATAAGGATACTGGTCTTATCAAACAAAACCAGGAGCTCAAGGCCACTTTGGAACAGTTGGTTGCTGCTTACAACTATCTGCAAGGGAACTTTAACTCCCTTTCAGAATCATTTGTGATTCTTAGTCAGTCAACAAAGACTAAGGGGGAAGAATATCAAGATGCTCAGAGAGGAAGAGGAAGAGGAAACAAAAGAAAATCTGAACAACCACCTCTCAGAATAAATGAGCCCTCCTCCAGTCAGACTGCTCTACAGATAGTGGCCACCACTGCTTAACTTCTTGAAAAAGGAATGACAACAAGGGCCAGAGCACAGAAACCTCCAAGGAGTACCAAGGCTCCAAGGAGAAGACAAGTAAGAGGGATTGATGAGTCTTCTGAAGAAGAAGAAGAAGAAGAAGAAGAAGAAGAAGAAGAAGAAGAAGAAGAAGAAGAAGAAGAAGAAGAAGAAGAAGAAGGCCAAATCAAATCCCTGGGCAATGAAGAAGGCTGCAAAACTCTCACAAGAATTAATCTTGATGATGATGATGAAGAGACTGATGAAGATGAAGCTCTTCTTCACATAAAAAGGAAAATTGATAGCCTAACTGAGCCCATAGCTGCAAAGCCTTTGGCAGCTAAAACACCCTCTGGAAATACCAAGTCTATCCAGGGTGGTTCTTCAAGCATTACCCCAAAGGAGAATTCAAGACTGAGTGCTGAACAAAGATAACTTCAACTACCACTCAGGCCTGAAGAAGCCAAGATTGAGTATGTGAAGACCAACAGTGACTCCTCTGTCTACAGGTGCATTAATCAGAAGAATGGCTACTGGATTCTGGAACTTAAGCATCTACTTGTAAATTCAAAATTTCCAGAACCAATCCATAAACAGCTCATGGCATGGAGAAAAGACAAGCCAATCTTGATTAACACCAACCACATCAAAGCTTGGTTGGATTTTGAAGTAATCAAGAGAATAGAAGCTATGAAAAAGGACCTCTCTGATGAATGTCCTTATGGAAAGCCAGATGAAGTGCACAGAATTTCCAACATCACTGGAACAGGCACAAGAGCAAGACTTGCTATGGAACCCTATGAGTCCTTCTACTTGACTGAAGATCAATACAAGGGTGACATAAGATATCTGAAGATCATTTATGAATACTTCAAGCTATCAGATATCAGAATCGAGCATGCCTGAAAATGGGGAAAGTATCTGTGGATCAAACACTTTGCCAAGAAAAATCCTACCAAATCCTACAAAGAAATCTACGGATTTGCCAGAGACACAAAGATGATTGTCAGAACTCTTCTCTATGACTACTCTGATGATATCAAAAGGTTTGGTGATAGGAAATTTGCAGATTGATCCATGGAACTTCTTTTGAAGACTTGAAGACTAGTTTATTAGGATGTCTACTTGGAGCTTGGTTACTCCTGTTGTCCTAATTCACTAGGTATTTTTGTATCTTGCTGACTGAGCTGAAGTGTATTTTATGTATTAAAGTTATCTGTGAACTTTCTTTGTAACATATCTGATGAACCTACTCTCAGATAACAATTTATAAAATGATAACTTGTCAGCAAAGATCACACCTTGTGATTTGGTTGATGTTTACTTTCTGCACTTAATTGAAAGAATTGAAAGATCATAAGAAATGATTAAGAAGTGGATTGTTTCCTCATCCAAATTTGTAATAGGTTAGATAGTCATCGTTAACTGATCAAAATGGGGGAAATTTGTTAGGAATATCTGTTTAGATTTTGATCGGCAACCTAATGACTTATCTTAGCTCAGAAAGGTGGTTAGTACTCTTGGTTCACTTGAACACTGTAAAAGAGGAAACTCACAAAGTATGATAGTCTAGCAAATCTTGTATAGGATGTTAGGTCTTGAAATGTAATTTTTATTTTCGAAGAAGACCAAGAAGAAGGTATCCAGCAGGAAAGGTTCAACGGATTTGAAAATTTGAAGACTGGACAAGATTGTCGAAGACAAAGGTTTTTCAGATACCTATGTCCAGATATCTTGAAGAAACAAGTGTTTCGAAACACCAGTGTTGCAAAAGATATCTGAGAATAAAAGGTTTCTGAGACGAGGAAAGTGCCCACAGATATCTACACTCAGATACCTTGGACATAAACTATGTTTCTGAAAAGAAATATTTTATAACAAAGTTGTTTCAACAAGTGGTATCTGGAGTTGTGATAATCGATGGAAAAGAACATGCAAAAGCATCAGAGAACTCTGATAGTATAAAGATCTCTGATACCATTCATAGTTCTGTTGGCACTACAGATGTAATATAGTACAGCATTAAATGCAGTATGTAAATGTCTCGAACAAAACAAAGAGCTTCAAGAAGAAGAAGACAAACCTACTACAGTACTATACTCAGATATTAATAGTTTGAAATTGAGTTAAGCCTAACGGATACTATTCAAACGACACTCAAATTCATCTATAAATATCAACACTTAGACTGCTTGAGAACACACACAGAACACACCTTAGAACACAGAACTTACATTCTCACACAAGCTCTCTCAAGCAAACTACTTACCTTCAAGCTTTCTGTTGCGACCAGAGCTCTTGATTCTAAGTAGCACTAAAGTTCTAAGTGTCCTGATCCTTAACAAGCATTGTTATCTGTGAAGGAGTTGAACTAAGATTTCATATCTTAGATTCATTCTCTTGAACACTTAAAATAGACTTGGGTCAGTAAAGCACAAGATACCATACATTGCAAAATGTATTAAGTATACTTGATTCATAGAGCTATCTGAATAACTGAATAAGTTATTAAAGAAGCTCACCTGATAAACAAACCTAAAACCAACACCATATTCGGCGTGGAGTACAGGAAGTACTTAGTTTGGGAAACTAAGGAATAACTCCAAGGTTACTGAGCACAGGAAGTACTTAGCTTGGGAAGCTAAGGAATAGCTCAAAAAGGTTTCTGAGTACAGGAAGTACTTGGCTGTGAAAGCCGGGGAATAACTCAGGGGGAACACTTGGTTGGGAACCTAGTGTATTTAGGAATCAAGAGAAGATATTTGTAAGGTTACATCATTTATCTGTCTTAGTGAATTCCAGGTCTGAGAAAGGCCGAAGTGGATTAGTTGAAGGATTACGCCACCTTCAGATACCACTATAAAAAGAATTGTGTTATTTACTTTCTGCAGTCTATTACTTGCTTTACTTATCTTGCAAAGTATTTACACTTATCTTTCTGAGCACGTGCACTTATCACAGAAAAGTCTTCCGCTCTCTGAAATTAAGTATCAGATATCTGCATAGATATCTGAGAAACTGTGCTTATCGAAAAAAGTTTTAAAAGACTATTCATCCCTCCCCCCCCCCCCATCTAGTCTTTTACTTTGCCGTTATCTGGACCAACAGAAAGGCCACTGCAAATGTTACATATGGATCTTTTTGAATCCTCTGTAACTAGTTATGCAGGAAAGAAGTATGGTCTGGTTGTTGTTGATGATTACTCAAGATTCACTTGGGTTGTCTTTCTGAAACACAAATTTAATGCAAGGGTTGGGATACCCAACTTGCTGAATAAGCTCGAAGTCATGAAAAATGACAAGGTATCTGTAATCAGAACAGACCATGGTACTGAGTTTGTGAACCAGTACATCAAAGAGTTTTGTACCTGCAAAGGTATACAACATCAACTATCTTCTGTAAGGACACCACAACAAAATGGTGTTGCTGAAAGAAAGAATAGGACCCTGAAAGAAGCAGCAAGAACAATGCTTGCTGACACTGAAATAAGTGAAATCTATTGGGTTGAAGCTGTAAACACAGCATGCTACACTCAAAATAGATGTCTGATTAACAAACACCATGACAAAACTCCTTACGAGCTTTTCATTGGTAGACCCCCTAGTATCAAACATCTAAGGGTGTTTGGTTGCAGATGTTTCGTTCTTAACAATGGAAAAGAATACTTGAGAACATTTCAACCAAAGGCAGATGAAGGAGTATTTCTTGGTTACTCTCTGAATAGCAAAGCCTATAGAATCTACAACAAAAGAACGCAAAAGATTGAGGAATCTGTTCATGTAGTATTCTATGAAGGAAACAAGAAAATACTCTTGAATGATGATCTCTCAGATAGGTTCAAAGAACTAATGATTAAAGATTCTGAAAAAGGATCCTCAAAAGGAAACAATTCTGTCATTCAAGTAGAGGATGAGTCTGACGATGAAAAGCAACCTATGCTTAGTAACAACCAGATGACTCTAAGACATGATGAAGAATTTCCTATGAGAATTCCATAAATGGAACAGGTTACTGAGAACCTTCATCATGAAAAGGTATCTGAAAATGAGATTGCAGAAATGCAAGATTCAGATATCTCTAACACTGAAAGAGTGTCAGATATCCATGGCATTTCCCATGTGTCAGATATCTCAGATACTGCACAAGTATCTCATCAAGATCATATTGATTCACATTCAAATCAAAATGAGCATTGGAACCAAAATGACCTATACTGAATCTGACAAGAGTGTTGAAGAACACAAGTATAGGAAATTGATTGGTTCTCTACTGTACCTCACTGCAAGTAGACCTGATATTCAATATGCAGTTGAAGTGTGTGCTAGATTTCAGACAAATCCAATGCAATCACACTACAACATTGCTATGAAAATATTGAGGTATGTAAAAGGTACTGTAGAAGTTGGATTGTGGTATCCAAAAGATAGTGGATTGAGTTTGGTTGGCTATTCAGATGCCGACTATGCTGGATCATTGCTTGATAGAAAAAGCAGCTCAGGAACTTGTCAATTTCTTGGTGCTAGATTGATATCTTGGTTCAGCAAGAAACAAAACTCAATTGCCACATCTACCACAGAGGCTGAATATATTGCTGCTGGATGTTGTGCTTCACGAATATTGTGGATACAACAACAACTCAGAGACTATGGACTCAATGAAGAGAAAACTCCCATTTTCTGTGACAACACTAGTGTTATTGCCATAACTCAGAATCCTAAGTTTCATTCAAGAACAAAGCACATTGATGTTAGACACCACTTCATCAGAGACCATGTTGAAAAAGGCAACATAGAGATACTCAAGATTGGCACTGAAGACCAACTTGCAGATATCTTCACTAAGCCATTACAAGAAAGTAGATTCTTAGCCTTAAGACACAGTCTTGGACTAATGGAGCTACCAAAGAACTGAAAAAAGTTCAGATATCTGAAGAAGATATCAAAGGAGAGGGAAAAGGAATCTGGAACAGGTATCCAGAGAAGAGGAATTTGGAACGGGTATCCAGAGAAGAGGAATCTGGAACGGGTATCCAGAGAAGAGGTATCTGGAACGGGTATCCAGAGAAGAGGAATCTGGAACGGGTATCCAAAAAACCAAAGGCTAAAGGGTAAAATGGCTATTTGAAGATTTCTGAGACGGGTACTCAGATATCTAGATCACTCAGTGAGGGGGAACATAAAAGAGAATAGTACAACTGTCTGCAGTCAACTACTCTCTTGAAATTTGTTTTATTTCTATCCTTGTGTAAAACTGTGAAAAGACAACAAGTATAAGATAGACTCTGATACAAACAGTATTCTCATTCACCCAGAAACATGATTCAGATAGCTAATTGCCAACATTCATTAAATGGGCACAATTACAATTGTTGATTGTGATCATTGCTGAAGAAGCAATGGTGCCCCTTGATGAAATGGGCGATTGATCTTTACGGCAGAAATTAATTCTCGGTAGATAGTGGACTGTTGAAATTCCAGCATGGCTTACTGCAATTCACAGATACGTACATACAAAACCAATTTGTATGTATATGTTTGTTAGAATTACGTTGCTATATATATAGGATTTTGGCAAAAGAAATCACTTTCGCCTAATCCAACATTCAGACTTGCACAAGAATAGCAAAAACCATTCTTCAACCTCTGCAAATCTCTGTTAGTTTTTCTGCAAAGAATCACTAATCTCTCACCCAAATCTCTTTCAGACTTTCAAACTCTTGCACTATATAAAGAGATGGCTCCTAAACGTTCGTCTACCCAGAAATCCCAACCTTCTACCACTGGTACTGCTGAAAAGCAAGCACCAGAGTTGGTTATTGTAAACAATAGATTGGTAGGAGACATCAATCCCAATCATTGGACTTCAAATCACAGAATGATTTGGGGTGGTGCCATGATTGAGGAATACCTCACGGCTGCTGTTGAAAACCAAGCCGATAGGAAACTAATTCCTGACATGCTTGAAAAGGCACAAATCAAGGGTTTTCTATCTGCTCTTCCGAGTGGAATTTCTTCACTATATGTGTTAGAATTCTATAATAACTCCAGGATTATATCCTGTGTTTCTGAAGGCACTGCAATAGTGTCTGTAAAAACTAAGGTCCAAGGAAAGGAAATCCTTTTGGACTTAACAACTTTCTGTAAGTTGTTTGATCTTAAAAATCTTGGAAAGGATTTTGAAATAGACACCAACGACAGTGATCTCCTTGAAGGTGTAAAACAGTTGTACAGTGATGTGTGTGATCTTGAAAAACCAGATACACCCACTGATTTCAAGCTTGTTACATCGTAACCGGACATCCGCCGTTCACTCGATGTGTTGGCATGCATTCTTCACAGATGCTTTGATGGTCTACAAGGATGTGCTGACCAGATAAGCCAAGAATGCTGGATGATGATGTTCTTGTTGCGACAACAAGACAAAAGGCTGGAAAACCCTTTCAATTGGGGAAAGTACGCCTTTATGAAGTTTGTGAAAAAGATTCAAGGCGTTTAGCCTAAAATCGCTAAGGGACTTGCTGAGCCAAAGAACACAGTAAGCTATGGTCTGAAGATATGCTACTTGCTGGAAAAGCTTGGCATTGAGCTCAGAGAGAAGGCTGACATAGCCAACTGTAACCTACTCTACAAATATGAGTATACAAACATGATGAAAAAGGTTACTGGATCTCAGAAAGATTCCAAGAAGCGAAAGACTGAAGAGGTATCTAAGGGAAAGGTTGCAACCAAGAAGCCCAGAACTTCACGAAAGAAGTCTGCTGGCAAATCAGAAGGCACACCCTTTGAGGTTGTCAATTCCCAGATACCTGCCGTCACTGTTGATGAACTTATCAATGAAGATGAACTCATCAATGCTGCAAAAGAGGTATCGACTACTGAACAAGTAGACTCAGCAAGAGAAAGTGCTTTCAGAAATGTGAAGACTATTTCTGAAAGCCTTGTTGATGAACTCATAAATGCTGCTAAAGAAAGTAGTGACAGATGCCAAGCCCTATCTGCAGAAACCGCAGGAATTATGGACCAATCAGTTCCTAATGCTGATGAGAGCTCTAACGATGAAGATGATGAATTAGTCATCTCACAAGTCCTAGAAAAATCAAAAAGGTCTAAGGTTACTGAAAAAGTAACTGGTGTAGAGGTATCTGAAGAAGAACCTACACCACAGGTTGCTGAACAAGCACCTGTTTCAAAGGTTGCTGAAGAAGCAACAGTGTCCAAAGTAACTGGACAAATTACACCATCTGAGCAAGAAAGACTAAAGCAAATTGAAGATGCTCTGATGAGTGATAGCTTAGTGTTGGAGGATACTGACATTGTCTCAACACTCAACAGTCTGTCTCAAGAACAACAACCACAACAGCCATATGAGGATACTGCTGAAATGGTACATGAGTTATAGATACCAACAACTTTCATTACTGAAGAAAATCCTGCAAAAGAGCAGGTTCCCTAACTCAATGAGAGGAATCAAACTGAGACATCTACTCATAATGATCAACCAGGGGAGGCAACTGAGTTGCATACTCAGGAAAGGCCTGAAGTACCTGAAACTTCCAACAAAGAAGTGGTCCAAGAATAACAAGACCAATGCATGGAAACTTCACAAGTTCCAGAGACCAGTCAGCCTGACATTGCTCAGGTAGCCGAATGGTTTAACTCTTTACTTGTGATAACTTATGCCTAAATCTTGTTACTTATTATAATTTCTTTGTTACAGGCTGATTTAGAAACACAACAACAAGAGGAAGCTGCAAAGCTTACCTCAGAATCTGAGAAGGAGGCTTCCATAGCCTCACCACTTAAGGAACAGGAGCCTGTCTCACAGGTAGAAAAGAATTCCTTAAGATATAACTCAGATATGTACTTTATACACTCAATTAATAAGTGTTTGTTTCTAATAGGCTCCAACTGAGAAGAAGAATGAAGAGACTGAAAAGTCTATCTCTTCAGAGAAGAATCCAGAGACTTCCAAGGTCTCTGAGGAACAAGTATCTGAACCTTCTGCAGAGAAGGTATTTCATTCAGATATCTATATTCTTCAAAGAAAAAATCTCTGATCATTTTTCTCAAACTAACACATTCTACTTAACAGGTTCAAAAATAAGTAGAAGTTGTTGAGGAATTGCCCACTCAATCCTCACAACATATGGAAATTGATGAGGCATCAAGGCCTTCATCACAAGAAAAGATTCCAGAGACTGCACAAGTCTCTGAGAGACAAGTATCTGAGCCTCCAACGGAGGTAGTTGACCTCTCAGATATTTGATTTGTCACTAAATTTTTCTTGATAAAATTTCATAAGTGTTATGTTTCTAATCTCAGGTTCAAACGGAAAGAAAGACAACTGAGGATCAGATTTCCCAGTCTCCTCCTCATCTCCAGATATCTGAGGCACCTGAAACTTCAGTAGTCAAGTCATCTGAGCCTGTCACACAGGTAACTCAGATACCTTTCTAGTCTAAAGCCCAGATATCTACTAAAATTTTGAATTTAATTCAGAACTCTTTCTTTCAGGCTCAAACAAGTGCCACTAAGATCCCTGTTGATGAGAAAGAGGAACTGCTTCCTTTCTTCAAGGAACACACTTTGCCAAAGCATCTGAAATGCTTCAAGAAATGGCAAAAGCTCCGATGCTCCGATCTATCTGAAATCTTAAAGGTGACTGATCACCACAAAAGGAGAGCACGAGCCCTTGACTTGGAAAACTACGTCCATGCAATGTTCCCCACTGAACAATATTCTTTCGGAACATTGATGGATAAGTAGTTTGTCAAGGAAGTGGCCAGAAAACTGATCCAAGCTTTCAATCAAGCAGATGGTCAGATCAGAATGCAGATGGCATTCAAGCCTACTTTGCCCCAGACTCTACAGTATATACCCTGTGAACAAGAGGAGGTAAATGGGCAAATGATCATTATTCCAGAAGTGATCAATCTGGTCTCTGAAGATGAAGAAGAGAAGGAGACTGATGAGAATGACTATGAAGATTCTCCTTCTGACCATCACAAGGATGAGAATGATAAGAAGGATGATGATGATGATGCCCCTGCACCAGGGAAGGAGGGATTACACAGAGAAAGAGTGCCTCAGCTGCTGAAAATCACACTGAGAGGACATCACAGCAATCCCCTCCTCCATCTCCTCAGAAATCTAATCATCCAACTCCCCCAACACAAAGATACTGAACAAGTAGTTGAGCACTCTGAGGGAACAACTCAGAAAATATCAGATGCACAAGCCAGAGTTTCTCAACTTAAACAACTGTTGGAGGAAGAACAACAGCTACATCTTCAACTGGAAGAAAAGATAGCTGAATCTAAAGCAAAGCTCCAAGAGATTGAAAATCAAACAATCAAGGAAATGGAAGCTTATGCTGAAAATGAAAGAACTCCATCTTGTTGTTTAGGCAATTGCTGAGGAATTAGATACTGAACAAGTATCTGAAGACAAGCATGATGCTAAGGCTGCATTACCAAAAGATGTACCATCCTCCTCACTGAAAGGAAAGAAGCCCATCTCCGAGATGGTTGCTGGACTAGAAAACATTGATAAAAATGTCCAAGAGGATGAAGATCACTAGGCTGATGACTCAGATGATGAAGAAGACAAGGCATTGGTAGAACACCGCAATGAACATTTAGCGGTTTCTCATTTGAAAAGGAAGCTGATTGCTCCTGAAATATTCAGCAAGCTGCCAAATGTCAACTCCAATGAATACTTGAACATATATCAAGTACTGGCTAAATTGAAAAAGGAGTTATCTTCTCAAGATAAAGCCGCCATTGCATCAGTCCCTGCAGAAATAAAGTCATTCACTGAGCTCATCACTCAGAGAACAACCAGTCTGGTCATTGCTCAGAAAGATCTAAGCATGGTTAGGGATGATGACCAAAACTTGGCTGCAAAAGCCTTTGAAGAGGCTAGCTATACTGCTGCAAAAGCAGATGCTATTTTAGGCCCACTGGCAGAGCTCACTAATAAGGATACTGGTCTTATCAAAGAAAACCAGGAGCTCAACGCCACTTTGGAACAGTTGGTTGCTGCTTACAACTATCTGCAAGGGAACTTTAACTCCCTTTCAGAATCATTTGTGATTCTTAGTCAGTCAACAATGACTAAGGGGGGAGAATATCAAGATGCTCAGAGAGGAAGAGGAAGAGGAAACAAAAGAAAATCTTAACAACCACCACTCAGAATAAATGAGCCCTCCTCCAGTCAAACTGCTCTACAAATAGTGGCCACCACTGCTCAACTTCCTGAAAAAGGAATGACAACAAGGGCCAGAGCACAGAAACCTCCAAGGAATACCAAGGCTCCAAGGAGAAGACAAGTAAGAGGGATTGATGAGTCTTCTGAAGAAGAAGAAGAAGAAGAAGAAGAAGAAGAAGAAGAAGAAGAAGAAGAAGAAGAAGAAGAAGAAGAAGAAGAAGAAGAAGAAGAAGAAGAAGAAGAAGAAGAAGAAGAAGAAGAAGAAGAAGAAGAAGAAGAAGAAGAAGAAGGCCAAATCAAATCCCTGGGCAATGAAGAAGGCTGCAAAACTCTCACAAGAATTAATCTTGATGATGATGATGAAGAGACTGATGAAGATGAAGCTCCTCTTCACAGAAAAAGGAAAATTGATAGCCTAACTGAGCCCATAGCTGCAAAGCCTTTGGCAGCTAAAACACCCTCTGGAAATACCAAGTCTATCCAAGGTGGTTCTTCAAGCATTACCCCAAAGGAGAATTCAAGACAAAGGAGGAACAGACTGAGAGCTGAACAAAGACAACTTCAACTACCACTCAGGCCTGAAGAAGCCAAGATTGAGTATGTGAAGACTAACAGTGACTCCTCTGTCTACAGGTGCATTAATCAGAAGAATGGCTACTGGATTCTGGAACTTAAGCATCTACTGGTAAATTCAAAATTTCCAGAACCGATCCATAAACAGCTCATGGCATGGAGAAAAGACAAGCCAATCTTGATTAACACCAACCACATCAAAGCCTGGTTGGATTTTGAAGTAATCAAGAGAATAGAAGCCATGAAAAAGGACCTCTCTGATGAATGTCCTTATGGAAAGCCAGATGATGTGCACAGAATTCCCAACATCACTGTAACAGGCACAAGAGCATGACTTGCTGAAGATCATTTATGAATACTTCAAGCTATCAGATATCAGAATCGAGCATGCCTGGAAGTGGGAAAAGTATCTGTGGGTCAAGCACTTTGCCAAGAAAAATCCTACCAAAACCTACAAGGAAGTCTGTGGATTTTCCAGAGACACAGAGATGATTGTCAGAACTCTTCTCTATGACTACTCTGATGATATCAAAAGGTTTGGTGATAGGAAATTTGCAGATTGATCCATGGAACTGCTCTTGAAGACTTGAAGTTTTGAGGACTAGTTTATTAGGATGTCTACTTGGAGCTTGGTTACTCCTGCTGTCCTAATTTGCTATGTATTTTGTATCTTGCTGACTGAGCTAAAATGTTGTATTATGTACTAAAGTTATCTCTGAACTTTCTTTGTAACATATCTGATGAACTTACTCTCAGATATCAATTTCTATAAAAGATAACATGTCAGCAAAGATCACACCTTGTGATTTGGTTGGTGTTTACTTTCTGCACTTAATTATATGAATTAAAAGATCATAAGAAATGATTAACTAGTGGATTGTTTCCTCATCCAGATTTGTAATAGGTCAGATAGTCATCGTTGACTGATCAAAATGGGCGAAATTTGTTAGGAATATCTGTTTAGATTTTGATCAGCAACCTAATGACTTATCTTAGCTAAGAAAGGTGGTTAGTACTCTTGGTTCACTTGAACACTGTAAAAGAGGAAACTCATTAAGTATGATAGTCTAGCAAATCTTGTATAGGATGTTAGGTCTCGAAATGTAATTTTTATTTTCTGAAGAAGACCAAGAAGAAGGCATCCAGCAGGAAAAGTTCAACGGATTTGAGGATTTGAAGACTGCACAAGATTGCTGAAGACAAAGGTTTTTCAGATACCTATGTCCAGATATCTTGAACAAACAAGTGTTTCGAAACACATGTTGCAAAAGATATCTGCGAATAAAAGGTTTCTGAGACGAGGAAAGTGCCTACAGATATCTACACTCAGATACCTTGGACATAAACTATGTTTTTGAAAAGAAATATTTTATAACAAAGTTGTTTCAACAAGTGGTATCTGGAGTTGTGATAATCGATGGAAAAGAACATGTAAAGCTTCAGAGAACTCTGATAGTATAAAGATCTTTGATACCATGCATAGTTCCGTTGGCACTACAGGACAAAATATAGTACAGTGCATTAAATGCGCAGACAGAAATGTCTGAACAAAAATGGTAGCTTCTGAAGAAGAAGAAGACAAACCTGCTACAGTACTATACTCAGATATTAATAGTTTGAAATTGAGTTAAACCTAACGGATACTATTCAAACGGCACTCAAATTCATCTATAAATATCAACACTTAGACTGCTTGAGAACACACACATAACACACCTTAGAACACAGAACTTACATTCTCACACAAGCTCTCTCAAGCAAACTACTTACCTTCAAGCTTTCTGTTGCGACCAAAGCTCTTGATTCTAAGTAGCACTAAAGTTCTAAGTGTCCTGATCCTTAACAAGCATTGTTATCTGTGAAGGAGTTGAACTAAGATTTCATATATGAGATTCATTCTCTTGAACACTTACAATAGACTTGGGTCAGTAAAGAACAAGATACCATACATTGCAAAGTGTATTAAGTATACTTGATTCATAGAGCTATCTGAATAACTGAATAAGTTATTAAAGAAGCTCACCAGACAAACAAACCTAAAACCAACACCATATTCGGCGTGTAGTACAGGAAGTACTTAGTTTGGAAAACTAAGGAATAACTCCAAGGTTACTGAGCACAGGAAGTACGTAGCTTGGGAAGCTAAGGAATAGTTCAAAAAGGTTTCTGAGTACAGGAAGTATTTGGCTGTGAAAGCCGGGGAATAACTCAGGGGGAACACTTGGTTGGGAACCTAGTGTATTTAGGAATCAAGAGAAGATATTTGTAAGGTTACATCATTTATCTGTCTTAGTGAATTCCAGGCCTGAGAAAGGCCGAAGTGGATTAGTTGAAGGATTACGCCACCTTCAAATACCACTATAAAAAGACTTGTGTTATTTACTTTCTGCAGTCTATTACTTGCTTTACTTATCTTGCAAAGTATTTACACTTATCTTGCTGAGCACGTGCACTTATCACAGAAAAGTCTTCCGCTCTCTGAAATTAAGTATCAGATATCTGCACAGATATCTGAGAAACTGTGCTTATTGACAAAAGTTTTTAAAAGACTATTCACCCCCCCCCCCCAGTCTTTTACTTTGCCGTTATCTGGACCAACATAATTCTTTGCAGAAAAACTAAGAGGGAATCAGTAGTTGCAGAGAAAATTTGCAGAGAGATTTGAGAGAATTTTGCAGTTTTTGTGCAAGAGCAAATGTAGGATTAGGCGAAAGTGATTTCTTTTGCCAAAATCCTATATATATAGCAGTGTAATTCCAACAGATAAAAATACACAAATTAATTTTGTGCATTTGTATCTGTGTACGTGCAGTAAGGCGTAGGTAAAATTCGGTTTGCATTAAATGCTTAGTGGGCCAAGTCTGAGTTTTTACAGTCCATTATTTTACAGATAATTAATCTCGGCCTTTAAAATGGAACGTCCATTTCATCAATGGTTGGGATTGCTTTTTCAACAATGATCACAATCAGTCCATGTGATTGTGCCCAATTAATAAATTTTGGCGATTAGCTATCTGAATCACATTTCGTCTGTGTGACTAAGGGACAATCTTTGGACTTATGTAGTCAGTTTAGAGATTGTGTGTAACTTAGCATAAAAATGGAAAGATACAAAACACCAGAGATGTAGTTGACTGAGTATAGTCGTACCACATTTCCCTTTTTGTGTTCCCCCTCACTAAATGATCTAGATATCTGAGTACCTGTCTCAGAAATCTTCAAATAGCCATTTTAACCTTTAACCTTTGATATCTAAGTACCCGTCTCAGATGTCTTTTTGCTAAGTGTTTCACCTTTTGCCTTTGATATTCTGGATTCCTGTTCCAGATATCTTATCTCTCCTTTTTCCTTTTTCAATCATACTGAGTTCCTGTCTCAGATACCCTTCCCTTTTTTTATTGTTTGAATATCTAGATGCCTGATCCAGATGTCTTTCTCCTTTCTGAATCCTCATCTCAGAGATTAGAACTTTTCAGTTCCTTTGGTAACTCCATTAACCCAAGACTATGTCTCAAGGTTAAGAACCTACTTTCTTGCAAAGGCTTTGAAAAGATATCTGCAAGTTGCTCTTCAGTACCAATCTTGAGTATCTCTATATTGCCTTTTTCAACATGGTCTCTAATGAAGTGGTGTCTAACATCAATGTGCTTTGTTCTTGCATGAAACTTAGGATTCTGAGTTATGGCAATAGCACTTGTGTTATCACAGAAAATCGGAGTTTTCTCTTCATTAACCTCAGAGTCTCTGAGTTGTTGTTGTATCCACAGTATCTGTGAATCACAACACCCAGCATCAATATATTCAGCCTCTGTGGTAGATGTGGCAATTGAGTTTTGTTTCTTGCTGATCCATGATATTAATCTAGCACCAAGAAATTGACAAGTTCCTGAGGTGCTTTTTCTATCAAGCAATGATCCAGCATAGTCAGCATCAGAATAGCCAACTAAACTCAATCCACTGTCTTTTGGATACCACAATCCAACTTCTACAGTACCCTTTACATACCTTAATATTTTCATAGCAATGTTGTAGTGTGATTGCATTGGATTTGTCTGAAATCTAGCACACACTCCAACTGCATATTGAATATCAGGTCTACTTGCAGTGAGGTACAGTAGAGACCCAATCAATTTCCTATACTTGTGTTCTTCAACACTCTTGTCAGATTCAGTATAGGTCATTTTGGTTCCAATGCTCATCGGTATCTTAGCATTCTTTTCAGAAGGCTTTAGATTAAACTTGTTGAGCATGTCCTTTGCATACTTTTTTTGACTAATAAATATTCCATCATTAAGTTGCTTGACTTGTAATCCTAGGAAGTAGTTTAATTCTCCCATCATGCTCATCTCAAATTTACTTTTCATGAGCTCAGCAAAGTCTTCACAAAGTTGCTTGTCTTTAGATCCAAATATAATGTCATCAACATATACTTGAACTAAAAGTAGTTTCCCATCATGATTCAATGTAAAGAGTGTTTTATCAACATCTCCTTTCTTGAAACCACTTTTTAGTAGGTATCTGGCCAATGTATCATACCATGCTCTTGGAGCTTGTTTCAGCCCATACAGAGCTTTCTGAAGCTTATAGACCATCCTACTTTCTGAGAAAACCTCAAAGCCTGGTGGTTGCTCAACATAGACTTCCTCAGCAAGTTCACCATTTATGAATGCACTCTTGACATCCATTTGATAAACTGTAAAGTCATTATAAGCTGCAAAAGCTAGAAAGAGTCTTATTGCATCCAATCTTGCAACTGGTGCATAAGATTTATCAAAATCTAGTCCTTCAGTTTGGGTGAATCCCTTGGCAACCAGCCTTGCTTTGTTTCTGGTTATTTCACCAGACTCATTCATTTTATTTCTGAAAACCCACTTTGTTCCAATTACAGATATTCCGTCAACAAATGGAACCAGTTTCCAGACTTTGTTTCTCTCAAATTGATCCAACTCTTCTTGCATTGCAGAGATCCAATCTTGATCCTTCAATGCTTCTTCTATAGTTTTAGGTTCAAAATTTGAGATGAAACATCCATAAAGAGAGTCAGCAATTGCTCTCCTAGTTCTAACTCCTTGGTCTAAAGGACCGATCACATCCTTGGCAGGATGATTTCTCATCCATTTCATAATGGGTTTTGAACTAGTAGGATCAATATCATTTTGATCTGAATGTGAATCAACATGATCTTGATAGGATACTTGTGCAGTATCTGAGATATCTGACACATGGGAAATGCCATGGATATCTGACACTTTTTCAGTGTTAGAGATATCTGGAATTTGATTTTCAGCAATCTCATTCTCAGAAACCTCTTCATGATGAAGGTTCTCAGTAACCTGTTCCATTTCTGGAATTCTCATAGGAAATTCTTCATCATGTCTTAGAGTCATCTGGTTGTTACTAAGCAATGGTTGCTTTTCATCGTCAGATTCATCCTCTAAGTGAATGATAGAATTGTTTCCTATTGAGGATTCTTCTTCAGAATCTTTAATCATCAGCTCTTTGAACCTTTCTGAGAGATCATCATTCAAGAGTATTTTCTTGTTTCCTTCGTAGAAAACTACATGAACAGATTCTTCAATCTTTAGCGTTCTTTTGTTGTAGATTCTATAGGCTTTGCTATTCAGAGAATAACCAAGAAATACTCCTTCATCTGTTTTTGGTTGAAATGTTCTCAAGTATTCTTTTCCATTGTTAAGAACAAAACATCTGCAACCAAACACTCTTAGATGTTTGATACTAGGGGGTTTACCAATCAAAAGCTCATAAGGAGTTTTGTCATGGTGTTTGTTAATCAAACATCTATTTTGAGTATAGCAGGCTGTGTTAACAGCTTCAACCCAATAGATTTCACTTATTTCAGTGTCAGCAAGCATTGTTCTTGCTGCTTCTTTTAGGGTCCTATTCTTCCTTTCAGAAACACCATTTTGTTGTGGTGTCCTTACAGAAGATAGTTGATGTTGTATACCTTTGCAGGTACAAAACTCTTTTATGTACTAGTTCACAAACTCAGTACCATGGTCTGTTCTGATTATAGATACCTTGTCATTTTTCATGACTTCAAGCTTATTCAGCAAGTTGGGTATTTCAACCCTTGCATCATATTTTTGTTTGAGAAATACAACCCAAGTGAATCTTGAGTAATCATCAACAACAACCAGACCATACTTCTTTCATGCATAGTGTTCTGGAGGATTCAAAAAGATCCATATGTAACATCTGCAGTGGCAATTCACTGGAGTGTCTAGTTTTAGACTTGAAAGATGTTTTGGATTGTTTTCCCATTTGGCATGCTGAGCATATTCCATCTTTTCTATATACCATTTTGGGTAAACCAACCACCAATTCTTTCTTGGCTAGTTTGTTCAGAGTTTTGAAATTCAAGTGACTCATTCTCTTATGCCATAGCCAATTTTCTTCAGTGTGGCCAGATTGACTCACCATGAGACATTCTTCAGTTGTGGCAGATGCCCAGTCAGCAACATAAAGATTTCCTTTTCGCCTAGCAACCAAGACTGTCTGCTTTGACTCATTGTCAATCACTTTGCAGAGTTTTGACTTGATCTTGACAGTATACCCTTTGTCTACTAGTTGACTCATGCTTAGGAGATTATATTTCAATCCCTTTACATGTAGTACTTCAGAGATTGTAAGGGCTCCAAACTTCAGATTGCCAAATCCTATGGTTGGATTTTCATCTCCTCCAGCAAATCTAATAATTGGTCCATCATCGCATTTTCTGTAGTTAATCAGATTTGCTTTGTCTCCTGTCATGTGCTTCCCACATCCTCTATCAAAATGCCACTTTAGATTGGTCTTTAGAGTGTTCTGCACAAGACAGGAAACAGGAGATTAGGTTCTCATACCAACAATGGAACCATCTGGACTAAAGAATCTTCCAGTAGGAATCCATTTTTGAATGAATTTCTTAGGAACATTCTTTTGTCTAATAGGAACATAAGGAGGAATTTTAGTTAAATTATTAGTATCATTGTTATTAAGAACTATTTTCTTCCTTGGTGTGTTCCTTGGTGCTCCATTTGGTGCTTTCAGATACCTGTCAGGTTTCTGAGTCTGCTTCTCAGCAAACTTAGCTTTACTAGGCAGATTTCTTCTAGCCCTGGCATTCAGATTTTCAGTGGCTTGACTCATCTTCCACTTCTGATAATTGTCGTGAACAATTCTAGCCTTTATCAATCGTTCTTGCTCTTGTTTATACTCATGAGCAAGTTGTTTCCCGATGGCTTTATAGCCAATGCCATTCCGAGCACTTGGTGCTATCTGAGTTCTCATCTCAGCAGCTTTGCTAGTCTCTAGGTAGTCTATTTTCTTTCCAGAAAATGTGACATAGGAGAATTTGCCAGCTCCTGCAATTCTTCCTTTCTGAGAGACATAGCACTGTGGGTGATTACACTTTTTAGTGTTATGTTTCTTTTCAGCAATATTCCCAACAGTTTTCTTTTGGACTTGTTTTTCCCACAAAGGTTTGGTGGCAACTGCCTTTCCTTTTTCAACAGCCTTAGCATTCTGACCAATGCTATAGGTTGTTTGGGAACCACCTTGCTGAGTACTGACAAATGTTCTTCTTTCATCACTCTTATTCAGAGTGGTAGAACTATCTGTTTGTGTGTCCAGCCCAAGTCCTCCCTTTTCTGAAGGATTTCTTAAATAAGATTGTACTTCAGTAAGAGTGTCACTAGCTTTGACATATGATTGGAAAGATACTTCCTTCTTTTTGAGTTCCTCATTCTTAGAAAGAAGATCTTCACATTTCTTTTGAAGTTTGGACAATGCTTCTTTATGTGATTTTTCTGTCTCATATATCTGAGCTTTGAGAAATGCATTTTTAGCATCCTTTTTCTCAGATATCTTGAGTAATTGTAAATTTTCCTTTACAAGAGAATTCTTTTCTTCTTCAAGGATTTCGGCTCTAGCTCGAACCATGAGAAATTCTCTTTCGTAGAGATCAAGTTCTCTTCTGAGATGTTCCAGATCTTTGATTCCTTCCTCATCACTTTCATAAGTATAACAAGAAGTATGTGTTACCTCATCATCCATTAGACAAGGTTCAATGTTGGAGATATCTGGAAAAATTTCTTCAGCCACTCCACACACTTCTTTCTTCTTTTGACCAAAGTCAACCACTTCATGAGAGATACCACACATCTCTAGAGAAGGCAGTGTGGAATCATCTGAGTCTTCATCCTCAGAATCAGACTCAATGTCTAGAGCATCCAGTTGTATTTGTATCTTCTTTCTTTCCTCAGTGAGCAGAGTTCTCTGACCTCTCTTGAAGTTTCTTCTATCTTTCTTGTCACCTGTCTTTAGCTTATTGAAAACAGGCAATCTCTTTTAAAATGACCAAGTTTCTGACAATAGAAACAGATTTCGTTTTCGATTTCTGCTTCCTCAGTACTAGATGCTTGCTGAGCCGGCTTGTTCAGTGAGCTTGACAGCTGCATGTTTTTGTACTGGTGATAATTTGAGCCTAGATGCTTTTTCAGCTTCTCTTTGGCTTTTCTTCTCTCAATCTCCCGATTGACATATTGTCTCATTTGCTTTACAGCAAGAGCATTCTCCTCAGTCACCTCCTTGCCTTCCTTCTTTTCGGAAGTTCCTTGAGCAACTAGAGCAATATTCTGCAACTTTTCAGTTGTTTGTTCTCTTTGAGTTGTCTCATAGTCAACTGTGGCAAGATGAGAGAAAAGTTCCACTGGAGTGATATCTGGCATTCCTTGGTTAAAGTAAAAAAAACTTTGTATGCTCCCAGTTATGATTTAGACTTCTCACAATAGTCTTAATTTTTTTCTGGTTGGGTATATCTATTACTTTCACCAAGTGCAGCCATGTCACTCATGAGTGTTGTAAACCGGAAATCTAGTTCTTCAAGAGTCTCTGTGGGACCTTGTTTAAAGTTTTGGAATTTGAGCTTCAAAACTTCGAACTCTTTTTCCTTTGTTTTCTCTGTGCCAGCACAGATTTCCTCAATCAGTTGCCTGGCCACTTTCGCCGTTTTTGCACCACACAGTTTACATTGTATGTGCTCTGGAGTAGAACGTATGATGATATTGCGAGCCTGACCATCCAGTCGATTTCTCTTGGCATCTTCCGATGTCCAAAGCTCTCTGGGTTTTGGCTCGTAAATAACTTGACCAGTAGGTCTTCCACTGGTTGAAGCACCTGTTTGTGAGGAACCACCACTTGGTTCTTCATCAGTGGGAACTCTGTCTCTACCATTAGAAACCTCCATGACCTGCTTGAGTTGTTGAATGACTATGAGGTCATTCTTTATTACTTCGATCATTTCATCACTGATGGCTTCTAGGTGGAGCATCATGTTGTTCTTCCATTTCTCATAATTCTCTGGTTTGAGAATTGGAGCGTCACTTAAAGACATCCTGCAACAAACACACTAAACAGAAAAATCAAGTGAAGGTGAAACGCAGTTAGTGGGCACTTATCTGGGATCTAGGTTCAGTGCAGAAGGCTTGGGAACCTCCCACTCTGATACCACTTGTTGGACCAGATAACAGCAAAGTAAAAGACTAGGGGGGGGGGGGTGAATAGTCTTTTTCAAACTTTTGTCGATAAACACAATTTCTCAGATATTTGTGAAGATATCTGATACTTAATTTCAGAGAGCGGAAGACTTTTTGTGATAAGTGCACGTGCTCAACAAGATATGTGTAAATACTTAGCAAAGTAAATAAAGCAAGTAATAAATTGCAGAAAGTAAATAACACAAGTCTTTATAGTGGTATCTGAAGGTGGCGTAATCCTTCAACTAATCCACTTCGGCCTTTCTCAGACCTAGAATCCACTAAGACAGATAAATGAATTAACCTTACAAATATCTTCTCTCAATTCCTAAATACACTAGGTTCCCAACCAAGTGTTCCCCCTGAGTTATTCCCCGGCTTTCTCAGCCAAGTACTTCCTGTACTCAGAAACCTTTGAGCTATTCCTTAGTTTCCCAAACTAAGTACTTCCTATGCTCAGTAACCTTGGAGTTATTCCTTAGTTTCTCAAACTAAGTACTTCCTGTACTCCACGCCATTTAAGGTGTTGGTTAAAGTAGTTTGTCAGGTGAGTAGTCTTAATAACTTTCTCAGTTATATAAGAATACTCTATAGAACAAGAATCACTTAACACACTTCACAATGTGTGGTGATACGTTCTTTACTGACCCAAGTATATGTTAAATGTTCTAGAGAATGAATCTCAGATACTTGATCTTTTGATTCAACTCCTTCACAGATAGCAATGCCTGTTAAGGATCAGGACACTTAGAACTTTCATGCTACTTAGGATTCAAGAGCTTGGTCGCAACAGTAAGCTAGTGAATAAGTAGATTGAAGGCTTGTATGCTTGAAAGAATAAGTTCGTAGATGTAAGTTCTTGGTGTAAGTTCTGTGTGTGTCTTTCAAGCATTCTAAGTGATGATATTTATAGTTGAAAATCATGCCGTTTGAATAGTATCCATTAGGCTTAATGAAATTCAAACTATTGATATCTGAAAATAGTACTGCAGAAGATGTTGTCTCTTTTCAGAGATTTCCTCTTTTGTTCAGATGTCTCTATCTGCGCATTTATTGCATTGTACTATTTTTGTCCTGTAGTGCCAACGGAACTATGCACGCTTTCTGAAGCATTGTATGTTCCTTTCCAGAGACTATCACAACTCCAGATACCACTTGTTAAAAATATATTGTTTCCTGGAAACATAATCTTTATCCAAGGTATCTGAGTGTAGATATCTGTGGGCACTTTTCCTCGTTCAGAAACCTTGTATTCTCAGATATCTTTTGCAACACTTGTTTATTGAAACACTTGTTTCTTCAAGATATCTGGACATAGGTATCTGATAACCTTTGTCTTCAGCAATCTTGTGCAGTCTTCAAAACTTCATTTTAAAGTTGAGCTTCTCCTGCTGGATGCCTTCTTCTTGGTCTTCTTCAAAGATATAAAAAATTACATTCATAGACCTAACATCCTATACAAGATTTACTAGACTATCATACTTAGTGATTTTCCTCTTTTACAGTGTTCAAGTGAACCAAGAGTACTAACCACCTTTCTGAGCTAAGATAAGTCATTAGATTGCTGATCAAAAACTAAACAGATATTCCTAACATTACTTTATTGTCAACGAAATAAGAAAAGTGTAATACTTACATTGAAAAATAATAAAAATTGATAGTGGGTTAAAGTGGAAAGTTGAGTTATTACTTAAATTGAGAAAGAATAAATAATGAATAAAGTAGAGATAGTGAGCTGGTAAAGTAGTAAATATGAGTGGTTTGTGTTGGAATTGTGAAGAAAAGTGTAGTGAACTTAATACCTAGTGCGGTACGTTTGCTTGATTAGAGACTAAATCTTAATTATCTGTTAATTAAGTAAAGAAAGAAATATTCGTAAATTACTATGTAAGAGCTCTGAATTGGTATATTACATATTCAAAATGGTACTTGGATTAGTGGGTCATAAATGCTCAAAATCGGAAGGTGAGGCATGTGCGACCTTCGTAAATGGTGGACTTTGTATTTAAAAAAAATACAAGACTTGGGAATGTTGGAGCCAAGAAGTTCATTGTTATACGATTCATGGACTTCGTTATGGTGGACTCTAAATCAGGTTCAAGAGTTGCGAGTGATCTTTCATTGAGATGAGGTTGATGGTATGAAGCTACCAGAGGCCTTTCAAGTGTCAGTCATGATTAAGAAACTGCCACCTACTTGGAAGGACTTCAAGAATTATTTGAAGCACGGGTAAAAGGACATGAACCTTGAAGAGTTGATTGTTCGGCTCAGAATTGAGGAAGATAATCATGTTTCTGCCAAGGAGTATGGTTATGTTCCTAACTCCTCACGTCCATATGCTAGAGCTAATCTAGTTGAGCATGAGAAGAACAAGAAGAAATCTTCTTCAAGCGGGTTCAAGCAAAAACCCAATGGTGGGGTGATGTGCACTCAGAGATTTAATGTCGTTGTAATGCCTGCAATCCCTAAATACAATCAAAGATTAAATTTATTTATGTCGGAAGTCTTCAAATCCACAGTTTATAGCAGTAAGTTGACTTGCGATGTCGTTCTCCACGGACATTTAGCATAGGAACAAAAAAGTATCGAAAACGGTTTGCATGCAGTTGACAGACAATTAGTTTATATAGTAGATGAATCTTAATGGTTTTGTTTTAATTCAATGGGTGGGAAGTAAAGGACCCCCGACCAAGCTCGTACTATGCTACTCCAAACTTCCTAATTATCACACTACGCAATTACCTCTAATGACAGCAAGGCATAATACTAAATATCAAGGCACAGTCGATACCGGTGCCCTTACTCAGTTCAATAAAATTATTGTGTCACTCAACAGAACATCACGCCACGAAGGACGTATAGAGTTGTATAATCACGGATTAAGTCTAATGACTATTTCGTTAATATATCATGGTATATAAAGAAGTAGCACATGCAGAGCTTCGGTGGTTCGCCTTTACAATAAGTGTTTAGCTACTCATAACAAAGTATACTAGCACAGGAAGAATTCGAAAACAAGAAGAGAAAGAGAAAGCTTTGTCTTTGATGTCTTTATGCTGCTCCAAGAGTTTCCTTCTTGCTATTGGTGACGGCCCGGGTTTTGCGGTTTTGGGGTTTCACTTCCCCGAGGACTGGTTCTCTCTCAAGAGAGCTGCTTTAATCGCGGTGTCTAATTATGAGACCCCAAGGGTCTTATTTATACTGCTGAAATCCTACTTTGGCCGCCCATTATGCATAAGGAGGGTTTAGAAAGGCGACGGACTCTAGCCTGACAGGTCAGGAAAAGCCTGAAATCTAAAATGTTCTCTTGACTGGTGGCCGCGCAGCTTCGATCTTGCTAGATTCGAGTTTGTTTCCTTTGTTCTTCAATTTCGGGCTTCGTAACTTCGTTTCCTCGAAAAGTGGTCTCTACAATGTCATGGCATTTTCATTTATCTTCATTTTGGTTGGTCACATGCCATGTTTGGACACCTCGAACTCCGTGTACAGGCAAATCAGCGTATTTCTTTATTCTTCTCGATTTCGCACAAATATGACGTTTTGGCACCGAAAATCATGTAATTCCTCGAAAACGCGATCACGTCCTACAAAATACACAAGAAGTTGGTAATTGACCATAATATGATATAAATATTGAATCTTGGGCAAAAAACGAGGGTTTAAAAGTAAGTAAAATCGCACATTTCGTTGTCACATCATGGGGTTGAGAAAAAGAAGTTCAATTGAAAGTGCTTCACTTGTGGTAAAGTTGGTGATCGATCTGCTGATTGTCCTAGAGCTGAGAAAAAGGCTCTATGTCAGGCCAATATGGTTGAAGTTTGTTGCTAAGGATGTAGCTGATTTGAACCTTTTGTGATGCGGTTTCTGAGGTGAATCTTATTGATTCTCGCACCAGAGAATGGTTAATTGATAATGGAGCTACTAGGAATGTTTGTTTCAACAAGGATATGTTTTCTCACCTAAAAGAAATTGAGACTGGCGAAAATTTGTACATGGGGAATTTTGCTACCTGCGATGTTAAAGGTCGTGGGACTGTGGTTTTGAAGATGACATTGGGACTTAAGCTGACTCTGAACAATGTGCTCTATTGTTGGTCTTTTAGTTGACAAGGTTTAAGTCTTGGAGGGGGGTGGGGGGGGGGGGGGGGAGGGGGAAGAATAGACTTAAAAACTTTTTGTGCCTAAAACAAATTTCTGAACAGGTACGAGCGACTGTTGGTACTTATCTTTCAGAGAGCGGAAGACTTTTTATAGTTTAAGTGCCGAAAGTGTGTGTTCAGTGAGCAAAGTAATTTAGTCACATAGAGAAATAAGTTGATGAAAGTAAATTGCAGTAAGTAAATAACACTTGTTTATAGTGGTATGTGAAGGTGGTGTAATCCTTCAATTAATTCACTTCGCCCTTTCTCAGGATTTGAATTCACTAAGACATAAAATTGAGTTTCTTACAAAATTCTATCCTTGGCTAAATCCCTTTAAACCATAAGTTCCCAAACTTAGTAACCTTAAGCTTTTTCTTAGACTTCCCAAGTCAAGTACTCCTTCTCCTCCAAGGGGTTCTCCTTAACTTCCCATGTTATGTAGTTCATCCCTTCTTCTTTTGCACGCCTGTTTGATTTGTTTGAGTATGATTTTGACAATACAGTGATCATTTACTGATAACAATGTTTCAGTTAGTTTCAGTGATCAAGAAACTGAACCAAATATTTTATGTTTCAACGACTTGGTGTTTTGTTTCTAAAGAACAAGACTTGTTCTTGTTTAGAAGAAAAAACACTTATAGGTGGCAACTTTAATTAAGCAGGTTCTACTTCTTCACAAGTAGCTTGGAAAGCTTAAGTCTTGTTAAAAATTTATGAACTTAGAAAAGCTTGAGAGAATTTTGATCCCAATAGCTAGAGTGAGTGTTCTTTGTTCTGTGTTTTTCAAGCTCTAAGTGTTCCTATATATAGTGCAAAATAGACCCGTTTGAAAATTTGTCCGTTTGATATCATTTTGAAACTACATAGACTTTTGTCTTGTTTTCCCCAGCAATCTTGCTTTTTGGCAGTTAGTATTGTTTTCTTTTCTAGCAAAAAAAGTACTTGCTTATCTTTTTTCACAACAAATACTTTCATTGATTTTCAGCAACTGTATCCTTTGGTGGTTAGTATCTACAGTGAGTGACTTGGTTAACCTACTCTATTTTCACTTAGCCAAATGTGTCACTGAGACATTTCCCCACTTGCTGAGAAAAAGTTCTCGGCTTATGCAACCAGTATGAGTCTTCAACAACTTGTAGTCTTCTTGGTCGCAAGTGATACTCTTAGCGAGTCTTTGAAAAATAAAATTGCATACTCTTGAAAACCTAACACTTATACAAGTTACTAAACTATCAGTCAATAAGGTTCCTCTTTCATTGTCACATCACACCCCCAAACCAGTTTCTTGCTCATCCTTGAGCAATGGCAATAACGATAATCAAGAAGTTACCGTGAAATGAGCAGCAAGAATAAACCACCACATAGACAAGCAGCCAGTTTATAGGGTTTCAAACTCTACTGACTCGCTTAGTTTCAACTCCAACTTTATGACTCCACAGCAAACAAGTAACAAGTAAGTATCACTCACTACAGCCAGCGGTTACAAGTGCAACCCAACGTCCTTCTAGGTGTACTTCAAAATTATTACCTCGCGGTAACGTTATGCAATCCTGCACCCAAAAGTCAAGGCACAAATCAAAGTAGTACTCAGGTTGGCTTGGTAAGTAAAATAGGTAAGATAATATAGAGGAGTGTATGGCTAAGCATCATTAAAAGATAACAAGGTAGAACAAAGGTTATTTCAGGGGGACTTATCCTTTCGGACACCGAGTTCCTTCCTTCGATTTCGTCCTCTCTCAATGACAAATCTTCAACTTCTCTTCTATCATCGTAACTACTCCTTCGGTTTCTTCACACATAGACTACTTACTCCTTTATTTTTTTCTTTTTTCTTTTTCTTCTTCTTTTGGCATACTATTTTTTGCAGTCGTTTTACTGCCATCATTGGGCTCTTTTAGTCTCTACATTTTTTGGTAGTGTCTGTTTTACCGAATTCCGCACTTTTGTGTGTGCTGGTTTGGTATACATGCCATCAACCCTCACGGACACGTAGATTTTTAGGGCCACGCCGGTATGTGGTATCTGTAACATGCCCAACACGAAAAACGGTGATCACAAGGACCACAGATCCACTCCGAGACTTTTGTACCTTTGCGTTTTTCGGTACTTTTCTATTTTTTCTGGAGCAAGAGCTAGTGATTTTTTGCACTGGTAATAACAGTAGGGCCAACAAGGTTACCTTTTGCTGATGATCATCTTCCACTTCTCCCCCAAACAAATTTCTTGAACAAGGGTTAGGGTTTTCTTCTCTACTTTCCCCCAAACCAATTCTCGATCATGATCAAAACATGATTCTCCTCCATTCTTTGGAACTCGATGCTTTGTTTATTCGTTCAAGCTTGGCGGTAGGTTGCTGTCACCGCTTAAGTAAAGCATGTATATGATATATGGTGGAGTTTCATAAGGGCTTAAAAAAGCTCTTAGCGGGGTTAGTGAAAGGTATAGAAAAGGATTCAGAAAGGTGAGTACTACTAATCACATTTATGCTGCTGACAAATAAATACTCAAGGGTAGCAGTGTTCACACGGTTGCACACAGGACTTCAATTAGAGTAGCAAGTAAACTCACTCATCAAAGTAGCATGGGTCGGATTCGGTCAGAGCATATATTCAGCAAGCAGCGAAGCAAGAAAATTAATCCACAGCCCCTCATCTTAGTTATGGTTCACATTCGGTACTCTTCCACAGATCAAAACTTTTTTCAACAAGTAAAAGACCTTAGATGTAACAGCTAAAAATGAAACTGATACTGAAACAGAAATTAAATTACAAACTACTAAGTGCGAGCATTTAAAAGTTATTACAGGCCATGTAATTCAGCAAGTAGCAATCAAATTCCTCCCCCAAACCTAGCTAAGAGCATATAGGAAAACTAGGAAAGTAAAGAGAAAAAAGAAAAGATACTCCCCTCTCAGTGTCGTGCTTCCATGGAGAAATGCATCTAGGACAGAGGATCATCCGCTGGTGGAGTAAAGAAATCATCCTGGCTTCCATAGTAATGGCTCGGTCCTGTGCCAGGTGGCGGATGGAACGGTGGCTGAGGGTAGCAAGGTGGGTGAGTATGCTGAGGGTAGTTCGGATAACTTTCTTCCAAGAAGGTAGTTTCTTGTTGCGCTTGAAGGCAACTCAGGTACGAATTCCATTCTCTTCTTTGACAGTTAGCGTACATCTCTTCTTCTTGCCGATTAGCTTGGCACTGGTCTAGGAAAGCTTGCATCTAGCTTAGATCAAAGGCTCCTTGCTGCTCGTTCCTCCTATCCCTTGCTTCCCTAACCGCTTCCTGGTGTCTCTAAACATCTGCTTGACTCTTCTTATAGTTAATGGTTAGGTAGAGCCACGTTCCCTACCTCTTTCATCTCCACTCCCTGCTCCTTACATATCCCTGTTATTAATCCTGGGGATGGGAGATTCCTCCTGTGGTTTCCTTTAAGTGAGAGAATTTCTTCCATAATAATCCGCCCAATATCAACGTAATGTCTCGTCATTATTGAGTAGACCAACAATGCCTCATCTGCATCAATTCCCAATTCGCCTTTCCTAGGTCTGAGGTTTGAGCGCACAAACTGTACCCAAAACCTGACATGGTCGTTGAGGGTTGTCTTCGGTATCTCCCTTTGTATCTCGTCCTTCTCATAGTCACTCCTCAAAAGTAGGTGGTGGATCTCATCTTTCACTTCCTCGTAGCTCAAGTCAGAGTGAGGGGGCTCCACAAGATGCGATTTCTTGTCCTTCTCTGGTATCTCATAGAACTTGTTGATAGTCTGAGGTCCGAATGTGAATTTGACTCCCCTTATGGTGATAGGAGGCAGCTCGCTCTGCGAACTCTGCATAGAACTCCCTGACTATGTCGAGGTTGTAACCATCAAGCCAAGTGGTGAAAGGTCCCCATCCTTGTGCGTCTAATGGTGTGAGCATCCAAGTGAAATTCTCTCTTGAGGGAAAATTGATTTGGATGTTTCTTTCGGGGGGCTACTCCTCAGTTTCTGTTTACTTCTAACCATGCTTGGGCTTCCTTCGAGAGTGAAGGGCGAGTAGCACTCTTCCCGGGCCTTCCTCTTTTCTTGCTTGATTCTCCCACTTGTGTCTTCCTTGTGGTACCTAGATTAAAAAAAGTGTGTGAGATAGCATGTTTGGAGCTAAATCAATTCTAAGGCTAGCATGCAAATCCCATGGCGTTTCTTGTCTCCCAAACCTAGTGTTTGGCACATCATGCATATCAAGTCTTAGCTCGTAACAAGATCAATAGCTCTTCTAAAATGATACGAGAACTAGTCGCATAAACTCACTCTCATAAAGGTGTCAAGTATCAAGTTAGAAAGCATAATGCATATGAAGATCATCCTACGAGCATATGACTTAGCAAGTATGTTTCCTAATCATCAATCATCAAGTAAAAACCATACGAGCATGTAATCGAAAGAGAAAGAAGTCATTAAGAGAATTTGTTTCCTTGAGGCATTTCATCAAACACTTGGTGAGCATGAACAAAAACTCTCAATTTCTCTATCAAATTGCCAAATCTCTACCAAGACAAGTGATAACATGTTATACTCTACTTGTAAGCATGTATTCTCATCAACAATTAACACCCATATTAATCAAATGAAGCATATAATTGCAAATCACTAAAGAAGCATGAAGAAAGTGCAAGCAAAGAGTTTAAGGATTTAAACTTGATAATGAGGATGAAATTGAGATATCCAAGAGTAGAGATCACTTACTTGATGTTCTTGATGGAGGTATAAGCTAAGAATGCAATGGATAAGTGAAAAATGTGAAGATTATGAAGAGTTTGGAAGAGGAATGAAGTGGGGGGGGGGGGGGGGAGAAAGAAAATCGAGTGAGGGGTTTAAAAGGGAGGAGAGTGAGCTGCAAACAGCTCATCATCGACAGCGATCAAAGTGAGGTCTTCACCTTGCTCCTTGACAGCAATGAGTCATGCAATTTCGATTCCTTTTTTATTTTTTATTTTTTTGAAATGTAAATAAGATCTAAACTAATAAATGAAGAAAATGAAAAAAAATTTTGAAAAGTTTTTCGAAAAGATTTTTGGTGCGGAAAACGAGAAAAACAAAAAACGAAATTAAACGTGAATGCAAGTACGTAAATTAATCGTGACCTTGGGTTGCCTCCCAAGAAGTGCTTGTTTTAGGTCTTATAGCTCGACCCTTGTTTTCATGATGGTTTATTTGTCGAGGGTTAAACCCTCGATCCCATTGAAGCACTTGTCCATCCATTCCTTTGTTGCGTAGCTCAAATCTTCTATCCAACGTTTCATTTCTTCTTCCTCGATCTCATCTAGCTCCGGATCCTCTTTGACATGGAAAGTGAACTCTAAGTAGTCGTTGGTTTCCTTTGGACTATTCCATTCACCGTCACTCTCGGCAGATCCGTATTTCCAGTTATCGTCCTCCGACCCAAAGTACTCATCGGGGATCGACGGAAGAGTATTTTCATTCGATTCTTCTCCCGACTCCCAGTATGTCTTGAACAGATTCATCAGTGCTATAAAATCTTCAAAAGGAGCCAATTCTTCTTCAGTGTCTATCCACTAGTCTCCCGTGTCGAAATTGATCCTTGTTTCCTTTTGCTTCCTCCAAAGTCTCACTCGGAATCCCCATTACTATCTGGTGATTCGATATGTTCATCGAAATCTCCCTTCTTACCACGTTGAGGATGGTGTTGGTGGTGGCCATAAACGGTCTTCCTAGGAGCATGGTATCATTGTCCGGGTCTTCACAGTCCACAACCAGATAATCCACAAGAATATCGAGCCCCTCTAGCTGAGTAATCACATTATGTATCCTGCCACAAGCGGTTGTAGTAGAGACATCGGCGACAGTATGCCGGTTCTTGCTTCCACCATTCTTGCTAAGTTGAGTTTCTTGTAGACGGCGAGTGGCATCATATTAATGTTGGCTCCTAGATCCAGGGTTCATGTGGTTGTTTTTCTATTGATGACAACATTTATGTTGAAAGCTCCGGGGTCGGGTTTCTTCGGTAAGACTGGTTTAACCTTTTCTTCTTCGGTATGAGAATCTAATTCACACCCGAATGTTGTAGGAGAAGGTTTGAGGCTTTTACCTTGCATCCCTTCGGGGTTCCTCCATTTAGATCCAGTATGGTTTTCTCCTCCGATTCATGTTACCTTGGCAGCTTCAACAATCATCATAGCTTTCTCGGTGTGACCCGACAGGTTTTCTTTGTTCTGTTGCAGTTCCCCTACTTCCTTGGCGATTTGACCAATCTTTAGTTCCATTCCTCTCAAGGTGTTGTCGGTTCTTCTGAAGTTATCCTCAGCCTTGGCGATAAATGAATTGGTCTGCGCAGTAAATTCACCCTTCTGCTTCACAAATTTCCCGATATCTCCCATCTCATTCACTATAGTATCTATCTTTTCTTCCATGGAGGATGGTTTGAGCAGGTTTTGTGACGGCTTCGGTGGTGGTGTGGGAATAGGTGCCATAATGGGTGGTCTAGGTGGTAATTCAGGTGGGTTTAAGCCAGGTCCAGTACGGTATGATAAGAGAGGGTGTTGGGGGATAAAGCTGTTTACCGGTTAGTTTCTCGGTCTCCATTTTATCAATTCTTGCACGTAGTGTCCCTCTTCCAGTTGTGTCGGTTCCTCCAGTTCTTCATTCACATCATCCTTCCTTCCCATCCTTATCTCTATGGCTTCAATCCTCCTGTTGATCTATTTCCAAGGAGTTTCGTTGATTGGTCTGACTTCCTTAGTAACCACCCTTCTTCCTCGTCCTTTCTGCATAGAGTTCTCACTAAGGTTCTCACACACTTCCCAAATCCTTCTTGGGGGTGCGTCTAGCAGATTTCCTTGACATGCTCCATCGATGAGTGATTGGATGATAGAGTCAATTCCCTTGTAAAAGTTGTTGGCTCTGTCAAACAGCGCGTAAGAGTGCATTGAGCATCTTTCAAGTAGATCCTTATATCTTTCCCACGCTTCGTGAAAGGTTTCTCCGTCAAATTGGTTGAAGTTTTGGATTTGGCTCTTTAGGTCGGATGTCTTCTTCAATGGGAAGTATCTGAGCATAAACTTGTTGAAAACCTCGTCCCATGTTGTCAAGCTACACGGTTGTAGTGAGATAAGCCAGTTCTTTGCCTTGTTCTTAAGGCAGCTAGGCAAAACTCTTCTTCTAAGTTCACATTCCGTAAGCCCATTCAATGGTATACCTCCAACTATTGCGTAGAATTCCCTCATAAAGTGCATCGGGTCCTCAGTTGGGTTCCCGTAGAAGTGTGGTAGTTGGTTCAGATGAGTTCCTTTCAAATAATATTCTCTCGCAATCCTCTCCAGATAGATGCTTAAGGCATGCGGTGTAAGCCTTGGCATTAAATAGTCGTGCATGGGTCTATCGTCTTCGTCTATCAGTTCCACCCTTGCATAGTTATCCCTTCTTCGGTTGTCATCTAACCTTAATCTTTCCTTGGCTATCCTTAGCCTTTTCTGTTCCAGTACTTCTCTCTCGAAATGAATCTCAAGTCGAATCTTAAGCAGTTGCTCAAGTTCAGAAGCTGCGACGTTCCCAGATGGATTGTCGTTGTTGTTTCCTACTCCACTCATGTTGCTAGATGACTCCATGATGGTAGTAAGTAATTTCCGCCTTTCGAGCTTATCTATGTCATCTTTAAACGGTACTTCTGGTGTTCCCGCACTTCTCCTTCCTTGCATAAAGACTAACAGACAAACCTTTGCAGATATGGATAGGTAATACTAAAAGGATAATAAACATAAATCTAAAATTATGTGTTTTTGGATTTTTTTAATAAGAAAATAAACTAATACGGAAAAGAAAATATTTTTGGATTTTTTGCTGTGGAGATAGATTCTCACAGATTTTATAATTTTTTTTGCTTTTATGCTATACGAATTTAAAAGATAGTGCGTAAATTAAAAAGCGAAAGAAAGATTTCAACTTATCTCGAACGATCGAAACTTGCTTGAGCGGTCAAGTGTCCCCGGCAGCGGCGCCAAATTTTGATGTGCACTAAAGGATTTGAAAGCGTTGTAGTACCTGTAATCCTCAATTGCAATCAAAGATTAAATTTATATTAGTCAGAAGATCTCAAACTACAGCAATAGCAGTAAGTTAACTCAGGATGTCGTTCTCCACGGACACTTAGCATAAGAACAAGCAAATAACGTTGTAAATTGTATGCAGAAAAGTAAATAGATTGATCGCAGACAGAATTATTAATTCGGAGTAAACTCTAATTGCTTTGTTGTAAATCAATGATGGGAAGGCGTAAAGGTTCCCCAACCTCCCTCTGCAATGCTACTCCCAACTTCCTAGTTAAAATCCTACGCAATTACCTCTAACGATAGTAGGGCATAATACTACTATGCCAAGGCGCAGTCAGTACGAGTACCCCTACTCAGTTCAATGAAACTACTGTGTCACTCAACAGAACATCACACCACGAAGGATGTATAGAGTAGTATAACAACGATTTACGTCTAATAACTATTCCAATAATATATCACGATATATAAAGAAGTAGCAAAAGTAGAGTTACGGCGGTTCGCCTTTACAAGAGAAAGTTAGCTACTCATAGTAATAAATAGACATAAATAAAAAAACTAGGAAAAGAAATAAAAAAAACTAGAAGAAGCTTAGTCTCTGATGTCTTCGTGCTGCTTCTAGGGTTTCCTCGTTCTGGGTGCCTGACGGCCAGTGGTTTTGGGGTTTCACTTCTCTGAGGACTGGTTCTCTCTCATGAGAGCTACTTTGTGAGCGATGTAGAATTATGAGACCCCTGAGGTCTTATTTATAGTTGGAAATCGAGTTTTGGCCGCCATTCATCAATAAGGAAGGTTTAGGAAGGCGGACTCTAGCAACGACAGCCGGGACAAAACGCCCGGAAGAATTGATCATTGCGATCGCTTTGTGGACCACTGTGACTCTTGTCACATGTGGATGCCATGAAGCGATTCTGGATATTCGAATCTGTTTTCTTCGTTCTTCGATTTCGGGCTTCGTAACTTCGTTTCCTCGAAAAGTGGTCTTCTACAAAGTTGTTGCATCTTCAATTATCTTCGCATTGGTTGGTCGCATGACATGTTTTGCTCCTCGAACTCCGTGCAACGGTCAATCCAGCGTATTCTCTTAAGTTTCTCGATTTCGCATAATTATGTCATTTTGGTGCCTGAAATCGTGAAATTTTCCAAAAAACGCGATCATGACCTACATAAAACATGCAAAGTTGGTAATTGACCATAAAACGATACAAATATTGCATCTAAGGCAAAAAAACGAGGGTCTAAAAGCATGCTATATCGCACATTTCATTGTCACATCAGACAGTGTACTATCTCCGGGAGTGAAAAACATATGCTCCAACGATGAGATATTATCCAATGGATATATCCATCAAGGGAAACTAACTTTCACTATAATTAGGAGGACTTGGAAGCTTGAGAAACAACTTAGACACTTGCAGGGACACTTGTGAGTACATTTGCACTAAGCTAAAATTACGATCAAACTTTCTTAATATCACTAAAGACCCAACACCCTTTTCACCTTCCAAGACTTAAAACTTTGAAAAGCTACCAGTGAAGAAAGAACTTGAATTGCGAGTTCATTAGTTCTCATTCACTGGAAGATGTCTTGTTCACTGGAACAAACCATTTGGAACTCTGAAAGATAATAACCAAGGATTGCAGTTTCAGTCCGAGTCTTGGTAACTAAATTATGCTACTAAGCAAAGCCTTGATTTTGAAGCACACTTCATAAAAAACCAACCAATCAGGCGTAAAGTAAAGGAAGAAGGAAGGAACTACTTAATCTGGGAGATAAGGAAAACCCCTTGGAGTAAGGAAGGAAGTACAAAATCTGGGAGATTGTGGAAAACCCTTTGGGCCGGAAGCACTTAACCTAGGAAGTTAATGAATCTGAAAATGTATGGACCGGGATTTGATACTAAGTAAACAAGTGTATATAGTACACTGAAGAACACTATTGCTAAGTGTCTTAGATATTCTATATTAAACAGTGCAATAACTACAAAGTTAACACACTAATACAAAAACTAATCTAATGAATACATCAAGAACACAACGGAATTTAAGAACACCAAATAATGTTTTCTAGTGGGATAATATATTATAACCCATCGAGCCTCAAGGCGAAAGAATCCACTATAATCTAATAACGGATTACAAAAAAATAATTCCCAACTTAATCAAGATGATTAAGTTGTGAATAAACCACTAAGCAGTTGAATTGAACTAACAATCCTAATCTAGTAAAAAAACTTAGAAAACTGTCAAGTACGTGAGGTGTTATGAATACACTACGACTGCTACTCCAAACTCACGTATTTAATGAAACTGACTTCCGGCTTTATATATAGCCTTACAATGCTCAATGCCAGAATGTAAGTTCCTATATTCTTGCTTCAGATCTTGATTTGAATTCAATAGGAAAAATCTTCCAAAAGATCTTTCCAAAACTCTTCTCTTCAATAAGGAAATATTTCTTCCTTGCAATATTGCTTTCCATATTTACAATGTCTTCACATGCTTTCCTTGCTCCTTGATATCCTTCCTTTCTTCTTGACAATCTTAACTAAATTCGAACCTGCATAATAACAACAAAAACCGTGGAATCCAATTAAGTGAATAAAGTCAAAATATAAATCAGGACTAAAGTGCAATATAAAGTGCAGTCAGCTGGTGTTGTGAAAACACTGACTGATACACTTGTACTTTCAGAATCAAACTCAAGGATACAAGGTTAAAAACTTTAGGTTTATATGACTAAATTATGAATAGACTAGTACTCTTAAACCTGGACTAACTCTTCTTTAATGGCTTTTACAAGAATGATGTGACTTTATGAATTTTTCATTGAACACACTTATAAATTCTCGAATACTACAATATTTTACTCCCTCTCACTTTTAATACTGTAAGATGTTTTGGGTTATTTTCTATTTGGTAAATATAAGATGTTTTTTGAGATTCTACCATGTGATTTCGTATTTTCACCATTTTTATTACGTCCAACGCGTTTATTATATTATTGTTAATCTATTTTGTCTTGGACTTTACAAATACTAAGCATATTTCTCATCTCTTATAGGTGGATTTATTTGTCCAATATACAAACATTTTAATTATCTAAGTTTTTACCAAGACTATTAATAAAGTGATAGTTGTCTTAATTTGTGTGAAAAATCCAAAACTTCTTATATTGAAAATGGGAGGGAGTTTCTAGAAAATGTTTTGAATAGTAACAATGATTTTTCTTAGAAATAGTAATAATGCTTTTCGAGGTCATGCTTTATCTATTCCCCTCGAAACCCGGCTGGGCATAAATTAGTTTATGTTAAATTCAAAATGTGAGGTGATGACTTTTCAAGGGTAGTAAACTAGGAATTCTGATTTTGAATAAATTATTTTTAACTTCGATGTAGTTGCTAAACTAATGGTTGTGTGGATGATAATAATACTACACTACTACATCACACAAGAGTGTGGTATATTATTACCCCTTTAATAATTGAAATTTTGAGTAAGAGAACAAATTTTGAGAACTGGAATTCGCATCAATCATATCCACTACCATGGATTCCCAGTGGAAAATTAAGATTGGTGAAAACTGAAACCATAAAATGACCTCTCATACGATCGAGGACCACTAAGAATTGAAAGGTGTAAGAGTCCAAAACTTTAAATAAGAATAATAATTGTACCAGTTTGCAGAAGAAACCAAGCCGAAAATTGAAACCCTCACTAAAGTTCATCGCAATTAGAAATTACTAGAAAAACTTCCATCCCTACCATTCGGACCCATCAAGAAATCCATAATTAAGACACCCCGCCAATAGGAACCCAAGGGTTAAGATGTACCCAAGAAATCAAACCAATCAGATTTCAGAAACAAACTTCTGTGGGCCCACTTCACGCCTTAATCTAATCTTTAACCCTAGGAACAACCAATAGTACATGGACCTCGACATGAATCCTAAGGGACATAACTTATATAGACTCTTTTGTACACATTTCTCCTTCATTTGCAACAAGTTAGTTTCCACTCTTGAGGCTTATAAATCTTTATGTGTGTAAATTTCATTCTTCCAAATCTCCATTTCCTGTTTTATCAATCTCCATGTAACCATTGCGCCACATCCCATTTCCTAATTTTAAACCTACAATTCGACTTTTGTTTCCTTTTGAAGTACACACTGAGCCATGAGTACAAGCGAAGGCAAAGTTGCGAATGCAATAGGAGGAAAGACAGCTAGAGCATGCGATAGCTGTTTGCGAAAGCGTGCTCGGTGGTTTTGTGCAGCCGATGACGCTTTCCTTTGCCAGTCGTGTGACTCTACCGTTCATTCGGCTAACCAGTTGGCTAGTCGGCATGAAAGAGTCCGGCTTGACAGCTCATCTTCGAAAGGAAGTGGAAAAGAAGTGAACTCATCCTTTCCAGCTTGGCACCAAGGGTTCACTCGGAAGGCCAGAACCCCACGAAATGCCAAACCCGCAAAGGTCCAGCCGGTTGTTAACCACACGCTTCCGCTTGTCCCGGAGATGAACGGTGACGAAACATGTTTCCATGAGGAGAATGACGAGCAGTTTCTCTATAGGGTTCCAGTTTTCAACCCTATAACCGATGATTTTCTTATGGGAGATGATCAAGAAGCATGCCATGGTCTTGATCTTGATGGTTTGCTAAATGATGATGCTGAGCTTGAAGTGTTTGCAACGGATGTAGGAAGTCTACTAGGGATGGGAATCAAGGATGATTCCGGTTTAAGGTCAGGAGCTTTGGATTGCATGTACGAAGAAGGTGAGGATGGAGAGGTGTTCCGCGGGAAAAGGGTGAAAGTTAAAGAAGAAGATGATGGCGACGATGATGATGATGATGATGATGATGATGATGAAATGCAAGAAGTGATAGCGTGTCAGTTTGATCCTGCGCTCGATATGGATTTGAATTGGGACTTCAATTATGCTTCGTCTGTGAATACTTGGGAAGACGATGAGGAAATGAAAACTATAGGTGGTCATAAACACAGAGCGAGTGTTGAAAGTGGAAGCGGATCTCAAGAGGAGAGGAAGATGTTGAGGCTTAACTACGAATCTGTGCTCACTGCTTGGGCGACTCAAGGCTCTCCTTGGACGAATGGAACTCGTCCTCAGTTTGATCTTGAAGAGTTCTCGGTAACTTCCCTTCTTGCATTAACTTTGAGAGTTCATAGTTTAGTTCTGTACAAGCTCTAACTTTTAGATGAGAATTTTATGTCTACCTTATGGTGAAATGAAACTCTCACCCTCCTCTACCGAAAGCAGCTTCTACTAGCTCATTGAAACATAATATTTACCCATGTTTTCAATTTTTAGTTGAATCTATATGATTCCTAACCTATGTTTGATGTGTAACTTCAGGTTTCATGCTTGGGTGGAGGTTCTCATCCATATGGAGCAGGAGGACGCTCTGCTGCAGATGATGCAAGAAGGCAAGCAATAGTGTCTCGATACAGAGAAAAGCGAAGGACAAGGCTGTTTGCAAAGAAGATTCGTTACGAAGTGAGGAAGTTAAACGCAGAGAAGAGACCGAGAATGAAAGGTCGTTTCGTGAAGAGGACATCCCTTTCAGGGTCTTCTTCTGTGCCTAATTACTTCAAGAAATAAATGATGATCATGTTGATAAGAGTCACAATTAACATCCAAGTTGATTTGCTCAGTATCTGAACAACATGGCTCTGATCTTTAGTTTTCTAGTGCTAGTATATATATTCACATGCCTCGTCATCTTATTATTGACGTGCATGAGTGAATGCACTAACCAATTAGCCCTATATATCTATCTAAGCTTCAACTGTTGTAAAGCTGTAGATATGTATCCTATGATAGTATGAAATAAATACAGGTCAGTGTAACTTTTCATGTACTTTGAGAACCATTTGTCTATTGTCTATTCTTAACATCTGCAGATCTTTCTAGTACTATATGTTCATCAACTGATTCTCTCAGACTCTGCAAATCCTTTCAAGTTTCTAGTACAACATGTACATATTAAGGGTCTGTTATCTTTATCTCAAAACTCATTAATTTCAGTTCAGTTCATTCAGTTCAGCTCTACTTAGTTGTTTCAGTTCAATTCAGCACTGCTTAGTTGTTTTTATACTACAATTCAGTTCAGCTCAAACGAAGAGAAAAGAGCCTAACTGATTCTCTCCACAAATCGTCACACAGAACATATGGCCGACTACACAAGTCGATGTTTACCTGTCTCGGTGTGTATTGTGACTTTTGCCATTTCTTTCTGCATCCAATTCTGGATGTCCCTTGTGACACCAGGAACTAGATGAAACAAACTATTGCAGAACTGGAAGAGCTACTTCTGAAACATGCACACCAAAGTAAGAGATTCCAAATCCAGTTGATTTCTACACAAGTACTAATATAACCTAATCTCAGATCCTGTTATTACCAGTAGTACACTACAAAAGCACCATATTTAACTGTCCTTGCAAAAGCTCAAGTTACACAATATGCAAAGAAACTGATAATCTCGAGTCACCACACTACAGTTTTGAGGCCGCATCCTTGTCTAAAAACCAGGACAACTCTCCTTCAGGTGCTACCAATTGCACTGGCAGGACTTCAGCATTTGAAACATCACCAAGTGCCGTATGCAAAGCGCTGGCTTTCCCTGCACCTGCTACGACAAGTGCTATGTTTGCCGATGAATTAATAACCGGGAGACTGAAGGATATTCTCTCGGGTGGAGGTTTAGGTGAATCTTTGATAGAACAAACCCACTTGTGTTTTTCTTGAACAAGAGGATGCCCTGGAAATAATGAAGCAATGTCCCCGTCGGGGCCCATTCCCATCAACATAAGATCAAATTTCGGGAACCCAGTAATGTGGCTCTGATCAATTATTCCACTGCTGACTAGATGCTTGATGCAAGTTTCGTAATCATCTGCTGCACCCTCAGCCAGTAATGCTTCATTTATGGCATACACATTACCAGTGGGTATCGGAATCTGCAGTTAGGAGAGGAATAAGACACACACACAGAGCTCGAATTTAATTTGGAAGGAGATTCTTCAATGCAATGTACATTGTAGAAATCAAGCAAAGAGGAACCACCAGCCGGCATTGAAAAATAACCACAGAGATAATGCAGTATATAGTTGACAAGCAATGTGTGTAGTGCTTTCACATAATCAGATTGACCTGGAGTTTCTCTTCATTGGAGTCCCCTACAATAACTCTTTTCAATAATGAAGGCGCCGTATTTTTATTCAAGGAAAGAAAACAGAAATCACTCTTCCATTAGCTCGATATGGTAGTCCACTAGTTTTAGTACCTTCGGTGTGGTAGTCCACTAGTTTGTTTAGCTTCTCTTCGCACTCATGTAGCTTATTGCTATACTATTTCTTGGTTTCAACTATTGAAGCTACATGAGTGCGAAATGCAAGGTACTGTAACAAATTGTGAAGCAACCAAAATCAGATTCTGTTAATTTAAAGTTACAAACAGTCGAACAGAGAAACGTAACTATCTACAGGGCAAAAACTGTATTGAAGGCCTAATGTTCTTTACCACCCCTCTCAACTATAGGATATCTAATACTCACTCCGTCCCGAATTCAACTATTACTTTTGGGACAATCTATATTTCAACTTCTCATCTGGAAAATCTCATCCCTATTTTGTTCACTATCTCTCCTATTTTATTAAATATTCTTTTAAAACTTGTGTTCGAACATTGGAAGTTGAATAGGGAGTATAAATTACTAGATTCCAAATATCTATGCAAGTTCGAGCTGTGTAATTCTATCGTGAACGACACAACTTACGCGAAATTGAAGTCTAAATTCAATCTATTGGATAGGTGATACCTATGGTCCATTTTCAATCAAGTAACAAAAATAGAGTCATCTTCTTCTTCGATTTGGAGTGCGAGTAATTGAAACGAAAAAATACCTTGGATAGAAACTCGGAGAAAGCAAGGAGATAGTTACAGTGAGGATGATCCTTAGGCACAACCCTTTCATCCACCCAAAACACACGCCACTTACACCAATCAACCGCGTCAATATACGGCGGCTCCACCAATTTCCTTGAATCAGATTGAAGTCAAATTCAACCTTATACAAGAGCAACAAATGAACCGAAAATATTACCTCAGAGACTTAACAAGAGAGCCACCAGAGAGAACGACAGTGAAAGAGCCTCTTCGCTGAGAAAATTGAGTGGATAAATCGGCGGTGTATTTAGCTAGAGAAACAGATAACTCTTCCTCCGAATCGAACACTTGAACTTTACCTTTACTGCTGGCCATGGACGCGAAACAACTGAACTTGGCGGAATTTGATTTTGATCTGAGAGAGGTGAGATTAAGCTTCAAAGCGAACAATCGAGATGTTTTGGTCGAAAGTTGATTGGAGCGAGTGAGAAAGTTTGCCGAGAGAGAGTGAGAGAAAGCCATGTGTCAACTTAAGGTGGCACCGTGGCAGGATCCGGTATTAACGATCAGATTCAAGTTGATTTTAGGAGCTCGTGTTCGTATCTATAAGTCGATCATGGTTTCGAATGCGTGCTTTATCGAACTTTATAGTTAAGAGCTTGAATTCGAGTGCCTGAACATCGTACTTACTCAAGAACGGTTAAATTAAATCAATTATTTTTAAAATGATTTAACTCAGTTTTACTTTAATACTTACTATGTCCGTTGATATTTTACCGTTTAAATTATTTTTAATAAACTAAGGAAAAATGATAAAAATTGAATAATACCTGAATGAAAAATAATAAAGAATAATTAAATTTTGATTAGCAAGTTGTTAATTGAATTATTGAGTATTATTAAATGAATAAACAATAAATAATGAAAAAATGGTTATTGGATTAGTGAAAGTCATAAATGTGAACGTTGTGAGGGTATTTGGTAAGTGGGATATATACAATCAAATTAACAAAAGTGTAAATGGGAAACTTTCTATGGGACGATAAAATAACAAAATGGAAATCTTATCATGAGATAGAGGAAGTACATGTTGAATATAAAAAAAAATTCAAATACTGAAATGTTATTTCGTTCTGTTGAACATAATTTATACACACACAAAATGGTGATTTATTTACGTGTATGCTTGCGATCTATTAACGAGAACTCAGCTTTCAATCATAGACCACGATACTCACTTTAACCTTAGTTGAATTGGTTCGGGAGCAAGCTAGACTCAAATTTTGAATGACACCTCTCACCACTACAAGAATCTGCAGTTTTAGCGACGGATTTATCCATCGCTAAAACTGTGCCGATCCGTCGCTAAGTCCTTAGCGACGGATAGAAAAGACGTCGTCCCACGGGAAGTGGGACGACGGATAGTTTATCCGTCGCTAAATCGCAACGGATAAACCATTGACTTTTTAGCGACAGACTTTTTAAAAAAAAAAACGAAAATCTGTTTCTTAGCGACGGATGTTTTATCCGTCGCTAAAAAATAGATTTTCGTTTTTATTATAATCTGCTTTTTAGCGACGGATAAAACATCCGTCGCTAAAAAACAGATTTTTTTTTTTAAATAGGCCTTTTTAGCGACGGATAGTTTATCCGTAGCTAAAAAAGCAGATTTTTAAATTGTTTTTTAAATAATTAGCAGCCTATTTTCATATTTCACCTGTTTCACAAATATACTGTCCGATAGTAAATCTAGAATAATGAAATTGTTTTAATTAAACATAAATCATTCTACAAAAGTTAACAAACCATCCATAATGAAAATCAATATCCGAACATAGTCTGTTGGTCCAGATAATGGCAAAGTAAAAGACTAGGGGGGGGGGGGTGAATAGTCTTTTAAAACATTTGTCGATAAACACGGTTTCTCAGATATATGTGAAGATTTCTGATACTTAATTTCAGAGAGCGGAAGACTTTTCTGTGATAAGTGCACGTGCTCAGCAAGATAGGTGCAAATACTTTGCAAGGTAAATTAAGCAAGTAATAAGATGCAGAAAGTAAATAACACAAGTCTTTTTATAGTGGTATCTGAAGGTGGCGTAATCCTTCAACTAATCCACTTCGGCCTTTCTCAGACCTAGAATCCACTAAGACAGATAAATGAGGTAACCTTCCAAGTATCTTCTCTTGATTCCTAAATACACTAGGTTCCCAACCAAGTGTTCCCCCTGAGTTATTCCCCGGCTTTCACAGCCAAGTACTTCCTGTACTCAGAAACCTTTTGAGCTATTCCTTAGTTTCCCAAACTAAGTACTTCCTATGCTCAGTAACCTTTTGAGCTATTCCTTAGTTTCCCAAACTAAGTACTTCCTATGCTCAGTAACCTTGGAGTTATTCATTAGTTTCCCTAACTAAGTACTTCCTGTACTCCACGCCGATTAAGGTGTTGGTTAAGGTAATTTGTCAGGTGAGCTTCTTTAATAACTTGTTCAGTTATGCAGATAGCTCTATGAATCAATTATACTTAATACACTTTGCAATGTATGGTATCTTGTTCTTTACTGACCCAAGTCTATGATAAGTGTTCAAGAGAATGAATCTCAGATATGAAATCTTAGTTCAACTCTTTCACAAATAACAATGCTTGTTAAGGATCAGGACACTTAGAACTTTTGTGCTACTTAGAATCAAGAGCTTTGGTGCATGAAGCTTGAAGGTAAGTAGTGTGCTTGAGAGAACTTGTGAGAGTAATCAATGTAAGTTCAGTGTTCTATGTTCTGTGTGTTCTAAGGTGTGTTCTCAAGCAGTCTAAGTGTTGATATTTATAGATGAATTTGAGTGCCGTTTGAATAGTATCCGTTAGGCTTAAATCAAATTCAAACTATTGATATCTGAGTATAGTACTGTAGTACGTTTGTCTTCTTCTTGAAGCTACGTTTTTGTTCGACATCTACATCGCGCATTTAATGCATTGTACTATATTTTGTCCTGTAGTGCCAACGGAACTATGCATTGTATCAGAGATCTTTATACTATCAGATTTCTCTGATGTCGTGCACGTCCTTTTCAAGAATTTATCACAACTCCAGATATCACTTGTTGAAACAATTTGTTATAATATATTTCTTTTCAGAAACATAGTTTATGTCCAAAGTATCTGAGCGTAGATATCTGTGGGCACTTTCCTCGTCTCAGAAACCTTTTATTTCTCAGATATCTTTTGCAACACAGTTTATTTAAAAATGCTTGTGTCTTCAAGATATCTGGTCATAGGTATCTGAAAACCTTTGTCTTCAGCAGTCTTGTGCAGTCTTCAAATCTTCAAATCATTTGAACTTTTCATGCTGGATGCCTTCTTCTTGGTCTTCTTTTTAGAAAATAAAAATTACATTCAGAGACCTAACATCCTATACGAGATTAGCTAGACTATTATACTTAGTGAGTTTCCTCTTTTACAGTGTTCAAGTGAACCAAGAGTACTAACCACCTTTTTGAGCTAAGATAAGTCATTAGGTTGCTGATCAAAATCTAAACAGATATTCCTAACAAATTTCCCCCATTTTGATCAGTCAACGATGACTATCTGACCTATTACAAATCTGGATGAGGAAACAATCCACCACTTAATCATTTCTTATGATCTTTTAATTCATATAATTAAGTGCAGAAAGTAAGCATCAACCAAATCACAAGGTGTGATCTTTGCTGACAAGTTATCTTTTATAGATTGATATCTGAGAGTAGATTCATCAGATATGTTACAATGAAAGTTCAGATAACTTTTACAAGATAAAACAACAATAAGTTCTGATCGAAGATACAAAATACATAGTAAATTAGGACAACAGGAGTAACCAAGCTCCAAGTAGACATCCTAATAAACTAGTCTTCAAGTCTTCAAATCTTCAGCAACTCCAAGGATCAATCTGCATACTCCCTATCTCCAAATCTTTTGATATCATCTGAGTAGTCATAGAGTAAGGTTCTGACCAACATCTCAGTGTCTCTGGCATAACCACATACTTCTTTGTATGATTTGGTGGGATTTTTCTTGGCAAAGTGTTTGACCCATAGATACTTTCTCCATTTCCAGGCATGCTCAATTCTGATATCTGATAGCTTGAAGTAATCATATATGATCCTCAGATATCTAATGTCACCCTTGTAATGATCTTCAGACATGTAGAATGACTCAAAGGGTTCCACAGCAAGTCTTGGCCTTGTGCCTGTTCCAGTGAGGTTTGGGACTTTATGCACATCATCAGGTTTTCCATAAGGACATTCATCATTAAGGTCCTTCCTCATGGCTTCAACTCTCTTGACAACTTCAAAATCCAACCAAGCTTTGACATGATTGGTGTTGATCAAGATTGGCTTGTCTTTTCTCCATGCCATAAGTTGTTGATGGATGGGTATTGGGAATCCTTTTTCATTTACAAGCACGTGCTTGAGTTCCAGTATCCAGTATCCATTCCTCTGATGAATACACCTGTAGGAGGAGGAGTTGTTGTCAGTCTTCACATACTCAATTCTGGCTTCTTCTGGCCTTAGTGGAAGTTGACCTTTTCTTCTTTCAGCTCTCAATCTATTCCTCCTTTGCCTTGAGTTTTCCCTTGGATTGCTTGAAGAACCACCCTGGATTGACTTGGTATTTCCAGAGGGTGTTTTAGCTGCCAAAGGCTTTGCAGCTATGGGCTCAGTTAGGCTATCAATTTTTCTTTTTCTGTGAAGAGGAGCTTCATCTTTATCAGTCTCTTCATCATCATCATCAAGATTAATTCTTGTGAGAGTTTTGCAGCCTTCTTCATTGCCCAGGGATTTGATTCTTCTTCTTCTTCTTCTTCTTCTTCAGAAGACTCATCAATCCCTCTCACTTGTCTTCTCCTTAGAGCCTTGGTACTCCTTGGAGGTTTCCGTGCCATGGCCCTTGTTACCATTGAAGTTCCTTCAGTTGGTTTCTGGGAAGTAGCTACTATTTGTAAAGCAGCTTGACTTGAGGAGGGCTCATTGATTCTGAGTGGTGGCTGGGAAGTTTTCTTGTTTCTTCTTCCTCTCGGCGGCACCGGCTCGATTTCTTCTTATATCCTTCTCCTTCTTCCCATTCCCCGACTTTGAGGTCGATTTGTGATCCTTCCCCCTTAGTCATTGTTGGATGACTAAGCCTCATAAAGGATTCTGAGAGAGACTCAAAATGTCCTTGTAAGCAGTTATAGGCAGTGACCAACTTCTGAAGTTCAACTTTGAGCTCCTGATTTTGTTTGATGTTTTCCTTATCAGTGAGCTCTGCCAATGGGCCTTGAATGGCATCTGCTTTTCCAGTAGCATAGCTAGCTTCTTCAAAAGCTTTTGTAGCCAAGTTTTGGTCATCATCCCTAACCATGCCTAGGTCTTTCTGAGCAATGACCAGACTGGTCGTCCTCTGAGTGATGAGCTCAGTGAATGTCTTCATTTCTGCAGGGACTGATGCAATGGCAGCTTTATCTTGAGAAAACAACTCCTTTTTCAATTTGGCCAGTACTTGATATCTGTTCAAGTATTCATTGGAGTTGACATTTGGCAGCTTGCTGAATATTTCAGGAGCAATTAGCTTCCTTTTCAAATGAGAAACCGCTAAGTGTTCATTGCGGTGTTCAGCCAATTTCTTCTCTTCTTCATCATCTGAGTCATCAGCCCAGTGATCTTCATCCTCTTGGACATTTTCAAGATTTTCTAGTCCAGCAACCATCTCAGAGATGGGCTTCTTTCCTTTCAGAGAGGAGGATGGTATATCTTTTGATGGTGATGCAGCCTTAGCATCATGCTTTTCGTCATATACTTCTTCAGTATCTAGCTCCTTAGAAATGGCATTTACAGCATCCTGGAGCTCTTTGACTTCAGAGTAAGCTACCATTTCTTATAAGTATTGATCTTGAAGCTGATTAAGCTTATCTCTGGATTTAGCTAGCTCTTCTTCCAGTTGAAGATGGAGCTGTTGTTCTTCTTCCAACAGTTGTGTGAGTTGAGCAGCTCTGGCTTGTGTATCTGATATTTTATGAGTGGAGTTCTCAGAGTGCTCAACTACTTATTCAGTAGAGTCCTTGTGTTGGAGAGATGGATGGGTAGATTTCTGAGGAGATGGAGGAGGGGATTGTTGTGATGTCCTCTCAGTGTGCTTTTCAGCAGCTAAGGTATTATTTCCTTGTGGAATCCCTCCTGTCCCTGGTGCAGGGGCATCATCATCATCTTTCTTATCCTCATCCTTGTGATGGTCAGAAGGAGGATCTTCATAAATGTTCTCATCAGTCTCCTTCTCTTCTTCATCTTCAGAGACCAGATTGATCACTTCTGGAATAGTGATCATTTGCCTATTTACCTCCTCTTGTTCAGAGGATATGCATTGTAAGGTCTGGGGCAAAGTAGGCAGAATGCCATCGCATTACAGTGCGACCATCTGCCTTCTCAAAAGTTTATATGAGCTTGTGTGCAGCTTCTTTGATAAAGTCCTTATGCATCAGAGTAGCAAAAGAGTACTGCTCTGTTGGGAACATGGCATGGACATAATTCTCCAAGTCAGCTCGACTCTTCTCAATTGGTGATCAGTCACCTTTGTTAATTCGATCAGATCTGAGCTTACGAGCTTTGCCACTTTACGAAACACTTGAGATGTTTCTTTAGTGTGGTTCTTGAAGAATGTAAGAAGGTCTTACATTGAGAATCACGAAGCCTTTTGCACACTTGTTTGAGCCTGAAAGAAAGAGTTTTGAGTTAGATTCAAAACTTGTGTAGATATCTGAGCATTTGTGTAGTTAGGTTTCTGAGTTACCTGAATGATTGCATCAGGCTCAGAGACTTGTACTACTGAGGTAGGGGGTTCCTCAGATATCTTGTTGTGAGGTGGGGACTTGGTAGTCTGGTCCTCATCAACCTTTCTTTCTGCTTGAACCTGAGATTAGAAACATAACACTTAGGAAATTTTATCAAGAAAAATTTTATTGACAAGTCAGATATCTGAGAGGTCAATTACCTCCGTTGGAGGCTCAGATACTTGTCTCTCAGAGACTTGTGTAGTCTCTGGAATCTTTTCTTGTGATGAAGGCCTTGATGCCTCATCAATTTCCATATGTTGTGAGGATTGAGTGGGCAACTCCTCAACAACTTCTACTTCTTTTTGAACCTGTTAAGTAGAATGTGTTAGTTTGAGAAAAATGATCAGAGATTTGTTCATTGAAGAATATAGATATCTGAATGAAATACCTTCTCTTCAGAAGGTTCAGATACTCGTTCTTCAGAGACCTTGGAAGTCTCTGGATTCCTCTCTGAAGAGATAGACTTTTCAGTCTCTTCATTTTTCTTCTCAGTTGGAGCCTATTAGAAACAAACACTTATTGGTCAAGTGTATAAAGCACATATCTGAGTTATATCTTTAAGAAACCATTTTCTACCTGTGAGACAGGCTCTTGTTCCTTAAGTGGTGAAGCTATAGAAGCCTCCTTCTCAGATGCTGAGGTAAACTTTGCAGCTTCCTCTTGTTGTTGTGTTTCTAAGTCAGCCTGTAACAAAGAAATTATAATAATTAACAAGATTTAGGCATAAGTTATCACAAGTAAAGAGTTAAACCATTCAGCTACCTGAGCTTTGTCAGGCTGACTGGTCCTTGGAACTTGTGAAGTTTCCATGCATTGGTCTTGTTGTTCTTGGATCACTTCTTTGTTGGAAGTTTGGTGCCAGACCTTTCACAGTATGCAACTCAGTTGCCTCCCCTGTTTGATCATTTTGAGTAGATGCCTCAGTTTGATCCCTCTCTAGGAGTTGGGGAACCTGCTCTTTTGCAGGATTTTCTTCAGCAATAAAAGATGCTGGTATCTGTAACTCAAGTACCATTTCAGCAGTATCCACATCTGGATGTTGTGGTTGTTGTGCTTGAGACAGACTGTTGAGTGTTGAGGCAATGGCAGTATCCTCCAACACTAGTGTATCACTCATCAGAGCATCTTCAATATGCTTCAGTCTTTCCTGTTCTGATGGTGTAATTTGTCCAGTGACCTTGGACACAGTTGCTTCTTCAGCAACCTTTGGTGTAGGTTCTTCTTCAGATACCTCTACACTAGTTACTTTTTCAGTAACCTTAGCCCTTTTTTATTTCTCTAGGACTTGAGAGACGACTAAATCATCATATTCATCGTCAGAGTTCTCATCAGCATTAGGAACTGATTGGTCCATAATCCCTGCGGTTTCTGCAGATAGGGCTTGGTATCTATCACTACTTTCTTTAGCAGCATTGATAAGTTCATCAACAAGGCTTTCGGTAGTAGTTTTAACATTTCTGAAAGCACTTTCTCTTGCTGAGTCAATTTGTTCAGTAGTCGATACCTCTTTTGCAGCATTGATGAGTTCATCAGTAGTGGCTGCAGGTATCCGGGAATCGACAACCACAATGGGTGTGTCTTCTGATTTGCCAGCAGACTTCTTTCGTGAAGTTCTGGGCTTCTTGGTCGCAACCTTTCCCTCAGATACCTCTTCAGTCTTTCGCTTCTTGGAACCTTTCTGAGATCCAGTAACCTTTTTCATCAAGTTTGTATACTCATATTTGTAGAGTAGGTTACTATTGGCTATGTCAGCCTTCTCTCTGAGCTCAATGCCAAGCTTCTCCAGCAAGTAGCATATCTTTAGACCATAGCTCACTATGGCCTTAGGCTCAGCAAGTCCCTTAGCGATTTTAGGCTCGGAGCCTTGAATCTTCTTCACAAACTTCATAAATGCGTACTTTCCCCAATTGAAAGGGTTTTCCTGCCTTTTGTCTTGTTGTTGCAACAAGAACATCATCATCCAGCGTTCTTGGCTTATTTGGTCAGCACCTCCTTGTAGACCATCAAAGCATCTGTGAAGAATGCATGCCAACACATCCCAGTGAACCAACAGATATGCGTTACGATGTCAAAGCTTGAAATCGTGGGTGTATCTTGTTTGTCGATGTCACACACACCTTTGCATTGTTTTACACCTTCAAGGAGATCTTCATCTTTGGTGTCTATTTCAAAATCCTTTCCAAGATTTTGAAGATCAAACAACTTACAGAAAGTTGTTAAGTCCAAAAGGATTTCCTTTCCTTGGACCTTAGTTTTGATAGACACTATTGCAGTGCCTTTAGAAACACAGGATATAATCCTGGATTTATTGTAGAATTCTAACACATCCAGTGAAGAAACTCTACTGGGAAGAGCAGAAAGAAAACCCTTGATTTGTGCCTTTTCAAGCATGTCAAGAATCAGTTTCCTATCGGCTTGGTTTTCAACAGCAGCCGTGAGGTATTCCTCAATCATGGAACCACCCCAAATCATCCTGTGATTTGAAGTCCAATGATCGGGATTAAATTCTCCTACCAATCGATTGTTCACTGTAACCAACTCTGGTGCTTGCTTTTCAGCAGTACCAGTGGTAGAGGATTGGGATTTCTGGGTAGATGAACGCTTAGGAGCCATCTCTTTATATAGTGCAAGTTTGAAAGAGATTTGGGTGAGAGATTAGTGATTCTTTGCAGAAAAACTAACAGAGATTTGCAGAGGTTGAAGAATAGTTTTTGCTATTCTTGTGCAAGTCTGAGTGTTGGATTAGGCGAAAGTTATTTCTTTTACCAAAATCCTATATATATATAGCAACGTAATTCTAACAAACATATACATACAAATTGGTTTTGTATGTACGTATCTGTGAATTGCAGTAAGGCGTGGGTAAAAGTTTGTTCAGCATTAAATGCATAGTGGACCATGTCGGAATTTCAACAGTTCACTTCTTACAGAGAATTAATCTCCGCCGTTAAGATCAATCGCCCATTTTATCAAGGGTCACCATTGCTTCTTCAGCAATGATCACAATCAACAATTGTAAATGTGCCAATTTAATGAGTTTTGGCTAATAGCTATCTGAGTCACGTTCTGGGTGAATGAGAATACTGTTTGTATCAGAGTCTATCTTATGCTTGTTGTCTTTTCACAGTTTTACACAAGGATAGAAACAATACAAATTTCAAGATAGTAGTTGACTGTAGACAGTTGTACTATTCTCTTTTGTGTTCACCCTCACTGAGTGATCTAGATATCTGAGTACTCGTCTCAGAAATCTTCAAATAGCCATTTTACCCTTTAGCCTTTGGTTTCTAGATACCCGTTCCAGATCCCTCTTCTCTGGATACCCGTTCCAGATTTCTCTTTTCTCTCCTTTGATATCTTCTTCAGATATCTGAACTTTTTCAGTCCTTTGGTAGCTCCATTAGTCCAAGACTATGTCTTAAGGCTAAGAATCTACTTTCTTGTAGTGGCTTAGTGAAGATATCTGCAAGTTGGTCTTCAGTACCAATCTTGAGTATCTCTATATTGCCTTTTTCAACATGGTCTCTGATGAAGTGGTGTCTAACATCTATGTGCTTTGTTCTTGCATGAAACTTAGGATTCTGAGTTATGGCAATAGCACTTGTGTTGTCACAGAAAATAAGAGTTTTCTCTTCATTCCATAGTCTCTGAGTTGTTGTTGTATCCACAATATTTGTGAAGCACAACACCCAGCAGCAATATATTCAGCCTCTTTGGTAGATGTAGCAATTGAATTTTGTTTCTTGCTGAACCAAGATATCAATCTAGCACCAAGAAATTGACAAGTTCCTGAGGTGCTTTTTCTATCAAGCAATGATCCAGCATAGTCGGCATCTGAATAGCCAACCAAACTCAATCCAATATCTTTTGGATACCACAATCCAACTTCTACAGTACCTTATACATACCTCAATATTTTCATAGCAATGTTGTAGTGTGATTGCATTGGATTTGTTTGAAATCTAGCACACACTCCAACTGCATATTGAATATCAGGTCTACTTGCGGTGCAGTGAGACCAATCAATTTCCTATACTTGTGTTCTTCAACACTCTTGTCAGATTCAGTATAGGTAATTTTGGTTCCAATGCTCATAGGTATCTTAGCATTCTTTTCAGAAGGCTTTAGATTAAACTTGTTGAGCATGTCCTTTGCATACTTTGTTTGACTAATGAATATTCCATCATTGAGTTGCTTGACTTGCTGCCCTAAGAAGTAATTCAATTCTCCCATCATGCTCATCTCAAATTTACATTTCATGAGTTTAGCAAAGTCTTCACAAAGTTGCTTGTCTTTAGATCCAAATATAATGTCATCAACATATACTTGAAATAAAAGTAGTTTCCCATCATGGTTAAATGTGAAGAGTGTTTTATCAACATCTCCTTTCTTGAAACCATTTTCTAGTAGGTATCTGGCCAATGTATCATACCATGCTTTTGGAGCTTGTTTGATCCATCTGAGCTTTACGAAGCTTATAGACCATCCTACTTTACGAGAAAACTTCAAAACACGGTGGTTGCTCAACATAGACTTCCTCGGCAAGTTCACCATTTAGGAATGCACTCTTGACATCCATTTGATAAAGCAAAGTCATTATGAGCTGAAAGGCTAGAAAGAGTCTTATTGCATCAATCTTGCAAGCTAGCATAAGATTCATCAAAATCTAGTCCTTGATGCAGGTGAATCCTTGGCAACCAACCTATCTTTGTTTCTGGTTATTTCACCAGACTCATTCATTTTGTTTCTGAAAATCCACTTGGTTTCGATTACAGATATTCCGTCAACAAATGGAACCAGTTTCCAGACTTTGTTTCTCTCAAATTGATCTAACTCTTCTTGCATTACAGAGATCCAATCTTGATCCTTTAATGCTTCTTCTATAGTTTTTGGTTCAATATTTGAGATGAAACATCCATAGAGACAATTTGCAATTTCAGCAATTGCTCTTCTAGTTCTAACTCCTTGGTCTAACGGACCGATCACATCCTTTGCAGGATGATTTCTTATCCTTGGTTGAAATGTTCTCAAGTATTCTTTTCCATTGTTAAGAACGAAACATCTGCAACCAAACACCCTTAGATGTTTGATACTAGGGGGTCTACCAATGAAAAGCTCGTAAGGAGTTTTGTCATGTTGTTTGTTAATCAAACATCTATTTTGAGTGTAGCAGGCTGTGTTTACAGCTTCAACCCAATAGATTTCACTTATTTCAGTGTCAGCGAGCATTGTTCTTGCCGCTTCTTTTAGGGTCCTATTCTTCCTTTTAGCAACACCATTTTGTTGTGGTGTTCTAACGGAAGATAGTTGATGATGTATACCTTTGCAGGTACAAAACTCTTTTATGTACTGGTTCACAAACTCAGTACCATAGTGCATTACGATTCTGGATACCTTGTCATTTTTCATGACTTCAAGCTTATCCAGCAAGTTGGGTATCTCAATCCTTGCATCAGATTTGTGTTTGAGAAAGACAACCCAAGTGAATCTTGAGTAATCATCAACAACAGCCAGACCATACTTCTTTCCTGCATAGCTAGTTACAGAGGATTCAAAAAGATCCATATGTAACATTTGCGTTGGCCTTTCCTTTGGAATGTCTAGTTTTAGACTTGAAAGATGTTTTGGATTATTTTCCCATTTGGCAAGCTAAGCATATACCATCTTTTCTATATGCCATTTTGGGTAAACCAACCACCAACTCTTTCTTGGCTAGCTTATTCAGAGTTTTGAAATTCAAGTGACTCATTCTTTTATGCCATAGCCAATTTTCTTGATGTGGCAGATTGACTCACCATGAGACATTCTTGATTGTGGCGGATGCCCAATCAACACATAAAGATTTCCTTTCGCCTTGACCAAGGTATGCTTTGACTCATTGTCGATCACTTTGCATAGTTTTGACTTGATCTTGACGTGTACCCTTTGTCTACTAGTTGACTCATGCTTAGGAGATTATATTTCAATCCCTTTACATGTAGTACTTGAGATTGTAAGGGCTCCAAACTTGATTGCCAAATCCTATGGTTTGATTATCATCTCCTCCAAACAAACGATAATTGGTCCATCATTGCACTTTACGTAGTCAATCAGTTGCTTTGTGTCTGTCATGTGCTTCCCACATCCACTATCAAAATGCGATTTGGATTAGTCTTTAGAGTGTTACGCAAAAGCGAAATAGGAGATTAGATTCTCATACCAACAATGGAACCATCTGGACTAAAGAATCTTCGGTGGAATCCATTTTTGAATGAATTTCTTAGGAACATTGTTTTGTTTAACAGGAACATAAGGAGGAATTCTAGTTAAATGATTAGTATCATTGTCATTAATAACTATTTTCTTCCTTGGTGTGTTTCTTGGTGCTCCATTTGGTGCTTTCGGATACTGTCGGTTTACGAGTGCCTTCTCGACAAACTTAGCTTTCCTAGCCGATTTCTTCTAGCCTGGCATTGATTTTCGGTGGCTTGATTCATCTTCCGCTTCGATAATTCTTTGTGAGCAATTCTAGACTTTAACCATCGTTCTTGCTCTGTTTGTACTCACGAGCAAGTTGTTTCTCGATGGCTTTATAGCGATACCATTAGAGCACTGGTGCTATCGAGATCTTTTCTCGTGACTTTGCTAGTCTCTGGGTAATCTATTTTCTTTCCGAAAGCGTGACATAGGAGAATTTGTCGACTCGCAATTTTTCCTTTCGAGAGACATAACCTTTGTGGGTGTAATGCCCACCTGCGATGTAGCTTTAGATAACTAAATAATTATATTTTAAAATTATTATTATAATAATCGTCATTTTCTATTATTGTTATTTGGCATAGTTAGTTCTTTTAACTTAATTGTTATCGTTGTTTTAGGCCCGGCATGTTAATAGTTTTGATTTAAGCCGTTTTATATCCGAACGAGGGCCTATGAAAGAACGGTCACCATAATATGAACCATATGAATTTATAGTATTTCTTTATTGGACCTCTTTGACTTTCGAATCGTCTTTATGAAATCGAAATAAGCAGGCTGGTACAAATAATTTCAAGTTTAAAGTAATAATATAACTAGATTTACATATATCTGCAAGAACCACTTGCCAATCAACAGAAACTATACACCTATCACCACACACGGCATACATGCAAAATACTACTCATCACTTACATCTGTCGCTCACAGCTTCATCACAATCTCCTCAATTACTTAATTACCTATTATATTTACCTTGCTCACTACTTCATCACGCCTATATATATATATGCGGCTAGACACACACTAATACATACGAGCACACCACGAACTCATAAACACCATTCTCATCCATTTCAACAGCCTAGATACTTTCCTTGCACTCAGGCATGACCGAAGGACGGGAATGGGTGAGTATATTGTCTCTCGTACCTTAATTCTACGGTTAAATTGTGATATAGTAATTTAAAATATTTTAACATTGTTATAATTATAATCGAGTACCAGTTATTTAGCCCTTGTGATAGTTCGGATATCATTTGTACGCAATTTAAACGGTGAATTTGTGTTCTGGTCATTTGTTATATTTTAGGGACAGAGGTCATGCCCCTGGGATAAGTTAGAGGCCTTACGGACAGACTAAAGATAACTTTGGTCCGAGTTTTGATTGCTGAGATATTGCAGAATTGTATAGTGCATATTTGCAAGATGGTTGGATTGACGAGCATTATATGGTACCTTGGGTAAGGATTCTAGCCTTCTCTTTTATACCGTTCGGGCATCTGGCCCCTGGGGAAAATGGATATTTATTATGTCTTGTTCTTGCAAGTATTATTGACTGATAATCTGTGGTACTACTCTTGATATAGTACTTCATCATGCATAAGCTCTTTCGGTTAGGCTTATCCAATTAACGTTGATATCTTGTATCACTTGGTATTGATCCGATCTCATTGTCCCATTATCGTTTATCAGACCAACCATAAATCTTGTTCATTGTTTCGATATTTGACCAGCCTTTCTTCATATATTCCTATTAAATAACCATTGGTTTATTCCTGTACTTGTTAACCACCTCATTCATTTGTTCATTTACCTCATTTGAAATCCATATTACTCTTTGAAACCTCTTATTTTGTATCTCCCATTTCCTTGCATGTTAACCCCTTGTTTATTTGACAATCAATTCCTGAACCCATTTCTCTCTGTTTCAAGTGTCCTCACTCATATTCATGTCTTGTCCTTTTCATCATTTCCTTCTTTTTGTCTGGATTAATTATGTCATCACTTCCATTGTTTCTCTGGATATTTCTATGTCCATGATTTTCTTGTCTAGTTGTTCCCGTGATGACTTTCATTTTAAGCAGTCCTGTTTCATATCTATTGATCAGATTGTCTTCTTTCTTTGGATTCCTTGGATCTTTAATTGACCAATCGTACCCTTACACCTTTATCATATATATATTTTCCACATTGTCTTTCCTTTCTACTCTGATCATGCTGACATGACAGATGTTGTATCCTTGTATATATTCGTACAATTGTAATCTTCTATTTGGTCCATTCATGATGAAATCATGATTCATATATTCCTCTTCTTGACATTGTTGACCAATCGGTCTATTGTTGTGTACATGAAATCCTATTGATATGCCTGATTCGAGTTCAGGTTCTGTTTATTTGATATTGTTCCATTTCAGAGATGATAACGAGCATTCGTGATTATGAGTTACAAATCTTGATTTGAATTGATTGAACCCGGGCGTAAGTGAGTGGCTCTTAGGCGGAGACGGACCGGTTAAGGTCATCTCCTGCGGATCCCAATCCCGGACTCGAATACTACCGGTGGTTGGTGTGTTCCGTGATCTGGTATAGCATGAACCTCGGCATGCTTGATCTTGTTTATTTGCGAGGTCGCACCTCGATGGAGTAATAAGGTAGTCTATATGTTCGGGAGTTTTATGGTTGGTATCTGGTTCGTACTCGTATCGTCATCTGGTTACACCGTGAAATTTTGTTCCATATTGCTTGTCATTCTATTGCCATTCAACTCTTGTTATTTCTTTGATACCGTTTTACCTTTAAACCTTACTAAGTCATCAAAGACTTACTCCTTTCATTCTTCTTCTGTCCATATTTCCTCATGTGCATCACTTTAGGAGAGTTTGTTGATTAATGGAGAAGCTAGGATAAATTCGACTTGATGGAGATTAGTTTATTGATGTAAGTTGTCAAGATGGGCCACATTGAGGTGTAAAGAATACTGAAAATATCAGGTATAGTGCATGGCTTTTGTTTTCTTGGGTTTTAGTCCGTTCCTGCAACTTCTGACATATAAGAGATCATTTGGTAGGAAGATGCGGTAGTGCGGGTCTGTTGAGCCGTGGGCGAGGTGCTTGGTGAGGCGTCCGATGGTGATTACACTTTTCAGTGTTATGTTTCTTTTCAGAAACATTCCCAACAATTTTCCTTGGGACTTTTTTTTCCCACAAAGGTTTGGTCGCAACTGCCTTTCCTTTGTCAACAACCTTAGCTTTACGATCTTTGGGTTATTTGGGAATCACCTTCGAAAACGACAAATGTTCGTCTTTCATCACTCTTATTCAGAGTGATAGAACTGTCTGTGTGTGTGTCCAGCCCAAGTCCTCTCTTTTCTGAAGGATCTCTTAAATAAGATTGTACTTCAGTACGAGTGTCACTAGCTTTGGCATAAGATTGAAAAGATAGTTCTTTCTTTTTGAGCTCTTCATTCTCAGAAAGAAGACCTTCATATTTCTTTTGAAGTTTGGCCAATGCTTCTTTATGTGACTTTTCAGTCTCAGATATCCGAGCCTTGAGAAATGCATTTTCAGCATCCTTTTTCTCAGATATCTTGAGTATTTGTGAATTTTCCTTTACAATAGAATTCTTTTCTTCTTCAAGGATCTCTGCTCTAGCTCGGACCATCAGAAATTCTCTTTCGTAGAGATCAAGTTCTCTTCTGAGATGTTCCAGATCTTTAATTCCTTCCTCATCACTTTCATAAGTATAACAGGAAGTATGTGTTACCTCATCAGCCATTAGACAAGGTTCAATGTTGGAGATATCTGGAAAGATTTCTTCAGCCATTCCACACACTTCTTTCTTCTTTTGACCAAAGTTAATTACTTCATGAGAAAACATTTCTGGAGAAGGCAGTGTGGAATCATCTGAATCTTCATCCTCAGAATCAGACTCAATATCTAGAGCATCCAGTTGGAGTTGAATCTTTTTCCTTTCTTCAGTGAGCATAGCTTTCTGACTTCTCTTGAAGATTCTTCTATCTTTCTTGTCACCTGTCTTTAGTTTGTTGAAGGCGGGACAATCCTTCTTGAAATGACCAGGTTTCTAACAATAGAAACATATATCATTTCCGATTTACCTTCCTCGATGTGATGCTTTACGGCGGCTTGTTCAGCGAGCTTTGCATATATTTGTACTGGTGATAGTTTGAGCCTCGATGCATTTTCAGCTTCTCTTTGACTTTTCTTCTCTCAATCTCTCGACTGACATGTTTTCTCATTTGCTTTACAGCAAGAGCATCCTCAGTCACCTCCTTGCCTTCTTTCTTTTCAGAAGTTTCTTGAGAAACTAGAGCAACAATCTGCAACTTTGCAGTTGTTTGTTCTCTTTGAGTTGTCTCATAGTCAACAGTGGCAAGGTGAGAGAAAAGTTCCACTGGAGTGATATCTAGCATTCCTTTGTTAAAGTAGAAAAACTTTGTGTGCTCCCAGTTATGATTTAGACTTCTCACAATAGTCTTAATCTTTTCTGACTAGGTATATCTATTACTTTCACCAAGTGCAGCCATGTCACTCATAAGTGTTGTAAATCGGAAATCTAGTTCTTCAAGAGTCTCTGTGGGACCTTGTTTAAAGTTTTGGAATTTGAGCTTCAAAACTTCGAATTTATTTTCCTTCGTTTTCTCAGTGCCGGCACAGATTTCTTCAATCATTTGCCAGGCCACTTTCGCCGTTTTTGCACCCCACAGTTTACACTGTATGTGCTCTGGAGTACAACGTATGATGATATTACGGTCCTGACCATCCAGTCGATTTCTCTTGGCATCTTAGGCGTCCGAGCTCTACAGGCTTTGGTTACGTAAATAACTTGGTGGCGGGTCTCCCCTTGGTTGGCATGTCATGCATGAAGACCCATCGCTTTGTTCTCTGTCTCTACCATTTCAAACCTCTATGACTTGCTTGAGTTGTTGAATGACTATTGAGCCATTCTTTATCATGTCGATCATTTCATCACTGATGGCTTCTAGGTGGAGCATCATGTTGTTCTTCCATTTCTCATAATTCTCTAGCTTGAGAATTGGGGCGTCACTTAAAGACATCCTGCAGCAAGCACATTAAACAAACAAATCAAGTGTAGGTGAAAAGCAGTTAGTGGGCACTTATCTGGGATCTAGGTTCAGTGTAGAAGGCTTGGGAACCACCCGCTCTGATACCACATGTTGGTCCAGATAACGGCAAAGTAAAAGACTAGAGGGGGAGAATAGTCTTTTAAAACATTTGTCGATAAACACGGTTTCTCAGATATACATGAAGAATTACGTCGTAATTTCGAAGGCGGAAGAATTTTACGTGATAAGTGCGTGCTTTCGGAAGATAGGTGTAAATACTTTGCAAGGTAAATTAAGCAAGTAATAAGATGCGAGAAAGTAAATAACACAAGTCTTTTTATAGTGGTATCACGAAGGTGGCGTAATCCTTGACTAATCCACTTGACCTTTCTCGACCTAGAATCCACTAAGGCGGATAAATGAGGTAACCTTACAAGTATCTTCTCTTGATTCCTAAATACACTAGGTTTCCAACCAAGTGTTCCCCTGAGTTATTCCCGGCTTTCCGCACCAGTACTTCTGTACTCGAAACCTTTTGAGCTATTCCTTAGTTTCCCAAACTAAGTACTTCCTATCTTTCGATAACCTTTTGAGTTATTCCTTAGTTTCCCAAACTAAGTACTTCACATACTCACGCCAATTAAGGTGTTAGTTAAGGTAGTTTGTCAGGTGAGCTTCTTTAATAACTTGTTCAGTTATGCAGATAGCTCTATGAATCAAGTATACTTAATACACTTTGCAATGTATGCTATCTTGTTCTTTACTGACCCAAGTCTATGATAAGTGTTCAAGAGAATGAATCTCAGATATGAAATCTTAGTTCAACTCTTTCACAAATAACAATGCTTATTAAGGATCGGGACACTTAGAACTTTTGTGCTACTTAGAATCAAGAGCTTTGAGTGCATGACGAAAGCTTGAAGGTAAGTAGTGTGCTTGAGAAAACTTGTGAGAGTAATCAATGTAAGTTCAGTGTTCTAAGTTCTGTGTGTTCTAAGGTGTGTTCTCAAGCAGTCTAAGTGTTGATATTTATAGATGAATTTGAGTGTCGTTTGAATAGTATCCGTTAGGTTTAAATCAAATTCAAACTATTGATATCTGAGTATAATCTTTGTAATGCGTTTGTCTTCTTCTTGAAGCTACCGTTTTGTTGAGACATCCTGTCCGCGCATTTAATTTAATCGTTGTACTATACTTTGTCTGTAGTGCAGCGGAACTATGCATTATGTCGAGATCTTTATACTATCATTTCTACGATCTTTGTGCCGTCCTTTTCAAGAATTTATAACAACTCCAGATATCACTTGTTGAAACAATTTGTTATAATATATTTCTTTTCAGAAACATAGTTTATGTCCAAGGTATCTGAGCGTAGATATCTGTGGGCACTTTCCTCGTCTCAGAAACCTTTTATTTCTCAGATATCTTTTGCAACCTTTGTTTATTTAAAACGCTTGTGTCTTGAATGTCTGGTCATAAATATCTGAAACCTTTGTCTTGACGATCTTGTGCAGTCTTCAAATCTTCAAATGCTTTGAACTTTTCATGTTGGATGCCTTCTTCTTGGTCTTCTTTTTAGAAAATAAAAATTACATTCAGAGACCTAACATCCTATACAAGATTAGCTAGACTATCATACTTAGTGAGTTTCCTCTTTTACAGTGTTCAAGTGAACCAAGAGTACTAACCACCTTTTTGAGCTAAGATAAGTCATTAGGTTGCTGATCAAAATCTAAACAGATATTTCTAACAAAATATCTAATAAATTTCTCAGATATCTAAGTAGAGGGGGGGGGGGGTGAATAGTCTTTTAAAACTTTTGTCGATAAAAACTATTTCTCAGATATCTAAGTAGATATCTGATACTTAGAATCAGAGAGCGGAAGACTTAAGATAGATAAGTGCAGAAACAGTTAAAGTGTGTGTGTGTGTTGCTGAAATGTAAATACAGAAAGGTAAATAACACAACAAGTATAGTGGTATCTGGAGGTGGCGTAATCCTCCAACTAATCCACTTCGGTCTTCCAGAGACCTATAATTCACTAGAATAGATAATTGAGTTCTCCTTACAAAAATCCTATTCTAAGATTCCTTTAAACAAATGGTTCCCAACCAAATGTTCCCCCTGAGTTGTTCCCCGGCTTTCTCAGCCAAGTACTTCCTGTACTCAGAAACCTTTTTGAGTTATTCCCTAGCTTCCCAATCTATGTACTTCCTATACTCAATAACCTTGGAGTTATTCCTTAGTTTCCCAAATCAAGTACTTCCTATATACTCCGGTAACCTTGGAGTTATTCACGATTTTCAAACTAAGTACTTCACATACTCCATGATTATGGTGTTGGTTTCGGTTTGAGTTGTCAGATGAGCTTCTTTAATAACTTATTCAGTTATTCAGATAGCTCTGTGAATCAAGTATACTTAATACACTTTTCAATGTATGGTATCTTGTTCTTTTTACTGACCCAAGTCTTAGATAAGTGTTCAAGAGAATGAATCTCAGATACTTGATCTTTCGTTTCAACTCTTTCACAGATAGCTATGCTTGTTTAGGATCAGGACACTTAGAACTTCAGTGTTACTCAAGATCAAAAGCTTTGGTACATGTGAAGCTTTGAGGATAAGTAATTTGCTTTGAGAGTGAGATGTTCAGTAAGTTCTGTGTTTCAGCGTCGTCAGTGTATCTTCTCAAGCAGTCTAAGTGTTGATATTTATAGATGAATTTGAGTGCCGTTTGAATAGTATCCGTTAGGCTCAAATTCAAACTATTGATATCTGTGTATAATCTTTATGCTTGAGTTTTGTCTTCTTCTTGAGGCTTTGCTTTTGTTCAGACATCGTCCGTGCATTAAATGCATTGTACTATACTTTTTGTCCTGTAGTGTCAACGGAACTATGCTTTGTATCAGAAACTAGTATTATCTGATTCTTTGCACGTCCTTATCTTCAATCTTCAGATACCACTTTTATTGAAACAACTTTGTTTGCAATATATATATTTCTTTTGAAATGTGGTTAAAGCTCAAGGTATCGAGAATAGATATCTGTGGACACTTTCCTTGTTTTCGATAGACCTTTCATTTCTCGAGATATCTCTTGTGACACGGTTTGTTTAAAAACTATTTGTGTCTTCAAGATATCGCTAAGGTATCTGAGAAACTGTTTCAGTAATCTTGTGCAGTTTCTTCAAGTCTTCAATGTCGTTGAGCTTGTTCTGCTTGGATGTCTTCTTCTTGGTCTTCTCTTCATAAAATAAAAATTACATTTTGAGAGCTAACATCCTATACAAGATTAGCTAGACTATCATACTTAGTGGGTTTCCTCTTTTACAATGTTCAAGTGAACCAAGAGTACTAATCACCTTTCTGAGACTAAGATAAGTCATCATGTTGCTGATCAAAATCTAAACAGATCTTTCTAACAAAATATCTACCAAATTTCCTAACAAATTTCTCAACAAATTTCCCCCTTTTTGATCAGTCAACGATGACTATCTGACCTATTACAAATTTGGATGAGTGAACAATCCAACACTTAATCTTTTCTTAAGATTTTCAATTCATTCAATAAGTGCAGAAAGTAAACATCAACCAAATCACAAGGTGTGATCTTTGCTGACAAGTTATCTTTTATAGAATACTATCGAGAGTAAGTTCTTGGATAAGTTACAAAGAGAGATTACAGATAACTTCAATACATAAAACAATTTAGCTCAGTCAGCAAAAATACAAAAACTACATAGTAAATTAGGACAACAGGAGTAAGCAAGCTCCAAGTAAACATCCTAATAGACTAGTCTTCAAGTCTTCAACTCTTCAAGTCTTCAGCGGTAATTCTATGGATCGATCGCAAATTTCCTATCTCGAACCTTTTGATGTCATCGAATAATCATAGAGAAGTGTTACGAGCATCTCGGTGTCTGGCAAATCCACAGACCTCTTTGTAGGTTTTGGTAGGATTTTTCTTGACAAAATGTTTGACCCGGATACTTTCCCCACTTCCGGGCATGCTCTATTACGATATTTGAAAGCTTGAAGTATTAAGTAGATAATCCTCGGATATCTGATGTCACCCTTGTATTGATCTTGATTAGATAGAGCGACTCATAGGGTTCCACATGAGTCTTGCTCTTGTGCACATTCTGTGATATTGATTACATGCACATCATCGGCTTTCCATATGGACATTCATCGAGAGGTCCTTTCTCATGGCTTGATTCTCTTGACAACTTCAAAATCGACCATGCTTTAATGTGATTGGTGTTGATCAAGGTTGGCTTATCTTTTCTCCATGCCATAAGTTGTTTATGGATTGGTTCTAGAAATCTTGAATTTACCAGTAGATGCTTATGTTCCAGAATCCAATAGCCATTTTTACGATTGATGCACACAGACAGAGGAATCATTGTCATTCTTCACATACTCTATTTTGGCTTCTTCTGGCCTGAGTGGAAGTTGACTTTGTCTTTTCTCAGCTCTCAGTTCGTTCCTTCTCTGTCTTGAATTCTCTTTGGGGTTGTTGCTTGAAGAACCACCCTGGATAGACTTGGTATTTCCAGAGGGTGTTTTAGCTGCTAGGGGCTTTGCAGCTATGGGCTCAGTTAGGCTTTCAATTTTCCTTTTCTTGTGAAGAGGAGCTTCATCTTCATCAGTTTCCTCATCATCATCAACATTAAATCTTGTGAGAGTTTCTGACCTTCTTCATTGCCCGGACTTGATTTGACCTTCTTCTTCTTGGAAGATTCATCAATCCTTTAACTTGTCTTCTCCTGGAGCCTTGGTAATCCTTGGAGGTTTACGTACATGCCTAGTTATCATTGTAGTTCCTTCAGTAGGTTTCTGGGAAGCAGCTTGTGAAGAGGAGGGTTCGTTTATTCTGAGTGGTGGCTGGGAGGTTTTCATGTTTCTTCTTCCTTTCTGAGCCGCACCAGCTCTAGATTTCTTCTTCTTGTTTTCGTCTCCTTCTTCCCATTCCCCCTGACTTTGAGGTCCAGATTCGTACACTCTTTCCCCCTTAGTCATTGTTGGTGACTCGGTCTCATAAAGGAATCGAGAGAGACTCAAAATTTCCTTATGAGAGATTGTGGCGGTGACCAACTTGAAGTTGGCTTTGAGCTCCTGATTTTGCTTGATAAGTCCATTGTCCTTATCGGTGAGCTCTTGATGGGCTAGGATGGCATCTGCTTTTCGATGGTGTAACTTGCCTCTTGGAATGCTTTTTCAGCTAAAGACGCATCATCGTCCCTTATCATTCCCAGATCTTTCTGACCAATGACTATGCTGGTTGTTCTCTGAGTGATGAGTTCAGTGAACTTTTTCATTTCAGAGGGGACGGATGCAATTACTTCCTTGTTCTGTGAAGACATCTCCTTTTGTAGATGAGCCAGTACTTGGTATCTGTTCATGTATTCATGGGAGTGGACATTTGGCAGTTTGCTGAATATTGCAGGAGCAATCAGCTTCCTTTTCAAGTGAGAAACCGCTAGATGTTCATTGCGGTGCTCGGCCAAAGTCTTGTCTTCTTCATCATCGAGTAATCGGCCCGGATCTTCATCCTCTTGGACATGCTCATCGATTGTATCGAGTCCGGTAACCATCTCGATTGGTTTCTTCCCTTTACGGGAGGAGGATGGTACTTCTTTTGAAGATGATGCACGCTTAGCATCATGCTTGACTTGAGATACTTCTTGATGTCGAGTTCTTTGGTGATAGCATTCACGACATCCGTAGCTCTTTAACCTCGAGTAAGCAATCATTTCTTGTAAGTATTGATCTTGTAGTTGATCAAGCTTGTCTGGATCTAGCTATTTGATCTTCTAGTTGAAGATGCATTTGTTGTTCTTCTTCCAGTTGTTTGAGTTGGCGATTACGGTTTGAGTGTTTAATATTTTACGATTTGTTTCTTGACAAGCTCGACTACTTGTTATTAATGGCGGGTGTTGGGAAGGCGGATGAGTAGATTTACGAGGAGATGGAGCGGAGATTTACGTGAAGTCTTCTCGATTGTGCTTGAGGTGAGGCATTATTCATAGCGAAATTCCTCCGGTCCACAGTGCGGGGGCATCATCATCATCCTTTTTATGCATGTCATCCTTTTGGTGATGGTGGGTGGGAGGTTCATCGAAGTCATTTTCGTTTATCTCTTCCTCCTCATCATCTTGAATACAAGATTGATCACTTGAGGAATGGTGATCTTACGCCCATTAACCTCTTCTTGTTGAAGGTATAAATTGCGAGTTTGGCGAGCGGCTTGAATGCCATTTGTAATCTTGTCGACCATCTGCTGTTCAAAGGCTTGTATCAAGCTGAGCCACTTCTGGAGAAATCCTTATGCAATAGAGTATGGTGTACTATACATAGGGAACATTGCATGGATATATGTCTCCAAGTCGAGCTTCGTGCTCATGCATTTGGTTGATCTGTGATTCTCAATATTTCAGAGAGATCAGAGCACCTTAACCTTTGCCATTTCTTGAAGCATTGAATATGCTTTGGCAGGGTGTGAGCTTTGAAGAAGGGAAGTAGGTCCCTTGTCTCAACATTGGGAGCCTGCTTTGCACTTGTTTGAGCCTGAAAGAAAGAGTTTTGAGTGAGCTTCAAAACTTTTATAGATATCTGAGTAGAAGTGTAGTTTAGTTTAGGTTACAGTAAGTACTTGCTCGAGGAGACTTGTGCTACTGAGACAATTGGTGTCTCAGATATATCGTTGTGAGGCGGAGACTTGGAAGTCTGGTCCTCATCAACCTTTCTTTCTTGATTCTGAGAATTAAAATTATCACAATACTTAGGAAATTTTATCAAGAAAACTTTAGATGACAAATCAGATATCTGAGAGGTCAATTACCTTCATGGGAGGCTCGGATACTTGTCTCTCGGAGACTTGGATCTGGAATCTTTTCTTGTGATGAAGGCCTTGATGCCTCATCAATTTCCATAGGTCTTGAGGATGTCGCAACTCTGTCCCTTGCACTTCTACTTACGAGTGAGCTGTGGTAGAAAGCATTGAGTAATTTAGAAGAAGTTTTAGTCAACCCAAGGTGAAGAATATTTATCATTGATTTTCATATACCTTCATCTTTGGAAGGCTCGATGATCTGTTCTTGAAACCTTGGTTTCTCGTTTTCTTCGCATTTTACGCCTTATCTTCCTCTTTCTCGGTTGGAGACTGTTAGAAACATTCACTTAATTGGTTAAGTAAATTATCGTATAAGAAAATGACAACAGAAACATTTTATCACAGAAACGAGCTCGATTTCTTAAGAGGTGGCGTTGATGAGACCTCTTTCTCGGTTTTTAAGCAAGCTTTAAGCTTCCTCTTGTCCTTGTGTTTCTAACTCAGCTGTAACAAAGAATTTCTATAAATAACAAGATGTACAAGCATAAAATTTGCACAAGATAAGAGTTAAACCATTCGACTACGATCCATGTCGGTGATTAGTCTCTGAAACTTGTGACCTTTCTATACATTGGTCTTCTTGTTCCGGATTTCTTCTTTGTTTGAAGTTTGGTTCACACCTTTCTGAGTATACAACTCGGTTGCCTCCCCTGTTGATCGATGCGAGTAGATGTCTCGGTTTGATCCCTTTCATTGAGTTGGGAACTGCTCTTGCGAGATTTTCTTGACATCTTGCATTCTTTGGTAATTGAAATGGAGTTCATTTACCATTTCATCAACCACTTGTGCTGTTGTGGTTGTTGTGTTTGTGGTTGTCAGGCGGAGGATTGGTCGATAGAATGTTCTTCCAGTTTTTAGATGTGGCATTTTCATCGGCATACGCGATGCTAAATTACCACTCATTAGGGCTTCTTGAAGTTGTGCATAAAACATTCCACGAAGATGTGTTTGCACCGACAACCTTTGCTATAGATGCTTGTTCAAACTTTGAGGTGTAGGTTCTTCTTGAAACCTTTTCACGATTACTATTTAAGTAACCTTAGCCCTCTTTGCTCTTTCTAGGACTTGAGAGATGACTAGTTCGGCATCTTCATCGTGAGCTCTCATCGGCATTAAGGCGATTGGTCCATTACTCCTGCGGTTTACGGATAGGGCTTGGTGTTTTCACCACTTTTGGCGGCATTTATGAGTTCATCGGCAAAATTACGCATTAGTCGCAACATTTACGACACTTTCTCTTCTTTGAGTCTACTTGTTGATGGTTGATAACTCTTTTGCGGCATTGATGAGTTCATCGCCTTTATCGATTCATCGCAATGCTGCGGATATCGAAAATCGACAACCTCTTTGGGTGTGTCTTGATTTGCCAGCCGGACTTCTTTCTTGAAGTTACAGGCTTCTTAGTATAACCTTTTCTTGAGATACCTTTTCGGACTTTCGCTTCTTAGAACCTTTGAGACCCGGTAACCTTTTTCATCAAGTTTGTATACTCATATTTGTAGAGTAGGTTAGTTGGCTATTCGGTGACCGTCTCTCTGAGCTCGATACTGACTTCTCCGGCCAAGTAGCATATCTTGAGACCACCTATTGTGGCCTTTGGCTCAGCTAGTCCTTTAGCGATTTTAGGCTCGAAGCCTTGAATCTTCTTCACAAACTGCAGAAAGGCGTACTTTCCCATTTAAAAGGGTTTTCCAGCCTTTTATCTTGTTGATTCACAAGAGCATTATGATCCATCGTTCTTGGCTTATCTGGTGGCACCTCCTTGTAGACCATCAAAGCATCATGAAGAATGCAAGATACATCATCTAGTGAACCATCGGATATGCGGTTCGGATGTCGGCAAGTTTGAACTTCGATTGGGTGTGTCGATTTTCAAGATCACACGTCATTTCTAATTGTTAACACCTTCAGAGATCATCATCCTTGGTGTTTATTTCAAAATCCTTTCCAAGATTTTGAAACTCGAACAACTTCTGAAAGTTGTTAAGTCGGAAGGATTTCCTTTCCTTGGGTGAGGTTTTGTGAGACACTATTTGGTGTCTTGAAACCACGGAAATAATCACAGGTTGTTGTAGAATTCCAACACATCGGTGATGAAATTCCACTAGGTGACGAGATAGAAAACCCTTGATTTGTGCCTTTTCAAGCATGTCGAGAATTAGCTTTGTCGACTTGGTTTTCTATTAACCGTGATGTATTCCTCAACCATGGCACCACCCAAATCATTACGTGATTTGAAGTCCAGTGGTCAGGATTAAAATCTCCTACCAGTCGGTTGTTCACAATAATTAACTCTGGTGCTTGCTTTTCAGCAGTACCAGTGGAGGATTGAGATTTAGTGTGTTTGAACTCTTAGGGGCCATCTCTTTATATAGTGTAGGGATTTGAAATTGGTGTTTGAAAGAGATTTGATTTAGTAATTCTTTGCAGAAAAACTTAATCTTGATTTGCAGAGATTTTAGAAGGTTTAAAGAGAATCAAGAAGGATTTGCTATTTATGTGCAGATGAGTTTTGGATTAGGCAAAAGTGATTTCTTATGCCAAAATCCTATATATATAGCAATAGAATGTCAACAGACATATACATACAAATTGATTTTGTGTGTACGTATCTGTGATTTGCAAGCAGGCGTGAGCAAAAGCTAGTTCAACATTAAATGCATAGTGGGCCATGTCTAAATTTCAACAGTCCACTATTTTCAGAGAATTAATTTCGTCCGTTAAGATCAAACGCTTAATTTCATCAAGGGTCACCATTGCTTCTTCAGCAATGATCACAATCAACAAGTGTAATTGTGCCCATTTAATGAATTTTGGCGATTTGCTATCTGAATCCTGATTACATGTGACTAAGAACCTTTGTTTGTATCTGAGTCTATCTCATACTCAATTGTTGGTCCAAGTTTTACACAAGGATAGAAATAATACAAATTTCAAGAGAGTAGTTGACTGCAGACAGTTGTACTATTCTCTTTTTGTGTTCCCCCCTCCTTTGAGTGAACTAAATGTCCGAGTTCCGTCTCGTAGATCTTAAGTTTCCTTTTGCCTTAGCTTAAATTATTTCTATGTCTGCCCATTTCTCTTTCTCTCTTTTCTAGGTATTGCTCGCCTTTGATACCTTTTTCTTCAGATGCCCGCTCCATCAGTCTATCCTTTCGCTCATCTGGTAGCTCCACACCAGTATTCGTTCTTGTCCAGTTGGCACTACTTTTCTGTAGCAGCCCCAGTTCCGCACCAGTCTCAATTAGCGTTACCTCGGAGTATCCATATCGCTTTTTCGTTATTCTCGATCACGCTTTGTTTCCAAATCCCATCTAAACTGGATGTGTTCAGCACACACTCAATTCATGAACCTATCACCATTGACTAGTAGTGAACCTCCATCCTGATCTTGAGCCCAAATCTCATCCGACAAACCTGCCTCTGCAATCAATCTTCTCACCGACCAACTCTTCTATATTTTGTGTTTCTGAGATGCTTCCACTCAGCCCCACACTAATCAGTCCACCATCTTGATCAAACATCCACTAGAATTTCAGACTATCGCTCTGAACCTGTGAATCACTTTTCACAGCTTTCACTGCTCTACTCTCCTGCTTTTATACCTTTCCGAGGATTCCCTAATCCTCAGTTCTGCTGAACTATGTAGGCTTTGCTATCGTGAATGACCAATGTTCTCGATATCTTTCCATTGTTTTAAACAAAGCAATCAGATGTTTCCCACGCCTGGGGTCCACCAACAACTACCACCTCACACTTATCTTCTGTTGTCACCAAGACTTGGATAGCTCTTTCGAACTACTTTTGTTAATGTCAAACTGTTTGAACATTTTGTCCACTGCATGCTCATTCTTGAGCAGTCTGAAGTTCTCGATGTTTTCCACTTCCATTGCACGATATAACATCCTTCCGAAGATGTTCAATTCCATCCTCGTTTGTCAATCAGTTTGTTCTTTTCAAACTTGCTTCCTGCTTTTCCTGGTGTTTCAGTCTGATTCTCTCAGCACTGCCAAATGTTCACCTTTCTTTCATTTTGTCTGCACAGAACACTGTTATTCCAGCCCTGTCCTTTCTTTTTTCAAGGATAATTTTTCTTCCCGAGTTCAGATCCTTTTATGTCGTATTCAGCCCAATTCTCCTGAGAAATGTGATTGCTGATCCCTCTCAGACATCTGGTTCAATCTGGAGACCTTGCAGAGAAACAGATTTCTAGATCTTCACTTCTCATCACCAAGATAGTCGACTTTCAATTCGACTGAACTCCCATAATATTTCACACCATCCGTCTTCCTATCTTGTTCATCTAGAGTGATCTCCAGAGGGCTCAGCTTTGCTCATCCTCCTGGCATCCTTCCTGTTTCTCGCAACTTTCAGCTCTGCTCCTCAGCTCTCTTGCGCTCTCACTCCACTGCATCTTCGACTGAGATTTGGTATGCCTGAATTTTTCCGTAGTTTCAAAGGTCCTTGCTTGAAATTTTGAAATTTCAACTTGAGAACTTCGAACTTGTTTTCGTTTTCTGGCCCGCATGTATTTCTTCAATCGCTGTGCAACTTTTGCCGCTTTTAGCACCCTACGCTTTATATCAGTATGTGCTCGTGTTTCGACTAGTGATGATATTACGAGCTTGACCATCCGTGACGATTTCTCTCGCATCTTCGGCGTCCGCAGTTCTTCCGCTTTCGTTCAGAATAACTCGACTAGTAGATCTCCCACTTGTCGACGATCGCCAGGAAGATCCTTCGCTTTGATCTCTATCTCTACCATTAGAAACCTCCATGACTTGTTGAGTTGTTGAATGTTAGATATTTTGTTAGAATATCTTAGATTTTGTTCAAAGAACATGATGACTTATCTTAGTCTCGTAAAGGTGATTAGTACTTCGTTCACTTGAACATTGTAAAAGAGGAAACCCACTAAGTATGATAGTCTAGCTAATCTTGCATAGGATGTTAGGTCTCAAAATGTAATTTTATTTTATGAAGAGAAGACCAAGAAGAAGACATCCAAGGTAAAGCTCAACAACTTTGAAGATTTGAAGAAAATCGCACAAGATTATCAATCTGTTGTTCAGATATCTTAGCCGACATTCTTGTAGACACAAAGCTTCAAACAAACTGTCACAAGAGATATCTCAGAAATGAGATACATATCTCAAGACAAGGAAAGTGTCCACAGATATCTCTCGTATACCTGAAAGTAAACACGCTTCAAAAAGAAACAAGGTTGTTTCAATCAATACAAGTGGTATCTCAAGAATGAAGATAAGGACGCAAAGAATCGCATAACAAGTCTAGTCTCCGACATAATGCATAGTTCCGCTGACACTACAGACAAAAAGTATAGTACAATGCATTTAATGCACGGACAGATGTCTCGAGTAAAAGCAACGGCAACTTCAGAGAAGAAGACAAAACCTACTACAGTACTATACACAGATATCGATAGTTTGAATTTGAGCCTAACGGATACTATTCAAACGGAACTCAAATTCATCTATAAATATCAACACTTAGACAACTTGAGAGAACACACTAACACAACTCGTAACACCGAATACGCTAAAACATACGATCTCCGATCTTACTCTCTCAAAGCTTACTTATTATCAAAGCTTTCATGCACTAAAGCTTGATCTTGAGTAAACACCAAGTTCTAAGTGTCCCGATCCTAAACAAGCAAAGTTATCTGTGAAGAAGTTGAATCAAAAGATCAACTATCCGAGATTCATTCTCTTGAATGTATATCATAAGACTGGGTCAAGAAATCGAACTAGATACCATACGTAAAGTGTATTAAGTAACTTAGTTCATGTAGCTATCTCAATAACTCAAAATTTATTAAGACGCTATCCGACAACTCAAACCAAACCAACACCAAAACCGCGTGAGTACAAGAAGTACTTAGGTTGAAAAATCGTGAATAACTCCAAGGTTACCGAGTATAGGAAGTACTTGATTTGGAAACTAAGGAATAACTCCAAGGTTTTTGAGATAGGAAGTACTTAGCTTGGGAAGCTAGGGAACAACTCAAAGGTTTCGAGTATAGGAAGCATCAAGAAGCTAGGGAACAACTCAGGGGGAACTTTTGGTTGGGAACCAATTGTTCAGAATCTTAGAATAGGATTTTTGTAAGGTTATCTCAATTATCTGTTCTAGTGAATTCTAGGCCTCTGATAGACCGAAGTGGATTAGTTGGAGGATTACGCCACCTCCAGATACCACTATACTTGCTGTGTCATTAACTTTTCTGTATTTAAACTTCAGCAACACACACACACTTATTAACTGTTTCTACACTTAGCTTTATTAAAGTCTTCCGCACTCAGATATCCATTCAGATATCTGAGAAATATTTGTTATCGACAAAAGTTTTAAAAGACTATTCACCCTCCCCCCCCCCCCTCTAGTCTTTTACCTTGCCGTTATCTGGACCAATAAGTGGTATCAGAGCAGGAGGTTCACCAGCCTTCTGCACTGAACCTAGATCCCCAGATAGGTGAAGGAACTTTGCCATTTTTTTGGGACTATTTAATTTGTGTGTTAAGTGTGCAGGTATGTCTCTGAGTGATGCACCCGTTCTCAAACCAGAGAACTACTTATGAAATGGAAAATAATATGATGCTCCACCTTGAAGCCATAAGTGACGAGATGATCGAAGTAATAAAGAATGGTCCAATAATCATTCAACAACTTAAGCAAGTCATGGAGGTTTCAAGTGGAAGAGACAGAGATCAAAGCGAAGGATCTTCACAAACAGATGCGTCAACTAGTGGAAGATCTACTGGTCACGTTATTTAAGAACCAAAGCCCAGAGAACTCGACATCTAAGATGCCAAGAGGAATTGTCCGATGGTCAAGCTCAACATCATCATCGACACCAGAGCACATACAAGGTAAACGTGGGTGCTAAACGGCGAAGTCCTCGCAACCGATTGAAGAAATCATTTTAACCGAGAAACCAAGGAAAACAAGTTCGAAGTTCTAAAGTTGAAATTTCAAAATTTCAAACAAGGTCCCATCAAACTCGAAGAACTTGATTTCAGATTTACCACTCTATGAGTGATATGGCAAGACTTGGGAAAGCAATAGATACTCTCAATGTAGAAGATTAAGACTATTGTCGTAAGTCTTAACCACAATTGGGAGCATACTAAATTCTTTTATTTCAACCAAGGTATGCCAAATATCACTCCAAAGGGAACTTTTCTCTCATCTTGCTATCTGGACTATGAGACAACTCAGAGAACAAACAACCTAAAAGTTGCGTAATGTTGCTCTAGTTAATCAAGAAACTTAAAAGAAGAAAAGCAAGGAGGAGACCGAGGATGATCTTGCTGCAAAGAAAATGAGTAAATTTGTCAATGAGAAATTGAGAGAAGAAAAGCCAAAGAGAAGTCAAAAGCATTCAGTTTCAAACTATCACCAAGACAAAATATGCAGAGCTCAACAAGCCAAACCGTAAAGCATCATGTAATCGAGGAAGGTAAATTGAAACGAGATCTGCTTCTATTGTCGTAAACCCGCCACTAAAAGGATTGTCCCGCCTCAACAAACTAAGAACAAAGCGACAAGAAAGATAGAAGAATCTTCGTAAGCTTTAAAGCTTTGTTAATCAAGAAAGAAAGAAAATCCAAATTCAATCGATGCTCTAGACGCTGAAATGCATTCAAGATGACAATTCAGATGATTCAACCTACCATCACCGTAACTATGTGGAGTTACTCATGATATAATCAACTTCGCCTCAAGAAGAATGAAATGTGGAGTTGTCAAATTGACGACTGCATCTCCAACATAGAAAACTTTCTTATGGCCGATGAGGTAACACATACTTCTGCTACACTTATGAAAGTGATGAAGAGAAAATAAAAAATCTAGAAAATCTAAGAAAAGAACTTGACATATATGAAAGAGAATTTATAATTATCCGAGCTAGAGCCAAAACCTGAAGAATAAAAGAATTTTCTTGAAAAGGAAAATTTCAATTAGTTAAAGAATCAGAGAAAGGATGTCAAATGCATTTCTCAAACCTCGATATATCGAGACCTAAAAGTCACATGAAGAAGCAATGTCGAAGTTACGAAGAATTATGAAAATCTTCTTTCCGAAACAAGGAACTCAAGAAGAAAGAACTATCTTTTCAATCTTATGCCAAAGCTAGTGACACTTTATCAAGTACAAGCTTACTTAAGAGATCCTTCGAAAGAAAGGACTCAATGAATACTCAAACAGATTGCTCTAATACTCAATAAGAGTAAAGAAAAGAGAACATTTGTAGGCACTCAAAGAAGACGGTTCCTATGCAAACTATAGTATCGGTGAAAAGACAAAGATTGTTGACAAAGGAAAGGCATTTATGACTAAACCTTTGTGGAAAAACAAGTCAAAAACAAACCGATGGGTACGCTTCAAAGAAACACAACACCGAAAAGTGTAAACACCCACAAGTTATGTCTCTCAAAAGGTAGAATTGCAGAGTGCAAATTCTCCCATGTCACTTTTTCTCGAAAGAAATTGATCAACCAGAGACTAGCAAAGTCGAGAAAAGATCTCGATAGCTTCAAGTGCTCAAACGGTATCTACAAAGGCATCGGAAAACAACTTGCTCATGAGTACAAGGTGAGCAAGAACGATGGTCAAGGTTAGAATTGCTCAAAGCAATTATCGGCGGAAGTTAAATCAAGCCACCGAAAATCAATGCTGTGGCTAGAAGAAATCTTGCAAGGAAGGCTAAGTTTGTCGAAAGCAAACTCGTAAACCTCGACAGTATCCGAAAGTATCATATGGAGCACCTAGGACACACCAAGGAAGAAAATAATTTTACTAATGATAACCTTCATTCAAAAGAATTCTCCTTATGTTCCCGCTGACAAAAGCATGCTTCAAGGAAATTCATTCAAAATGGATTCCACCGAAGAACTTTTGATTCGATTGTTCCATCAAAGATATGAGAACCTAATCTCCTGCTTCCTATGCGTAATGCTTCGACTAAAGCACAATGGCTATTTGATAGTGGATGCGAAAGCATATGACAGAGACAAAGCAACCGTCACTACAAAGCTTGCAACACAGACCGTATATCGATTTGGAGGAGAATTAAATCCTCTCTAGGATTCGCAACGCTAAATTGGGAACTTTAACAATCATCGACGACATGTTAAGGATTTGAAATACAATCTATTTAGTGAGCCAGCTTATGCATAAGGGCTTTACTATAAAATTCAAAGCTAACATCGCAAACTAATTGACAACGAGTCAAAGGCATACCTTAGTTGGTCGGGGAAAGGCGCCTTTATGTTGCCGATCGGGCATCCGCCACAATCAAGAATGTCTCATGGTGAGTCAATCTGGTCACGTAAGAGCACCGTTATGGCACAAAAGAATGAGTCACTTGAATTTCAAAACTCAATGCACTTGCCAAGAAAGAGTTAGTGGTTGGTCTTCCCAAAACATCTTTCGTAAAGGATAGTATCCGCTCACGATGGGGAAACAATCTAAGATCTCTTTCAAGTCCAAAATCGTACACTCTAGTGTTAGACCAACTTTTTACATATGGATCTTTTGAATCATCAGAATTAGTTATGCAGAAAGAAATATGGTCTGTTGTTGTAGATGACTTCTCAAGATTCACTTGAGTTGTCTTTCTAAACACAAATCTGATGCTGGTGGAGATACCAAACTTGCGAAAAAGCTTGAAATCATGAAAATGAAAAGGTATCTGCAATCGTAATGCATCATGGTACGAAGTTTGTCAATCAAGACATAAAGGAGTTTTGTACCAAAGGTATACAACACCAACTTTCCTCCGTAAGAACACCTCAACAAAATGGTGTTGCAGAAGGAAAAGAAACCTTAAAGAAGCCGCAAGGACAATGCTATGACACCGAGATAAGTGAAATATATTGGCTGAAGTCAGAACACACCGCTACACTCGTAATGTATGTTTGATAAACAAACCCCATGACAGACCCCTATGAAATTTTGGTCAGACCTCCTAATATCAAACATCCGAGAGTATTTGGTCAGATGTTTTGTTCTAAACAATGGGAAAGATTATCCGAGAGCATTTCAACCAAAGGCGTATGAAGGTGTTTTTCTGGCTATTCCACAAACAAAGAAAGCTATGAGTTTACAACAAAAGAACAAAGAAAATTGAAGAATCGCTTATGTCAGATTCTATGAAGGAAGCAAGAAAACACCTCCATCGATGAACTCGTAAAAGTTCAAAGAACTATTAATGAGGGATACTAAAGAAGAACCCTAAAGGAAAACATCGTTATGGAAAGTGAGGATGACTCGACGAGAAAAGCTTGGAAAGCCTAGTAACAACAAGATGACTCACAAACATGATGAGGAATTTCCCATGAAGTTTTCCGTAAATGGAACAGTTACTAAGAACCTTCATCATGGAGAGGTATATCCAAAATAAGAATGTCAAATGCATGTCTCAGATATCTCTAACATCAAAAAGTGTCGATATCCATGACATTTCTCATATGTCGATATCTTAGATATCAAAAAGTATCAAATCAAAATCCTAGTGATTCACATTCGCATCACCGATATTGATCCTACTAGCACTAAACCTTTGATGAAATGGATCAAAGATCATCCTACAAAGGATATAATCGACCAATTAATCGTGGTGTTAGGACTAGAGAGCAATAGCCGAAAATGCGATTCTCTCTTCGATGTTTCATCTCAATATCGAACCTAAAAGTGTAGAAGAAGCATTAGAGACCAAGACGGATCTCTAATGCAAGAAGAGTCGATCAATTTGAGAGAAACAAAGTCCGAAACTAGTTCCATTTATTGAAGGAATATCTGTGATTGGAACTAAGTGGGTTTTCAGAAACAAAATGAATGAAACTGGTGAAATAACCAGAAACAAAGCAAGATTGGTTGCCAAGGGATTCACTCATACTGAAGGCTTAGATTTTGATGAGTCATATGCACCATTGCGATCGATGCAATAAGACTTTTCTAGCCTTTGCATCATAAAATTTCAAAGTTTATCGATGGATGTCAAAAGCGCATTCCTAAACTATGAACTTGCGTAAGAAGTTTATGTTGAGCAACCACCGGCTTTGAAGTTTCTAAAGTAGAATGGTCTATAAACTACAGAAAGCTCTGTATGGACTAAAACAGGCTCCAAGAGCATGGTATGACACTTTGGCCAAATACCTTCTGAAAAGTGGTTTCAAGAAAGGTGAAGTTGATAAAACTTTATTTACCTTAAATCATGATGGGAAACTACTCTTAGTTCAAGTATATGTTGATGACATCATATTTGGATCTAAGGACAAGCAACTTTGTAATGACTTTGCAAATCTCATGAAAAGCAAGTTTGAGATGAGCATGATGGGAGAAATGAATTATTTCTAGATTGCAAGTCAAGCAACTCAATGATGGAATATTCATTAGTCAAACAAAGTATGCAAAAGACATGCTCACAAAATTCAATTTTAAGCCTTCTGAAAAGAATGCTAAGATACCTATGAGCATTGGAACCAAAATGACCTATACTGAATCAGATAAGAGTGTTGAAGAACATAAGTATAGGAAGTTGATAGGTTCACTACTTTACCTCACTGCAAGTAGACCTGATATTCAATATGCTGTTAGAGTATGTGCTAGATTTCAGACAAATCCAATGCAAACACACTACAACATTGCTATGAAAATATTAAGTTATGTGAAGGGTACAGTAGATGTAGGACTGTGGTATCCTAAAGAAAGTGAATTGAGTTTAGCTGGGTACTCAGATGCTGATTATGCTGGATCATTGCTTGATAGGAAAAGCACCTCAGGAACTTGTCAGTCAAGCACTAGATTTATCTAATGGTTTTGCAAGAAGCAAAACTCAATTGCAACTTCTACCACAGAGGCTGAATATATTGTCAAGTTGTTGTGCAAACACAAATTGTGGATACAACAACAACTTAAAGACTATGGACTCGATGAGAAGAAAACTCCCATTTTCTCGTGACAACACAAGTGCTATCATTACACGTAATCCTAAATTTCATGCTAGAACAAAGCACATTGATGTTAGACATCACTTCATCAGAGACCATGTTGAAAAAGGAAATTTAGAGATACTCAAGATTGGGAGTGAAGACCAACTTGCAGATATCTTCACTAAGCCACTACAAGAAAGCAGATTCTTAGCCTTAAGACATAGTCTTGGACTAATGGAACTACCAATGAACTGAGTTCGTATCCGAACGGGCATCCAGAGAAGAGGTATCTCGAACGGTATCCGTAAAAGAGAGAAGAGGTATCAGAACGGTATCCAGAAAAGAGAGAAGAGGTATCTGGAACGGGAACCCAAAAGTCAAAAAGGCTAAAGAGCAAAAAGATAGCTTAAGATCTCTGAGACGGAAACTCAGATATCTGAATCATTCTATGAACGGGGAACACAAAAGAGAATAGCATAACTATCTGCAGTCAACTACTCTCTCAATCTCGCACTATTTCTATTTTGATGAAAACTTGGGAAAATCCTAAGTATAAGACAAATTCAGATGCAAACAAAGGTCCTTGTCCAACAGAATCAGGATTCAGATAGCTATTAGCCAAAATTCATTAAATGGGCACAATTACATTTGTTGATTGTGATCATTGTCGAGAAGCAATGGTGACCCTTGATGAATTCAAGCGCTTGATCCGAACGGCGTAAATTAATTCACAAGAATAGTGGATCGCTGACATTCGCATACGGCCCACTAAGCATTTAATGCCGAATTCAGCTTTTGCTCACTGCTTGCAAATCATAGATATGTATACACAAAATCAATTTGTATGTATTGTCCGTTGAGATTCACTTGCTATATATAGGATTTTGGCAAATGAAATCACTTTTGCCTAATCCAAATTTCAACTTGCATCAAAACAAAGAAAACCTTCTCCTAATCCTCCCAACTTCTAAAATCTCAGCATTTCTTGATTAAGTTTTTCAAAAGAATCACTCAATCAATCTCTTTCAAACACAAGCTTCAAATCCTTACTATATAAAGAGATGGCCTCCAAGAACACTTCTACACAGAATCCTAATCCTCCACGGTATCACCGAAAAGCAAGCACCGAGTTGGTTATTGTTAACAATCGACTAGTAGGAGCTTTCAATCGACTCATTGACTTCAAGTCACGTAATGATTTGGGTGGTGCCATGGTTGAGGAATCCTCACGTGCATAGAGAATCAACATGTAAAGCTAATTTTACATGCTTGAAAAGGCACAAATCAAGGGCTTTGTATCCGTCACCTAGTGGAATTTCATCACTTGATGTGTTGGAATTTTACAACAACCCGTGATTATTTCCTGGTATCCAAGGCACCAAATAGTGTCTATCAAAACCTCACCAAGGAAAGGAAATCCTTCCTGACTTAACAACTTTCAGAAAGTTGTTTGAGGTTCAAAATCTTGGAAAGGATTTTGAAATAAACACAAGGATGAGGAACTCCTCAAGGTGTTAAAGAACTTTACAGGATGTGTGTGATCTTGAGAAATCGACACACCACCGAGATCAAACTTGACATCCAACCGCACATCCGCTGTTCACCGATGTACCGCTTGCATTCTTCATGTATGCTTGATGGTCTACAAGGAGGTGCTGACCAGATAAGCCAAGAACGATTGATCATGATGTTCTTGCTGAATCAACAAGACAAAAGGCTGGAAAACCCTTTCAACTGGGGAAAGTACGCCTTCATGAAATTCGTGAAGAAGATTCAAGGCTTCGAGCCTAAGATTGTTAAAGGACTAGCTAAGCCAAAGGCCAGTAGGATATGGTCTGAAAATATGCTACTAGCTGGAAAAGCTTGGCATTGAGCTCGTAGAGACTACCAAATAGCCAACAAGAATTTACTCTACAAGTATGAGTATACAAATCATGAAAAGGTTACCGGGTCTCGTAAAGGTCCTAAGAAGAGAAAATCAAAAGATATCTCAAGAAAAGGTTATACTAAGAAGCCTGTAACTTCAAGAAAGAAGTCCGGCAAATCAAGACACACCCAAAGAGGTTGTCAATTTCGATATCTACAAACATGGCGTATGAACTCATTAATGCCGCAAAAGAGTTATCACCATCGAATAAATAGACTCAAGAAGAGAAAGTGCTTTTAAATGTTACACTAATGCGTAAAGCCTTGCCGATGAACTCATGAATGCCGCCAAAAGTGGTGAAAAACACTAAGCCCCATCTCAGTAAACCGCAGGAATAATGGACCAATCAGCCCCTAATGTCGATGAGAGCTCGACGATGAAGATGATGAACTAGTCATCTCAAGTCCTAGAAAATCAAAGAGGGCTAAGGTTATCAACAAGTAATCGTGATAAGGTATCTCAAGAAAACCTACACCACAAAGTTGTCAACCTATAGCAAAGGTTGTTGGTGCAAACACATCATCGTGGAATGACTCTCGCACAACTTCACAAAGCCCCGATGAGTGGTATCTTAGTATTTGCGATGTCGATGGAAATGCCACATCTAAGAACTGAAGAACTTTCGACGATCAATCTTCCGCCTGCATAACCACAACAACCACAACAGCCCACAAGTGGTTGATGAAATGGTAAATGAACTCCATTTTGAAATACCAAAGAATACAAGATGTCAAGAAAATCAGAATCGAGCAGTTCCCAACTCAATGAGAGGGATCAAACCGAGACATCCACTCGTAATGATCAACTGTGGAGGCAACCGAGTTGCATACTCAGGAAGGTGTGAAGTACCGTAAACTTCAAACAAAGAAACCGAATCGACAAGACGACTAATGTATAGAAAGGTCACAAGTTCCAGACCAATCACCGAAACCGCCGGTAAATGACCGGTTTAACTTTACCTTGTGAAAAATTTTATACTTATAAATCTTGTTACCTTATAAGAATCTCTTTGTTACAGTCGAGTTAGAACGGAAACCAAGAGGAAGTCAAAAGCTTACCTCAGCATCGAAAAAGAGGTTCCTTCAACCTCAACTCTTGAGAAATGAGCCCGTGCTACGTAAATGATTTTTAAAGAGAACTAACTTTTCAGTAAAAATGTTTGTATGCTCATTCATGATAAATGTTTCTAACAGGCTCCAACTGAGATGGAAGAAGATAAGGCAGAAATGCCAGAGACAAACCCAGAAACCAACAAGGTTTCTGAAGAACACATCACTGAGCCTTCAAACTTGAAGGTATGTGACAATCAAGTGACAAGTGTTCTTTATCCTGGGTTATCTTTTATCTCTTCTCAAAATCAATACTTTCTACTTACAGGCTATTTCAGAAGTAGAAATGCAAGGGGATGAAGTTACATTCTCAGATCAATGGAAATTGATGAAGCCCCAAGGCAAGATCACTTGAAAGAACACCGTAAATCGCATGTTTCGAGAACAATGAATCTGAGCTTCCATGAGGAAGTAAGTAGCTCAAATCGTAATTCATTAAAAGCATGTTAATGCATAGCTTCTTTCAAAATATTTCCTAAGTATCAGATTTATCTGTGTTCAAGAAAGAAAGGTTGATGAGGACCGCACCAAGTCTCCACCTCACCACAAGATTTCTGAGACACCTATTGTCCCAGTAGAACAAGTATCTGAGCCTGATGTTCATACTCAGGTAACTCTGAAACTATACTTCACTTCTACTCAGATATCTACCAAAGTTTTGAAACTCACTCAAACTCTTTCTTTCAAAGCTCAAACAGATGCAAAGGTGTTCCATTGAAGAAACAAGGACCTACTTCACTTCTTCAAAGCTCACACTTGCCAAAGCATATTGAATGCTTCAAGAAATGGCGGTTAAGGTGCTCGATCTCTCAAATATTGAGAATAACGATCAACCAACCAGACGGCACGAAGCTCGACCGAAACATATGTCCAAGCAATGTTCGCCATGTAACATACATATGTAATTTACTACACAAGGAGTTTTCCAGAAGTGGCGATAGTTTGATACATGCCTTTGAACAAAGTGATGATCGACAAGATTACAGATGGCATTCAAGCCGCCTCTGCATCGCAATTCATACCTTCCGAACAAGAAGAAGTTAAAGCGTAAGATCACTATCCCTAAGTGATCAATCTCAGATCTCAAGATGATGAGGAGGAAGAAATGAATGAAAATTTCTTTGATGAACCTCCCACTAATCATCACCAAAAGGATGATAATGACAAAAGGATGATGATGATGCTCCCGCATCAGAACCGGAGGAATTTCAGAGAAATAATGCCTCACCGAAAAGCAAACCGAGAAGACTTCACGTAAATCTCCGCCTTCATCACCTCGTAGATCTACTCATCCATCTTCTCACCAACACGCTAGCCCTACCGAAAGTAAGTAGTCGAGCTTTCAAGAAACCAATCGTAAAATATTAAACACTCGCACCGTAAGTGCTCAACTCGTATAACTGCTGAAGAAGAACAACACCCATCTTCAATCGAAGATCAAATAGCTCAATCCAGAGAAAGGCTTGATCAACTAGAAGATCAATACCAAAGAAATGAATGCTTACTCATGTTAACGAGCTACGGATGTTGTGCAAGAGATCGCCAAAGAACTCGACATCAAGAAGTATTCAAGACAAGCATGATGCTAAGGCGCATCATCTTCAAAGAAGTACCATCCTCCTCCCGTAAAGGAAAGAAGCCAATCTCGAGATGGTTGCGGACTTGATACAATTGATGAAAATGTCCAAGAGGATGAAGATCACCGCTAATCCCTTAGATGATGAAGAAGACAAGATTTCAGACACCGCCATGAACATCTAGCGTTTCTCACTTAAAAAGAAAGTTGATTGCACCTACAATCTTCAACAAACCGCCAAACATCCACTCATGAGTACATGAGCAGTACCAAGTACTAGCTACTCAATAAGGAAATGTCTTCACAAAACAAGGAAGTAATCGCCAGCCCTCTCGAATGAGAAAGTTCATGAGCTCATCACCAGAGAACAACTAGCATGAACATTGCTCGTAAAGATCTGGAATGACAAGGGACGATGATGTCTTTAGCTGAAAAGCTTTTCAAGAGGCAAGTTACACCGAAAAGCAGATGCCATCCTAGGCCCATCAAGGTAGCTCACCGATAGGACAATGGACTTATCAAACAAAATCAGAGCTCAAAGCCAACTTCGGTTGGTCACCGCCACAACTATTTACAAGGGCATTTTGACTCTCTCGATTCCTTTATGAGACCGAGTCACCCAACAATGACTAAGGGGAAAGAAAGTACAACTGGACCTCAAAGTCAGGGAATGGAAGAAGGAGATGAAAACAAGAAGAAATCTAGAGTCAGCCGTAAAGGAAGAAGAAAACTTCCCACCACCACTGTAATCTATGAATCCTTCTCAAGCCAAGCCGCTCAGAGACCCATCAAGGAACCAAAATGGTAACAAGGGCCATGGCACAGAAACCTCCAAGGAGTACCAAGGATCCAAGGAGAAGACAAGTTAGAGGGATTGATGAATCTTCTGAAGAAGAAGAAGAAGAAGAAGAAGGTCAAATCAAATCCCAGGGCAATGAAGAAGGCTGCAAAGATCTCACAAGAATTGATCTTGATGAAGATGATGAAGAGACTGATGAAGATGAAGCTCCTCTTCACAGAAATAGGAAACTTGAAAGCCTAACTGAGCCCATAGCTGCAAAGCCACTAGTAGCTAAAACACCCTCCGGAAATACCAAGTCTATCCAGGGTGGTAGTTCTTCAAGCAACAACCCCAAAGAGAATTCAAGATAGAAAAGGAACAGACTGAGAGCTGAGCAAAGACAAAGTCAACTTCCACTCAGCGTAAGAAGCCAAAATTGAGTATGTGAAGTATGACAATGATTCCTCTCCTACGTGCATCAATCGTAAAATGGCTATCGATTCGAACTTAAGCATCTATTGGTAAATTCAAGATTTCAACCAATCCATAAACAACTTATGGCATGGAGAAAGAATAAACCTACCTTGATCAACACCAATCACATCAAAGCATGGTCGATTTTGAAGTTGTCAAGAGAATCAAGCCATGAAGAAGGACCTCTCGATGATTGTCCTTATGGAAAGCCGATGATGTGCACAAACTTCAATATCACAGAATGTGCACAAGACCAAGACTTCAGGAACCCCATGAGTCGCTCTATCCCATAAGATCAATACAAGGTGACATCGATATCCAAGATTATCTACGGATACTTCAAGCTTTATATCGTAATAGAGCATGCTCGAAGTGGGGAAAGTAAGGGTCAAGCATTTTGCCAAGAAAATCCTACCAAACCTACAAAGAAGTCTGATTTGCCAGACACGTAGATGCTTGTCGTAACTCCTTTATGATGACATAAAAAGTTTGGAGATAGGAAATTTGCGCATCGATCCATAGAAACTTTGTTGAAGACTTGAAGATTGAAGACTTGAAGACTAGTTCTTAGATGTTTACTGAGCTGGTTACTCTCGTCATTCTAATATACTATGTAATTTTTGTCGATTCGCCGATCGAGCTTAAATGTGTTATGTATTAAAGTTATCTCAATCCTTGTAATTTATCCAAGAACTTACTCGTATAGTATTTTATAAAGATAACTTGTCAAGAAAGATCACACCTTGTGATTCGTTGATGTCTACTTTCTACACTTAATTATATGATTTGAAAGATCTCAAGAAATGATTAAGTGGTGGATTGTTTCATCCGTATTTGTAATAGGAAGATAGTCATCGCTGATCATCAAAATGGGGGAAATTTGTTAGATCTCAAAATGTAATTTTTATTTTATGAAGAGAAGACCAAGAAGAAGACATCCAAGCAAAGCTCAACAACTTTTGAAGATTTGAAGAATCGCACAAGATTACCGAATCGTTGTTCAGATATCTTAGCCGATATCTTGTAGACACGGGCTTCAAACAAACCGTGTCACAAGAGATATCCGAGAAATGAGATACATATTCAAGACAAGGAAAGTGTCCAGATATCCTTCGTATACCTTGAGCGCTAAACACGCTTCTAAGAAACAAGGTTGTTTCAATCAATAGTGGTATCTCAAGAATGAAGATAAGGACGGCAAAGAATCGCACAACAAGTCTAGTCTCGATATAATGCATAGTTCCGCTGACACTACAGACAAAAGTATAGTACAATGCATTTAATGCACGGGAGATGTTCGAGTAAAAGCAAGAACTTCGAGAAGAAGACAAACTAAGATTATACAGATATCGATAGTTTGAATTTGAGCCTAACGGATACTATTCAAACGGCACTCAAATTCATCTATAAATATCAACACTTAGACAACTTGAGAGAACACACGAACACAACTCGTAACACCGAATACGCTTAAAACATACGATCTTCGATCTACTCTCTCAAAGCTTTTACTTATTATCAAAGCTTTCATGACTAAAGCTTGTGATCTTGAGTAAACACCAAGTTCTAAGTGTCCCGATCCTAAACAAGCAAAGCTATCGTGAAGAAGTGAATCAAAAGATCAACTATCCGAGATTCATTCTCAACAGATATCATAAGACTGGGTCAAGAAATCAACTAGATACCATACGCCGAAAGTGTATTAAGTAACTTAGTTCACAGAGCTATCTCAATAATCAAAAGTTATTAAGACGCCATCCGACAACTCAAACCGAAACCAACACCAAAACCGCGTGAGTACAGAAGTACTTAGTTGAAAAATCGTGAATAACTCAAGGTTACCGAGTATAGGAAGTACTTGATTTGGAAACTAAGGAATAACTCAAGGTTTTTGAGTATAGGAAGTACTTAGCTTGGGAAGCTAGGAACAACTCAAAGGTTTCGAGTATAGAAGTACTGGTCAAGAAGCTAGAACAACTCGGGGAACTTGTCAGAACCAATTGTTCGTAATCTTAGAATAGGATTTTGTAAGGTTATCTCAATTATCTCGTTTAGTGAATTCTAGGTCTCGATAGACCAAGTGGATTAGTGGAGGATTACGCCACCTCGATACCACTATACTTGTCGTGTCATTTACATTTCAGATTTATACTTCAAGAACACACACACACTTATTAACTGCTTTACACTTATCTTTATTAAAGTCTTCCGTGACTGATTCTAAGTATCGATATCCATTCATATCCGAGAAATATTTGTTATCGACAAAAGTTTTAAAAGACTATTCACCCCCTCTAGTTTTTACTTGCAAGATCTCGACCAATGTAATGACTATCAGCCATTCTTTATCACTTCGATCATTTCGCCACTTATGGCTTCGAGGTGGAGCATAATGTTATTTTTCCATTTCCGTAGTTCTCCGTTTGAGAACGGGTGCATCACTCGAGACATACCGCACACTTAACACACAAATTAAATAGTCCTAAAATGGACAAAGTTCCTTCACCTATCTGGGATCTAGGTTCAAAGGCTGTATGCTTGTGAACCTCCCGCCCGATACCACTTGTTGGTCCAGATAACGCAAAGTAAAAGACTGGGGGTGAATAGTCTTTAAAACTTTTGTCGATAAAACTATTTCTCGATATCTCAGTAGATATCCGATACTTAGAATCAGAGCGAAGACTTAAGATAGATAAGTGTAAACAGCTAAAGTATGTGTGTGTGTTGTCAAATGTAAATACAGAAAGGTAAATAACACAAGAAGTATAGTGGTATCCGGAGGTATGAATCCTCCAACTAATCCACTTCGCCTTCCAGACCTAGAATTCACTAGAATAGATAATCGAAGTTCTCCTTACAAAAATCCTATTCTAAGATTCCTTTAAACAAATGGTTCCCAACCAAATATTCCCCCGAGTTGTTCCTGCTTTCACCAAGTACTTCGCATCGTAAACCTTTTGAGTTATTCCTCAGCTTCCCAAGCTAAGTACTTCCTATACTCAATAACCTTGAGTTATTCCTCAGTTTCCCAAATCAAGTACTTCCTATACTCCAGAACCTCGAGTTATTCGATTTTTCAAACTAAGTACTTCGTACTCCACGCCATTATGGTGTTGGTTTCTTTGAGTTGTCGATGAGCTTCTTTAATAACTTATTCATTATTCAGATAGCTCGTGAATCAAGTATACTTAATACACTTTTCAATGTATGGTATCTTGTCTTTTATCGACCCAAGTCTTAGATAAGTGTTCAAGAGAATGAATCTTTATACTTGATCTTTCGCTTCAACTCTTTCACGTATAGCTATGCTTGTTTAGGATCGTGACACTTAGAACTTTAGTGTTACTTCAAGATCAAAAGCTTTGGTCGCAATGTAAAGCTTTGAGGATAAGTAATTTGCTTGAGAGAGTAAGATGTTCAAGAAGTTCTTGTTTCAGCCGTGGTGTATCTTCTCAAGCGCCTAAGTGTTGATATTTATAGATGAATTTGAGTGCCATTTGAATAGTATCCGTTAGCTCAAATTCAAACTATTGATATCTATGTATCAGAAAGGTGTTTTGTCTTCTTCTTCGTGTCGCCGCTTTTGTTCGTATATCTCCGTCTGCATTAAATGCATCAGACTATACTTTTGTCTTCAGAGTGTCAACGAACTATGCTTTGTATCGTAAACTAGTATTATCTCGATTCTTTGCACGCCCTTATCTTCAATCTTCAGATACCACTTTATTGAAACAACTTTGTTTGCAATATATATATTTCGCTTCGTAAATGTGGTTAAAGCTCAAGGTATCTGAGAATAGATATCTGTGGACACATTCCTTGTTTTCAGATAGACCTTTCATTTCTCAGATATCTCTTGTGACACAGTTTGTTTAAAAACCTTTTGTGTCTTCAAGATATCTGGCTAAGGTATATGAAAAACTGTTTCAGTAATCTTGTGCAGTTTCTTCATGTCTTCAATGTCGTTGAGCTTGTTCTGCTTGGATGTCTTCTTCTTTGTCTTCTCTTCATAAAATAAAAATTACATTTTGAGACCTAACATCCTATACAAGATTAGCTAGACTATCATACTTAGTGGTTTCTTTACAATGTTCAAGTGAACCAAGAGTACTAATCACCTTTCCGAGACTAAGATAAGTCATCATGTTGTCGATCAAATCTAAATGATATTTCTAACAAAATATCTAATAAATTTCTCAACAAATTTCTTTTGATCAACGATGACTATCCTGACCTATTACAACTGACGAGTGAACAATCCAACACTTAATCTTTTCTTAAGATTTTCAATTCATTCAATTATGCGTAAAGTAAACATCAACCAAATCACAAGGTGTGATCTTTGCTGACAAGTTATCTTTTATAGAATACTATCTGAGAGTAAGTTCTTCAGATAAGTTACAAAGAGAGATTACAGATTACTTCAATACATAAAACAATTTAGCTCAGTCAGCAAAAATACAAAAACTACATAGTAAATTACGACAACAGGAGTAACCAAGCTCCAAGTAAACATCCTAATAGACTAGTCTTCAAGTCTTCAACTCTTCAACAAAGAGTTCTATGGATCACCGCAAATTTCCTATCTCCAAACCTTTGATGTCATCGTAATAATCATAGAGAAGTGTTACGAAAGCATCAAAGGTTCTCCGCAAATCCACACCTCTTTGTAGGTTTTGGTAGGATTTTCGACAAAATGTTCGACCCACGATACTTTCCCCACTTTCGTGCATGCTCTATTCGATATCAAAGCTTGAAGTATTCAGAGATAATCCTCGATATCCGATGTCACCCTTGTATTGATCTTCGCTAGATAGAACGACTCATGTGGTTCCACAAAGTCTTGCTCTGTTCGCTCCTCGTGATATTCAATTCGTACATCATCCGCTTTCCATATGGACATTCAGAGAGGTCCTTTCATGGCTTCAGCTTCGACAACATCAAAATCCAACCATGCTTTAATGTGATTGGTGTTGATCAAGGTTGGCTTATCTTTTCTCCATGCCATAAGTTGTTTATGGATTGGTTCAAAATCTTGAATTTACCAAGAGATGCTTAAGTTCCGTAATCCAATAGCCATTTTTCCGATTGATGCACCAGACAGAGGAATCATTGTCATACCTCACATACTCTATTTCGCTTCTTCCGCCCGAGTGGAAGTCGATTTTGTCTTTGCTCACTTTTCACCGCTCCTTCTCGCCTTGAATTCTTCGGGTTGTTGTCAAGAACCACCGATAGACTGCATTTCCAGAGGGTGTTTTAGTCGCTAGGGCTTTGCAACATGGGCCCTTAGCTTTCAATTTTCCTTTTTGTGAAGAGGAGCTTCATCTTCATCGCTTCTCATCATCATCAAGATTAAATCTTGTGAGAGTTTTACGCCTTCTTCATTGCCTGTGGACTTGATTGACCTTCTTCTTCTTCTTCGTAAGATTCATCAATCCTTTAACTTGTCTTCTCCTGAGCCTTGGTACTCCTTGAGGTTTCGTGCATGGCCCTAGTTATCATTGTAGTTCCTTCAAGAGGTTTCGGGAAGCATACTATTTGCAAAGCAACCAGAAGAGGAGGGTCTATTCCTGAGTGGTGGCTGGGAAGTTTTGATGTTTCTTCTTCCTTTCTGAGCCGCACCAGCTCCAGATTTCTTCTTCTTGTTTTCGTCTCCTTCTTCCCATTCCCCCTGACTTTGAGGTCCAGATTTGTACACTCTTTCCCCCTTAGTCATTGTCATTGACTCACCATAAAGGAACTGAGAGAGACTCAAATGTCCTTGTAAGAGATTGTAAAGGACCAACTTCAAGTTCGCTTGAGCCCCGATTTTGCTTGATAAGTCCATTCTCCATATCGCTGAGCTCTCAATGGGCCTAGGATGGCATCCGCTTCCAAAGAAGGTAACTTGCCTTGAAAGCTTTTTCATCTAAAGATGCATCACCGCCTTATCATTCCTGCATCTTTCTCGACTAATGACTATGCGGTTGTTCTCGAGTGATGAGCTCAAGAACTTTTTCATTTCGTAGGGGACGGAGGCAATTACTTCCTTGTTCGTGAAGACATCTCCTTGTTCGATGAGCCAAGATTGCATCTGCTCATGTATTCATGGAGTGGATATTTCGCGCTTATCAATATTGCGTGAGCAATCCTTCCTTTTCAAGTGAGAAACCGCTAAATGTTCATTGCGGTGCTCGCCAAAGTCTTGTCTTCTTCATCATCCGAGTAATCACCAAAGGATCTTCATCCTCGACATTTTCATCGATTGTGTCGAGTCCAAAGAACCATCTCGTAGATTGGTTTCTTCCTTTGGGAGGAGGATGGTACTTTTTGAAGATGATGCAGCTTTAGCATCATGTTTCTTTATACTTCTTCAAGATCGAAGTTCTTTGGTGATAGCATTCACAAGATCCTCGCTCTTTAACCTCGTAGTAAGCAATCATTTCTTGTAAGTATTGATCTTATAGTTGATCAAGCTTGTCTCGATCTAGCTATTTGATCTTCCTTGAAGATGGAGTTGTTCTTCTTCCAACAGCTTGTCCGAAAGCAGCCTGCTCGAGTGTTTAATATTTTCCATTGGTTTCTTCGTAAAGCTCAACTACATGTTCAAGAGTAATCGGTGTTGGTTAGAAGATGGATGAGTAGATTGAGGAGATGGAGACGGAGATTTCGTGAAGTCTTCTCGCAGTGCTTTTCAAAGAATTGAGGCATTATTCCTTAGCTAAATTCCTCCGTCCCCGTGCAGGGCATCATCATCATCCTTTTGTTCAGGTCATCCTTTTGGTGATGGTCATGGAGGTTCATCAAGTCATTTTCGCTTATCTCTTCCTCCTCATCATCTTCAGATACAAGATTGATCACTTCAGGAATGGTGATCTTCTGCCCATTAACCTCTTCTTGTTCAGAAGGTATAAATTGCAGAGTTTGGGGCAGAACTGGCTTGAATGTCATTTGTAATCTTGTCTGACCATCTGCCTGTTCAAAGGCTTGTATCAAATCAGGCGCCACTTCTCCGGAGAAATCCTTATGCAATAGAGTCGAATCGTAATCGCTCAGGGAACATCGCATGGATATATGTCTCCAAGTCAAGAGCTCGTGCTCTGCTTGGTTGATCCGTGATTCTCAATATTTCAGAGACTGTGAGCACCTTAACTTTGCCATTTCTGAAGCATCAATATGCTTTCAGTGGTGTGAGCTTTGAAGAAGGGAAGTAGTCCTTGTCTCAACATCGGGAGCCCGCTTGCACTTGTTCGAGCTCGAAAGAAAGAGTTTTGAGTGAGCTTCAAAACTTTTATAGATCTCGAGTAGAATCTGAGTTTAGTTTCGAGTTACCGAGTAAGTACTTCGTGCTCAGATTGTGCTATCGAGACAATAGGTGTCTCAGATATCTTGTCAGGAGGCGGAGACTTGGAAGTCTGGTCCTCATCAACCTTTCTTTCTTGAACCTGAGAATTAAAATTATCACAATACTTAGGAAATTTTATCAAGAAAACTTTAGATGACAAATCAGATATCTGAGAGGTCAATTACCTCCATGGGAGGCTCAGATATTTGTCTCTCAGAGACTTGTGCGCCTCGAATCTTTTCGTGATGAAGGCCTCGATGCCTCATCAATTTCCATAAAAGGTGGGATGTCGCAACTCGCCCCTTGCACTTCTACTGAGTCGAGGAGCCTATGAGTAGAAAGCATCGAGTAATTTAGAAGAAGTTTTAGTCAACCCAAGGTGAAGAATATTTATCATTGATTTTCATATACCTTCATACTGGAAGGCTCAATGATCTGTTCTTCAGAAACCTTGTTGGTTTCTGGGTTTTCTTCTGGCATTTCTACCCTATCTTCCTCTTTCTTAGTTGGAGCCTGTTAGAAACATTCACTTAATTTGTTAAGTAAATTATCGATAATCAAAAATGACAACTTAAGAAACATTTTATCACCGTAGGATGTGCTCAGATTTCTTAAGAGGTGAGGTTGATGACCTCTTTCTCGCTTCGAGGCAAGCTTTCCAATTTTCCTTGTCCTCAGGTTCTAACTCAAATTGAATAAAGAATTTCTATAAATAACAAGATGTTCAAGCATAAAATTTGCACAAGATAAGAGTTAAACCATTCAACCACCGATCCATGTCAGTCGATCGTCTCAAACTTGTGACCTTTCTATACATTGGTCTTCTTGTTCCAAAGATTTCTTCTTTGGAAGTTTGTGTACTTCACACCTTTCGAGTATGCAACTCTGTTGCTCGTGGTTGATCATTCGGTAGATGTCTCAGCTTGATCCTCTCATCGAAGTCAGAAGCTGCTCTTTTGCAGGATTTTCTTCAGCATACTGCATTGCTGGTAATTCAAAATGGAGTTCATTTACCATTTCATCAACCACTTGTGGTTGTTGTGGTTGTTGTGGTTGTCTGGAAGCAAAGGATTGGTCAGTAGAATGTTCTTCCAGATTTTTAAATGTGGCATTTTCATCAGCATCTGCCAGTACTAAATTACCACGGTGGCTTAATTTCATCAATGAACACAGATAATGGTCTAGCAGAGATGTCTGAACAAAAGCTTTTGTCGATAAAAACAGCCACAAGCATAGCTTCTTCAGCAGACCTAACAGCCACGGACAGATATGTCTGAACAAAAGCAACGGCAACTTCCGAAGAAGAAGACAAAACCTGCTACAGTACTATACACAGATATCAATAGTTTGAATTTGAGCCTAACGAATACTATTCAAACGACACTCAAATTCATCTATAAATATCAACACTTAGACTGCTTGAGAAGATACACACGACGCTGAAACACAGAACTTACTGAACATCTTACTCTCTCAAAGCAAATTACTTATCCTCAAAGCTTCATGACTCAAAGCTTTTGATCTTGAGTAACACTAAAGTTCTAAGTGTCCTGATCCTAAACAAGCATAGCTATCTGTGAAAGAGTTGAAACGAAAGATCAAGTATCTGAGATTCATTCTCTTGAACACTTATCTAAGACTTGGGTCAGTAAAAAGGACAAAATACCATACATTGAAAAGTGTATTAAGTATACTTGATTCACAGAGCTATCTGAATAACTGAATAAGTTATTAAAGAAGCTCATCTGACAACTCAAACCGAAACCAACACCATAATCAAGTGGAGTAATGTGAAGTACTTAGTTTGAAAATCAAGGAATAACTCCAAGGTTACCGAGTATAGGAAGTACTTGATTTGGGAAACTAGGAATAACTCCAAGGTTATCGAGTATAGGAAGTACTTAGCTTGGGAAGCTAGGCATAACTCAAAAGGTTTCGAGTACAGAAGTACTGGCGAGAAAGCCGGGGAACAACTCAGGGGGACATTTGGGAACCATTTGTTTAAAGGAATCTTAGAATAGGATTTTGTAAGGAGAACTCAATTATCTATTCTAGTGAATTCTAGGTCTCGAAGACAAGTGGATTAGTTGGAGGATTACGCCACCTCCAGATACCACTATACTTGTCGTGTTATTTACCTTTCTCAGATTTACATTTCAAAGAACACACACACACACTTTAACTGCTTCGCACTTATCTATCTTAAGTCTTCCACGCCTCGATTCTAAGTATTAGATATCTACTCGATATCCGAGAAATAGTTTTATCGACAAAGTTTTAAAAGACTATTCACCCCCCAGCCTTTTTACTTTGCCGTTATCCGACCAACAAGTGGTATCGAAAGCAGAGGTTCACAAGCCTTCAAGACCGAACCTAGATCCCCAGATAGGTGAAGGAACTTTGTCCATTTTCGAGGACTATTTAATTTGTGTGTTAAGTGCAGTATGTCTCGAAAGTGATGCACCCGCTTCTAACCGTAGAACTACGAGAAATGGAAAATAACATGATGCTCCACCTTGAAGCCATAAGTGACGAAATGATCAAGTGATAAAGAATGGCCCAATAGTCATTCAACAACTCAAACAAGTCATGGAGGTTTAATGGTAGAGACAAAGATCAAAGCCAAGGATCTTCACAAACCGATGCGCCAACAAGTGGGAGATCTACTAGTCAAGTTATTTACGAACCAAAGCCCAGAGAACTCGACATCTAAGATGCCAAGAGAAATCGCCCGATGGTCAAGCTCGTAATATCATCACCAGATCGACACTGAGCACATACAAAGGTAAACTGGGTGCTAAACGGCGAAGTCACCGCAACCGATTGAAGAAATCAGTTTAATCGAGAAAACCAAAGAAAACAAGTTCGAAGTTCTCAAGTTGAAATTTTAAAATTTCAAGCAAGGACCCACCAAACTCGAAGAACTTGATTTCAGATTTACCACTCTCATGAGTGATATATAAAGACTGGGGAAAGCAACAGATACTCCCAGTCAGAAAAGATTAAGACTATTGTCAGAAGTCTTAACCACAACTGGGAGCATACTAAATTCTTTTATTTTAACCAAGGAATGCCAAATATCACTCCAGTGGATTATGAGACAACACAAAAAGAACAAACAACTGAAAAGTTGCAGAATATTGCTCTAGTTGCTCAAGGAACTTCTGAAAAGAAGAAAAGCAAGGAAGAGACTAAGGATGCTCTTGCTACAAAGCAAATGAGCAAATATGTCAGTCGAGAAATTGAGAGAAGAAAAGCCAAAGAGAATCTGAAAAAGCATCTAGGCTCAAACTATCACCAGTACAAAAATATGCAAAGCTCGCTGAACAAGCCAAACCGTAAAGCATCATGTATCGAGGAAGCGTAAATTGAAACGATATATGTTTCTATTGTCGTAAACCTGCCACTTCAAGAAGGATTGTCCCGCCTCAACAAACTAAGGACAGTGACAAGAAAGATAGAAGAATCTTCGTAAGAAGCTAAAGCTTTGTTAATCAAGAAAGAAAGAAAATCCAAATTCAACGATGCTCTAGATATTGAGATGCATCAAGATGGTTCAGATGACTCAACTTTACAATCACTGTAATTATGTGGAGTTACTCACGATGTAATCGATTTCACCTCAAGAAAATGAAATGTGGAGTTGTCGAGATTGACCCGCATATCTCTAACATTGAAAACCGCCTTATGGTCGATGAGGTAACACATACTTCTTATACTTATGAAAGTGATGAAGAAGAAATAAAAGATCTAGAAAATCTCAGAAAGAACTTGACATCTATGGAAGAGAATTTCTAATGATCCGAGCTAGAGCCGAAATTCAAGAAGAGAAGAATTCTCTGCAAAGGAAAATTCTCAATTAGTTAAGGTATCTGAGAAAAAGGATGGTGAAAATGCATTTCTCAAAGCTCAGATATCTAAAAGTCACATAAAGAAGCAATGGCTGAATTACGAAAGAAATATGAAGATCTTCTTTCTGAGAACAAGGAACTCAGAAGAAAGAATTATCTTTTCAATCTTATGCCAAAGCTAGTGACACTCTTCATCAAGTACAATCTTACTTAAGAGATCCTTCAAAAGAAAGGACTTCAATGAATACATACATGATTGTTTTATTACTCAATAAGAGTAAGGAAAGAAGAACATTTGTGGTACTCAAAGAAGACGGTTCATGCAATCTATAGTATCGGTCAGAAGACTAAGTTTGTAGACAAAGCAAAGGCATTTGTGACTAAGCCTTTGTGGGAAAAATAGGTCAAAACAAAACCGATGGGCACGCTCAAAAGAAACACAACACCTAAAAAGTGTAAACACCCACAAAGGTATGTTCTCAAAGGGTAGAATTGCAGGAGCTGGCAAATTCTCCCATGTCACTTTTTCTGGAAAGAAATTGGACCAACCAGAGACTAGCAAAGCTGCTGAGAAAAGATCTCAGATAGATCTAAGTGCTCGAAACGGTATTGACTATAAAGGCATCGGGAAACGACTTGCTCATGAATACAAACAGGAGCAAGAACGATGGCTGAAAGCTAGAATTGCTCAAAGCAATTATCAGAAGTGTAAGTTGAATCAATCCACTGAAAATCTGAATTCCAGGGCTAGAAGAAATCTGGCAAGAAAAGCTAAGTTTGCTGAAAAGCAAACTCAGAAACCTGACAGGTATCTGAAAGCACCATATGGAGCACCTAGGAACACACCAAGGAAGAAAATAATTCTTACTAATGATAATATTCATTCAAATAGAATTCCTCCTTATGTTCCTATCAGACAAAAGAATATTTCAAAGAAATTCATTCAAAAATGGATTCCTACTGGAAGATCTTTTAATCCTGACGGTTCCATCAAAGATATGAGAACCTAATCTCCTATTTTCTTCAGTGTAATGCTTCCGGACTAAAGCACAATGGCTATTTGATAGTGGATGCGAAAGCACATGACAGAAACAAAGCAACTGGTCGACACAAAGTTTGCAAACATGTGACCGTATATCGATTTGTTAGAGGAGAATTAAATCCTCTCCGGATTTGGCAACGCCAAATTGGGAACATTAACAATCACCGACGACATATGTTAAGGATTTGAAATATAATCTATTTAGCATGAGCCAGCTTATGCATAAGGGTTTTACTATAAAATTCAAAGCAAAATACAAACTAATTGACAATGAGTCAAAGGCATACCTTAGTTGGTCATGGAAAGGCAATCTTATGTTGCCGATTGGCATCCGCCACAATCAAGAATGTCTCATGGTGAGTCAATTTGGTCACACGTAAGAGCACCGTTATGGCACAAAAGAATGAGTCACTTGAACTTCAAAACTCAATGATTTGCCAAGAAAGAGTTAGTGGTGGCCTTCCTGCAACATCTTTCGTAAAGGATGGTATCTGCTCACCGCCGATGGGGAAACAATCTAAGATCTCTTTCAAGTCCAAAATCGACACTCTAGTGTTAGACCACCGCAACTTTTACACATGGATCTTTTGAATCATCTCAGAATTAGTTATGCAGAAAGAAGTATGGTCCGTTGTTGTAGATGACTTCAAGATTCACTGGTTGTCTTTCAAACACAACCGATGCCGTGGTGGAGATACCAAACTTGTAAAAAGCTTGAAATCATGAAAATGACAAGGTATCTGTAATCGTAATGCACTATGGTAATCGAGTTTGTCAACCAAGACATAAAGGAGTTTTCAGACCAAAGGTATACAACACCAACTTTCCTCCGTAAGAACACCTCAACAAAATGGTGTTGCGTAAAGGAAAACAGAACCCTTAAAGAAGCCGCAAGGAAGATGCTAATGACATCAAATAAGTGAAATTTATCGGGTTGAAGTCAGAAACACAAATTGCTACACTCGTAATGTATGCTTGATAAACAAACACCATGACAAGACCCCTTATGAAATCTTGGTCAGACTTCTAATATCAAACATCCGAGAGTATTTCGATGTAAATGTTTTGTTCTAAACAATGGGAAAGATTATCCGAGAACATTTCAACCAAAGGCGTATGAAGGTGTATTCCTTGGTTATTCCACTAATAGCAAAGCCATGAATTTACAACAAAAGAACAAAGAAAATTGAAGAATCACCATGTCAGATTCTATGAAGGAAGTAAGAAAACACTCCTAATGATGAAATCTCGTAAAGGTTCAAAGAACTATCCGAGGGATTCTCAAGAAGAATCCTCGTAAAGGAAAAACATCATTATGGAAAGTGACGAAGAATCAACGAGAAAAGCTTGATATGCCTAGTAACAACAAGATGACTCATGCATATGATGAGGAATTTCCTATAAGTTTTCCGTAAATGGAACAAAGTTACTAAGAACCTTCATCATGAAGAGGTATCTCAAATGAAACCGCCGAATGCAAGTTCCGTATATCTCTAACATCAAAAAGTGTCGATATCCATGACATTTCCCATGTGTCAGATATCTCAGATACTGAAAAAGTATCAAATCATAATCTTAGTGATTCACATTCAAATCACTTGGATATTGATCCTACTAGTACTAAACCTATGATGAGATGGATCAAAGATCATCCTGCAAAGGATGTAATCGACCAATTAATCAAGGTGTTAGGACTAGGAGAGCAATAGTAAAATGCTAATTTTCTTCGATGTTTTATCTCAAATATTGAACCTAAAATATAGAAGAAGCATTAGGAGACCAAGACCGGATCTCTCGCAATGCAAGAAGAGTCGATCAATTTGAGAGAAACAAAGTCCGGAAACTAGTTCCATTTGTAGAAGGAATATCTGTGATTGGAACTAAATGGGTTTTCGTAAACAAGATGAATGAATCGTGAAATAACCGTAAACAAAGCAAGATTGGTTGCCAAGGATTTACCTGCATCAAGGCTTAGATTTTGATGAGTCATATGCACCAAATACGATTGATGCAATAAGACTCTTTCTAGCCTTTCATAAAGATTTTAAAGTTTATCGATGGATCTCAAAAGTGCATTCTTGAATGGTGAACTTGCGTAAGAAGTTTATGTCGAGCAACCACCGGCTTTGAAGTTTCTAAAGTAGAATGGTCTATAAACCATGTAAAGCTCAGATGGATCAAACAGCTCCAAGAGCATGGTATGACACTTTGGCCAAATACCTTCCGGAAAGTGGTTTCAAGAAAGGTGAAGTTGATAAAACTTTATTTACCTTAAATCATGACGGGAAACTACTCTTAGTTCAAGTATATGTTGATGACATCATATTTTGATCTAAGGACAAGCAACTTTGTAATGACTTTGCAAATCTCATGAAAAGCAAGTTTGAGATGAGCATGATGGGAGAAATGAATTATTTTCAGATTGCAAGTCAAGCAACTCAATGATGGAATATTCATTAGTCAAACAAAGTATGCAAAAGATATGCTCACAAAATTCAATCAAGCCTTCAAAAGAATGCTAAGATACCTATGAGCATTGGAACCAAAATGACCTATACCGAATCGATAAGAGTGTGGAAGAACATAAGTATAGGAAATTGATAGTTCACTACTTTACCTCACCGCAAGTAGACTGATATTCAATACGCCGCTGGAGTGTGTGCTAGATTTCGCATAAACCGATGCAAACACACTACAACGCTATGAAAATATTAAGGTATGTAAAAGGTACAAGATGTAGGATTGTGGTATCCTAAAGAAAGCGATTGAGTTTAGTGGGTACTCGACGATTTTGCCGGATCATCGCTGATAGGAAAAGCACCTCGTGAACTTGTCAAGCACTAGACTTATCTCGTGGTTTAGCAAGAAGCAAAACTCAATTGCAACTTCTACCACAGAGGTCAATATATTGTCAAGTTGTTGTGCAACACAAATTCGTGGATACAACAACAACTTAAAGACTATGGACTCGATGAAAAGAAAACTCCCATTTTCTCGTGACAAGACAAGTGCTATTATGATTACACGTAATTCTAAATTTCATGCCGTAACAAAGCATATTGATGTTAGACATCACTTCATCGTAGACCATGTTGAAAAAGGCAATATAGAGATACTCAAGATTGGCATTGCATCAACTTGCGATATCTTCACTAAGCCACTACAAGAAAGTAGATTCTTAGCCTTAAGACATAGTCTTGGACTAATGGAACTACCAATGAACCGAAGAGTTCGTAAACTGAACGGACATCCAGAGAAGAGGTATCCGAATGTATCCGAGAAGAGAAATGAGAACTGAACGGGTATCTAGAAGTCAAAAAGGCTAAAGAGCAAAGATACTTAAGATCTCGAGACTAAACTCGATATCTAGTTCACTCAAAGGAGGGGAATACAAAAGAGAATAGTACAACCGTCTGCAAATAACTACTCTTGAAATTTGTATTATTTCTATCCTTGTGTAAAACTTGGACCAACAATTGAGTATGAGATAAACTCAGATACAAACAGTGTTCTTAGTCACACAGAATTGTGATTCAGATAGCAAATCGCCAAAATTCATTAAATGGGCACAATTACACTTGTTGATTGTGATCATTGCTGAAGAAGCAATGGTGACCCTTGATGAAATTAAGCGTTTGATCTTAAGGGACGAAATTAATTCTCTGAAAATAGTGGACTGTTGAAATTCAGTAGATATTTTAAAACTTTTGTTGGTCCTTGATCAAAATCTAAACAGATATTCCTAACATAGTCTAAAGTAAGAAATAAAAAAAAAAACACAAGTGGAAATCTAACCATCGTCGGGGTGGCCGTCAACTCGACATGAAAGCTCAGATCAGAATCAAGACACTGCTTTTCCTCCGTAGTGTTCTAGCTCACGCCCATTTCTCGTGAGCCGGCAACATGTTCTCAAACCTATGACCGCACTAACTCCGAGACCTCGCCTCGTGAAAACCTCGATGTCTAGATTGTCGGATGTAGGTAGGAGTAGTCATCAGGTCAAACTCCCAATCCATATACTCGCCTTTGTTGTCAATCAATGACGGCGAGAAGATGTTGTTTTGTTGTTCAATTGTCCTCACCCGCTTCGCCCATCGCCTCTCGATCTGAGCCTCCACCTCAGCCTAAAACCGTAAAATGCAGATATCATGAGTTACAGTTTTTTCATAATAACTTGTACTACACAAATATGAACTTTAACCAAAATTAACGTACCACAATAGCCTGACCATCACAACCCATCCGTCGTTTCTTCACCGCTCTTTGAAGTACTCAAGGCGTATTCTTCTCCTCAAGACACCAAGAACATATGAAACACAAAACACATTAAAGGTAAACATTTAGCTAGGAACTAATTAAAGGCAAACATTTAGCTAGGAACTCATTAAAGGTATAGAAATGAAACACAAAACACATGTACGAATAAACTGACCAAATTAGATGTACATTTACAGATTTCACGTGATGCGTAAGAACAGCTTGCGACCCGTAGTGGTAAATGGCCACCCCTTTACCCTCGCACGCTGGGCCGCCTGCTCGCCCGCAATCACTGGACATCAACTCGAGTCCAAGAGGGCCACCCAAAGCGCCCACCTCCTCATCACACCATGCGTGCCTTTTGTTTTGTCGCCACATCCTTTTCATAGTGTAACTATATCCTTGTATCGAGACCCAGGACTCGAAACAAGGCCATATCAGGTGGAGCAACCTATTGGGAATGAAGTACTTTTTCTACATTCCCAATTCCAGACAACATCCAAATTACATAACGTAAACCGAGACATCAATTTAATAAGATAACACAACATAACATATTCAATGGTGACTAACATATCACCCAAGTTAACATACCACTCACATATAGTGGCTAACATACCACTCACATTGTCCTAAAATTTACTAGCACAGTGGTGACTAACATATCACCCAAGTTCAGCAGCTAACATACTACTCACATACAGTGGCTAACATACCACTCAAATTGTCCTAAAATATACTAACACAGTGGTGACTAACATATCACCCAAGTTAACATTCCACTCACATATAGTGGCTAACATACCACTCACATTGTCCTAAAATTTACTAACACGGTGGTGACTAACATATCACCCAAGTTCAGCGGCTAACATATCACCCAAGTTCAGCGGCTAACATACCACTCACATTAAAACAACGAGTATAACAACAAATAAAGGAATGCCAGATTCAAACTTACCCGCAACTCATCAAAGTACTCGCCTCTCATCCGGTCCGAGATGCACGACCACTTCGCCTCCGGCTCCTCTCGTCCCGAAGATGTCACCTAGTTTAGCGGCTGCATCTGAAGGCCATAACCTGTTTATCAATGTATAAGATAGAAGAAACAAATACTAATTAGTATAGTATAACAATGATGTGACATAAATTATCTTAAGGTATGTTCTATATATATAAAGGAATGCATAATACTTACTTGTCTTTACCCAGTGGGAAACAGCACAGGCTTCCCGTTCCAATGAGCCCCGACCTCGAGCTTGGTGTAGGGACAATCATCATCCTATAAGTTCCTGAAGATCGAATTCGAGCCCCTGCTCAAACCAGGTGGCGTCTCAAGAACTGTAGAGCGGCTGCTCTGACTAATCTGCTCCTCTGAGTCAGACCCCCCTCCTCGACTACCCCCTAACTGGCCGCATGGGGGAGGACGGTATGTGGGTCGCCTATGTTGCGGCATCTGCAAAAACATGCAACAAATACAGGAAAAATGTGTTAGTATATACCTACATACATTTTGAAATACATTTTGAAAAGCATGTAAATCACAAATACTTGATATTATCAACAACTAACTAGTTATATACATAATCTACCCTTCTCACATACCCGTAAGGCCCTCGTACGCCTACATACCGTCCTCGTGCGATCTATCAAATCATCACGAGCCTGACAGAGTTTTTGCTTGTTCATCGACAACCTCTTGGTACGAAGTTGGTAATTAAGTCGCTTTTCTCAACGCACTCAACTTTGGAGCAGCACGATAGGTATCGCACTAACCAAATTCGCTTTGTCGTTTCCTGCTTAGATATTCAAGAAACACCACTTGTCGTGCTTGAGTCGCCAAGATAAATGGTTTCGTACTTAGTTTTGTACCTCTTTTGATGGTTTATGACAACCATTCATACTGCTCATTCTTCTTCGTACCAAGTGGATTAGGATCATACCAGTCAACATCAAACAAAAAGGTTCTTTTCAAGGGCAAACCGGGATATTCTAGGCGCACTATTCGTTTCAGCTTCCCGTGGAAATCATACAAATCACCTGGTCCTAAATCTTGCCCCCTGACACACACACCAGAATTGTTTGTAGCCATAGCCGTGTTAGAGTCAATCGTATGGAACCTAAGTTCATTGACTATGTAAGATGGGAATGTGTAGACCTTTTTGAATGGTCCCTCTGCTAGAGCACTCAAGTAAGGGCATGTGACGTTGTTGACAGGATCTCGGACATACTCCTTGAACCAATCTGGAAATTCTGATTCCATCTTTGAGTCAAGGAGTTCTTCAAGCGTATCCTCTGCCATCTAAGGATTCTTCTCCAGACAACGCTCTTTGAAAACGCTGTGGACATTGACATGATTATAAGTCTACATACTAGCTAGGAGGATTTTAGTTAAAAGTTCAATTTTAGTTGCTTTTAATAAGGTAATCACCCAGCAAATATCACCATATACTTGTCAACCTCAGCACAATTCATGAGGACATAATATTGAGCCGCCTCAGCCTCCTTATCCGCCGATATTATTTCTTACTCGTCCCAAAGGTCTACCCGAGATCCTAAAATGATAGGGAAACATCATCATCCTCTTGAATTTCAATGTGTCTGTTTCGAGATGGCCTAGATGCCTTTGTCGGACGTGGTCCTCAAAGTAATAGGAGCGTATGTTGCGCTTCTCTTGAACGCATTTATCGCAATCGATCCTTCATGTCTTCCTTTGTTCTCGACATATTTCTTCAATTTTCCCAAGTACTGTAATATATATTCGTAAGACGTGTTAGAAATGAAAATATATCCGCTATTTTAAGTACATGATTGCAATTATTTCACACCTCTCGATGGATACATCCATCGACATCGAACCGTCCAAAGAAGTCTTGCTTCATGTGGAAGGTGAATCGCAAGTGCTCCATAGAATCAAAGAAACTCGTGGAAAGATACGCCGAGCTTGCATAGAATCAATGTTATGTTGCTTTCAAGATTTGCTAACACTTGATCGTGAACCACCCTTGTGCATAAATTCTGAAAAATAAGCTCACTTGATAGCGATCCGCATGTGTTTAGGTAGCGCTTCAAATGCAACCGGATAAGCCTCTCCATGAACACATGACAGCTTGGCTCTTCATCCCAAACATCTTTGTCTTCTTCAAATCCACACCGCCCAATTTTGAGGCGAATTGTCGGGAACTTCAATGCCTTCACCCAATCAAACAAGATTGACCTAGATTCATTGTCAATTGTGTAGCATGCCTCGGGCCACTTACCTTCACCATTCCTCTTTGTCAATTCCGCCGCTTACACCATGTATCCAACTCGCTCTAGATTTGACATTATCCTTTATTTTTTGGGAATGTTGCAAATTGTGTTGAAGCGCTTCAACACGTTCTTCTCAATGTGCATGAAATCTAGGTTGTGACGTATAAGAAGACTGCTCCAATAAGGCAAGTCCCAGAAGATGCTTCTCTTCTTCCATCCACATTTGTTGCTAATTTTCTTGTTATGCATCTCCCACCCAAGTTCAGTCACTTTCATAAGACCCAACCTATCAATCTCCGCAAGAATTTTTGCACCAGTAAGTCGTCTCGGGGCTCCTTTCTTTTCTACTTTATTTTTCAAGAATTGATCCCTGTTTTTCCTGAACGGATGATTACTTGGTAGAAACCTACGATGACAATCAAACCAACATACCTTCCCGCTATCCTTTAGTCTAAATGCACCAGTGTCCTCCAAACAATGTGGACATGCATGTTTTCCGGCGGTTTTCCTTCCAGATAGCATGGAGTACGCAGAAAAGTCACTCACGGTCCAAAGTAGTGCTGCTCTCAAGGTAAAGTTCTTATTGGTTGACACATCATATGCAGGGATACCCTTCTCCCACTGCTCAATCAGCTCCTTGATCAGGGGTTGCAAGAAGACATCCAACGTCATTCCTGGATCTTTTGGCCCAGGAACCAACACAGTCAAAAACATGAATGGTTCCTTCATGAACTCACCGGGAGGCAAGTTGTACGGAGTGAGCCTCACTGGCCAACAAGAGTACGCCCGTTCATTTCCAAACGGGTTAAAACCATCCGTACAGAGCCCCAATCGTGTTGGTCCAGATAACGGAAAAGTAAAAGACTAGAGGGGGGGGGCTGAATAGTCTTTTTCAAACTTTTGTCGATAAACACAATTTCTCAGATTTCTATGAAGATATCTGATACTTATTTTCAGAGAGCGGGAGACTTTTTGTGATAAGTGCACGTTTCAAAGAAGATATGTGTAAATACTTAGCAAGGTAAATAAAGCAAGTAATAAAATGCGTAAAGTAAATAACACAAGTCTTTATAGTGGTATCCAAGGTGGCGAATCCTTCAACTAATCCACTTCGCCTTTCTCGCACCTAGAATCCACTAAGACAAATAATCGAGGTAAGCTTACAAGTATCTTCTCTTGATTCCTAAATACACCAGTTCCCAACCAAGTGTTCCCCGAGTTATTCCCTTTTCTCATCTAAGTACTTCCGCATCGTAAACCTTTTCTCGAGTTGTTCCTTAGTTTCTTAAACTAAGTACTTCCTATACTCCACGCCTTTTGGTGTATAGTTTAGGTTTATTTGTCAGGTGAGCTTCTTTAATAACTTATTCAGTTATGCAGATAGCTCTGAGAATCAAGTATACTTAATACACTTTACAATGTATGGTATCTTGTTCTTTATCGCCCAAGTCTATGACAAGTGTTCAAGAGAATGAATCTTTATATGAAATCTTAATTCAACTCCTTCACAAATAACAATGCTTGTTAAGGATCGTGACACTTAGAACTTTTGTGCTTAGAATCAAGAGCTTTGGTCGCAATGTAAAGCTTGAAGATAAGTAGTATGCTTGAAAGAGCTTGTGAGTATTCAGCAAGTTCAAGGTGTCAGGTTCAGGTATCTTTCAAGCATTCTAAGTGATGATATTTATAGTTGAAAATCATGTCGCTTGAATAGTATCTCGTTTAATGAAATTCAAACTATTGATATCCTAAAATAGTAATCGAAGACGCTGTCTCTTTTCACATATTTCCTCTTGTTCGTATGTCTTTGTCTGCATTTATCAGATTGTACTATTTTTGTCCTCAGAGTGCCAACGAACTATGCACGCTTCAAGCATCATGTCCCTTTCCGTAGACTATCATAACTCCGCATACCGCTTGTTAAAAATATATTGTTTCTCGGAAACATAATCTTTATCCAAGGTATCCGAGTGTAGATATCTGGGCACTTTTCCTCGCTTTCGTAAACCTTGCATTCTCGTATATTTTTGCAACACTGCTCATTGAAAAACACTTGTTTCTTCGAGATATCCGACATAGGTGTCCGATATTTGTCTTCAAAGAATTTGAGCAATTTTCAAATCTTCAAATCCTGAACTTCTCCCATTGGATGCCTTCTTCTTGGTCTTCTTCAGAAATAAAAAGATACATTCAGAGACCTAACATCCTATACAAGATTTGCTAGACTATCATACTTAGTGAGTTTCCTTTTTACAAAGGTTCAAGTGAACCAAGAGTACTAACCACCTTTCTCGAGCTAAGATAAGTCATTAGGTTCGATCAAAATCTAAATGATATTCCTAACAAATTTCCCCATTTTGATCACCAACGATGACTATCTCGACCTATTACAACTGGATGAGGAAACAATCCACAACTTAATCAACTCATAAGATCTTTCAATTCTTTCAATTATGCGTAATGTAAACATCAACCAAATCACAAGGTGTGATCTTTGTCGACAAGTTATCTTTTATAAATAGATATCCGAGAGGTTCATCAGATATGTTACAAGTAAAAATTCAGAGATAACTTAAATACATTTCAGCTCAGTCAGCAAGATACAAAATACATAGTTTAAATTAGGACAACAGGAGTAACCAAGCTCCAAGTAGACATCCTAATAAACTAGTCTTCAAGTCTTCAAACCTTCAAGTCTTCAATCAGCAGATCTATGGATCAATTTGCAAATTCCCTATCCCCAAACCTTTTGATATCATCTGAGTAGTCAAAGAGCAGAATCCTGACTATCATCTCAAGAGCTCGCAAATCCACAAACTTCCTTGTAGGTTTTGGTGGGATTCTTCTTGGCAAATTGTTTGACCCATAGATACTTTCCCCATTTCCAGGCATGCTCGATTCTGATATCTGATAGCTTGAAGTATTCATATATGATCTTCAGATATCTGATGTCATCCTTGTATTGATCTTCAGTCAAGTAGAAGGACTCATAGGGTTCCACAACAAGTCTTGCTCTTGTGCCTGTTCCAGTGATGTTGGAAATTCTGTGCACATCATCTGGCTTTCCATAATGACATTCATCAGAGAGGTCCTTCTTCATGGCTTCTATTCTCTTGATTACTTCAAAATCCAACCAGGCTTTGATGTGGTTGGTATTAATCAAGACTGACTTGTCTTTTCTCCATGCCATGAGCTGTTTATGGATTGGTTCTGGAAATTTTTCATTTACCAGTAAGTGCTTGAGTTCCGTAATCCAAGAGCTATTCTTATGATTAATGCACCAGAGAGAGGAGTCATTGTTGGTCTTCACATACTCAATCTCGCTTCTTCAAGCCCGAGTGGTAGTTGAAGTTTTGTTCACCTCACTGCTCCTCCTTTGTCTTGAATTCTCCCTTGGGGGATTGCTTGAAGAACCACCCTGGATTGACTTGGTATTTCCAGATGGTGTTTTGCAGCTATGGGCTCAGATAGGCTATCAACTTTTTTCTTTTTCTGTGAAGAAGAGCTTCATCTTCATCAGTCTCTTCATCATCATCATCAAGATTAATTCTTGTGAAAGTTTTGCAGCCTTCTTCATTGCCCTCGATTTGATTTCGCCTTCTTCTTCTTCGTAAGACTCATCAATCCTCTTACTTGCTTCTCCTCGAGCCTTGGTACTTTTGGAGGTCTTTGTGCCATGGCCCTTGTTACCATTGTTGTTTCTTTAGTCGATTGTTGGAAGTAGCTACTATTTGCAAAGCACTGACTTGATGAGGGCTCATTTATTCGAGTGGTGGGAAGTTCTCTTGTTTCCTTCCTTTCTCGAGCAAAGACCAACTCTAGATTTCTTCTTTCCTTCCCCGACCTCGAGGTCCAAATCCTTCCCCTTAGTCATTGTTCGACTAAGTACCACAAAGGATTCTAAGAGAGATTCAAAATTCCTTGCAAGTAATTGTAGGCAGAACTAACTTCAAGTTCAAATTTGAGCTCGATTTTGTTTGATAAGTCCATTTTCCTTATCAAGAAGCTCGCCAATGGGCCTAGTATGGCATCCGCTTCCATCGGTAACTTGCCTCATGAAAAGCTTTTTCAGCTAATGATACATCATCGTCCCTTACCATTCCCATATCCTTCTGAGCAAGGACCATACTGGTTGTTATCTGAGTGATGAGCTCAGTGAATTTCTTCATATCTGAGGGGACGGAGGCAATTACGTCTTTGTTCTGTGAAGACAACTCCTTTTTAAGATGTGCCAAAACTTGGTATCTATTCATGTATTCGGGAGTGGACATTCGCGCTTGGTGAATACTTCAGAGCAATTAGCTTCCTTTTCGATGAGAAACCGCTAAGTGTTCATTGCGTGTTCGCCAATGTCTTGTCTTCTTCATCATCCGAGTCATCAACCCAAAGGATCGGCATCCTCTAGCACTTCTTCATCAAGGTTTTTGAAGGCGGCAACCATCTCAGATATGGGTTTCTTGCCTTTGGAGGATGGTTTCTTTGGTGAAGATGCATCCTTAACATCATGCTTTTCTTCAGATACTTGTTCAGCATCTAGCTCCTTAGCAATATAATCAACAAATCCGAGCTCTTTTTAATCTCGCAGTAAGCTTGCTTTTCAAGGGTTTGTTCTTCAAGTTTATCTAGCTTGACTGGATTCAAATATCTTTTCTTCCAATGAAGATGTAGCCGTTTTCTTCCTCCAATGCTTGTTCGAGTTGAGCAACTCTGGCTTTTGCATCCACTATTTTCTGAGTGTTTTCCTCAGAGTGCTCAACTACTTTTTCAGTAGTGTCTTTTTGTTGAGGAGATGGATGGGTATATTTCTGAGGAGATGGAGGAGGGGATTGTTGTGATGTCCTCTCAAAGGTGCTTTTCAAAGAACCGAGGCATTGTTTCCTTGTGGAATCCTCCCGCCCCCGTGTGGGCATCATCATCATCTTTCTTATCCTCATCCTTGTGATGGTCAAGGAGGATTTCATAATTATTCTCATCCTCCATCTCTTCTTCATCTTCGAGACCAGTTGATCACTTCGAATAATGACCGCTTGCCCATTAACTTCCTCTTGTCGTAGGGTATGTACCGTGGAGTCCGGGCAAAGTAGGCTTGAATACCATCCGCATTCGTCTAACCATCCATTGGGTGAAAGCTCGATCAGCTCGCCACTTCCTCGACAAATCCTTATCCATCAATGTTCAAAGAATATTGTTCAGGGGAACATTGCATGGACGAGTTTTCCAAGTCAAGGGCTCATGCTCTCCGGTGTGGTGATCACCACCTTTAAGATCTCGATAGATCGGAGCATCGAGCTTTTATCATTTCAAGCATTTCGATGCTTTGGCAAAGTGCGCCTTCAAGAAAGGAAGGTGTCTTCTTTCTTATCAACAGGACCTTAGTGGCACTTGTTCGAGCCTCAAAGAAAGTGTTCAATTAATTTCAAAACTATAGTAGATATCCGGCTTTAGAGTAGAAAGGTATCCGAAGTTACCTGTGATGTGCTCGATGACTTGACTCCGAGGTTCTAGTGCCTCGATATCTAGATATGAGGAGGAGACTGGAAGTCGATCCTCGCCATCTTTCTTTCTACTTGAACCCGAGATTAGAAACATAACACTTAGGAAATTTTATCAAGAAAAATTTTATCGACAAATCGATATCCGAGAGGTCAATTACCTCAACCGCCGGAGGCTCGATATTGTTCTCGTAGACTTGTGCGCCTCGAAGTTTTTCTTGTGATGAAGGCTTTGATGCCTCATCAATTTCCATTTGGGGATTGAGCGGCACCCTCAAAGAACTTCTACTTCTTTTGAACTCATAAGTAGAACATGTTAGTTTGAGAAAATGATCGTAGATTTGCTCTTTGAAGAATATAGGTATCTCAATGAAATACCTTCTCCGCAATGTTCAGATTTGTTCCTCGTAGACCTCGAAGTCTCTCGGATTCTTCTCAAGAGATAGACTTTTTTCTCTTCATTTTCTTCTCGCTTGGAGCCTATTAGAAACAAACACTTTATAGTATTAGTAAAGCACATATCTCGAGATGTTATATCTTAAGGAACTATCTTCTACCGTGAGATGTGCTCCTGCTTTAAGTGGTGAGGCTATGGAAGCCTCCATCTATTCTCGAGGTAAGTTTTGCAATTCCTCTTGTTGTTTTGTTTCTAATTCAGTAATAAAGAAATTTCATTAAATAACAAGATTTAACAAACAAAAAATATCACAAGTAGAGAGTTAAACCATTCACCACCGAGCAATGTCAGTCGATTGGTCTCGAACTTGTGACTCTTCCATGCGCTGGTCTTGTTGTTCCATTTTAGCTTCTTTGTTTGAAGTTTCGTACTTCATCTTTCCCGAGTATGCAACCTCAGCTTGCCCCCGGTTGATCATTCGAGTAGATGCCTCGCTTGATCCCTCTCATCGAGTCGGGAACCCGCTTTTGCGTGTTTTTCAAAGAAGGAAAGATGCCGTATCGTAACTCAAGTACCATTTCAAAGCAGATCCACATCCGTCATTGTGGTTGGTGTGGTGGTTCAGATCCGATGGAGAAGGTGATGCTATTTGGGGCTATCCAAATCGCTGAGATGACTTTTAAGTGTCGAGGCAATGGCGATCCTCCAACACTAATCTATCACTCATCGAGCATCTTCAATATGCTTCATTTTTCGCTCGATGGTGTAATTTGTCCAAAGGACTCGACACAATGCTTCTTCAAGAATTTTGAAACAAAAGCTTGTTCAAAGAACTCGTGATGTAGATTCTTCTTCAGATACCTCTACACTAGTTACTTTTTCAGTAACCTTAGCCCTTTTTGATTTCTCTAGGACTTGAGAGATGACTAATTCATCATCTTCGTCGTCAGAGCTCTCATCAGCATTAGGAACTGATTGGTCCATAATCCCTGTGGTTTCTGCAGATAGGGCTTGGTACCTACCTGTTAGATATTTTGTTAGAATATCTGTTTAGATTTTGTTCAGCAACATGATGACTTATCTTAGTCTCAGAAAGGTGATTAGTACTCTTGGTTCACTTGAACATTGTAAAAGAGGAAACCCACTAAGTATGATAGTCTAGCTAATCTTGTATAGGATGTTAGGTCTCAAAATGTAATTTTTATTTTATGAAGAGAAGACCAAGAAGAAGACATCCAAGCAGAAAGCTCAACAACATTTGAAGATTTGAAGAAAATTGCACAAGATTACTGAATCTGTTATTCAGATATCTTAGCCAGATATCTTAGACACCTAATGCTTCAAACAAACTGTGTCACAAGAGATATCTCGAGAAATGAGATACATATCCGAAAACAAGGAAAGTGACTACAGATATCTATTCTCGATACACTCGAGCATTAACCACGCTTCGAAGAGAAACATATATTGCAAACAAAGTTGTTTCAATAAATACAAGTGGTATCTCAAGAATGAAGATAAGGATATGCAAAGAATCGCATAACAAGTCTAGTCTCCGATATAAAGCATAGTTCCGCTGACACTACAGACAAAAAGTATAGTACAAAGCTTTTAATGCACGGATGAGATGTCGAGTAAAAGCAACGGAACTTCGAGAACAAGACAAAACTCACATAAGATTATACACAGATATCGATAGTTCAATTTGAGCCTAACGGATACTATTCAAACGGTACTCAAATTCATCTATAAATATCAACACTTAGATGCCTTGAGAGACACACATGACACGTCAAACATAGAACTCGAACATCCTACTCTCTCAAAGCAACTTACTTATCATCAAAGCTTCGTATACTAAAGTTTTGATCTTAAGTAAACACCAAGTTCTAAGTGTCCCGATCCTAAACAAGCAAAGTTATCTGTGAAGGAGTTGAATCAAAAGATCAACTATCCGAGATTCATTCTCTCAATGTAAATCATAAGACTGGGTCAAGAAATCAACAAGATACCATACGCTGTAAAGTGTATGAAGTAATTTAGTTCACAGAGCTATCTCAATAACCAAAAGTTATTAAGACGCCATCCGACAACTCAAACCAAACCAACACCAAAACCGCGGAGTACAGAAGTACTTAGTTTGAAAAATCGTGAATAACTCCAAGGTTACCGAGTATAGGAAGTACTTGATTTGGGAAACTAAGGAATAACTCCAAGGTTATTGAGTATAGGAAGTACTTAGCTTGGGAAGCTAGGAATAACTCAAAGGTTTCGAGTATAGGAAGTACTGGGTCAAGAAGCTAGAACAACTCAGGGGAACATTTGGTCGAACCAATTGTTCGTAATCTTAGAATAGGATTATTGTAAGGTTATCTCAATTATCTGTCTAGTGAATTCTAGGTCTCGATAGACCAAGTGGATTAGTGGAGGATTACGCCACCTCCGATACCACTATACTTGCTGTCATTTACATTTCAGATTTATACTTCAAAGAACACACACACACTTATTAACTGCTTACACTTGTCTTTATTAAGTCTTCCGCACTCTGATTCTAAGTATCAGATATCCATTCAGATTTCTGAGAAACATTTGTTATCGACAAAAGTTTTAAAAGACTACTCACCCCCCCCCCCCCTAGTCTTTTACTTTGCCATTATCTGGACCAACAAGTGGTATCAGAGCAGGAGGTTCACCAAATTTTCCAGACCAACCTAGATCCCCAGATAGGTGAAGGAACTTTGTCCACTTTTGAGGACTATTTCATTTGTGTGTTATGTGCGTATGTCTCTGAGTGATGCACCTGCTCTCAAACCGTAGAACTACGAGAAATGGAAAATAACATGATGCTCCACCTGAAGCCATAAGTAACGAGATGATCGAAGTAATAAAGAATGGCCCAATAGTCATTCAACAACTTAAGCAAGTCATGGAGCTTTCGAGTGGAAGAGACAGAGATCAAAGCGAAGGATCTTCACAAATGACGCCAACTAGTGGAAGATCTATCGTCACGTTATTTACGAACCAAAGCTCAGAGAACTCGACATCTAAGATGCCAAGAGAAATCATCCGATGGTCAAGCTCAGAACATCATCATCGATCGACACTGAGCACATACAAGGTAAACTCAGGTGCTAAACGCGAAGTTGCTCGAAACCGATTGAAGAAATCAGGCTTAATCGAGAAACCAAGGAAAACAAGTTCGAAGTTCTAAAGTTGAAATTTCAAAATTTCAAACAAGGTCCCACCAAACTCGAAGAACTTGATTTCAGATTTACCACTTTATGAGTGATATGGCAAAGATTGGGAAAGCAATAGATACTCAATGTAGAAGATTAAGACTATTGTCAAGTCTTAACCACAACGGGAGCATACTAAATTCTTTTATTTTAACCAAGGTATGCCAAATATCACTCAAAGGAACTTTTCTCTCATCTTGCTATCAAGGACTATGAGACAACTCGTAGAGAACAAACAACCTAAAAGTTGCGTAATCGTTGCTCTAGTTACTCAAGGAACTTCTGAAAAGAAGAAAAGCAAGGAGGAGACTGAGGATGCTCTTGCTGCAAAGCAAATGAGTAAATTTGTCAGTCGATAAATTGAGAGAAGAAAAGCCAAAGAAAAGCTGAAAAAGCATCTAGGCTCAAACTATCACCAGTACAAAAATATATGCAGAGCTCAATAACAAGCCACCGTAAAGCATCATGTAATCGAGGAAGCGTAAATTGGAAACGACATTCTGCTTTATTGTCGTAAACCCGCCACTTCAAGAAGGATTGTCCTGCCCTCAACAAACTAAGGACAGGTGACAAGAAAGACAGAAGAAGCCAGAAAGCTTTGTTAACTGAAGAAAGAAAGAAAATCCAGATTCAACTGGATGCTCTAGATGTTGAGACAGATTCTGAAGATGACAATTCAGATGATTCAACCCTACCATCACCAGAATTATGTGGAGTTACTCATGATATAATCGACTTCAGCCTCAAGAAGAATGAAATGTGTGGAGTTGCTGAAATTGACGGACCAGACATCTCCAACATAGAAAACTGTCTTATGGCTGATGAGGTAACACATACTTCTTGCTACACTTATGAAAGTGATGAAGAGGAAATGAAAAATCTAGAAAATCTCAGGAAAGAACTTGACATCTATGAAAGAGAATTTCTAATGATTCGAGCTAGAGTCAAAAACCTTGAAGAAGAAAAGAATTCTCTTGAAAAGGAAAATTCTCAATTAGTTAAAGAATCTGAGAGAAAGGATGCTGAAAATGCATTTCTCAAAGCTCAGATATCTGAGACTGAAAAGTCACATGAAGAAGCAATGGTCGAAGTTACGAAAGAATTATGAAAATCTTCTTTCCGAAACAAGGAACTCAAGAAGAAAGAACTATCTTTTCAATCTTATGCCAAAGCTAGTGACACTCTTATCAAGTACAATCTACTTAAGAGATCCTTCGTAAAAGAAAGGACTGGGTCAATACACGCATGATTGTTCTTTCACTCAATAAGAGTAAGGAGAAAAGAACGTTTGTAAGCATCAAGAAGACGGTTCCCATACAATCTATAGCATCGGTGAAAAGACAAAGATTGTCGACAAAGGAAAGGCAAATGACTAGACCTTTGTGGGAAAACAAGTCAAAAAAAACTGCTGGACACGCTTCGAAAGAAACACAACACCGAAAAGTGTAAACACCCACAAGGTTATGTTCTCAAAAAGGTAGAATTGCAGGAGCCGCAAATTCTCCCATGTCACTTTTTCTCGAAAGAAATCGATCAACCAGAGACTAGCAAAGTCAGCCGAGAAAAGATCTCAGATAGCTTCAAGTGCTCAAACGGCATCACAAAGGCATCGGAAAACAACTTGCTCATGAGTACAAGCAGGAGCAAGAACGATGGTCGAAAGCTAGAATTGCTCAAAGCAATTATCGGCGGAAGTTAAATCAAGCCACCGAAAATCAATGCCGTGGCTAGAAGAAATCTGCAAGGAAGGCTAAGTTTGTCGAAAGCAAACTCGTAAACCCGACAGTATCCGAAGCATCATATGGAGCACCTAGGAACACACCAAGGAAGAAAATAATTTTACTAATGATAACCTTCATTCAAAAGAATTCTCCTTACGCTCCTCGCCGACAAAAGCATATTTCAAAGAAATTCATTCAAAATGGATTCACCGAAGAACTTTTGATTCGACGGTTGCCCATCAAAGATATGAGAACCTAATCTCCTGCTTCCTCTAGTGCGTAATGCTTCTCGACTAAAACACAATGGCTATTTCAGTGGATGCGAAAGCACATGACAGAGACAAAGCAAATCCGATTACAAAGCTTGCAACACGTGACCGTATATCGATTTGTTGGAGGAGAATTAAATCCTCTCTCGATTTGGCAACGCCAAATTGGGAACTTTAACAATCACCGACGACATATGTTAAGGATTTGAAATACAATCTATTTAGTATGAGCCGCTTATGCATAAGGTTTTACTATAAAATTCAAAGCTAACATCGCAAACTAATTGACAATGAGTCAAAGCATACCTTAGTTGGACGCTGAAAGGCGCCTTTATGTTGCCGATTGGCATCGCCACAACTCAAGAATGTCTCATGGTGAGTCAATCTGTCACATGTAAGAGCACCGTTATGGCACAAAAGAATGAGTCACTTGAATTTCAAAACTCAATAGACTTGCCAAGAAAGAGTTAGTGGTCATTCCTGTAACATCTTTCGTAAAGGATGGTATTTGTTCTCGCCGATGGGGAAACAATCTAAGATCTCTTTCAAGTCCAAAATCGACACTCTAGTGTTAGACCACCGCAACTTTTACATATGGATCTATTTGAATCATCTCAGAATTAGTTATGCAGAAAGAAGTATGTTCGTTGTTGTAGATGACTTCTCAAAATTCACTGGTCAGTTTTCCAAACACAAATCGATGCCGTGTGGAGATACCAAACTTGTCAAAAAGCTTGAAGTCATGAAAATGACAAGGTATCTAATCGTATGCATCATGGTAATCGAAGTTTGTCAACCAAGACATAAAGGAGTTTTGTACCGCAAAGGTATACAACACCAACTTTCCTCTCAGAAGAACACCTCAACAAAATGGTGTTGCGTAAAGGAAAACAGAACCCTTAAAGAAGCCGCAAGGACAATGCTAATGACATCGAGATAAGTGAAATATATCGGGTCAAGTCAAACACAAACCGCTACACTCGTAACATATGCTTGATAAACAAACACCATGACAGACCCCTATGAAATCTTGGTCGAAGACCTCCTAATATCAAACATCCGAGAGTATTTGGTTGTAGATGTTTTGTTCTAAACAATGGGAAAGATTATCCGAGAACATTTCAACTAAAGGCGTATGAAGGTGTTTTTCGCTATTCCTCAAACAAAGAAAGCTTACAGAGTTTACAACAAAAGAACAAAGAAAATTGAAGAATCACCATGTCAGATTCTATGAAGGAAGTAAGAAAACACCTCCTATTGATGAACTCTAAAAGTTCAAAGAACTATTATCGAGGGATCCTAAAGAAGAATCCTAAAGGAAAAACATCATTATGGAAAGTGAGGATGACTCGACGAGAAAATCTTGAAAAGCCTAGTAACAACAAGATGACTCACAAACATGATGGGGAATTTCCATGAAGTTTTCCGTAAATGGAACAGTTATCGAGAACCTTCATCATGAAGAGGTATCCAAAATAAGAATGTCAAATGCATGTCTCGTATATCTCTAACATCGAAAAGTGTCGATATCAATGACATTTCCATATGTCGATATCTCGATAATCAAAAGTATCAAATCAAAATCTTAGTGATTCACATTCGATCACGTGGATATTGATCCTACTAGCACTAAACCTATGATGAAATGGATCAAAGATCATCCTACAAAGGATATAATCGACCAATTAATCGTGGTGTTAGGACTAGGAGAGCAATAGCTGAAAATGCTAACTCTCTTTCGATGTTTCATCTCTCTAATATTGAACCTAAAATATAGAAAAGCATTAGGAGACCAAGATCGGATCTCTCGCAATGCAAGAAGAGTCGATCAATTTGAGAGAAACAAAGTCCGGAAACTAGTTCCATTTATAGAAGGAATATCGTGATTGGAACTAAATGGGTTTTCGTAAACAAGATGAATGAATCGTGAAATAACCGTAAACAAAGCAAGATTGGTTAAGGATTTACCTGCATCAAGGTTTAGATTTTGACGAGTCATATGCACCAGCTTGATTGATGCAATAAGACTCTTTCTAGCCTTTGCAGCTCATAAAGATTTCAAACTTTATCAGATGGATGTCAAAAGTGCATTCCTAAACGGTGAACTTGCAGAAGAAGTCTATGTTGAGCAACCACCTGGCTTTGAAGTTTCCTCAGAAAGTAGAATGTTCTATAAACCATGTAAAGCTCAGATGGATCAAACAGGCTCCAAGAGCATGGTATGACACTTTTGCCAAATACCTTCTGGAAAGTGGTTTCAAGAAAGGTGAAGTTGATAAAACTTTATTTACCTTAAACCATGATGGGAAACTACTCTTAGTTCAAGTATATGTTGATGACATCATATTTGGATCTAAGGACAAGCAACTTTGTAATGACTTTGCAAATCTCATGAAAAACAAGTTTGAGATGAGCATGATGGGAGAAATGAATTATTTCCTAGGATTGCAAGTCAAGCAACTCAATGATGGAATATTCATTAGTCAAACAAAGTATGCAAAAGATATGCTCACAAAATTCAATCTTAAGCCTTCTGAAAAGAATGCTAAGATACCTATGAGCATTGGAACCAAAATGACCTATACTGAATCAGATAAGAGTGTTCAAGAACATAAGTATCGGAAATTGATAGTTCACTAGTTTACCTCATCGCAAGTAGACCGATATTCAATATGATGTCGAGTATGTGCTAGATTTCGCATAAATCCAATGCAAACACACTACAACATTGCTATGAAAATATTAAGGTATGTGAAGGGTACAGAGATGTAGGATCGTGGTATCCTAAAGAAAGTGGATCGAGTTTAGCTGGTACTCGATCGATTATGCCGGATCATTGCTTGATAGGAAAAGCACCTCAGAACTTGCTCGGGCACTAGACTTATCTCATGGTTTAGCAAGAAGCAAAACTCAATTGCAACTTCTACCACAGAGGTCAATATATTGTCAGCCGTTGTCAGGCAACACAAATTCGTGGATACAACAACTTAAAGACTATGGACTCGATGAGAAGAAAACTCCCATTTTCGTGACAACACAAGTGCTATTACATTACACGTAATCCTAAATTTCATGCCGTAACAAAGCACATTGATGTTAGACATCACTTCATCGTAGACCATGTTGAAAAAGGCAATATAGAGATACTCAAGATTGGCATCAAGACCAACTTGCGTATATCTTCACTAAGCCACTACAAGAAAGTAGATTCTTAGCCTTAAGACATAGTCTTGACTAATGGAACTACCAATGAACCGAAAAGTTCAGATATCCGAACGGCATCCAGAGAAGAAGTATCCGGAACGGTATCCGTAAAAGAGAGAAGAGGTATCCGAACGGAATCCGTAAGTCAAAAGGCTAAAGAGCAAAAGATAGCTTAAGATCTCCGAGACGGAACTCGATATCCGAATCATTCTATAAAAGGGAACACTAAAGAGAATAGTATAACTATCCGCAATAACTACTCTTGAAACTCGTGATTATTTCTATCTTGATGAAAACTTAGAAAATCCTAAGTATAAGATGATTCAGATGCTAACAAAGGTCCTTGCTCAAATGTAATTGTGATTCGATAAGCTAATAGCCAAAATTCATTAAATGGGCACAATTACATTTGTTGATTGTGATCATTGCCGAGAAGCAATGGTGACCCTTGATGAATTCAAGCGCTTGATCCGAACGGCGTAAATTAATTCACAAGAATAGTGGATCGAAAATTCCGACAAAGACCACTTTGCATTTAATGCCGAAGTTACTTTTGATCATGCCGGCTTGCAAATCGCAGATACGTACACACAAAATCAATTTGTCTGTTGAGATTCACTTGCTATATATATAGGATTTTGGCAAAGAAAATCACTTTTGCCTAATCCGAAATTTCAACTTGCATCAAAACAGCAAAAACCCTCTCCTGATCCTCTGCAACATCTCTAAAATCTCGCAAATCTTGATTAAGTTTTTCAAAAGAATCACTCAATCGAATCTCTTTCAAACACAAGCTTCAAATCCTATACTATATAAAGAGATGGCTTCCAAGAACACTTCGACACGTAAATCCTAATCCTCCACCGGTACCGAAAAGCAAGCACCGTAGTGGTTATTGTTAACAATTGACCGATAGGAGCTTTCAACTCGACAATTGACTTCAAGTCACGTAATGATTTGGGTGGTGCCATGGTTGAGGAATACCTCACCGCAATAGAAAACCAAAGTGACAAAAATTGATTCGACATGCTTGAAAAGGCACAAATCAAGGGTTTTCTATCCGCCGCCCAAAGGGAATTTCATCACCAATGTGTTGGAATTTTACAACAACCTGTGATTGTTTCCGTATCCAAGGCAATCAAATAGTGTCTATCAAAACCTCAGTCCAAGGAAAGGAAATCCTTCTGGACTTAACAACTTTCTGTAAGTTGTTTGAGGTTCAAAATCTTGGAAAGGATTTTGAAATAAACACCAAGGATGATGAACTCCTTGAAGGTGTAAAGGAACTCTACAGTGACGTGTGTGATCTTGAAAAATCAGATACACCCACTGAGTTCAAGCTTGTCGACATCCCAACCGTATATCCGCTGTTCACCGATGTACGCTTGCATTCTTCACATGATGCTTTGATGGTCTACAAGGAGGTGCCACCAGATAAGCCAAGAACGATGGATCATGATGTTCTTGCTGAATCAACAAGACAAAAGGCTGGAAAACCCTTTTAACTGGGGAAAGTACGCCTTCATGAAATTCGTGATGAAGATTCAAGGCTTCGAGCCTAAGATTGTCAAAGGACTAGCTGAGCCAAAGGCCACAATAGGTTATGGTCTGAAGATATGCTACTTCTGGAAAAGCCTGGCATTGAGCTCAGAGAGACGGCTGAAATAGCCAACAGTAACTTACTCTACAAGTATGAGTATACAAATCTGATGAAAAGGTTACCGGGTCTCGTAAAGGTCCTAAGAAGCGAAAATCAAAAGATATCTCAAGAAAAGGTTACCAAGAAGCCTGTAACCTCAAGAAAGAAGTCTCACGGCAAATCAAGACACACCCAAAGAGGTTGTCAATTTCGATATCCGCAAGCATGGCGGCGTATGAACTCATCAATGCCGCAAAAGAGTTATCACCATCGAACAAGTAGACTCAAGAAGAGAAAGTGCTTTTAAATGTTGCGATTAATGCGTAAAGCCTTTCGATGAACTCATAAATGCCGCCAAGAATGGTGAACAAAGACCAAGCCCCATCGCAAAAAACCGCAGGAATAATGGACCAACTCCCCAATGCCGATGAGAGCTCGACGATGAAGATGATGAACTAGTCATCTCTCAAGTCCTAAAAGGAACAAAGAGGGCTAAGGTTATCAAAAAGTAATCGTGATAAGGTATCTAAAGAAGAACCTACACCACAAAGTGTCAACCTATAGCAAAGGTTGTTGTGCAAACACATCATCGTGGAATGACTCTCTTGCACAACTTCACAAAGCCCGATGAGTGGTATTTTAGTGTCAAGCGTATGTCGATGGAAATGCCACATCTAAGAACTGGAAGAACACTCTACCGATCAATCTCCGCCTGCATAACCACAACAACCACAAACACAACAACCACAACAGCCACAAGTGGTTGATGAAATGGTAAATGAACTCCATTTTGAATTACCAAAGAATACAATATGTCAAGAAAATCTCAGAATCGAAAGGTGTTCCCCAACTCAATGAGAGGGATCAAACCGAGACATCTACTCGTAATGATCAATCAGGAGGCAACCGAAGTTGCATACTCAGAAAGGTGTGAAGTACCGTAAACTTCAAACAAAGAAACCGACCGGGACAAGACGACCAATGTATAGAAAGGTCACAAGTTCCAGAGACCAATCACCAAACCGCTTCGGGCCGAAGTTAGAACGTAAACAAGAGGAAGCCGAGAAGCTTACCTCGACATCAAAAGAGGTTCCTTCAACCTCAACTCTTGAGAAACTGAGCCTGCGCTACGTAAATGATTCTTAAAAGAGAACTAATTTTTCAAGAAAATGTTTGTATGCTCATTCATGATAAATGTTTCTAACAGGCTCCAACTGAGATGGAAGAAGATGAGGCAGAAATGCCAAAGACAAACCCAGAAACCAACAAGGTTTCTGAAGAACACATCACTGAGCCTTCAAACTTGAAGGTATGTGACAATCAAGTGACAAGTGTTCTTTATCCTGGGTTATCTTTTATCTCTTCTAAAAATCAATACTTTCTACTTACAAAGCTATTTCGTAAGTAGAAATACAAGGAGATGAAGTTATGATTTTCAGATCAATGGAAATTGATGAAGCCCCAAGGCAAAGATCGCTGAAAGAACACCGTAAACGCAAGTCTCTCGAGAAAATGAATCTGAGCTTCCTGATGAGGAAGTAAGTAGCTCAAATCAGAATTCATTAAAAGCATATCTATGCATAGCTTCTTTCAAACTATTTCCTAAGTATTGTATTTATCTCAGGTTCAAGAAAGAAAGGTTGATGAGGACCAGACTTCCAAGTCTCCACCTCACAACAAGATATCTGAGACACCAATCGTCTCAGTAGAACAAGTATCTGAGCCTGATGTTCATACTCAGGTAACTCAGAGACTAAACTACACTTCTACTCAGATATCTACCAAAGTTTTGAAACTCACTCAAAACTCTTTCTTTCAGGCTCAAACAGATGCAAAGGTGTTCCCATTGAAGAAACAAGGACCTACTTCACTTCTTCAAAGCTCACACTTTGCCAAAGCATATTCAATGCTTCAAGAAATGGCGGTTAAGGTGCTCGATCTCTCCGAAATATTGAGAATAACTGATCAACCAACCAGACGGCACGAAGCTCGACCGAAACATATGTCCAAGCAATGTTCGCTATGTAACAACATACATAATCTACTACACAAGGACTTTTCCAGAAGTGGCGATAGTTTGATACATGCCTTTGAACAAGCAGATGGTCGACAAGATTAGATGGCATTCAAGCCGCCCCGCCTGCATCGCAATTCATACCTTCAACAAGAAGAAGACAAGCGTAAGATCACTATCCCTAAGTGATCAATCTTGTATCAAGATGATGAGGAGGAAGAAATGAATGAAAATTACTTTGATGAACCTCCCACCGACCATCACCAAAAGGATGATAATGACAAAAGGATGATGATGATGCCTCGCACTGTGGACCGAGGAATTTCACAGAGAAACAATGCCTCAACGAAAAGCAAACCGAGAAGACTTCACGTAAATCTCCGCTCCATCTCCTCGTAAATCTACTCATCCATCTTCTAATCAACACGCAGCTATTATCGAACAAGTAGTCGAGCTCTCCGAGGAAACCAATCGTAAAATATTAAACACTCGCACTGTATGCTCAACTGCATAACCGTCATGTAAGAACAACACCCATCTTCAATCGAAGATCAAATAGCTAAATCCGTAGATAAGATTGATCAACTACAAGATCTATACTTAGAAGAAATGATTGCTTACTCTGAGGTTAAAGAGCTACGGGACGCTGTACAAGAGATCGCCAAAGAACTCGATACTGAACAAGTATCTGAAGTCAAGCATGATGCTAAGGCTGCATCATCTTCAAAGAAGTACCATCCTCCTCCCGTAAAGGAAAGAAACCAATCTCGAGATGGTTCGACTCGATATGATCGATGAAAATGTCCAAGAGGATGAAGATCATCGGGCTAATCACTCGATGATGAAGAAGACAAGATTTCGCAGCAGCACCGCCATGAACATCTAGCGGTTTCTCACTTGAAAAGAAAGTTGATTGCTCCTACAATCTTCAACAAACCGCCAAACGCCCACTCCCATGAATACATGAGCAGTACCAAGTAATCGCTACTCAATAAGGAGATGTCTTCACGTAACAAGGAAGTAATCGCCTCAACCCTCTCGAATGAGAAAGTTCACCGAGCTCATCACCGATAACTACTAGCATGATCATTGCTCGTAAAGATCCGGGAATGATAAGGGACGATGATGTGTCTTTAGTCAAAAGCTTTTCAAGAGGCAAGTTACACCGGAAAAGCAGATGCCATCCTAGGCCCATCAAGTGTAGCTCACCGACAAGGACAATATACTTATCAAGCAAAATCAGAACTCAAAGTCAACTTCGTGGTTGGTCACCGCCACAACTATTTACAAGGGCATTTGACTCTCTCTCGATTCCTTTATGAGACCGAGTCACCAACAATGACTAAGGGGAAAGAAAGTACAACTGACCTCAAAGTCAGGTAATGGAAGAAGGAGATGAAAACAAGAAGAAATCTGAGTCAAAGTGCTCGTAAAGGAAGAAGAAAACTTCCACCACCACTCGTAATCAATGAATCCTCCTCAAGCCAAGTTGCTTCAGAGACCCATCAAGGAACCAAATGGTAACAAGGGCCATGGCACAGAAACCTCCAAGGAGTACCAAGGCTCCAAGGAGAAGACAAGTTAGAGGGATTGATGAATCTTCTGAAGAAGAAGAAGAAGGTCAAATCAAGTCCCAAAGCAATGAAGAAGGCTGCAAAGATCTCACAAGAATTGATCTTGATAAGATGATGAAGAGACTGATGAAGATGAAGCTCCTCTTCACAGAAAAAGGAAACTTGAAAGCCAAACTGAGCCCATAGATGCAAAGCCACAAGCAGCTAAAACACCCTCTGGAAATACCAAGTCTATCCAGGGTGGTAGTTCTTCAAGCAACAACCCCAAGGAGAATTCAAGACAGAAAAGGAACAAACTGAGAGTCGAAAGAAAGACAAAGTCAACTTCCACTCGTGCGTAAGAAGCCAAAATTGAGTATGTGAAGTATGACAATGATTCCTCCGCTCAGTGCATCAATCGTAAAATGGCTATTCGATTCGAACTTAAGCATCTATTGGTAAATTCAAGATTTCCGTAACCAATCCTCAAAAATTATGGCATGGAGAAAGAACAAACCTACCTTGATCAACACCAATCACATCAAAGCATGGTCGATTTTGAAGTTGTCAAGAGAATCAAGCCATGAAGAAGGACCTCTCCGATAATTGTCCATATGGAAAGCCGATGATGTACACAAAATTCTCAATATCACAGAATAGCACAAGACCAAGACTTGTCAGGAACCCATGAGTCGCTCTATCCGATGTAAGATCAATACAGGGTGACATCGATATCCAAGATTATCTACTAATACTTCAAGCTTTCAGACATCGTAATAGAGCATGCCCGAAGTGGGGAAAGTACCTATAGGTCAAGCATTTTTCAAAGAAAATCCTACCAAAACCTACAAAGAAATCAGGATTTGCCAGAGAAACAGAGATGCTTGTCAGAACTCTTCTTTATGATTATTCTGATGACATCAAAAGGTTTGGAGATAGGAAATTTGCAGACTGATCCATAGAAACACTGTTGAAGATTTGAAGATTGAAGACTTGAAGACTATTTCTTTAGGATGTTTACTTGAGCTTGGTTACTCCCGTTGTCCTAATTTACTATGTAGTTTTGTATTTTGCCGATCGAGCTTAATCAGATCCCGTATTAAAGTTATCTCAGAATCTTAAGTCGACTTATCCAAGAACTTACTCGATAGTATTCTATAAAAGATAACTTGTCAAAAGATCACACCTTGTGATTTCGTTGATGTCTACTTTCGCACTTAATTATATGATTTGAAAGATCTCAAGAAATGATTAAGTGGTGGATTGTTTCATCCAGATTTGTAATAGGAAGATAGTCATCGCTGATCGATCAAAATGGGGAAATTTGTTAGATATTTTGTTTCAATATCTGCTTAGATTTTGTTCAAGAACATGATGACTTATCTTAGTCTCGTAAAGGTGATTAGTACTCGTTCACTTGAACATTGTAAAAGAGGAAACCCACTAAGTATGATGGTCTAGCTAATCTTGTATAGGATGTTAGGTCTCAAAATGTAATTTTTATTTTATGAAGAGAAGACCAAGAAGAAGACATCCAAGCAGAAAGCTCAACAACATTTGAAGATTTGAAGAAAACTGCACAAGATTATCGAATCATATTCAGATATCTTAGCGACATATCTTAGACACGAATAGCTTCAAACAAACCGTGTCACAAGAGATATCGAGAAATGAGATACATATCAAAAACAAGGAAAGTGGCTACAGATATCTATTCTCGATACCTGAGCATTAACCACGCTTCGAAGAGAAACATATATTGCAAACAAAGTTGTTTCAATAAATACAAGTGGTATCTCAAGAATGAAGATAAGAATGTGCAAAGAATCGCATAACAAGTCTAGTCTCGACATAAAGCATAGTTCCGCTGACACTACAGACAAAAAGTATAGTACAAAGCATTTAATGCACAGAGATGTCCGAGTAAAAGCAACGGAACTTCGAGAACAAGACAAAACTCATAAAGATTATACACAAGATATCGATAGTTCAATTTGAGCCTAACGGATACTATTCAAACGGTACTCAAATTCATCTATAAATATCAACACTTAGACAAATTGAGAGACACATAATCGCATAATCAAACATAGAACTCAACATCCTACTCTCTCAAAGCAACTTACTTATCATCAAAGCTTTCGCATGCACTAAAGTTTTTGATCTTAAGTAAACACCAAGTTCTAAGTGTCCGATCCTAAACAAGCAAAGTTATTCGTGAAGGAGTTGAATCAAAAGATCAACTATCCGAGATTCATTCTCGAATGTAAATCATAAGACTTGGGTCAAGAAATCTAACAAGATACCATACAGAAAGTGTATTAAGTAACTTAGTTCACAGAGCTATCCGAATAGTCAAAAGTTATTAAGACGCCATCCGATAACTCAAACCAAACCAACACCAAAACCGACGGAGTACAGAAGTACTTAGTTTGAAAATCAAGGAATAACTCCAAGGTTACCGAGTATAGGAAGTACTTGATTTGGGAAACTAAGGAATAACTCCAAGGTTATCGAGTATAGGAAGTACTTAGCTGGGAAGCTAGAATAACTCAAAGGTTTCGAGTATAGGAAGTACTTCACAAGAAGCTAGGAACAACTCGTGGGGAACATTTGTCAGAACCAATTGTTCAGAATCTGAGAATAGGATTATTGTAAAGTTATCTCAATTATCTGTTCTAGTGAATTCTAGGTCTCTGATAGACCGAAGTGGATTAGTTGGAGGATTACGCCACCTCCAGATACCACTATACTTGCTGTGTCATTTACATTTCTGTATTTATACTTCAGCAACACACACACACTTATTAACTGTTTCTACACTTGTCTTTATTAAGTCTTCCGCACTCTGATTCTAAGTATCAGATATCCATTAAGATATGTGAGAAACATTTGTTATCGACAAAAGTTTTAAAAGACTATTCACCCCCCCCCCCCTCTAGTCTTTTACTTTGCCGTTATCTGGACCAACACTACCACTACTCTCATTAGAAGCATTGATGAGTTCATCGCCAGTGCTCTCCTTAGCAAAGATTGATGAGTTCATCGCCAGCTATATCTTTGCAGATTGATGAGTTCGCTTATAAGGCGGCAGATATCTGAGAGTCGACAACCACAATGGGTGTGTCTTCTGATTTGCCAGTAGACTTCTTTCGTGAAGTTCTGGGCTTTTTGGTCGCAACTTTTCCCTCAGATATCTCTTCAGTTTTTCACTTCTTGGAACCTTTCTGAAATCCAGTAACCTTTTTCATCATGTTCGTATACTCATATTTGTAGAGTATGTAATCATTATGTCACCTTCTCTCCAACTCAATGCCAAGCTTCTCCAAAGAAGTAGCATATCTTTAGTCCATAGCTCACGTGGCTTTGCTCAAGAAGTCCCTTAACGATTTTGGGCTCAAAGCCTTACAAACTTCATAAAGGCGCATTTCCCCAGCTTGAAAGGGTTTTCACTTTTGTCTTTGTTGCAACAAGACCATCATCATCCAACGCTTCGCTTATCCGTCCGCACCTCCTTGTAGACCATCAAAGCATCGTGGAAGAATGCATGCCAACACATCCCAAAGGAACCAACAGATTTCGGGTTCGATGTCAAGCAAGTTTGAATTTCGCTTCAGCCTTCGTAAACACAGAAATAATCCCGAGTTGTTGTAGAATTCTAACACATCCAAAGGAAGAAACTCATCGAGTAGCGCATGTGAAACCTCGATTTGTGCCTTTTCAAGCATGTCAAGAATTAGCTTCCTATCGGCTTGGTTTTCAATTGCAGCCATGAGGTATTCCTCAATCATGGCGCCACCCCAAATCATCCTGTGATTTGAAGTCCAATGATCAGGATTAAAGTCTCCTACCAACCGATCGCTTATTAACTACTAACTCGTGCTTGCTTTTCAAAGCATCAGCAGTAGCAGATTGGGATTTCGGTAGAAGCACGCTTTGGAGCCATCTCTTTATATAGTGTAAGTTTTCAAAGTCCGAAGAGATTAGGTGAGTGATTAGTGATTCTTGCGTAAAAACTAATTGAGGAAATGTAGATTTGCGAGAAGTCAAGAAATGTTTTGCTATTCTCAGGTAAGTCTAATGTCGATTAGGCTAAAGTGAATTCTTTGCCAAAATCCTATATATATAGTAATGTAATCAATGCATATATACATACAAATTGATTTTGTATGTACGTATCTGTTTTTGCGTAAGCGGGTAAAAGTTTGTTTGATATTAAATGCTTAGTGGGCCACGCCCGAAGTTTTTATACCACTATTTTACAGAGAAATGATCTCGTCCGTTAAGATCAAACGCCCATTTCATCAAGGGTCAATATTGCTTCTTCAACAATGATCACAATCAGCAATTGTAATTGTGCCCAATTAATGAATTTTGGCAATTTGCTATCTGGATCACATTTCTGTGTGACTAAGAACACTGTTTGCATCTGAGTCTATCTCACACTTAGTATTTGTCCAAGTTTTACACAAAGATAGAAATAATACAAATTTCAAGAGAGTAGTCGATCGCAGACACAGATTATTCTCTTTGTGTTCCCTCATCGAAAGTGATCTAGATATCCGAGTGCCTGCCCCGTAAATCTTCAAATAGCCATTTTACCCTTTAGCCTGGTTCGGATACCCGCTCCATTCCTCTTCTCGATACCCGCTCCAGATACCTTGTTTTCGGATACCCGCTCTAGATTTCTCTTTCCTCCTTTGATATCTTCTTCAGATATCAACTTTTCAGCTTTCGTAGCTCCATTAATCCAAGACTATGTCTTAAGGCTAAGAATCTACTTTCTTGTAGTGGCTTAGTGAAGATATCCGAAGTTGGTCTTCAGTACAATCTTGAGTATCTCTATATCCTTTTTCAACATAGTCTCTAATGAAGTCGTGTCTAACATCAATGTGCTTTGTTCTTGCATGAAACTTAGGATTCTGAGTTATGGCAATAGCACTTGTGTTGTCACGGAAAATCAGAGTTTTGTCTTCATTGACCTCATAGTCTCGAAGTTGTTATTGTATCCACAATATCTCGGAAGCACAACACCCAACAAAGAATATATTCAAATCCGTGGTAGATGTGGCAATTGATTTTGTTTCTGTCAACCATGATATTAATCTAGCACCAAGAAATCGACAAGTTCCCGAGGTGCTTTTTCTATCAAGCAATGATCCAAAGATAGTCGAATCAATAGTCGACTAAACTCAATCCATCTTTTGAATACCACAATCCAACTTCTACAAGACTTTTACATACCTTAATATTTTCATAGCAATGTTGTAGTGTGATTGCATCGATTTGTCTCAACCGCACACACTCCAACTACATATTGAATATCGTGTCTACTTGCAGGAGGTACAAGAGAGACTCAATCAATTTCCTATACTTGTGTTCTTCAACACTTGTCGATTCAAGATAGGTCATTTTCGTTCCAATGCTCATAGGTATCTTAGCATTCTTTTCGTAAGGCTTTAGATTAAACTTGTGAGCATGTCCTTTGCATACTTTGTTTGACTAATGAATATTCCATCATTAAGTTGCTTGACTTGCATCCTAGGAAGTAGTTTAATTCTCCCATCATGCTCATCTCAAATTTACTTTTCATGAGCTCAAAGAAAGTCTTCACAAAGTTGCTTGTTTTAGATCCAAATATAATGTCATCAACATATACTTGAACTAAAAGTAGTTTCCCATCATGGTTCAATGTAAAGAGTGTTTTATCAACATCTCCTTTCTTGAAACCACTTTCTAGTAGTATCCGGACAATGTATCATACCATGCTCTCGAGCTTGTTTCAAATTCATACAAAACTTTCAAGCTTATAAACCATTCTACTTTCTCGTGGAAACCTCAAAGCCTCGTGGTTGTTCAACATAGACTTCTTCAAAGAAGTTCACCGCTTAGGAATGCACTTTAACATCCATCCGATAAACTTTAAAGTCATTATGAGTCGCAAGGCTAGAAATAGTCTAATTGCATCCAATCTTGCAATCGGAGCATATGACTCACAAAATCTAGTCCTTCTATCCGGATGAATCCTCGCAACCAACCTTGCTTTGTTTCTCGATATTTCACCGACTCATTCATTTTATTTCCAAAACCCACTTGGTTCCAATTACGTATATTCCACAACAAATGGAACTAGTTTCCACTTTGTTTCTCTCAAATTGATCCAACTCTTCTTGCATTGCAGTAGATCCAATATTGATCCTTCAAAGGTTTCATCTATAGTTTAGTTCAATATTTGAGATAAAACATTCATAGAGCTTAATCAAGATTTCCAAAGAATTGCTCTCCTAGTTCTAACACCCCGATCTAAAGGATCGATCACATCCTCGGTGATGATTTCTTATCCATTTCATAATGGGTTTTGAACTAGTAGATCAATATCATTTTGATCCTAATGTGAATCAATATGATTTTGATGGGATACTTTGCAGATTCCAGATATCCACACATGAGAAATGTCATGGATATCGACACTTTTTCAAAGGTTAGAGATATCTGGAATTTGATTTTCAGCAATCTCATTCTCAGAAACCTCTTCATGATGAAGGTTCTCAGTAACCTGTTCCATTTTTGGAATTCTCATAGGAAATTCTTCATCATGTCTTAGAGTCATCTGGTTGTTACTAAGCAATGGTTTCTTTTCATCGCCAGATTCATCCTCAAAGTGGATGATAGAATTGTTTCCTTTTGAGGATTCTTCTTCAGAATCTTTAATCATCAGTTCTTTGAACCTATCTGAGAGATCATCATTTAAGGGTATTTTTTTCGCTTTTCTTTCAGAAAACTACATGAACAGATTCTTCAATCTTTTGCATTCTTTTGTTGTATATTCTATAGGCTTTGCTATTCAGAGAATAACCAAGAAATACTCCTTCATCTGCCTTTGGTTGAAATGTTCTCAAGTACTCTTTTCCATTGTTAAGAACGAAACATCTGCAACCAAACACCCTTAGATGTTTGATACTAGGGGGTCTACCAATCAAAAGCTCATAAGGAGTGTTGTCATGGTGCTTGTTAATCAGACATCTATTTTGAGTGTAGCAGGCTGAGTTTACAGCTTCAACCCAATATATTTCACTTATTTCAAAGGTCACGAGCATTGTTCTCGCCGCTTTTTGTGGTCCTATTCTTCCTTTCAAGAACACCATTTTGTTGTGGTGTTCTTACGAAGATAGTTGATGTTGTATACCTTTGGTATAAAACTTTTTATGTAATCGTTCACAAACTCGCATCATACGGTCTGCTCGATTACGTATACTTGTCGTTTTTCATGATTTCAAGCTTATTCAGCAAGTTGGGTATTTCAACCCTTGCATCAGATTTTTGTTTGAGAAATACAACCCAAGTGAATCTTGAGTAATCATCAACAATAACCAGACCATACTTCTTTCCTGCATAGCTGGTTATAGAGGATTCAAAGAGATCCATATGTAACATTTGCAGTGGCCTTTCACTGGAGTGTCTAGTTTTATACTTGAAAGATGTTTTGGATTGTTTTCCCATTTGGCAAGCTGAGCATATACCATCTTTTCTATATACTATTTTGGGTAAACCAACCACCAATTCTTTCTTGGCTAGCTTGTTCAGAGTTTTGAAATTCAAGTGACTCATTCTCTTATGCCATAGCCGCTTTTCAAGCAGGCTGATCGACTCACCATGAGACATTCTTCGCTTATGGCGATGCCCAACAAGAATATAAAGATTTCCTTTTCGCCTAGCAACCAAGACTGTCTGCTTTGACTCATTGTCAATTAGGGCAAATTACATTTGACACCCCTCTTAGATTTAATTATTACATCTGGATCCCTGTTAGACAAAGAATAACATCTAAATCCATAGCGATATAAATCAATTACATCTAGGTCCACGAATTTGACTTTTGGCGAATTAAATCGTGGAAAAGCCTATTTTGCCCTCATTCAATTATCAACTTTTGGAAATCACCAAAAATGTTTAGTTTATCCGTGTCACGCTCGCACGTGAGGACCTAAATGTAATTGAATCTAAACTAATATGTAGTCCAATGTAATTTTCTGGTTTTCAGAATATCACCCTTCAATTTTCTGGTTTTCAGAATATTATCACCCTTCAACTTTCTAAAAGTTCAATTCAGTCCCTATAATGTTTTTTATTTTGCAATTAGGTCTGTCAAATTCTCAACTTCAAGTGTTTCTAGTTTCCATAACATTTATTTGAGTCCCTGCAACAATGAAAAATTAATTCATACTAATCCAAAAAAAATAATAATATACAAAATTCAAAATTTAAATATAATTTTCAAAAAAAATCTGGACTTATTTGCAAAATAAAAAACTATTTTTGGGACAAATTGAAAGAAATCATAAGTCCTCAGCAAATCACTTTCACAAAATCGCACACACAACAAAACATTTTATGGGATATACATACTTGATCCTTTTTTTGAATAGACTATTATATCAAGTCCCACGTTCTGGAGCTAGGAAAAATATAGCATAAAAAGTAGAAAGGCGTAATTATGATTTTATAACGTTCAGGGGCAAAACGGTAATTTAAACAGGTCGAAACAGGCTGGAAATAAAAAGAATACAATTCCGGCTCCAGTGAGGTTTGAACCACAGACATCTCATAAACAATGGCCAACCAGATGCTAATCACCATCGCAATTTCGATAACAACTATTCCTGCATAATTAATATAATTTGAACGCTACTGCTTGTTCAAATTATTTACAAACCGCTTCCTACTCAAATTCTCCAAAGCAGTCCTTCGTTTCAAATTATCAATTCGGTCCTCACAAGATTCAAACTTTCCAAACTCCATGAAATCGAACCAAACTCCTCCAAATCCAAGCAAGGGCTACGGGAATCAATTACCCATCATCTTCTCCATCTAAAACCATCAATAACAGTCCAAAACATCAAAGAATCGGTCCAACGAATCGTGAATTTTACCTCTGCTTCTTGTTTCTATTTCACAAGTCTCTAACCCCAACCTTCGTTCAATTTGTTCCAAATCTACTCGGTTTCAGTCACAAATACGGTTTACAAGATCAAGCAATTCGAACGAAACGAGAAGAAGAGAACGGCAAAGAAAAAGATGAAGAAAGAAGAAGAGAGCGGAAGATAGAAGAAGAAGAAGAAGAAGAAGAAGAAGAAGAAGAAGAAGAAGAAGAAGAAGAAGAAGAAGAAGAAGAAGAAGGAAAGGAAACAACCAACATAAATAAATAAACCTAATGAGGAGCCACAACAGATCGGAAGAACCGCAGAAGCATGAATTCTGAGGAAGAAGAAATGAAGAAATGGAAGTCTGAGGAAGAAGATATAAATGGAAGTCTGAGGAAGAAGACGGAATGTAAGAAAATTAGTAAGGCTGCTTTCGGTTGGCAAATAAGCTAAAGGGCAAAATAGGAAAGTCAACGCAAAACCGGATTAATGGACCTGGATGTAATTGTTAAACTAACATGGATCTAAATGAGCGAGAGGTGTCTAACAGGGGTACCATATGTAATTGATTCTTGTCAATTACTTTGCATAGTTTTGACTTGATCTTAACAGTGTACCCTTTGTCTACTAATTGACTCATGCTTAGGAGATTATATTTCAATCCCTTTACATGTAGTACTTCAGAGATTGTAAGGGATCCAAACTTCAGATTGCCAAATCCTATGGTTAGATTTTCATCTCCTCCAGCAAATCTAATAATTGGTCCATCATTGCATTTCAGAGTTAATCGATTTGCTTTGTCTCGCCATGTGCTTCCCACATCCGCTATCAAAATGCCACTGATTAGTCTTTAGAGTGTTCTCGCAAAAATGTAAAATGTGAGATTAGGTTCTCATACCAACAATGGAACCATCTCGACTAAAGAATCTTCCCAGAGAATCCATTTCAATGAATTTAGGACATTCTTTTGTCTTACATGAACATAAGGAGGTATTCTAGGTTAATGATTAGTATCATTGTTATTAAGAATTATTTTCTTCCTTAGTGTGTTCCTTGGTGCTCAGGTGCTTTCAGACACTTCAAAGTTGTCGAGTCCGCTTGTCGAAGAACTTAGCTTTCTTGCTGATTTCTTCTAGCCCTGCATTCAGATTTTCAAAGGCTCGACTTTTCTTCCACTTCGATAATTGTTGTGAGTAATCCTAGCCTTTATCCATCGTTTTTGTTTATGCTCACGAGCAAGTTGTTTCCTCATGGCTATATAGCCAATGCCATTTCGAGCACCGGTGCTATCTCGAAGTTCTCATCTCAGCAGTTTTTTAGTCTCTCGGTAGTCTATTTTCTTTCCGTAAAACGTGACATAGGAGAATTTGCCAGCCTCGCAATTCTTCCTTTCTCGAGAGACATAGCATCGCGGGTGATTACACTTTTCGGTTATGTTTCTTTTCGTAAATATTCCTACAGCTTTTCGACTTGTTTTTCCCACAAAGGTCGTCGAATCGCTTTCCTTTCAATGTACAAATTTTTCAATTCAATGCTATAGGTTGTTTGGGAACCATCTTCGAAAGCACTAACAAATGTTATTCTTTGGTCACTCTTATTCAGAGTGATAGAACTATTTGCTTGTGTGTCCAAATCAAGTCCTCCTTTTCAAGGATCTCTTAAATAAGATTGTACTTCAAGAAGAGTGTCACTAGCTTTGACATAAGACCGAAAGATACTTCCTTCTTTTGAGTTCCTCATTTTCGTAAAGAAGACCTTCACATTTCTTTTGATGTTCGCCAAAGCTTCTTTATGTGATTCTTTCGTCTCAAATATCCGAGCTTTGAGAAATGCAATTTCAAAGATCCTTTTCTCGATATCTTGAGTAATTTTGAATTTTCCTTTACAAGAGAATTCTTTTCTTCGTGGTTTCGCCTAGCTCTGACCATTAGAAATTCTCTTCAGAGAGATCAAGTTCTCTTCTGAGATGTTCCAGATCTTTGATTCCTTCCTCATCACTTTCATAAGTATAACAAGAAGTATGTGTTACCTCATCAGCCATTAGACAAGGTTCAATGTTGGAGATATCTAGAAAGATTTCTTCAACCACTCCACACACTTCTTTCTTCTTTTGACCAAAGTCAATCACTTCATGAGAAACACCGCACATGTCTGGAGAAGGCAATGTGGAATCATCTGAGTCTTCATCCTCAGAATCAGACTCAATGTCTAGAGCATCCAGTTGGAATTGAATCTTTTTCCTTTCTTCAGTGAGCATAGCTCTCTGACTTCTCTTGAAGTTTCTTCTATCTTTCTTGTCACCTGTCTTTAGTTTGTTGAAGGCAGGGCAATCCTTCTTGAAATGACCAGCTTTCTGACAATAGAAACAGATATTGTTTCCGATTTCTGCTTCCTCAGTACTAGATGCTTTCTGAGCCGGCTTGTTCAGCGAGCTTGACAGTTGCATATTTTTGTACCGATGATAGTTTGAGCCTAGATGCTTTTTCAGCTTCTCTTTGGCTTTTCTTCTCTCAATCTCTCGACTGACATATTTTCTCATTTGCTTTACAGCAAGAGCATCCTCAGTCACCTCCTTGCCTTCCTTCTTTTCAGAAGTTCCTTGGGCAACTAGAGCAACATTCTGCAACTTTTCAGTTGTTTGTTCTCTTTGAGTTGTTCATAGTCAATAAGGCAAGGTGAGAGAAAAGTTCCACCGAGTGATATCCGCATTCCTCGTTAAAGTAGAAAACTTTGTATGCTCCCGCTATGATTTAGACTTCACAATAGTCTTAATCTTTTCTCGTCATATATCTATCGCTTTCACCAAGTGCGCCATGTCACTCATGAGTGTTGTAAACCGGAAATCTAGTTCTTCAAGAGTCTCTGGGACCTTGTTTAAAGTTTTGGAATCTGAGCTTCAAAACTTCAACTTATTTTCCTTCATTTTCTCAAGGCATGCATTTCTTCAATCAGCCAAAGCCACTTTCGCCACTAGACCCACGCCATAATCAGATGCTCTCGAGTAGAACGATGATGATATCATGAGCCCGACCATCCATGATTTCTCTCGCATCTTCCGATGTCCGTAGCTCTCTGCTTTGCTCAGAATAACTTGACCGATGGTCTCCCACCGTCGACGATCTGCGTGGAAGACCCATCACTTTGTTCTCTGTCTCTACCATTAGAAACCTCCATGACCTGCTTGAGTTGTTGAATGACTATGGGGACATTCTTTATCACGTCGATCATTTCGTCACTGATGGCTTCTAGGTGGAGCATCATGTTGTTCTCCCATTTCTCATCATTCTCTGGCTTGAGAATTGGGGCGTCACTTAAAGACATCCTGCAACAAACACACTAAACAAACAAATCAAGTGTAGGTGAAAAGCATTTAGTGGGCACTTATCTGGGATCTAGTTTTAGTGTAGAAGGCTTGGGAACCTCCTACTCTGATACCACTTGTTGGTCCAGATAACGGTAAAGTAAAAGACTAGAGGGGGGGGTGATAGTCTTTTTCAAACTTTTGTCGATAAACACAATTTCTCAGATTTCTGTGAAGATATCTGATACTTATTTTCAGAGAGCGAAAGACTTTTTGTGATAAGTGCACGTGCTCAGCAAGATATGTGTAAATACTTAGCAAGGTAAATAAAGCAAGTAATAAAATGCAGAAAGTAAATAACACAAGTCTTTATAGTGATATCTGAAGGTGGCGTAATCTTTAAACTAATCCACTTCGGCCTTTCTCAGACCTAGAATCCACTAAGACATTTAATTGAGGTAACCTTACAAGTATCTTCTCTCGATTCCTAAATACACTAGTTCCCAACCAAGTGTTCCCCGAGTTATTCCCCGCTTTCACCAAGTACTTCAGTACTAAACCTTTTTCCTGAGTTGTTCCTTAGTTTCCCAAACTAAGTACTTCCTATACTCCACACCTTTGGTGTATAGTTTAGGTTTATTTGTCAGTGAGCTTTAATAACTTATTCAGCTTATGCGTATAGCTCTGAGAATCAAGTATACTTAATACACTTTACAATGTATGGTATCTTGTTCTTTACTGACCCAAGTCTATGATAAGTGTTCAAGAGAATGAATCTCAGATATGAAATCTTAATTCAACTCCTTCACAAATAACAATGCTTGTTAAGGATCAGGACACTTAGAACTTTTGTCATTAGAATCAAGAGCTTTGGTCGCAAATAAAGAGCTTGAAGATAAGTAGTATGCTTGAGAGAGCTTCAGTGAGTATTCAAGGCAAGTTCAAGGTGTCAGGTTCAAAGTATCTTTCAAACATTCTAAGTGATGATATTTATAGTTGAAAATCATGCCGCTTGAATAGTATCCTTAGGCTTAATGAAATTCAAACTATTGATATATGAAAATAGTAATCGCAAAAGACGCTGTCTTTTCGTAGATTTCCTTTGTTCGTATGTCTTTGTCTGCGATTTATCAGATTGTACTATTTCTAGTGCCAACGGAACTATGCACGCTTTCTGAAGCATGGCATGTCCCTTTACAGAGACTATCATAACTCCAGATACCGCTTGTTAAAAATATATTGTTTCCTGGAAACATAATCTTTATCCAAGGTATCTGAGTGTAGATATCTGTGGACACTTTTCCTTGTTTTAAACCTCAGATTCTCGATATCTTTTGCAACACCGCTTATTGAAAACACTTATTTCTTCGAGATATCCGACATAGGTGTCTCGATAACCTTTGTCTTCAAAGAAATTTGAGCGCCTTCAAATCTTCAAACTGCTGAACTTCTCCCCGGATGCCTTCTTCGTCTTCTTCGAGAAATAAAAAGATACATTTAGAGACCTAACATCCTATACAAGATTTGCTAGACTATCATACTTAGTGAGTTTCCTTTTACAAAGTTGTTCAAGTGAACCAAGAGTACTAACCACCTTTCTGAGCTAAGATAAGTCATTAGGTTGCTGATCAAAATCTAAACAGATATTCCTAACAAATCGTACATTTCTAGACTCGGCTATAAACTCCGGATATGTCTTGTCAAACTCTTTCCATGCCGGTGAGTCTGATGGATGATCCATTCTACCCTCTGCATCTTCCGGATTACTCGCCTCAGCTTGATTTATTTTAAGACAAGCACTTGAAGCGCATAAACCTCTTCAAACGAGGTGCTAGAGGGAAGTACCACATTTTCTTATGTGGGAGATTTTTCTTCTGACGTTTCTTTGAAGCCCCCTCCTTGTAACGCTTGTAACGGTCCTTACCACATAACTTGCACTTCAATAGATCTACATCCTCCCCCCAATAGATCATGCACATATCCGGACAACAGTTAATGGTCACCATAGGCAACCCCAACCCTCGCATATTTTTCTTCGCTTGGTCAAAGTCAGGGTACTAGTTCGATCAGGACACAACAACAGCTTGTACCTGTTATTGAAGTTCACTTCAGAAAGGCCACCCTCGGCCTTACAACTCATTAGCCGAGACAACAAAGACAACTCGGTCATTTTCTCACACCCCGGATAAATCGGCTTCTTCGCTAATTCCAACAAGTCGAAGAATGCCTGATCCTCGGGATTCGGTGGCTCCTCCACATCACCCTCAGTTCCATTGGTACTAGTGTCCATAAATTCCGCCTTCAAAGATTAAACACCATTTCTTCGACCCGATCATGAAAAGCATGAGATTTAGATGTACTTTGACCCCCAAGTTGCTCATTTTTTCTCTTCCTTCCACGCTGCCTAAATTGCTCATATTTCATGGACGGTGTTGCTTCCTCACCATGGTGATTCCATACCTCATACTCAGGCAGGAATCCATTACGTTTCAAGTGATCGATTACCGCTGTAGGAGTCAAATATTGCTTGTTTCTGCATTTTTTCAATTTGCAAGGGCACTTTATCAAACCCTCCTTTACACAAGCCGGATGTGTCATCGCAAATGCGAGGAAGGCTTCAACCCCTTCCACAAAACTAGATTGAAGTCTGCCATTAATAGTACGACAGTACATCCATGAACGATCGGGATTCATTGGATGATTATATAACCTGACACATCTGAATTTATTAGATCGTATTGAATTTCAACTCAATTCCAATTCCTGGCTATAATTGCATTGTTAATTATACTCCCTCCATTTCAAAAAAAGTGTTACATTTTGACTTTGACCGGTCAACTGTCTTCGAGTTTGACCACAAATTACTTATAAACGATAATAGTAAATAAGTTAATAAAATCATATAATAAAAATTTAATTACTAAATTTTCATTATATAATTTAAATAATTTATTTATTAATATTGTTTAAGAGTAAATTGTGGTCAAACGCGGAGACAGTTTACCGCAGAATAGTAAAATGTAACACTTTTTCTGAAATGGAGGTAGTAATACTTAATTATAATACGTTCCAAATTTCATGAATTATATGCATTTTACATTTAAAGTTTTTTTCATGCAATTTTCTTATATTCCCATTACAATTACCAATTTATAAATTAAAAGCATTTCAATTATACGAATTATAAATTATAATTTATAAATTACGAATCACCAATTTTTTCTACGAAATATCAATTTATATTCCCATCGAATTATACGAATTACCAATTTCCAATTTTTTTTATACAAATTATAAATTACCAAATACTCAGCCAAATCCAATACATACTTACAAACATTAAACTATATCAAAATAAATACCATAAATAACATACATACTTACATACATACCATACATACTTACATACTTCATACTTACAAACATCAAACTAAATACCATACTTACAAACATTATACTAACTAATCAATTTCACAATAAATCAATCAATTCATTAACTCACTACTTAATATGAGCTATACTAGCTAGTATATGAGTTTAAAAATATACAATTGATCGAAATTAGCAAAAATCTCAAATTTAGAAAAGTAGGGTTTTACACTATTACCTTCAAATTGCGGAAAAAATAGTCGAAGAACGATGAAATTGAACGGCCACCCGAGTTCCTTGTTGAAAGAGCTTTGAAAAGAGCCCAAGATTTGCCGGAATGGTGGACGTTTGGTCGGAGAACCCAAATCGCGAAAATGGAGAAGAAAGAAACAGAGAAGAAATGTGGGAGAAGAAGTTTCTGCCCGCTGTTTATTTATGTTTCAGCGACGGATAGCTATCCGTCGCTACCTGTAAAAAAAAATAATACTTTTAACGACGGATAATCTATCAGTCGTAAAATTTCCTATTTTCCTTTTTTATTTTTCCAAAAGTCAAACGACGAATAACTATCCGTCGTTATTTAACGACGGATAGAAATATCCGTCGCCATTTAGCGACGGATAACTATCCGTTGCTAAATGGCGACGGATACATCGACGGATTAGCGACGGATAGGGCGAAACGCCCTATCCGTCGCTAAAATCGCTGATCCATCGTTAAGGCTATCCGTCGCCCCTTTCCGTCGCCAATTCGCAGAATTCTTGTAGTGCACGAGTTGCTTGCGAACAACTTAACAAGTGGAATTTGGCTGGATTCCGTCACCATTTTAGTGTTGGAAGTTGGAACATAAAAAAACATTTTGTAGTGAATGAGTATCGAGATTGATTATGAATTAATTTTAAACTATAATGATAAGATATAACAAAAGTATATCGTAGCCAAGCATTATCAATAAGAATTATCATGCGTTAAAAGTAAAAATGGTAGGAAAAAAAACAAGACTGTCAACTTTTCACAATTTGGTGCGAGAATTACATGAATCAGTACAAAAGTTGTAATGGGCTGAGAGCAGTAGTATTAAGCCCATTTATCGGTATTGGTTTCTGTGTAAAGTGGGCTGGTTGTTTTCACTTGTGTGGACAATTAGGGCTGGTTATTATAACCCCGTATATTTATATCTTCTCTTCTCCTCGCCTAGGGTTACCACTCAGCTGTTCTCGTAATCTCGTGTAGCCGTGCTTTACTATCCGCCGATCAGATTTCCGTTCAGGTTTGTTCCCATACCAAATCATCTATCTCCCTCATCTTTTGCTGATTTCTTCAATCGATTATGTATTCTATTCCTTATTCTTCATGGATGCGTTTTATTAGTTGATTTGGCATTATAGATCATGATTGTTTTCTCACATCTCTACTCGCTGCTTGTTTTTACATATATACGATTATCATGTTCATTACTGAATGTGTGACAAATCTGCTGAATTAATCTGCTCGTGTCCTAACCTTTTAAGCTGAATTTCAGCAAATACAACTTCTTCTTACACTTTTCTCCTATTTAAGATGTAAGACCTCAACTCAATTTAAGCAGGTTATTGTAAACTGTGCAATAGCTTATAAGTTTCAATTTGCAGTGTAAGCTTAATATAGGATGTTATTTGAGTGTCTGCAATAGTTTATAAGATTTGATTAAACTGGACAAATTGATACCCATGACCATATTGTAACTTGTTTTTATAGTATTTGTTTGGATACCCATGACCATATTGTAACTTGTTTTTATTGAATAATCTGAGTTGAAACTATTCTTGCAACTTTCTTTTAGTAATTTGAAGTTTTGTTTGCAAACATTAACTCAAATGATCTTATAACGACTGATTTTGGCCAAATACTTCTAATTTTTTAAGCTGAATTTCAGTGAATTTAACTTTTACTCCAACATTTCTTGTATATAAGATGGAAGGCGTCATGAACCTCAACTTAATTTAAGCAGGTTATTGTAAACTTTGCAATAGCTTGTACAGTAAGTTTCACCTTGCAGCCTAATCTTAATATAGGATGTAATTCGAGTGTCTGCAGTGGTTTATAAGATTAAATTAAGCTGGATAAATTGATAGTATTTGTTTGGATATCCTTGACCATCTTGTAACTTGTTTTTTATTCTTTCTACTTTTTTAAAATTAAGTAGTTTCTTTTAACATTAACCAAATTCTGTAACTAGCCTAATACTCAAACCTAGAAATATGAATACACTGAACCTTTCTCAAATACCCCCAGGGACCTAAGAAAACAAATGATGATGTGTTACTTGGGGTGAAAAATCTTAGATAGACCTAGTGTGCAAATGAATTGTAGACATGTGGCTACAAATGTTCCACTCACTTGCTAATTAGATTCCAAAAAATAATGCAATCAATCGAGCATTTGTAGGTACATTATCGAATGGTCTATAATGCACGACTGTCTATCTAAGAGTTCTGTTTATGGGGCAATTCCAGTGTGCTAACACTGACACAGTGATGTTTTAGCTAGATTGGGGCATTTGTATATAAACTTAACTTTGTCTATGCAGAATGGATTCTCAGATCAAGCACGCTATTGTTGTTAAGATCATTGGGAGGACTGGGTCACGTGGACAGGTCACTCAGGTCCGAGTGAAGTTCATTGATGATCAAAACCGTTTCATCATGAGGAATGTCAAGGGACCAGTCAGGGAGGGAGATGTGCTTACCCTGCTCGAGTCTGAAAGAGAGGCTAGGAGGCTGCGTTGATTTATGAAAGAGATGCTAGGGTTTGCCAATTGTGGCTTTACTTTTTTGTAGTATTGCTTTTAAGCATTTGATGGACAAGGATTTACTATGATTTTAACTAGACATAAAATCTATGCTTGAGATTTTGATTGCCGTTTCTCCTTATTTAAATTTCAATTTTACTTGCGGTTGTGAGGTTTTGACTTGTTATTCCCCTTTGCAATCGTTTTTGCAGTCTTCATTTACTCTGTTCGTAGCAGAATATGATACTCACTAAATGACGTCACCAGTAAAAGATTGATGCCTGCAATGCTCAAGACTATTTGTTACGCTTGTTTTTGTCTAAATAGATTCGAAGCTATGCTTTGTTACCAGTTTAAGATGAACCTTGAACAAAGCATGTTAGCATTTGACTATTAAAAATGACATTGATTTACAGTTTGATTCTGCCTCAAATAATTCCAAATAGCTCGATTTTTTTTTTATCCTATATGTTACAACTTGCAAAGGCAGTAGGTCTCGATCTCAATCAACCAACGATCAGCAGAAAACCTATTTCTTTAGTGAAGTATCTGATACTATCAAAAGCTTCAACATTTTCCAGACTTGTGGAAGATAGTCCATCTCTGATAATTTCGTCAAGCTGTCCCAGCCCAGAAGCAAGGGAAACATTAATCACAATCCACTTCCTTCCCCTCATTTTACGTTCCTGCTTTTGCTCAGTAAGGCTCATTAAACATCATTCCTTCTCCGTGCTCAATGGAAGCATGGCTTCGTAGTTATCAAGGTCTCATATCACTCTATAAACAAAAATAAATTGACGTGGAGAAACAAATCCAATGCCAGGTTCACATGCAGAAGCAGAACTAGAGACTCTCCTTCCAGTGCCTACATAATTCCGTCTTAATAACGCAAATCCAAACACTCAGTCACAAACTATAAGCTTATGCTCTCAGGCAGATACTTTAAAAGTTTAATCTAACAAAAATAAGTTCAGGTATGAAGTCAAATACATACCAAAGATGATCTTTATAACTACGTCAAAGTGGACATGAAAGTATACCCTCAGAAGCATATACGATAAAAAGAGGAAAGGCAGGATTTGAATTCAAGTTTAAGAGCATTAGGTTATATCCTTTAATAGACAACATAATCAATGAGCATAACACATAGTCAACAGAGCAAAATCTTAAGAAGCCTCGGCTGCAGGTTGAGTCACTCCAGACTTCAGCAGCAACTTGCTCAATGCCTCGGGTGTGCACACCTGATACTTCACTTTTCCATTGGAGACAAAGACCTCAGCCAACTCAAGTTTCTCCGAAGTAAGACTCGTACTGTCCATAGTCTTGCTAAGCACCTTAATAGCAAGCTGAATAGCCTCTTCCCTCGTAATCTCATCCTTGTAGTCCTGCTTAAGCATCGATTGAGCAGCCTGATTGTTTGCTCCAATAGATGCAGCTTTCCATCCACTGTAGTTCCCACTCGGATCACTCATGTAAAGCTGAAATCCGTAGTTTTTATCCCAACCAGCAAAGAGGAAAGAAACACCAAACGGACGTAATCCACCATACTGAGTGTAGCCTTGCTTGGTGTCACACAAGGACTGAACTAGCTGCTCCACCGGCATCGGCTCTTGGTAATTAAGAGTATACCGCTGAGCTTGCACCCTAGCCGTGTTAATAAGGATATTGGCATCAGACATAATCCCAGCCACAGCACAAGCGACATGGTCGTCAATCTTGTACATCTTCTCAGTAGCTGCGGATGTCTGGAGAAGCTTGGAAGTAACCTTCTTCTCGCCAACCAATACAACCCCGTCCTGTGACAGTATTCCTATAGCACTCCCTGCGTTTCCAATCGCCTCCATCGCATATTCGACCTGGTAGAGGCGACCTTCTGGCGAGAAGATCGTCGTACGGCTATCATACCTCCGAGACATATCGTATTCTGCACGGAATATTACTTTCCCAGTCAGAGTTAATGCTCAATAGTCAATACTGCTAGAAACTAGTAAATGAAGATCAGACAGCCAAAATCACAGGCCTAAGCTAAAACCTAGCTGATATGACTTGGATTGAACCAAAATTGAGATATGAATAGCGATTACAAGCGATATTAGTAAGTATTTGACAAGAATGCAATCAGTGATTAAGAAATGGGAATGAAAAACCCTAACTAGTGTCATTAATATATGAGATATGGTTCGTAATGGACATTTATAAGCTGCGCAGTTGAATGAATTGAATCATATTAGTATAATTTAGATTCTGTTACCTGGAAGCTACCGGTTGCAAAGCTCTGGTTGAAGACGGAGGTAGAAGATGAACGATGATCGGAAACAAACAAACGGACGGACTGTTACTGTGTAGCCTTCTCTCACTTTTTATTTTTATTTTTTTTCCTTTTTGTTTTCCTTGCTTTCTCTTGGGCTTGGGCTTTGGTCCTGTACTTAAAGGGGCTGGTTGCATACATAAAGCCCAAGCCCAACGAACTGTTAAATATCTTTGGGCTAAGCATTTGGAAATTTGGGATCAATGCTATCCGATACCTAGTTGAAATTTTTGTGGAGAGACACTGGTCGGTCTCTCCTCAATTTGCTTTTATTCAAAAAACGGTCAGGCACTTTTGCAAACAAAAAACGAAACTGAAATGTCACTTTTGCCCCTGTATAAGAAAACATATCATCATCATCTTCTTCACTCATATTCTCACATCACCATTCACCAACCTAAATATTCTTCTCTCTACCACTCTCCACCCCTAAACTACCGCCTCCCACCTCCGTTCACCCACCACCAGCCTCTCCCTCCACACCACCGTCCACCCAGCCCTACCACCGTCGACCACCACCAGCCCACCAGACTCCGACAACAACCTCTCCAACCCACCACCACGAGATTCACACCACCACAGCCCGCCCCACCTCTCCGCCTCCCACCACCACCGATCTATCCCATCACCACCACCAACCTCCCATCCTCCCACCACCAACGTTTCTGCCACCAGATCCGCCACCACCTCTCCGCCAAAATCTGCAACGAGATCCGCCACCACCTCTCACCTACGCACCCACCCACCACCACCCCTGCCTTTCTCGACTTCCACCGCCTCCTCCCTGAACCACCTACATCCACTCAAGATCTCGCCCCTCAACTATCCTCCGTCCCCAGATCTCCGGCTTTCACCACCACCACCACGGGATCTCCCTTCCTCCCACCACCACCACCACCAGTAGCAGTCCACCACTAATCCGTCCATCGCCACAGATTCGTTCTCCACCAACAGATCCGCTCATTACCATCAAGATGTCGCCCAGATCCACCTGCCTTCCACTATCACCAGATCCGGCAAGAAAAGAGACGAAAATGGCCTCTCAGCTGTTCCTCCACTGAGATTTCACAAACATTTTTTTTCTTTTAGTTTTTCTATTTTTCTATATTTTGTTTATTTTCATTTTATTTAATTCTTTTAGATGTTGTAAATTGTACATAAATGTAATAGTACATTTGCCTTTTTTGCTTGTTGATATTCTGTATTACATTACTCCACTAATACGGTCCCACGGTATTAGTGAACCCTACTAATACAGTGAACTGTATTATATAGCTCCACTAATACAGTCCAACTCTATTATTGCATTGTACAAATACAGTTTCATTATATTGCATACACACCCACTGTATTAGTGCACTGTACAAATACAGTCTATTGCACAACTCTACTAATACAGTCTTTGCATTTAACAAAATTATGAATTGTAAACTGATGTAAAATTTAAAAAAAATAAAATCTTAAAAAAAATTCTGAATTGAAAAATTAAAATAAACAATTAAAGGGTGAAAATGATATTAAAAATTATTTTTATAAGTGTTTATTTATTTTTTGAACAACTTATAGGTATAATTGTCCATTTGGCCTCTATTTTTAAACTCAAAAACACTGTAGGCCTTTATTGGTAATATGGGTGTCAAATTGGTCTTTGGCACCAATTTTTCCAAAAGTTTTATGCAAATAAATTTCATCCAATTTTACTGTATTGATTTACTCATCTACTGTATTTATATAGTCAGTATACAATGTATTTATTCAACGTAGATACACAGTGAAATATTGTATACTAGAACCTGTGTCGTGTGAAACATATTCCTTTAGTAAAAATTACAAAGAGCCAAAGACATTGTCTTCTGCATTAGCACAATTACCATAAATTTACCGTGTATACATGTTCAAACTATTTAAGTAAAATTATACACATACACGACTAAAACTACTGAAAACATAAAATTTTAAGAATTGATGCATTGGTAAATCATTGGTGTCAATCACTACAAAAAAAAAAAACAGGGACAATCCGACGGAAAGGGACGACGGATTTTATCCGTCGCCCCAGTAGCGACGAATCGCTAAGGGTAGCGACGGATTTAATCCGTCGCTACACATAGCGACGGATAACTTTTATCCGTCGCTAATTTTGTTGACCATAATAAAAATAAAAAAAATAAAAAAATTTTAGCGACGGATAGATCTATCCGTCGCCAAATGACTAGAAATTTTAAAAAAATAGAAAAGTTAGCAACGGATAGATCTAGATCTATCCGTCGCTAAAAGCCTAAAAAACATGAATATATATATATATATATATATCTCCACCACCACCTGCCTTCCTCCACCACCACCTCTCCTCCCTTTCTCCTCTCCTCCTCCACCACCATCTCCACCACCACCACCTCTCTTCCTCCACCACCACCATCTCCTCCACCACCTCCTTTCCTCCTCCACCACCTCCTCTTCCTCACACCACCACCGCACCACACCCACCACCACTGCCACCACCACCTTTCTCCTCCCACCACACTGCCACCACCTCCCACCACCACCGCTCTTCCTCCTCCACTCCACCACCCGCCTCTCACCACCACCATCCGCCTCTCACCACCACCACCCATCTCTCCACGCCACCACTGCCTCCGGATCTCATCGCCACCACCGCCACCGGATCTCCACCGTCCACCTCCGGATCTTCGATTTATCTTTTTATACATTTTCGGTATTTTAGGTATTTTAGTTTGTACATTTTAGGTATTTATCTTTTATCTTTTTGTACATTTTCGGTATTTTAGTTTGTATTGTATTATTATATAATGAATTTGTATTATTGTCATTGTATAAAATTTTCGATTTATTGTATAATCGTATTGAATATTGTAGTTTCGATTTGAATATCAACCGAATTATTGTCCGATTTGAATATTGTAGTTTCTATAAATCAATATCTCGTATACGAATACAAATTGGATACGAATATAAAAATTCAAATATGGATTTTATTTTTTTTTAAAAAAAAATAGCTTTTCAGCGATGGATAGATCTATCCGTCGTTACATTGGCGACGGATAGATCTATCCGTCGCCAATAATCGATTGTTAAAAGAATATAAAAAAAAGTCAAAAATGATAATCCGTCATTCAATCGCCACGATTGGACGATCGACATTTATCCGCCGCCATGCCTCCAGGGGCGACATAATTTATATCCGTCTGGCCGCGTAGCCGGGCGACGGATTGCCGTCCGTAGCGACGGATCTATCCGTCGCTACATACCAGTTTTTTTTGTAGTGAATTAAGTATGAATGCTCCATTAGACGAGTTGCAGGCGGCATTGTTATCGACGCTGGTTGCTTAACTCCTCACACTTAGTGACGGGTACAATTGGTGTCTGCTGAGACAATTGGTGTCTGCTGAGACAATTGGTGGCAGCAGCCGACCTGCCCCTTTATTTTTTTAAATTTTTTTTTTTACATTGTCCAATTTCAAACGCGAATAACTCGAAAAATAAAAATGTAAAAAATAAATAAAAATCACCAACATCTTTGTATTTTCGAGATCTACAAATAGAGACCACTCTTGACTATGTTTGGATCATCCCATCTCGAACTCATTTTTCTCTCTTAATTAAACTTAAAATTGTAAAACGACTTCTAAAAATGCAATTTTATTAATTTGAAATTCTAAACATTCTTATAATATGTTAAATATGTTTTTAAAAAATAAAAAAATAAAAAAAAAATTCGAATTTCATGACGGCACGATGACGCGCCACCAATGCAGCAAAATCTCGTCACGGATCCCATCACCAGCCGATGACGCGTCACGGAGCCGTCACCAATGCGGGTAGTCTTACTATTAGCGCTTGAGTCCATTCTAATTGACCACTTTACAATTTTAATTGAGTTACGATCTCTTAATTAATTTCACCGTTCAAAATTACCCTTATCATTCTCAATTGACATTCATAAAAATTTAACTCTATATCAAACATGAATTTTCACAAATCAATTACAATTTATTTACTATTCATTAGTTATAACTTATAACTAAATTAAAGTTTCAGGTCAAACAGTACGTAAGTACAATTGAAACCTGATTACACAATTTATTATCTGCATATGAAATATTTAATACAACAATAGGTAGCCAAAAACAGCCTATTAGAACACAGTCATCAATTTATATGGTTAAATTGGTCTTTTTCTTTGCCTGATTTGGCTTTATTGGTAAAAAGAAAGTGTAATATACAGTGAAATATTGTATATTGCAAAGGTTCACAAAAAAGTGTAATAACTTTAATGACTGAATACTCATTTAGGCCGACATAATTACTCATGAATTACTCTTTGTATGATTATATGGTAGCCTTATTGTATCAACACATATCCTTAACCACTCATAATAAGATTACTCCAGAACAAATAGTATAATTTAAGTTCTTATGTATGAATTTTCAAAAACAAAAGTACACTTTGTCAGTATTAAATGATTAACGTTCTCAATCCCTTTAAACTCTATAAAACTTTAGTCCATTGGGCCAATATAGTAACGTTGTACAATCATTTGTATACAATTAGAGAAAAGAGATTGATGAAACATTAAAAAACTGGCAAGACTGCGGAACTCATTATTCGGTTTACTGAAACGAAAGACTTGAACAAAGCAGTCTGAGACTTAAAACTGAGTTTGATCGGTCGGTAGAGTATGTAAATTTTTGCCTACTTAGGAGTAGGAACAAAACTTTGTTACAACATGTATTTCTTGATGATCATGCACCAAAATATAAAACACAACTTTCCCAAACTCATTCGAAGCACTCCATCTGCAGAATTAGAATCGAACATTACAGTTGATGGCAAATAGCTTAAACATTGTGAGTGCTGAGTGACGAATGAAACAAGTCAAAAGTCAATTACCTTCCAGAGGCCATCGTTAAGATAATGCATGTTATCAATGCCGATTCCTTTATTGATTTTCCGTCTGCATTTGACACACCAGTGAAGAATAATATAGCTAGGTTAGGGCCAAGGGAATTATTAGAAATATTGACAATCAATGTCTGGTACAAGCCAACAAGGTCAACCCCGGTAATAATTTTAAACTAATCTTGTGTCCAAACTATCACACAGATATCCAAGAGTGAAAGTGTTGGTTTAAAGATTCGGAGGAAATATCAGGCTCAAGAATCGAAGTCTACTCTTTCAGCTCAAGCTTACCACTACAGCTTGCTTAGCCCATAATCATTGCCACGGAATGAACTAATGAAGACAAGAAGGATTATATATCCATATAGTTTAGACAACATATTCCTGGCCCCATTGTTATGTAAAAGAAAGAAAATCAAACCCTACCATTAAAAATCAAATTGATCACACCAATTCAGAACATAATGCAAAATGGTGAAGCCCCAGGCCTGGTTTCATTCTTGTGCTACGAGCAAATATAAGTAATTATTAAGAGCTTAACACAGGAAATAGAATTAAATAACGTGAAACCAGATGGTTGAATCTATATACGAAGTGAAAAATGTGGGTTTCCTAATATCAGGGGTGATATCCTCCTTGAAGCTGTGGAAATGCTATGCTTGTGAGTAGAATTAAACATCAATGTGATGTCAGAAATAAGAAGATTTTCATGGGATCAAAAAGATGTCATGAAAACTCACTGAAAGCTTGCATGTGACCTCAGTTAACAATAATTTCCATAGAGCAAATAAAAAAAGACATCTTAAAATTTTCAACAATACAAGATTAACTTACATATCTTTGGCAGACATTTTTGTAAAACCAATAGCAAGAGCATGTTGCTTCCCTTCAGCCATTATAGCCTATAAGTTGATGTACACAACACTATATTAATAATTGCTAGTAATAATTGGCATAATTATGGAATAAATGGAACGCTTAACCCATGATAACTCAAGTGAACCAGCAGTTAACATGCAGTAGTTTCAATATGGAGCAAACCATTAACAAGCTTACCACAGGAGATTCAGCACCAACTTCATCGTCCAAGGCACCACCAGGAGAAGTAAGACCTGGACACATTATATTTGCACCAGAGAGGACAAACTTTATTGCCCCCCGATCAACCTGTAACTTTTTCATGATGTTTGGATCTGCAAAATAAGTACCACATATATATTTGGTGACTACTAAGAAATAAACATGTGTCGGTAAAGTTGAGTTCTTGCATCTACTGGAAAAATAAAATGCATTCCAAAACCCAGAAGAAACATATTTTGCAGTCTCCAGGTCATTTCAAGTTATAGTATTTTTCGCCAAACCTTTTCTAGTCTAAGTGTAACTGAAGTAGGACAACAGTAAGGACAACAGTAATGACTAAAGTGGTAAAGTTAGAAAAGATCAGTGTATGCGGAAATAGTGTGAATGGAACAGAGCGATTATATCAATATTAGAAAATAGTAGATGGAAATTCCAATAATTAACAATGGCATTCTGATTCTCTTCATGACATTCTCAATGATAGTTTACAACCATGAATGGTATCTAAAGGGGCAATGACAGATTCTTTTTCTGACAAGTAATAAGCTACGAAGATAAGATATCGGAAGTCGAATTCATGGGACATCCAGGTTCTAAGTCCAAGCCAACTACACTGTGGTCTTTAAAACAAGCACGATTCAAGCTCCGTCTTTTGAATATAAGCACATAGCAAAACCAAAACAGAGCTTTTCCTTTATTACTTTTTTTAAGAGAAATAAATACAATTAACACGTCTTTGTCATTAGGAGGAAAATTATTAATGAATATAAGTAGTAAAGATGCTGCCGCCAAAATTCAGTTATTACTTATATTACTCAGTTCTAAATCAAGGAATTTGGAAGAAGGCTTATATTGCAGGTTGAGCTCAATGAACTTCTTCGGTGGAGTAGACATAGGAAAGATAGTTAATAAAAACTAAAACACACTATCCGGTGTCAATCGAAATTAAACATCTATACTGGTTAGCTTTCTAGACTGATTACTATGCACGTGAATTTCAGCAACAGTGCCGGACTATCTTCTTTCCCACTGGTTTCACACCCTATATTGGTATAAATTCTACGACTCCAAAGATAGGCATTCATTCTCATTCTATTGACTCTATAAGTGTTACACAACAAGAAAAAACACTACGATGTTTATGAGGACAATCCTTAATAATGTCCTACATTGCTTAGAGATTATAATCAAATTTTCTGTTTAAAGACACTTTCTCATATCACCAAGATTCTCTTTCAAGCTTCACAGTATTTAAACTAACAAATTCTTAATGGAGCACTATTGTCCGTCAGTTCGTGTATGGTAATGTTCATAAATTAAATACTTACACTGGTGCAGAAGACGTAGCGTTGGCATGTAAGGTCCATCACGGATGTTGAAAAAAAGTGGGACATTGTTCACCACAACCAAGTTCAGATGATTTTGGCTTCAGAAAGATATACCAAAAGCATTGTCAGGGGAAAAAATGGGTAAAAGAACTGAGGATAGTAATAGAGTGTCAATCTGATGAAAACCAGTTATACCCATAGTTATTTCCAGAGAAATAATTACCATTTTACAACAATAAGTGGTGATTTCTTTGGTAGCAAATCTTCGAGAACAGGCTCAAGTCCTGGATACTGCAAACAAGTGCAATACGATTAGTAACTGGATGGAGATCTGATGAACCAAAAATATGCTACAAACAGGCAAGATCAAATAACAGAGAATTAACTCAAACCTCATCAGCAATACTTTGACGAATTCTCCTCTGTACAGATGCTTTCACTTGGTTCTGTCCAGAAACTTCTTCAGATGAGAACCTACATATGATGCATCATATACAGAGTTGTAAAATATAAGCTCAAAGTTTCAAACTAATCTTATGTAACTACAGCCTGAACTCATAAGCATAGGTATAAAAACGGATTGTTAAGCAACAAAATAGGCTTATGTAAACACTAGGGTACCCGTAAACACTACACGCAGGGACTAACCCAGAGCTCTTTTTTCTGCCTATGCTTGTTTAAATGTTAGAATGACTTATTTATGTACGAAGTACAACAGATAGCACAAGAATGATGAAAGCTCGAGGTATACAGGCTTCCGCAATCAGATATTCCGGTGAATGTGTCTGCTACAATATCATCAAATGGCAGGAAGTACAGGCAAAAAATGGCATGATCCAACTATTTTATCAGCCCGATGGGGTCAAGGCACTCCAAAAGGAAAATGCCTCGACGAAACATTCGAGCCAGTGGATTAACCATGAGTAAATAGGACAATTTCTTCAACAAACATAGAGTGGAAATTTAGGGGTACATTCTACTTATCACACAACAATATCAGAAACAAAACAGCAATCAGACTTTTCTGCATCAGAAATGCAATACCACATCACCAGACAAAATCCATTCAACAGAAAGCTAAATAATAGCAGAAACATGCCCAAAAGTGTTTGGTGAAAAACAAGAAGAGATCACATCTTCAGCTAATTGAACCGAGTATATTATTAAAACTGAATTTCATTACAACGATATAAAGAAGAAAATAATGAGCTTACTTTTTGAACATTTTTGTTCGGAGACAAGTAGGGTTTAGCTAATTGGTATCAATTGGAGTGATATTGTTCGTCTGAAAGTAATTTGATACGTTTACAAGAGCCTAAAATGAATCAGAAAACGAACATGTTAATTGCAATAACACACTTTGCGATTTTCGAATATGCAAATTGCAACACATGTCAGTTCTTTTGCCGAAATGAACCCCTTTCTCTACATGTTTTTCAAATTACAAAAAATGGTGTATTTCTGCATTCTAATTGTCGAAAAAATCAGATTGTAAATAACCTCTCAAGATTTTTTTTAAATGTTAAATTAAAGTATAATTAATGCGATACTATTTCACATAATTACGATCAATGATTGTTAGATTAATTTTAAATTGTAAATATTGAAGTGTGATTTACCTAATTCTCAAGAGAGTTTCAACTAAGAAAATAACAAATGGAGACCCATTTTATCTGTGAATGAAAATTGGCCTGTACTTCATCATTAGCCAAAAAATGTGACTCTCCTAGTGAATTCATTCTTCTATTGAAATCACAATTAGTGGGTATTTTAATTTGCACCCATTTTTAAGTTTAATGAATCAATTTATTTTGAGAAATTCGAGTAGTGTCCTCGATGCACAAGTATCAATAAACTGTGTTGGTTTGAGTTCTTAGATTTTGATAATAAACAAGACATGTCTATTAGTTTCATAAGGTAAGTAGTACTCTTAATCCATAGGTTTCTGAAGGTACACTGTAAAAGAGAAACCTTGTTGAGACTTTAGTTCTAGTAAACTTATATAGAGGGGTTAGGTTTTTTAATGTAATTTATATTTACACCTTTCGAAGAATACCAAGACGTTGCGACAAAACATTAACAGGAGGACTACAAGGCACTGAAGAATTAGTCAAACTGCACAAGTTCGTTGGAAAGATTTAGTCAAACTGCACAAGTTCGTTGGGAAGATTTAGTCAAACTGCACAAGTTCGTTGGGAAGATTTAGAATCATCAGAAAGCCTCACATTCAGCAAAAAACCCTGTATAAGTGAAAATCTAAATGGCATAATGTGTTAAACTAGGACTTACTGATACCAAGGCTTACTGAGAAGGATAACACACTTAGCTTACTTAGTGTTATATTCGTTGTAGAAAATGATAAAAGGTAGTACAGTTGCATTAAATGCAATGAAGTTACTCTTTGAGAAAAACTTTCTGACATTTCACTAAGAAATAAAACCTCCGTATTATACTCAATACAAGAGTAACATTTAACTTCAAAGTTTGAAATTGTATCCAACAGATACTGAATTCAAATGAAACTATTTTAGACTACAAATAGAAACAATTAGAAGTTTAGAGACATACATTGAACAGTTCGAACAAGATATTGCGATCAAACTTTCTCAAGCTTTCTAAGTTCCCAACACTCTTATTCTCCTACAAGACTTGTGAAGCTACTTGTGAAGAAGTAGAACAAGTATTAAGGTTGTGACTTTAAAGTGTTCTTTCTTCTAAACAAGAACAATTATTTATTCAAGAAACAATATACTTAGTCTTGAAACATAAGAACATAAGTTGAGTTTCTAGTTTACCAAGTAACTGACAAATCGTTACAAGGCAAACACTATCTTGACAGATCACCAACAAACAAACACATCAAACAGGCGTATCAAAACAAAGGAAGAAGGGTGGAACTACTTAATATGGGAGATAAAAGAAAACCCCTTGAAGGAGCCAGAAGTACTTAACTTGGGAAGTTAAGGAATCAGCTTAAGGTCACAAAGTTGAGAACTTTGGCTAGAACATAATTTAGCTAAGGATATGATTTGTAAGGGAACTTATTTGATATCTTAGTGAATCAAGTCCCGAGAAAGGATGAAGTTGATTAGTTGAAGGATTACACCACATTCAAATACCACTATAAACTCTGAGTATTTACTTTATGCAGTTATAATTTCAGCAAACTATTGTCTATCTGTTTATTTTATTGCTCACTGAAATCACACACCCATCATTTAACAAAAGTCTTCCCCACTCTAAATTTAAGTATGAACAACCACTATTTGTTTAGACATGAAAAGTTGTTAAGACTATCAACCTCAAGTCTTTAACCTTGTTGTGTAACATACAACAAAGTAAGTGTACATCACGTTAGCCTCCAGAATCTACTCACATTTTTGTTTGTAAGTTGATGTGAAGTCATGCGTTGGTTGAGAATTAATGAGGAAAATTAATTACATATAGCTAGCATCCAAATTATGGATGTGGAATAAGTTGCAAAGATTCACAACTGAAATCAATCTCCACTACGTAATTTAATTCGTAGTAATCTGTGGGAGAAAAGGCAATTTCATGTGCCTATAAAAGGGTTGGCAGATTCAAGGTTTCATTCATCTCAAAAATTTTGTTCAACAAAACTTCAATTTAGTTTATTCATTTAGATAATAATTACATTTGTATCCAGGTTCTGAAATATCGAAGAAACTCTTATGTTACTTGGTATTGTTTTTATTTGGTAAATTTTGAGTCCGGGTTGCACACTCATTGTTCATTCAGGATCACACTGCTACGGTGTGGGTAAGATTGATCTTGATCTTAGTGTCTCGTAAGCGGGTGTGTGAAGAGAGCTTCTTTCATTCCAAAACGAAAGGCTGAGGGCGGTTAGAGCTGTCATCTCATGCATTAGGCTACACTTAACTTTTCGTTGTTTAAAAACAATGCACACTAAAAGGATGAAATCACGAAAAAAGGTTAAGTTGTAGCCATTTGCATGAGGTGGGAGCAACTCATTCTGCCACTTAATTTGTCTGCCGATTGGAGTGAAGGGAGCTTTCTACCATTACAAGTTTACAACCCACAATTTTGTTTTCTATATTTTCTTAAGAATTGCAAGTGTTTTTGTCAATTATTTACTTTCTTGTATTTGATAATTTTTGGCATGATTTTATATTGTACTCCCTCATTCCCCTAACCTAGAACAAACGTTAAAAGTTTTATTTAGGGATTATCTAGTTTGCAATTGCATTTGTTATGTTAGTGTTAGAGTTTGGGTGTTTAATTACAAACTAAATAATGAAATTTTATGTAAATAGAAGTTTAAGACATATTTTGCAAAAGAAAGAACAAGACATTTGTTATATGGAATGTAAATGATATGATCTGTATTTTCTATTTATAGACATGTAATACAAGAAATTTGTTATGGAATGTAAATGATATGATCTGTATTTTACATTTATAATTTATTAGTGAAAGACTAAAATTAATATCGGGAATATCAACTACTTTACGCGAATCGGATTTATTTATCGAAAATATTCTTTCATGTACAATTTCGTTATTCAAGTTATATTGAAGTATAACGTGTAATTATTTATTTGTAGTTTTCTTTTTAAGAGTAAAACATCATCCAAAATACATTATTACACAGGAGTATATATACAAATATCCATATAAAAACTATTTTGCTACGAAGGCATACTACATATTTGGGGTTGCTCGGAGATTTTGAGTGGGAGCCCATTCCTACACCTATATACAACAAACAAACATGAATTTACGTCTGCCCAACCAAACATGATTATACATTAACAACCACACACACATAGTAATAAACTGCCACTAATACATACTAGTAACATGTATGTCGCCATTCGAAGATAATTCAAGGGTCTACAACTTTAGTGAAGGAAGCGCGACCAAATTCCCCTATAGACAAATTCTGGAATCGATCCCTACGTCTAGAATCACAAAAAATTCAAAATTTTATTTTTGGTCTTGGACGCCTCCAAACATTATTTTCTTGTTTTTGCAATTTTCCCCACTTTATTTAGTTTCTTTCTTCCAATTTTGAACATACTTCATTCTACACACTACAGGTTGGTGATGGCGTTACCTCTAAACCTAATGATGGTGAGGTTCGTATCAAGACCCCTGAAGATTTGCTTATTCAATAAGTCATCCCATTTCAACAACTTAGATATAGCACATATGTCATTGTTGGATCACTAAGCTGATTCATCACTTTACTTAGAGTATTTTGATCACCAAGTTGTTCTTGCACCTACAAATGACATAGTTAATGAGATTATTCAATTTTTCTTGTCGAATATGCCTGGAGAATGTGTTTTATTTGAGCGTGGATAACATTTCTAAGGTCGATGAGTTTGAGAACGATATCGAAGATGTTTTCTCACTGAATTCCCCAAAACCATTAACTTCTTTAAAATGCCGAATCATATATCATCATCATGGGGGTTGGAAGTATATATGGTAATGGTTTTGAAGAATATTGATCATGATTTCGAGTTGTGCAATTGAAGATGGCCCATAGTAAGTAATCGTTGGAAGCATCGAGGCAAAAAAATGATATATGGAATTAAGGCAGGCCAAAAGGTTTTCATTATGAGGATGATAACGAACCCAGCCGATCGACGAGACTAAGTTTCGTGTCAATTTTAATGGGAGGCAGTTTCCGAGATCGGTCTGCTTTGCTATGACCGTATAAACAAGAGTCAGGGACAATCTCTCTCATGTGATGACCTCTACCTCCCTTCACACGTGTCCAACCATGGTAAGTTATATGTTTCTCTCTCTCTATAGTAACCATCATGAAGGGGTTGAAGGTATGATTTGCGATAACGAGGGTAAAACATGCGACACGACTACCCACATGTTCTATATAGAAGTGTTCGATAAATTATGAAATGATAATCTATTTTATGTGTATAAAGCTTAGCAAATGATTATATCGCCGAATACATTAATTTCTTTACATGTCCGTGTTCGATTTCATAAATTAAAATTATGCCATTAATTTTTACAGGATTAGGATAACCTCAAATGAAATATTGTACCATTTAGATCATACATTTTCTGAAAATTTTATATTCTTCCTCTCCGCTCTTATTTAATGTCACTTCTTTGGCGGGCTTTGAGTGGTGAAGTACACATTGTCAAATTTATATATTTGCCCATTCATTCATGATATGTATTATAAAATTTATTCATTTTTATATTAAATTTTGTCTTCATGGCTCGTTAAGTATCGACAGACCATTTATTAGTATGTATATGTTTGAAAGAATAAGAAATTTATCTAACATGTGGAAGAAGTACAAGTTAGGTTGTTCTTGGGCAGGTAGCTTGTTTAGACCAAGAAAGGCCAAATTAATATGTTTGTCACATCGTACTAATAACAGGGCAACTAGTATCTATATTGATCCTCTGATGGTTTTGGTTCCTCTGAGATTCCTTTTACGAATCCTGATGTATTTGGATGATTTTATATCAATGAAAATGATGCTTTTATCTTAAAAAAAAAAATCGTACTTATATAATGTGGGATATCTTTTGCAATCAGAATTGATCTATTTTTCATGAATCATCTCATAATTGTGATGGCTTAATTAATTAATAATTAGGATTGATGTGTTAACTGACTTCATCCAGGATATGTCCAATTTTTAATAACACCATTGGTTCGTTTCTAAATGAGTAATCTAGAGACCGTTCCGAATAACTCCATACATTATGGTTGCACGTAGTTTTACGTGAAAAGTTAAAGTAATGATAACAAATTAAATAGGTGGGAAAAAGTGTACTTTTAGACTTTTCGTGGTGAAAATTATAATTCGTGTGTAAAATTGAGATTGTTTATTATTTGTTGGGTGTGGGTAGGTTCCGCAAGTAATGTATTAAATTCCATGGGCAATTGAAAATTGACAAATGTATGAATCTGCGAGACTTGAGGAGTATCAATTTCTTTCTACCCTACTCTTTCTCTCTCTTACGTTTTCAATTAAATTAACTAACTTAAACAATTCAAATAACATTAAAAGTATTAAAATCATCACTCGTAAAAAATTAAGCCTTGTGGATGTAAAAAACACCGCTGGGAAAGCCGCCCACTTAAAAAGGGCTCGACAGTGCTCGGCTGGATTAGTCGCATGTAGCGGATACTAGTGAGAAATCAAAAAAAATACTAAGTCTTATAAAAGTCTTTATCAATTTGGATAGTCCAAAAAGTCCATTAAATTTCACATAAAATTGTCTAGGTTTAAGAAATACTCGCAACTCACTTCGATCTCGCGAATCCGGGTCGCTGGGCTATTTTCTAAATGTTGGATCCGGTCACGGCTCCAGATCTAGTATAAAAGCCTTTCTTCTGTTTTTTTTTATCCATTGTTTTCATTTCCTCCTTCAAGTTTCATTTTCCAGGAAAGTGACAGCCATGGCGAGGGATCTCCAGAAGTTTCTTAGCTTCTTTCGCCCGGTGGATTTCCGATCTCATCTCTCCTTTTCCATCCAAATCGGTACTCGTCAATTTTGCTCGGTGATTGAAGGAGTCATTCGAAGTAATTGCCGCAAATTCTACGCAGATCTTATCGAGAATCCTAACGGTAAGTTATATGGACTAGATTTCTTTCGAGTTTAGTATTTTTGTGTTGATGAAGTTGTTTTCATCGTTTTGTAGTGTTGATTCTTCTTAAACCGATTTTCTTCTTCGCTGAAAGTCTCTTCAAATCGATCTAGGCTGTTGGCGAAGGTGTAGGAGCTGGATACTTTGAATCCGACGATGGCGATGAAGAAGGAATTGAGATTGGAGATCGGATGTAGAGTTGAGATTAGAGATTGGAGGGAGAAACTGAGATCGGAGATCAGACGAAGAAGCTGAGATCGGACCGATGAGATCGGAGATCGGGCCGAGTAGCTGAGATCGGACGGAGGAGCTGAGATCGGAGAGTTCGTCGGCGAGAAATCGTTTCCAATCACCTCGCCGATTTCTGGCAGAAGCTCCTCGAGCTGCTGCTTGATCTTCGTTGGCCTGCCAATCGGGTTCGTCATGCTTGCCGCTTGTTTGGTTAGTACCACATTCTCCAAATTAATATCTCCAATCGACTTTTTGTGTAATCCTCAAGTTAGGAAGTATAATTGGTTGCTATTTTAGCGTTTGGGGAAGTTTTTCTGCTGGTGAAATGATTTTTGTGCGTTATTTCCGTTTCGTGTCAGTCTAGTTGTTACATTATATTGTCTAGTTTTTACATCATATTGTCTAGTTTATGCGAGGAGTTCTCTAGTTTTTACATTATATTGTCTAGGAATTCTCTAGTTTTTACATTTTCACCTTCACCTTCAACTATCAAATTTACTAACTGATCTCAACATATTTGTCTAATTTTTAGAGGATATTGTTTAGTTTTTACGAAATATTGTCTAGTTTTATTATCAAACATGAACATAATTGTCTATATTGTCTAGTTTTTACACTATATTGTTTAGTTTATGAAAGGAATTATCTAGTTTTTACATGATATTAAATTTATTTTTTTGCTTATATCGAGTGGCAATAAGTTTATTCAAGATATTTACTAACTGATCTCAACATATTTGTCTAGTTTTTAGTATATATTGTCTAGTTTTATTATCAAACATGAACATAATTGTCTATATTGTCTAGTTTTTACATTACATTGTTTAGTTTATGAAAGAAATTCTCTAGTTTTTACATGATATTAAATTTACATTATATTGTTTAGTTTTTACATTATATTGTCTAGTTTATGCGAGAAATTTTCTAGTTTTTACATTATATCTAGGAATTCTCTAGTTTTTACATTTTCACCTTCACCTTCAAATCAAATTTACTAACTGAGCTCAAAATATTTGTCTAGTTTTTACGAGACATTGTCTAGTTTTTAGTGTATATTGTCTAGTTTTATGATCAAACATGAACATAATTGTCTATATTGTCTAGTTTTTACACTATATTGTTTAGTTTAAGAGATGAATTCTTTAGTTTTTACATTATATTGTCTAGTTTATGAGAGTAATTTTCTAGTTTTTGTATAAATGTTCAATGTTTTTTTTTTTTTGTATAAATTGTGAAGCTTGATTGGATTTGGTAAACTTGGAACTTTTGACTGTGGTGTTTTTCTGATGAAGCATATGGAGCTGTTCCAAGGAACTCCTTTTCCTTGATATAAAAGACCTTATGCTGATGATGATTTTGAAGAGAGTGTATTGGATGATTTGAAGACGAATGCTCTGAAGAAACTAAAGCAATTGAAGAAAAATTAGTGTTTTGAATTGATGATGATATTGTCTAGTTTTGTAACTGAATTGTATAGTTTTGTAAATGAATTGTCTAGTTTTATTACTTATCCAGAAATTTACTCAGTGATCTAGTTTTTACATTATATTGTCTAGTTTTTACATTATACTTGACCCGTTTTTAATGAATCCGGGTCAAAAGATCCGCGAAAAACCATAAAAAAAACCAAGTCGAGAAAAAATGTATAATTATCTAGTTTTAACATTTGAAGGGGACTTTCGGGACTTTCCTATATATAGGGGTCTTTCGCAAGACGGACTCCAAAAAAAATCACTCCTTCTAACAACCCTATAAAATTAACTCTACATAATTTCTATTATTCACCTTTAACTAATTACTATTCATCATTAACTAAAAGTTTTCCTTAATTTAGTTTTTAACTTTAATATTGTTATATTTCACATATCAAGATATGTTTGTTAGATTGAAAATCAAATGATGCAAAGAGTAAATAATGATTTTTGCGATGTGTTAAAAATACGTTAGGGATTATTACTAGGGCTGAGCATAAAATGAATCGGTTCTCGGGCCGACCCTAAACATATTCGGTCCGGTCCTCGATCCTTAATATTTGAAAATTTCAGTTTTCGGTCCGGGCCGGTCCAAAACCCAAAAAACCGCAGTCCGGACCGAATATAACCGGGTTACTGTAGACTAAATTAGTAACCTAGCCCCCAAATCACAATGCCATTTCTCCAGTCTGATCTCTCCAGTCTCCACGCCATTTCTGCGCCCGTCCTCCGCCCACCTACGCCTTAAACCCACCCGTCCTCCGCCCAAATCACCAAACGTGCCTCCCTCCACCTACGCCTTAAACCCACCCGTCCTCCTCCTCCCTCAGCCCAGTCCGCCCACCTTCGCCCACCCGTCGTCCTCCGCCCATCATCTAAAGCCATTGGCGACTGATTCAACACCATCATCTGAAGCCATGGTGCACATCGTTTACATTGAGAAACAAGAGGGACAGGAGCCAGAGGAGTTTAACATCAGGACTCTTGCTTCTGTTCTTGGCAGGTTATTTCTTTTTCTTTTTCCCATTTCAGTTTTTATTCCATTTCTTATGAATTTGGGTTTTGTATTGTAAAGTTTCATTCTTGTGCGATCTCGTGAATTATAAATGAGTTGCTTAGCATACTACGTTTGGATTTTTTTTTTGGCTTTTTTTTTAATTAAATTCGGTTCTGGTCGGTCCAGGACCGACCATAATTCGGTCCGGTCCTCGGGCCAAGGAAAACCTAAAATTTCGGGCCGGTCTTTTTCGGTTCGGACCGGTTCTGGCCCGATGCTCACCCCTAATTATTACTATGAACAACGATGTTACAATGAACCTTCAAAATTCAATTACTCTATAATGATACATTACTTTGACACCCCAATTAAATTTTCTAATTACATCTAGCACTTATAAAACAATTACAATGAACCCGCAAAATTTAAAAAAAAATTGGTGACTTTTGATTTTCTCCATAAAAACACCCAAACAAGCCCTTAAATTTTCTATTCGCGAATTTGTCCCCTGAGTTGTAATTATACAATTTTAATCCATTTATTTTCTTTTTATAATTTTAATTATTTTACAATTAAATTAATCTATGCACTACGGTGCTGGAGTTGTTACTTCAGGGGTGGAGCTGTTAAACCATCTCTCAGGCCGGAGCTGTAAAAGCTCATAGACGGATCAGTTGTGACAATCTCTCAAAAATCTCATGATCGCCTTATCAGAGCCCATGAAGAACTTCCACAAAAACTCCAATGTATATTATTAATTATATTTCTTCTTTCAAAACTACTTTTCAAAATTTTAATAATATTCTATTCTAGTTGAAAAAAATTGTTTATTCACTTTTGTCAATATTACGCTTTTCTTTTTGAAAATAAGATATGAATTGATGATAATGTAGCATTTGTTGAACGTATGAGCCGACCTAGTAACTTTTTCTATTAAAAAACAAGGGCAAATTACATATAGGCCACATGTTAGATTCAAAAGTTGTAGATGACTACCACTTAGATCAACAATTACATGCAAGTCCTGTTCGATATAAATCAATTACATCCAGGTCCACGAATTTGACTTTTGGCGAATTTAAACCAGGAAAAGCCATTTTTGTCCCTATTCAAATTTCAGCTTTTGGAATTGGCCAAACAGCCTTAACTTATTACTATCACGTGCGAATCACATGAGGACCTGAATGTAATTGAATTTATTTTATCTGGTAGTCACTCATAATTATTTTGTTACCGTTATTTTAAAAAAAAACTAGCAGTTGGAACTTATTTTTAGAGTGAATTTTGTCCTATATTTACACAAAAAAACAGTCCACTTTTGCTCCTCATTTCAGATTATTCCAACTTACAATTATCTACGTTTATTATGCATTCATCGAGTGGTGATTTGTCGAGTGGTGTTATTCGTCCTATTTGTAAGAAATCAAATTGTAGTAAGCAAACAGTTCTATCCGTTAAAAAGTCTTAACCGCACGAGGGAAGATTTTATTGGGGTTGTCCAAAGCACATGGGTGGTCGGAATGGTGTCATCAGCAAGAAAATGTGCAAACACAAGTTCGAGGAGATTTCATCCATGCCGATCTGTCATGTGAATTTATAACACCACGACACATAGCTACAAGAAGACAACAAGACACGACGACAGTTCAAAGACAACAACAAGCCACGAGAGATCTACCTATGGAAGAACCTGAGGATACAATGGTGCAAAGAAGACAGAAGAAGAGAGTACACCCAAATGAAGACAAGTATGGTATAATTAGGTAACTCATTTGCCTAAACCTGTTGTTGTTTGCTGTGTACCTGATTGTGCAAATTTGTAAAGCATTCAACTAGAATAGTAAGTATAGAAGTATATTAGGAACTAGTAATTTGTATTGAACTTAATTTTCCAATGAAAGTTTTAATACAAATGAGCAATGGAGCTCTAACCAAACAGTTTCAAGTACTCTGAATCCATCCAACAAAACAAACCCAAAAACACCAACTAAACTGTATCAAGAACTCCAAATCCATCCAACAAAACAAAACCCAAAAACACCAACTAAACTGTATCAAGTACTCCAAATCCATCCAACAAAACAGAACTGCATAAACACAACTAAACAGATGCAAATAACAACTACAAGTGACTAAGGTGTGGTACCAAACCAACCACCAAGCCCCTGCCCCTTGTTGATCCTCCTCTTCCCCTAGCTCCTCCTCTACCCCTAGCCCTTCTTCTACCCCTTGTCCCAGTTCCACTGCCAGCTCCAGTTCCATTTCCAGCTCTGCCTCTTCCTCTTCCTCTGCCACTAGCACCACTACTGCCCCCTTCATCACCAACAACTCCAGTTCTAGGTCTTTTATTACCAACAGTTGGCCTTTCTTGGTTTGTATCCTACACAAGCAAACAACATTTACCACTCCTTAGTCCACAAACATACATGACTTAAGAGAGTAAACAAAATAACTAGAGAAACATATACTACAATCTTACATCAGTAGCTCCATTTTGCTGCTCATTCTCAGTTGGCTGGCCATGATTTAGCACCTCTTCATCATCACCTCTTTGCTGCAAAATACAGTAGACTTTTAATAGAAACAAGGGAAAATTACACCTGCTCCCCCTAGAAAATACACGTATTCCGAAAAAGTCCCTGGTATTTGAACAATAACACATTAATCCCCACAATTCTTAAACAATTACAAATTGGTAATTGCATTTTGAAATAGCCAAACACATCATTATATGCTAAATACAAATTTGACTATAACTTACAATAAATTCAATATTTACCTCAAAAGTATATTTTATTTTCCAAATTGAGATGCGTAAGTTGCAAATGTCAATTTTCAACTTACTAACCGCTAACTTTCAACTTTTTCTGTCCCTAAAATTACTTCATAAATATAGAAGCATTTTTAAAAGAAGAGAAAATGAAATGACAAATTTTATCATTCAAAAACTAAGAAAAAAATTGTAATTTTGTTAACATGACATGATGTTTATTTTCTTTAGGTTATTAGAAAGAAAAACACATTATACGCTCGAGCAATTTTTTGAATTTTTTTTGTACTTTAACTTAGATGGATTAATTCATAAGGCCAAAAATTGAAAAACTTGAACCACTTATCGAGTAACTGTTTAGTAAACTCTGATACATTCAGTTAGTTATATTTTAGCCAATTGTCGACTCTTTGAAACTGTACTTTATAACCCTTCATGTACTCATAGGAAAATGAAGTTATAAAATAATTAGTAGCTGATATTAAAAAAAATAGTTATTATTTTAGTTGTAAAATTAATAACCACAATATATTTATTTTTAATAATATGAAATTAAGAATTTATTGGCTATTCTTTTGTTTTACTAATAATTTACTTTATTTTAGTTTAAAAGATTAACCAATAATTGGTTAAACTCAAAAAGAAAATAATCATGTCTTTATCTTAAAATAAAAATTATTATCATTGTTCACATAACTTTTCTTTTAAAAATAGAAAAATTTAAAAATACGAAACATAAAATTTGCGGCGTTACACAATTCATAAGTTTCACTTACTACTGAAAAATTAATAATCATACAGTTCGAAAATAATGGTTTTAACAAAATATTAAAAAATAAATAATGTTGAAAAATAAAGGGTTTAAGTTGAATTAATTAAGATGTGAGTTATATTTATGCAAAATAGGAAATTAAGACCATGTTTGGGAGGTGAACTTAGAAAGTGAAAAATGGACCAATCTGTTATTGTTCAAATTTCGGGGATTAATGTGTAATAAGGCATTTTTGTAGGGAGTCCATATGAAATTTGCCCTAGAAACAAATCAATCACAAACAAAACAAAACAAAGCAAACTGAGAATGTGCTAGTTAGCTCACCAAAGTAGAGCATTTCCTACAATTATGGCCTCTAACACCACATAAACTACACTTAGGTGGTCTCCTTGTTTTGTTCAGTGGCACTTTAGTCTTCCTTAAACCACCCTGACCACCTTCACTTGGATGTCTAATCCTAGTAACAGTAAACCTGCCAGGAGCTCTCAAAAATATCAGGTGGTGAGCATTCTTCCTGAGTCAAGTCATTGGGCCAAAAGGAGACTTGAGGCACAGGTAAAATCATCATATCATATGCCCTAATATACGCTGCCTTGGTATGGTTAGCACTCAAGTAATTCTCCCCATCCTCTCTATTGTGATTGATAGCTACCCAGGCATGCCTACATGGGATCCCACTCATGTCCCACCTCTTACAATCACAAGACCTACTCTGAAGGTTTACTACAAATGTGTATGTGTAGTCCTAAACCTCATATATATGTCTAGCTTCTGAAATCAGCCTACACCTTCTCGATTGATCATGGGTGTCATTTAATTTTCTCAACACCCTTGGCATTACAACAGATGTACATGCAGCCCCCTTCTTCCTCCTGAAAGTTACTCGTTGCATCACTTGGGTTCTCAAACCCTATACCATAACAAACAATACACAATTTACAAGCAAGTATAACAAACCATACAAGTATTACATACCAGTTAAGTCAAATCAAATGCAAGTATAACAAGCCTCACTTACCTCCATTATGTTTAGGATAGAATATCCTCTCACAGGCTCCACCCAAGAATTGAAGCTCTCACTTACATTGTTGGTACAATGGTTTGGAGTTGGGTCAAATGCATGTCTAGCCCAAAAGCCAAGAGGAATGTTCATCAGATAGTTGTATGCTGGCACACTTGCATTCTTAATCTTCACCATTTCCTTGTTAAAATCATATGATGTATAGGCAGTTGCTGCTTGTCAAAAGTACTTTCTGAGGTCTACACTTCTCCATTTGAGCTTGAAATTGTCATAAATGTGTTTTTCTATTGACAACAGTTGGTGCTAACTCTTTAATGACTGTCACCAAGCCCTGCAAGTTTGATATAAATTAGTTAGTGACAATAGAGAATTAAAGGCTGAGTTTACAAGTCTACCTTTTGTCTATCTGCCATGAAGTGCCAATGTTTGTCAACATCCCATGGTCCAACAAAGTTCTCAAGGCACTGAAGGAAGAATCCCCATGAGTCTTTACATTCAGACTCTACAATGGCCCAAGCAACTGGAAATATGCCACAGTCTGCATCAGTTCCAACTGCACTCAACAGATGACCTCCAAATCTACCCCTCAAGTGACATCCATCAAAGAATAGGAATGGTTGGCAACCATTTAGAAATCCTCTTCTCAGACCCTCCAATCCACAGAACATCCTTTGGAATTGTGGTGGCCTATAAATGGCAGGTTTTACAAAGATCTCAAACACAGAACCTAAATTTGTTCTAAGTACCATCTCTCTGTACTTAGGTGCCAACTTGAAAGACTCTTCAGGGTTGCCTCCCATTATCTCTTCAGCTTTAATCTTTGCCCTGTAAACCCTCATATAAGGCACAACAATCCCTAGCTTATTATTCACCCATGGTAATAGTTTTCTGGCACTGATTCTAGGATTCTCCTTCAAAGGTTCAATCAACTTGGTAGCCAGCCAATTAGAGTCTTCCTGTCTTTGATCCACCTTCCTTACACACTTGTGGGTACTGTTATAAGTCCTAATCATGAATGATGTTTCATCATCCAAAACACCTACAATTACAGTCAAGTGAAAGTTAGTATGGTCCCTTATTAAAACAATGTAAATTAAGTACTCAATGTAGACTAGTGTAACTTACATGCATGCAGTCTGCATGGGCAACCTTTTCCACCACAATGTACAGTGAATCTGGATGTATCATTCTTCTTCCTAATCAACATGAAGCCAACTTTCAAGACATACTCTTTCACCCTCAATCTCAAGTCTTTTATATTACAAAAGACATCTCCTTCTTTAAACTCTTTGTCTCAGTTTTCAATATTATCTTGGAACTCATCTCCAATCCATTCTGCATCACTTATTTCATTTTGTTCATCACTTTCATAATGAAAGTCAGCATCATCATCATTAATTTCATGTGCATTGTCATTATCCCGATGTCCAGTTGCAGTTTGATTCTCAGTTGCATTCCCATTATCATGACCAGTTGCAGTTTGATTCTCATTTGCATCTAGCTCATCCTCATCTTGATCTGATTCAGAATGCACACACCTAGTGAAGTCAATTTGCTCATCCTCACTTTCACACAAATACTAACGACTAGGTGCATCATTTTCCCAACCAAACACTTCCCTATCACCATCACTGTCATTACCATTTTGTGCTTCATTCTGGGTTCCCATGCCACTCTCATTTCCAGTTACTCCATGCTCATTCTCATCATCATAGTTCTCAGTATCAGATTCACTTCCACCACTCTGTCCATCATCATGGAAATCACTATCATCACTATCAGTACCTTCAGAACCACTTTCATTGATCATCTTACCTTTCAGTATCTCATCTTTAAGCTTCTCTCTTTTCAGTATCTCAGCTTTAAGCTTCTCTCTTTCTGTAATAATATCATCATCATCATCAACCCAATCCTCAACTAAGGCCTCCTCCACTGGCTTATCCCTACTCCCTTCACCAGTTTCAACTCTACTCCCTTCACCAGTTTCCACCCTACTCTCTCCACCCCGGTTTTGTGTCAATATGTTTTCCAATAATTCCTCAAACTCATCATCATTTACAACAAACTCAATGCCAACAGACTTAAAAGGAGTAGACTCAACTACTTTAGAAATGTAAGGAGTTTGTGGAGTTGGTTCATGAGGTTGTGCAGTAGGAGGAGTTTGTGGAGTTGGTTCAGTTGGTTTATCAAAGTGTGGAGCAGGAGGAGACTGTGGTTGTTGAGTGTTCTGTGTTTCTTGAGTGGCAGGTGGCGGTTCATATTCAGACATGGGATCATCAGTCAAGTCAATGATTTCAGGGGGGGTTCTGCGGTTGAGTGTTTGGTGGTCTAGGCTTACATCTTCTAAACAATCTTCTTCTAGCACCTTATTCAGTCTGAACTTTGGTGGGAGGGGGTACATATTCAACATCAAAATCAGCAAATTCATATGCATTTCCTCTCATTTTTTTAGTACATGAACTGTCTATAGCTAGAGGCTGAACATCTGAAGTTTCTAAGTGTAATTCTACTTCTTTGTTTGTCATGTTCAGTTCAAACATTAATTTAACACTGTGATCACTTAAAATCTCAATTTGATCAAATGTGTTCTCAATGTCAGCCATCAAACTAAAAAACAGAGAACCCTGAGTTGGCACATCACTTAAAACCTGTGAATCAACATCTTTCAATAGTTTTGCGTATGTGTACCTTGAAGAATCGATATTGGCAATCATGTATTGATCCTTCAAGTAGTGAAGCCTAATGTTGAACAACGACCCCATTGTCACTGAAACAACACAAATAAACCACAAAACAAAGCAAACTATGAATACAATTTCGAAAAAAATAAAAACCCTAGCTCTGAACTAAGACGATTTCCAATGAAATCGAACAACAATTACGCATTCCAGAGGTTTATGAACATGATCAACATGTAAAATTAAAAAAAAAAAACAAAAAAAAATTGAATTCAAAATAATCCATTACCTTACTATCTTCGTCGATTCTTCACCAGGTAGAACAACAATGAAGAATTCCAGTGTAAAACGTCGAATATTGACCAGTATTTGTGCGAATTTCGCTTTCACAGTGGAGGTTTAGTCGTTAATGGCGGAAGAGGTTGGTGAGGAAGAAGACGGAAGGTTTTGGCGGGTGGAGTGTGTTTTTTGGAAAGGGAATTAACCCTTGTAAAGTGTAAGAAAATTACTAAGGCCACATTTGGTTTGCAAATAAGCTGAAGGACGAATTTTAAGTTGGTCAAAACCGAATTAATGGACCTATATGTAATTGTTGATCTGAGTGGTAGTTAGATGTGAGAAGGACATTTAAGAGGGGGTATGTATTTTTTCCAAAAAACAATGTAGGATTAAAATGAACTAACATAAACTCTATAAATAAATTGCAATATAGTCCAGTTGAAATAAGTATTTGTGATTAAACAATAAGTTAGACTTTTTGAGTTTAGATGTAAATGTTTTCTTATAAATGGGACCATATATTGTAACGTGAATGTTTATCATGGTGTGTGTGAAAGTAAGAAAACTCTTTCCACAAAATTATTACTGTCCTTGATACCACGACTAAACAAAAACAATTCTTCTATAGACCGGGTCTATTAGACCTTGTGGTTGAAAATAAACCACATATCTTGGAATAAGTGTTTTAAATTCATTTGAATTCATTGTCCATCGTCAATCTCAACCACAATGTCTACAACTTATTCATAGACCCGGTTTATGGAAGAATCAAGGAGAGATCATCTTCTTCTACTATAAAAATCACTATACTTCAATTGCCAAACTCAGATATTGGAGCATGATCAGTTATTAACAAAACAGTATAAATTACTACAGACCATCACTTTGGTAGCTATAAACTTAACTTTTATTACTTGTCATATAGTATATAAAAAATGTCATCAACTATTTGCCTCACATTGTTCATGTCATTGTGGCCACCATTTGCTCACTCAGCCATGCCTATGATCCTGACCCACTGCAAGATTTCTGTGTTGGAGTCAACCAAACAACACCTTGTGGTAAATTTTGTTACTTATATTTCATCTTTCTCAATTCTTGTTCATAACTAATTTAGTTATTGCACAATGTATGCATGCAGTTTTCGTTAATGGACAAATATGCAAGGATCCGTCAACAGTCACGGCTGACGATTTCCTCTTTACCGGCCTCAATATCCCTGGAAACATTACAAGTCCAATTGGGTCCCGCCTGACACCCGTGTTTGTGGGCGAAATGCCATGACTTGACACTCTCGGCATTTCTATGGTCATAATTGACTTTGCACCTGATGGCCTCAATGCCCCACACTCGCATCCTCATGCTTCCAAAATTCTTGTTGTTTTAGAGGGAACTCTCTATGCCGGTTTCATTGGATCCAACCCCTTGACCACTCTCGGGAGGAACAGACTGTACACTAGGACCCTGAACGCAGGAGATGCTTTTGTCTTTCCTAAAGGGCTTATCCATTTTCACTATAATGTTGGGCAAACCACAGCTGTTTTCTAGGCAGCCAAAATCCAGGGGTCGTCACGGTAGGAAATTCTATTTTTGGTGCAGTGCCTCCTGTTAATCCTGATATGCTCACGAGGGCATTGCAGTTGGACCGTGATGTGATCACCCAGCTACAAGCACGGAATTGGACCGAGAACGAATGGAAGGATCCTCCCTTCTACTTCGTAATAATGGGGTAATTGTGTGTTGTGTATAATAAGAATGCCATTCTGGTATGGACTATTGAGTGGCTGAAAAAATTGTTTGTAAATTTTGTTCTTTCTAAATGTTGTGAGCACATGATTCAGCAGAACTTGATGTACTGTTTCCCTTGTAATTAGTTGCAAGTCGAATCATCAAATAAAGATCCAAGTTTACACTTATTATTCTTTTGGTTCTCAAAATATTTCATTTTGGTTCATCGAAACAATCCGAACCAGGTTAATTTACCTGATTCACTCGGATCGCATTGCGGATCACATGGTCCTGTTCTCTCTGGTTCGTGTCTATTCTCCATATATATTAAGCTAATGATACAAGTGAAGGTGAATGTAGAAATAAAAGGATAAGAACGCCATTATGCAGCATTTTGATCCGCCTAAAGTCGCGTACCAACCCTCTATATTCAGATAATCAAAGAAATTAAGGTAAATGGAAAAGCAAAAGGGCATCGTCTAACATCATCGATGAAGAAACAACAAAAACAGAGGCTGTTGTACTCTAGGGTTATGTATTCTACCTTAGGGATTTGTGTAGTATGTTGTGTTGTAACTGTTGTACATAGGCATTTATTTAGTCGGTTAGTGGGTTGAGTTTGCTATTTATAAGGGTGAACTCCCTTCCTCTTCGCATTCAATTCATTCGACAGTTAGTGTACGTTATTTGACACATAATCTAGATACTATTACACTGGATAACGTGTAGCCTATAATCGACATTTTGGTACCCAAGTTGTCTACATACATGCGAGATTAACTCAATATTGTGAATCCCTTACTCCCACGTATCAAATGCACGGAGCAGATTAATCACTGTTCACACAGATTTATGTCTGGAGCACAAAAACACCATGACATCTTATTACATTTCTTTGTTAATAATTTCTTCATATAATTAACTGGAAAATAATTCAGCCTGTGACAGGCTTCAAATTTCAAGGAAGAAAGCCTTGGAACTGTTAACTGTCTAAAACAAAGGGCTAAGTATGCAACAAAACCAGTAGATGGACATCTTGATGTACATTCTCTTTAGATGTAAACTTGATCACCTGCAGGGGAAAGGTAGAGAACGAATCAAGTTGAGAACGCCACCTAATTGAATACAAACGATGCAACATGAAGTTGCTACAGTCTACATGGTAGGAAAAAAACATCCATACTATTTACCAAGACAAAGAACTGAATCGTTAAGAACCATACTCTTTTGCAAGTTGTAACAAGATGTTGGGCAAGCAGACCTGTCAACCAAGGGCATATTATAATGCAGAAGGAACAGATTGGAGATAACCTAACAATATTTCTACACTGAGATATGCTTGCTGTCGCTAGAGTCTAGAGGACATAACGAGGACCCTTGAGCAGGAATGAAGCCACGATTCTTGAGCAGCAGCCTTATTTTTCTTTATTTTTTTTCTATGTTTTCCCTTGATCACTGTACTTGTGCTTCACACATTTAATCCTTTATCAATGTACTCATGGTCCCATAATTATTATTTACTTAGATCTCTTGTTTACATTTTTCCATAACATAATTAATTTACTCATTACTAGTTAGGCTCTGTTCTTTTCAACTGAAATTTACTGAACTGAACTGAATTGAACTGAACTGAATTGTAGTATAAAATATAACTAAGCAGAACTGAACTGAATGGAACTGAATGAGTTTTCAGTTGAAGAGAACAGAGCCTTAGTAGTATTATTTTGTAAATCCTCTTAATATATAAAACTTCTGCAAACTATACTTATCGTTCTATCTATTCATCTTTACAATTTCGTTGCACCTTTTCTCTTTCCTTCACTTCCTTATGAGTAGGGCTGAGCACCACTCCAAACCCATACCAAGCTGACCCAGAACAAGTTTGGACTAGGACGAGAATCCGGGCGAAACATTGGTCCGAACCTGCAAGATTGTGGTTATGCCAAGACCATAAAATAACAGTACGGCCAATGTAAGGGAACATGGAATCCCCCATAACCCAGATCTAGGGGCCAGGGTGTATAGAAATCGGTGATCCGGTTCCAGTCCAATATATGGTCCGGTTGGATTATGCTCACCCCCCTAACAAGTAACAAACAAACTTAAATAAAAAAATCTAGCTTACGCATCAATCTATCTTCACCCCCAAAAAAAAAACAACTTGAAAGTAATTGGTTGTATGACTCCCTACGACTCTACCGCAGAATAAATTTATTTTTCAAATTTTTACATAAATTCCAAAATCAAAACTTCTACAATGAAAATAGTCATGTTTATGCTAAAAATCTACTCAAGTAATGTTCACACTGGACTGGATGCTCAAATGCACGACCTGGTCTGTTTGGACAATCTAAAATTACATGATACCAGATTTTGGGCACATTCTGAATATCAGTGTTGAAGTTCTCGACATACGAAAGACTAAGTATACAATTTAAATACATCCAAAAGACACATTGACATTATATAGCTCACAACAGAATCCGCAGCAATAGGTTATTTGCATACCACCAACTCATCAAGTCTGCAAGCACAATATAGAGCCTATAAGATGGGCTTCAAGTCCCCAAAGGGGCACACCGAAGTGGTGGAGAACTGGGGCCTCAGGATTTGGTGGGCTCACTCATGCTCACCAACACCAAGGTCTGTGGTTAAAATTTCAATGGGGATCAAGTGCATGAGTGCGGGGCGTGTAGGTTTTTATCCAATCTTGATGGATAATTTGGATAAAGGAAGGAGTCATATCATATATATGGCTTTGCTTATGACAGTGTTAGAAAAGACAATTTTTTTGAAGAAAATAAGGAAATCTTCAGTGTCAGGCAGTTTAAAGTTTGAGACAGATACTGGGTTGCCCAAGACACCATAAAGATCAACTGACACTCCTAAGTCATCCTCTACCTTAAGGTTAGTATAACCATGTCTAAGCAAATGCATGTATGAAATTATCATTGCTTGAGGGGTGCCATAACTCTATTCTGTTTGTTAAAGAAGAGCAGAATAGCAGATGCACTTTGAGCTATTGCTTGCAGGTAGCACATTGCCCAGCTTGTTTATAAGTAATACATAAAAGTTACATTAGAAAGATATAGCACCAAGTCATCAACTGTGAGCTCGTTCATTTCAGGAAAGATTTCAGAGAACACACACGCACACTGAGAGTGGACAACTGGAATTGAATATCTTCCTTGTTTCAGTACCAACTATAGGGGGTTAAAGATTAATCTCAAGCACTAGAGTAACTTACATAAATAATTTGTTACTCACCGAGATAACTTACATAAATCATTTGTTACTCACCGAGATAACCTATTCTAAATAACTTATTATAAAGCTCCTTAAAATCTGTTGTGTAAAGTGCGTCGTACGTCTAGGTACCAAGTCAGCTAGCAGGTGATCCAATATTTAATTGCCTAGTCCTTGAGCAACTAAAATACCAGTGCAAATAATCATATAACTAGCCAGCAAGATTAAAACTGTATATCGAAACCACAATTATCAATCAACACTGCCCCAAACAAAACATTAGTGATTACTAAACTAATCTCTACCGGATGCATTATGCATTTACCCGCAAAAGTAAACATATTCGTCGTAATTATGATAAGAGTAATTGATTGGAAACACACCATTAGTCCAACGGGCTATAATTTAAACAACATACAGTAGCATTCAAAATAGCAGTTAGTAATATATAACGAACTAATTCGACATAAAAAGGCGAAAGAGATTGATCAACTCATTAACCAAAAACCTGAAATACCTCGAGATATTAATCAGACCCCCAAATCAGTCACTCTTCAGCAGCAGCTTCCACTTCCACTTTAGGACCTAACAAGCAAAACACCAAAACAAGTAAAAAACAATTCAATAATCAATCAATCACACAAAGAATACACCAAATCAAATTAAAATCAACTCATTAATCAAAGAGAAACAGCAATTTGTAAGAGTAAAAAAGGTAAGGTACCGTGAAGAGTGTGAGGACGATGGTCCTTGCCCCAACCAACACCACGAGTAGACTCGAGATACTGATGAACGAGGTGTCGGCATTTCTGGAGATGATTGACACCTTCAACACGGTAACACCATTTGACCTTCTCACGCAAGATCTTGGCCTTCTCGATTTGGATCCACTTCTCTCTTACCAGATGCTCACGCATCTCCAGCATAGCAACTGGGTCCTTGTAAGGGTTTTCCGGATCGAAGTTGTCCGGAGGTCCATCTTCGAAAACCACTGCTTTCTTCCGACCCATTTGTTGTTTTTCTCAGAGTAGAGATGGAGGAGAAGAAGAAGAAGATGTGATAATATGATGAATTGGGGAAAAACAAGAGTTGTTGAGGCAAGCAATTGACAGAAGTTAATGGGCCTAATTTACCTTACACTTGACCAGCTCAAGCTCAGAGGCTATTTAGCCCATTTCGTTTTTCTCTCAACAACTGATTATGTCAACTTTTCACTCTAAAATTTTAATTACGAATTAATTTTAAATCATAAATATTGTAAATTTTACATTTATAGTTAATTTAAAGTCAAAGTTGTAGACTATTCATCGTAAAAAGACAAATTAAGACATGCTTAACAGGACAAAGGGAGTAATACTAGAAGTCTAGATACGAACATGCGTGCCAACATAGTTTATTATTTTGACAATAATGACATCTTCTGTAACGCTCCAAAGTTTCAAGTTAAGTTTCAGAGAGCTTAAATAGATTTAGAATGCTACTCATTCTAACAAGGTGCACCTTTCTTTTCGGAAATCTATCCATACAAATTTCAGAGAGATCTTAGGATGAGTGACCAACTGGGAAGTCTCCCAATTCACTCACGAGTGGGGAAAAAGTGTGCGAGGAAAGGACCTGTGTTGGTACACTGGGACCAGCATATCACCTGAAGAGCTCTCCGTAAGTAATCACACCCCCTTTCCTCCTATTCGATGTTTCCTATTGATTTTCGTTCACCTTTTTTAACTATAGTTTACTACTTCCTCCGTCCAGCTCCACTATTTTGTCATTTTTGTTGTCCCACTCAAAACTTACCCTTTCATTTTTCGCAATTAAACTTTATACCCCACTTTGCTACTACCACCCAATATACTCATATTTACAACTTTACCAACCCACTATTTCTTTTTTATTCATTATTCATTCATTCTTTCTTCATTTATAAAATACTCAACTTTCCACTTTATCAACAAACTATAATTTTTTTAATTATATTCTCATTTACACCTTCAACTTTTCATTATTTTGTTATAACCACAAATCGAATGGAAAACATGGGACGGGACGGAGGAAGTACAACTTAATCTTAAATAATACTAGAAAATTAATTTTTTTTGTTACTAAAGTATAATAATAGAACTTTATAACATTAGTTAACTAATTATTTTTCGATGAATTTGTAATCAAATTAATGTTAAGAGAGTCAACAAAAATCAAATTAAAAATATCAGACGGCATGGATGAAGTACAAGCTACATAGTATGTATTAAGTGAGTCTCTTCTCTTTCTCCCAAGAAGTTAGTATATATCTTGGTGCGATTTATTTTACTTGCGCATAAACCATTTCTTACCTGGAATAAGAGAATTCTTGTGGTAAGACAACCCTACTAGCTATTGGTGGATTTTGTGAATACTTCTGTATAACAGCAAAGGAAACTCAGGGAAAAAAACTTAGACTAAGAGAAATCTTGCATGCCTCCAACCCTTGAAGACTAAATCTCTCAGAAGAAACTCAGTGTCTTTCTATTCTATTGCTATTGTAAACTCTTTTTTAATTGATTTATTTAATTCTTTTCCCCAGTTTCACTTATATTTATAATGTCTTCCAGTGAAGAGAATTGTAGTCCACCAACCATATTAAATTTCGTAAAAAAAACTTCTTAACATATTTAATGACTCCAACCACCACATGCAATCGTGAAACATCGAATTGATGAATAAAATTCGTAAAAACATTGCAATATGTAATATAGCTAATGATGATATAGTTTAAACTTTTGTTTCTTTTTATAGAGCACATGTATCGAAGTATGTAAGAAATTTTTTATTGCATACGTGTTTTGTAAAAGATACATATGTGTTTGCTATATAAAAATATGTAATGTGATAGTTTTTGTTACTGTAGACTTGTTTGTAACTTTAATAATGATTACTTATTACAATTATTAGATACCAGAATCCTTTTTTTTTTTTTTTTAACTTCCAAATATGACGGTTCTCCCTTCTCCCTGAATCTGAATCTGCCCCCAACATGTTAGATTGATATGAATATGTCTGAAACTATGAATTGTCTTCTCAGCAAGTTTAAATAGTGCATTTATGCATTTTGCAAATGTTGTGGTGATATTTAATTTCCAATGAATGATAATTCAATTTTCTTTGGACAAAAAAAGAAAATAAATCATACGTATTTGTTTAGTTGGCCCTGAGTTAGAAAATGACAATATAATGATGGGATAATTTTTAAAAAAAATCACTCTATCTTCTCTCCTGTGTTGAAGGAAGACTCCTGAGCTGACATGATTTCCACCTCCAATAGGACTTGAATAAGACACGGAACACCAACCAACAAAAACCAATATATATACTATTTATAACTCAAACTAGAGAAAGTATACACATAACTTCAATTCTAAAAAAAAGAGAAATAGTCATATTGATACAAAAATGTTAAAACTTTTGATAATATGAGTTCTAATAGGTGAAACGAATGAATGAATGTGCCCAAGTGTTCTCGTCTTCCCATTTCTTCCCCTAAGGTTCAGGTTTGACATTGTCAATAATAATTCCTAGTCCTCTACTTTTTCTCATTTTACTTACTTGATTGTACTTAATAAACTGATTTGAATCATTTTTTATTTTGTGAATTTGCACGAAAGAAATGTCGAGTGAAATGTGCATGGGTGAGATTGTACAATGGTACATGATGTTTATCCTTTCTTAATATTATGTGTTAGTAATATGTTCACATGATCTGATTTGTTTGATGATGACTTTGTTATATTTGTTTCTGAATAAATCTACAAGAAGTATCTCTGTAGTTATATTTTTGTTTTCCCACTAATTATCGAATTTAAGGTTGTAGATTTATCTTTTTGTTGAATAATAACTTTTCCTTTTAAGATAACATCCTTGTATTGACATGCATTGAGATATTCTTTTTGACATGACTATAACATGGCAATTATTCAACGAAGGCATTGGGATAGGACAAGGGTGCATATGCATGTTTTCCATAAATTTTTTTGAATAGTGTATTTGTAAGACTATAACCCAATAATCACTGACAAAGGAACTTTATTTGCACTAAGAATTACTATGACATTCACAAAACCCACAATAAAATGTACAATCAATTGAAATATGATAACACATTGTACAAACATAAATGGAGCTACCACTTATGATGTGAAATGTCATTTCTATGTTGTATTAATGAACTTAGGTTGTGTATGGATAATCTACAAAGACATATTTTTGTTTACTAACATAACTCTAGTGAGCGTTGTTGAGAACTATCCACAAAAATATGCGGTTGAATATTCGATCCTATCACTTCACGTCCAATAATATGCAATCATTTGAATGAATTATTCACACAAAAATATTCAGCGATAAATTTCTTGCAATATTTGATATACCTGAGCACAACTTCTGCAATTGACTAGTTTATTTATTTACTATTCAAAATAGTTGTATATATATGAAGATGAACGATATAGAAGTTAAATTGCTATCTTTATTTCCCTAAGTTGAACTAAAGCTAAACCTCCTACACTAAAATGCATGCTTTCTACATCCCAACGGACCTACTCACTTGATAAAGAAATGTTAACATGTATGAAAATTAAGTTCTTTTACGTTATTAGTCTTTCCATTTCCTCTTTCGGTCCTGGGTTTGGCATTGTCAAATTGCTAAAATATTGACATTTTATTGAGTCTGCTCTCTTCATACATAAATACACAATGTCCAATACCACACACAAGTATACGATGTCCAACAAAATACTTATGTTGTAGCTATATGTTCTGTCGTAAGACCTCATATCAATATTTAATGTTAAGCATCTCCATGAAAGCGCCATTTGTGCAATTGCTTGGAACGCCAATCAATGTTCTTAAAATTAACCTATTTATGTATCAACTTTCAAATATACCGACATGATATATAGAAAAGAGGTTATAAGAAAAGAAAAAGCCACTATCTTTCTGACCCTACGTTGACGGGAACCTATAGAATTGGTAGTTTTTTCTACCTCATGTTGGACTCAAAATAGATACATAATACCAGCCAACCAAAAAACACAAACAATTTATAACTATGTATGGCGAAAATACACACACACACACACACACACACACACACACTTCAATAGTGCAAGACAATAAATAGTCAGTTTGGTACATACGTGTCATATGAGTTTAGTTCCAATGTTAGATGAAATAAATGGAGCATCCATAAGTTATCTATCTCTCTACTCCCCTTTCCAAGTTTCAGGTTTGACACTATCAATATTGACTATTAACATTTTAGTTTCTTTTTTTTTTTGTTGTTTTTACTTAACTCTTGATTGATATCTCCGTCCATTTCAATAATTGCATCTTAAAATCTCGATCTATGTTATTTTGATTTTTTTGGGACTTGAAAAACCGATTTTGTAGAGTGAAATGTGCATGGATGAACATAATTTGTATCATCCCTATTTAAACGAGTGCTTCATGTTTTCCTAAATTTCTCTAACTTTACCATTGGTAATATAATACAATTTCTTTGGACTATAAAATCATAGTTTCTTTTAGATGCATGTTTTTCTTCTTTAAGATACTACTCCTTTATTTATTATTTTTGTTGTCATAATAAGACTCATGAATACAGATGAAAGTTTGGTAACTTTTCAGATATGTTTTGTTTTAATGGTTGACCTGGGCTTATATATAATTTATTTTCTTATGTAATTTTTTTCCTTAAAAATTATCTCTATGAATGTGAGTTGGAGAGAGAAAGCTTTAGGTACATGACTAGTAAAGAACAACATCTCTCAATGCCTTCAAGGAAATAAGAGCATGTACATGTATTTTACATTTTGTATTAATTTATCTAAATTTCCTAAATCTAGGACTCAAACACATAGTCACTTACGAAAGAATAGAAGCTTACACAATAAACTTAATTTATTTATCTTTGTCGTCAAAATTATTAAATCTGTAAGTCATTTGTTTAACCAACTCATGGTTGTTTTTTTCATTGTTTAGGTAATTGATATTGATAAAGAGTAATTTCATTTGCAACATGGTAAAAGCAGAGCACCAGATTACTTAATTGCGTAATATTAAAGCACTATGGATCGACATGCAAAAGAGTATTCTATATCAAACAACACATCTGTTTCAAGTAATGGTGATGTTTTCGAACCAAGTTCAACGAATAATGGTGAGATTATGGTGGAAACGTCTATTTATTCATTTGAATGCTAAAATTGAATATGACATATGTTGATTTAAATGTTGATTTCCTTTTAAACTTATACTTCTACAGCTAAGCAGCGTGCAAGTTTGGTGGAATGGCTAAACTCTATCCTTCCAGATTTAAAGTTTCCAATAAATGTATCTGATGAAGAGTTACGATCATTCTTAGGCGATGGAATTGTTTTATGTAGAGTTATGAACAAGCTAAAACCAGGATCAGTGCCAGAGGTAGTACTCCCTTGAACCAACTTGCAACCATTATTTAGAGCTGACTAATTTCGAACTCTATGTTGCAGCATCAAAATTCTATCGTTGCACAATCAGGCACGGAGAATGTTCAAAGATTTCTATTGGCAGTGGATCAGATCGGCCTGCCAAGGTTCCGAGTGGAAGACTTGGAAAAGGTAAATTCGTAATCAAATAGATTTAGTATTCACACATCTTGACATATTATGTTTCTCATACTACGCACATCAAATAACATTCAAAAAATGCAACTAATACATAACATGCATACGTATGTTGTGAGAGAATTATGCTACACAATAGACAATTATGTAAAACAAGAAATACATACACAGTATGGATACTAATATTCAAAACTAGTGAATATGATACATAATATACCTTGAATTTGGTTAGTCCTGAATGAAAGTATGGATGCTGGATTTCTCTTTTCTAACCAAAATATTTATATGAGAAGATTAATAGTATTATTAACTATTATGGGTGAATAAACAGGACTAAACAATTACTATTGATTAGGAGTCTAATTTACTGTAAAATATTAGTAATTGTAAATGGGACAACCTTGATAAATTGAACTTTATTATTCTCCCACCAGTGAAAGGTCATATAAATGTTTGCAATGGTGCACTCTTTCACATGCCATGAGTCATGACATGTAGGCCTAACAAATCCGCATATATTGTATTAGAGGTGTATTAGTGGGCAGTGGTTACGCCCCATAATCTAAAAACTTGTCAATAACATATTCGGTAAAGTCTGGCCATGTAACCCATTCATTTACATGTCAAAAGGAATAATGGACTAAAATTACAAATAGGAAAATGTGTGGACAGATTGACAAAATTGAGTAGGTAGTGGAGCAATATTTGCCCATTTCTTTTAATATTATTATTTTGTTGATATAATGTGAAATTGGTAGTTTAGTTTCATAAAGAAAGTGATGAAGTTAGAGAATAGTAGAGGCTTTTTTTTTTTTTTTTTTTTTTTTGAAATTGGTAGAGTTTGGTAAGGACATAACTACTACAAGAGTGAGAAACCCAAGTAAACGAAACTCTGAAAGATGATAGTCTTGTATTGTAATACTGGTGTGTGTTGTAGGGATCCATGAAAATAGTGTTGGAGTGCCTTTTAACAGTCCGAATGCATTTTATGCCGAATCTGGTGACAAGTAACGGGAGCGATGATTCAAGAACAAGCAGAGTGTTAAATAATGGTTCTTCACACAGGGATATACTTTCTTCTCAATCTTTTGGAGAATCAAGAAATCACCGGGTATTGCGTAGTCCTATTATCACAGGTACGAATTACTTACTGTTCGCCCCGTAACCCCCGAAATAACCTCATACTATATATAATTTGTCACCCCAGAAGTTCGAATCCTGGTCCGCCCCTGCGATTCATCTATCAAAGTTTGCTCCAAATGGTAATCATTATGTTCTGTTTCCGTTTAGAACCATCTGCTGCAGTTCTGCATCAAGGTGGACATAAGTTTCATGAAGTTTTCCAGCTCAAACAAGGCTCTTACATGGACATTCCCGCTGCCAAAATCACAGAAATGATCAAATCTAATAGCCTGGATGTAAGTTGTACTATTTCTCTTACTCTATTTTAACATTATACATCATTCATTGCTTGCCAAGTTTTATCCTTTATAAGTAATCGCTCCGTCCCAGAATAAGTGTCCCGTTTTGCTATTAGGCAGGGAGATTAAGGTGCGGTGTAAAAGATACTGGACAAGTGGGTGGTAAATTGTCCAGAAAAGGAAATGAGACACTAGTATTGGCATATATAAATGAAATATGAAATATTTGTGGGACAGAGGGAGTACGAAGGCAAGAGTATTTAAAGATAAGGCTAACATTTGATAAGTTGTAATGCTTAAGTGACCAACTGGCTGTTTAGTGATCGAGATGAAACCAGTTTTACACGTGTAAAAAGAGTTGAAAACAGTTCTTTTCAAGATCAAGATAGTAGTAGTAACAAATACTGTACTACACAATTTATGTATACTGCTATCTACAATGTGGGTATAAGATGATGTTAATATATGCATTTTGGTAAAGGAAATCATTAGCATATGTATTATTTGCTTATATTCGAAAGATTCTTATAAATGGTTCATGTTTGCACAAGTCAAATTTATCTGTATCTGATTTGAAGATCACTTGTCATGCAGAATGCCCCAACACAGTCACTATTAAGTGTTGTCAATGGCATTCTAGACGAAGGCGTAGAGCGGAAGAATGGCGAAATACCTCATGTAAGTCAAAAGCAGTATTTTAGCCTTGTTGGAAAAGTTGGGTCCAATGAGTCATAGAAACATAAACTCTCATGATTTGTACACGTTTGATTCATCAGCGTGTTGCTTGCCTATTGAGAAAAGTAGTCCAGGAGATTGAGAGACGGATATCAACTCAAGCAGAACATTTGCGAACGGTAAGGTCCTGTATGGATCTTGCTGATGTTCATATATGTTAGCCAACTGCCTCATCTGTGTTATTCTCTTTGCAGCAAAATAATCTTTTCAAGGCCCGCGAAGAAAAGTACCAGTCAAGAATCAGAGTTCTTGAAACCCTGGCAACAGGAACTATTGAAGAGACGCAGGTATAATGAAGCTTCTAGTTTATGCAACTCTGTAGCTACCTTTTTCCATAATCACCCTTAAATTAGGAGTTTCGTAACTTATGCCAAGATCAGGAGAGGTTATCTGCATTCGCAGAATACAAGTAGATGACTTATCTGTGAAGCAGCATATGATCCGGAACTAAAATTTCCATTACCCCTATATTTGTATATTTCAAGTTTTCGATTCTGACAAAACAGAATCATTTTCTTGCAGATTGTTATGAACCAGCTCCAGCAGATTAAGGTATAAACAAAATGCAAGGTCTTTATAAATCATGAAAACCAAATATTGATTCATGTTGACAACTCTACAGTATATGAACTATTGTATTTTACTGGTATTATTTTCTATATTAACGCCATCATTCATTACTTTTTGCCTAAAATGAACACCACAGAGCGAGAAATACAAGATAGAAGAGAAAAAGAAAGCTGAGGAGCATGAAATTGTAAAACCGGCCAAGAAGAAGGATGATCATAATCAAGAGATAGCTGCCATGAAGAAAGAGTTGGAATTAATGAGAAAAATGATGAAAGAGAACAATGATCATAATAAAGAGATATCTTCTCTGAAGAATGAGCTGGAAGTAGCTCATCGGAGGATAAAAGAGAGTGAAAGTCAAGAAATCGCAACCTTGAAGCAAGATCTGGAAGAAACTCGGAGAAGGATGAAAGAGAATGACAGCAAAGAAATAGAAACATTGAAGCAAGAGCTGGAAGTGTCTCGGAGAAGGATGACAGAGAACGCCAGTCAAGAAATGGCAACTTTGAAGCAAGAGCTTGAAACAGCACAGAGAAAGATAAAAGAAAATGGTGTTCATGTTCAAGAGATAGAGGCTTTGAAGCAAGAGCTGGAAATGTCACGGAGAAGTGCAAAAGAGAATGGTGACCGTGTCCAAGAGATAGAAGCTTTGAAGCAAGAGCTGGAAACATCACGTGCAAAAGAGAATGGTGATCGTGCTCAAGAGATAGTCGCTTTAAAGCAAGAACTGGAAGTAGCTAAGAGAACATATGAACAACAATCCTCTAAAATGATTGAAGAATCAAAAGGAGTTCAACAAGAGTTTGAGAGGAAGTTGAGGGAAGTCGAGAGTCAGCTAACTGAGTCGAGGAAAAGGGCAAAGGATCTTGAAGCACTTTCGGAATCTAGATCTGAAAGGTGGAAGAAGAAAGAGCAGATGTATCACATTTTCACGGAGTTTCAGCTCGGTGCTCTGAAAGTATGTAGGATCTTATATGCTATATTCCTTCATGCAAAATGTTATGTTTATTGCATAGATCCATTGCTGATTTCGAAAAATCTGTCATTTCTACAGGAACTACGGTTTTCGTCCCATTCAATCCGGCAAGAGGTGGTGAAAACAGACAAAAGCTATTTGGAAGGATTCAACACCTTAGGTTCAAATCTACATTTGAAACAAACCATTTGGCTTTTACATTGAAATATCAGGAGTTAGAACATATGTTTAACTGAATTTAGGTAACAAAATATGGACAGCAGGAACTTAAAGATTGGCTAATCATGATTCAGGTTCCAGAATCAGGATTCTAGACGATGCAGCAAAAAGCTATTATCCGCTCCTAAATGAGAATCGAAAGCTACACAATGAGTTGCAAGAGCTAAAAGGTGTAATACATGTTATTGTTTTCCAACACTTTTATTGGATTTATGCAAGTTATGTGAGGCATTTTCCTTTGTGTATTTTATGTGGTTGGTTATAATCTCCATATATCAACATTTTTAATCCGAATAGGAAATATTCGGGTCTATTGCCGTGTTAGGCCCTTTCTTCCTGGGCAGAAAGGGAAACAATCATGTGTGGAGTACATTGGTGAAAATGGAGAGCTAATAGTCATGAACCCCTCCAAACAAGGGAAAGAAGGCCGTCGTTCATTCAAGTTCAATAAAGTGTATGGCACAGCCACAACACAAGGTTTATATCATTTGCACTTTCCGTTTTATTTCTTTGAAAACTTTACGTTTAATATTATCAGATCCTCATTTTCATTTGAATCTGCAGCCGAAGTATATACAGATACTCAACCGCTAGTACAATCTGTTCTGGATGGATATAATGTGTGTATATTCGCCTATGGGCAGACTGGTTCGGGGAAAACATATACGATGGTATTCAAATGAGCTTATACTTTACATTGCACCTTTTCGGCTTTTTGTTGCTCACAGTATGATATATATATTTCCCCAGACTGGCCCTAGCAAAGCAAATGAAGAAGAATGGGGGGTCAATTATCGAGCATTGAACGATCTTTTTCGAATTTCACAAAGTAGGCAGAGCAGCTTTAAGTATGAAGTTTCTGTTCAGATGGTGGAAATTTATAATGAACAAGTCCGCGATCTGCTAACGAATGATAGTTCACAGAAAAAATATCCTTTTTCTACCGTATAATTTATTCACTTGACATAGATTTAGCTGCCCTGTATACTTATCCTGTTATCCATGTTGACTTATAATTTGATTTTTCTGTAGAAATGAGTCTGTTTTCCTAAACTAACGCACAGTAGGTGTTTTGTCAACGGTGCAACCGAATGGATTAGCTGTACCAGATGCTAATATTCAGCCAGTCACTTCTACTTCAGATGTTCTGAAAATAATGGACATTGGATTAAAAAATAGAGCTCAAGCTGCCACTTCCATGAACGAGAGAAGCAGTCGTTCACACAGGTAAATGCATACAAATCATGAGAAGTCCTTGATCTTTCCAAAATAGGGCATATGAGATATCCCTAATATGCTTTTAACTAACGCAATTGTTGCATACAGTATTGTCTCCATTCATGCTCGAGGGATGGATCTGAAAAGTGGTTCTAATCTGCGAGCCAGTCTTCATTTAGTAGATCTTGCAGGGAGTGAAAGAATAGACCGTTCTGAGGTAACAGGAGACAGACTTAAGGAGGCACAACATATAAACAAGTCCTTATCAGCCCTAGGGGATGTCATCTTTGCTTTGTCGCAAAAGAGTTCACATATACCATATCGAAACAGCAAGCTCACTCAGGTCCTCCAAAGTTCATTAGGTGCCGTTTTCTCCTCATTTTGCTCGAATATAGCTCCATGGATTATATCTGATATACATGCATTGTATGATTAGGCTTCTCATGTCTTCTTCTCTTTTGATATAGGCGGGCAGGCAAAGACACTTATGTTTGTGCAGCTTAACCCCGATGCCGATTCTTTCACTGAATCCTTGAGCACTTTAAAGTTTGCTGAAAGGGTATCCGGCGTTGAGCTTGGTGCAGCAAAGAGCAGTAAAGATGGAAGAGATGTCAGGGAACTGATGGAACAGGTACAGTTTCTCAATTTTTATTTATTGCTCTGGCTTTCGTTGGTAATTTGATGATCTGTATGAGTAATATTTGCATGTATACACATAAATGTATGTGATCTGGTAATCGATTTTCTGAGGAAACATAGACCTGTGTCATCTGACACGTCTCAGTCTTTACAGGTTGCTTCTCTAAAAGACACTATAGCTAAGAAAGACGAAGAGATCGAGAGGCTCCATGAGAAGCGTGGCACAGGTTCATTGAGGTATAGATCTGCTTCTCCGGATGACACTCGTCAACGAAGCTTTAAATTCACCCGTGGAAGCTCTGAGAACTCAGCTTCTGATCATGATGACTACTGTTCTGAGGGTAGTAAATAAGCATTCCATAGCTAGTTCTGGATACTTCTAGACTACCCGCGGTGGTAGTATCTCAAGGTGCTTTAGTGTGGTGTACAGTTAGTCGATTTGTTAAACAATCAACTACCTTAACTGTACACCACTTCAAAGCCTTTATGATACTACTGCACTTAGAATTGTCACTAGTTCTAATAAGCCTAACAAGCAGAAATGAGTGATTGCTATAGACAATAATCCCAAAAATCTCTCATGGCTGGAAGAAATAAAAGTCGAAAATCATGCTGCAGATAATGAGAAGAGACTTTGTTATGAATCTGATTATTGTTCTTTGTATGGATACAGGAACTGAACCATCACCCGAAGCAAGTCCTGTTCTGGATGAAGCAAAACAAGGAGATCATGACAACTTCAAGTACTCCACTGTAGTAGTTCTTAGATTCTGTCTCTTCAAAGAAACAACTTTAAAGTTCATCTGATGATTCATGCCAGTTCCCGATATAATTTTTTTGTGGCCATTGTCATTTTCTACAGAACGGGGTCGCTACCTCGAATTCCACGAAGCCAAAGAAAATCACCCAGAGAGCGTGCAACGGGCTCAAGTGGTAGGTTTTTCATATTTATGTGCCCTAGTCGGTTTTTAATTCCGACTTCGCCCCAGTTATTAACATTCATCGATGATGACTACGTTGTTGTTTTGAATGTAACAAACCGTGCTAAGGGCATTTGTTGATTTTTTTTCCGCAGGTTTGACAAAATCTAGCAGTGCATCCAATTTGTCAGGCAAGCAGTTGGTAGAAGGTGGCAATAGATGGAAACATTAGTTTTTAGCTCTGAACACAAATATAGTTCCTAGGTTTTGTGTTTCTACTTGTAGAATGTAGTGTCATAGTTTGAAAAAAAAAGTCTCCTTGGGAAGGTTGTAAAAGACCGGAGGTAGTACTTATAGTATATATTATTAATTAGAATGTGAAATAGCGACGTACCTGGTACACCTGCAAATCAAGAATAAACTGCAGCAGTGTTGTGGGTGATGTTGTCAAGTATGTCTGCGATTAAATCAATAGACGCTTTGAGTTAGGAAAAGATGTACAGCCATGCATATACAGGTTCAGGGTTTTTTGTAGTGATAGACATTTGAACGCAGGCAGGCTAATCATAATCCGTAATTATTCATTCGTTAATTTTCAACTTGGATTCATTTAAATGGTTATTAGTTTCATTGGTACATAATATTGAATGGGAATCAAGTAAATCTTTACACTAAGAATTAGTGATAGTTAACTAATGTCGACAACAAGTTATTTGCAAGTAGACAAATCATTAGGCCAATAGAAAGAAAAGGTCTGAAGAAGAAATGCCAATGAATAGGAGCCAAAATTTTGACGGCGAAATTTTATGAAACGCCATACACTAGTTGAGTCAATTAGCCCCAACAGAAATTGTGGCCATTGTCTGATATTCCAATCGATACCAATGAAATACTGCTTTCATAATCTGCAATCTCATACGCACCACATAGTTGGTTTTCTGATAAGTTTTCTTCTCCTATGTTGGGTCACGATAAGTAGATCGAATTGTTGAGTTTCAGTCGAGCTCAAACTAGTTAATAAAAAATACATATAAATATACAAAATATTTAACCGAATCAATGAACCGAGCACTACTCGACTTGATAATAAAACGAGCACAAAGTTCGACTCGAACGCGGTTCGAACATCTTATTGAACAAGTAAAGCCCTCAATAATAATTGACTCGTGTAACATCTCTACCTAAAAGTTCTTGACAACATTTATAGAGAGAATAGAGAAAAAGATGTAGCATGAGCAAACATTTATGGTTTCCAGAAAACAATTATACTTCTCTTTCTACTTTACTCTTTATGTAACACCCCGTCCACTAGCGGGTCGAATTAGAGTCGAAATGGGCCGATTCTTGAGTCTTCTCAAAGTGATATCTTTGCATTGTCTCAAACAAAGTCCATTCCCGTGCATTTTGCCCTCACTCGTGTGCGAACCGGGAGACTTCCCAGTTGATCACCTATTCTAAGATTCTCAAGAGCAAGCACGCTTAACTGTGTAGTTCTCATGGATGGATTTCCGAAAAAAAAAGGTGCACCTTGTTGATTAAGTAGACATTCTCAATCCCTTTAAGCTCTCTGAAACTTATCTTGAAATTTTCGAGTGTTATATTTACTCCTCTTGGATTGGCGACGTCCCCGTCGCACCTTGCCTCGACCAACCGTCCACCCTTGTGGGTTTTGGCTTGACTCGGCTTTGATACTATTTATAACGCCCCGTCCCCTTGCGTCTCGAAGCCCAACTCTTGGATCAACACGGTTACTCATGGGTTGCTCTCCTGATGATATGTTTCACAGATTGTAACAACACAATTCCTTTCCCACACTTTTTTCCTCACTCATGCGCGAACCGGAAAACTTCTCAATTGGTCACCCATCCTAAGAATTCTACTGAGCAAACACGCTTAACTAGTTTTTATGGGTGAATTTACGAAAATAATGGTGCACTTTGTTGATATGAATAGCGTTCTAAATTCTTTGAAATCTAAAGAGGAATATTTCTCCTATTTCCAGATTTATTTTAAACTCTTTAAAATTTATCTTGAAACTTTGGGGCTTGCACTTCTCTCTCTTTACTTTTCAATTAAACTAACAAACTTAAAACTATCAAACATCACAAAATCAATCAAATACTGTATCATTAAGAAAATCAAACACGCCACTTTCTTCTTAAACCCTATATAACAACCCTACAATACCAATAAAATTTAAACTTTATTTCAAACATTATTTTTTTAACTCAACTTTAAATCAATAACTATTCATCAATTATTATTTTTATTTAACTATATGTCAGACTAAGAATATTTTTTAATCAAGCAAGCAAGTAGTAGTTCAGTAGTTAAAAAGGTCACTAGCCTTCTGCTGTGCTGGTGGACAGGTTATAAACCACTAATGTTAAACGCAACAATTTTTGGCTAAACGCAACACCAAATATTTGCGTACTTGCCTAAAATGCCCTTAATTCAAAAAAAACTTATAAAATTAACGTAAAATCGAAATAACTCGTTTACACAAACACAATAACATTAACATGCACGATTGAATACAAATTACAACAATAAAAAACATCGAAAATTTTTCACAAATTTTTTTTTTTGAAAAGTGAAAAAAGAAGGGAAATTTGTAAAGAAATTGAAAAACAAAAAAAAAAATTCTTTTTCGATTGAAGTTCGAATTAAAGTTAAAGTTGCGAATTCAAAATAAATAAATTTAAAATTTAAAAAAAATTGCCGGTCAAACGGGCCATTTTAAAAAAGTTGGGAAATTTGTAGAGAAATTGAAAGAAAAAAAAAGATGAAATGGCCGGTTCTCAGAACCGGCCATTCCGGTTCTCAAATTATGGGATTCAGTGCAATTCATATACCCAGTGTTTGTTCCGTTTAACTAAAAAGGTGTTGCATTTAACAACGTACGTTATAAACTTGTAATCAAATTCAGAAAAATATCTCCAAAGTTTTGATTATCATTTGGTAAATAGAACAAATGGAACAAACACTGGGTATATGAATTGCACTGAATCCCATAATATAAGTACAAAAGTACATCATGTGCAAATCTGAAAGAGGAATATTTCTCCTATTTCCAGATTTCCAATGGGTCTTGTATTTTGTTTTAATGTAACGTTAAGTACAGGAAGAGACCAACAGTGTACAGTGTACCGGACTTACATGAGATTTGATTTAATTCGACTTTTAAAATGAATTGTATCATACAAAAAGTAAACGTAATTAAAAATATTCAACTTTTAATAAGATATGCAAATTGCAAAGAGTAGCAAAAGAGTTGTTATATTTTCGGTTAAGAGTCATAATTTTATATTACAACTCAAATTTATAATTCGTATTTGATGGCCTTCTTTTAGTTTTTTTTAAAGGCCTTCTTTTAATTTTTTTTTATGACACTTATAAAGAGTCGGAATGTTTATGAGTCTCAGTAGCTAGATAAATTTATTCAGTGAGAGTACAAATTAATAAAAGCCTAACTAGATACACACTATGTTTGTACAAATACAACTACCAAGAGACATATCATTCTTTAATAGACGGAGCCAACCTTAATATTCATCTATAAACATTATATATTTACTTTCACACATCGTATTTTTAATATCTTTAAATTACAAAATGGTTATAACTAAACATGTAATTATTTTTAACTAAATATGTAATGTTGATGCAGTATGAAAACCGGTATTTCTCACAACCAAAATATATGGAGTAGGGAGTAAATGGATGGGCCGTCGTACCAATGCCGCAGTTATGAACCTCAAAACCCAAAGTCATATTATCAAGAATATCGATAAGGTTACTGCCACGTGGCATCCCAAAAGATAAGGCAAACAATCATCTATATGTGGTCAGAAAATGAAATATGTCACGGTAAACACCATCCAACGGACCAAAATCCACATAACCAATCAAGATTCAATACAAACCGTTGGATGAAAATCTACACTAGCCAATCACAAGTAAGGCGTTGCATGGCATTATAAAAGTTGAGGCCATGTACCAAATAGTCTCATCCAGTAGAGTGTGTGTGCGCCTCTCAAAAGTAACTAACCTTATAGAGATAAAAATGGCTTCCTCTATGCTCTCTACCTCGAGCACCGCCGTTGCCGGCCGTGCTCAAGCCGCCATGGTGGCTCCTTACGCCGGACTCAAGTCCACCTCCGTCTTCCCGGCCACCCGCAAGACCGGCAATGCCAAACTTGCCAGGAACGCCGGTAAAGTCAGATGCATGCAGGTATACTTGTATTTCCATTTCATTAATTTTACTACAATATATTGATTTACAAATTTGCTAAATGCCCTCATAAGGCTTATAAAATAACCATTTTGTAAAGTAGGGATTTGAAATGAATAGACAATTTTATAATCATAGAAATATGCAATGTTGCATTCTTATACATTTGATTTACATAAAACAGGCTAGTATGAGAATGCTACCAAAAACACTACAAAGTAAAAAGAATCCACCTTTTAGAATTCTCAATCCGTTCTCCATATTGGATTATCAAATTTAAAAATTAGGAAGTATTTTGTAGTATTAACTATATATGCAAAATTAGTAAACTTGCAAGAGTTATATAATAGTAGCATCAGGGGTAGTTGTAAATATGTAGATTTACAACCATATTCTTAATTTAATTAGGTTTGTAATATAAACATATTCATTTTGCTATAAAAAAAGGTTTAACCTGATGCGCTACAAAGTTATAGCATAGACACAATCGACAGACGATAGTGTATAAATAATTAATAAGTAAAGATCATGTCCTTTTACAAATAGAAATTGAATGTTTGTAGAAAAACATCTATATAGATAAAGTAAATGCTTTAAGAAACAATAGCAAAAGTAGAGGATAAGAACCCTATCTTACTGAGTTTGTGTGGTATATATATAAATTGTTGCAGGTATGGCCCCCAATGGGCAAGAAGAAGTACGAGACTCTCTCATACCTTCCTGACCTAACTATTGAGCAATTGGCCAAGGAAATTGACTACCTTCTCCGTTCCAAGTGGATTCCTTGCCTTGAGTTCGAGCTTGAGGTAGTTTACGCAATTGCTAGATAACAATTTGTGCTACTTTTTAATGGTGTTTGGCATTTTGAAATGGTTCAAATTTTCAAAATTTTTTTATTAATTTGAAATATTGTAATGGTTTCAGCATGGATTCGTCTACCGTGAGAACAACAGGTCCCCCGGATACTATGACGGACGCTACTGGACAATGTGGAAGTTGCCCATGTTCGGTTGCACTGACGCCAGTCAAGTGATTGCTGAGCTAGAGGAATGCAAGAAGGAGTACCCCAACGCCTGGGTCAGGATCATCGGATTCGACAACGTTCGCCAAGTCCAGTGCATTAGTTTCATTGCCGCCAAGCCACCAGGCCTCTAAGCACTACATATGATCGATGATCACCGGCTACCAAAAGCCATTTGTTTTACTTAATTAATTTTTTTTGTATTACTGTTTCGTTTCAAACTCATTTTGTACGTACTTTCCTTTTGTCTGTCTCTCGGATTTCCGGTAGAACTAAGATTGGGATGTATGAGGATACAAAGTATTATAAATAACTATATATATGTGATATATATATCCTTGTTGGGCTTTTCACTGTGCCTGACAACATACATCCAATAAAAAATTAATAAATTTATTCCATTAAACGTAAAAATACTGAAATTAAGAAATAGGTGATGTCAAAATAAATATTATTATATATTTTTTAAAATTAGGATAAAATTGGATATTTTGAATGATATTTGTATTTTTTAAATTTAAATATTCATAGGGCAAAATAGTGATAGGGCGATTACCTTATAGCTTTTGGCAATTTGATATGGACCATTAGATTAAAATCTAATATTAAAAATTTAATGATGTATAATGTTGTCAGCCGTAGAAGAGCACATCTTTGTTTTGTAAATTGTGTTCTGTTTTCTTTTTCCTGTTTGAATTTATTTTGAAGTACTCATAATGATGCATGATCAGTTTGGTCAAATACCCAAGGAAACCACATTCGGCCATTGCTGATATAATAGGTTTGCACTACAAGAATATGACGTTTTTAATGTGAATTTTATCTCACATTATATCCATGAAGTTTCACACTAAAAGGTTTTGGTGTGAAAATCTGAACATAAGTTGTTGCCGCAATAACTTTTGTCACCAAAGATGATTTAGTGTGATAATGAAAGGAAACACTAATATTTCACACTAAAGACTTATTAGTGTGGAATAAAGGTGTGAAGCTGGCTATCGCATGGTCCACTTAAATTTTTCACAATGAAAAAAATATTGGCATGAATAAAGGGCTGAAAAAAGGGTGTGAAGTCTGACAATTTCATGGCCCACAACTCTCCCTTTGGTGTGAACTATCCCCACACTGAATCTATGTTTTAGTGTCAAAGATATTGAAACTAAATTTATTTTTCCTCGTGCTATGTACGTGAAATCTTTTGGTGTCACACAATGTTAGGCTAGGACTATGCACTGATAGTTTTGAACCAAATCATGGCACATCCAACGAACCATACTTTATCTGGCCTTTTTTTCATCACTCCATATAATTTGCCTCCAGATCTATGTATGCGACAGGAATTAATTTTCCTTGGAATTATTATATCTCGGAGTCCGGGTGCTTCCATTGATGTGATTAGGGGTGTGCAACTTCCGGTCCAAACCGGAAAACGGACCGATCATTTCCCGGATCGGTTTCCGGTCCCTGCAATATGATGAATCCGGTTTCCAGTCAGGTCCGGTAAAAAAACCGGAAGTTACCGGTCCAGACCGGAAACCTACATTGCTTTTTCAAACCCTAGTATATATCTATAGCTAATCTTATTCCCAACACAAAACCCACACATGCGGCAACCTCCATGTCCTTTTACTCCTACAATTTCTTCCCCTCTTTCTCTAATTCTCTTTGCCATAAACCAATATTGCAACGTACAAACTCCTCTTAAGTCTCAATATATTGTTTAGCTCTCAATCGGCCAATCATTTTCCTTCAATTTCTTATTCTCTCTATCAAGACCCATTCTAAGATTCCAGATAGATCTGCAAATGGGAAGTATGAATCATTGAGGGTTTCTGGAAATTTTGTGAAGTGACGGGAGAGATTCATGATTTATACTCCTAGTATCTCATTATGTTGAGCTTGATTCTGATTATTTACAGGTTTGTGAAATTATAAATAAATGGGATTTTTTTGTTAACTTGTTATGGTGTTTGGATTTGAGGAAGTTATTGATGATAGACCTCATTGGTTTAAAACCGCATGAGACCGGAATGGGCTATTTTCAGGAGAAAAAAATACTAGTAGAATAAAAACAAATAAATGTAATTGAGTTGAAGTGAAGATTCTGCTATTAATTTACTCAACGTTGCAATATGATTTTCCGGTTAATTTTTTTTTTTTTAGAATGTCACTATTACAATCATAATACATCAAATCTACTAACATATCATTCATATCTCAATCTCATTACAAAATTTTCACTCAATCAATCACAAGCTAGCATACACTAGAACACAATCCCGCTCTCGACGAGAATCGAACCAATAACCTCTGGGGTTATGGCACCTCAGCCTAATCAATTGAGCTAGACCTCATTGGTTTAAAACCGAACCGAACCGAAATATACCGGTTCGGTTCAGTCCTGACCAGAAGGATACCGGATCGGTTTTCGGGCCAAGATATTTCATGATTCAGGATCCGGTTCTTGTCGATTCCGGTCTGGTTCGGTCCGATTTTAGACCAGTGAACACCCCTAGATGTGATGCTTTGTCCATTAACTGATGAACTTAAAATGTCGTGGAGCGAAGGAGTAGTGACCTATGATCGATTGCTTCATGCAACATAATTTAACTATGAGAGTAATGGTATTGTGGACTATTTTTGACTTTCCTGCGTATGAGATGCTAGCAGGATAGAGTACATGATGTGTCAAATCAAATTTCTAAATTTGTTTTAAGCCAAGAGTTAATCCTCAACACTACGAAAACCTGTAGTGTAGTGGAGTTAACCCTGAGGTCGGTCTCGAAGGACTTAACTAAGCTGAGTCTTGTTTACGAATAGTAATTACAGTAAAAAAGCAGTAAAAGGGTTGTTTGCTTCGGCAGCGAATTTGTTCTATATTATCTATCTACTTATGCAATCTAACTAGAAAACAGATTAATCTAAACGACAATGATATGAATAAGGAGAATTATGGAGCGGTAACGTGAAACAAGCTAGCTAGTAGGATACATACGATTCACATGATAGATTACGCAAGTTGTCACAATCTTGAGTTAAAAAACGAATAGCACTAGTGGAGGCGTCAATTCCACTAGGCTACAATCAATCTAGCTAATCCTACTATTACTGTTTGCAACTAACTGTTAGATTGAAGCAAGACGAAAAGTATTTGGGTGTATTGATTAAATGCTTAATCTAACAGTGATATTGACGGATTGCGCATCAAACGTAATAGCAAGATATGCGATTAATCTAAAAAGCACAAGTAATCTAAACCCGATGCACTTCGAATCTCATGAACCCTAGCTAGCAAGCAATGAATCAGTCACCACCCCATAATCGGGGTGTTTAGCTACTCAGATTATGCAAAGTCATAATCAATATTGTAACAAACAGGCTCCAAACATAATCTAAAGCAAGAAACAAAGATTCGAACGAATTGATACAATTTACCCTTCGTTGTCACAAGCCCTAGGTAGAATTGAAGAACTGAAACGAATCGATGCGAAAAGCTATGTAGATAATCTCCCAATCAATGTCAATGGTCGGATTACAAGATAAACGGTTCAATTACCCCCAATAATGGGTAGGTAATTGCCTTGGAAAGGTTCTAGGTTGAAAAACAATAAGAAGAGAAGAATAATAATGAATGTTATGTCTAAAAGATCAAGAAATAGGTTATATATAGTGAAAAACCCTCAAAATTACGTTTTGCGCCTACAACGGGCAAAAAACGGCCCAAAAAGGCAACTGGCGTCGCCAGTTAGTAAACAGGCATCGCCAGTCACTTACAGAAACATTCTGGCGGACGCCAGTTTACTTCTGGCGTCGCCAGTTTCCTCCTGTACTAGTTTTTTTGCCTTTTTGGTCCTCTAAACGTCGGAATCTGGAGATGGTTCCTTCTTCAAAGTTGTAGCTCTTGGTCTTTCTACGCGTGGACACCAAGATCAGGTCAATCGGAGTTCATATGCAAATGTTATGGCCAAAATTCCAAAGCTGCTCCATTGTAGTTCGAATTTCGCGCGCTTTCACTTAAACGACTCTAAAATCTTCGTTCGAACTCCGAATCCACTTCCGTTTCGACTGATCAACTCCTTTTTCAACAACCTTTTAGGTCCATAAAATTACATGCTTCCATTAATGCATTAAATGCACTGGTTTAGCCCTTATTTTAATGCGTTTTCACCAAACACCTACAAAACACAAAAACACGAAAACGTAACAAAACACTAATAAAACACATAAGAACTATAATTGAGAATGGCAATAAGACGGTAAAAAAGACCGAATGAGACGATGTAAAATTGACTCATCAAACCGAACCCTTGCTTGTTCTCAAGCAACAGACTCTCTAAGAAACCTAGAAAAACAAAAAACACAGACACAAAATAAAGTCTAGCTCCCAAGCTACCGAGTCTACGATTGCAAGTAACAAGCCCAAAAAATGCAGAAGCTTTGACATCACACTGACATTCACAGAATAACATGCACAAGTTCAAAAATTCGTTTCCAAAGTAAATAGAACTTAAGTCTAAAACAGCAGTTCCTCATTAGTGGATCCTATGCATCTATTCTCTCACACTCCTGGAAGTGTCCAGTAGGGTAATCACTCGAGAATATAAAGAGGTAAGGAAGGTGACTCGCGTCACAAAGATGCCTTAAATACCTCATGCAATGTACTCAATCGGTTAAGTCAGAAGGGACTTCTTATAGCTCTGTAACAATCAGCAGTAGACTCATAAAAATGCAATCGTTCTCTATTTTTTCAACATATATAATTTTTTTTTCATTTTTTGCATACTCTTTTTTGCAGTCTTATATTTGACCCATATGCTTATATATTTTTTCTGTCTCAATTTTTTGGTAGTGTCTGTTTTATCGAAAGTCCGCGCTTTTGTGCGTGCTGGTTTGGTGTACACGTGATCAACCCTCACGGACATATAGCTTTTAAGGGCCACGCCGGTATATAGGTAGTATCTGAAATGTGTCCAACACGACTAACGGTGGTAACTAGTACCATAGATCCACTCAGAGACTTATTTAATTTAATTTTTATTTTTGAGAGAACGAAAAGCCTGAACACAATCTTTATCAATACAAGTAGGGCACATAAACCTTCTCCCCAAACCTGGACTTAGAACAGGTTTGGCATAAGCAAATAAGAATGTAAAACATGTCGTCCGTCATACTTAACTTACACAGAGTACACATGAGAATGATGAGGCACAAACAAGGGAGTTTGCACTTCCCGAATTAAATCACACAGACGCCGGTACAATATTTTTTCATCGCTAAGGTCTACTCACAGGCGTTTTAGACTACAGAATTAGAACAGACTTTCTATTTACAACAGAAACGAACTTAGCAAACTTAAGCATGCAAACTGCTAATAGTCAAGGATCAGTCAAAGCAAAAGCATTAAACAGGTTTAGTACATGCAATAGACGCTCGACTTGGGAGTCAGGCTGACAGACTGACATACTCGAATAAGAAATACATGAAGCATAAACGGAGTATGAAATACAAAAAGAAACACATCCGAAAACATGCAAGTAAGAAGCCTAAGGCAGATCAAAACTCGAAACACCCCTCCTAAACTCGAACTTCGTGCGCCCTCAAACGAAGCAGTGAAAAGAGAAAAAGTAGAGAGTTGATAGACAGAGGCTTCCCTGATTGAAGGTTTCCAAGATGCGGAGAGGGTTGAGGAGATGACATGATACTCAAGAAGAACGTTAGAAAACAAAAAAAGAAAAAAAAAAAAAAGAGCTAGCAGGCGAAAAGGAGGGTTTTTTTTTTCGACAGAAAGGAACTGGCGTACGCCAGTTAGTTTCTGCAAACTAACTGGCGTCGTCAGTTTACCACTTCCTGACTTTTTTTTTTTATATAAAAGAAAAAGACACACAAGAGAAAATCACGAAAACGAGAAAAAGACACACAAAAAGATAAAATGACACAACACAAACACATATAAGGGTAAGTAGATGAAAGCTACCAAGAAAGCTGAAAATGTACTTCCCTAAAACGTGTGGCTGCTGCTATCCATTTTCGAACGGGAACGAATCCCTTGCATCCTTCCCGCCTAGTTCAGCGATTTGGGAGCCATCCTTAGCTCCTCTTCCCCTGTTTTTCATGATTCCCTTCAAACTAAAATAGGGTAAATAAAAAACTAAAATAAAACTAAGAAAATCAGGGGGAAAGTAAAAAACGACAAAAGGGGTCGAAACTCCCTGGGTCTAAGTCTGCACTGTGGCTCTGTAGGGCGAACATATCCTGAACATGGATGGCTACTTGAGTAGCAGCTAGGCAAGTGGGTGGTGAAGCATCTTCAAGAATCTCGTCTTCAGATACCTCCTCTACGCACTCTCCATCAGCCTCAAGAGTAAACGAGTCAGATTCAGGTGTCGTTGAAGAGTATGGCAATTCATGCTCTTCAACTATCTCATCACCAGAACTCTTCTTGGGCTCAACCGACTCAGCTGGGATCTCTGGTGGAGGAGTAGTGAAACGGGAAGTCCATCTTCCAGAACCGGGGGAAATCCAATCAACGAAAGAGTCTGCTATCTCACTCCACGTAGTTAATGACCCCGCAGGTTGACTAAAACTCCATTGTCTAGCAGTTCCTTCCAATGCTCCATTGAACATCCTCACACAAAGTTGTTGATTCGTAAGGTAAACCTCTTCTTCGTTTGCCTTAGGGAGTATAAACACTCCATCTTCAAATGCCGCCAAGAATTCCCGAGCATCGCCATACCCATCAAACTTGGTAGTAACTGAGTAGTACTCCGGTTTTACCCAATAATCCTTTGCTTCTTCATCTAGCTTTATGCAAGGTCCTTTTGGCATAGAATAGAATGACCTGAAGTAATCTCCCATAGTCTCTACCATCTTTGAACACTCCCAGAAGGACTAACTCTGCGCACAAAAACACAAATCCAAGGAGCAGAATCCATAAGAACACAAAATCAAAAAGGAAAACAAGAACATGAACTTAACTAATATATACAACTGAAAAATTACAATTCGTAAACTTAACAAAGGAGTTAAGTCCCCGGCAGCGGCGCCAAAACCTTGATGTGTCAAATCAAAGTTCTAAATTTGTTTTAAGCCAAGAGTTAATCCTCAACACTACGAAAACCTGTAGTGTAGTGGAGTTAACCCCGAGGTCAGTCTCGAAGGACTTAACTAAGTTGAGTCTAGTTTACGAATAGTAATTACAGTAAAGAAAGCAGTAAAAGGGTTGTTTGCTTCGGCAGCGAATTTGTTCTCTATTATCTATCTACTTATGCAATCTAACTAGAAAACAGATTAATCTAAACGACAATGATATGAATAAGGAGAATTATGGAGCGGTAACGTGAAACAAGCTAGCTAGCAGGATACATACAGGGTAGATTACGCAAGGTGTCACAATCTTGAGTTAAAAAACGAATAGCACTAGTGGAGGCGTCAATTTCACTAGGCTACAATCAATCTAACTAACCCTACTATACTGTTTGCAACTAACTGTTAGATTAAAGCAAAATGAAAAGCATTTGGGTGTATTGATTAAATGCTTAATCTAACAGTGATATTGACGGATTGCGCATCAACCGTAATAGCAAGATATGCGATTAATCTAAAAAGCACAAGTAATCTAAACTCAATGCAATTCGAATCTCATGAACCCTAGCTAGCAAGCAATGAATCTGTCACCACCCCATAATCGGGATTTTTAGCTACTCAAATTATGCAAAGTCATAATCAATATTGTAACAAACAGTCTCCAAACATAATCTAAAGCAAGAAACAAAGATTCGAACAAATTGATACAATTTACCCTTCGTTGTCACAAGCCCTAGGTAGAATTGAAGAACTGAAACGAATCGATGCAAAAAGCTATGTAGATAATCTCCCAATCAATGTCAACGGTCAGATTACAAGATAAACGGTTCAATTACCCCCAATAATGGGTAGGTAATTGCCTTGGAAAGGTTCTAGGTTGAAAAACAATAAGAAGAGAAGAATAATAATGAATGTTATGTCTAAAAGATCAAGAAATAGGTTATATATAGTGAAAAACCCTCAAAATCACGTTCTGGGCCGAAAACGGGCAAAAAAAGGGCCCAAAAAGGCAACTGGCGTCGCCAGTCACTTACAGAAACATTCTGGCGGACGCCAGTTTACTTCTGGCGTCACCAGTTTCCTCCTGTACTAGTTTTTCGCCTTTTTGGTCCTCTAAACGTCGGAATTTGGAGATGTTTCCTCTTCAATGTTATAGCTCTTGGTCTTATCTACGCGTGGACACCAAAATCAAGTCAATCGGAGTTTATATGCAAAAGTTATGGCCAAAATGCCAAAGCTGCTCCATTGTAGTTCGAATTTCGCGCGCTTTCACTTAAACGGCTCTAAAATCTTCGTCCGAACTACGAATCCACTTACGTTTCGACCAATCAACTCCTTTTTTAACAACCTTTCAGGTCCATAAACTTCCATGCTTCCATTAATGCATTAAATGCACTGGTTTAGCCCTTGTTTTAATGCGTTTTCACCAAACACCTACAAAACACAAAAACACAAAAACGTAACAAAACACTAATAAAACACATAAGAACTATACTTGAGAATGGCAATAAGACGGTAAAAAAGACCGAATGAGACGATGTAAAATCGACTCATCGGTACACATGATAAATGGGCATGTCCATATGGTGTCGATGACTCACAGTCATTCCAACTGAAACACGGACAAAAATCATGTTGGTTTGATTGACACAAAAGTTTCTACCTCCAAATCACCTGATCGTTACAATTCTAGGGATTTCAAGAAGAATCGACAAGTTCTCACCACTTGCCAAGAAAGATTATCTAGTGAAGAGATTAAACAACGTGTAGATCAATTGCCACATATAGAATTCAGTATCAATGGGCAAGAAATTGAAGGGTTTGGTGTAGATCATAATTGGACACACATTAGCAGTTTGTGGGAACTTCCTTATTGGTGTACCCTTCTAATTCATAACAACCTTGATGCCATGCACTTGGAAGGAAATGTTTGTGAAACATAAGGTTCACTACCTTTGATGATCTAGAGAAATCAAAAGACAAATTGAAGAACATGAAGGACTTACCAGAGCATACTACACGTACGTCATTGTTTTTATCTGAAGATTCCAACAAGAAGCCAAAAGCAACATATACACTAACCACTGAACAGAGAAAGGTTGTATGTGATTGGCTAAAAGAACTACGATTTTCAGATGGCCATGCATCAATTATTTCGACTGTTGTGAATTCATAAACTAATAGATCGAGGGGGATGAAGAGCCATGATTCCCATGTTTTCATGCAGAGACTTTTGCTCATTGCCTTTCGTGACTTGTTGCCCGAACCTATTTGGGGAACGTTGACTGAGGTAAGTATATTTTTTTCCGAAAATTATGCTCAACAGAGATTAGACCATTAGAAATGAAAAACTTATCTCAGGCTATCGTAGATACAGTATGTAAGTTGGAAAAGATTTTCCTACATGCATTATTTGATTCTGTGGATCAGCTTCTTGTTCATCTCTCATATAAGGCAGAAGTTGGAGGTCCTGTATTCTATCGTTGGATGCATGCCTTTGAAAGGTATGCACTCATAGTCTAACTAATTGTTCATTTATCTATTAATTTAATTTGTCTCAATTGATTTTTGTGATTTGGGCTATGCGTGTAGGAAAATGTGGGTCTTAAAAAACACAGTGATGAACAAGAATCACATAGAAGACTCACCCTCTGATAAGTACTCGGCAACTGAGTTCACAAACTTGGCCTCATTCTATTTTGACAGAGAATTTGATGCACCATCAACACGGTTAAGGAGAAATGAGGTGGAGCAAATGGATCCAGCTTTTCCTGGCCAACTCCAATCTTTGTGCCCAAAGGAAGACCCCTTGGCAAGGCTATTGAAGAAGAGATGTCTGAAGATGATTTAAAAGCTGCAATCTTATACATTCTAACCAATTTGTTGAGGCGCAAGAGTATATCGGTACAAACTTGTCCATTCTAATTTCTACATAATTAGTTATATTGTCTCAGTTTATTGTTATTATTCTTAACGGAGTCTCTTATGAATATGCAACTGTTAGGATGTTTGATCCTGAATTAAGGGGTTAAGTATCGGATAGAGAACTAGAATACAGACGGATTCGTGACCTTATTCCGTGGTTTAGAAACTTAATTCGATTTGGCATTGTTAATGTTAATCCTAGCCTCGTGACAATCGCCTTTGGAGCCTACCAACTTGTAAATAAATACAAGGGTTATATGGTGAATGGGTTCAGATTTCACACGGAAGAATATGGAACAGATAGAACAACAATGTGCAGCGGTGTTTGTTTGAATGCTACAAGTGGGAAATACTATGGGATTCTGCAAGAAATTATCGAAATTAGTTTCAGTAGTCTTGGATTTCCCCTACAAACGATACATTTGTTCAAGTGTTGTGGGTACGAACACATTAGGGGTATGAGGACACACCACAAGTATGAAATCGTTGATGTTGACATCAGCAAGAGGTTGCCTAGAAATGAACCATTCATATTGGCTAGCCAAGCATCGCAAGTTTATTATGCAGAGTATCCATCATCACAAGTAGTCGGGCACCAGCTACACGCAGAGGTAAATGTTGTTGTTGTCGTCGTCGTTATTAGTAATTTACTACATAATGTGTTATACATATGTCACATCACTAATATTAATATTAAATAGCTTGGAGATCAGTTTGTCAGATACTAGCCAGGCATGTCATTGACGTGTCATCACTTGAACCCACCGATCAACCCAAGCAGGACTGTAATCAAGTTCCTAACCCACCAGAAATGCATCAATTAAATGATGACTTAGGAGGAGATGTCATTGAACTAGCATATCGAAATGTTGGTCCGGTGGATATAGATGAAGAAAGTGGAGAAGAATAGGATAAATGGTAATGGATAAATCTGATGTTGGATGTTTCTTTTTTGCAATGAATTTGAAACGTACCGTTTTGAAATCGACAAATTGAAATGTTTTAATTAAGAATTTGGATTGTGAAGGACCAGTAACATTTGGCACAAAACTATTACATTTCTGAATGATTTTAGATTGTAACTTAAAACTATAACAAACCATCTTAAAACTATCATTTAGCTCCTTAAAACTATCACAATATCTCTTAAAAAATAAACAAAAGAGGTTGAAATTATAATTGAAACATACAATACTAACACATTAAAACCATCACATCATCTTTTAAAACCTTAATAAAAGACATTAAAACTATAACTGAAACTTTCAATGTTAACAACTTAATATCATAACATAATATATTAAACGCATAACGAAAGAGGTGTCTCATCGAATTTTTAAGAAACTCGATCAATTAGACTGTTAAAATTCAAAAATAAAAAAAAAAAATCATGAAAAAATTTGACTTTCTGTTAGAAGATAAATGTACAAGAGTTTGTATCTCGTTAGACTTGTACTAGATAAAGTATTATATGTTGTAAATACTCTTAAATATAACAATCACTGTAGATAAAGTTCTGTAAGATTCTATCATACTTGTATATATCTGGCATTATCAATTGAAGATCTGAAATACATATACAGAATAACACTACAATTATTTATCAACACGTTATCATCACGATAATTCTCAACCATTCAATGGAAATAGTCCTCCGACCTATACATCAAAGTACGGCGAGTCCGAGTCCTTCATTATTTCATTGGACGTTGGTTCGTGTTGGATCCAAAAACAGAATCTGGAAACGGTGCTGATGAATGGATGATCATGATTACTTCAATTTCATGAGCCAGCCCATTGTTACAATCTTACATATTATTACTCAGTTTAATTAATTACTGTCACTTTATCTAATTCAATTTTATGCATGTCTACTAATCGGCACTGTCAATTACTTAACTATCATCTACTTGTTTTCTTTTTATGACAATGGACATGTACGTTGGTAATGATCTGTCTTGGAGCCCCTACCGGACGGTCCAAACAAAATTCTGCAGCAGCGATACCGTAGCCGGTCAAAACTCGTGAAGCAACTTAGAGATTACCAAATCTCAAACTCATGGGGACCGCTTACTGATTGCAATCAATAACTCTTAATCCTTCATCATATTCTTTTTCTTTACAATCTTGCAATATGTTATTCATTAAATAATGTTTTCATTACTTTGTTGCAATATGCTATTTAATCAAATATCAAGCATATATTAAAGTTGTAACTTGTATATCCATTTTTACTAGATAATTGCAAAGTGTGGTAATTGATCAAACTGAGATTTCCTAGATCGAGCTAGAGCTACGCATCATCCAAGCTCAAATTTCATTGATCATCATACAAGATAAGTTTAATTTTATTTATTAAATTCTTCATTCTATTATATATTAATATCTATAATATTGAAGATAATTTACCATATTCCCTGGAGCGAATATGTGATACAAAACATCATAGATCGGGAGTGGTCAAGAATTGATGATTGAGAATTTTCAAAATTCCAAAGAAGTATGGAATAACCAACCGGTGTTGTTGGGATATATCATGCACACCCATATTGAACGATATTATTGATGGTGATGCAAATAAAATATGGATATCCAACCGGCGTAGTTGGATATCAAATTACTTATGTTGTGAGATAATTACTGATGATGATATGCTAGAAAAGCATACACTGTTTTCTATGCCTCGAATATGCTATACAGTAGCAATATTATGAAAAAAAAGGCATGCGTCATTGCGTGAGACAAAAGCTTGAATGATAGTGTTGAATGATATTGCATCAACACATGACTACTTGTTGATGATAAAAGCTTGCATTGAGTAAGCTTGTCATATCTCGTGAGATATATATGATTACCAACATGAAATTGGTAAACATTAATGGTGCCATGAGCATTTGAGGGGAGCATTATTGCAAATGCTCAAGTTTTTATATATACCCTCTAGATATGGATTATGTCGAGAAGACATAAGGAAAGTGTATGGCTTGAGTTCATCATCATACAAGAGCTTGTACTCTAACAAACAGTGCTCAATAACATATATTAGACTAAATTCCTGAAGGAATCGATATGATTAGTCTTGTCAATTATGAAAGGCACAACGATTGTTTCCAAATGTCACATTATTGAAAGTCCAAATTCAAGTGATGTATGAGAGATATAACTCGATGTGACATATTAGGCCATCCGGGTATAAGTACCCGTTGTTGTGAAATATGAAGTTTCCACATGATTATGTGCTGAAAGCTTTCTCATGTTGTAATTATTATTATGGCAAGACACAACATTAAGATGAAGCATGATTACGGAGATCCTTAAATGAGTAAAAGTCACACTTTTAAAGTTGACAGTGATTGATATATAAGTGTCCGGAAACCCACAACTATAATCTCCAATTTTAGGGCAAATTTATTTTCAGCACAAGAAATCCAACTGTGCAAATATATTGACTCCTTATCATATTGTTATTCGCAGAGAACTAATGCGTGAAGCATACTAGATGGTTGTATGCATATATGATTATCTAAGCTGGGCATGAAAATTTCTATTTTGAGCTTTTATTACTAGTATGAGCTAGTTTTTCCCAGCTTAGGGGGAGGAAGAACATGAGGAAGCTGGTAAAAATAAATTCGTAGAGCGAATTGATCGCAACATATTTGAAAGTTCGAAATTGAACTAAATATTTAGCTTCATGTTACTATAGCAAGATATGTTCAAACATGAAATTATATGATTTGAATGTTAACCCGCTATGACCCTATATTTTGAGGCATACAGAGTTGCATATTGATTATAGAATGACATGTGTTGAACATTGAGATATCTTGCCAATTGTACTAATGATTCTCAGTGAAATACGGTTCCAATGCTAAGTGCAATACAAAATGATTGGCAAGAAAATGCAGTTGGTACTCTTGAGGAGTATTGAATGCCATGAATGACATGGATATCTGAATTATAATAGATGGCCTATATGAAAGGAAGTGGTACCTCCAAACAATATTCAGATATCGATGATCAGTACTAACTTGAATAAAATCTAAAAAAGAGATTTGATATACCGGTATACATGGAACCGAAAAATGAATTAAGCATATGCAAAATCGATGGACATGTAAATGGAGATCTTACATGTGAGTCCATTCGATGACATCATGATGATGATGATAGAAAATGAGCTCATGGACTTGAGGTCCTTATAATCAAACGAATTCGAAATCCAGAATGGATTGGCATATATACATATCGTATGATTTGAGAAAGTTCAATGAGGGGAGATATCATCTCCGGAATTGAGTCCCGAAAAGAGACTAAATGTATCATGTCAGCGAACATGGATTGAATAAGGAAAGTTCTTGAGGAACGTTTCATTTATGTAAACACTTGTGAAGAGTATTATTGGTCATGTAAGAGATTATTACAAGGAGTATTATTACTATCTTTGAGACTCGTATGGTCAGACGTACTACAGTCATAAAAGTTGAGCTATCAAGAGCTGCATTATTCCTTAGTCCTTACTATACCTCCTGAAGAAGGTACATGAGTTAATGGCAGTCAAGCAACATTGACTATTTTTGCGCATTCCATGAGAAATGGTTGCACTCTTTTTCCCTTTCTAGGTTTTTATCCCATTGGATTTTTCCTAGCGAGGTTTTTAACGAGGCAACATTATAAGCGCTTATATATCTCCATGATTGTTAATCTGTTTGGTAAAGATAAGAGTTATGGGCTTGTTGGATATCTTTACGGTATATGGATTGATGTTATGGAACATTGAAACTATATGATGTTTCAAGTGTTTGGAAAAGTTCTTCCTGAAGAAGACAATGCATATATTATAGAAGTTCTTCTACGCCATTATCTATGAGAAGAATATTCGATCGAAGTACAACATATTTGAAGATTTGCTCAACCACATCACATCCGACATCATCATTTGGGAAGTTAGTTTGGAAGATTGGAATTTACAGCAGTTCGAAGAAGTACAATGATACATCAATCAGTGGAGATGGATACGCACTGCACTCTTTTTCCCTTGACTGAGTTTTTATCCCACTGGGTTTTTCTTAGCAAGGTTTTTAATGAGGCAGTATTTCCACAGCGTATCAAGTATCAACGATCACCAACTCATGTTCATTTAAGGGGAGTGTTAGAAGATAAATGTACAAGAGTTTGTATCTCGTTAGACTTGTACTAGATGAAGTATTATATGTTGTAAATACTCTTCTAGATGTAGTCAAATACCTTATAGATAAACTCTAGAAGATTCTATCATACTTTTATATATACCACATATACTATCAGTTGAAGATACATATACAAAATAACACTACAATTATTTATCAACACTTTCTTAGTATTTCTTAAGAAATCAAGCATTTTTTAAAACTTTAGCTTTATAGAGATAGAGAGAATAGAAGAAAAGATGTAGCATGAGGAAACATTTATGGTTTATGAGATTATGAGGCTATAGTGCGACCCACTTTGAATGGGGGTTGATATTTTTAATCTCACCTATAGTTTTCCAAGATTAGAAGAAATTTTGTAGTAATGACAAACGAAGAAGTAGAAAATGCTTAAAGTCCAAGGTTTTCCGTCAAGTTGCAAAACAAAATCTAAATGCCTTTGTTGTCTCCAGAAAATTTTATGATCAACTCCTACGATATTTAAGGCCTAAAGACTCAAAAGAGTCATACCGATAATGAGAGTCTAAAAGTCCTTCACAAGATACAACTCAACCCATTTTACGAGATTTCGGGGGTCAACCCATCGGTCCGGGTTGACCCGCAAGTTATTAAAAAAAATATGATATTTATTGATTAAGATCTTTTCTTTCTTTCATCGTTTTTTTTCTTCCAACTTCTTCCAGATTTTCTTTGCGCTTCTCTCTGCATCAATGCTTGCTTTTCTCTGCAAATCAATCAACAACGCCTTCACGTTTGAGAGCGGTTATTCTTACAAACTCTTTTTGCTTGAGATCTACAAACCGTAATTGTAAGTTTTCTCACTATTTAGGTTTTTTGAATTGGATTTCATTCGATTTTTAGGGTTCGAGTTGATTTCGTTCGATTCCTCTGTTGTTGTATGGTTGATGCCATACTGGTTTGTTACTTTTATCAGTGTTGTTGAGTGTTGATTTCTTCGATTTATTCCGACTTCACTCGCGATTAACGATGTTTGATGTTTCATCATTGTTTAGCCTGTTTCTCTCTCGTTCTATTGCTTTTTGTAAGGAGAATGCTTAAAATTAGCTGGCATGATCAGTTCGTAGATCTAGTTTGAATGTTTTGGTTCAATCTTAATGATTTTCATGATTAGTGTGCTTTATTGGTTTGAAATTTCAAATGTTTGTTTTCTGGAAAAATCATTTGGTTAGGAACTCGTTTCAAGTGTAACATGGTTGCAATTAGGTAGTGTGTAATTGGATCTACAAACGTCATTTACCTTGATTAATGAACATTCATGTGTTTATGTCTTGATTGTTGATATTAGTCATTACTGGACTAGTTAGTTTTAGTCGTTCTTCAGATTTTTTCGTTTTTTGTTTGGTTTTGGTGACGTTTAGTGATTCGTGTAACTGTATATTTTGTGTATAATTGTTGAGATTTGAACTTTAATTGCGGATGTTTGGCTAGTAATTGTTGATGTTTGTGTATTTTCTCTATTTTCAGTTAGTTTTTTCTTTGCTTCTGTTACGTTTGTTGGTAGATCTTCATTGTGGTGTTCGATTTTGTTTAGGTTTTCATGTAAATGTTGTATGTTTAGTTGTAAGTAGATGATGTTGTGGTTTCCTTACTTTATGGTTAGACTTTATGTAGTGTTGTTTTTAAATTGCCTATTTTTCAGAGTGAATTGTGCATGTTTATGTGTAAATAGTTGATGTTTGGTTATATAAACAAATTATGTTCCACATCTTTTATTTCTAGTGCTTATTGACTAAGTTTGCATATATTCATACTGGAATTGTTTATGTTTAACGGAAAATTTGTTATGTTTTATGTTTCATATGTGAAATTGTTATTGTTTAGTTTTTTTTTTTTTTATGTAAATTGTGCATATTTAGCTGTAAATTACTGATGTTTGTGGTTTCATTCCTCTTTCTTGTATAGAGTTTTTATAGTTTTGTAAAACTGGATGTATGTATGAATAGTCTATGTTTATACTACAATTGTTGATGTTTAAAGGTAAATAGATGATGTTTTAATATAGACTTTTTGTTTCATCCTTTTAAATTCTTATTTGTTTAGGTTTTTATGTAAATTATGTATGTCTAGCCGTAAATTGTTGATGTTTGTAATTTTTTATGTTTTCAGTGTGAATTGTGCATGTTTATACTGTAATTGTTGATATTGAATGTTAAATAGGTGATGTTTGTTGATGCTTTTTATTTCTAAGTATTTAAATTTCCTTACCACTAATTGCATATGTTTATATTGCAATTGTTGATGTTTGTTGATGTTTTTGTTGCATATACTAGGTTTTCGTAAAAATGATGGTCGAATAAAGAAAATGATTGATGATAAAGATGGGGACATGGATGGATGAGTCGACGAACACATCAAGGGTGTTTTGCTTTTTGTTTGCAAAGATGATTATAGTTTGGATATAGTGATTTTAAGTTTTTTGTAATGTTTTATATGTAATGACATTTATTGATTGATGAATAAAAAAAATTTATATGTTTATTTACAAATAATGTATTTTTTGGGGATAAATAGGTTGTCATCAATAATTTTATGCTAAACATAGACAATTATATACCAAACATAGGCAATTTTATGTTGTATACTTTTATGTATAAATTGTCTATATTTATCTATTATGTAGGACTCTCAAGGACTCTCAATATATTGTGGACTCTCAGGACACGGAATCAATAAAATATGGATCCCTATTCCCTACCGTTGATGTGTAGTACCAAATGGAAAAGTTAGATGCACTGAGTGTAACACTATTACAATAATACTTATCTGATTTAAGTGGTGTAAAACTAACTTTGTTGATTATATTTATATGGTTAAGGATGACCCTTATTTAAAATTTAAGTGTGTGTCACACTCTATCACACCACTATATATGTGATATAAAAATTTGGCCGGAGCGGTTACTCATGGGCTGCTCTCCGGGTGATGTGCTTGTCTTACGATACCAATACAAGTTCTTTCCCATGCAATTTTACATCACTTGTGCGCAAATCGGAAGACTTCTCAGTTGGTCACTCATTTTAAGATGCTCTAAAACAATTCATCCGTTAAAACTTTTAGGATATTTTTTTTTAACTTTTACAATAAAAGTTTTAACTCAATTTTTTTCCACAAGACAACTATACTTCTCTTTCTACATTACTCTTTTTATAACACCTCGTCCCCTTGCGGGCCGTGGTACCCTTTCTGGCCCGATTCTTTCCTCTCGGGTGATGTCTTTGCATCAGACCAACACAAGTTCTTGCCCACGCAAATTTTGTCAACGCTTGTGCGCGAACCGAGAGACTTCCAAGTTGGTCACCCATTCTAAGATGCTTCAAAGCAAACACGATTAATTGTGTAGTTCTTATGGATGGATTCCCGAAAAGAAAGGTGCACGTTGTTGATACGAGTAGCATTCTCAATTCCTTTAAGCTCTCAGGCGTTACATTCACTCCCTCTTGAATTGTGCGACGTCACGTCGCACCTTGCCCCGACCAACCGGGCACTCCTTCTGGGTTTTGGCTTGACTTGGCTTTGATACCATTTATAGCGCCCCGTCCTCTTGTGGTCCGAGGCCCAACCCTTGGGCCGACACGGTTAGTCATGGACTGCTTTCTGAGTAATGTTAGCCCCACTGTACCAACACAAGTCCTTTAATTTCCTACACACTTTGTCATCACGCATGCGCAAACTGGGAGACTTTCAGTTGGTCACCCATCAAAGATGCGACATAGCAAGCACACTTAACTCTGTAGTTTTTATGAATAATTCACGAAAATAAATGTGCACCTTGTTGATATAAGTAGCGTTCCCAATCCTTTTTAAATCTATTAAACTTATCTCAAAAATTTGGTGTGACACTTTCTCTCCCTTTACGACCTTAAATTAAATCAAACAACATTAAATCAATAAAATAGCCTTAATAAAATCAAACACATCACTGATTTCTTATTATACCCTATATAACGACACTATAAACCCAATAAAATTATAACTTTTTTTTAAACATTATTTTTTATAACTCACTTTTAGCTTATTAACTATTCGTTAATTATTATTTTTGTTTAACTATATACCAAACTTTCACAATGTATTTTAATTAACTAAGCAATTAGTAGTTCAGTAGTTAAAAAGGCCACTAGCCTTCTGTGGTGGTGCTGGTGGATAGGTTGTAAATTGTAATTCCTCCGTCCCGTCCGAAGTTTCTCACTTTGACTTTTTACAGTCAAACTTTTCCAACTTTAACTACGAATTAATCTTAAACCGCAAATGTATAATGTTCAATTAAATTATATAATGAAAATTTAGTCCCTAAAGTTTCATTATATAAAAAAATTAAACATTTTACCGTTGCAGTTTAAGATTAATTCGTAGTCAAAGTTAAAAATTTTAAGTGCAAAAAGTCAAAGTGGAAAATATCGGACGGGACTGACGAAGTATTAATCAAATTGACAAATTTGCACTCTATCTCCAAAGTTTTGAACGGAACAAACACTGGGTATATGAATTGCACTGAATCCCATAATTGAAGTACAATAGTACATCCTGTGACAGAAATCTAAGGAATGACATATTTCTCCTATTTCAAGATTTCCAATGGCTATTGTATTTTGTTTTACTAACGTTAAGTACATGAAGAGACCAACCGTGTATAGAATATGAGATTTGATTTAATTCGAATTTTAAAATAAATTATATCATGCAAATAGTAATCGATCGTAATTAAAAAATTTCAACTTTATATATATATAACCGTGTATAGAATATGAAATTTGATTTAATTCGACTTTTAAAATGAATTATATCATACAAATAGTAATCGATCATAATTAAAAAATTTCAACTTTTTATATATATATATATATATATATATATATGTGTGTGTGTGTGTGTGTCGCGAAAGGATTGTCATATTTTCGGTTAAGAGTCATAATATTATATTACAACTCAAATTTATAAGTCGTAGTTGATGGCTTTCTTTTAATTTTTTTTAAGGCCTTCTTTTAATTTTTTTTATGACTCTTATAAAGGGTCGGAATATTTATGTGTCGCAGTAGCTATATCAAATTTATTCAGTGACAGCACAAATTAATAAAAGCCTAGCTAGATACACATTATGTTTGTACAAATAAATACACCTACCAAAAGACGTACCAATAGAGGAAGCTAACCTCAATATTTATCTACAAACATTACATATTTTCTTTCACACATTGTATTTTTAATATCCTTATATTACAAGATGGTTGTAACTTGTAAGTACTAAACATATAAATGTTTGTAGTTAAACATGTAGGCTTCATTTGGTTTGAGGGAAAATAGGGGAAAAGAAAAAGAATAGGGGAAAATAAGATTTTCCTGTAAAATGTGAGGGAAAAAAAACTTTCCTTATTTGTGAAAATAGATATATTTGATAAAGATTTTTTATAAATTTCCAGAATTTCCTGAGAAATGTTAAATGATGGAAAACAATATTTTTCCGTATTCTTTCTCCTTTTCCACATTTTTCTTTAAATCAAATGAAGACGTAATGAAAAGAGCATTTCTCACAACCAAAATATATCGGGGGGGGGGGGGGGTAAATGGATGGGCCGTCGTACCAATGCGCGCAGTTATGAACCTCAAAACCTAAAGTCACATTATGCTTGTTCAAATACAACTATACAAAATTAGAATTCGTATTTTATGGTTTTATTTTAAATTTTATTTAAGGCGTTCTTTTAGTTTTTTTTATGACTCTTATAAAGAATCGTAGTTATATTGATGATCGAGTCGCAGTAGATCAAATTTATTCAGTGAAAGTACAAATCAATAAAAGCATAGCTAGATACACATTATGCTTGTACAAATACAACTAGCAAGAAAGGGTAAAATCCATTTTTTGTACTCCAGTGTGAGACATTTCCAATATTGGTACTATAGAGTGGTCGTGTTCAATTAAGGTACTATATCTCAATGATCAATTACAATTAAGGTACTAATTGTAAATTAAAAGGTGGTCATTCCAATCAGTCCCAAATTAGAATTATCATAACCCTAATTTTACGTGAATTTGATCAATTGAAGGTCAATCGAGACAAAAATAATGAAAAATCGTACGAAAAAGAATATGACAATGAATAATTTGACGAGTGTGAGTGGGACGAAGTCCACGATGTCTTGCGAACGATCAATTTTCCATGTCTATCTTCTGACATTTGGCATTCGCTCGCGCATGAATGACACATCCCACCTTCTAAATGCAATTAGTACCTTAATTGTAAATAGTCATTGATATTTAATACTTGATTGGGCCACCACTAGAAGTCAAATTTGAAAAATCACAGCTGAACTCAAAATGGATTTTACCCACCAAGAGACATACCATTCTTTAATCGACGAAGCTAATCTCAATATTTATCTACAAATATTACATATTTGCTTACACATACATATTTTTAATATCCTTCGGAGCTGTTCTGTTGAGCTAATTACACCAAATTACTAAGGATTATGATTATTAATTTTCCTTAATCTAGAGTTTTGTAACAGCTACATGTTATCGGGTCTTCAACATAAATTCAAGCTGACCCGGTATAATGGAAAGACTCATATCCTTTAAAACTTGGAGAGATATAAATCATGGATGCAAGATTAGGAAAATAAGGGGGGGAAAATGACAAATCTGCCCGTGCAAAAAGAGGAGGACGAATGACCAGGTATAAAAGGCAAACCTATGCATCAATCTTCACCTTTCCAAAAAGTCTGGTGACCAGAATATTCCATGTCCGGCGGTACTTGTGGATAAATCGTTCATTCCTACATAAAGATTCAGAAGTGGTAGATGAAAGAAGATCCCAATAAATGAAAATTGAAGAGGTTTTCAAACTCTGAAGTTTCAGTTATTTTATCTGGGAGGAGTTTTATGGTGTTGTGAGCTATAGTCTGCAACTATTTGGGTTCAGTTCTGGACAATTGAGAGAAAGGATAAGGATGAAGTGAAAGGGTTAAATTGTCATAGCACATAATATTTCAAACTTAATCTATGTCCTACTAAACGTCTATTAGTTGGATTAAATCTCTCTGATTGTATTTCCCGTAATTAGTCTGGCTTAAACCCATATGTAGTACAGAATAACTCCTTACATTACAAGATAATTGTAACTAATATGTAAACGTTTGTAATTAAACATATAATCTTTATCGATACTGGTATTTCTCACAACCAAAATATATGGAGTAGGGAGTAAATGGATGGGCCGTCGTACCAATGCCGCAGTTATGAACCTCAAAACCCAAAGTCATATTATCAAGAATATCGATAAGGTTACTGCCACGTGGCATCCCAAAAGATAAGGCAAACAATCATCTATATGTGGTCAGAAAATGAAATATGTCACGGTAAACACCATCCAACGGACCAAAATCCACATAACCAATCAAGATTCAATACAAACCGTTGGATGAAAATCTACACTAGCCAATCACAAGTAAGGCGTTGCATGGCATTATAAAAGTTGAGGCCATGTACCAAATAGTCTCATCCAGTAGAGTGTGTGTGCGCCTCTCAAAAGTAACTAACCTTATAGAGATAAAAATGGCTTCCTCTATGCTCTCTACCTCGAGCACCGCCGTTGCCGGCCGTGCTCAAGCCGCCATGGTGGCTCCTTACGCCGGACTCAAGTCCACCTCCGTCTTCCCGGCCACCCGCAAGACCGGCAATGCCAAACTTGCCAGGAACGCCGGTAAAGTCAGATGCATGCAGGTATACTTGTATTTCCATTTCATTAATTTTACTACAATATATTGATTTACAAATTTGCTAAATGCCCTCATAAGGCTTATAAAATAACCATTTTGTAAAGTAGGGATTTGAAATGAATAGACAATTTTATAATCATAGAAATATGCAATGTTGCATTCTTATACATTTGATTTACATAAAACAGGCTAGTATGAGAATGCTACCAAAAACACTACAAAGTAAAAAGAATCCACCTTTTAGAATTCTCAATCCGTTCTCCATATTGGATTATCAAATTTAAAAATTAGGAAGTATTTTGTAGTATTAACTATATATGCAAAATTAGTAAACTTGCAAGAGTTATATAATAGTAGCATCAGGGGTAGTTGTAAATATGTAGATTTACAACCATATTCTTAATTTAATTAGGTTTGTAATATAAACATATTCATTTTGCTATAAAAAAAGGTTTAACCTGATGCGCTACAAAGTTATAGCATAGACACAATCGACAGACGATAGTGTATAAATAATTAATAAGTAAAGATCATGTCCTTTTACAAATAGAAATTGAATGTTTGTAGAAAAACATCTATATAGATAAAGTAAATGCTTTAAGAAACAATAGCAAAAGTAGAGGATAAGAACCCTATCTTACTGAGTTTGTGTGGTATATATATAAATTGTTGCAGGTATGGCCCCAATGGGCAAGAAGAAGTACGAGACTCTCTCATACCTTCCTGACCTAACTATTGAGCAATTGGCCAAGGAAATTGACTACCTTCTCCGTTCCAAGTGGATTCCTTGCCTTGAGTTCGAGCTTGAGGTAGTTTACGCAATTGCTAGATAACAATTTGTGCTACTTTTTAATGGTGTTTGGCATTTTGAAATGGTTCAAATTTTCAAAATTTTTTTATTAATTTGAAATATTGTAATGGTTTCAGCATGGATTCGTCTACCGTGAGAACAACAGGTCCCCCGGATACTATGACGGACGCTACTGGACAATGTGGAAGTTGCCCATGTTCGGTTGCACTGACGCCAGTCAAGTGATTGCTGAGCTAGAGGAATGCAAGAAGGAGTACCCCAACGCCTGGGTCAGGATCATCGGATTCGACAACGTTCGCCAAGTCCAGTGCATTAGTTTCATTGCCGCCAAGCCACCAGGCCTCTAAGCACTACATATGATCGATGATCACCGGCTACCAAAAGCCATTTGTTTTACTTAATTAATTTTTTTTGTATTACTGTTTCGTTTCAAACTCATTTTGTACGTACTTTCCTTTTGTCTGTCTCTCGGATTTCCGGTAGAACTAAGATTGGGATGTATGAGGATACAAAGTATTATAAATAACTATATATATGTGATATATATATATATATATCTTTGTTTTGTAAATTGTTTTTCTGTTTTCTTTTTTCAGTTGGAATTTATTTTCAAGTACTCATATAATGATGCATGATCAGCTTGATGATCAAATACCCAAGGGAAACCACATTTATTTTCAGAGTGCAAATTGCGAAAATATTTTAATTTTTTTTCTTAGGTGGTGCTAAGTATTATAGCTAAGATAATCAAAATATGCTCCGGAGTAAGGCTCTGTTCTCTTCAACTGAAAACTCATTCAGTTCAGTTCAGTTCAGTTCAGTTCTGCATAGTTATATTTTATACTACAATTCAGTTCAGTTCGTTTCAGTTCAGTTCAGTTCAGAAAATTGCAGTTGAAGAGAACAGAGCCTAAATTGCCTCAATATCAAGAGTTGCATCTGATCCATCTATTTTGGTATGTAATATATGGTTATAAGGAGGCACATTGCCTCAATATCTGCATTAAGGGCTTGCTGGAATCAAATATCCAAGTGGATAGACTTCTATGGAAACCTCACTTGTTGTGTCATGCAGCTCTGAAAATATGCTGCACAATGTTGAATTCTTGAAGAACTGTGGTGTACAATCGGCACACCACTACGTCTTATTTACAGTTTTCCAGATTTCTGCAATATTAAGTGCGATAGAATGAGGAAATGTGTTAGCAAGGTTAACTAGATGGGTGTTGACAGGATCTCGAAATTATTCATTTATGCTAGCTGTCAGTGTTGTTAGTTCAATGTCTGATAAGAATTGGGAGTTCAAACTAAGGACTTTTCGATCGAGATTTGGGGTTTTCAGATGATGAAATATTCAGTGTGTTCCTGGGTGCACCTATGGTATGTTCTGCTTCTGTAGGAACACCGAAGATAATGAAGGTAAAAGATTTTTCTACTATGGGACAGGGGAATATGATATGTCAATATGTCATGTACTGTTAGATGTCCTAGCTACTTCACCTATACGCAGGGGTAAATTGCATCGCATGTTTTATCCTACAACTCGAGGTCTTGTTCGAACTTGGTTCGAAGTGAAAAAATTGCAGTTTTTCTCCTCTAGGACCGTATATGACTTTGTATTTATATGTTTTATTGGACGCTGATTTGGCTTGAGTCATCACAATTTTTTCTTTTTTTTAGTATATATAATCGAATCTCAATAACATTGTGGCTTATTCAAGACAACAACTTACCAAGTTAAAGAAACAGCTCTATGTAGATGTCCATCTCCATTCTTCCATAACTTACGTCATTTTACTTATAGTAACTAGTAAACTTTTTGAAGTTTGAAGTGAACTTAGTAAACTCAGTATTCACTTCAAACTGGACCAAAGTAGTGAAAATCCAATAGTATTCTAAGACTTCTTGAGTAGTGAAATTGCATCTATAATTTCAAAATTATGTTGCAGCTTGCAAGTTTATACACTTGTGTCTTTCATACTCATGTTGTATATATCCAGCTGCAATACAGACAAACTAGAAATCCAAAAGCAGGAATCTACACAAGATTTAGGAGTTGATCATCGTAGGCATTCACTAAAAAGAGTCTGAATAGTGCTTGAGGCTTTGGATCTTTGTAAACACCCAAGAAATTTGGGCCAAGTGGGTAAATTTGTGCTATGAAGCTTTTCATAGTTGACATAACAAAAAAGATCCAACACATAATGGAGAGTTCAAGTAGAGACCCTTGACTTGCATTTAGATTTTAAAGTCATGTGCAATATCTAAAATGCCCTTAGGTATAAAAGGGTGCACTATAGTAACTTAATTAATTTCTTCCTTGTGTGTATAATATTTTATCTATTACTCTCTTCATTTCAGAAAAAGTGTTACATTTTATTCATATTAATTTGCTCCGTTGATTAATTTACTTCTAACGATATTAATAAATAAATTATTAAAATTATATAATGAAAATTTAGTAATTAAATTTTTATTATATGATTTTATTAAATTATTTAGTATTATCGTTTATGAGTAATTTATTAAACTCAAGACAAATGACCTAAATTCAAAATGTAATTTTCTCCAAATGGAGAGATGTATTATTTGATTCTGTCTGAAGTTTTATAAACCATATAATTTTAAATTTGCCTTAGTAAAATACCATAATAAGGTTGCACTTTAGTATGACAGTACCGTTGCACTTTAAGTATAACAAGTTGGGGCGCTGCACTTTAGTACTCTCCCATTTCAGAGTACAACTTTTCGTTTCTGGCGTTTCACTTACAATTTCTATTTATGGAAATTAGTTAAATAATAAAACTCCCTACCTTTCACTTTTATTACAATATGCCACTCCAGCTCGTTTCTTCAACCTAAAACTCATTCGATTCGATTCCATTCGATTCGATTCGATTCAATTTTGCTTAGTTATATTTTATACTACAATTCAGTTCAGTTCAGTTCAATTCAGTTCAGTTTAGTAAATTTCAATTGAAAAGAACAGAGCCTTAATCTCTAATAATTAGAGGGAACCACTTGTACTTTCTACTTTTTCTTAAAATTGGTGCAAATCCAAATTGTAACACTTTCTCTGAAAGAAATGGAGGGAGTATATAACAAGGGGAAATTACATCCAGACCCCCATTTAGATGTCGTAATTACAGATTAGTATCACTTAGTCGAACTACTATGATTTGGTACAATTGGATGTAAAACAATTACACTTTAAATTTAATTTGACTTTTCGAACTAAAACTGAAAAGTCAATTTTGCCCCTCTCAGATTATTGAATTTTGCAAGTTACCAAACAATAACCCATTTTGGCAAATTGTAATTTAAGTCCTGAATATCTAATTTTTTATATTTGTCACCATAAGATTTCGAAGAAGCTCAAATAAGCCCTCAAACTTCTATTTCAATTTGTAAATTATCCCCAACTTCAATCCGAAAATACAATCGAAAGTTAATAGCTTAATCAAATCGAGATCGAAATCGGAGATAGTCTGACCTGAGTCGCTATACGCCTCCGATTGAGTATGTCAGCACTCGATTTGGAGCTGCAAATTGGAAGAAGGAGAAAAAAATAAGAAAGAGGAAGAAATTTACCGGAGAAGAAGAATAAGAGAAGATGGAGGAAGAAGTATGTTGGAGAAGATGGAGGAAGAAGAAGATGGAAGAAGTAGGTTGGACTGTTGGAGAAGATGAAGGAAGAAGAAGATGATTTTTTTTTTTTTAATTTAAAATTCCATAAGGCCATGTTTGGTTGTTTCATTGAAACAACCAAATTAAACTGGTCAACGGATTTGATATAGATTGTAATTGTTCGACTAAGTAGTACGAATATGAGAAACGTCGTTCTAAGTGGGTATCCTATGTAATTATCTCATATAACAATGATGGTGCACTATAGTATTTATCAGAATCTAAATCAAAACATATTAAATTGTTTAATTCATGAAGCTTAGATTAAACGGTTGCACTTAATTGCAGCTGCACTTTAGTACTGTATTATTGGTCTGCTGCACTTCAGATCTGAAGATTAAAAAATTGGTGGATTGGAGACTTGGAGGTGGTGGTGGAAACTAAAGGGCGTGGTGTGGAAACGGACGGCAGACGGTGGAGCAGATCTGGTATCTCGCCGGAGATGTTAGTGGTAGTGGCGTAGATGACGATGGCAGCAAAGAAGTTAGTGGCATGGGCGGACCATGGTAGTACGTCGGAGTTGTGGTGGTGGATCCGTGGTAGCTCGCCGGAGATGGTGGTAGTGGAAGACTGGGCGTAGATGATGGTCAGTGGATGGGTGGTGGCACGTCGGAGATATGGTGGCGGTACGTCGGACGTGTGGTGGCGGATTAAAAGGTATGGTGGTGGAGGGATGAGGCTGAGAGAAATAAACCCATTGATCTAATATATATGCTGTTTAAATTCAAAGTGGGTATAATGGTCTTTTGGTGTAAAAAATTTAGTGTAAATGAAATAGGGTCTTTAAAGGAAAAATTAATTCTAAAAAAAATTTCTTCGAGATTGAGTTCTTGTGTCGTGCAAGTCTCAATCATCTCATATTATCTCTTCTCTTCTTTCTCTTTTACCCCTAAGCCTCTGAGTTCACCGCCCAAATTTCCCGAGCGTTCTTGTGAGGCCATAGATTGTTTCAAGTGTGTTTCTCGGTTTTCCTCAGGATACTCGATTGTGGGAGGCTGCTCTACTCTTGTTTTTTTTTTTTAGGTTTTCCATTATTTTCAAAAAAAAAATCAAATTTTTTCGTAAGATTGTGGCATATCTTTAGTGATTTTCCTTCCTTTCTTTTCTCACCTTACCCTTTACTCCTCTGGTGTTTGGGGTGTTTTCTTTGTCTTTATTTTGTGTACTCAGGATTGTCGTGATTGATACTCTGATCTCTCACTCTCAAAGTCCACGTAACTGCCTTGGAGTTCTGCTCGTGGGATAATGGATTGTATTCTGCAAGGGTTTGGGCAGAAGCTTAGTTTAACTGATTCGGAATCAGAAAAGGTAGCAATCCCTTATGCGGTTTGGAACACTTCCGCTGTTAATCATGAGTTGTGTTTGGTGGGATGAGTCCTAACTCGCAAATCTATCAACTTGGAAGCATTTGAACGCACGATGTTGGCTGGATGGGACCTAAATCGCTCAGCTAGAATGCAGAAAATCGGAGATGATAGGATCCTGGTTCTATTCGATCATGTAGCGGATAAGAATAAGGTTATGTCAAGGGGACCTTGGGCTTTCGACAAGAACTTAGTGATCCTCCGTAAGTTGTTGGCACATGAAGATCCGTTGCTTGTTCCGTTGGATGATTGTTAGTTATATGTTCATGCAACCGGATTGCCAGTAATGCTAATGCATCAGGGTATGCCGGAGGTGCTCGGTGATGCTATGGGTAAGTTCAAATTCGAGGACAACTCCCAGGAAAAAGGTGTCCTTAGTTCTGTACTTCGGTTCCGGGTTGAAATCAATGTAACAAAACTTTTACGACGCATGATTCAAATTACGGGTCCTGAGGGTCAAGAGATTCAGGTCAATTTAGCGTATGAAAGGTTAGCGAACTTTTGCTATTTTTGTGGAGTTTTGGGGCATTTGGTAAAGGACTGTCATGAGTGTTTGGAGCTGATGGACGAATCCGGCAACGTAGCTAAGGACAAGCTAAGGTATGGGGACTGGCTACGTACGCACTTCACTGCAAATCAGCCCCGGTATATGAACGGTAGTCTTTCTAGGAATTTTGGCTGTCCTACACGACCATCTTTTGTGCAGACTGGTGGAACCTCAAGTGGCGGGGTGGCTCGAGGGAATCTTGGGAATATAGGGACCAGTGTGCAAAAAGTGGCGGTTGAAAGGGTAAGTGATACTGTGAATTTGAATTCTAAATCTTCTATTTCTGTGCCAATCATTCCTAAATGTGGGGAAAGTTCAAAAGGAAAGAATGTGGTGATTGATAATGTCAGTTCTGATTCCTTGGGATTTGAATTGGCGATTATTCCCTCTATTTTGGTAACTGATTTTCCCAATCCCTTAATTCCTGCTCCCATATCCACAAATTATGATGCCAACTTTATGATTATGGACTTGGACCCTTTACACACCCCTGACCCCCCAGCCCAATAACTCAATCATCCACATTAACCCTCAGTCCGCTCACGTCATTCATCCACCTTTTAATTCCCCAACTCAACCACCATGCCCATTGCAGTCCTTAGCCCAAGCCCCTCACACTTTCCACCTGATCCACTACACTCACATCCACCCGAAACTACCCTCATGGCCCATCTCCGTCCACCCATTCCTGTTAATCGGCCCATCCCACTCACCAAATTCAAACGTCTTAAGCCCTCCTGTAAACCTTTAAGCCCAATCTTTCCTCCTGAAGTTACAGAATCGGATTTAGTTGGTCCTAAGAAACGAGGTCGACCTGTGGGGAGTAAAAACAAATGTGTTGCTATGTGTGATGATGCTAAGGAAAATACAGTGACTAGTGAACAAAGCAATAAAAAACAGCGTGGTTTGGGGGCAAATTTTGTTAATCTACCAGAGGCGGAGGTTGCAGTGCAACCCCGCCTAGGACAATGAATTGCCTGAGCTGGAACTGTCAGGGTTTGGGGAGCCCTGGGGCAGTTCGAGCTTTGGGAAATTTGATTTCGGATTCCCGCCCCAAGTTGGTCTTCTTGATGGAGACTAAACTGGATGTTGATGGTACTAATCATTTACGAGAAAAATTTAATATGTTTGGTGTTGGTGTTCCTGCTATTGGTTGTTCAGGGGGTCTAGCCTTGCTATGGGAAAAGGATGTTTCGGTCACCTTAATCAGTTTTAGTAAGAATCACATTGATGTTAATGTTCAGTTTGATGCTAGTGATGTGAATTGGAGATTTACTGGATTTTATGGGGAGCTGGATACTAGTCAGCGTAAACGCACCTGGAGATTATTGAGAAATTTAAGATCTAGCTCGGGTTGTGATTGGTTGGTCATGGGCGATTTCAATGAAATTTTAAGTCATGATGAAAAGTTAGGGGGGCCACCGACTCTCGAATGGCGGTTACGGGACTTTCGGGAAACACTCACACATAATGACTTAACTGATCTTGGTTTTACTGGATATACATTCACTTGGAACAGTAAGAGGCCAGTCCCAAATAACACTAAGCTGCGTCTGGACAGAGCACTAGCTTCTACTGGTTGGATGTCACTTTTCCCTTGTACCCAAATCTTTCACCTAACCTCAAGAAAATCAAACCACCTCCCTATCCTAGCCAAAATTAGCCGTAACCCACCTACCCATCACTCCCGAAAACCCACCCAACCTCCTCCCTTCCGTTTCGAATCGGTTTGGTTATGAGCAAGTGACTGTGAGAGGGTAATCGAGGATTGCTAGAGATCTGATGGCGGCTTCAATGGTGATTTTGCCAAACAACTCGAACAATGCAGCCTCGGTTTACTAAATTGGAGTAGGGGGCTCGTTTCCCAACATCAGAAAAGAAACTGCTCGATTGACTAGAGATTTGGAGAAACTCCAACATGTGCCGTATTCTGATTCAGTTAAGGAGCAGGAGACTTTGCTGAAACAATCTCTGGAGGATATGTTGGATAAGGAGGAAACCTTATGGCAACAGAGAGCTAAATTTCAGTGGCTTGCGGAGGGCGATAGGAACACGAGGTTTTTTCACGCCCAGGCTTCAAAACGGGCGAGTCAGAATGCTATTGAGGGTCTACGAGACAGAATGGGTACTTTGCAGACGGATCAAGCTGTTATGGGGGGGTATTGCTCTTGACTACTTTAAGGAGATTTTTACTAGCAGACAGCCGTCGGAGTAGGAAATTGAGGCAGTTGTGGGGACTTTAAGACCGAGAGTGGATCAGACTATCAATCAAGAATTATCCCGCCAGTTCACAGCTGAAGAGGTAAAGAATTCACTTTTTGATATGTTTCCAACTAAATCCCCTGTCCCCGATGGTATGCCTGCACTTTTTTATCAGAAGTTTTAGCGTATTATCAAAACAGATGTGACTGCTTGTGTGCTTAATATTCTGAACCATCGCATTCTTGATACCAAAATGAATTTTACCCATATTGTGTTGATTCCTAAGTGTCAAACACTAGAGTTGATAACCCAGCTTCGCCCTATTAGTCTGAGTAATGTCATTTTTAAAATAGCTTCTAAAGCTATAACCAACAGACTCAAAACCCATATGAACAGTATCATAGCCGAAACCCAATCTGCTTTTGTGCATCATCGCTTAATCACTGATAATGTTTTGGTTTCTTACGAAATTAATCATTTTTTAAAAAGGAAAATGAAAGGCAAAGATATTTTTATGGCCTTAAAACTGGATATGAGCAAGGCTTATGATCGAGTTGAGTGGGGGTTCCTTGAAAGAGTGTTAGAAAAGTTAGGCATTGATCATAATTGTTGGTCCAGATAACGGCAAAGTAAAAGACTGGAGGGGGGGGGGTGAATAGTCTTTTAAACTTTTGTCGATAAACACAATTTCTCAGAAACATGGGGGTTTCTGATACTTAAATTCAGAGCGCGGAAGACTTTAAGATAGGTTAGTGTAGAAACAATAAATATGTGTGTGTGCTTTGCTGAAACGTAAATACAGAAAGGTAAATGACACAGCAAGTATAGTGGTATCTGGAGGTGGCGTAATCCTCCAACTAATCCACTTCGGTCTTTCTGGGACCTAGAATTCACTAGAACAGATAATTGAGTTCACCTTACAAAAATCCTATTCTAAGATTTTTGAACAAATGGTTCCCAACCAAATGTTCCCCCTGAGTTATTCCCCAGCTCCTAGAGCTAAGTACTTCCTCTACTCAGATAACCTTGGAGTTATTCCCTAATTTCCCAAATCAAGTACTTCCTCTACTCCACGCCTTGATGGTGTTGGTTATAAGGTTTGTCAGAGAGGCTTCTCGTATAACTTTTCAGTTATGTTTTCAGAGAGCCTAATAGAACAAGACTACTTAATACCCTTGTTCAGTGGATGGCAGTCTGCTCTTTACTGACCCAATTAATTGGTGTCCGTTCTGGAGAATGAGCTTCAGAAAGGGTATCTGATAATTCAACTCTTTCACGAATAACAATCTCTTGTTAAGGTTCAGGACAACTTAGAACTACTAGTGATTCTTCAAGCAACAGAAAGCTTTCAGAAAGGGTAGTAGAGTGCTTGAGAGAATACTTTGCTTGATGGTAAGTTTGCAAGATAGAGCGTTCTAAGGTATGTATTTTCAAGCATCTAAGTGTGTGATATATATAGATAAATTTGAGAGGCGTTTGAATTGTATACGTTGTGCTCTCTATCAAATTATATTCGTTTATATCTTGAACTATGTACTCAGAAGTCACTATCTCATACTTCAGAGAGGACTTGTTTTTTGCAGCATTCTGCCGATGCATTTAATGCCTAGTACTGTTCATTGTCATTTAGTCTCAACGGATACATGAGCCTTTCTGATGGCTTGCATGCTCCATATTCATGATGTCATATGTCCAGAATTATATTTCAAAAGTAAGTTAATATACTCAAGAAAGGATTAAGGACATAGTCTTTCTGAGTTAGACTAAACCTTTGTATCTTCATAAACCTTGTGCAATCTTCAGTCTTCTAATCTTCAAAAAAAGCTCCATTGCTAGGATTGATCTTCATGGTCTTCTTTGAAATAAAAGTTACACTCAGAGACCTATAATCCTATTACAAGATTTACTAGACTAATCATACTCAGTGATTTCCTCTTTTACAATGTTCAAGTGAACCAAGAGTACTTAATCACCTTTCTGGCTAAGATAAGAACATGTGATGAGTGATCAAAATACTAACAGATATTCCTAACAATAATTTTATCCATCTTTTGATGCTTTGTGTGTGATCTGTCTCCTACTCTGTCAGAATAAATGGAGTTTTTTTTGGTCCTATCCAACCAGAGAGAGGTTTACGACAGGGTGACCCTCTATCCCCTTATCAGTTCATGTTCTGTACCGAGGTTTTTAGTTCGCTGATTGTTGAGGCAGAGAGTAGGAGTGTTATCCGTGGGGTGGCGGTCAGTCCTTCTGCTCCCCGGGTTTCACACTTGCTCTTTGCTGATGACACATTGATTTTTTGTGAGGCTAATAAGGAGTCTGCCTTGGCTATTGTTGATATTTTGCATACTTATAGTTTGGCTTCTGGTCAAATTATAAATATTGATAAGTCCACAGTGGTTTTTAGCAAAAATGCGGGGAGGGATCGGGTGGAAGAAGTGAGACGGGTTCTACCTGTAAGGGTGGTGGAAAAACATGAGAAATACCTTGGGTTGCCGACTGAAATGGGGAAATCTAAGCGAGAGGTATTTGGTTGGATTAGGGAGAGGGTATGGGAGAAAACGCAAGGTTTTGGGGAGAAATATTTATCGAAAGCGGGGAAAGAGGTGATGATTAAGGCCGTTCTTCAAGCTATTCCTACCTATCTTATGGGTTGCTTCAAACTTCCAGAGTATTTATTGCATGAGTTGGAGTCCATCGTTGCTCGGTTCTGGTGGGGAGATGGGAACAATAAAAAGATCCATTAGGTAAAGTGGGATACGCTTTGTGAGAGTAAAAGAGATGGGGGGTTAGGCTTCCGGGATCTCAGTTCTTTCAACTTGGCTATGTTGGGTAAATAGGTGTGGAGGGTTATTCAGAATCCTAATTCTCTTCTTAGTCGGGGGCTTAAGGAGAAATACTTTCCTAATTGCGATATTCTAGATGCTCCTCTTAGTGCAAACTCTTCGTTTACTTGGAAGAGTATTCACCATTCTATCAACCTAGTGAGACATGGGCTGGTGTGGAGAATTGGGTCGGGTGAGAGTATTGATGTTTGGCATGATAATTGGATCCCCCGAATTTCTTCTAGGAGACCCTTTACACCTGATTTGCACGGGATAGGTGATACTGCCGTTTCTGGTTTCATTAGGAGGGATGGAGGTGGTTGGGATGTTGAAGCTTTGCGTGGAATTTTTTGGGAATGTGATGTAGAGGACATTATTCAGATTCCTATTAGTGGTTACGGGGCTGATATTCAGCGTTGGTTTTTTAGTACAAATGGGCATTACTCAGTTAGGACAGCCTACCATGTAGCCAGAGATTTGAAGAAACAGCAGCTGGCTATGTCTGCGGCATCTAACTCAACAGGCAGTGTGCGGGATTGGTGCTTTGTTTGGAAACTTGACTTACCGAATAAAATTAAAGTTTTCCTTTGGCGTGTTCTTAAAAATGGACTACCTGTGTTGTCTAATTTGAGAAAACGCAATGTGCAGCTACCTGATGTCTGTCCTTTATGCTCTGATTTTTCTGAAAGCTCCATTCATGTGTTCAAATTATGCTCGTTTGCTAGATTGATATGGGCTTTGTCTGGCTTGCCGTCTCATGTTGTGCTTAATCCTTTTACTGACATTTTGGATTGGATATTACATATTAAACAGGCTCTTTCCTCGGTCCAGTTTGCTCGGTTTGTCTGCATATGCTGGCAGATTTGGCATCACAGGAATAGTACTGTACATGGGAAGAAGACTCAAGACCCACTTGATATGCTGCAGTTTGTTGGTGATTATATATCCAGATTCTAGGAAGAAAAAAGGTAACTCTCATCGCCAAAGCCGTCTGTCTTTGTGCCACAGTGGAGTCCCCCATATGGAGATACTATCAAAATCAACGTTGATGCCTCTATTATGCAGTTGCAGAAAGCAACAGGTTTGGGAGTCATTGCGAGAGATTCTAACGGGCGTGTTTTGGCTTGGAGACGACGAAGGGTGGAATACATTACCTGTCTGCAGACGGCAGAGATTCTTGCAGCTGTATGTGGAATGGACCTGGCTATGGAGAAAGGCTGGCAGAACGTGACTATCGAAAGTGATTGCTTGGTGCTAATCGATGCTTTAAATTCATCTGATATTTGCTTGCTGGCTGGAGGGAGTTTCGTAGATGCTATGAAATACAATTCTAGTTTCTTTCAACACATTTCCTTTAGTCATGTCTTGCGTACAAGGAACTTAATGGCGCACAATTTAGCTAAGAATGTCCTTGTTAACTGTGATGGCTCTATGGATCTGCCTCACTGATTAGTAGGAGATCCTTTGTACTGTTACTTTGATCCCTATTTGAAGGAATGAATGAAATCATTGTTTCTCAAAAAAAAAAATAGGGTCTTTAAATGAATGGATGGAGAAAGGTACCGGGTGTAATCTACCAAAATACCATATTAGGCCAATTTCTCCTAGTGTCCTAGGAAATGGAAGACCAAGGCTCTGTTATTATCCACTGCAATTTTCTGAATTGAACTGAACTGAATGGAACTGAACTGAACTGAAACTGAAACGAACTGAATTGAACTGAAGAAATTATTTTATAATAATAATAACAATTATATGATGGTATATATAATCACAATTAAAAAAAACATATTATTTTTGTCATCTTTCTCACACTCTTCCTACTCTTTTTCTGTCACTTTACCTTTTTATTTATTATTGTATAACAAACTTTAAAACCAACCGCGTGAAAAACAATATGAGAATGATAACTCTATTAAAACCGAATTTTTGGATGAAGGAATGAATCAAGATGACACCTGTTACATCCCCCGTTACGTGGATGAATAGATATGCTATAAAAAGATGTTTTCTTTTTAGAATATATATTTGTAATTCTAGTTTCTTTAAGATGTTTCTGCATTAGCATTTTTCTTGTTATTTTAATGATTGAATTTGATACATTGGCTTTTGTTTCTTTATGCATTTTAATAAAATTCAAGTTATGTTATTCTTTCTTGTTGATGTAGAATGGAACAAAATGTTAGACAAGCTTGTATGCATAGTTCACTACAAGAAAACTTGGAAAAAACGAAAATCCGTCGCCCCATAACGACGGATCGGTAAACTGGGCGACGGATAACTATTTATCCGTCGCCCAAGTTTGACTTTTATTAAAAAAAAAAGAAATTTTTTTTTTTTAAAACTGGGCGACGGATAGATTATCCGTCGCCTTATAGGGACGGATACCTATCCGTCGCCATTTGGGCCGACGGATCGATTACGGGCCGGACACGTGTCCGCCCGTAATTTCCTAATTGACGACAGAGAGGCAGAGCCTCATTTTCTTCATCTTCTCCCTTCTTCTTCCTCATTCTCTTCTTTTCCTCTCTTCGGTTTCCGGTGAATTGTTCGTTATTCCGGCCAATCTTGGTGCCTAATCGAAGCTAGTGGGACAATGAGTTTGTTTCTTCGATCAATTTCAGATTTCTACCGATTAATCAAGGTATTTTGGCTAAAACCCTAGTTTTTTAAAATTTGGGGATTTTTTTTATTTTGATTAATTTGAGCAATTATATGTATATATGATAAGTATGTAGTAGTTAGTTTAGTTAATTTGATCAATTATATGTAATTTGTTCAATTTGATAGTTAGTTTAATTAATGATATGAATGTATGTAGTATGTTAAGTTTGGTATGTATGAATGTATGTAGTTAGTTTGATTTGTGTGTTAAGTATATATAGTTAGTTTAGTTAATTTGATATGTTTGTTAAGTATAGAAGTATGTAGTTTTGATTTGATAAATTTTTATGTTAAGTATGTAATTTGATATGAATATATGTAGTAATTCGATATGTATAGAGTAATTAGTTAATTTGATATGTATGTTAAGTATATAATATATGTACTAAGAGGTTGAAATGGTTATTATATATGTCCAATTTTGTAACACATCGAACACTTAATTAATAATTAATTTATAAGGAACATATAATAATTAACAATTAACCTCTACAATCTTCTTATCCGAATTGGAATCGATCTAATAAATTAAATACGATCTAATCAATTGGAACGTCTCAGGTTAAAAATAAAGTAAACAATGAATTCCGACCGTTTATGGATGTACGATCGTACGGCGGTAAATGACAGAGTTTCTAGGAGTTTCGTAGAAGGGGTTAAAGGTTTCATCTCGTTTGCCATGGGACATCCGGTTTGTGCAATTGGGGGGTTGATAAAGTGTCCTTGCACATTGAAACTCAAGGAAACAAGCAATTTATGACGCCATCTGCAGATTCGAGCACTTATGACGTTATGGATTCATGCCCGAGTATCATGTATGGATTCATCACGGTGAGGAAGCACCGTCCATGGCATACCTCCGTGGAGGGAGAGGCGGGGTTGGGCCGCCTATTGAGTGCCTTTCGCTTGTTTAACATGTGCATGGTGTATTGGGAGGAGGATGGAGATCTGTTGGAATGCAAGTTCTGTGGTAGAGAGCGTCACAAGTGATGAGGAGGGGGGTGCATGAGAATGAGGAGTTTCATCCGTTTTGTCTCTAGGCTTGTATAACTAGTAATCATTAGTTGATATATATATGAAACCAAACATTATGGTAAAATTGAAGTGATGTAACTTATATTATGTAATGCCTTAACAATTGGTCAAGCTAATATAACTTATATTACGTAGCAATTGATTGAATTATTGTGAAATTGATTTATTAGTAAATGAAAGACCTCGATCTAATGAATTCAAACGTGTCGTTATTATCTAATTATTCAATGAATACCGATCGTGGATGGATGTATTGTCGCATTTCAATGGCGAGTTCAATGGAGTTTTCCGAAAGGGGTTGAAGGTTTCATTGAATTTGCAATGTCAAATCCGTCTGTAAAGGATGGGTTGATAAAGTGTCCTTGTGCAATGAAAGGCGTAAAACAAGCAATACGTGACTCCTAAAGTGGTAGTCCAAAGACTTGAGGAAAATGGATTCCTTCCTATCGTGACGTATGGAATCATCATGGTGAGGAAGCAGACCGTCAATACATATGACCAATACGCATAACGTGGAAGGAAGAGAAAAATGAACAAGTCGGGAACAATCCCAATCAAGGCGATGCTATTCGAGCTCGAGTCGAACAAATGGTGTACGATCTTTGGGCGGAGTTCGTGGACACAACCAACACCGAAACCGAGGTGGAGGTGGAGGAACCACCGAATCCCGAGGATCAGTTGTTCTTTGACTTGTTAGAATCATCAAGGAAGCCGGTTTACCCGCGGTGTAAGCTCACTGAGTTGTCTTTGTTAGCTCGGCTAATGAGTTGTAAGGCTAATGGCCGAATCAAACGAGCTTCAATGAATGGGTTGACGTAATGTTGGACCTTTGTCCCAAGAAAACCTAGTTCCCACCAACTTTTACCAAGCGAAGAAAAAGATGCGGGGATTAGGGCTGCCTGTGGTAACCATAGACTGTTGTCCGAAAATGTGCATGATATATTGGGAGGAGGATGCAGATTTAATAGAATGCAAGTTCTGTGGTAAGGAACGGTACAAGCGTTACAAGAAGGGGCTGCAAAAAAACGACAAAAGAAAAATCTCTCACATAAGAAAATGTGGTACTTCCTCTAGCACCTCGTTTGAAAAGATTGTATGCTTCAAGTGCTTCATGATAAAATGCGGTGGCACAAGGAGCGAGTAATCTCGGATAATGTCAAGGTGGTAGAATGGACCATCCAGCAGACTCACCCGCATGGAAATCGTTTGACAAGACATATCCCGAGTTTGCAGCCGAATCTAGAAATGTACGTTTGGGACTTTGTACGGATGGTTTTAACCCGTTCGGTAGTGAACGTAAATACTCTTGTTGGCCGATTATGCTCACACCGCATAATCGCCTTTGGTGAGTGCATGAAGGAGCCATTCATGTTTCGATCGCATTGGTGCTCGGGCCGAAAGATCCTGGATCGACGTTGGATGTTTTCTTGCAACCCCTAATCAAGGAGCCGATCGAGTTGTGGACGGATGGTATCCTCGCATATGATGTGTCGACAAAAAGAACTTCACCTTGAGAGCGGCTCTTCTTTGGACCGTGAGTGACTTCCTGCACTCCATGCTATCTGGAAGGAAAAATAGGGAAATATGAATGTCCACATTGCTTGGACGAAACAGATGAATTTAGACCAAGGGTAGTGGAAAATTTTGTTGGTTTGATTGTCATCGAGGTTGCTAGAAAGTGACCATCCGCTCAAGAAGAACAAGGATCAATTCTTGAAAATAAAGTCGACAAAAAAGCTCCGACAAGACTTACTGGTGCACAAATTCTTGCGGAGATTGATAGATTGGGTCTTATGAAGGTGACCGAGCTTGGGTGGATGAAGCATAACGAGAAAATTGGTAAAAATGTGGTTGGAGGAAGAGAAGCATTTTCTGGGACTTGCTTCATCGAGCTTCTTCTTATCCGTCACAACTTAGATTTCATGCACATTGAGAAGAACGTGTTCGAGAACTTATTCAATACACTTTGCAACATTGAGGGAAAAACAAAGGACCATGCGAAGTCTAGATCCGAGTTGTCGACGTGGTGTAAAAGGCCTGAGTTGACAAAGAAGGATGAGAATGGTAAGTGGCCGAAAGCGTGCTACACAATTGACAACGCTTCTAGGTCAATTTTGTTTGATTGGGTGAGGGCATTGAGTTTCCCAGATAATTACGCCTCAAATTTAGAGAGGTGTGTGGATTTGAAGAAGACAAAGGTTTATGGGATGAAGAGCCACGACTGTCATGTGTTCATGGAGAGGCTTATCCCGGTAGCATTTCGAGAGCTTCTGCCGAAACACGTATGGACTGCTATCACCGAGTTGAGCTTATTTTTCAAAAATTTAGGCACAAGGGTGGTTCATGATAAAGTGTTGGAAAATCTTGAAAGGAACATACCATTGATTCTATGCAAGCTCGAGCGTATCTTTCCACCGAGCTGGTTTGATTCTATGGAGCACTTGTCGGTTCACCTTCCTCATGAAGCGAGACTTGCTGGTCCGGTTCAGTATCGATGGATGTATCCATTCGAGAGGTACTTGGGGAAATTGAAGAAGTATGTCAACAACAAAGGTAAACCTGAAGGTTCGATTGCCAATGCCTACATTCGAGAGGAAACTGCAACCTTCTGCTCTTATTACTTTGATGAACACGCCCCACGAAGACAAAGAAGGCTCAAATGCGCATACATTCGTAGTTCAAGCGGATCTTGAGTTTTCCTATCTGTCTTCGTGGTATCGGGAGACCTCTTGGTGCAACTAAGAAAGAATATCTTGCGGATAAAGAGTTGAAAGCACCAAGATTATGTCCTCACGAATTGTCCGAGGTTGACCAAGATATGGTACTATTTGCAGGTCAAGAACCATTTATTTAAATTTTAATATAGCTACGCAAGTCTCTACTTCAATTATAGACTTATCATCGAATCAATGTTTGCGCTTTTTCAAAAGCGTTGTTTGGAAGAAAATCCTCGGATGACGGAGGATACACTAGAGGAACTACTTGACTCAAAAATTTCCAGAGTTGGTTCCGAGAGTATGTCCGAATCCTATTTACAACGTCACATGCATATACTTAAAAGCTCTCGCAGAGGGTCCATTCAAAAAGGTCTACACATTCCCAGGTTATATAGTCAATGGCCTTAGGTTCCACACGACTGAATGTAACACGGCCATGGCGACAAGCAACTCCGGGGTGTGTGTTAATGGTGCAGAAGAGTATGGAGACGCTACTTTGTTTGATTTCCACGGCAAGCTAAAACGAATTGTGAGGATTGAATATTCTGGATTGCCATTTAAACGAACCTTCTTGTTTGACGTTGAGTGGTATGATCCTAATTCAGGAGGTACGAGGAAGAACGAGCGGTATGAAATGGTTGATGTGAACCAAAAGAAGAGGTACCGAACCAAGTATGAACCATTTATTCTGGCGACTCAAGCACGACAAGTGGTGTTTCTTGAATATCCAAGCAGAAAACGCGATAAGGGGAATGGTTAGTCACGGTACCTATTCGTTTCGCTCGAAAGTGGAGTACATTGAGAAAGACGACTCAATTACCAACTCGTACCAACAAGAGGATGTCGATAAACAAGCAGAAGATCCCATAGAAGCAGATGATGAGTTGTTTGATCTGCACGAGGACCAATATGTAGTCTTAGAGGACGGCTATGATGGTATATTATGTGTATTATGAGTAATTATATGTGTTATTATAATCTGTTATGTATTATAACTCGTACTAACACATTTTTATCAGATATTACATTTTTTTGCAGATGTCATGACAGAGGCCGTCCACCTATCGTCCCCCCCACGCAGCCGCATGATAGTGGTGGGTCGGGACACCGTCGAATGTGGAGGGCTCAAGATCGTGACAACAGTCTCGGATTCTGAGACCCCAAGGCAGAGAGAGCAGTGGCTCTACCACAGCCGGACACATCTTTGGAGGGCGACCACGATTGTCCCTACCTTGTTCGATCCAAACAATCCCAACGTCACGTGGGATGGCTTGCCTGTGATTTTCCCTATTGGTCCTGCCAAGTAAGTATTATACATTCTTCTTAAATATGTAAAACATAACTGATAATGATAGTTGACAAGTATAAATTGTTGTACTAAAGTAATGCATATTCGCTTTGTATCTTATACATTGACAACGACTTATGGCCCTGGAGGTGCACAACAAACTAGGTGACATCTTCCTGAGCAGTGAGAGAGCCACCCAAGGTGGTGGTGAGTGTTGGAGCCACATCTCGGAGCGCATGAGGGCCGAGTACTTCGATGAGCTGAGGGTAAGTTAAAATATGACATTCATTTGTTTGTAATTATAATCGTTTTAATATGAGTGGTATGTTAGCCATTGTATGTGAGTGGTATGTTAGCCACTTTATTTGGGTGATATGTTAGTCACCATTGTGTTAGTAAATTTTAGGACAATGTGAGTGGTATGTTAGCCATCGTATGTGAGTGGTATGTTAGCCACTTTATTTGGGTGATATGTTAGTCACCATTGTGTTAGTAAATTTTAGGACAATGTGAGTGGTATGTTAGCCACGGTATGTGAGTGGTATGTTAGCCACTATATGTGAGTGGTATGTTAGCCACTTTATTTGGGTGATATGTTAGTCACCATATCTGTTATGTTGTTAGGACATGTATTGACTTTGGATGTTGTATGAAATTGGGAATGTAGAAGGAGTACTTCATTCAAAGAGTTGATCCCACGATCCGCGCGTTTTAGAGGCTGGGGATCCAAACTGCATGAGGATATGGTCTCAGACGTGGAAGGCCATTCGGGATCGGGTGGCCCAATCCCTCCACAAAGTTGATGCAACGGAGTGGGCCCTTTGGGATGCTTCATCGCCGAATCGATGTCCGTGACGTTGCTTGGACCAACAGTAACCGGCATCCCATCGTCTGACGGGAAGGGCCGTTCACCACCTTGGGAGGCGATCTCATCATCGATTATTATCAATCGGTGCGTATATATGTGTTTTTGCAATCTAGCATTACGGTAATGCATGAAGTCTCCGCTTCTATTACTTGTAGATGATAAATTGTTGACTAGATCCGTTTGATCTGTGGCACGGGAGGTGACATCCAAGTATGCCATCTTCAAGAAGGCCAAGGTATATGGGTATGGACCGATCCGGGCCTCGCCTATCATGTATGTTTATGTTGCTTAAAGTTCATATTTGTACACTATTACAAGTTACTTTTTAAAACGATGAATCGATCATTATATCTGCTATTTACGATTTCAGCCGAGGTTGATGCTCGGTGGCGGCGGGAGGACGAGACGGGTGATGTGTTGTCAATCAACAAGTTGACAACATCTTCCTAGAGGTCAACAAACCGGACAAGAAAGGACGAATATATGGACTCGGAGCCTCGGTTTGCATCCGGCTAGTCCCGTGCTCCTCATCATCATCCTAGCAGATCAGACGTCCGGTTTACACGTGACTGTGTCTCGGAAATGGTGCAACAAGAAGTCCGGGAACATGTTGCTCGGCTAACTCAAGAGATGGAGCAACAAAGGGACGAGATGGAGCGCCGCGACAGAGAACGAAGGGAGGAGAACGAGCGCCTTCGGTTACAGATGGAGCAGTTCATGTCCCAGTTCCGCCATGACCCACCCCACCCCGCCTAATAGCTAGTTATGTATCAGATGTTCGGATTTTTTCATATTTACACTTGTTTGGATAATTTCTCCAAATTCAATATTACTTTTTTATTCATTGAAACATTTTCCGTATTATTGATTTATTATCGAACATTATATTGATTAAATAGGTGAACTACGAAAAATAGGGATTAATATGAAATAAATAGTGACGGAAGTAGTGACGGAATTAGTGACGGAATTCACAGTGACGGAATTTCAAATTCCGTCACTAGTCCAATTAAAATATTTAGCGACGGATAGGATCTATCCGTCGCGAAATATAGCGACGGATAATCTATCCGTCGCTATATTTAGCGACGGATAGATCCTATCCGTCGCTAAATTTCGGAATTAAAAAAAAAAATAATAATTGGTCAATCCGTCTTTCAATCCGTCGCGAATTGGACGAGGATTGTTATCCGTCGCCATTTTCTGAGGCGGATTTTCTATCCGTCGCCCGATCCGTCGCCAGAGCTGGGGCGACGGATAGCTGGCCTGTAGCGACGGATCTATCCGTCGCTACAGGCCAGATTTTTTGTAGTGGTTGGATTGGAAGTGCTAAGGAGATTACCATCTATTGAATCAACACCAACAAGGAGACCTCTACGAATCGGAGGGGAAAGTGGTGCTGAGTATATACACAGGATCTTGAATGCACATCCTGACTTATGCAAAGATCAATTAAGACTTCATAGAGGTATGTTTATAAAATTAGTTGACTTGATGGTTGCTAGAAAACTATTATCCGATGGAAGATTTGTAAAAGTAGCAGAACAAGTTGGGATATGTATATTTATATTGGTGAAAGGAGCTTCCTATCGAGATGCTGTTGACGTATTCAAGCATTCGATAAGTACTATATGCAAATATTTCAAAAAGGTGTTGGTTGCCCTGGTTACATTATCATATGATATCGTTAGACCACATGCGGATCTTTCTCTGGTTCCACGCGAAGTAAAGAACAATACGTTGTACTGGCCATTCTTTAAAGTGAGTAAATTTACATTCATAAATTTTAATATTTGACAACATTTATTTTATATTATTTAATTATAATATGTTTGTTATAACATCCTTAGGATTGTGTTGGAGCAATAGATGGAACTCATATTCAGGTTGTTATATCCGATAGTGAAGGTATACCATTTAGAGGACGAAAGGGCACCAAAACTTGGAATGTTTTGGCTTGTTGCTCTTTTGATAGGATTTTCACTTTCATTAATGTGGGATGGGAAGGAAGTGTTCATGATATGACAATATGGGTTGATTCTTTGACTCGATCAAAATATTGTTTTCCCCATCCGCCAACAGGTATGTAAAGTACTCCTATTACCAATGACCAAAATTTGTTATATACAACCGGGACGGAGGGAGTATGTTACAATTGTTGTCTTATTATGTGCTTATGATTTTGACAGGAAAATACTACTTGGTGGACTCTGGATATCCTAATACCACTGGCACTACAAGAATACTGGGCTAAAATGATGGAAAGGGGCGACGGATTAAAATTATCCGTCGCTTATTAGCGACGGATAATTTTATCCGTCGCTATATTAATTCGTCGCCGGTGTTTGACTTATTTTTTAAAAAAAAAAGAAAATTAAATATTAACGACGGATAAATTATCCGTCGTTAATATTTATATGTAAAATAAAAAATTAAAAATGGCGACGGATATGTTATCCGTCGCTATGGGGCCCCGTATAGTGACGGATCAGCCTTTTGGGCCGACGGATACGTGTCCGTCGGCCCAGAAGGGTTTTAATCGGATCTTGGCTGAAGCAGAAGCCATTTTCGCCATTTTTCTCCTTCGTTTTTCTTCCTTTCTCCTCCGTCAAATCCGGCCATTTGTTGTCGATTCTTCCCAATCTTGGTGTCAATTCGAAGATCGTTGGACGAGGAGCTCGTTTCTTCCTTCGATTTCAAATTTCATCCGCTATTTTCTTCGGAATCAAAGGTATTACTTCTAAACCCTAACTTTTGAAAAATTGGGATTTTTTTTGATTTTTGACTACTTATTCACAATTGTATGTTTATATGAAGTATGTAGTAGCTTGTTTAGTTAATTTGATCAATTATATGTAATTTGATATGTATATGTAATTTGATTTGTATATGTAATTTGATAGTTAGTTTAGTTAATTTGATATGAATGTATGTAGTGATTCAATAATATGTATGTATGTTAATTCGATAAGTATGTATGTAGTGAAGTATGTATGTTAATTAAGTATGTATGTAGTTAGTTTAGTTAGTTTAGTTGATTTGATGTGTATGTTAAGTATGTATGTAGTAATTTGATATGTATGTGTAATTTGATATGTATGTTAAGTATGTATGTAGTTAGTTTAGGTAATTTGATATGTATGTATGTAGTAGTTTTGGTTGATTTGACAAATTCGTATATGTACTAAATTACGAGGATGTAGTTAAGTGTTTTGAGGGACGGATAATATGTTGATTATATTAACGTGTAATTTATAATTTATAACTCGTAGTAGTAAAACACTTAATAAATTTTGTAACATATCGAACACTTAATAATTAATTTATAAGGAACGTATAATAATTAACAATTAATCTCTACAATCTTCTTATCCGAATTGGAATCGATCTAATAAATTAAATACGATCTAATCAATTGGAACAGGTTAAACAAGTATACAATGAATTCCGACCGTTCATGGATGTACGATCGTATGGCGGTAAATGACAGAGTTTCTAGGAGTTTTGTAGAAGGGGTTAAAGGTTTCATCTCGTTTGCCATGGGACGTCCGGCTTGTGCAACTGAGGGGTTGATAAAGTGTCCTTGCACATTGGAAACCTGTAGAAACAAGCAATTTATGACTCCTACAGCAGTATTCGAGCACTTGCGACGTTATGGATTCATGCCTGAGTATCATGTATGGATTCATCACGGTGAGGAAGCACCGTCCATGGCATACCTCCAATGGAGGGAGAGGCGGGGTTTGGGGCCGCCTATTGAGTGCCTTTCTACTTGTCGGAACATGTGCATAGTGTATTGGGAGCAGGATGTAGATCTGTTAGAATGCAAGTTCTGTGGTAGGGGGCGTCACAAGTGATGAGGAGGGGGCTGCAAGAGAAAGAATCATTTGATAATCCGTTTTGTCTCTAGGCTTGTATAACTAGTAATCATTAGTTAATATATGAAACAAAACATTATGGTAAAATTGAAGCTAATGTAACTTATATTATGTAATGCCGTAACAATTGATGTTGAAGCTAATATAACTTATATTACGTAGCAATTGATTGAAATTGATTTATTATCGTAAATGATAGACCTCGATCTAATGAATTCAAATGTGTCAGGTTATTATCTAATTATTCAATGAATACCGATTGTTCATGGATGTATTGTCGTACTCTAAATGGCAGAGTTCAATCGAGTTTTCTGAAAGGGGTTGAAGGTTTCATTGCATTTGCAATCTCAAATCCGACTTGTGTAAAGGATGGGTTGATAAAGTGCCCTTGTGCAATGAAATAGTGCAGAAACAAGCAATACGTGACTCCTACAGCGGTAGTCCAGCACTTGAGGAAAAATGGATTCCTGCCTGCGTATCAGTATGGAATCATCATGGTGAGGAAGCAGCACCGCCCAATACATATAACCAATACAGACAGCGTGGAAGGACGAGAAAAAATGAACAAGTCGGGGAACAAAGTACATCTGAAGGCGATGCTATTCGAGCTCGAGTCGAACAAATGGTGTATGATGCTGCAGGGGCAGAGTTCATGGACACAACTAACACTGAAACCGAGGTGGAGGTGGAGGAACCACCGAATTCCGAGGATCAGGTGTTCTTTGACTTGTTAGAATCATCAAGGAAGCTGGTTTATCCGGGGTGTAAGCTCACTAAGTTGTCTTTGTTGGCTCGGCTAATGAGTTGTAAGGCTAATGGCCAGCAATCTGAAACGAGCTTCAATGAATGGGTTGATGTAATGTCGGACCTTTGTCCTGAAGAAAACCTAGTTCCCACCAACTTTTACCAAGCGAAGAAAAAGATGCGGGGTTTAGGGTTGCATGTGGTAACCATAGACTGTTGTCCGAAAATGTGCATGATCTATTGGGAGGAGGATGCAGATCTAATACAATGCAAGTTCTGTGGTAAGGAACGGTACAAGCGTTACAAGGAGGGGGCTGCAAAGAAATGACAGAAGAAAAATCTCCCACATAAGAAAATGTGGTACTTCCCTCTAGCACCTTGTTTGAAAAGATTGTATGCTTCAAGTGCTTCTGCGGATAAAATGCGGTGGAACATGGAGCGATTAATCTCGGATAATGCAGAAGATGGTAGAATGGACCATCCAGCAGACTCACCCGCATGGAAATCGTTTGACAAGACATATCCAGAGTTTGCAGCCGAATCTAGAAATGTACTAACACATTGAGTAATTATATGTATTATTATAATTTGTTCTGTATTGTAACTCGTACTAACACATTTTATTGTATTTATTACATGTTTTTGCAGATGCCGCGATAGAGGAAGTCCAGCTATCGTCCCCCACACACCGCATGATAGTCTTTGTGTTGGGGACAGGGTCAGAGGAAGGGAGGGCTCTGGTAGTCGAGCAGGTCTCGATTCTCGAGACCCCAGAGAGAGAGCAATGGGCTCTACCAATCAGCCCGGACACATACTGGAGGGCGACCATGACGATTGTCCCTACCTCGTGTTCGATCCACTGAATCCCAACGTCACGTGGGACGGCTTGCCTGTGATTTTTCCTGCTGGTCCTGCCAAGTAAGTATTATACATTCTTCTTAAATATGTAAAACATAACTTATGATAGTTGACAAGTATAAATTGTTTTACTAAAGTAATATATATTCGTTTCTTGTATCTTATACATTGACAACAGTTTATGGCCTCGGGAGGTGCACAACAAACTAGGTGACATCTTCCGGAGCAGGAGAGAGCCACCGGGGCACGGTGGTGAGTGTTGGAGCCGAATCTCGGACCGCATGAGGGCCGAGTACTTCGATGAGTTGAGGGTAAGTTAAAATATGACATTCCATTGTTTGTAATTATAATCGTTTTAATATGAGTGGTATGTTAGCCACTGTATGTGAGTGGTATGTTAGCCACTTTATTTGGGTGATATGATAGTCACTATTGTGTTAGTAAAATTTAGGACAATATGAGTGGTATGTTAGCCACTATATGTGAGTGGTATGTTAGCCACTTTGTTTGGGTGATATGTTAATCACCATATCTGTTATGTTGTTGTATCTTATTAAATTGATGTAACATGGTGACGTTATATATGTATTGACTTTGGATGTTGTATGAAATTGGGAATGTAGAAGGAGTACTTCATTCCCACAGATCTGGCATGTTTACAAGACTGTGGGATCTAAACTGTACAGGGATATGGTCTGTACTTGGAAGGCCATTCGGGATCGGGGTGGCCCAATGCCTCCACAGGTTGATGCAGCGGAGTGGGCCCTTTGGGATGCCTTTGGCGCGAATCGATGTCCGGACAATGTTTACATCAATGCATGTAACCGGGCGCCTCTCGATGCGTGAAGGGCCGTTCACCACCTTGGGAGGCGATCTACTCTCACTGATTATTACCAATCGGTATGTGTGTGTATATATATATATATATATATATATATATATATATATATATATATATATATATATGTTTTTTTTCAATCTAGCATTACGTGTATGTATTGTGTCTCTGATTACTTGTGAGATGATAAATTGTTGACTATATATGTTGTTCAGATGTCACGGGGGAGGTGACATCCAAGTATGACATCTTCAAGAAGGCCAAGCAGAAGGGCGGGGTATGGACCGACTGCCGGGCTTCGTCTATTGCGGTATGTTTATGTTGCTTAAAGTTCATATTTGTACACTATTACAAGTTATTTTTGAAAAACAGTAACTAATCATGATATCTGCTATTTACGATTTCAGGCTGAGGTTGATGCTCAGGTAGCGAGGCAGGAGGAAGAGACGGGTGATGTGTTGTCAACTGAACAAGTTGACAACATCTTCTTAGAGGTCAACAAACCGGACAGCAAAGGACAAATATATGGACTCAGGAGCCTCGGTTTGCATCTGGCTAGTCCGGGGTGCTCCTCATCATCATCCCAGCAGTCTAGACGTCCAGTTTACACACAGGACCAGGTCTCGGAATTGGTGCAGGCGCAGGTCCGGGAACAGGTTGCAGCTCTAACTCAAGAGATGGAGCGGCACACTAGAGAACAAAGGGAGTAGAACGAGCGCCTTCGGTTACAGATGGAGCAGTTCATGTCACTACAAAAACTGTTACCTACCGTGACAAAAAACATGTGACAAAATGTGATTTTGTCACTATAAACCAAATATAGTGACGAATTTTCGTCTTGTCACGAAATATCATGTATATTGTGACGAAAATCACTCTTGTCACAGATACTTAGGGTTTTGTGATAAAATGTTAATTTCATCACAAATGTAGAGTTTTTGTGAGAGAGTGAATTCCTCACATTTGATTTTCCGACATTGAATAAAGAAAAAGAAAAAATAAACTGCAAAAATTCATACTACCATGAGAATAAAATTAAATAACCATAAAATAATGAGTAAGTTTTATGAGAGACCGTCTCGATATAATTTATCTATCAAGAAAATTATCGATGTTATTCATCAGAACATCAATGTTTTCAAAATTTGTGTTTTTTCATATTACAACAATATTTATTTCATTAGGCCGGCACTAGATAATTTAGCTAGAGGCCGTCTCTAATATTAAAAAAATTGTAAAAATAATAGAAAGCATAAATTGGTCTTAAATGATCGATATATTAACATAAATTAATATTCTCTCATAAATGATTTAATGTCTCTTATATGAATTTATAAAATATAGTATGGGAAATGAATAAAACATTGAAATAGAAAATAGAGTTGTAAGATAGGAGAAGGTTAGCAAAGAATGAAAATTTGAAAAGTAAAACATTATAACTCACCGAGTAAAATTAAAAAGTTAGTAAAATTGTTGAAGAAATGGCTCCGAAGGTATTCGAACTCAGGCCCTTACAATAGTAGAGAGGTACCTATTAACACTCGGCAACAGCTTTCTTCTGGAATAAGTTCATCGAATTTTATTTCAGTACCAAATTATCGATGAAAAAGAAAAATAAATAGATGTAGTTATCGGTCAGGAAAAACAGAGGCAGATCCGCGCGAATTTCTTGCGCCATTCTCCCTTCCTCTGAAACCTAATTGCACCCCCTTCGTCATTGAACTCTAATTTCCAGCAATTATACTCGAAGAAATTTACAATTGACGAGGTATATATGTTCAATCAAGCACCATTCATCGATCAATTTTGTTTTGTTCTTTTTGGTTTAAAGGCTGGTGGGTTTTTTGTTTTGTTGTTGTGTATGGATCAATGCTTCTCTAGACAAGTTGTGTTGTGTGCCCAACCTCTTGCCTAAGTCATGCTAGTCTCTCTTCTTTGGAATCTACTATGTTTAATTTCTTAATTGTTTGATCAAATCGTTTTTATTCTTTCATTAAACGTCAGTTCACTGTTCATATATGTGGTTGGGTTCAGGCAAAAGATTCTTGTTGTTGCTATCTTGTAGGTTCTGGGTCATGGATAAGAGTTGGACTAGGGAAACCAATAAGCTATCGGAATCATATAAAAAAGGAGTAAAGTCATTCCTTCTCTTTGCCATGGAAAATTCAGAAACACATGATAACTTGATTCAATGTCCGTGTGGTTTCTGTAATAACACAAGACGCAAATCATTTCACCAAGTTTGGAAAGATTTACATGAATTTGGTTTCTCGTATAGTTATAGTTACGAGGAATGGATATTTCATGGAGAGGGTAATGGGAGAAACAATTTTGATAGTGATAGTGAAGTAGAAGATGATTCGAACTCGATGCCTGGACTAAATGGTGGTTTAGATGACTTGTTGTCTGACATGGCAGCAATGCACCAAGAAAAAGGTGAAACCGAAAGTTTTAGGAAGCTGCGGGAGAACTCAACCTGTGAACTTTATCCAGGTTGTAGTAAATCATTGCTAAGTGTGGTTTCTGAATTGTTGCACATCAAAGTGATGAATAAGTGGAGCAATAAAAGTTTTGAGATGTTACTAATGTTATTGAAAGATATCTTACCAGAAGGTCATACACTTCCAACTTCATATTATGCAGCTAAGAAGTTTTTAGATGAGATTGGAACGGGATATAATGAAATTGATGTCTGCAAAAATGATTGTGTTTTATTCTACAAGGAGAATGAATCAATTGAAAATTGTCCCATATGCGGAGAATCGAGGTGGGAATTTGATGATGGTAAGGGCAATAGGATTCCTCATAAAATATTGAGGCATTTTCCACTGAAGCCACGATTGCAAAGAATGTTTATGTCTAGTGAAGTAGCTTCTGATATGAGGTGGCATAAAGACAAATACGTGGAAGAGGAAGGCGTTATGAGACATCCTGCTGACTCACCTGCATGGAAGCACTTCGATAAACTATACCCTAACATAGCTCAAGATCCTCGCAATGTGAAGTTTGGATTAGCAACTGACGGCTTCACTCCCTGGTCAGATATGGAAAATTCTTATAGCATGTGGCCGGTTATACTCATACCTTACAATTTACCATCTTTTCAGTTCATGAAAGAAGAATTTCAGATCATGTCACTACTAATTCCAGGTCCAAAAAGTCCAGGAAAGGATATTGATGTCTACCTTAGGCCTTTGATAGATGAGTTAAAAGAATTTTGGCATACAGGCGTCGAGACTTATGATGCATATGCTCAAGAAAGATTCCAGTTGCATGTTGTGGACTATTAGCGATTTTCCCGCGTATGGCTCAATTCAGGATGGGTTACAATGGGTAAAATGGCTTGCCCTTGTTGCTTTGATGAAACTCGGTCCGTACAAATAAGATCCAAAACGGCATTCTTGGGGCATCGGTGTTTTCTAGGTAAGAATCATTCGTAGCGCAAAGACAAGAAGTCTTTTAATGGTAAGGTGGAGCATCGATCAGAATCGAAGGATTTATCCGGTAGGGATGTGTTTCTTTGGCAGAAAAGTTTGGCTCATTTGTTCGATGGACTAGGAAAGCACCCATCAAAGAAAAAGAGAAAAAGAACTCTTGAAGAAGCTAATTGGGTGAAAGTGAGTATTTTTTTCGAATTACCTTATTGGGAATATTTGTTGATCAGGCATAATCAATTCTATGCATATCGAGAAAAACATATGTGATAACATAATAGGAACCATGTTCGACATCAAAGGAAAAACGAAAGATACAGAAAAGGCACGTGAAGATTTACGTGATATGGGGATCAGATATGAGCTTCACATGAGAGTACGTGCAAGTGATAACAAGCCTGTGAAGCCAGTAGCATGTTATAAACTATCTCCCACAGAAAAGAGTGGGTTTTGTGAATTCCTAAAATCTGTGAAATTTCCTGATGGTTATGCTGCAAACATTTCAAGATGTATAAAGGATAAAAAGATATGTGGTTTGAAATCACATGATTGCCATGTTTTACTTCAACGGCTCATCCCAGCAGGTGTACGTGGATTTCTGAACAAGGAAGTTGTTGATGCTTTATATGAATTGGGTAATTTTTTCAAGGAACTGTGCTCAAAGACTCTAAGAACGGAGGATATAGATAAACTAGAAAAGAATATACCTTTAATCTTGTGCAAACTAGAGAAGATATTTCCTCCAGCTTTCTTTACAGTCATGGTACACTTAGCTGTTCACTTGCCTCGACAGGCTAGAATTGCAGGACCTGTACATCCACGCTGGATGTACCCAATTGAGAGGTAAATAGAATATATTGTAGCAAAAATTATTTATTAAGTTGTTGTGTTGTATATAGACTTATATAGTTCTTTGTTTGTTTTTTGAAGGATGATGGGCTCTCTAAAACGTTTTGTCCGTAATAGAGCTCATCCAGAAGCTTCAATTGCAGAAGGCTACATGGTAAAGGAGCTTTTAACATTTATATCGATGTATCTTACTGAGATTTCGACTAGATTTAATCAACGAAGCAGGAATCACGATGGTGTCTCAGATGAAATGGATGACCTCTCAGTTTTCTCAATGAGACTACGTCCATTTGGACACATTAAACGTAATTCACTCAGTCCAGGACTTGTATTGGGGGATGAATACTTGAAAAAGGCGCATCTCTTCATTCTAAGGAATTGTGAAGAAGTGGACGAGTATCTAAAGTAAGATTATTTCAAGCTTGCATTATGTGAGTTATACATTATTTATTTGTTTTAATTTTTACTTATATGCATGTGATGTACTGCTCTTCATTTTGTAGGTTATACATGGCTGAAATTCGAGGTATTACAATACAAGAAGCCAACATTTCCGAACTTGGTGATGCAGAAATGAATCAGTTCCCAAGATGGTTTAAAAATCATGTAAGATGGATTTAATTGTATTACATTGGTCATAATATCCAGAACTATATCAGATGCTAAGATAATAATTTTCTATCGTAGATTAATGTTTTACGTCATAATGAAAATGTTGAAGCTACAGAGGGATTGTGGGCACTTGCTAATGGACCATTTGATTTGACAAACTACTATAATGGTTGCATGGTGAATGAAGTACGTTTCCATACAAAGGATCATGAGGCGCGTCGTAGAACACAAAATAGTGGGTTGGTGGTTGAAGGTGAGCATAAAAAGGAAAAGATGGATTTTTTTGGATTTTTAAGTAGTGTCGTTGAGTTGGTGTATCTTGGTAGTCGTAAAGTAGTATTGTTTCGATGCGAGTGGTTTGATACAGGGAAACGTACTGGTAGTCGAAAAACCGTACATGATGATAAACACTTCATTAGCATTGACACGAGGTCCCGATGGTACGAGCAGGATCCTTTTGTGTTACCTGTCCATGTTCAGCAGGTCTTTTACGTTAATGATACTAAATTGGGTAACAATTGGCAAGTAGTACAGAGAGTGCAACATAGACATTTATGGGACCTTCCTGTGGATGTAGCAAAAGAAGATGATGTCAGGAGATCTAGTTCACAGACTCCAATGCAACAGTTCGAATCAGAGGGGGTTACTGAAGTTAGTGATGATGATGTTGTAGCTGGCCTTGTGAGGGAAGATCTTGAGCCGGATGAAATTGATATGCAAGAATTTCTTAAACTTAGGCAGGAGAGTAATTCACTAGTTGATGAGGAAGAAGAATATGATGATGATGAGAAACATGCTGAACTCGAAGAAAGAGAGAAGTTGGACCATTTCCTTGATGGAGATGACATGGGTGATTTTGATGAATTGGACTGCAGTGAGAAAGAGACCATGGACTCAAATGATAGTGAAAAGGACGATTATGATAAACCAAAACGAAGAAGAAGATGCAAATGTCATTTTTAGTTATAAGAGGCAAGAAAAGTAATATATATCGTGTCTTCCATATGTTTTATATATATCCTTACATATATATATATATGTTCTGATCTGTTTATGTGGTTTCTAATGCAGAGTTAGCAGATTCGTCATTGGATATCGTTGCTTCTTAACCACCAGATTCTTGTCACCTTGTGATGGATTTTACTATTCTCTCCTTAATGTGTTTGTTCTCATTGAGACTTGCTGAACTACTCTGTCATTTCTATCATATAATGGTGATGAATATTATGAATATAATAGTGATGAGGAATAGGAGGTTTGATCTTCGTTTTGATATAGTTCAGTTTAGCCTTTTCCTACTATATTGAGTTTGATTAACATTGTTACATGAGTACTATATTTTGTTCTTTTATATCAGTTATCATTTTATTCATTTCTTTGCTTCAATATCTTTGTTTTTATGTATAAAACGAATCTCGACTCTCATTTCAACATCATACATAGCACAACAGAAAATGGACCTCTAGTCTCTCCATTTTTCATTTTCCTGTGATTTAATTTGTCATTTTTTTGGTTCATGGTTGAGTTGTTTTAATTGCATTCCTTTTGCCCAGTAACTCAGTTCTATGTACTCAAGTACTTCTACAAGCTCCTTTCAACTAAACACATGGCTAATTGTGTAATGGACCTGTAGGCAGGCCATTTTCTTTTGTTGTCAATTTTCTGCTTTTTCAGATTTAATTAAGAGTTCTTTTCACTTTCTTTTTCTCTTCTTATTATAATTTATTCACTGAAATTTAGTTATGGATCTGAATATTATGCCATTACAAAGATTTGAAATCACTAGCAGACAAGGTTATCATTCAGAATTTTGTTATGTTTTCAGCTGAACTGGATTTTAAATTATGTTTTATCTCAGACATAACTAGAGCTAATGGGATATACCGTTGTGAAGATATACGAGTCTAGTTTTATAGGAATTTTGAATTTTATGATTTTCATATCGGGTGAAGAATCTACGTCAATTTTACTAAAACTGCTCAAAACCGTCAAAACACACAATTTTCACTAACTGGATTTTAAATTCTGTTTTCTCTCAGACATAACTAGAGCTAATGGGATATATCGTTGTGAAGATATACGAGTTTAGTTTTATAGAAATTTTGAATTTTATGATTTGCATATCGGGTGAAGAATCTACGTCATTTTTACTAAAACTGCTCAAAACCGTCAAAACACACAATTTTCACTAAATGGATATCTGTTTTCTCTCAGACATAACTAGAACTAATGGGATATACGAGTCTATTTTTTCGAAGATATACGAGTCTAGCTTATTAGGAATTTTGAATTTTATGATTTTCATATCGGATGAAGAATCTACGTCAATTTTACTATAATTGCTCAAAACTAAAACACAAAATGTCACTGAGTCGGAGGTTATCTACACAACGTTGGTTGTCGCGTCTTGTATCATAATATTGCTTTTAGTTATTGAGTAATAATCCCATCCGATCTGATTGATGCGCCACTATTGTTAGGTTAATAATTATTATAAGGAGGTTGGTCTCGTTGACACAGATCTGGCACAAGTGTATAGTGTGGGCAGAATTTGGCATAGTCTTCGTACTTGAGGGAATTGTTTGGTGCAGTTTTGGCACAGGCTGGGTAATGCAATGGCACATAGGTTTTTGGTACTTGCGAGCCGCTTTGGTGCGCTCAGACCGGTAAGGCAATGGCACATAGATGGCACAAGCTGGGTGAGGCAATGGCACATAGATGGCACGAGCTGGGTAAGGCAATGGCACATAGGCTAGATGTTGTGGAAAGTAAGATGGCACTTCATGGTTTGCTAATGGCTTATATAGTTAGCTCTTTTGTAAATCTTAGTAGGCTAATGTTTTTCATAATACAACACGACTCATTTCGTTAACAACATAACGTTTTGATTAAAACATACTCCCTCCGTCCCAATTTCGTTTACCCATTTTGACTTTTCATGATCAACGTTTCCAACACGTCTATGTTGTTATATGAGTGGATGGAGCACTACCTCATCCCACACATTCTTATGATATATAAGGTTTGTTGCCGAGCCGAGCTCTATGCTCTAGCCATGGACGCAACTCTAAGGTCCGCCTCAACCCTAGTCAACAGACATAATAATAATAATAATAATAATAATAATAATAATAGTAGGTCTTATGAGAGGCGGTCTTATAGAGAGACCAAAAAAGACGGATAGATATTACAGTTATATCCAAAAAAACATTAGCCTAGCTACTAAGATTTACAACATAACGTTTTGATTAAAAGATACTCCCTCCGTCCCAATTTCGTTTACCCATTTTCACTTTTCATGATCAACATTTCCAACACGTCTATGTTGTTATATGAGTGGATGGAGCTCTACCTCATCCCACACATTCTAATGATATATAAGGTTTGTTGCCGAGCTCTATGCTCTAGCCATGGACGCAACTCTAAGCTCCGCCTCAACCCTAGTCAATGGACATTTTTAGCTCCGCCATTGAGTTTGAGGTTTTTTTTTCATATAACATTGGTTGTCGTATATCAGAAGACTTAATAATAATAATAATAATAATAATAATAATAATAATAATAATAATAATAATAGGTCTTATGAGAGACGGTCTTATAAGAGAGACCAAAAAAGACGGATAAACATTACAGTTATATCCAAAAACATTAGAGGTTTTACCAAGAACATCGGTGATATATACATATACATGATAAAAACGATATAAAATGTTCACTCATAAAACATTATTGATATTATTTAAAACATTATACATATAATTAAGAACATTAATCCGTCTCTCGGGTCTCTCATTAATACTTACAAATAAAGAGAATACGAAAAGGAGGGAAAATAAAATACTGAAAAAGAAAAGAAAAGGGGGGAAGAATACATTGGTCTGCCGCCTTTAATTTGTCAAATAAATTAACCTAAAAAGTTAAACAAAATGTAAACTTCACAAGTACAGTAAAGAAAGAAGAAAACCCATCTCAACACTTTCTTCATCATTTCGCCTCCAGCCTCCAGAGCTCACCACCGATCGAGGTCCGATTACTTCCAAAATCATGTAAGATTATATAGTCTTTTCATGGTTTCTTTCATTTCCTTCAAATTTTAACTCTTCGTTTGGACTCGAATGTAGATGAATCTCTACTCTCTAGAGACCTTTTTTTGTCTCTTCTTTCAAAAATCTTTCACTATCTGTTATTTGATTATGGGATGCTATCATTCAGACAACCAGACCAGGGCCAAGAGTTCTAGAATTCCCCTGCCCTTTTCGATTTTGAAATTCTGAGTCACAAAACCTTTAATTGCGTATCTATATAGGAATATAGAATAAAGGACGACAGCTAAATTGGTATGTTTTATACCCCCTTTGTCAATTTTTACAATTTATACATATTACATTACAACAGGAAATGGGATGGGATGATACTTCTGGGCTATTGTTTCTACAAGGCTATTACTAACGAAATTAGGAAATAGCATTTAGATTACTTTGATAAGTGTATTTCTTATGGCTATGGGTATTGCTTGTGTAAATCTTGGACCTTTAAGTTGTCAAATTGTCTATTTGGCTATTTTAATTAAGAATCAAGCCTTCCATGTATCAGAATTGTGATGAAAGTTTATACTGATTCTGGCCTGGTATATATATCTTGAACATCCATTCTCATACAATTTATTCACATTATGGTGAAGATGTCGGGGCCTGGTATTACGGGGTTGAAGAGAATTAGACGTTTGATGGGCGAGGAAGGTCAAAGTTTAAGCAAAAGTGTTTTTAAACGAGTCACTAGATCATCTGCTCCATTGTCGAAATCACGTGTCCCAGATGCAAATGAGGCTGACGTTGGCCATATTTCAAAAGGTACCAAATATCTTACATGAATATCTCATCATTTGATTAAATTCCTTTTATTTCATATGATTATGAACATATAACATGTCTTAATTTTAGGGTCTGCTGGGAAAAAAAGATGTTTGGGTTTAGATTCTCATCAAACAAAAGAACTCACAATGAATCTAAATGGACTTGGAGGCTCGATTGATAACTCTAAAGATTCAACATCAAACTTGCTTGAGCAAGGAGGTTCTAAAACTAAAAATATCACATCTATAGGTTAGTGTCCCTTACCTATAAATTAATGTGTAATACATGTGTTTAACGTTCTGATTGCAACATTACTTTTGTTAGATGAAGATGCAGCATCTCTCCGCTGGTCACTTTTGTTGGGTATGAGTAAACTTTTCCTATACTTAATAGTTTTTCTTATTTAACTATTTGATTAGCGATTTCCCATTGACATTTTAGTTCAATTTTATTTTGAATGGTATAGATAAAATGCATAATTCGTCTTCTCGCTCAAGAATCGCCGTCAGAGAACTAACCCGACAACTGCAGAAGGTGAAGCTCTAGCACCTAATATCAGTGAAACTCTAGTAGTTGTGGAATCTGAAGTTCCAGCTCCTAAGATCACTAGCACTCAAGGTCCATGTCCTAAGATTACTAGCACTCAAGCTCCAAACAGCAATGTACCTCCAGCTCGAAATAAAACTGTAGCTCTAACACCAAATGTCGATGCAGCTCCTTCTCCTAATCTCAATGTAGCCCCAAGTGAGTAAATTTGAATGACTTCCACACACTCTATGTTATAATTATCAATTTGAATGGTTTTCTTTGTTAGAATTAAATCGTTTTATCTTTTAGAAATAAAGAAGGCAGTTCGGGGTGTTTCTTGTGGCGAATCACTGGAGAAACTTGTGCAAAAGGTAACTAATTGTGGTACTTATCAATAATAAATAACCTGAAATAACCTGCTTGGAACCTAAATTTGTATTCTATTATCATGTGGTTTAATTTTATCTAGCATGGGAAGTTGAAGATCTCATTTTACCGGAGAAGTCAGATCCGTGAATAATGATGAACAATTTAGCACCGATTGGTGTGATAGTAAGAGGACATGCTGATATTGGAAAAGAGATAGTCGGTTGGGAGGATGTTTCGTCTTTTAGCAAAGACTTTTGCTATGCTAGGCTTGGTGTAAGTAAAATTATTATAATTTGTTAATATTTAGTTACAGGATTGCACTTGACAAAAAATATCCAATGTATTTGTAGCACCTATGTGATATTGAAGATCATGATACTCCACGTGTTCAACAAATCATCGACAATAAGTTCCAGACTGCATATACAAGATGGAGGTATACTTTGCATGTTGCCTACAAGTCCTTAGAAGCTAAAGGCATTAATCCCAGGAGTGTGTCTCCTAGAGGAGATGTTACTTTAGAGAAGTGGCAATTGGCGTGTGACTTCATCGAGGACCTTAAATACAAGGTTATTTTCTTCCAACTTGGCAAAATGTTTATATGTATCAGTTTCATACTTTCCACCCCTCTACTTGATGTTACATATTCATGTGACATTTTGATGTGTATTGCAGTTGTGTAGATCTTTAATTTTAATTAGTATTCCATATAGTAAGGGGCTGATGTATATCTAACATATATCAACTTTGAACATGTTTTTAGTTAACATTTGTGATATTTGCAGGAAAGATCAAGCATCAACATTCAAAACCGAGGTAAAATGTTGTTCAATCAAACAACTGGAAGAACCCCTTTCCTTCGTTGATTTAAAAATATGGTACATCCTTGCTGACTTCTCAATTTCAAGTATTTTATCAGTTTGAAAAATTCTTTTCATGTCAAGTCTCTATGATGTTTCCATAACATTATACTAATTAGCCAACTGTGTTTATTCCACATGAAAAGGAAGAGAAAAGTGAGATTGAATTCTTCAAACTGACTCGGAGCAAAAAAGGAGGTGAATTCGTGAATCCTGTTGCAAAGTTAAAATATGTAAGAAAACATTAATTTGCTGATTTGATACGTAGCTATTTAATTTTACATGTATTATGCATTAGTTGATATGTTAAAATGATGTAGGATGAGATGGTTGATAAGAGAAACAAAGGTAAAGATAGTGATGGAGAGTCGATTACTGAGTCTCAAATTGTGAAGTCCACACTTGGTCACAAGTCCGGGTATATAAAAGGGATGGGACATGGATTGCAAGCATCTCGTAGAATTACATCAAGCATGACTGTTGGAATTGACATCAAAGAGAAATTATCTGAATTGGACAAAGCCAATGAGCAGATAACTTACCTAACTAACAAATGCGAGGAGCAAGGAAATAATGTGAACTTTATGAAAGCTCAAATGTTAAAGTGGGAGAAGATTTTGGGAAAGCTACCCGGTATCACTGAAATTATTGATGGTAAGTGTTAAGCTTTCTTTTTTCGTTTTTTTGTTTACGTATTTTGTTGAAAAGCATCTATCTTTTTCGAGGTTCGATTTATTGGATGAAGTAAATAAAATAAACTCTTTTCTAGCAGGACATCTGTTATCTTTCTTCTATTTATTATGTTTTAATGACTAAATATATTGTCAGGACCATGACACAAATCTAAATTCATTTGTTTTAATGTGAATCCGTTTGATTTCTTTTCTATATATTATGTGGCTGTGTAAATTATAGAAGATGAATTTGTGTTGTGCAAGAATACCTCATCTTAAGGTTTGAACAATTGAAGTTGTCGTCTTGTATATATTGTTCTTTGGATGAGGCAGTTTCTACTAACTTATAGACATGGCTCATTGTAACCTATAAGCAGTTCTAGACTTAAATTTCGGAGCAACAACTTGATTATGGATTAACCAAGAGTGCTGGAGTAGGGCTTAGGTTTTTGTTCTGCTGAGGTTTATGGCAAACAGGTTTATTGGTGTATTGGTTTTGTTAGTAGTGCCTTTGGCACATTTGCTCTTGTTATCTTGGTGCACAGGTCGTGTCCTGTTGGTAGGCTTCTCATTCATGTATTTCTTCATATTGTGTAGCACTTGTGCTTTTTTTAATACATTTTTAATTTCTTTTAAAAAAAAGCCTATAATCATTTCTGTTCATTATCATTCAACAATTGATTTGTTAAGTGTTTTTCCTGATTTCGAATCGATCTGTTCTCTACTAGTATGAATGATAATGATGAGAAGAGAACTAATTTCTAATTTGCAGACAATATCAGAGTACTATACATGCTTAAATGATAGAACACCAATTCGTGTTGTGTATGAATACCTCATCTTAAAGTTGAACTGTTGAACTTGTCGTCTTGTATATATTGTGCTCTGGATGAGGCAGTAGAATCTAACTTATAGATATGGCTCATTGTAACCTATAAGCTAGTTCGTTATATGTGTATGAATACATCATCTCTCTAGTGTTGAAGTTTTTTTTATCGTATACAGATGGTGATTTCGATGAAGCTGGAGAAACTTAGCTGCAACTTGGAGACATGAAGCATATGGATTTTTTTTGTGTGGAATGACATATAATTGAAGAGAAGCATCTAGTTTGTGATCATTATATGTTAACTCCATTTGGATCTTATATCTCAAACTCAAATGGTCTATGAATTGCTACCTAGTTTGGTTTTAGACTAGACAAGTGTTTGACAATTATTATCATTTCAATGCAACTTTTTAGTATTTTAGTCATTTTTGGTTTTCGATTTTTGTGGAACGATATTTTGATACCCTTTATGTGATGACATTATTTCACAATTAAGTGTGATGAATTCCGTTCAACCAATATATATAGATTGGTGATGAAAAAATAGTTTTTCTGAGAAATAAATTGTCACTATAAAGCGATATTGTGACAATATTTTATCATATTTCTCAAGTCTTTTGTGATAAAAATTAAACATACGTGATGATCTTTGGGGTACCGAAAAATCGACATTTGTGATAAAGAACAACTAATGTGACTAAATAACTTGTCACATTAAATAACCTTTTGTGATGCAATGTTGTCACAAATGTTCTAGTCTTTTATGATGAAATTTGGTCACGAATGTTTAAGACATTTTGTGTTGGAATTTGGTCACAAATGTTCAAGACATTTTGTGATGAAGTTTACTCACAAATGATGAAGATATTTTATGATGAAATTTGGTCACAAATGTTCAAGACATTTTGTGATGAAATTTTGTCACAAAAATTCAGTACATTTCGTGATGAAATTTAGTCACTATTGTTCAAGATATTTTGTGATGAAATTTAGTCACAAATGTGATATCTTTTCGTGAGGAAATTGAGTAATTGTGATGAATGTTTGGGAGTGCGAAAATAACTTTTGTGATGAAAAAACTGTATTTGTGACAAAATAACTTTGTCACATTATATGTAATTGATGTGACGAAGTGTCATTTTGTCACAATAGGCCATTTATGAGGGGGAAAAAGTGACGACACTGTGACAAATTGTTTTGTCACTAGATCTGTGTTGTGACAAATTTTAACCATTTTGTGACAAATTTTTTTGCCACCACAAACTGTTTTTTTTGTAGTGTGTCCCGGTTCGGCCAGCCCCCACCCCCGTCTAACACTACAAGAAAATCAGAAAAAAACGACGTTATGGGGCTACGGATTTTATCCGTCGCCCCATAACGACGGATCGCTAATTGGGGCGACGGAATCTATCCGTCGCCCCATTTGGCGACGGATAATAGTTATCCGTCGCTAAATTGGGCGACGGATAATAATTATCCGTCGCCCAAGTTTGACTTTTATTAAAAAAAAAAGAAATAATTTTTTTTTAAAAACTGGGCGACGGATAGAGTATCCGTCGCTATAAGGCGACGGATACCTATCCGTCGCCCAAAATGGTGACGGATCGACAACTCTGGGCCGACGGATACGTGTCCGTCGGCCCAGAGTTTCATATTTCCGGGCAGAGAGGCAGAATGTCCTCATTTTCTTCATCTTCTTCATTCTTTCATCCTCATTTTCTTCTTCTCCTCAATCCGTTTTCCGGCCAATCATCCGTTATTCCGGCCAATCTTGGTGCCTAATCGAAGCTCGTGTGACAAGGAGTTTGGTTCTTCGATCAATTTCATATTTCTACCGATTAATCAAGGTATTTTGGCTAAAACCCTAGTTTTTAAAAATTTGGGGATTTTGTTTATTTTGATTAATTTGAGCAATTATATGTATATATGATAAGTATGTAGTAGTTAGTTTAGTTAATTTGATCAATTATATGTAATTTGTTCAATTTGATAGTTAGTTTAATTAATGATATGAATGTATGTAGTATGTTAAGTTTGGTATGTATGAATGTATGTAGTTAGTTTGATTTGTGTGTTAAGTATATATAGTTAGTTTAGTTAATTTGATATGTTTGTTAAGTATAGAAGTATGTAGTTTTGATTTGATAAATTTGTATGTTAAGTATGTAATTTGATATGAATATATGTAGTAATTCGATATGTATAGAGTAATTAGTTAATTTGATATGTATGTTAAGTATATAATATATGTACTAAGAGGTTGAAATGGTTAAATTATATGCCCAATTTTGTAACATATCGAACACTTAATTAATAATTAATTTATAAGCAACATATAATAATTAACAATTAACCTCTACAATCTTCTTATCCGAATTGGAATCGATCTAATAAATTAAATACGATCTAATCAATTGGAACGTCTCAGGTTAAAAATAAGTATACAATGAATTCTGACCGTTCATGGATGTACGATCGTACGACGGTAAATGGCAGAGTTTCTAGGAGTTTTGTAGAAGGGGTTAAAAGTTTCATCTCGTTTGCCATGGGACGTCCGGTTTGTGCAATTGGGGGTTGATAAAGTGTCCTTGCACATTGGAAACCTGCAGAAACAAGCAATTTATGACGCCTACAACAGTATTCGAGCACTTGCGACGTTATGGATTCATGCCTGAGTATCATGTATGGATTCATCACGGTGAGGAAGCACCGTCCATGGCATACCTCCAGTGGAGGGAGAGGCGGGGTTTGGGGCCGCCTATTGAGTGCCTTTCTGCTTGTCGGAACATGTGCATGGTGTATTGGGAGGAGGATGTAGATCTGTTGGAATGCAAGTTCTGTGGTAGGGAGCGTCACAAGTGATGAGGAGGGGGGTGCATGAGAATGAGGAGTTTCATCCGTTTTGTCTCTAGGCTTGTATAACTAGTAATCATTAGTTGATATATATATGAAACCAAATATTATGGTAAAATTTTGAAGCTGATGTAACTTATATTATGTAATGCCTTAACAATTGACTGAAGCTAATATAACTTATATTACGTAGCAATTGATTGAATTATTGTGAAATTGATTTATTACCGTAAATGAAAGACCTCGATCTAATGAATTCAAACGTGTCAGGTTATTATCTAATTATTCAATGAATACCGATCGTTCATGGATGTATTGTCGTACTCTCAATGGCAGAGTTCAATGGAGTTTTCTGAAAGGGGTTGAAGGTTTCATTGCATTTGCAATCTCAAATCCGCTTGTTAAGGATGGGTTGATAAAGTGTCCTTGTGCAATGAAACAGCGTAAACAAGCAATACGTGACTCCTAAAGTGGTAGTCCAAAGACTTGAGGAAAAATGGATTCTGCTGCAGACGGTATGGAATCATCATGGTGAGGAAGCAAAGACCCAATACATATGACCAATACAGACAGCGTGGAAGGAAGAGAAAAAATGAACAAGTCGGGGAACAAAGTACATCTGAAGGCGATGCTATTCGAGCTCGAGTCGAACAAATGGTGTACGATGCTTGAGGCGGAGTTCAGTGACACAAACCGAGGTGGAGGTGGAGGAACCACCCGAATCCGAGGATCGTTGTTCTTTGACTTGTTAGAATCATCAAGGAAGCCGGTTTACCCGAAGTGTAAGCTCACTGAGTTGTCTTTGTTAGCTCGGCTAATGAGTTGTAAGGCTAATGGCCAGCAATCTGAAACGAGCTTCAATGAATGGGTTGACGTAATGTCGGACCTTTGTCCTGAAGAAAACCTAGTTCCCACCAACTTTTACCAAGCGAAGAAAAAGATGCGGGGATTAGGGCTGCCTGTGGTAACCATAGACTGTTGTCCGAAAATGTGCATGATATATTGGGAGGAGGATGCAGATCTAATAGAATGCAAGTTCTGTGGTAAGGAACGGTACAAGCATTACAAGGAGGGGGCTGCAAAGAAACGACAAAAGAAAAATCTCTCACATAAGAAAATGTGGTACTTCCCTCTAGCACCTCGTTTGAAAAGATTGTATGCTTCAAGTGCTTCTGCGGATAAAATGCGGTGGCACAAGGAGCGAGTAATCTCGGATAATGCAGAAGGTGGTAGAATGGACCATCCAGCAGACTCACCCGCATGGAAATCGTTTGACAAGACATATCCAGAGTTTGCAGCCGAATCTAGAAATGTACGTTTGGGACTTTGTACGGATGGTTTTAACCCGCTCGGTAGTGAACGTAAATACTCTTGTTGGCCAGTTATGCTCACACCGTACAATCTGCCCTCCGGTGAGTGGTATGTTAGCCACTGTATGTGAGTGGTATGTTAGCCACTTTATTTGGGTGATATGTTAGTCACCATTGTGTTAGTAAATTTTAGGACAATGTGAGTGGTATGTTAGCCACTGTATGTGAGTGGTATGTTAGCCACTTTATTTGGGTGATATGTTAGTCACCATTATGTTAGTAAATTTTAGGACAATGCGAGTGGTATGTTAGCCACTTTATTTGGGTGATATGTTAGTCACCATTGTGTTAGTAAATTTTAGGACAATGTGAGTGGTATGTTAGCCACTGTATGTGAGTGGTATGTTAGCCACTTTATTTGGGTGATATGTTAATCACCATTGTGTTAGTAAATTTTAGGACAATGTGAGTGGTATGTTAGCCACTTTATTTGGGTGATATGTTAGTCACCATATCTGTTATGTTGTTAGGACATGTATTGACTTTGGATGTTGTATGAAATTGGGAATGTAGAAGGAGTACTTCATTCCTAGCAGGTTGATCCACGATCTCGGGCTTATTTAGACCGTGGGATCCAAACTGCATGAGGATATGGTCTGTATGTGGAAGGCCATTCGGGATCGGGGTGGCCCAATCCCTCCACAGGTTGATGCAGCGGAGTGGGCCCTTTGGGATGCCTACTGGCGCCGAATTGATGTCCAGGACGTTGCTTGGACCAACAGGCCGTTCACCACCTTGGGAGGCGATCTACTGTCACTGATTATTATCAATCGGTGCGTATATATGTGTTTTTGCAATCTAGCATTACGTGTATGTATGAAGTCTCTGCTGCTCTATTACTTGTAGATGATAAATTGTTGACTAGATCTGGTTTGATTCAGTTGGCACGGGGAGGTGACATCCAAGTATGCCATCTTCAAGAAGGCCAAGGTATATGGTATGGACCGACTGCCGGGCCTCGTCTATTGCGGTATGTTTATGTTGCTTAAAGTTCATATTTGTACACTATTACAAGTTACTTTTTAAAAACAGTAACTGATCATGATATCTGCTATTTACGATTTCAGGCTGAGGTTGATGCTCAGGTGGCGAGGCAGGAGGACGAGACGGGTGATGTGTTGTCAACTGAACAAGTTGACAACATCTTCCTAGAGGTCAACAAACCGGACAAGAAAGGACGAATATATGGACTCGGGAGCCTCGGTTTGCATCTGGCTAGTCCGGGGTGCTCCTCATCATCATCCCAGCAGTCCAAACGTCCGGTTTACACACAGGACCAGGTCTCAGAAATGGTGCAGTCGCAGGTCCGGGAATAGGTTGCTCGGCTAACTCAAGAGATGGAGCAACAAAGGGACGCGATGGAGCGACACGCCAGAGAACAAAGGGACGAGAACGAGCGCCTTCGGTTACAGAGGAGCAGTTCATGTCCCAGTTCCGCCATCACCCACACCCACCCCCGTCTGATAGCTAGTTATGTATCTGTATGTTCAGATTTTTTTTCATATTTACACTTGTTTGGATAATTTCTCCAGCTCTAAATATTACTTTTTTATTCATTGAAACATTTTCCGTATTATTGATTTATTATCGAACATTATATTGATTAAATAGGTGAACTACGAAAAATAGGGATTAATATGAAATAAATAGTGACGGAATTAGTGACGGAATTTACAGTGACGAAATTAGTGATGGAATTCACAGTGACGGAATTAGTGACGGAATTTCAAATTCCGTCACTAGTCCAATTAAAATATTTAGAGACGGATAGAATCTATCCGTCGCTAAATATGACGACGGATAGAATCTATCCGTCGCTAAATATGACGACGGATAGAATCTATCCGTCGTTATATTTCGGAAATAAAAAAAAAAAAAAATTGGTCAAACATATAATCCATCGTCCAATCCGTCGCGAATTGGACGACGGATTATTATCCGTCGCCACGCCTGTGGGCGACGGATTTATCCGTCAGAGCCGGATAGCTGACGGATCTATCCGCCGCTATGCACTGTGTTTTTTTGTAGTGTAATAGCTAGTTATGTATATGTACGTTCGGATTTATTATATTTACACTTGTTCGGATAATTTCTCCTGCTCCGGATATTACTTTTTTTATTTATTATTTATTGAAACATTTTCCGTATTATTGATTTATTATTGAACATTATATTGATTAAATAGGTGAACTACGAAAAACAGAATTAATATGAAATAAATAGTGACGGAATTAGTGACGGATTAACAGTGACAGAATAAATAGTGACGGAATTAGTGACGGATTAATAGTGACGGAATTTCATATTCCGTCACTAATTCCAATAATATATTGGGCGACGGATAGATACTATCCGTCGCCCAATATAACGACGGATATTTCTATCCATCGTTACATATAACGACGGCTAGATTCTATCCGTCGTCCCATCTAACGACGGATAGAATCTATCCGTCGTTATATTTGGCGACGGATAGTATCTATCCGTCACCAATAATCGATTAAAAAAAAATAAAATTAAAAGTCAAAGATGATAATCCGTCGCGAATTGGACGACGAATTATCTATCCGTCGTCAAAGACCCAGTGGGGCGACGGATCGCTAGTCTGTAGTCTGTAGCGACGGATCTATCCGTCGCTACAGACCAGTTTTTTTTGTAGTGTGGTTATCTCTCTCCAATTAAGGACCCCGATGTAAGGTATCATATTCCAGACTTTAAGAAGAAAAGAGTTCTTAAAGGGATGTCTGAGCATTTTAACTATCGACACTCTTCATTACGAACTACTATTGAAAGAGCCTTCGGCGGCTTGAAAAGGAGATAGAAGGTCCTTTATACGATGCCTCAAATGGAAGACACATATCAAATATACGTGATTGTTGCTACCTTCACTCTTCATAATTTTATGCGCATGTGTAAACTTTAAATACCAGTTTTGCAACATGATGTCAATGTCCAAGGTGGAGTGGATAATGATTTATTGAACCCGACAAGGAAAGAAATGAACAGGGTGCACAAGGAGATAACATTGGGAATTTGACGCTCTATTCCAGGCAATATAGAGCCCGAGGAAGATAACATAGAGTCCGAAGAAGATAATATGGAGGAATAAATGCCATTTTTCAATATTTGTGATAATGTTCTTTTTATAAAGCTTGGTCCGACTTTGGTTTGGTTTAACTTGTTTTGGAGTTTTTGAGAGTCATTTGAAAGACTTGTAGAGTTTGGTTTGAATTTGGTTTGGCTTAACTTGTTTTTTATTTGTTAAGTTTGAGAAAAAACTCAACGTTAGCTTCTGAGTTTAATTCTATTGTTCTGATATCTTCCAACAAAAGAGCATGTAGATTTTTTGTTAGAGAAGTACGTACAGAGTATGTGAACCAGATTGTATGGTACTCTCAGGTTCCTGTAGTTTCTTATCTTAACTCACATTTTACGGTAGAAAAGAAGGGTAATTCAAATTGTAACTATACTCTTTATTTCATTGATCTACTAAAAGTCGTATTAAAAAGAAAGAAAGAAAAAAAGTTGAAAATAACTCAATTGGATAAATTTTCTTATTTTCCTCGTACAAAAGATCGGGTGTGTAAATAAATGATAAAATAATAATAATAATAATAATAATAATAATAATAATATTAAATTGAAATAAACTGAATGGGCCGATCTGAATCGAATCGAATCGAATATAATGAGTTTCAAGCCAAGTTGGCTTGAGGAAGTCGACGATCGTACACGTCTGGTGAATTATTTATTATTTATTTATATTTATTATGGAGAATAATTATTTATCTTGGTAGTTAGGTTTCTTAGTTATGTTAACTTGTTAACTACTGGTTTAGGTAAGTTGTTATGGAAAAGAAGTTTCCATCTTAACAGATTCCTCCTTCCTTCAACAGAACATACTCCTCCCTTGGTCCAAAAAATTCTCAAAACCTCGATCCAAATTTCCACAAGAAGCAATACATGGACAAATTAAACACCTCCGTCAATTCTAGGATAAAAAGTATTTCATCCGTCTCCAAGAAGTTTTCCACTTTGGCACTGCGATTAAAGTTGAAAAAGTCAATGAAAAACAAAGCCAGAACTTCGGTGACGGAAGAAGTACTTCCGTACTTGCCAACATCATCCACCCTAAACTTTTTATCAGAACAAGTGGCAAGTAATTTAAGGCGTGATCACGGAATATACTAACAGTGCCATCAAATCCAACGACAGATATCAAAACCCAATCCCAAGTAGTGAAATTTGGTCATTATATCGTCACCAATCCTAATACGCTCAGAATATTTCAACCGAGAGTGAGAGGTCTCATTTTGTTATATTGATTTAGGCAATGCGTATTAATGATTGTTGTCGGGGTTTTACCTAGAATAAGTATTCTTTTGTCTCAATAATTCTCGTTGGTAGATTATTCCTGCTCTTTAGCATCGTAAACTTACTCGTTTAGATATCTAGATCATTATGACCGTGATTGTTTATGATGTTTAACACTTTGATCCTAATTGATCTGGAGTAGTTGTTCTTGTTTACTATTTTCTTGTCAAAGGATTTGGTGCTTGTTTTGCTAATTGATATAGCCGGGATAAAGTAGTGAACTTTTACGATAAAATACATGGGGCATATATATCGTTTTCAGGTTTCAGTCAGGTGCACTACAAGTTGTGAAACTATTTAGAAAATGCAATAAGCCCCAAAAAGGTATGAGAATATTCAAAATGCTGATCCGATCTATATATGTGGCGCAAAAACGTTCTTATCAACAATGCTATGCTTATGCCATTTGAATACCTAAAGTCATTATCTTGGACCAGACCAACATGATGATATTTATTTATTTTATTGTATTAATAATAAATAAATAAATAAAGATACCATGAGTATTGAGAAAGTTTCTGGAGATACGGTGTTATAGAAAGACTAAAAAAGTCGAACAAACATTATAGTTATAGCTGAAAACATTACAAGTTTTATTAAGAACATTGGTGATATACATTACATAAAAAATGATATAAAATGTTCATTAATAAAACATTATTGATATTGTTTAAAACATTACACATATATTTAAAAATATCAATCCGTCTCTTAGATCTCTGACTAATACACGTTTTGAAGACTTTGTGATGAGTATTATGTTGGGGAATTGGTTGCAAGAGGCAACTAAGTGTGGTTGCAAGAGGCAACCAAGAGAAAGTCAAAAATTGTTATGTGTTATAATGTGTTAAGTGGGTAACTTTGAGCAATTAATTATCTAAGTTCCACCACTGTTTATGCTGTTCTTTAGTTCGTGAAGGGATGCAAGCTTCAAACGGTATAAGATACGGAGATAACCAATTCTAGATGTGAATTATAAATTGCTTAAAGTAAATTAGTTGAGACTTCTTTGCAATTGTCGCATTGGAACATATGGAAGGAAAGAGTAGTATAAAGGTATGCTTGTGTTTACTCATGGTCACAAAAGTGTGTTGTGGTTATGGCAAACCTCCTACGCGCGCAGGGGGGGAGAAACATTTGAACTGAAAAATTCCAAGCAAATATGATCGAATATTAATCTTTTTACTACAATTTTCCATGGAACGCAACTTTTGGCCTTCCAGAGATTTTCCAGATTGTTCCACTTAAATGTGAAGATGTAACATCCCCACTAACATGCCGACACTCGAGCTTAAATGTTGCAAGATCAATTGGCTACTAATGGTGATCGAGTACATGCTTTCTACAGCTAGATATACCACTCCCTCACTTGACAAACATGCATTAGAAATCCTTCTTCCCTTCTCTTCTCTTCTCTGTGGTGTTCGACGGAGCTTCCGTTGAGCTTCACGAGATCGACGTTGTATTTGGGAGCTAATTGTCCGAGGAAGGCCCGAAGCTTACTAAAGGCGGACAAATTTAGCTTAAGGGAAGTCTCACTATCGACGGCCCGTGATTAAATCCAACTGTTTTTATTTTTGTTTGTGTAATCAAGTTTGAGTGAGTGTTGATAGTTTTTTATTCCTGTACTGTTGTCATATATTTTTCATACTGACCTTTGTTGCAGCTAAGCTTATAATCGGAACGAACAATCTTAAGCTAAAACTCTTTCTTTTTGTTTTATTATCCGGTTACTAACTTTCTCTGTTTTTTGTGTAGTAACAATGACTACTGATGGAAACTCAACCAACACTGCTCCCGGAAACAATAGTTCCGGAAACGTTCCTCCCACGGTCTTTGAGACCGTGATTCAAGTGCCTTTCGATCCGCCAAATGCCTCCACGCCCTATCCGGTTTGGTCGTTGATAAACCGGAAAAGTTTAAGGGAGGAAATAATTTTTAACTGTGGAAAGAAAAAATGCTTTTTTACCTTACTGCCTCCCAACTTGTCCGGTTTATCAATGAGGACAAACCTGAGGTGGATCCGGCTGATCCTAATACCAAGGAAACGTGTAAAGTGTGGGAATCCAAATGATGAGAATGCCACATTATACTTCTGAGTCTTGATGATTCCTTGTATCAAATTTTTTATGAGAAAAAGAATGCAAAAGAACTTTGGGAATCACTACTCAAGAAGTATACTGTGGAAGATGCTGGCTCTAAGAAATTTGTTGCTGCACGTTTCCATGATTAAAGAATGGTGGATGCCAAGCCTGTGCTTGAGCAAGCTGAAGAGCTTCAAAGGATCTATCATGACTTGGCCGCTGAGGGCATGGCGATCAATGATCCTCTACAAGTCGTGTTGATGATAGAGAAGCTTGCTCCTTCTTGGGATGATTTCAAGCACTACCTGAAACATAAGAAGAAGGAAATGACACTTGAAGACTTGATCCTAAAGCTGAGGATTGAAAGTGATGTGAGAAAGGCTGCCAAGAAGCCATTTGCTAATGCTTCTAAGGCTAATGTTGTTGAGGCTGAAAGCTCTCGAGGAGCTAAGAGAAGGCGTAATGACCCCAAGACTTCTGCTCCAAACCGTATGGGTCAGATTGCTTTGTATGTGGTAGGCAAGGCCATATACAAAAAGATTGTAACGATCGTGCTAATAACAGTCGTAGTAACAATCGTAACAATAACAACAACAGAAACCAAAGGAACAATAGGAATGGTAATAATAACCGTATTCTAATGGTAATAATAACAGAAGAGGTGGTCAAGCTAATGTAGCTGAGGCCGGTAGTTTGGGCATTACCCAAGGAACGGAGGAAATGCATATAAGTGCTGTTGTTTCCGAAGTGAACTTTGTTGGGAAACTCCATGGATTGGTGGGTGGACACTGGGGCCACTCGACACATTTGTGCTAACAAATGGATGTTCAAGACTTATCAACCTCTAACTAATGAGGTGTGCTACATGGGAAACTCTGCTGTGGCAAAGGTTGCTGGAAAGGGTACTGTGGCCCTTAAGCTAACATCTGGGAAGGAGCTGACTCTGACTGAAGTACTCCATGTGCCTGAGATCCGCAAGAATCTGATCTCTGGATCTATGCTGAACAAGAAAGGTTTCCAATTGCTTTGAGGCTGACAAATTTATCCTTACCAAGGATGGCTCCTACATAGGACAAGGTTACTTTTGTGATAATTTATTTAAGATGGTTGCTACTACTGTAATTCCTGGTACTGAGCCTTATGGCGCAAATGTAACTGAGGCTTCCACTAGCTCAGATGGAAAGAATGTTGCCCAAGAGGCTAATGAGTATGTTAAATTTGCTTACTTGCCTGATTCTTTTAATTTATGGCATGGTAGACTAGGTCATGTGAATCGTAAAAGTTTACAAAAATTAATATCACTTGACCTACTACCCAAATTTAACATTGATAAACAATACAAGTGTGAGACTTGTGTCGAAGCGAAGTTAGCAAAAGCATCCTTCCGTTCTATTGAGAGAAGCTCGGAGCCATTGGATTTGGTACATACTGATGTTTGTGACTTAAAGTATGTCCAATCGCGAGGTGGTAAAAGTTACTTCATCACTTTTATCGATGACTGCACAAGATATTGCTATGTTTACTTAATGAGAAGTAAAGACGAAGCAATTGACATGTTTGTGCATTATAAGAATGAAGTTGAAAATCAACTTGGTAAGAAGATTAAAATGTTGAGGAGCGATAGAGGTGGAGAGTATGAGTCTCCATTTGCTCAGTTATGTGCTGAAAATGGAATCATTCATCAAACAACTGCTCCTTACTCCCCTCAACAAAACGGAATTGCTGAGAGGAAGAATAGGACACTCAAAGAGATGATGAATTCATTATTTCTTGGTTCAGGGGCACCCCAAAATTTGTGGGGGGAAGCTTTGCTTTCCTCAAATTACATCCTAAATAGGCTACCGCATAAAAAGCTAGACAAAACACCTTATGAATTATGGAAAGGTCATGCACCTTCTTATAAATTTCTTAAAGTGTGGGGGTGTCTAGCAAAGGTTCCTATTCCTCCTCCCAAAAGGACTAGGATTGGACCTAAAACGGTAGATTGCGTGTTTATAGGATATGCTCAAGATAGTAGTGCATATAGATTTCTGATTCACAAATCAGATAATTCTGAGATGCATAGTAATACTATTATTGAAGCAAGAGATGCTTCTTTCTTTGAGGGGGTTTTTCCCTACATTGATCGGTCTACTATTATTGACTCGAAGATCAATAAAGAAGCGACTAATGTGGGGGAGGCGAATCCTCAAAAGGAAGTAGGAGAACCTAGACATAGCAAGAGGGCTAGGACAACAAAAACTTTTGGTCCGGATTTTCTAACCTACTTGGTAGATAAGGATCCGATCTCCTACAAAGAGGCTATCTCATCAGCAGATTCTGATCTTTGGAAAGAGGCGATTGATAGTGAGATGAATTCGATTCTCAGAATCATACATGGGAACTTGTGGATCTTCCACCTGGTTCTAAACCACTAGGTCATAAGTGGATCTTCAAGAGGAAGATGAAACCAGATGGTTCCGTGGATAAATACAAGGCAAGACTTGTAGTTAAGGGATACAGGAAAACAGAGGGTGTTGACTACTTTGACACGTATGCTCTGTATCTAGAAAGACATCCATTAGATTAGTCATTGCTTTTGCGGATTGTTTAATCTTGAGATTCATCGATGGATGTAAAGCGACTTTCCTCAATGGAGAACTTGAGGAAGAAATTTACATGGAACAACCTGAAGGGTATGTGGTTCCCGGGAAAGAAAAACAAGTGTGTAGACTTGTTAAATCTTTGTATGGATTAAAACAAGCTCCTAAACAATGGCATGAGAAATTTGATAGTGTTATGCTTTCAAATGGGTTTAGGATAAATCAATGTGACAAGTGTGTCACGTAAAGGAGATGACAAAGACTATGTCATAGTGTGCTTATCGTGGATGATATGATAATCATTGGCAACAATGATAACATCATAACTACTAAGAGAATGTTGTCACGAAATTTTGATATGAAGGACATGGGTCTAGCCGATGTCATACTTGGAATGAAAATTTCCAAAACGGATGTGGGATACTCACTTTCTCAAAGTCATTATGTTGAAAAAGTTCTTGAGAAGTTTGACAAAGACAGTAATGAGATTGTCAGAACTCCTATGGAGGTGGTGTCAAAGCTCTGCAAGAATAGGGGAGAAAGTGTGGGGCAACTTGAGTATTCTAGGATTATAGGCAGTCTAATGTACCTCATGGATCAGACTAGACCGTATATCGCTAACTCGTTGAATAAGTTAACCCGATATACGAGTAACCCGAATCATGAACATTGGAAAGCGAGTTAGAGTCCTTAGATATCTAAGGGCACGGCTAACTATGGGTCTGCATTTACGAGATATCCAAATGTGCTTGAAGGGTATTGTGATGCGAATTGGATTACGGGTTCCTCGACAGTGAAATCCACGAGTGGGTATATTTTCACAATCGGTGGAGCAGCGATTTCTTGGAAATCTTGCAAACAAACCTGCATTACACGATCAACTATGGAATCTGAATTCATAGCGTTGGATCTTGCAGCAGAAGAGGCCGATTGGTTACGGAGTTTCTTGGAAGACACTCCTATGTGGACAAAACCTATGCCTCCAATTAGTTTGAACTGTGACAGTATGTCTGCTATTGGACGAGCAAGGAATAATGTGTATAATGGGAAGTCTCCACATATTCGTAGGAGACATAAATCCGTGAAGAAACTATTAAAAACGGGAGTTATAGCTTTGGAGTTTGTAAGATCCAAAGATAATATTGCGGACCCATTAACTAAAGGTCTTACTAGAGACCGTGTGGAGGAATCATCGAGGGGAATGGGGTTAAAGCCCATTAAATGATTACCACCCATGATGGCAACCCTACCTGAATTGTAAACCCCAATTTGCAGGTTCAAAGGGACAACCGAATTGTGGGGGGATCGACCAAAGCACTCGGGAAATAGAGTTCCCTACCTATTCCTATGATGAAAGAGTGATAGACCTGTACAGTGGAGGATAAGCGAAAGCTTTTAATGATCCTTATACGTTAAGTTGATAACGTGGGGTATGACAGGATACTTCTAATGAGAGATCACCTATGTCGAACGTGAAGGGGCCGCTTCTATGAGATGATAGTCAGGGCTAAATCTCTAGAGCGTTCGGTGAAAGTTTCCAAGGCAGTCCAGGGCCAAAACGGACAACAACGAAAGGACCTATGTGGTGTAGAGGAAATCGTTGTGTGTATATCATTGTCTTGTTACACACTAAAGCCGAAAAGTTCAAGGCATCGCGTCCACTTGTTGGCAAGTATATCCAATGGTATTTCACTAGGGAAGGTTCAAGGCTAACAACCACCTTTCCCGATGCAACGTTTTTCTCGAAGAACTCTCGAATTTGCATTGATAGGCTGCATTTGCATTTACCAGCCAATTGTCTCATTCATGTGGGGGATTGTTGGGGAATTGGTTGCAAGAGGCAACTAAGTGTGGTTGCAAGAGGCAACCAAGAGAAAGCCAAAAATTGTTACGTTTAAATGTGAAGATGTAACATCCCCACTAACATGCTGCATTACTCTGAGCTTAAATGTTGCAGCATCAATTTGGCTACTAATGGTGATCAGAGCTGTTACGTTTCTACAGCTATATATACCACTCCCTCACTTGACAAACATGCATTAGAAATCCTTCTTCCCTTCTCTTCTCTTCTCTGTGGTGTTCGACGGAGCTTCTGCTGCTGAGCTTCCAGTGGTTGCTGAGATTGGACGTTGTACCTTGGGAGCTAATTGTCCGAGGAAGGCCTGAAGCTTACTAAAGGCGGACAAATTTAGCTTAAGGGGAAGTGGTCTCACTACTGACTCGTCCAGGATTAAATCCGAACCTGTATTTTTATTTTTGTTTGTGTAATTAAGTTTGAGTAAGTGTTGATAGTTTTTTATTCCTGTACTGTTGTCATATATTTTTCATACTGACCTTTGTTGCAGCTAAACTTATAATCGGAACGAACATATTAGATCCGTAACAGAATACCGGTATACTGCTAATAAAACTTCTTGGGAAGTACACAATCTTTAAATATGAAGAAGATTCATTGGTCATTGCCACCTTCATACTATTCGTATTATTTTAGATTTTTGTCTGCTTCAGTTGTTGCACGGCACGATTAAATCGAACAATCATATATGACACTCCTATCCTAAAGAGAATTTTTGCAATCTTTGAATATATTGAGGTATGGAAGAAATTTGGTCATATATGGGCCGCTGGATTACTCGGTTATGACTTAATTATACCACCATTTTTAGTAAAAACCATCGATCCGAATCACATAAACACAATACAATCACATGCATGTTTAGTTAAAATATTATATGTTTAATATACATATACTTTAAATAACTGGTATTTGAAGTTGAGCATATCATGTATATAAATAAATACTATGTGTCGTCGATCTCGTTTATGGAGAAACAGTCTATTGCACACATTCGTGAAATGTTATTGTCTTCGTTTCAAGTACAATCTAGTAAACATCATTCATTTGTGAAATGTTTATATATGTCCCGAATAACTATACCAGCTTTACTTTTTGAATGTCCCATAAGTTATACCCGTTTTCCTCTTTAACGCAGTCCGACATATGTTTTGCATTATTTTTATCTATTTGGTACGAGTAAGTCTCCCGAAATATGGTCTTATATAAAGAAATAATAAAAGAGACGATGTACAAATATAATGGGGCTTTAATCACAAGGTCTATACAAACGCCAAAAATTTGAATAATATATCATATTTTGAAATGTTAAGATATAAAGTATTTTCTTCTAAAACATCGATGATTTTATATAAAATATTATATTTTTACATAAAAATGTCAGTCTTTTTAAACGTATATGCTTTTTTAAACACTATACCTCCTTTTATTATTCAAACATATGATATTAATTCTAAATTAATTAAGTAAAAAATTGTGTGATAGATCTAATGTGAAAAGTTATACGGGATAGAGTGAGTATCCTATTACATTTAATTATTATATTTAAGTAATTCCCCCAAGTGTAATATACACGAAGGCCGCTAGTAACATTTTGTATGCTTTTAACTGTGATGGGTAAAACTAGATTAAGTTTTGTCAAGTGGAACTATTACGTCCAAGCATACTTCAAATAAGATGGAGGGGTTAGACCCTTATTACCTGATTTAACTTGGAAATTAAAAAGAAATAGATTATTGAAAAATAGGATGGTGATGAGTGCTTAAAGGTTCGAAGTAAGTAGGTGATGTACAATAAATGACAAATAATATGGCCTTGAACCCGCATATGACTTCGTTTCTCATGAAATTCGTGCACCTAAGTAATGAATCGTATTTATATATCGTCAAGCGAACCGACCTCTGTAAAATTCAGGATCTGATCTAACATGTGCAGTTGTGCACCATACATATTGACTCTAAGCTCGGGCCAAGCCTAGAAAAGAGGCTTGGGCTCGGATCCAATACCAATTAATTACGAGCATTACTAGAAAATCTTATGGTGCTCTTTGGACAAATACTTCGGCTTGGACCCATATAGTCTGAGGCTCCATATCCTCGAATCATCCTAATTCATGATGGTTCATAATACTAATACGTCTCAAGTCAGATGAGCCCCTCAATACGAACAGATCGAAATACGGTAGTCGGTAGGACATGATTATTTCGTTGCAAAACCCAAAAACGTCTTCATTACAAAATAGTTAGCAATAAACATCATTATCCAACATGAGACATGTCCTATGAACCGGCCACCACGGTACAATCCCCACATCACAGAATGAATTGACAATTGAACTGAAAAGGTGATACAACGAAAACACAAGAAAACAAATCAATTCACGTAGTTTCCAACGTTTGCCCTTTCGCTAGCTCAATTCATGCAACTTGTCTTCTGCAAGCAACTTGGCTAATTTATTCACATCCCAATACTCTCAGCCATTCGAATCTACGTTCCACAGTTTAATACCATTACATTACATGCTATGCCGATAATGCCGCCCATATAAAGATCCCAATCTAATTTTACCAACCCCTTATTATTTGAGTAAATAACTGTTATGTATGTAGTTAGATTCCATATGTAACACTATAGATGGAATTTAAAATAGTAATTAAACATAAATGGAATAATTAACATCGTCAGGGTGGTGCAGTTGTATAAGTAGGTTGTGCGAACCCACTTGCGCATGTATAGGGTGTGATGATCAGGGGCGAAGCTAGTATTTCATCGTGGGTGGGGTTAAATTAAAAAAAAATTTAACGCGTAATAACATGTAATTTTTTTTGGATTGAAATGACTAATTATTAATAAATTTATGAAGAAAATAACCTAATTATATAGAAATCATCCTATTTATACTATCATGTGATAAATATATTGGGTAGGGCTATGTCTAGAATATTTGAAAAAATACATGTATAATTTTTTTTGTTTTAAAGAAGGGTGGGGCTCAAGGAGCCCCACCCAAGTATAACATAGCACCGCCCCTGGTGATGGTGATGATGCTAATGTATGTCTAATTGTCAAAGTCATTTCCTTCAACTTCACGGTGGTACCTGCGAACAAGAGGAGGGAGGGGTTGAACCCTTCTTACCTGCTTGCTGTTGAAAAACCGGGTTGTGAATCATTATGGCCCGAGGGGTGCATCTGAGCTCACTAGTAATATGGCTGAGAGTGATAAATGTGATTAAATGAACATGAGAGGTATATATTTATTGGCAAAATGAGGGAGAAGATCTTGTAATGTTAGACCACTCTCAATGGGTCTTAACTAAGGCGTAATAATAGTGATGCGTGGTAAAATTTAACGATTTAACTGCAGGAAAAAAAACTGTCCAACAAGTCGTGATAAGGTCGTGAATAGTGTTTTTTAATATTTTTTTCGTATTTTTTTTTATATTTTTTTAAACTTGCTTAACATATTATAAGAGTGTTTAGAAGTTGAAATTACTCAAATTGGATTCTTAAAACTCGTTTTATAATTTATTGAGATTGAAAAATATAGTTGTTTAATCCGTTTGAAAAATATAGTCGTTGTTTAATACGTTTGAAACTTATATCCGTTCGGAACAACATGTATTAAAAACACACAGATTCATATATTGAAATCATACGGATACAACATCACAACATTACAATCCTAATACATAATTGAAATTGAAAACACACAACATCATACAACATTGAAATTCTACTTGAAATGAAATGAAAGCACACAACAACAAACATAGAAGGAATCACATTCCGAGCTCGGAGTGGAGCTTCTGCAAGATAGTAAGCTCCATCGGTGACAAGTTATCGAACCTGTTTTGTAGATCGATCATCATTTGGAACTTCCCCCAACGTAGCAGCTTGATGTTGACTCTCAGCAAGCATTCTCGTATCCTCAGACTTCTTCTCCGCCTTCATTCGCATCACTTCAAGCTTCCTCTCCTCAAACTCAAGCCTCCGCGCCTCAGCTTGCTTCCTTTCCTCAATCTTCCTCAGTTTAAGCTCAAGCCTCTTCTCCTCAATTGTATTCATGCCTTGCCTTGGAAGGATTCATTCAAACCGTCCATAATCGAGCTTCCACTCGAACCTCCTGCTTTTGGAAGGCCTTTGCCTTATCACGACCCATAGGTCGCTTTGATGCAATTTCGCTCCCATCATCATTGCATTCCAAACCCCTTTTGGTACCGCTCCCACCACTAACCTCAACATTGATAGCCTCGTCAGCTGATCCACCACCATATGCCCGAGGTTGCGCCCTGGAAGATTTCACCCCGGTTGCACTGGTGAAATTCATGTGAGATTGCCACTACGGATAGTGCCTCATTGCTTCCCAACAATGCATGTTATTAAACTTACTACCCTGCCTTTGTTTGTGTAGCTTTTTGGCCATGTTGATAACATCATCGTCATTGTAACCGCTTTTATCTCCAACACATTTTTCCGCATCATCATAAGCCGAGACAAAGTGGTTTACATCTTCTTTCATCCGAGTCCACCTACCACGTAGTGAATTTGCAGTTCGAGGTGTGAGACCGGTAAGAGGATGGCCATCTCTAATATTTTGCTCCCAGATTTCCTGAACTTCCACAAACATCGAAGTATACGTGCGGTTGGTGGCTTTCACCGGATCCTCACTTAACGACATGAAAATCTGGATGAGAGCAAGATCCTCCTCTTCAGAGTACGAACTCCTTGACCCATCTTTTTCTTCCTCTTTCCCATGTTGAGGCCGCTTTTTTCCAAAGAAGCTGCGAGGTTTCCTTCCTTTCCCTTTTGCCGTAGGTTCCGGTTGAGTCTCCGGAACAGACTCCGGTGGATAAGTTGAAGAGTCTGGGTTGTATGGATTGTAGCATCCGGTCGTATCGTAGAATGAAGGTTCCGGTTGGACTTTGGGTGAGATGGGGATTTGGGAGTTGGGAGTGACACCATAAAACTCATTCAGAAATGCCGGTATTTTATCCAACATTCCTTGTTGAGTGAGCCATATGTATGTCGGATGTTCAAATGGATTTGGTGGAGTGGAGTTCGAATTCTGGGAGTTGGGAGTAGACATTTTAGCGTTTTGAGTTTAAGAAGTGGAAGATGAGAGGAAATTGAGGTGTGGTGAAATGGGTTGTGAATGAGTTGCATTTATAGATTTCGAAAAAATATAGCCGTTGGTGTATTTTTTATTTAATATTACTTTATAAATTAATTTTAAAAAAATTTGAAAAAAATTAAATAAAAGTCGGGTGGGGCCCAGCCGTTGAACACCCGGAATCAGCCTTGTTAAGACTGATTCCGGGTGCGGCTGTGCCTCACGGCCGGCCTCACGACCACTCCATGGGAGTGGTCTTAGAGATCTTGTCGATTGGTATCTAAAGTGACGTAGATGATTGCCAGGAGGCCATGATCACGAGTGTCATATGAGCCTTGACGGCTATATGGGTGACTTAGACCACAATAGGTTCCATTGTGTTTTTGCACGACTGGAGGGTGAGGGGGCCCTTGAATGGTTCTTCCATGTAGCTAAACCAATCTTCTAGTCAGTCGTTCTTGAGTGGGATCACACATAAACCACTTCAAGTTACATCTTGAGGGTGAGGGGTACACATAAGGTCTTTCCATGTAGCATAGTCGATCTTCTAGTAACTCCTCTGGTGTGGGACCCCCGCGGGAAATCCCCTTCGCGGTGCATCGCTCGAGGGTGAGGCGAACTCTTGAAGGGTTCTTTCATGTAGCCGAATCAATCATCCAACAAGTCGTTCTTGAGCAAGACACCTCGAGGGGGCATCTGCCACGCTTTGAGGGCCTTATGTGACTTGGTTCCCAACATGATAAGCTTTAAACTCTCTAAAATTTATCTTAAACTTTGGGGCGTCACAAATGATCTCCAAATAACCACGTCCAAAAAAGCACAGTGTATTCATCAAGTAAAACCTTGTAGAACACTGGGACGAAGCCCCAAAGGCAAGAGAATGATGATGATCCCTCATGGTAAAATGTTAATCCACTATTCATCAACAGGCAAGTTTGCAAGTTAATTGGCTAGAAAACAACCTATATATCCATGGATGCAAAGATGGAGTTAACAGCATTTACTATGCAGGTAAAGAATTCTTCCAAAGAGGATAAACTTCATAGAAGATTGGAAGTTTGAAACATCCAATTATATTTCTTCCTAACAATGAGATGACAACACCATCACAGTTGATTTACAAACAAGCTTCTCCAGTCTACCAGGGGTCACTAAGCGAAGAAACCCACAAAGTGAGAGAACGATGATTCCCCTTTCTCTCAGTTTCTTATTTTGATATATTAGCTCATCTCATCAATTCATTACATATGCACAGTTGACTCAACAACATAAAACTTCAGTAAATATACAATTCAAGAAACAAATTGCTCCTCCCCCACAAAAAGAATGTGCTCCTCTCTCCTCATTGTTGTTGCTCAAGCCTAGGTGAAAATTTGATTACTTCTCAGTTGACGTCTAGGTTTTAACATAGATGCCACCATTTCGATGACAGTTGAACCCTTCGATCCTTACTGGCACCCGACTGGATTGAAAGTTAACTCGAACAGAACCACCATTCATGGATGATGGAGATTCAAGTTTAGGTGTCAAAGGGTTGCCATAGTCAGTCCGGAAGTGCTCATCTTTGATGACCGGGTTTGATGCCCTGTTTGGTGGGGATCCAGTGAAAAACGGTGGAGATGTGGAAACCTGAGAGTTTCACACATGTTACTACTTGAACAATACACTTCAAATGTAACTTTTATCTGAATGGAAAGTGAATGTGACTAAACGCGATAATGACAGGATGCAAATAAGATAAAGCAGCCTAAGATGACAACTATGTGGATAAAATGACTGCAACAACTAAAAGGGTGAAAACGAAACACAGTCGTTTGGTTTCACAGAATTGAAATGCTGGTTCAAGATTACACATACATTTTCAGAACATGCCACCATAATAACACGATTTAATGGTAAGAGACTAAGAGTAGGATGGACACGGTGGGCGACACATCAAACATTTACGCCATCGTCTTTTGTGCAAGTAACCGCATAAATACACTCAGAAACACACTAAGGGCAAGACCTAATGTCAAGTAAAATAACATGTAGTAGTATTGAATTGGCCGAAAAAATGTTGATTGTGTTATTTTTTTGACAAATTGATAAAATTAACTCCAGGATCTAGAGGACCTCAGACAAATTCAGAAAGTCGGTTGAAATAGGGCTCAGAAATCCGAATCGATTAGCCGGTAAAACTTAAACAAATATCCTCCAAATACCAGATACAATTTCTCAATAGTATAGTTCTGTTAAATGAACTCAACAGTCCCAACATCAACCAAAGAACAAATATGATAGACAAAAATCAACATGAATATGCTCAACAAATCCAATACTATAATCAACAGGTCGAAACACAAATCTCTCTTCAATTCGTAAGGCGGTAGAATCGAAAACACCTACCTTAGTGAAAATGACATCGAGAAGCTCCGTTCCCACTTTGGAGTCATAGCTATCCGCCTGTGAATTACTGATTCCAGAACAACAGAATATGAAAACGAATTCAACAGCAAAAGTAAGAGAAAAATTAAGAGAACGAAGAAATGGAAAGAGTAGTTTACTTGATTCTGAAGGGTGGCACAGTAGTCATCCGACGAGGTTTGGGGCAAACGACACCGTTGGGAACACAGCTCCCCACCAAAGCCCTCTGCTGGTGCGCCCACCTGTTCATTCTCCAAAGCCTACATGGCGAAAATCAGAAAAATCTTATCAGGCATCGGATCTATCTATGGAATTGATTCATCGATAAGAAGGTGAGAAACACAGGGAGAGAAAGTGTACCTGGAAATTTGATTGATTGGGTTGTGAATTTGGGATGGAGTGATTCTGATTTCCAGGCTTGTGGTTTGGGATGGAGCTGGGTAGAACAGATAGAGTGAGGGAGAAAGAGGAGGAGGACAAAGCAATGGGTAAGAGGACTATAGATATAGATAGACGATGGAGAGGGACTCACTGTTTCAACAAAGTGTACGGGATGATGTGCTGCACGTGCTCCTTTTTTATTACAAACGATATTTCTATTTATCTTATTCAACTAGTTAATGGCCCGTCGAAAAAACTTATGTTAAGAAATGAATAATTTTTTATAATAATATGTAGAAGTTAAGAAGCATATAAAAAGCTGCAATGTGACAAAATGCATAATCTAATCGATTCAACATTGCATCGGAATTCACCCATACCTTTAGAAAACTGCATAATGTAAATTAGTGAAATCGAGCACAACCATATATAAAATTTTGTCGGTGTAAAAAAAAACCCTAAAATTTATATATAAAAAAGATAAAATCAACTCATAACTTGTCGAAGACTTATTTATAAATTACATTTGTAGTCGTGTCATATGTATTACCCTCTACGTTGCAAATTACTGCCTTCGATCCCTTCTCGGTGGTAACTCTAGAAAGAGCAACATTTAACTGACTATGGTTGGATACATATGAGGGGAGGTAGAGGCCGACGTGTGAAAGAGAATGTCCCTAACTCTTATTTGTGGCCATAATAAAGCTGACGGGTATGGGGAACTGTTTTCAATCAAAATTGATAGGGAACTGCATCTCATCGGGTGGCTCATCATCATCATCCTCGGAATTAAAACCTTTTGGCATGTGTTGATTCAAGATATCATTTTTGCCTCGATGATAAGCTTCCAAAATCAGTAACTATGAGCCTTGTTCCATTGCACAACTCGAAAGTTTGATCAATATTCCTAAGAAGCATTATCATACACCAGCCTTCAGTATGATCCTATGGTGAGGCAATCTAAAACAATTAATGGTGTTGAAAATTGCTACATTGAAAACATGTTTGAGAGTTGAGACCTTTCTCAAAGTTATCTTCCCTATAAATGCTATATGTGCTCAAATATTCAACGCTATCCCTGGACATCTTCGACATGCCAAATTGATTTATATCATCAAATATTTCATTTGTATGTGCAAGAACAGCTCGGTGATGAAATATCCATGGTCAAGTGATGGATCGCCTAAGTGATCTAACAACAATGGATATGTACTATCTACAACAGTTGAAATCGAATGACCTACTTCGACCTACTTCTCAGATAAGTAAACATTCGGGGATCTAGATGTCAACCTTACGGTAATTAGGTTCAGCAGCACTGCCATCACAGACATGTGTTATCCACTCAGCAAATTCTTTCTCTCTTGAATTTCGTAAGATGATGAGTTGAAAATAATATAATTATATGTGGTACATAGATATGACGTGCCATTTACGTGCAATCTCATGTTCTTTGTCAACCTAAGCACCACACAACATCTCATATCCTAGAGGGGCATATAGCGACATTCACAATATTAACTAACATCTCATATTCATTCTAGAACAACATGCAAAATATGTCGGAAGTTATCGTCGAAGACAATCACCACTCGCACCAAATGGCTCATCTGAACGACCCATAACATCCTTCAAGCTCTTATCGAGCACTTTAATTAATGTCGGTTTTTCATATCCCAAATAATAAGTTGAGCCTACTTGAGTAGTCTCGCGACCTCTGAATCATGAGCTTATTGTATGTTGAGTCCTCATGATTTGCAATGGTATTCCGAACCTCGAATATGACGGACTGTCGTCCTACCTTTATAAAGAAGGGGTGATGCAATCCAACTGGACACAACTGGAAGTACCATATCTCTTCTTGCCCTCAAACCAGAGAACATTGTTCTCCATATAAAGGTTTTTGTGGTCCTTCTGTAGATGTATAAGAAGAATACTTAGCCATTTTGACCATCGGCAATCGACATAATTTTCTCATATATGGCACGTTGTTCATCAGTCAATTCTAGGTATAAACATCCGTGCTCTACTCAATTGCAACTCTAACATAAAACATCTAATTCAAACTAAATGCATTTGTAGCATTTTATATAACAGGCACATACGGCACGGGCATACCGTCAAATGAACTGAGACTATTGCAGTTTTTCTTCAGCAGAGTTTTGTAAATAAATATATATGTGATTAAATAAAAATTATATATCGAGTTAACATACTAAAAATAAATAATGGGAGTTATATGGTGCACTACATCTTAACAACTTAAAATGTTCCACATCCAACATACCAAATTTAAAATTGTAACAACCAATCAAACTCCTTCATATATACACATAATTAAATGACTTGGCACCTCTTAGAATAGTTGAAATGGTTTTCTTTTAATGTATAGATAGATGCTAATGGATACTAAATAATGTATAACGAATACTTTATTTGAAATGAAATATGTGAAAGATACATAAAACTAAGTGTAGATGTTTGATGAAACACATCTGAGAGCATTGATCATGTTGACAATTTGATGTTCAGTGTTATATTTATAGTGTTGGGTGAATTTCAGAGTTTGTCCTTCATTGGGAAAAATTGAATGAATGGACCGTTAATACTTAGTGGGAATGCGAAAGAAAAAACATGAAGTATATGAAAAGATCTCGAGTGTATAAATAACATTTACAATCTTAGAAACGACCATAGCATTAAATTTATAATACATCGATACAAAAACATAACATAAGATCGATTCATTATTTCAATTATACAGCAACATGTACCTGTAAAATATATAAAAATCAATATTAATTTCATACTTATCAAAAACAAATACTCTATATAATAAAGATTATATTCACATACTGCAAACTATACTAATTTTTATATAACTCATGACTTGTCACGCACCTCTTTGTAAACCACGTTTCTTGTGGCTCAGATGTATTATGATCTTTATTGCAAATCAATACCTTTAGGCCCTTCCTGGCCGTGACCCTCGACAATGCGACATACAACTCGTCGTTGCTGAATATGTGAGAGGGGAGAGACCGACATTCGAAAGAGGCTGACCTTGACTTTGCTTATCGTTATAGCAAATCACACGAAATAGGAAACAACCTCGTTTCAAAATTAGTTGGGAACTTAAAATTATAAGACGGACTCATCATCATCCTATAAATAAACACTTTTTGTCCTGCATTTAGACCATAAATAATTTTCGCTTCTATAGCATGCTTACCAAGAGTAGTAACTATTAATCTTGTGCCATTGCACAACTTCGAAGCCTACGAAGAATTATGATTATACATCCAACCTCTAAAACAATCATGTGATTTTGCACCCAAAACAATTAATAGTGGTAAGGATTTCCACCAATATCACATAGGTCAGTCCATCTTGGTCATCCATCTTGCTTATGACATCAACACTCAAATATTCCTATGAATCACAAGGCATCAATGACATAACATACTGATCGTTATAATCTACTATATCATTTGTGGGTGTAAGAACATCACGTGCATGGAAATAATGTGGATCAAGATATGGATTAGATATATGCTCAAGTTAGAATGGATCTGTACTTTGGACAAAGGTAGGAATATAATCACTCACTCCTTGAATAAAAATGTCCTATGGCATCTTGATATACATCTCACCGTCATTATCATCGCCGACAACTCCATGACCAACCTGTAGTATCCACTTTGCAAATTCTCCTCTCTCATGAATCTCAGTTGTTGACATACCAGCCTAAAAAACACAAAACACACTTAACATAATATAAAGAAATATACAAATTACTAAAATCAAAATTACCATAAATGAAACAAACATTTAGTTACCTGAAGTTGCATGTTCTTTGTAAGTCTGAGGACCACACACGAATTCCAAATTTTGGATGAGCATATTGTTGCATTAAGAATGTCAGAGCTAGACCCTCCCGGATCCACTATCAGTATATGTTTAAAGTCTCTGCTAAATACAATAACCAAACCACCGAATGGTGTGGCTGGTCGATGCATAAAATCCCTCAAACTCCTATCAAGCGCTTCAAAACAATGCATATTTGTCACTTGAGCCTCGTCCCATAAAATAAGCTTTGTTTCTTTGAGTAGACAGGTTGCATCAGAATCAGGCTTAATCTTACTACATACCGAGTATAAATGGATATTCAATGGTATATTGAATCTTGAATGAGCAGTTCGGACCCTCGGAAGCTGCAATGATATGATATCGATGGAAGCAACTGGAAGAACGTATATCTCTTCTATCTCTCAAAACGGAGCACAAAGTTCTCCAAATATAATATCTCCTCTAGAATCAACAATGAATTGTAATAATGACGTCTTGCTAAGTATGAGTTGATGACCTTTATTCTTCCTATCTTGTATCTGGAAAGCTAAGAACTCCCTCAGAATAAGATTTCGCATCTTTCTCACAATACTTATCTGGTTATCGGTATACCATCCGTCTTCTACATGGACGAAAAATAGTGGATATTGTAAAAGAAGGTAACATCGAAGAAACACACTTATATGCTTCAAGCCCCCATTCCACATCTCAACCATAATATGATTTAGCGCCATCACCCTCTACTATAGTAGTTACTTCTGATGCAGAAGCCAAATTGTAAGTTCGTCCATCTCCCAACGTCATGCAATAAGTCGAAGGCCTACCTCACGGACATTATCAAGGGAGATGTGATCTCTGATCATCTTGTATACTTTTGCATATGGATTGTATTCTTCCACCATGATTTTGATCAATGTTGCAAAAACAGTTTTCGCACCAGCTCCACTGGTTTGGTTACCATAATAATAAAATAAATTATTTACCGTCGAGTATCTATAATTCTAATGGATACTAAATGATTTATACCGAATATTTTTTTAAACCAAATATATAAAATTGAGTGTAGAGGTTTAAGATAACGCATCCGAAAGCATTGATCATGTTTTCAATTCCGTGTTCAGTGTCATATATGTAACGTTGGCAAAATTTTGGAGTTTGTACTTCGTTGGGCAACAATGTTCCAAATTTGTGATCATTTTAGTCACCTATCTTAAAGCAATAAGGACCTTTTCATATTGATTTCATTGTCTATTTTCAACCTATTGAAGTAAATACGAAGATGTTGTTATGCACTAATAATAGAACAATTATATTAACTGAGAACCTACTTGATAAACAACTAATACATGTAGAACATATTTCCAAATTAGTATAGTTCAAAACAATGATCATGAAAAAATCAAAAATAAAATTACAGCATAGCGAGTTAGCGACTATTAATAGACAAAATTCTACACCAAATGCCTCGATTTCTTCTATATAGTAAAGAAAAAGATGCAAATCTATAATCTGTAGACTTAGGAGATTTAATCACCAAAGAGAAATCCCCTTTAATTAATTACTACATGTTGCCACTTAGAATTTCGAACCAATTCAGTTGCTAATTTGCCAGTCAAACTTTCCACAGCTTTTAAAAGGAACCATAAGACACAAATAAATTTTGACACCAAGCAATAATCTTGGCCCTTGATCTCTAGCAACAACACCAATAGCACCTCTATATTGACTCTACTCGACAGTAGCATCAAAATTAACTAAAATGATACCAAGACCCTGAAACAACCAAGCTGCTTCCACAATTGACTATGCAGCACATAAAGATCTTTTACTAACTATATCTATTTTATCCTTAAAATTGTGCATTAATAATCCAACAAAGTAAATTTTCAAAATCATAACAAACTCAATATATATAAAGTGAAATTTATATTCAAAATGTTCCATGTAGTAAATATATAAGATAGAAGGTAATATTTGAATAAATAATGAGTAAAAAGTAGAAAATGTGTTAGAATTCATGTAAATGTTGATATGATGATGATCTTTATTTAATCCAATGCGTAACTTTATTGCTAGTTTTGAAAGTGTTCATTCGTAACTATATACCTAAATAAATATTGATTTCTTTGAGAAATGGAGAAAGTATTGAGTATTTAATAAATGCTCTACTTTTAAATTTTCATTATTTCAATTTATGTCATTTAATAAAAATAATATTTTAATAGATAAATAAGGGATAAATAATTTAATTAATTAATAAAATATTTATATTTGATGTTTATAGATTCATCTTGTCGCGGTGAATCTATATATATGTTCAAAATATTTTTCAGAGTTTTGTAAATAAATATATATGAGATTAAATAAAAATTATATATCGAATCAACATACTAAAAATAAATAATGGGAGTTATATGGCGCACTACATCTTAACAACTTAAAATGTTCCACATCCAACATACCAAATTTAAAATTATAACAACCAATCAAAATCCTTCATATTTTCACATAATTAAATGACTTGGCACCTCTTAGACTGGTTGAAATAGTTTTCTTTTAATGTATAGATAGATTGACAAAGTTTCTCGATAAACAACTTATCTGGATACGATCTACTATATTATTAAGAAAATTATTTATGTTAGTAATAAAAAATGTCTATATTGTTAACGAAATATGCTCTTTTTGTAATATGTAAAAAACGAGAACATAAACGTTTTGATTAATAACATCGATGATTTTCTCTGTAAGTTACTCTAGGCTGTTTGACAAGCGATTAAAATCATGAAAACCAGATTAAAATAAATGTTTTTAGGTGTTTTTAACCAGGTTTAGGTGATTTTGATCGCTTGCTCTGTAGACTTAGGCTATGTTCTCTTCGTTTGAACAGAAATGAACTGATCTGCAGTCAACTATATTCGTCTTTGAACATTAATTACTTTTAAACTATAATAGTAGATAATTTAACACAAAAGGTTATATTGATGTTTATGGACTGGAGTATTGTGAAACATATTGCTCCAAAGTATGGCTCAAGTAATGGATTGTCTGCATGTGGGATTAATTAGCCCAGCCCAATTCTACATGGCCCGTTAGTAGCAATAAACTGACTTGCCCAAATTTGAACGCATGGGCAGTCCAAATACAAAAAAGCTACTCTGTTTCACCCATGGGCATTATTAAGCAATTCTCACCATTTCTCGGCTTCATCTTAAGCTCTGTTTAGGAAAAGATTATCACCAATTTATCGGTAGACATTTAAGTAATGTTTTTATTATTAAAAATAATCGAAATTGATAAAGTTTAAATGATTTGATAAACTTGTCCAGGAAGCTTATCATAAAAATAAGCTAGCTGATTTGTTTTTACATACCATATTTAATAAATTAGCTAGCTAATCAGCTAATCGATTTAGGCTCTGTTTAGCAAAACTAGTTGATAAGATAGCTGGTAGCTGATAAGGTAGCTGATAGTTGATTGGGTAGCTGATAAGCTAGTTGATTTTTATAAAAGTGTTTAGTAAACCAATTTGCTGATAAACTAACTGATTTGCTAAATATGGTATGTAAAAACAAATTAGCTAGCTTATTTTTTTTGATAAGCTTCATGTACAAGCTTATCGAATAAAGCTTATTACTTAAAATAAGCTCATCGAAATGATAAGTTTAATAATTTTATGTTTGTGCTAAACAGAGTCTTACTAAACACTTTTATAAAAATTAACTAGCTTATCAACTATTCAATCAGCTAATTTTGCTAAACAGAGCCTTAAAATTAGATTGTTGATAGCCTGATACTCTTCTAGAACTTCATACATTAGTTGACGTGTAATTTTATATTAAAAGTTAAAGTAATTGGAAGTATAAGAAAGGTGGTTAATATCCTCTTATTTATTATTTACTCCGCCGTCTTAAACATTTTCATTTTATCATTTTATCCTAATTTCCCTTTCCGACTTTGATAGTTGGATTTTATCCTCACTTGGCTAAAAAAAACTCCAAATATTCATTTTTTAAATTTATTCTTTAATTTAGTCATTTAAATAGATCAACTTTCTGTGTTATCAAGTCATTATTAATTTGTATTCATTTTTTTCTTTAAATATATCCAATACGTTAATTTACTTAATTTTTTTTATTAAGGGAAATGCATTTTGAAAATCCGCTTGTTTGAAAATTTACTTCTCATATTTTGAATTTGTATGACATCTTGTCATTATGAATTGATTAAATCTTATACTCCCTCCATTCCATTAGAAACTTTCTATTTTTCCATTTTAAGTGTTCTATTAAAAACTTTCAATTTACTTTTATGGAAATCTATTATCCCCATTATTAATATTTTAGTCACTCTCTTTCATACTTTATCAATTCTTTCTTACTTTTTAGGGTAAAATCCATTTTTGGTACTCCAGTGTGAGGCATTTCCGATTTTGGTACTCCAGAGTGACCGCGTCCAATTTAGGTACTAATTATTAATAACTATTTACAATTAAAGTACTAATCGTAAATTGGATGGTGGGTGTGCAAATCAGTACCAAGTTACAATTAACATAATCCCAATTTCACGTGAATTTGATCAATTGAAAGTTGATTGAAACATAATTGATGAAAAAGCCTAATAAAAGAATATGACGTGGAAAAATTTGATGCTTGTGAATGGGACAAAGTTCACGATATCTTGCGAACAGTCAATTTTCTATGTTTATCTTTCGGCGCTTGACATTCGCTTGCATGTGAATGCAAAGGCGCATCTCATAAATTCAATTAGTACCTTAATTGAAAATAGTTATTGATAATTAGTACCTAAATTGGACGCAATCACTCTGGAGTACCAAAATCAGAAATGTCTCACACTAGAGTACCAAAAATGAATTTTACCCTACTTTTTACCATACACTTATTACTTTATCTATATAAACTATTTTTTAATTAAACTTTTTAAAAATTGTGCAAAAAGTAAATAGCAAGAGATCTATGGAATTGAGGGAGTATTCATTTAATTCCAGACAACTTTAGGAAAGAAATTAACTGAGATTTCACATTTGCAGGTCCGATTGACTTTTGAGGAACATAACAAGCTGGAAGCCCAATTAACTATGAAGGAGATTAAGGATGCTGTTTGGGCCACCCATCCAACAAAGGCGCCAGGCCCAGATGGCTTGCAGGGATTTTTTTACCAACATAGATGGTCAACAGTTGGCCCTTCTGTGATCCGTTTTGTCCAGCAAGCGTTTACCTTGGGCTATTTTGATTCGAGTATGTGCGAGGCGTTTGTTTGCTTTGTGCCTTGCCTCTTCAACAAAACTCATTCGATTCGATTCGATTCGATTCGATTAGCTTATATTTTATACTACAATTCGATTCGATTCAATTCGATTCGATTCAAGAATTTCATTTGAAGAACGAGCCTTATTCCTAAGATACAAAATCCTAGCCGCATTTCTGAATTCCGACCCATATCTCTGTGTAATGTACTCTATAAATTTCGTACGAAATGCATTACCATGAGATTAAAAAGTTTTATGCCAGAATTGATATCTCTATGCCAGTCGAGTTTCATTAGTGGGCGGAGTACTCAAGACAATATTTTTGTCTTGCTAGAAATACTACATTCCCTCAGGTCGAAGAAAAAGAACCAGACGGGGTGTATGGTTATGAAATTGGACTTGGAAAAAACGTATGATTGAGTTAGTTGGACCTTTCAAGAGACTTTAGAGGCTTTTAATTTTCCGAGCAATTTGATTCGCATCATTATGTTTTATGTAAGAGGAGCAAAATCCTAGATTTTATGGAATGGCGAGCCTTTAGAAGCCATTACTCATACTTGTGGACTACGACAAGGAGATCCACTCTCCCCGTATCTCTTTGTTTTGTGTATCGAGAGACTCTCGTATTTGATCAATGAGAAGGTGGAAAATAAAAGGTGGCTGCCTATTAAACCTTGCCTAAATGGACCTGCTTTTTCACATATTTGCTGATGATCTGATACTTTTGGGTAAAGCAACAGTACAAAATGCGAGGGTAATTAAACAAGTGATTGATTTGTTTTGTGAGAAGACGGGCCTAAATCTGAACCTGGCCAAATCGAAAGTCTTTTTTTCAAAGTCGAATGGAGCAGGTCTGATGGTGCTATTACAAGCATCTTGGGCTTCGGTCAGACGCTAATTCTGGGGAGGTATCTCGGTGTCTTCTTGCAACATGGGATAATGTCGAGAGCTGATTCTGGAAAATTAATAGACAAAGTTCTGGCGAAATATGTGGGTTGGAAGAAACGCTTCCTATCAACAGCGGGTAGGGTAACACTGATTCAGTTAGTAACTTCAGCGATTCCAATCTATAATATGCAATCAATCTGGCTTCCAGAACACATTTGTAATAGGCTGGATAAAATGAACAGAGATTTTCCAGGGTCAAATGATATTGACAAGAGGAAAACACATCTCGTAGGATGGAAGAAAGTAGTCCAACCTAAAAAAAGAGGCTTGGGTATCCGTGAGGCTAGGCTAAACAATGAAGCGATGCTTGCTAAAATTGTTCGGAAGGTGTTGAAACAAGAAAGGTCTATTTGGATGGATTTAGTGCAATCCAAGTATCTTAAAGGACAAAGCATTCTGCATTATACGACAAGAAGTGGTGATAGCCCAATGTGGAAGGGCGTGCTTGAGAGCTGCCGGGGAACTTAAAGCAAGCTTTAGGTGGAAAATTGGCAATGGTCAATCAATCCGTTTATAGCAGGATACTTGGTTTAAGGAATCTGGATTGGATATTGGTGTGCATTCTGTTGATGAACGAGACTTGAATATCACTCTTAGTCAGGTACTTAATATGAATGGATATTGGGATTTCTCGGTTCTAAGAACAACTGTTCCACATGATTTAATAGATGAGCTAAATTCTGCACATATATTTTTGAATGAGGAACCTGACTGCATCTTGTGGAATGAAATGGCTTCAGGGGTGTTCACTTGCCAGTCAGCCTATCATACACTCCGGCGCAGGCAAGGTACAATAGCTCCCAGAAGAACAGACTAGAAATGCATCTGGCAAAGCAAATTAACCAACAAGATGAAGCACTTCCTTTGGTTGGTCATTCAGGATAGATTGAACACGAATTCCCTTCGTTTTAAATGTCAAATGGCAACTGAGTCTACTTGTTTTCAGTGCAATGATGCAGCTGAAACCACTTTGCATATTCTTAGGTACTGTAGTACATCACAAAATATTTGGAAGGCAAATTTTACCAGCAGATGGGCTATACAAAGTTTAACTCACTTTGTGATGATACCTGGTTTAAAGCCAATCTGTGGTGTCACTTCGAAACTCGGCTTAATACGGATGCTTGCTGGCTCGCTATCTTCACAGCGACTACATGGACACTGTGGAAATCGCAGAATTCGAGTGTGTTTAGAGGCAAACCAGAAAGCAAATTGCGGAATCTCTTTCTGTTGCGTATAGTTCTTTAAACTAATCACTTAACAACAATGATCAATCAACTCAATCCACAGTAAAACAACAACGAATGTTCCACCAATAGTCGTAACAACAATCACACAAACAATCGAACAAGAATCAATCAAATACTCAGAAACAAATCAAAACACGGTGATTTATGTGGTTCGGCAAATGCCTACATTCACGGGGGTAACCGGAGATTCTTTTATTGATCAATCAAACGACAATGATACAACAAAGCTTCAACAATGTAGATTTACAGAGAATTGAATCAGAAAACAGAGATGAACAGAAACGAGAGGAAGAAGATGAAGGCAGTTATTTCTGTTATGGAAGAAATCGTTATTTGCTACAGTAAAGACGCAAAATCCTTTATACTCCGTCTTCCCGCCTTATGACGTCAAACCACGCCACACCAGCCAATCAGGAAACGACATCTCACCAAGCTTAAGTGAAAAACACGCTTTCTCCCAGCTTATCACGTTTTATTCCTTCTTACAACTTAACACAGAACATTCTTGTTACTGTAAATGTTGCTGTAACCGTTGCTGCAACACTCCTTCATTTCTTCAAGTTTTCTTCTCACTGAATTCAATCTATCTCCACAAATCTCCACCTTAGATTGAATTCATCTCTAGCACTCCAAAACACTCCTAAGGTTGGAGCACTCCCTTCTGCACTTTAATCAACAATGAACAAAGCTGAAACTTAGTAATAGGTAATGCCTTTGTCGGACTATCTGCCATATTCTCAGAAGTATGTATCTTCTCCACCTTAATGCTTCCTTCAGCTATCACATCTCTGATGTAGTACAGTCTCACATCAATGTGTTTTGTTCTCTCATGATACACTTGATGTTTTACCAACTGCAATGCACTTTGATTGTGACAATAGATAGTAACAAACTCTGACTGATTCCCAGTTCCTCAAACAATCTTTTCAACCATGAAGCTTCCTTTACTGCTTTTGTCAAAGCTATAAACTGTGCTTATGTGGTTGAGAGAGAAACAACATGTTGTTGAGAACTCTTCCAGCTTATTACAGTTCCATACAATTGCTAATTGCATTGCATGGGTGATATTTACTTATTTTAACCAAAAAAATAAAAGTGGGATCTTATTACTTTTTCATATGATCCTATCCTTGGAGGCCAACATGTGCCAATCTTTTCATTCTCTAGATTTTTGCAGCCTTGGTTACTTTGTTTCTTTAATAGTGAACTGAACAAGATAGATAAATCCATTTCTTCTTACAAGAAAAGATAAAGTCATTAATAAAGCTAATGTTGTCTCTTTAATTTATCCTTCGTAATTCTTTGCTTTCCTTGCTCACCAAATCAGTGTCCCATCCCATCCATCTCCATCTTTAATCTAAAGTCTAAACCCCACCTTCAAACCATTCCCAATTCTTTAAACTCTGTCACACCCCACCACTTCACCACTTTTAAGTATGACAAAACATGGCGTTGTAACACACTTCTACAAAGTACGTATTTGCTAAAATTTATGCACCACAATAGCTGCCTTTGTAATATAATGTCATGTTTTATAGATATATTCTATCCGTTCTCTAAATCTTTATACATTTTATTTTTCAAGTGATCATACTGATCATAACTATTCATTACCACAGTTTTTGAAATAGCTTGAGATTTAATTTTTTAAGTTCAATTCATTACTCTATAGTAGGAAATATTTCGCTTTGAGATTCGGTGGATCATATAAAGAAATATAATCCACTATAAATTTACATATGCATCTTGCTCAATTTCCGTTGTAACTCTTAATTATATTTGTTGTATATATGTATCATTAACTCGTGTTGGAATAATACTGATGCACACAACACTACAACAATTGTCAAAACTAGAACCAAATCCCAATTATTACATTTTCAATAATGAATAAAAGATCATACTTTTGCACTCAAATGTAAAAACATACTACTTCAATAAAGTTTTATTTGTGAGTAAAAGTAATTGTTAGACTATCATCATATATCTATGATTACAAAAAAGGGAAAACTAACTGCAATAGTATGAATATTCCCATGCAAAATTTAGCATCAGCATCTAGTCATCAAGTCTCTTTTTAGAACAATAGTAGTATATTTGGTATATCTGTTATTGGAGTTGAATGTCTGCAGGTCAATTAATTAATTAGCAGTAAAGAAAAGTGGTGTGGAATCTCTTTGCAGTTTCCCTTCAGAAACTCTAACTTTGCTCATCTTGTTTTCACACCAATGCAACTGCTCCCCATTCAACTCTACCATTCTCAACACTCTTGACACCACTTTCAGGTCTATCAGTGCCATCAATATCTCCAACTCTTCATCCTTCCTAAGATTCCTCTTTCTCAGGCAGTTTCCGGACCGTCGAATTTCCTTTAGCTTTGCCTTTTTCTGCAGAATTTTGTGTTTAGTAACAATGTTCTAGTTGTTTCTTTGCCAGGGTAAGAAAATTAGCTGACTGATGGTTTTTTGAACACTAGAGGTATCACTGGTGCACCCTCACACGTAGCATGTGAACTCCACACATGGTTTATTATATTAAAAAGAGTATTAGTGGTTACCCGTAACATTTAAAAAGGACTGAATAAGATAGGTAAAAATGTTGAAACAAGACTATGTCAGTTACAAAAAGCCCAAGTATTTATGGATCTATTACACAAAGAACCTCAAATTTAGAAAATCATGCAGTCGGCCGGCCCCTTCCTCAAACGAAAGCTGATAAAAACATATTACAAATTGACAAAATATTCGAGAATGTAAAATGAATATTGAATGTTCCACTTCGTTGACGGTGTTTTAGTAGTATCAAAGAGACGAAGGTAGGACATTACATTGAAATAACATCTGAGAACACTACTATTGTGCATGATTCATAAAGTATTAACACAGGAAGTAGGGAGCGAACTTGCGTGATGATAAGTGGGTTTGTTTCATGTAGCCAAATTGTGAAAATTAAGAAATTAAATGAGATTGTTAGTAAAATTTTCAACATGTGGGGGGTGAAAATGTAAATAGTTCACACTGGAGGGTATACTTGTGCAATTTACCCAAGTTATTACCTGTTTGTTCACTTTCTTTAGCAATAGGAGAAGAATAGCATCAGCTGAACCTTTTTTCTTTTTTGTGAAGAAGTCTTTCAAAATCTGGCAGTGAGTTTTCTTATCTTGTTTGAGGAAATTCATGAATGTCCTTATTGAATCTTCCATTATCTGAAGGAATGAATTTGATGGGATTCTTGATCCACGCCCTTCCTCTTTGTTTTCATCATCATCCGAATCTACAACAATTAACAGGACTTGTTAAAGTCGTACACATGTCTATCTCACAATAATACGACTTTTTTATAGTTTCGGGTGACAAAGTCCATTAATCAATCAATACCATCATAAAGTAGTTCATATCATTAACCATATATGATGTATAGATCTAGACCGGGTTTAGGTAATAATTCTGGATGTACCTCGATATTCTGGGACCTGGAGCAATTTCGGAGCCATGTGTCTTATCCTGGCGTAGATTTCTGGTCTTCGCCCGTACTCATAAGGCTCATTCTCAACGTACCGTTGCAGGTGAACTTGGAACTGCTGAAATTGCTGCGCTACGTACGCAGGGCATCCTGGATCAAATTCTCGACGGGAGGCTCTAAGGCGCTGGAAGTACTTGTAGTTCCAGTTTAAAGCTTCCCAAGTCAAGCAAATTTGTGCTACGTAAGCAGATTCAAGTTCATGATAAGGATTATGCGCAGATGATTGTTTCGGCTTCAGGCTGAAAACAATTCTTTCTGATATCGACCTTGGACATGCTTGTATTGATCTCAACGACTCTGGACCATGATTAAAAGATCGAGGTTGTTAGAGAATTATATAAATGAATAGATTGAACACCTTTTGCTAGTTCGAACGGTTAGATATATAACGTGGAATTGTACGGTTTATAAAACGTACCTGTTTCTTGGAGCTTTTGGACACTGATTCGATCCAGGTACAACATTTCTTCATCGTACTTTTGGAACACTGTGTATGATTCCCAGTTGGGACAGCTTCGTCGCGATGATGAAGAAAATGGATCTTCTGTGCCGGAGTCTCTGCAGTAGATAGAACTTCTCCATTCGGATGAATCTTTAGAAGTTGATCCTATTGTGAAATTGTCTCTGGAAGTCTCATACTCGTCTCGTTCTTGCACCAACTTCTTGCCGCGTGCTCTGTCTAGTTGAAACACCAGGAAATCCTCTTCTTTCTTGGCATTAAGCTCGAACTTTTGCTGGTTTTCAACAACTTGTATTTCCGGTTGCTCTGTCAAAACTGCAATAGTAAACACTAAGTCTCAATTTACACAAGTATCAAATAATGGAGTAACAAAAGAAAGGCATGATATTTTGACTTATATAACCTTCATGAGTGTCAAGATCAGGTCCTGAGTCTTGAGTAGTACCAAAACTTGATGTGGGGTCATTTTGGTTTTCATCAGAATCATAATATGAATCAGAATCTTGGGGTTGAATCTCTTCCTCAACAACCTCTTCATAACTAGATTCTGTAGCTGGAGTGCTGTAGCATGTTCCTCCACTTTCGTCATCTTCGGTTAATTCTTCTTCGTCTAGTAGCTCATCTGAGTCATCTCCAATTTCATCCGAGTCGTCTCCAATCTCATCCGAGTCATCTCGAATCTCATCTGAATCCTCTCCAATTTCATCGGAGTTGTCTCCGAGTTCTGTTTCATGATCTCCAGGAATTAGGCCTGCCAATAGATCAGTCCTTTCTTCCATGGTCGGGACATGATAGTACTTGTTCTCGTGTTCGATTTCCTCATCAGAGAAAACGTCGAATTCCTCATATCCATCTTGGTTCCTACAAAAACAGAAAGAAAAATTCATTAAGACTAATAATATATAGAAGGCCATGATTATGAATTATGAACATAAGTGTTTGAACAACCTTTGGTAAAATGGACTTCCTCCAAGAAAGATGAACAACTTGGCAAGGAAAATGGAAGTGAAATGGAAGAAGATGAAGAGAAGCAAGAAAGAGCTGGATAGATTATAGAAAAGCCTAAGAATAGTGACTTTTGAATCACATTGGAGCATTTTCTTAATCCTTAAGAGTTTCTCTAGCTAACATGAAAGCAATTCAAAGTGGCACTACTACAAAAGTAAAGAGAGCTTTAGTTGCTTTTGTAATCTTTTTTTTGGGTAGCAAAGATAGTCATCTGGGTTGGTGTGAGAAAGACCAAAGTGTCCTTTGTGCCTTAAGTAGATTCTAAGCAAATTACCATTCTGCTAGACCAGAAGAACTGATTCTTGGCTCTTGAGTAAGAAAGTTGAGTACTTGGAACTAAATCATGAACAAAATCTTATTATAGCTATCCCATGATTATATATTCAAAATAGTGTATTTAATCTAGATGTGGTATAAAAACGGATCTTCAAAGTAAAAGTGGTGTTGAGCGGTGGTGAGCTTTATGAGTGGTGAGGTGAGCTAGAGTGGCAGTACTAGAATAGTTCGTCAATGTCCTAGAGATCGTCAATGTACTATGCTCTGAGATTGACCTGTATAGAAGAGGGAAGGGGTTAGACCATTTTGGGCCGGTTTGCCTTAGGCAAACCGGGCTAAGATTCAACTAGTTTGGTCGGTCGTTCAAGCTAGGGCTCGGATCTACAAACTTAGAGAGTGAAATATTGCGAAATACTGCACTCCTATTTATAGGCAAAAGCCCAAGGGACAAGACCCTAGTTAATCAGAGGTTGGTCAACCCTATCAGCTTGTGACACGTGGTGCCGGGGTGTAGTGGCGCGTTTAGGTCACGTGGTTCTATCATCTTACGTCATAGGGGACCCACTACGACGGGAGCTCGGACCTCGTAGAGGTTGACACCCGGGGTCAGTCTAGATTTTTGAGATGTGAGATGCCATATCTAGACATGAAAGGTCGATCTCCTTGCACTACAAAAATACTGGTCTGTAGCGACGGATCTATCCGTCGCTACAGAACAGCGATCCGTCGTCCTAGCTCTGGCGACGGATAACAATGTCGTCGCCCCACTGGAGCTGTGGCCCAATTCACGACGGATTATCGTGTTTGACTTTTTTTTTTTATTTTTTAAAAAATCGATTATTGGCGACGGATAGATTCTATCCATCGCTACATCGGGCGACAGATAGATTCTATCCGTCGCTAATGTAGCGACGGATAGAATCTATCTGTCGCCCGATGTAGCGATGGAATTCTATCCGTCGCTAAACTGGGCGACGAATAGATTCTATTTGTCGCCCAATGTATTAATGGAATTAGTGACGGAATCTCAAATTCCAGATTCCGTCACAAAATATTTTTTTTTTAAATTTTGTTTTTTTAATATTAATCCCTGTTTTTCGTATTTCACCTATTTAATCAATATAATGCTCGATAATAAATCAATTATACGGAAAATGTTTCAATAAATGATAAATAAAAAATGTAATATCCGAATAAGTCTAAATTATCCGAACAAGTCTAAATATAATATATCCGAACGTACATAGTACATATACATAACTAGCTACCAGACGGGGGTGGTGTCATAACGGGACATGAAAGCCTCCATCTCAGAATCAAGGTGCTCGTTGTCCTCCCTTCGCTCTTCGCCGCTCCATCTCCTCCCTTTGTTCTCTGTCATACGCTCCATCTTCGAAGTTAGCCGTGCAACATGTTCTGCGACCTGCGACTGCACCATATCCGAGACCTGGGTCTGTGTGAAAACCGGACGTCTAGACTGCTGGGATGATGATGAGGAGCACCCCGAATTAGCCAAGCTCAAACCGAGGCTCCCGAGTCCATATATTCGTCCTTTGCTGTCCGGTTTATTGACCTCTAAGAAGATGTTGTCAACTTGTTCAGTTGACAGCACATCACCCGTCTCTTCCTCCTGCCTCGCTACCTGAGCATCAACCCCAGCCTGAAATCGTAAATTGCAGATATCATGATCAGTTACTCTTTTTCAAAAATAACTTGTAATAGTGTACAAATATGAACTTTAAGCAACATAAACATACCGCAATACACTCGGCCCGGGCAAAAAATTTTTTTTGGTACACTATAATGTTACAGTGCCACTTTGGGTACGCTACATCGACATCGTCCAATTTGGGTACACTTTAATAACAACCCGTCCAATTGAGGTACGATTTTCAATTTTCGACCATTCAATTTTCGGCCAATTGACCCTATTTTGACTATTTTCGGACACGTGTCACTCCCAGATTAAATCTGGGTTCAAAATTTAAAAAAAAAGGAAAAATAATTTTAAAAATTCTAAAAAAAATTTTAAAATTAGAAAAATTATATTTCCAAATAAAAAAAATTTTAAAAAATAATTTCAAAATATGTTTTTAATTTTTCTAATATATTTCCAAATAAAAAAAATAAAAAATATATTTCCAAATAAAAAAATTAATTTCCAAATAAAAAAAAATATTTTCAAAATATGTTTTTAATTTCAGACCAAACACACAAAGTCAGACCAAACTTCAGCTGGAAGAATAATTTTACTAACTTATTAACTGTTAGAATAAGCTTTAGATTTTGATAGGTAACAATGCATGTTCTATTTAGTTCATCAAGTAAAAAGTACTCTTAATCCATAGGCTTTAGAAGGGACATTGTAAGAGAAGAAATATACTTAGACTGATATAGTAGTTACTTGGGAATATAGTAGTTCATCAAGTAGAAAGTACTCTTAAAAACATATTTTGAAAATATTTTTTTTTATTTGGAAATTATTTTTTTTATTTGGAAATATATTTTTTTATTTTTTTATTTGGAAATATATTAGAAAATTTAAAAACATATTTCGAAATTATTTTTTTTAATTTTTCTTTTTTTTATTTGGAAATATATTTTTTCAAATTTTAAAATTATTTTTATAATTTTTAAAATTATTTTTCATTTTTTTAAAAAAATTTTGAATCCAGATTTAATCTGGGAGTGACACGTGTCCGAGAATAGTCAAAATAGGGTCAATTGGCCGGAAAATTGGACGACTGGCCGGAAAATTGAAAATCGTACCTCAATTGGACGGGTTGTTATTAAAGTGTACCCAAATTGGACGATATCGATGTAGCGTACCCAAAGTGGCGTTGTAACATTATAGTGTACCAAAATTTTTTTTTTGCCGACTCGGCTTGGGAGTCAGTCCATACCCCGCCCTTCTGCTTGGCCTTCTTGAAGATGTCATACTTGGATTTCACCTCCCCCGTGACATCTGAACAACATATATAGTCAACAATTTATCATCTCACAAGTAATAGAGCAGAGACACAATACATACACGTAATGCTAGATTGAAAAAAAACATATATATATACTTACTGATTGGTAATAATCAGTGAGAGTAGATCGCCTCCCAAGGTGGTGAACGGCCCTTCCTGTTGTATCAGACTGAGACGCCCGGTTCTGTTTGTTGATGTAGGCATTATTCTCGACATCAATTCGGCCCAGTAGGCATCCCAAAGGGCCCACTCCTCTGCATCAACCTGTGGAAGCATTGGGCCATTCCAATCCCGAATGGCTTTCCAAGTATGGACCATATCCCAAGATGATTTAGATCCCATAGCCTCAAACACGCCAGATCTGGGATCAATCATTGGGAATGAAGTACTCCTTCTACATTCCCAATTTCATACAACATCCAAAGTCAATATATATAACGTCACCATGTTACATCAATTTAATAAGATACAACAACATAACAGATATGGTGACTAACATATCACCCAAATAAAGTGGCTAACATACCATTCACATATAGTGGCTAACATACCACTCACATTGTCCTAAATTTTACTAACACAATGGTGACTAACATATCACCCAAATAAAGTGGCTAACATACCACTCACATACAGTGCTAACATACCACTCATATTAAAACGATTATAATAATAAATAAAGGAATGTCATATTTTAACTTACCCGCAGCTCATCAAAGTACTCGGCCCTCATGCGGTCCGAGATGTGAGACCAACACTCACTACCCTGCCCCGGTGGCTCTCTCCTACTCCGAAAGATGTCGCCTAGTTTGTTGTGGACCTCCCAAGGCCATAAACTGTTGTCAAATGTATAAGATACAAGAAACAAATATTTATTACTTTAGTACAACAATTTATACTTGTCAACTATCATAAGTTATGTTTTACATATTTAAGAAGAATGTCTACTACTTACTTGGCAGGACCAAGAGGAAAAATCACAGGCAACCCGTCCCATGTAACGTTTGGATTCTATGCATCCCACTCGAGCTAGGGACAATCGTCCTCCTCCTCCAGTCTATGTCCGGATCGACCAGAGCCCTCGCTTATGATCGGTGGTGGGGTCTCAGAACTGAGACTGTCCGCCTGACTACCAGAGCCCTCACCCCCTCTGACCATGTCCCCGACCCAGCACCATCATGTGGCTGGCTGCGTGGGGGGGGGGGGGGGGGGGATAGGTGCGTGGTCTCTGTCGTGGCATCTGCAAAAACATGTAACAAATACAATAAAATGTGTAGTACGAGTTATAATACAGAACAAATTATAAATAACACAAGTAACCATTTTTCATGCAGAACAGAAATACTCAAGTGTTATCAACTACTAACTAGTTATAATACACATAATATACCGTTATCGCTGTCCTCTAAGTCTACATATTGGTCCTCGTGCAGATCAAACAACTCATCATCTGCTTCTATGGGATTTTCTTCTTGTTTATCGACATCCTCATGTTGGTACATCCATGAACGGTCGAAATTCATTAGATACTTTCGTAACCTGACACGTTCCAATTGATTAGATCGTATTTAATTTATTAGATCGATTCCAATTCTGCCAAGATTGTAGAGATTAATTGTTAATTATTATACGTTCCTTATAATTTCATGATTAATTATTAAGTGTTCGATATGTTACAAAATTTTCCATGTATTTTAACCATTTCAACCACTTACTACGAGTTATAAATTATAAATTACACGTTAATATAATCAACAAATGGTCTCAAAACACTTAACTAAATCCTCGTTATCTAGTACATATACGAATTTATGAAATCAAAACTACTTAACATTATACTAATTAACAATCTAAGTGATAGCAATCTCAAAGTTAATTTACTAAATCTTAACATTATACTAATTAACTAGTAATACTAATTTGATATATATACTTAACATTAAACTAGTCGAAATTAACAAAATTCCCAAATTTGTCAAAAAATTAGGGTTTCAAAACACTAATCGTAATACATATACAAAAACATCAAACATGAAAATAAAGCTTAATCAATTAAACATCAAACATGAAAATCAAGCTTAATCAATCAAACATCAAACAATAAATCAATTTCACTACAAAATCAATCAATTGACAAACCCCAAGCTTAACCCACTACTTCATATAACACATACTAGCTACCATAATTGTTTACAAACATACAATTGATCCAAATTATCAAAAATTTCAAATTTAGAATAGTTAGGGTTTAGCCTAATACCTCAAATTCCGGTAAAAATAGCCGAAGAAGGATGAAATTGATCGACCACCCAAGCTCCTTGTCCCACGAGCTTCGAATTGATACCAAGATTGCCGGAACGACGGATTATTGGACGGAAAAGCTGAAGAGGCGGAAGAAATGGAGGAAAGTGAAGCAAAATCGGAAATGGAGAATTGGGCCTGCTTCCCGTAATTTAACCTTGTTTAGCGATCCGTCTATCCGTCGCTAGCTATCCGTCGCTAGGGCCGACGGATAGTTTATCCGTCGGACAAAATTAGTTTTTTATTTATATTTTTTTAAATGTAGCGACGGATAATTTCCCCGTCGCTATTTTTACTTTTTAATAAAATTTTAAATAATTTTTGATTTTTTTAAAAATTAAAATAAAAGTCAACTGTTTAGTGACGGATAATTTTATCCGTCGCTAAATTTTCGACGGATAAAATTATCCGTCACTCCGTAGCGATGGATAAAATTTATCCGTCGCTACCCTAGCGATCCATCACCCCTTTCCATCGTTTTTTCAGTAATTTCTTGTAGTGTTGTCTTTGACATGAATGGGAGGTTTTCTTGTCTTTGAGGCAAAAGGGTGTTCGCCTTGTTTTTGACGTACACGAGGTGGTCTCCTCTGGAAGGGATATGCATGATGGAGTCACCCTAAGTGGCCTTAGTACGATTGATTCCTAGGCCGGACTTATTTGTATATGTAACGCCCCATTCCATTAAGGGCTGAGGTCCGACCCTTTGTGTCGTCACAGTTACTCATGGGTAGCTTTCTGGTGACATGATGGCCCAACTGACATAATATTTCCTGCACACTTTGTCATCACTCGTGCGCGAATCGGGAGACTTTCTAATTGTTCAACATCCTAAGATTGCTATTGAGTAAGCACGCTTAACTATGGAGTTTTTATTAATGAATTTCAGAAAAAGAAGGTGCACCTTGTTGGTATTAGTAGCGTTCTCAATCTCTTTAAACTCTTTAAAACATAGCTTGAAACTTTAGGGCGTTACAATATACAAATGATCATAAAAAAACTAGACTGCAGTTTGATTTTATGTAATGTTGGAATATCAAATACAAATGCCATAAAAAAATCAAAATCATAACGTATCAGTTTTTATAAAAATTTTAGGAAAAAAATAAAATTAAAAAAAGCAAATTGCAGTTTGTAACCGTAACTGCAAATCCTGGTTGCTTGAACCGGTTGGTTATAGAACGGTTGCAGTTGCGCGGTTAAAAACTGCAAGCTACAAATTACTGGTTTTTTTTGTTAATTGTGGTATTAACCACCCGTCGACAGGCTTAGGTAATGGAACTAAGAGCAGATATTTTTTATGGTATATTTGGCACTTGTTGGTTGGGGAAGTTTGTGAAATTTCTAAATTTTTATTATATGATTTTAATAAATTATTTGCTATTATGGTTGATTTAAAGGTAATTTGTGGTCGCAATTGAAGTCGGTTGATCGAAAAAGTCAAAATGGAAAGTTCCAACCTTAACGGAGAGACTAGTAAAATACTACAGTTAAAAAAGAAGCAGGAGCAATATCTAAATGAATACATGATGATGATTTGAAAGTGGATTTAGTTGAGTATTTCACCCAAAACTCAAAGTTGAAGGGTTTTAATCGGCAAAAATATATCATAGCTTCAAGGCATCCTCGCTTTTACTTGCTCTTTTTTCCTAATATTTTACAAATTCATTTATTTTTCTCTGTGAATTTATCTTTTCCTTTTTTTTGAAAAATCAACTAATTGAAGGAGAGCAATTATTGTAAAATGGTGGAAAAATGATTAAGTTAAAGAAAAGAAAACTATACACCACCACCACTACATCTTTTTAAATTTTAATAAATATTGAAGTAGTTCTTTTATTTTTGTATTTTAAAAATTATCTTAAATGTTTTTATTAATTTTTAAAGAATTTTATGATCATTAAAAATATTTTCATTATATTTTTATTTGTTTTGGATATATTATATTTTTTGAAACTTGTTTTTAAGATTTTTTATTATTTTTATTATTACTTTTGAAAGCGTTGGGTCGACATCACACGGGGGCACGATTGAAGCTAGATAGTGCACGTGTAGAACTTCTAGCTGCGCAGGATGCACTGGTCCTTGACCGTTTCGATGTTGGACGGATTGATAGAGTTAAACTTGCTTTGGCAGAGGTAGTCAAATGGAATGAGATTGAGGATTCTCTCATGGCACAAAAGGCAAAAGTTCACTGGTTACGAGTGGGGGATGGAAATAATGCATTCTTTCATGCAATCGTCAAGGATAAGAATCGGAAAGTTGGCCTTAGGAAACTGATTACGACTGAGGGGGCGGTTCTAACGGAGCACAGGGAGATGGAGAATGAGGTCCTCGACTTCTATACAGCTCTGCTTGGTACAAGGTCGACTAGGTTAGAAGGGATTGATGTTGAAGCGTTAAGGAATGGAAAGCAACTTAATCGGCAGGAGAGACTTGGACTTATTCGACAGGTGACTGAGGCGGAGGTTTGGGAGGCGCTCAAGGGTATCGGTGATACAAAAGCCCCAGGCATTGATGGGTTTAATGCTCGGTTCTTCAAAGCTGCGTGGCCGATAATTAAATCAGATGTGCTTGATGCTATCTAAGACTTTTTTGAAAATGGGAGATTGTATAAAGCTGTAAACTGTACCCTAGTCACCCTTATACCGAAATCAGCTGGGGCCTGCACAGTGAAGGAGATGAGACCCATATCGTGCTGCACTACTTTATACAAAATCATCTCCAAAATTCTCACAAATCGATTAAGCAAGGTTATCAACTCTGTGGTGGATGAAAGCCAATCTGCTTTCCTTCCCGGCAATGTGATTCATGATAGTATTCTTTTAGCTAGTGAGTTGGTGCGAGGATATGATAGGAAGAATATCTCCCCACGGTGCATGATTCAAATGGACTTACAGAAAGCATATGATACTGTGGAATGGAGTGCTCTGGAACGAATTATGGATGAACTGGGCTTCCCGGTGTTATTCACGTACTGGATTATGAGATGTGTAAGTTCAGTATCGTATAGATACTCCATCAATGGCGTGCCTTCACGTATCCTCAAGGCGGAAAGAGGTTTGCGCCAAGGTGATCCAATTTCCCGCTACTTTTTGTGATCATGATGGAATACTTGCATAGTCAAGCGTGACCCGGATTTTAACTTCCACCCGAAGTGTGAAAGATTGGATATTGTGAATCTTTGTTTCGCGGATGATCTTCTACTTTTTGTCAGAGGTGATACCCAGTCAGTTTTGATTCTTATGAGCCTATTTAATAAGTTCTCAAGAGTAACTGGGCTTATTGTGAATCACAGCAAATGCCGTATTTATGGTGGGGGGGGGGGGGGGGTAAGCCGTCACCTACTCAATCAACTCCTTGGGATAACTGGATTTGTGGAAGGTCAATTGCCAGTAAAGTATCTTGGAGTGCCGCTTACTACCCGGAAACTGACGGTTCGGTTATGTCAACCTATAAACGACAGAATCACAGGTCGGATAAAGCAATGGAGTTCAAAGCTGCTGAGTTATGCTGGTAAGATGCAACTTATCCAAAGTGTCTTATAGGCTATGAGTAATTACTGGATGCAGGTCTTCCCTATGCCAAAACAGGTGATCAGGCATATTGAAGCGCTATGTCGCTCTTTCCTTTGGAGTGGCACCACAGAAATCACTAACCGAGCCCCTATTGCTTGGGACAAGGTGTGTGATACAAAGAATGCTGGAGGACTTAATCTTACTTCCTTGATCAAGTGGAATGTGTGTACTGTTGCCAAACTACTCTGGAACATCTGTTGCAAAGCGGATAAACTATGGGTAAAGTGGGTCCATAGCTACTATATCAAAGACAGGGAGGTGATGGAGATGGAGGTGGAACTCCCGACGGATGCATCCTGGATACTAAAGGCCATCATGAGAAGCCGTAATTGGGTAAAAAACTCGGCTGTTTGGGCGAGAGTGCGGTGCACTGGAAGTTTGCATACCCATGATTTATATGCGGAGTTGCGAGGTGTTAAAGCTGCTGTACATTGGAAGAAATGGTGGTTTGATAATAAAGCACAAACCTGGGCTTAATTTTGTACCTGGATGGGGCTCAATAAACGACTTGCAACAAAAGATAGGGTACAACGGTGGAACCACACTATCTCAGTGACCTGCGCTTTTTGTCCGGCGGATAAATCGCTGCAGCACCTTTTCTTCGACTGCCCATACTCTAAACTGATTTGGCGACATGTTTTAGCATGGATGGGGATCCAGCGTACTCCACGCGCCTGGGATGAGGAAGTCGATTGGTTGTGTATGCAATTAAGAGGTAATGGCTGGCGCCAGAAGATACTCCGATGTGCTTTCACAGAATCTGTTTATGCCATTTGGATTGCGAGGAATCAAGTGATCTTTAAACAGAAACCTAGAAGCGATAGACTTGATGAACTTATAGTCAATAATGTTATCAATAGATGTTGGCAGGATAGAAAGTTGCGCAAGCATTGTACTCTGCTTATGCTGAACTAGATTATGGTAGTTGTGGGGGTTTATTCTTGTTTACCTAGATCTACAGATCGGTTATGTACTTAACTGTTGGAATGGAATAAAAGTATTTTTCGATTCAAAAAAGAAAAAAAAAGACTATAATCAAAGTATTTGTTGATAAGTTCAAACAATGAGGAATAATGCAACAATGACAGTAAATAATAATCGAACAAACAATGAAGCAAGACCAGAAAGCCAGAGACACAAGATTTAACATGGTTCGACAATGCTTATGTCCACGGAGATCAACCAACAATCTTTATTGATACTTAGGTTACAACCACATGATGTGACAAGAATAATCCCACATAAAGGTAAGAGCAACCTAATATGCTATTCTCCGAAGTATGATCCCTAACTTCCTATCAATCTTCTACTGTTTATATTTTAGTCTGATCTGATCTATGTAACAAACAAGCTCCCTTGACTATATATAGAGAACTCAACTACCAAATCCTACTAGAACAAGAAAACTAATTACTAATCCTTCTGGAACAAGAAAACTAATTTAGGTAACCTTCTTATATAAGGAAACCACCTAGAATTCCTTCTAGAATCAGGAAACTGAATTAGTTAAATGCCTAACTAATTCTCCAACTTTCCATATTCCGGATTTGATTACCACCATTGAGATTTTCATATTTAATTTAGGTCGTTCAATGATCAATATCATTATTGAGCTAACACTCTCATAATCTCACTTTAGCTTAATCAATGATCCCATTAACTGATCTCAACGTATCCCTGAAGTTAGGACACAACCCCGAAAGTATCCACCTGAACTTGTGTAGGTTTCTTTATCAGTATCAACATTGTCCATGCTCCACCGCTGTCCCAAACCATTCTCCCGTGTATCCATGTGCCTGGTGATATCATCCCACGGTTATTGAACACCTCACCTTCAGTAATAGCTCCATCTTCCTCTTCCAGAAGATGTTCTTGCACTTTCGGATGTCTTCTCCCGTTCTCCAAGACATCGTACCAACCAGGAACCAAGCCTATCACCTGAAAAATCATCTTAGGAATCCAACGAACCAAATCACGCGCCAATCGAAGTCTGGACGCGCTGTCATGTGCCATTGCATCATCGTTGCGCTATTTTTCTTCCTGGCACGTGAACGTCACTCGCCAACTTCTTGGAGCGTGTTGCACACGCGCCTGCATCCGTTTTTGCGATTCAGGACTAATTCTTGGTCTATTTTGCGCGATTCTTGCACCCTTTCGACCCAAATCAACTCCTATTCGATCCCAAACTGTAGGAAACTCCTTCACAACTTCCGACGGTCTTCTCTTGACTTCGGTTAAGTTTGAATCCACCATAGAAGACAGATATGAGGTTTTCACCTTGCAAACGGTCTCTAGTTTCTTCCATACACCTTTGGCATGTTCATCGATCTTGCACCTTGTAGACGCCATTGATACAATACTTCCTTCCCCTTCCCATAGACAACGCCAATTGTTAAGTTCAAACAATGAGGAATAATGCAACAGGTGAATTTCTCCTGGCCCCCCTAATAAAATTCATAATAACAGACTAGTCCCTCACATTTGAACAATATCATTTTAGTCCAAAATTAATTTTTTGCGTTGACCGGCAAGAAATTACATTTCCACGTGGAATTTCATTTCACATTTCGCACATTAACCCCTGTAAAGTTTATAAAATTTCAAAATTGACCCAAACTAATTTTACTCTTTCATTTTCATCTTCTTCTTCATCAAACCTTTTGTCACAAACTATTCTTCACCTTCTTCTTCCTCAAGACATTTTTTTTTCTATCCTAACACCTCAACAAGAAATTGGTTAATTTCTTCTTCATCATAACATATTTGTTGAGTTCCCTAATTCTTCTTCCTCTCTAACCCTAAAACTTAATTTTAAAAAAAAAAATTATTTTTTGTATTTCACCATTAATGGAGCTTGAAGCTCCATCAATGGAGTTTTTAAGCTCCATGGTGGAGCTTGGAGCCCGAATTGGGCACGAATGGAGTCCAATACGGGCTTAATTGGTGAGCTCCATTAATGGAGCTCCAACAACACCATCTCGGACAGCTCCATTAATGGAGCTGTCCAAGCTCCATAAAAATGGAGCAGAACAGCTCTCAAGCTCCATTTTTATGGAGCTTGAGCTGCTCCATTAATGGAGCTGTTCAAGCTCCATAAAACGGAGCTTGAGTTGCTCCATTTAATGGAGCTTCTCCACTAATGGAGTTGAAGCTCATTTAATGGAGCTTCAAGCTCCATTAATGGAGAATGGAAAGAAGGAAGAAGAATGAGAGGGTATAATTGCAATTTGTTTTTGGTTGAAATTGAATAAGAAAAAATATATATGGGTTGATTTGGAATCATAACAAACTTTAGGATATAAATTGAGTGTGAATTAAAATAAAAGGGGTCAATTACAATTTATTTATTTTAAATCTGAATATGAAAATAAGTAAAATTATTAAAATTCTTCGCCACGTAGGTATTTATCAGCCACGTAGGATAGAGGCGTTGACTTTTAGACTAAAACGTAATTGATTTATGAAACTTGTCCTGTGGTGTTATTGTTAAAATGCGAGGGACTTTATTGTTAAATTGGTGTTTATTGGGGGGACTTGGTGTAATTTTCTCCAGTAAACAATAATCGAACAAACAATGAACCAAGACCAGAAAGCCAGAGACACAAGATTTAACGTGGTTCGGCAATGCCTACGTCCACGGAGATCAACCAATTACAATCTTTATTGATACTTAGGTTACAACAACACGACGTGACAAGAATAATCCCACATAAAAGATAAGAGCAACCTAATATGCTATTCTCCGAAGTATGATCCCTAACTTCCTATCAATCTTCTACTGTTGATATTTTAGTCTGATCTGATCTATGTAACAAACAAGCTCCCTTGACTATATATAGAGAACTCAACTACCAAATCCTACTAGAACGAGAAAACTAATTACTAATCCTTATGGCACAAGAAAACTAATTTAGGTAACCTTCTTATATAAGGAAAGCACCTAGAATTCCTTCTAGAATCAGGAAACTGAATTAGTTAAATGTCTAACTAATTCTCCAGCTTTCCATATTCCAGATTTGATCACCACCGTTGAGATTTTCATATTTAATCTAGGCCGTTCAATGATCAATATCATTGTTGAGCTAACACTCTCACAATCTCCACCTTTAGCTTAATCATTGATCCCATTAACTGATCTCAACGTATCCCTGAAGTTAGGACACAACCCTGAAAGTATCCACCTGAACTTGTGTAGGTTTCTTTATTAGTATCAACATTGTCCATGCTCCACTGCTGTCCCAAACCATTCTCCCGTGTATCCATGTGCCTGGTGTGGCTGATTATCAATTGACAAGAGATAGAATTCCAAGGAATAGGATTTCAACTGAAGATCCTAATATGGTATACTTTGCATTGCATACAGCTGAGGAGATAGAATGCTATGAACCAGATAGTTACAGCCAAGCTATCAACTGTTCTGAGTAAGACAAGTGGAGCATTGCTATTCAACAGGAGTTGTTATCTTTGGAGAAGAATAACACCTGGGAGATTGTGACTAAACCTAAAGGACAAAGGTTAGTCAGCTTCAAGTGGATATTCAAGAAGAAATTGGGAACTGAGACTGGTGAGAAGATAAGATACAAAGCAAGGCTTGTTGCTAGGGGTTTCACTCAAAGAGAAGGGATAGATTACAATGAAAATTTCTCTCCCGTGGTGAAACATAGTTCTATAAGGATCTTATTGGCCATGGTATCTTAGTTTGGTCTATTTCTACATCAGATGGATGTCACTACAGCGTCTCTACATGGTAGATTGGATGAACAAATCTACATGATTGTATCTGAAGGACTGAATGTGGTTGATAAGGATAGTAAGGCATGTTTACTTCTCAGATCACTGTATGGGTTGAAGCAAAGTCCTAGGCAATGGTACATGAGGTTTGACACTTTCATGATCACTAATGGATTCAGGAGATGTGAATATGATACATGCGTTTACTTCATGGGTGAGAGAGTTGAAGATATGATTTACTTGCTTATATATGTAGATGACATGCTCTTAGCTAGTAAACATATGACTGGGATCACTGAAGTAGAGGAGTTACTCAAGTCTGAGTTTGATATGAAGGATCTAGGAGTGGCAAAGAGGATCTTGGGCATTGATATATGTTTCAAGAAAGATGGTGGAGTCATGCTTAATCAGAAAGCATATCTCATCAAAGTTCTTGAGAGGTTTAACATGAAAGGTGCTAAGATCATGTCAACACCTATAAGTGCAAACATTAAGCTGTCAGATAAGCTGTGTCCTACTGAGGAAGAAGAGATTGAGTACATGAAGAAGGTGCATTTTGCTAGTGCAGTTGAGTCAATTATGCATTCAATGGTGTGTTGCAGACCTGATTTAACTTATGCTATGAGTTCTGTGAGCAGTGAAGGGATTGTTGAGGTATATTGCGGGCTCAGTAGATATGGAATTGCTATTTGAGAAGCAAAACTCAGACATGAAAGCTATCACTGGTTATGTGGATTCAGATTATGCTGCAAATGTTGACACAAGGAAGTCCTTAACAGGTTATGTGTTTACATTGTTTGAACCTGCTGTTAGCTGGAAATCTGCACATCAATCAGTTGTTGCTTTGTCAACTACTGAATCAGAGTTTATTGCAATGTCTGAGGCTGTAAATGAGTCTATATGGCTGAAGGGTATAGTGAATCAGTTTGGAGTGAAGCATGAAACGGTGACTATACATTGTGACAGTCAAAGTGCCATTCACTTGGCCAAACATCAAGCTTACCATGACAGATCAAAGCATATTGATATTAGGTATCATTTTGTCAGAGATTAAGTGGATAAGGGAGGCATAAAGATTCAGAAGATCAAGTCTGAGGAGAATCCAGCAGATGGTTTTACTAAGCCTGTTCCTGTGCATAAATTCAGGTTGTTTCTTAGTTTAATCAGTCTGGTGGATGGAAAGGGTGTATTTTAACCTAAGGAATACTTGAGAATTTTCAGATGTTGAAGCTAGGTGGAGAATTGTGAGTTTAGCTTAAACATCTATTACTGAAGGTGAGGTGTTATTGAACACCTCACCTTCAGTAATAGATGTTTAAGCTAAACTCACATTTGTCAAAGTAACTTTGATTAGTTACGTGTAGGTCAAGAATCACGTAGTTAGAAATTTGGTGACACGGATTAAAAAAAAGATTAATAACTAAAATTACCAACCTAGCAATATTAATTGATCAATCTAAACAACCTAACAAAATTTTTAAATTTTCAGCCAAACTAACTTAATTAACCAACTAAACTTACCACTTTACCTATAGAAATTTAGCAGGATAATTCTCAAATTATCGTTGGATGATATCACATTGACTTGTTTCAAATGAAGTTTGCTAGGATGGTTCACGCGTACGTAATGGGGATGTCTTTCATCAAAGATATAAGTTTGAAACTTATATACGCAATATATATAGACCATGCATATATACAGTATGGTACTTCAGGTGACAGATCATTTAAAGAGTTTGTCATGAGATTATTAACTAAAGTAGTATTAGCTTCGTGTTGGTACAACTAGACTACGATAAGGAAAAACACACTGATCTAAACCTTAATAACGCAAAATTTTTTTAAATGGGGGCAAGATATATATTTAACTTGATATTTTATTTTAAAGCGGTTTTGTACTTTTATTGATAAGGAAAAAAGGAAATCACTAGAATTTTTAGGAACCCGTGTACAATTCAATGGCACTACATCTGCCAAAGCTAACAACCATGATTTCAAAAATACAGAGCCAATATGACTGAACCATTGATGGCGTATGACAAGTTAGTGTTGGAATTTTAGTGAATGAATGAGCTTTTAATTCGTTCGATTAATTGGTCAATGTGCTCCAACACGTCAGAAACAAGCGTTCTGTGTAAGCGTGTATCTCGTTGTTAAAATGAATTGCACTTTGTGTATTAAGTCACTAAAATCGCCAAGTGGTGAAAGAGTGATTAATGTTTTAAGTGTGTTTGATCAATACATGAATGAGTTAAGTCATCTTAAACATGAGGATTCTTAATCGTATGTGCTAAAATTCGGGTTTAAGAGCAAAGTAATCGAAAAGAAAGGAGAAAATGCGATACCGGGAAATATGCTGAGAGCTCACCGTGGGCTCCCATGGAAAGTTTGCTCACCACGGTCGGCTCGAGCAGAAACTTTGTTTCCGCTCACCGATAGCGGTGAGCCCTGTTGGCGACTAAAAAGTCGCAATTTTCTCATAATTTCGAATTTTTTCTTGTTTTTTCATGAATACACTTCCTTTGAGTTGAATAATTGTGTCCCTTTCAATTTGTGTCTATTGAATGAATAATTAACACCTTTAGTTGAAGGAATGATATATAACTCTTGGGAAAGATCACCAAACAAGTATAAATATGTGAATAAGTTCTTCACAAGAACGCACAATACATTCCATACTTGTTATTTCCTCCTGCTCTCCCATGCATCCTTAACACTTAAACTAAGGTTCGAAAGACTCGGCTATCGGAGTGCAACCTAGTCGTTTAAGAGAGGTTTTATCCTGGGAGACTGTTGCAACTAACCCGTGTGCACCATAGTGGGGCAATAAAGTCTTAAGGAGAGATAGTCCAACTATCGACTCTTCTCGACCCTGTTATTTATCTTCTCTACTTCATCTCCTGTTAATTACCTACTCCCTCCGTCCCGCAGAACTCCATACATTTACCATTTTTAGCCGTCCCACAGAACTTCATACATTACTAAAAAAGGAAGCTACCCCACACCCAACAAATAATAAACAATTTCAATTTTACACTCAAATTACACAATTTGCCATTAAAAGTACACTTCCCACTTTTTCTATATTCTATCATTACTTTAACTTTTCACATAAAACTGCGCGCTAACCCTAATGTATGAAGTTCTCCGGGACGGAGGGAGTACTACATTTCCTACAATTAAGATCAGGGAAGTACTTTAAGCTTTCATCCATATGCGGTAAGATATGATGTTTGCTTCCAAGCTTACTTGCCGTTGTTCTAGCAACCAAGTATTGTACCCTAAAATCCGTGAGATGCCCCTCATGTCGAAAATACAGAGATTATGCAACCACTATCTTCAAAAGCATAAGCACATATGAACACAAAGGACTCTAGTTCCAGAGAACTCAAGCAACAACTTTGCGAAGAAACGAGTAGAAGAGACGATTGAACAAATTTAACTCTGTTTCATAAATTGAAGAATGATCTGAATTACAAAGAAAACTCCATTGATGATAATAATGGAGAAGCAGAAGAATCGATAAATGAAAAGTACTAAAAATACAAGAGAAAGCAGCATATATAACTAAATGTCAAACTGCCGTTGTACAAACCATAAAACCAAACGTACAACTGCCTAAAGTTGCATTATTATTTAATGTAGAAAACGTACTAAAGAAACGCATTTTAAGACAAACACGCTGAGACTATAAGTTGAGATGTGTTATTCTTTTTTTTTTGGAACGAGAATATATTATCAAACTCCAAAAACAGTACAAAGCAGAAGGCGATCGGAGATCCAGCCTAGGATACGAATAAAACAGTAAGACTATGCTATCATGAGACTCCCAATATGGGGTCGTAGTCTAGGTACCATCCAAGACCTATGAATAATGACTGTAATAATCTGTTGTGCAACATTTACTGGCCTATCATTAGAAGCAAAACACATGTTATTCCTATGTTTCCACACCTCGTAAATGGTTTCAATAAAAGCCAATTTGAGGAGCCGCTTCTTCCAATGCTTTCCTTTTGTTTGGCGTAGAATCCATACAATCTCCGTCGTCCATGTCCCTGGGGTATGCGGCATATCCAACCAGTGCAGCACCTCCGTCCAGATTTGTTTCGATTCATTGCATTGGAAGAGAAGATGATCTCGTGTCTCAATCTCTGTACAAAAACAACATTTATCCGAATCCAACAAGCCAAAGCGAAGGAGCTCTTCGTAAATGGCCGTCGTGGCATGCCATCCATGTGACTATGCGTGCTCTAGGGCGGGCCAGGTTCCCGAACATGAGTGACTTCCAGTCAACCTCTGGCCTTACGATTTGCATGGATTGGTACATTTCTCCCGTTTGGAACTTGGGGGCCAATAGCATTGAGTCCCAAGTTGTATTACCAATGGCCAGCGATCTACAATCCAAAATCCCTTTCATAATCCAGGAACTCGAAGTGGGTGTCGGGCTAGAGAAGATGCGGTCCCGGGGTATGTAATACGCATGGATCCATTTAACCCAAAGATTGTCCTGCTTCTTACATAGATTCCATAGGAGTTTTAACATACAAGCCTGACTCCATAATTTGATGTCAATGATCATGACCGCCTGAGTGGAGCATGATCTTCTCCCGAGCAACTGGAGATTTTCGAAAATGATGTCGCTATTAGACCAGAGGAAAGATCGACATATGGCCTCTATATGATGGAGTACTCCCTGTGGAAGTGGGAAGCACTGTAGCCAATAGTTTGTTACCGCAAATATGACACTTTTGATCAGTTGCAATCGGCCACCATAGCTCAGCAGGCGAGCACTCCAGTGTCTAATTCTGGCTACAATCTTATCAATCAATGGCTGGCATTGTGCAATGGTGAGTCTTTTACTAGTGAGTGGTACCCCGAGGTATCGAAAGGGTAAAGTACCTTCGACGAAACCCGTGAGCTGTCGAATGGCAGCCCTGTCACTATCGTTTACAGCTCTAAAGTAGACCCTACACTTTGCCGGATTTATCTTCAGGCCCGTAGATTGAGAGAAGAAATCGAATTTGGCCAGCACAAGCTCTACAGATTTCGGATCCCCCCTGGTGAATAGAAGTAAGTCATCCGCAAAACTGAGATTTACAATCGAGAGTCGTTCACACTTGGAATGGAAGTTGAAGTTGGGGATGCTCTTTAAACCTTGCATCAACCTATGAATATATTCCATGACGAGGACGAATAGGAGTGGTGAAAGGGGGTCTCCTTGTCGTAGGCCCCTGCAAGCTTTAAGAATCCTGGTGTGCTTGCCATTAATCATATATCTGTACGACACAGTGGTAACACAAAGCATAATCCATCGGATGAATTGGGATGGGAAGTTCATCTCGTGGAGGATACCTTCCAGCGTGATCCATTCGACTGTGTCAAAAGCTTTTTGAAGGTCCATTTGTAGCATACATCGTGGGGTACCATTTTTCCTATTATAACCGCGAAGTAGCTCATGTGCTAGAAGGATATGATTATTTATCTGCTGCCCGGGGATGAAAGCAGCTTGTCTTTCATGCACTACTTCACCAATTACCAAGCTCAGTCGATTTGTCAGCACCTTTGAGATGATTTTGTAAAGCGTGGTGCAACATGAGATTGGTCGAAAGTCCTTAACCTCCATCGCTTCAGCAACTTTAGGTATAAGGGTTACCACACTACAATTGACCGCCATATAAATTCTCTCATGTACGAAGAATTCCTGTATTGCGCGGATGGTGTCGTCCCCAACCACATTCCATGCTGATTTGTAGAATTTAGCATTAAATCCATCGATTCCTGGTGCTTTTAAATCTCCAATCCCTTTTAGTGCTGTCCGGATTTCATCATTTGTTACTGGGGCCGTGAGAACCGCATGAGCCAAGTTTGGTAGCTGTTTTCCATCACGGAGGGCCTGGATATCAACCCCTCGTATCCGGGAAGTCGATGTTCCAACAAGCTCCTTGTAAAAATTTAAAACTTCATGCTCCATAGCCAGTTGGTCAGTGATTATGTGGCCGTCCCTGCATTTGAGTTTGACCATTCCCAAATTTCGATTTTTTGCCTTCAAAGTAGCATGAAAGTAAGCATTATTACCATCTCCCAAACGGATCCAGTCTACCTTTGATTTTTGTTGTAGCACTCTTTCATCAACCTCAGCCCAGTACATAACCTCATGCGTAAGGTCCTTAATCTTTGTAATTAAGGCCGGATTGAATCTGTCATGGATCAATGCGGTTTGCGCTGAGAGGAGCTGGCCCCGAGTGTATTCCACTTGCTTCCTTGCTGCAGTATATCGATATTGGAGTTGTCGGACTAGCGGTTGGAGTCTCTTTAATTTCTTCCAGCAGACGAGCATCGCACGACCCTCCACCGGTGCAGCCCAGCTTTGTCTCACTCTATCCAGGAAATCAGGTGCGTTAATTGCGGCATTGAGGAAGCGGAACTGTGGTTTGCGTGTCTGTGGACTAACACTTGCACCAAGTTTTATCATAAGCAGTGCATGGTCCGATATGCTTGGTGGGAGGATCTCAACTTGCACATGACTAAAAGATTGAAACCATTGTAGATTACCTATAGCCCTGTCAATTCTCGAGTATATAGGGTCCCGTTGGTGTTTGTTATGCCAAGTGAAGTGATCCCCTATACTATCCAACTCAGAAGTCCCACATTGTCCATCATATGCACAAGGTCGCAGTACTCGGCAGGTTGGACGATATTGCCACCAATCCTATCCTGCGATGTCAGCACGTTATTGAAATCCCCCATCAGAAGCCAGTTGCCATGTACCTGCGTGTTGAGCCTTTCAATATCTTGCCAGAGTAGTCGCCTATCCTCGAGGTGGTTCAAAGCGTAGATTGCTGTGAGATTTGTAATGAGATCACCATTCAATCCATAAACCCCGCAGTGCAGGTATTGTGCACTTCCCATCAATAACCGAACATCGACCCGGGTGGAGTCCCAAAGGAGCCAGATTCGGCCATTTGGATGATGGGAATAGTTATCTACGTACTGCCATCGAGATCCCAATCTACGTCGAATCTCTTGACTCTTCCCTTGCTTGACTCTTGTTTCTACTAATATAGCCACTGAACAATTTAGATCAGAGAGACGGGAGTTAATCTCACGAACCTTGGCTATATTGTTGCACCCCCTCACATTCCATGAGACAATCATTGCCCCGGTTCCGGGGGCAAAGAAGGATCATTCACAATCCTTAATGCCTCAAAACCGTTGCGACACTCTATATTTTGCTCTACTTCTCGTCCCGAATTTGTTTCAACAGGCTCTTTGCTTCTGTTTCTTGACCGTGATGAACCCGGAACCTGTTGCCATTGGTGTGGACTCGTGGATGGCTGAACCTGGGTTGAGTTTCCTGATGTCGTGGATCGCCCGCCAGACGGGTGTGGTTGTGAGTTTGTTTCACAGCCATTACTAGCCGTTACAGCAAACCTCGTCGGTGGTTGTCAAACGCCTATCATTTGTTACCTTCCATTGTTTTGGAATGTTTCTTGATGCAAGACGCTTAGTAGTAGGGGTACACACATGCCCCAACTTCTGGCACTTTTCACAAAACAACGGCTTCCATTCATATTCGACGGGCTGGTTTATCATTTTCGCCTGTAGATCCTTGATCAAAATACTATCTTTTAATTTCTTTGTAATGTCAACTTCAACAAGAATTCTAGCGTATGAAACTTCATGACTTGCGTCTTTGTGCATTCGTGAATAGTGGTTTACCTAGTGCACTCCCAATTTTTCCAAGACTCTTGGAACCCCATAAGTGTAAAGGTAGCTGGGGAAGCTTAACCCAGATTGGGACTGCTCGCATCATGTCATCCTTAAGAGAGAAACCTGTAACCCATTCCCGTAGGAACATAGACATATTATATATTGTATAAGGTCCCTTGCTCATCACCAAGTTCATGTCATCCAATGTTCGAAACTTGAGTATAAAGTACCCCTCATCATTGTAGTATAGTTCCGGTAGTCGTACGAAATTCTAGTATTTTTCCATGTACTGTTTCACAGCAGTCATTGACAAGTCCCCACCAAGTACATACATGATTAAGGAAGATTTCCAGAATTCAATTTCTGAGGCTACATCCTCCGCCTCGATTTCAACTTCCACCTCTCCGTCAACCAGTGTCGGAGCAGTAAAGGATATGGCTAAGCCCCTGGATGAGTCTCGATTCCCACTAATTATATCAGTCCAAAGTTTGGCAGGTTGTTCAATTTCGGTTCCATTATTTCCAGCAGAAAAATCAAATTGTGTGCTGTGGTGTTGTGCGTGATTCCCGGGGTTGGGAATTTGATTATCCCCAATTTGAGTGGAGGGCTGAATAGCCGGCGGAAGAATTCCGGCAGGAGCGGTTGGCTCAGTCCTTAATTCCGGTAGAGAGAGCAGAGATTCCTGCTCAGGCGCGGTTAGTGCGAGCTCCGCCAATTTTTCCGTCTGCGGCGAGAGATTCACCTTTCGATGCTGTGGCTCCGGTGGTGGTGGGCATTGTTCCTCATCTCCCTCCACAGATTGATCCTCATCGCCCAGGTTTCCATCCGAGCTTCCATCTCGATCAAATTCAGCAACCCTAGAATTGTCAGTCGCAGAGATTGCGAGCTCCGGTTGAGAAGCCGTCACATCCATCGCCGCTTGGTGTCGCACGGGAGACTTGGAGGCCACCTTCTTACGCGGCCGGCCTCTTGTCCTCTTCATCACCGATCAGATCGTTAAAGGATAGCAACTAACTCCTTCTTTTTCTTGTGATATTAATAAAATATTGTTAGCCTTGCAGTGGTATGTGTTCTTCTTTTTTGTGTAATCTTTGTACTTGTTCCTTCACAAACTTCTTTGGGATAAAAAAGCAAAAAAGCCGATGAAGGAACCGAGATACTGACGAGCAAGTACAAACTACCACAACAATGGCCAATTGATTACCAACTGCAATTCTGTTGGTAAAGGTGAAAATTTAGTTGGTGTTAAGATTTACCTCTTTTTTTTTTTTTTTTTTTTTGGATAAGCTGTTGGTGATAGTGGTGTTGGTAATTTATCAACGAAATACAATTTTGTTGCTGAACTTTGCGACGCCATTATTTTATACTCCTTCCGTCACGGACACAACTTCCTGTTGGTCCGGGCACAAGTTTTAAGATAAAGTGAATAAAGTAGGAGAGATAATGAATAAAGTAGCAAAAAGAGTAAACTGAAAGAGTGTGATTAAAATATGAGAGTTTGTAAATAAAATAGGAGATATGTCAATAAAGTAGGAAATAGATTTTCTATTTATAGAAGGAGAAGTTGAGTTTGCAACGGACCAAAACGGAAAATTGAAAGTTTTGAGTTCGGGACGGAGGGAGTATATAACAAAAGTGGTGAGTTAGGCCTAGAGACGGTCTCTTGACAGGATTTGCATGTTTTCATCTCGGCCTATATCTTACTACAGTGGTATTTCATTATTTTACTTTTAAACGGATCGGGTTCTATCTAACCCGAATTCAACCCTGCTCGAAATAATGATGTTTAGGTTCGGTGTGGCATATACTCGAACCCGTTCCATACCTTTGTAACAAGACCTGACCGCAACATTTTATGATTATTTTAGTAAAAACTATTCACTCCGTCCCGCAGAACTTCATACATTTGTCATTTTTAGCCGTCCCATAAAACTTCATACTTTACCAAAAAAGGAAGCTACCACACCCAACAAATAATAAACAATCAAAACTTTTCACTCAAATTACACATTTTATCCCACCTTTATTATATTCTATCAATACTTTAGCTTTTCACATAAAACTTCGCGCTAGCCCTCCGAGACGGAGGGAGTACATTTTTCATGGTAGTGGAGATACTCTAGCGGGAAACTCTCTTCGGTCTTCTCTCTACTTTCTTGACCCATAACGTGCCCCGGGGGGGGGGGGGGGTATCTGATACTCTCTAGGCGGGGAAACTCTCTTCGATCTTCTCTCTACTTTCTTGATCTCCATAACGGGTCGGGGGCATATACGCTCTATGCGGGGAACTCTCTTCGATCTTCTCTCCACTTTCTTCATCCATAACGAGCCTCCGGGTGGGGGGGGGGGGGGGTGGTTTGGAATTGTGGGAAAAAAACAATTATAGCATGTGAAAATATGTTTGTTGAATAATAACTTTTGTGTCATTGGTAGGGTGACCACATAAAACCGCAGGGTTGTTGGAAACGGGAGGGGAGTTGGTAAAAATAGCTCTAACATGTAAAATTATGTTTATACAATAATAATTTTCGTGTGTGTGTGATGGGGTGACCTCATACCACCATGGGTTGTAGGGAAAAAACCCTATTGACCGTGTGGTATACTTTTGTATTTTATTTTGGTTCGTTTTGAGGGATACAAATTTTTAAAAAACATGTATTTGTTACTAATTAACAGGTCATATACGGTAGGACCCGGTATAAAATATATGTTATCAACCCGTCGGGTCCCGAACGGGTTTAAGGTTGGATTCTACCCCTTTTAAAGCATATCCATCATGATGAGTCGTACTTTTAAATTTTCTATAGTTAGCATGAAAAAAAAAGACTCAATGATATATTATTGGATGAAGAAGAGCTACCACTGACACAACGACCAACGTTGTTTACATAAGTTTGACTATTTTATTTTCTCGATTAATTTATCTTGTCATCCCTTTTTATTTATTATTAAAAGTAAACTATACCGTAGCATCGCCACAGTTTAGTACTTCCTCCGTCCCGTCCCATGTCACCCACTTTGACTTTTTCCAGTCAACAGTGTCCAACTTTGACTACAAATTAATCTTAAACCGCAAATGTAAAATGTTCAATTAAATTATATTATGAAACTTTAGTCCTTGAAGTATCATAATATAATTTAATTGAACATTTTACATTTACCGTTTAAGATTTATTCATAGTCAAAGTTGAAAACAGTTGACCGAAAAAAGTCAAAATGGGTAACATGTGATGGGACGGAGGAAGTACTAGTTATAATTGTAATAGTGATATTCTAAAAAAAAAAAAACAAAACTTCTCATTTTCTTTTTTGGCAATCAATCATCCAACTTAACATATTTTTCCAACTTTAAAAATCAATTTGAGAGACCCACTAGTATTATTTTATCGAAAAGTAATATATACTTTATTTTCTCCACCAAAAAAGTAAACGGGAAGCTATTTTCGGGACGGAAGAAGTAAAATATATTGTGATGTTCAATTAAACACGACTTAAAGGAAACACGTCATCAAAACTTTTATTTGAATTTCTTATGTTGGACGAAAACAAATTCAAAAATAAAGATTAATTTTATGTAAGAGATTGAAAAATATTAAGGGTTCAGGACACTATGAACATTGAAATCTGCCCGTCTCAATCTCATCTTAATCTAGATCTATATATAGCCAGGTTCAACAAAACAAACAATCAAAGTAGTACTAAACCAGTACTGCCAGTACTACTAATTACTAGCAAAAATAGGCCGCCCTGTCATTGTCAATTGTTTGTTTTGCTTTGCTCCCATGATCAACTCCGAATATCCGATGATCAATAGTATTATTTTCTAACAAAGTACACTACACACACAAATATTTTTATTTCTTTAAAAATTGTTAATTAGTTATATATGGGCATAGCTCTAGCTACTACATTAAAAACAACACCATCCTCCTCCTCAAAGACACATTATGTATTACAGGGTCCGGATCCAGACTGGGACCCTGCCAACTAACGGGGTCTCTAAAGAGTCTAGGCAAGGGTACTGAGAGTACTACCAAATTGACCTCCACCTCCCAGAAAACCAAGCGCGTACGAGATACTACAATATTATCCGACTCATCCACCACAAAAAAAACATCGAAAACCCTCTTTACAGGGGAGTAAGAATGAGGAATTGGGGCAAATGGGTATCCGAAATCCGGCAACCTAAAAAAATTTCCAGAATATGGCTTGGAACTTTTTCAACCCCGGAGATGGCAGCACGTGCACACGATGTCGCCGCACTTGCTTTGAAAGGTGACTCTGCGGTTCTCAATTTTCCGGAGCTCGCAACCCAACTTCCACGCCCGAAGTCAAAGAGTCAACAAGACGTGCAGGCGGCCGCCGCGAAAGCAGCGGCGATGGTGAAGTTTGACACAGCATGGAGTTTCTTCTTCGAAATCATGTTCATTATCGTCTGCAGCCATGTACTTGTCGGATATTGAGGAGCTGAGTGACATTGTGGAGTTGCCGAGTTTGGTAACGGGTGATGATCATCAAGAGGAGTTTGTTTACGTTGATAAAGACCCTCCTCCACCGTGGAATTATGATGATGCTTTTGCTGCTGCTATTTGGAACAACTCATCCACCTTTGATCATAGTAACTTCTTCGGGTAATATAATTAAATTAAACTTCATGCCTGCCTATCGTTCCAAGTTTACCATTTGAATTTTAACTTTAAAAGTTCATTAAACTAAATTTAAACAAAAGTTAGTGCTCAGTAAATAGGAAAAAAACAGTTTAAATTTGTTAAAGCAGAATTTATAGTGTTTCAAAAATTTATTTAATTAGTTGATTTTAGTTGAAAAAAAAAAAACTACATGCTTAAGCAACTATTGTGTTTATCGAATGGTCCTAAAGTTTGGCACAAATGGCTCATGCAGTCACAGTTTCATCGAGTTGGCAAACATAGTCTCATTTTCTTCACAATTTCAGGTCCGTGGTCCATTTTACTAACGTGTCGACCGGGTCAAAGGCTTACTCCCTAATTTGACTTCCATCTCACACGACACATCATCAGTGACTTAAAAAAATTCAAAAATTAATTTCGAAAATTCAAAAAAAAAATAAATAAATAAAACAAAATACAATAATAGGAGGAAACAAAAGGCGCCAAATTTCCTGCCAAGACTGGACATTGACCAGAGGAAAAAAAAAAATTATCAAAACACACATTATAAGAAGAAGCCTCAAATCATTATGAAGAACCCTAATTCTCTTCTCTCCCAATTCAACCAATTCCACCATGTCGACTTCATCTGCAAGCTCGTACGGATCTGACGAAACTCGAATTTGTGACTGCGGGAGAATTGCTAAACGGATAACGTCTTGGACGAAAAAAAAATCTGGGTCGGAGATGGATCCAGTGTGCGAACAAGGTATGTATAATTGTTTATTTTGTATGTGATTCTCCCCTAATTTCTCTTAGTTCTGGGATTATGATCTTCGTTTAGGTGCTTAATTTCTGTAGTTCTCTTGAATAGGATGGTGGAGGTAGTAAATACTGGGAATGGTTCGATCCTAAGATGTTTGCAAGATCAGTTCAAATTATTCCGGGGCTTTTGAGGAAGATCATTGGAATGGAGGAATGAATTAATGTTGTGGTGGCTGAAAATGTTGCTCTGAAGAAGCAATTGATGGAATTACGGGATGTGAAGACTGATGCAAGGATGAAGGAATTGATTGAGGAAAATGCATCACTAAAGGAGGAATTGATGGAGGAAGATGCAAATATGAAGAAGTTTCAAAAACTGTCTGGTTGTTCTTGCACTATTGAGGCTATTATGAAGTGAGTGTTAGTGTTCAATGCTTAATTTGATTAGGGCAGCTGTGATCATTATGGGAAATTGTTAAATCCCTTAATTTTGTTTTTGTTATGTATTGATCACAAGTAGTGTAGTTGTATTTTGCCGGGATCTTAAGTTTAAGTATTGTAATATTTTGGAGTTTTTAATGAATGAAGTTAGTATTTGGCATTTTAGATGAAAGTAGATGTAATTCTGGGAATTTTTGGACATGTACATGACACACTATACTTGAATCAAACATATAAAATAACTCCCATTTCCAATGAAACACATATATAGATCAAAAGCATCCATAAACATAGAGCCAAATAGCATGTCACGAGTCATTCAAGTCTACATAGAAACCAATAGCAAGTCTAGATTGTCATACATGAGCCGAATAGAAAGCAAAAGCCAAACTTAGCAGTTCAAATACATCTGCATTACATGAGCCAATTTCTTAAGCCAAAAGAGGGGAAAACAGAAAATCACACAATCATAGTTTGTCCTTGCCTTTTGCACTTGTCATGACATCCTTCAAATTCTTCAAGTGGACATATTTTTCTTCCATCCTTGGTGAATGTTCCATCATCCGACAAGTCAGGATGCAGTTGTCTGTACATGGAAGGTGCATCTGTCTTCTGCTTCTTGGATATTATATCTTTGACCTAAAGTAGATATATTCATAATAATATTAACTTAAATGATTATGTGTTAAAAATTCATAAGAGGTGAAAGATTGCTTGGCTAATGCTTACAGTTTTTAGTTTGTCATCATTAATCGTGATCCCTTTTCCAGCTAACCTCCTCAAGGCATTTTCAATTTGTTTAGAATAAACCATGTTAAGTAGTTAGAGAAGCACACAGACGAGCAATTAGACACAAAGCAGTTGATAGTGACTTACAGTTTGAGATGCTTGTGTAAAGTCTTCTTCAGTGACTTTTTCCTTTCCTTTGTTCACAGTTTGAGATGCCTGTGTAGGGACTTCTAGAGTAGTAGTTTGCTTGACCTTACTCACCTGTAATCAATAACCATATTATAGTTATTATAATCTCAAAACAACAATAAGAACTAGTATGTCTACTGGAAACATATATACCTTGCTTCTTTGTGAAGTATTTGTGGTCAACTGACTCAACAAACAATCATCATCAAGATCATCTTCATCAAGCATGTCAATGTCATCATCACTGTCACCTTCATTGTTAGCTCCATGATCTTGGTTATCCTCACCACCCTCACCACTGGGTACTTGCTCATCATCACCATCATTAGGAGCATCACTTCCTTTCTCATCATCACCATCATTAGGAGGGTTATGCAGTCTAGGGCTATTTAGTGGGCACCTTCTCTTGTTATGACGTGCTCTCCCACAAGAACTACAACATGAACTCCCAAGTGGTTTTGATAGGGAGTACTTATCACCTCTTTTCCTATCTTTCTTCTGTTTGGAGACCTTTTCTTCCTCACCCTTTCTTCTAGCCTTTCCAGGCCTACCCCCTTGTTTTTTTCGCAAAATTAGGTGGCAGTGGTGGTATGCACAAGGATTCACCCCAAGTCTACTCCATTGATGCCCTAGATAGCATGATCATATACACTCAAATACCTCTCAACAGTATAGCAATCATCAACAAATTGGTATGCATCTTCTTTAGCCCTAGCCATTGCACTCACAGTATGAAGGCATGGAATTCCAATTAATTGCCACTTTCTACATGTGCAAGTCCTATCACTGAAATCACCATTGTAAATGACCCCCCCCCCCCCCCCCCCCCTTCTTCTAACCTACAAGTTTCAAGTATAACATATGAATGAATTGTTTTAACTAAACTAATAAACTACATATAATAAGATATAACATGTTTCAAGTTTCGAGCCATTTTACCTGGTAATGAGTATCATCAGCTTTCCTAGATATGACATGTTTCAGAGCATGTGTATTCTTGTGCATTTTTGCATTGATAGCCGGGCACAGTCTGCTCTTCCATTTGTTTCTTGCCTTGTCTATATTTTTTTTGAAGCCTTGACATCATATATTCTCTTATCCAGTCCAACATTGTGATGATTGTCTTGTCCCTAGCTGGCAGCAAGACTTTGTTGAAGTTTTCACAACCATTGTTGAGGGTCATGTCACATGTGGGAATTGTGTTGAAAAATGCTTTGCTCCAGTGTTTTGGCTCCTTGTCTGCTAACCATTCAACTGCTTTTGGATCCAAAGCTTTCAACTCTTTAATTGCCTTGATAAATGTACCTATAATGTGACAAGTGTTCAAAGTAAGATATCACTTAATTTGTAAGAGAAAAACTTGTAAATTGGCAAGAAACTTCACCTTCAGTTGTTGCATTTGATGCCTTATACAGTGCATCCCTAAACCCTTCTCCCTTGAATCCAGCCTTGTAGAAGTTCTTCCACATGTGCATAATATAGAATGGCAAAAAGGCATAATTGGTCATAAAGTTTGGGGGGAATGGCGTACGCAGCGCAACGTTTGTCCACCCCGGCAACTCTAGTCCCTTTCTTTCAACTTTCTGGCGTAGACAATCCTTTAGGCCCAAAATCGCACTTTGACCTTGTTGACCGATGATGTGTCAGCCTTGTCAACGAGTCAAACACAGTTTTAACTAAACATCATCAGCCTTATCATTATCAGGATAACACTACAAAAAAAAACGGGTCTGTAGCGACAGATAGATCCGTCGCTACAGACCAGCGATCCGTCGCCCCAGCTCTGGCGACGGATCGGGCGATGGATAGAAATTCCGTCGCCCCACTGGAGCTGTGGTGACGGATAAATAATATGTCGTCCAATTTGAGACGGATTGGACGACGGACTATCATTTTTGACTTTTTATTTTTATTTTTTTAAAATCGATTATTGGCGACGGATAGATTCTATCCGTCGCCTTATTTAACGACGGATAGAAACTATCCGTCGCCCCATTTAACGACGGATAGATTCTATCCGTCGTTAAATAAGGCGACGGATAGAATCTATCCGTCGCCTTATGTAACGACGGATAGATTCTATCCGTCGTTAAATTGGGCGACGGATAGAAGCGATCCGTCGCCCAATATATTATTGGAATTAGTGACGGAATCTGAAATTTCGTCACTAATTTTTTTTTTAAATTTTGTTTTTTTCATATTAATCTCTGTTTTTCGTAGTTCACCTATTTAATCAATATAATGTTCGATAATAAATCAATAATACGGAAAATATTTCAATAAATGATAAATAAAAAATGTAATATCCGAATAAGTCTAAATTATCCGAACAAGTATAAATCTAATAAATCTGAACATACATAGTACATATACATAACTAGCTACCAGACGGGGGTGGGTGCTAGCCGAACCGGGACATGAACTGCTCCATCTGTAACCGAAGACGGTCGTTCTCCTCCCTTTGTTCTCTGTCGCGCCGCTCCATCTCTTGAGTTAGAGCTGCAACCTGTTCCCGGACCTGCGACTGCACCATTTCCGAGACCTGGTCCTGTGTGTAAACCGGACGTCAGACTGCTGGGATGATGATGAGGAGCACCCCGGACTAGCCAAGCTCAAACCGAGGCTCCCGAGACCATATATTCGTCCTTTGCTGTCCGGTTTGTTGACCTCTAGGAAGATGTTGTCAACTTGTTCAGTTGACAGCACATCACCCGCTTTTCCTCCTGCCTCGCTACCTGAGCATCAAACTCAGCCTGAAATCATAAATAGCAGATATCATGATCAGTTACTGTTTTTCAAAAATAACTTGTAATAGTGTACAAATATAAACTTTAAGCAACATAAACATACCGCAATAGACGAGGCCCGACAGTCGGTCCATACCCCGCCCTTATGCTTGGCCTTCTTGAAGATGTCATACTTGGATATCACCTCCCCCCGTGAGATCTGAACAACATATATAGTCAACAATTTATCATCTCACAAGTAATAGAGCAGAGACATAATACATACACGTAATGCTAGATTGAAAAAAAATATATATATACTTACAGATTGGTAATAATCAGTGAGAGTAGATCGCCTCCCAAGGTGGTGAATGGCCCTTCCTGCCGCATCGGTGAGGCTGTTACATGCATTGATGTAGGCATTGTCCTGGACATCAGTTCGGGGCCAGTAGGCATCCCAAAGGGCCCACTCCGCTGCATCAACCTGTGGAGGCATTGGCCCATTCCGATCCCGAATGGCCTTCCAAGTACAGACCATATCCCTGTACAGTTTAGATCCCACAGTCTCGTAAATACACCAGATCTGTGGGATCAATCTGCTGGGAATGAAGTACTCCTTCTACATTCCCAATTTCATACAACATCCAAAGTCAATACATATATAACGTCACCATGTTACATCAATTTAATAAGATACAACAACATAACAGATATGGTGACTAACATATCACCCAAACAAAGTGGCTAACATACCACTCATATATAGTGGCTAACATACCACTCACATTGTCCTAAATTTTACTAACACAATGGTGACTAACATATCACCCAAATAAAGTGGCTAACATACCACTCACATACAGTGGCTAACATACCACTCATATTAAAACGATTATAATAACAAATAAAGGAATGCCATATTTTAACTTACTCTCACCATCAACACTACAAGAATTACTGCAGAACGGACGGAAGAGGCGGCAGACAGCGACGGATCGCATGAAGCGACGGATTCTATCCGTCGCCCCGTTTGGCGACGTATTCTATCCGTCGCTACAGAGCGTTGACCAAGATTTAAAAAAAAAAAAAAAAAATTTTAGCGACGGATAGATCTATCCGTCGCTATTTTTAGCGACGGATAGATCTATCCGTCGCTATAGCCGGAAAAAAAAAAAAAAAAAAGTTAGCGACGGATAGATCTAGATCTATCCGTCGCTAAAAGCAAAAAAAAAAACCATATATCTCCTCCACCACCTCCTTTCCTCCACCACTTCTCCTCCATTTCTCCTCTCCTCCTCCTCCCACCACCACCTTTCTCCTTCCACCACCTTTCTCCTCCACCACCACCATCCACCACCATCCTCCACCACCACCTCCTCTACCACCATCTCCACCACCACCACCACCACCACCTCTCTCCTCCCACCACCACCGCACCACCACCATCTCCACCACCACCTCCACCACCACCACCGCACCACCACCATCTCCACCACCGCACCACCACCCTGCCACCACCACCATCTCCTCCACCACCACCACCACCCTGCCACCACCACCACCATTCCTCCTCCCACCACCACCGCACCCCGCACCACCACCACCCTGCCACCACCACTGCCACCACCGCACCACCTTTCTCCTCCCACCACCACCGCACCGTACGAATACAAATCAATATCTCGTATACGAATACAAATTGGATACGAATTAATCCGTATACGAATATAAAAATTCGAATACGGATTTTATTTTTTTAAAAAAAAATAGAAATGGGGCGACGGATAGATCTATCCGTCGCCCCATTATCAATTTAAAAAAAAAAATTGGTCAATCTGTCCAATCCGTCATTGGACGACGGATTGTTATCCGCCGCCACGCCTCGGGCGACGGATTTATCCGTCGCCGGCTGAGGCGACGGATAGATGTTTGTGACGGATCTATCCGTCGCCATGTGCGATTTTTAGTGCAAAGTACTCGGCCCTCATGCGGTCCGAGATGTGAGACCAACACTCACCACCACCTTGGTGGCTCTCTCACCTCAGGAAGATGTCACCTAGTTTGTTGTGGACCTCCAGGCCATAAAAGCATTGTCAATGTATAATATACAAGAAACAAATATATATTACTTTAGTACAACAATTTATACTTTTCAACTATCATAAGTTATGTTTTACATATTTAAGAAGAATGTATAATACTTACTTGGCAAGACCAACAGGAAAAATCACAGGCAACCCGTCCCACGTGACGTTGGGATTCAGTGGATCAAACACGAGGTAGGGACAATCGTCATGGTCGCCCTCCAGTATGTGTCTGGGCTGAATGGTAGAGCCCTACGCTATCACCGATTGGGGGGTCTCGAGAATCAGACCTGCCTCGACTACCAGAGCCCTCCCTGTCCTCTGACCCTGTCCTCGACCCAGCACTATCATGCGGCTGGCTGCGTGGGGGGGACGATAGGTGGACTTCCTCTGTCGCGGCATCTGCAAAAATATGTAATAAATACAATAAAATGTGTTAGTACGAGTTATAATACAGAACAAATTATAAGAACACATGTAATTACTCAAGTGTTATCAACTACTAACTAGTTATAATACACATAATATACCGTTAGCGCCGTTCTCTAAGTCTACATATTGGTCCTCGTGCAGATCAAACAACTCATCATCTGCTTCTATGGGATTTTCTGCTTGTTTATCGACATCCTCTTGTTGGTACGAGTTGGTAATTGAGTCGTCTTTCTCAATGTACTTTACTTTCGAGCGAGCACGAATAGGTACCGCAGCTAACCATTCCGCCTTATCGCGTTTCCTGCTTGGATATTCAAGAAACACCACTTGTCGTGCTTGAGTCGCCAGAATAAATGGTTCATACTTGGTTCGGTACCTCTTCTTTTGGTTCACATCAACCATTTCATACTGCTCGTTCTTCCTCGTACCTCCTGGATTAGGATCATACCACTCAACATCAAACAAGAAGGTTCGTTTCAATGGCAAGCCGGAATATTCAATCCTCACTATTCGTTTTAGCTTCCCGTGGAAATCAAACAAAGCAGCGTCTCCATAATCTTCTGCACCCTTAACACACACCCCGGAGTTGCTTGTCGCCATGGCCGTGTTACATTCAGTCGTGTGGAACCTAAGGCCATTGACTATATAACCTGGGAATGTGTAGACCTTTTTGAATGGCCCCTCTGCGAGAGCCTTTAAGTATATGCATGTGACGTTGTTAATAGGATTCCGGACATACTCTCGGAACCAATCTGGAAATTCTGTAGGAATTTTTGAGTCAAGTAGTTCCTCTAGTGTATCCTCTGTCATCTGAGGATTTTCTTCCAAACAACGCTTTTTGAAAAAACTGCAAACATTGATTCGATGATAAGTCTATAATAAAGGAGAGACTTACGTAGCTATATTAAAATTTAAAGAAAGTGTTGCTCACTTCGCAAATAGTATCATATCTTTGGTCAACCTCAATTACATTGAGGATATAATATTGAGCTGCTTTCAACTCCTTATCCGTAAGATATTCTTTCTTAGCTGCACCAAGAGGTCTCCCTGATACCCTGAAGACAGATAGGGAAAACTCATTATCCGCTTGAACTTTGGATGTGTCTGCATTTCGAGCCGGCCTTGATGTCTTCGTGGGGACGTGTTCATCAAAGTAATACGAGCAGAAGGTTGCAGTTTCCTCTCGAATGTAGGCATTGGCAATCGATCCTTCAGGATTACCTTTGTTGTTGACATACTTCTTCAATTTCCTCAAGTACCTCTCGAATGGATACATCCATCGATACTGAACCGGTCCAGCAAGTCTCGCTTCATGTGGAAGGTGAACCGGCAAGTGCTCCATAGAATCAAACCAGCTCGGTGGAAAGATACGCTCGAGCTTGCATAGAATCAATGTCCTTTCAAGATTTTCCAACACTTTGTCATGAACCACCCTTGTGCCTAAATTTTTGAAAAATAAGCTCAACTCGATGATAGCAGTCCATATATGTTTCGGTAGCAGCTCTCGAAATGCTACCGGGATAAGCATCTCCATGAACACATGACAGTCGTGGCTCTTCATCCCATAAACCTTTGTCTTCTTCAAATCCACACACTTCTCTAAATTTGAGGCTTAATTATATGGGAAACTCAATGCCCTCACCCAATCAAACAAAATTGACCTAGATGCGTTGTCAATTGTGTAGCACGCTTTCGGCCACTTGCCATTCTCATCCTTGTTTGTCAACTAAGGCCTTTTACACCACGTAGACAACTCGGCTCTAGACTTCGCATTGTCCTTTGTTTTTCCCTCAATGTTGCAAAGTGTATTGAATAAGTTCTCGAACACGTTCTTCTCAATGTGCATGAAATCTAAGTTGTGACGGATAAGAAGACTGCTCCAATAAGACAAGTCCCAGAAGATACTTCTCTTCCTCCAACCACATTTTTTACCAATTTTCTCGTTATGCTTCATCCACCGAAGTTCAGTCACCTTCATAAGACCCAACCTGTCAATCTCCGCAAGAATTTGTGCACCAGTAAGTCTTGTCGGGGATTTTTTTGTTTACGACTTTATTTTTCAAGAATTGATCCTTGTTCTTCCTGAACGAATGGTCACTTTCTAGCAACCTACGATGACAATCAAACCAACAAAAATTTTCACTACCCTTCAGTCTAAATGCATCAGTATCCTCCAAGCAATGTGGACATGCATATTTCCCTGCGGTTTTCCTTCCAGATAGCATGGAGTATGCAGGAAAGTCACTCACGGTCCAAAGAAGAGCCACTCTCAAGGTGAAGTTCTTTTTGGTCGACACATCATATGCAGGGATACCATCCGTCCACAACTCGATCAGCTCCTTGATTAGGGGTTGCAAAAAAACATCCACCGTCAGTCCAGGATCTTTCGGCCCAGGCACCAACGCAGTCAGAAACATGAATGGCTCCTTCATGCACTCATCGAAGGCGGGTTATGCGGTGTGAGCATAATCGCCAACAAGAGTATTTTCGTTCACTCCCGAACGGGTTAAAACCATCCGTACAAAGTCCCAATCGTACATTTCTAGATTCGGCTGCAAACTCTGGATATGTCTTGTCAAACGATTTCCATGCGGGTGAGTTTGCTGGATGGTCCATTCTACCATCTTCTGCATTATCCGAGATTACTCGCTCCTTGTGCCACCGCATTTTATCCGCAGAAGCACTTGAAGCATACAATCTTTTCAAACGAGGTGCTAGAGGGAAGTACCACATTTTCTTATGTGGGAGATTTTTCTTCTGTCATTTCTTTGCAGCCCCCTCCTTGTAACGCTTGTACCATTCCTTACCACAGAACTTGCATTGTATTAGATCTGCATCCTCCTCCCAATAGATCATGCACATTTTCGGACAACAGTCTATGGTTACCACATCAACCTTAAAACCCCGCATCTTTTTCTTCGCTTGGTAAAAGTTGGTGGGAACTAGGTTTTCTTCAGGACAAAGGTCCGACATTACGTCAACCCATTCATTGAAGCTCGTTTCAGATTGCTGGCCATTAGCCTTACAACTCATTAGCCGAGCCAACAAAGACAAATCAGTGAGCTTACACCCCGGATAAACCGGCTTCCTTGATGATTCTAACAAGTCAAAGAACACCTGATCCTCGGGATTCGGTGGTTCCTCCACCTCCACCTCAGTTTCAGTGTTAGTTGTGTCTATGAACTCGCCTCGCAGATCATACACCATTTGTTCGACTCGAGCTCGAATAGCATCGCCTTCAGATGTACTTTGTTCCCCGACTTGTTCATTTTTTCTCTTCCTTCGACGTTGTCTGTATTGGTCATATGTATTGGACGGTGCTGCTTCCTCACCATGATGATTCCATACCTGATACGCAGGCAGGAATCCATTTTTCCTCAAGTGCTGGACTACCGTTGTAGGAGTCACGTATCGCTTGTTTCTGCACTGTTTCATTGCACAAGGGCACTTTATCAACCCATCCTTTACACAAGCCGGATTTGAGATTGCAAATGCAATGAAACCTTCAACCCCTTTCAGAAAACTCGATTGAACTCTGCCATTTAGAGTACGACAATACATCCATGAACGATCGGTATTCATTGAATAATTAGATAATAACCTGACACATTTGAATTCATTAGATCGAGGTCTATCATTTACGATAATAAATCAATTGCTACGTAATATAAGTTATATTAGCTTCAATCAATTGTTACGGCATTACATAATATAAGTTACATTAGCTTCAATTTTACCATAATGTTTGGTTTCATATATCAACTAATGATTACTAATTATACAAGCCTAGAGACAAAACGGATAAAACTCATCATTCTCTTGCAGCCCCTTCCTCATCACTTGTGACGCTCCCTACCACAGAACTTGCATTCCAACAGATCTATATCCTCCTCCCAATCATTACGTCACCCCAATCCGTTGTATTATACCAGAATTCTTGTAGTGTAAAGAAAAGTCGAAAATAAAATCCAAAAATTAAAACAAAAAACAAAAAACAAAAAATAAAATAGAAAATATTAAATTAAAAGATTAAATAAATTTAAAAAAATGAAATTTAAAAACAAATGACCAAGTAAAATCTGACCAAGCCATTTTCACCCCCAAATTGAAGTCTGACAATCCCATAAACCCTAATTTAACTCAATGTCATCTTCTTCTTCATCCAGCTCATTTGTAGAGCCACATGTCAGGCGTTGTTTTTGTGGCATAATTGTCGATCGGAAAACGTTTTGGACGGATACATATTCCGGACGGAGATACCTGCAATGGGTCAATCAGGTAATGTGTTGGGTGTTTCTAATTAGCTGTAAATTTTTAATCTTTCTATTCAATTTCTGAAATCTCTATAAATTCGAATAGGGTAAAGTAGGTGGGTGTAAACTCGAACCATTGAGTCTACTGATCAAAGTCATAACTTTGATGCTAATGAAAAAGAGAGTTTTTCAGGGAGAAATTCTTTCAAGAGTGCAGAATATCATTCGAGTGAAAGAGACTTAGTGGAAATTGAAAATCTTTCATCTCTCAAGTTACGATAGAACAACAGAGAATGGAAATTGAAAATCTTTCATCTCTCAAGTTAGAATTCACTGATCTGGAAAATTCAATAACTAAGAGTTCAGAGGATAACCAGACCTTGCTGCAATTCTGCCTCGTGCTTTGTTTTACCAATCTGCAATGATTCTTCTTTTGTTTTTTTTTCATTACATTTTTTTTAAATTTATTTAATCTTTTAGTTTAATGTTTTCTAATTTATTTTTCATTTTTGTTTTAATTTTTGAATTTTGGATTATATTTTAGACTTTTCTTTATTCTGGTAATGACAAGACTGATGACGTTTTAGTCAAAATTGTGTTTGACTTGTTAACAAGGCTGACACATCATCGGTCAACATGGTCAAAGCGCGCTTTTGGGCCAAAAGGATTGTCCAAGCCAGAAAATTGAAAGAAAGGGACTAGATTTGCCGGGGTGGACAAACATAGCGTTGCGTACACCATACCTCCAAACTTTAGGACCAATTATGCCTTTTTCCCAATACAGAATCTATGTGCACCACCACTCAGCTTCTCTTCAAATGCAAGAATCAACCCTTTTTGCTTATCACTAATTAGTGTGTAATATGTGGCAGGTGAGAACTCTAAATCCTCTTTTATGACACTAAAAAACCAATTTTATGTTGCCTTGTCCTCTTTCTCAACTACAGCCCATGCTATTGGGTAGGGCTTATTGTTAGGATCAACTGGAACACATGTTAACAAGATTCCTCTGGCAGGATAACTGAGATGACACCCATCAACCCCAATCAAAGGCCTACATTTCCTAAAACCTTGTTTCAAAAACACACATAAAAATACTTAAACTCCCCATTATCATGTGAGTCAACAAGTACAGTTGTTCCAGGGTTACTTGATGTCCTGTAATTCTCAAATACACTCAAAGATTAAATTTATTTTATTGCCGGAAGCTCACAAACACACAACAATAGTTGTAAGTTAACTCGGGATGTCGTTCTCTACGGACACTTAGCATAGGAACAAGCAATTATCTCACAGATTAATTTAAAGTGCGTAAAAGTGAATAGGTTTATCAAGCAATTAATTTCGGATCAATTCTAATTTAACTTGCAGGATCGTATATAATAGTGAATCGTAAATTAGAAGGTTTTTTGTAATCAATGTTTAAAAAGCGTAAATGTTCCCCAACTTAACTCATACTGTGCTACTTCCAACTACTTAGAACCAAAAAACGTACTAGCCGTCTACAGGCAGCAAGGAAACATGCCAGGAGGATCAAGTCGAAGTTAATCCAGACACCCTTACTAAACCAACAATGTGTTGTGTCACTCAACACACTATCTCATCACATTTCAGACAAGTCACACATGATATTGTAAAAACTGTTACCAAGTCGTGATTAGTAAGGAATCCCACATGGAGAGTCGAACGAATAAAGAGCTAGTACGAAATTACATTTTAAAACTAATTCATTAATATATCACGGTATATAAAGAAGTAACACAACAGAGTTTTGGAGGTTCACCTTTACAAGAGAAAGTTAGCTACTCATGGCAATAAACACAGGCAGAAATCGAACTAGGAAGAAGAAATAAGAAAAGAAAAGCTTAGCCTTTGATGTCTTCGTGCTGCTTCTAGGGTTTCCTCCTTTTGGGTGCCTGAAGGCCCGCGATTTTGGAGTTTCATTTCCCCGAGGACTGGTTCTCTCTCAGGAGAGCTGCTTTGTGAGCGGTGTATGATTATGAGACCCCAAGGGTCTTATTTATACTGTGAATTTCGTGCCCCAACCGCCTATAATGATTAAGGAAGGTTAAATGGCGGGCTTTGGCCTGTTGGACAGCAAAAATTGGCATGTTTCTAGAATTTTCGGTGCATGGAGGTCACAGTCGGTCGCACAACAAGTTCTGTTTTCGATTTCTTCAGCTTTCTGTCTGTTTTCTTCATTCTTCGATTTCGGGCTTCGTAACTTCGTTTCATCGAAAAGTGTCCTTCTTCAGCATTCATGTTTTTTCGAGAGCTTCGAAACGGTAGGTAGCACGACCTAATGGGACTTCTCTAGCTCCAAGTAGAATTGATGTTTTCTTATTTTCCTCGATTTCGCCTAAATATGACGTTTCGGTACCGAAAATCGTGCAATTCCTCGAAAACGCAATCATGCGCTACAAAATACACAAGAAGTTGGTAATTGGCCATAATATGATGCAAATATTAAATCTTGGGAAAAAAATGATGGTCCAAAAGCATGCAAAATTGCACATTTCATGGTTACATCATTACTCCTCCTCAACTTATCTACATAATCAAAAAGCTTGCTATACTGGCATCTAGATCACCCTGTATCAACTTAATGGCCTTTTCTCTGGCCCTCCTTGCTTGATCATATGTTACATCTACCACAACCTCATTCTTAGCATCCTCTCTGAAACTTTCGATTGATCTTTTTTATCAGTCCTGAACAAATCAACAAACCTCCTTGCAAGATAATTTGAAGTCAGATTAGATACTGCAGATGTTGGAGAAAAAGTGTGCTTATGGCAGTACTTAGTGATGTGGAATGAATTGTCAGCCTTAAGTAACCTAGCTGTCAGTTTCCATGTGCAATTTTTTGAATCCTCACATGTAGCAGTCATTCTGATTAAGTCATTATTCTTGAACTTCAAATTGTGCATGGTCTCGACTGCATGAGCATGTACAGCTTCCCTAATTATTCTCTTGTTTAGAAACACCGTACCCAAACTGAAATTAGGATCATACTCATCACTGGGATTGAATGCCTCCCTCTCCAATCTATGTGCAGGTCTTTCTGGGTCACTACCATCTGAGTCTAAAGGATATTCAAAATCATCATCAGTACAATACACAATATTGTCACTCCCATAGCTTGAGTCGGACTCATCAGACTCATCATCCACCCTTGTAGTAGTCTTATTGGTTCCACTCCCTTGTCTAAGCCCACTTCCACTCCCTTGTCTAAGACCACTTCCACTAGGAATATTAGTTGCACCAGGCCCACTGCCACTCCCATTTCCACTCCCTCCACTCCCTTGTCTAGGCCCACTTCCACTTGGAAGATCAGTTGCACCAGGCCCAACATTAGCATGTCCACTTCCACCAGGCCTATCAAATAATGTCTCACGCCCTCAAGATTGGCCAATTCTGCTTGCTGAGCCAATATTTCTTCTTCATTAACACCAGATTCACTCAATGCATCAATTTCATCTGTCACTCCACTGTCAACATTCAATCTATACTCATTATCATCTTGTTCCATCTCTTGTTCATCTATTCCATCTACATTAAAGTCACTGTCAGTACTTGAATGGTAGACATCATCTTCACTACAATTGTCAGTCCCTAGTTCATTTTCACCCATACCACTGTCCCTCCGCACTTCATCATTTCCAGTCCCCTCATCAATGGTGGCATCACCATCAATCCATAAATGGAACTCTCTCTATCTTTGGCATACTCATTGTATGCTCTTTTCAACTCTCCATTTGAAGCAATAAAAATCCAACCATCTTGTATCTTAACATGGATTTTTCTCACTTCTACAATCCCCAATTCTTCACAGTACGCCTTTACCGATCCAACACTCATGTTCTTCATTAGAAAGTAATCCCATTTTCTGATGTTCCCACCTTCATATGTAGCATCACCATTACAAGGTATAAACTTCCCCCCATAGTGTAACACAAGAGTAAAACAACTTTTTGCACGAGCTACAGTAAAAAAACATATACACATATAAGAATACAAATAAAAAATCATAAACAAAGCATACACACTGTAACTCGGAATAAAGAAATGAACGGAGAGTGGGGGGGGGGGGGGGGGGGGGGGGGGGGAAGGAATCAATACACACAAACCTACCACCATTATTCACTGCAATGAGGGACCATTGCCAAAAAAAGTAGCATTAAAGTAGTCGATTTCGATTTTTTTACTGTTCTAATTGAAAATTCCCAATTTCAAACAGAAAACCCTAGTTTGAGATTCACAATTGAAAACTTACCATGAACAGGCGCCGACAAGTGGTTCAAGAATTCCGGCCGTTCGGTAATCATCGTCAACCCTAGTTTCAGTTTGGCTTGAAGAAGACGAAAAAGACGACTGATATTCCCGTTTGTTGCTTTGATTAGCTACTAATGGTAATAGTCTGAGTTATATGTCATAATTAATATCAATTATTTTGTATTTTATTTTATTTAATTTTCTCTTTTTTTCTTTTTTTTCAAATTGATTTTTGCATTTTTTTAAGTCACTGATGATGTGTCATGTGAGATGGAAGTCAAATTAGGGAGTAAGCCTTTGACCCGGTCGACACGTCAGTAAAATGGACCACGGACATGAAATTGTGAAGAAAATGGGACTATGTTTGCCACATGAGCCATTTGTGCCAAACTTTAGGACCATTCGTGCACATGATGTCGCCGCACTTGCTTTGAAAGGTGCGGTTCTCAATTTTCCGGAGCTCGCAACCCAACTTCCACACCCGAAGTCAAAGAGTCCACAAGACGTGCAGGCGGCCGCCGCAAAAGCAGCGACGATGGTGAAGTTTGACACAGCTGGAGTTTCTTCTTCGAAATCAAGTTCATTATCGTCTGCAGCCATGTACTTGTCGGATATTGAGGAGCTGAGTGACATTGTGGAGTTGCCGAGTTTGGTAACGGGTGATGATCATCAAGAGGAGTTTGTTTACGTTGATAAAGACCCTCCTCCACCGTGGAATTATGATGATGCTTTTGCTGCTGCTATTTGGAACAACTCATCCACCTTTGATCATAGTAACTTCTTCGGGTAATATAATTAAATTAAACTTCATGCCTGCCTATCGTTACAAGTTTACCATTTGAATTTTAACTTTAAAAGTTAGATTAAACTAAGTGTGTGTTTGCAAATGCTTTTACTGGTGTTTTTTTGTCTGCTTTTGTTAAAAGTTGATTTTAAGCAAAAGTCATTAGTGTTTGATATAATATACAAAAAGCAGCTTAAAGTTGTAAAAGTATAAGTTTTAGTGTTTGTAAAAATTAATTTAATTAATTGATTTTAATTTGAAAAAAAACTACTACCTGCTTAAATCAGTTAGAAGCAGCTATTTGGTTGCTTCTTAGCTTATGGCGGTTACCTGCTTTTTTCCAGAGAAGTTTCATCATCAGTTGTAATATAAAACACTAAAAAACTACTTTTGAATATTCTAAAAATACAAAAGTACTTTTTTAAGCATTTGCAAACACAAGCTAAATATAAACAAAAGTTAGTGCTCAGTAAATTAGGAAAAAAACAGTTTAAATTTGTTAAAGCAGAAGTTATAGTGTTTAAAAAATTTATTTACTTAGTTAATTTTAGTTTTAAAAAAAAAACTACTACCTACTTAAAGCGCAGTTAGAAGCAACTATTGAGTTGCTTCTCTACTTTTGGCAGTTACCCGTTTTTTCAGATGAAGTTGCAGTAAAATTTTAATGTAAAACATTAAAATACTACTTTTGTCGTCTACTTCAAAAGTACTTTTTTAAGCATTTGAACACATACTAATATTATATTTAAATGCGAAAATATGTAAATGAATTAAAATTGATAGTGGACCGATAATGCTAAAATTGAGTATTATTTAAATGAAAAAGAATAAAATATGACTAAAAAGGGATAAATAGTATTGTTTGTCGAAAATCAAGACCAAAGGACTTGAGTTGTTGTAATTTTGCAGTACACTATAGCTTTTGATTTCAAATGTTACTAAGTGGAACTATTTTGTACTATAAATAAGAACAAGTAGAACTTGAAAAACCAAAGAATTCTGACTGACCATACCTGCTATTGTAATCAAAATCACTGAAATTTTTTAAGTTCAAAATTGTTCCTAACAGTAATTAAACTTTGCGAAGCTACTTCTGAAAATTTTATAATATTTTTGCTACATATATCATCACAAAATTAAAAACACATACAAAAGAATGAAACAAAACAAAGGACAAGAAAGAGAAAAGAAAGAAGAAACCAAATAAAACTAGCAAACTAGAAGTAAAAAAGAAAACTGAAAAGAAGCAAAAAAAAAAAAAAAAAGAAATTTTTATAACGGCAAAGTAAAAGACTAGGAGGAGGGGGGGTGAATAGTCTTTTCAAACTTTTGTCGATAAAACAGTTTCTCAGATATCTATAAAGGTATCTGATACTTATAATCAGAAAGTGGAAGACTTTTGTGATAAGTGCACGTGCTCAGCAAGCTATAAGGTGTGTAAATACTCATCAAGCAATAGATAAGCAGTAAGTAAAGAGCAGTAAGTAAATAACACAGTGCTTTATAGTGGTATTCGAATGTGGCGTAATCCCTCAACTAATCCACTCGCCCTTTCTCAGGACTTGAATCCACTAAGATAAGAAGTTGAGTTTCCCTTACAAAATCCTATCTCTTGATCCCATTTACACTAGGTTCCCAACCAAGTGTTCCCCCTGAGTTATTCCACGGCTTTCTCAGCCAAGTACTTCCTCTACTCAGTAACCTTTGAGCTATTCCTTAGTTTCACAAACTAAGTACTTCATGTGCTTAATGCCTGTTTGGTGTTGGTTATGGTAGTTTGTCAGGTGAGCTAGCTCTTATAACTTATTTAGTTATCTCAGAGAGCTTTATAGAATCAATCTTACTTAATACACTTCACAATGTATGGTAAGTTGTTCTTTACTGACCCAAGTCTTGATGTTGTTCAAGAGAATGAATCTCAGATATCAGTTGCAACTTTATTCTTGGATTCAACTCTTTCACAGTATGCAATTCTTGTTTAAGGATCATGACACTTAGAACTTTCGTACTACTTAGAATTTAAGAGCTTTAGTTGCAACAGAAAGTTAGAGAGTAAGTAGGTAGAAGGCTTGTATGCTTGAGTATAACTTGTGTTCAATGTAGTTCTTGGTGTGTATTTCAAGCATTCTAAGTGGTGATATTTATAGTTGAAAATCATGCCATTTGAATAGTATCCGTTAGACACAAAGTAATTCAAACTATTGATATCTGAAGATAGTACGACAGTGAGCTTTGTCTCTTTACAGAGATTTCCTCTTTTGCTCAGACATCTTTGTCTGCGTAATAAATGCACTGTACTATCTTTTGTCATGTAGTCTCAACGGAACAATGCAAGCTATCTGAGGCTTTGCATGTCCTTACTCAGTGAGCTTTGGGTATCAGAAACCTATTGAAATACTTGTCTTCCAAAGACACTGAATTTCTTCAAGGTATCTGAGCCAAGCATTCTGAGGAAACATTTCTCCTTAGTCTTCAGCAATCTTGTGCAGTCTCTTGATCTTCAATAATGAGCTCCTTTATGCTGGATGCTTGCTTCTTGGTCTTCTTTAAAGATACAAAAATTACAATCTGAGACCTAACATCCTATACAAGATTTACTAGACTAACATACTCAGTAAGTTTCCTCTTTTACAATGTTCAAGTGAACTAACATTACTAGTTACCTTTCTGAACTAAGATAAGTGATTAGGGTTTACTAATTAAAATCTAAACAGATATTCCTAGCAAACTCGTCCCAAAATTTGGGACGAGTTGCACCGTTTGGGGAGGCGCGGTACCAAAATTTTCCAACATCATCTCCAACCCTTGTTGGAAAGTCTAAGGTTTGATCATAGACTGCGCCTGAGAACTGTCCTTATAAGGGCGGAACAACTATTATTTTTCCGTCGACATTTTATTAGAAACTACTATAGCTAGCAAGCACATATATACTTTATCTGATTCCGTTTCAATTTCTCACTTTCCTTTTTTATTGTCTCAATCTCAACTGCTTATACCTTAAACGAAAAAACACACATATATATGTATATATATATATATATATATATATATATATGTATATATGTATGCATGTATATACATGTACATGTATATTCCACCATCTTATATTTTATTAATTAACTCGATCCATTTGATACTTAATTTACTCAACCTTAATTTTTATAAATTACTAATACTAACCCGTGGCGATGCCACGGTATAGTTTACTTTTAATAATAAATTGAAATGTGAGGATTAAATAAATCAATCGAAAAAAAAAAGATAGTCAAAATTCCTATAGACAACATTGGTCGTGGTGTCGGTCGGTCGGTAGTCATTCTTCATCCAATATTATATCATTGAGTGATTATTTATGTTAACTATAGAAAATGTAAAAAATAGGGTCCTACCATACCCGACTTGTTAATTAGTAACAGGTACATATTTTTTTACAAAAAAATCTTTCCCTCAAACGGAACCAAAATAAAATATATACAAAAGTATACAACACAATCAATAGAGTTGTTCCAAACAATCTCGCGGTGATATGTGGTCACCCCACCACACACACACACAAATATTATACAAACGTAATTTCACATGTCACGGTTGTTTTTTCCAACCCACCGGTTCCCAGAAACCCCGCGGTGGTATGCGTCACCCCACCAAAGACACAAAAATTATTATTCTCCGAACATAATTTCACATGGTACGGTTTTCCCCCCCCCCCCCCCCCCAGCCCCGTTATGGATGAAGAAAGTAAAGAGAAGATAGAAGAGAGTTTCCCCGCCTAAGAGTATACCAGAATCAAACCCAACCCTCCGGCTCCCGGCCCGTCATGGAGATCAAGAAAGTACAAAGAAGATCGAAGATATTTTTCCCGCCTAGAGAGTATTAACTGATGCCCGCCCTCCCCCGGCTCGTTATGGAGATCAGGAAAGTAGAGAAGAGTTTCCCCACCTAAAGAGTATCAGATCCCCCAGGCTCGTTATGGAGATCAGGAAAGTAGAGAGAAGATCTAAGAGAGTATCAGATCCCCAGGCCCGTTATGTATCAAGAAAGTAGAGAGAAGATCGAAGAGAGTTTCCTCACCTAGAGAGTATATGTAGACTCCCCAATCATATACATAAAGAAAAGGAAATTGAAAGTCTTCACATGTAAAAAGTTGTTGATAGACATGTAAAGATCAACACACCACCAATTAGCTCACGTGTGTCTCTTCTATCTTCTGGAATTGAAAATAGCACGTCTAGTACACGATTTGTAGAACATTCTTAGAATATGAGTTGAAGGAACTATGTCAAGCATAGATCCAAAGGTCCTCCAATCTGGATTCATGCCCATTCAGAAAATTAGTGTGTGGGTGGCGATTTTGATGGAATTATGGGATTTAGAAGATTTGATCGATCACATTTATAAATAGTTGCAAAGGTTGAATATTATTGACAGAATTATGTAACCAAAATTAGATTAAAATTGTAAAGGTAACAGAACCAAATACGCATTAACTTAGCATCAAAAACAAATTTACCCTGATTATAATTGTTTTGTAATTTTTTAATCTAAAAAAATGAAAGAATTTCTCACATTGATTTTAGGTCAAAGTACCATAGCTAGAATTGATTACAAAAACTAGTCTTTATAATATATGGATAGATCTCATCTTCACATGCCTAAAAATTTAAAAATTAATTTATTACTTTATTCAAAACCTTTTCACCTCTTCTACTTTATTCACTATCTCCTACGACTATTCATTATTTTTCATATCATAAGTATTTAGAGAAAAGTCGAAACCTAAATTCAAAAATAAAAAAAAAACGTAGAGAGTTAATACAACTTAAAATGAATTTCTTTTTACTTTAATTTTGTATTAGAAAATGTCCAAGTAATTAGAAAGCCCTCCAAGTATCATTTATGCACATGCGGATCATGTGTGCTTCAAAGTAAACCATCAACTTTAGAATATAGTAGAAAAATATACGAAAGTGCCAGAATAACCGAAAGTGCGCAAATGGTATAAATGGTATATATATATATATATATATATATATATATATATATATATATATATATATATATATATATATATATATATATATATATATATGAGGCTAATCAAAATAATCGTATATTTTAGTTTGTCCAGAATGTTTGATGCTAAACTATTTAAAATGAGTATCTTTTTGAATGCTTGATGCTACGTTAATTATTTATAATGTGTTTAATGAGTCGTTTTTTATTTTTAAAATTTTATTATTTCATTTTATCTTATTCAATAAATTTATATTTTATTTTAATGAATAAAATAATTTATTTAATTAATAATAGTATTCAAGATTAGTGTCTATAGATTCGTTTTATCACGACGAATTCAAATATATGTTAAAAATATTTTTTGGATTTTTGTAGATAAAGTTATATGAGATTAATATTTTATTTTAGTGAATGAAATGATTTATTTAATTAATAATAATAATAATAGTAATAATAATCATCTATTAAAAAACACTATTCATGGTCTTCCGCATTTTCAGCAACCATAAGACATAAAATTTTGTCACCAGGCAATAACATTGCTCACATGATCTTAGCAACAACACTACTACGCTCCCCTATTCAGACTCTGCTTAACCGTAAAATTAAAATTTCACGTAGGATGGATGGAATTTGAATGAACTTGGTGGGTTTAATTAGTTCATCAACTTTATATATTATATTATATTATATTATATTATATTATATTATATTATATTATATTATATTATATTATATTATATTATATTATATTATATTATATTATATTATATTATATTATATTATATTATATTATATTATATTATATTATATTATAACAGTACCCTACTGATAATCTAAGTGCTAAAACATTAGCCTCAGTTCCTCACGTTTAATCTGGCAAAACTTTATGCAAGAAAATTCTCCCCCCCTACCCGGAATCTGCTCAACCGTAGAATCAAAATGTATAATTGAAAATATAAATATCTATTATATATTAATTGAAAATATAAATATCTATTATATATTAATTGAAAATATAAATATCTATTAATATAAACATAAACATTTTTCGGAGTTTTGTAGATAAATTTATATGAGACTTAATAAAAACTATATATGCAGCCAACATACAAAAAATAAACAGTGAAATATAGACTGGTTGAAAATGCAACTAATTCCACAAAATTCCACATAGGATTGAATTAATTTAATAAATGCTATATTTTTAAATTTAATTATTTCATTTTATCTTATTTAATAAATTTATATTTTATTTTAATAAATAATATAATTTATTTAATGAATAATAGTATTCAAGATTGGTGTCTATGGATTCGTCTTGTCACGGGGAATTCAAATATATGTTCAATATATTTTTTGGATTTTTATAGATAAAGTTATATGAGATTTAATAAAAATTATATATGCAACAACATACCAAAAAAAACTGTGAAATATGTATATACCGGTTGAAAATGCAACTAATTCCACGTAGGAATGAATTAATTTAATAAATACTCTATTTTTAAAATTTCATTTGATATTATTTAATAAATTTATATTTTATTTTAATAGATAAAATAATTTATTTAATTAATAATAGTATTCAAGATTAGTGTGTATGGATTCGTCTTGTCACGACGAATTCAAATATATGTTCCATATATTTTTCGGATTTTTTAGATAAAATTATATGAGATTTAATAAAAATTATATATGCAGTTAACATACCAAAAATAACGTTGAAATATATACTGACTAAAATATAACTAATTCTACAAAATTCCACGTAGGACTGAATGAATCTAGTGAGGTTTAGATTATTGTACTTTACATAATATATATGGATTCTATTTATTTATATATTTTTATCTTAAATTCGTGTCGAGATCTACAAGAAGTTGATACCGAAATGGCGGTATTTATTTCTGCATTTTTCCCTTTCATTTGTACTGCGTTTTCATTTTCCATTGCTGGACGCCTATTGTTGTGTCATAATTAGGGGTGGCCAACGAACCGAACGTTCGTAAAATGTTCGTAAAAAAGTTCGGTCAATACTCAGTTCGTGTTCAGTTTGATCGAACCAAACATGTTCGTGAAAATGTTCGAGTATTTTCGAACCGAACATCGAACACTTTTATTCTTTATCGAGTGTTCGCGAACGGTTCGCGAACACACACAAAAATATATATTATTATTATACATTTTATCTACATGAAAATTCATGATGCAATTATGGTATTTTAGGCTTATAGTTTTCAGTTTGAAATTTATTATTGTTGTTTATGATGTTATAGTATCTTATTTTATTGTAAAATTTATAATTTAGAGTTTTTTTTAAACATAAACGAACAAAACGTTTGAACAGACAATCGAACGCAAACGAACCGAGTTGTTGAATGCAAACGAGCCGAACATGAACCAAACACGAACAATTAAAGAAAATGTCAAACCGAACCCGAACACTAATTTATAATGTTCGTCGAACACGAACACGAACCGAACATACCTTCGAACGAACGAACAGTAATTTTGCCAAATGTTCGGTTCGTTAGCCACCCTACTCATAATCAATCACAAGCCAGGATCAGAAACTTTAGCACAACATTAATTGGCGTCCTTCAAGAAGTAGACAGGGCAGGGCTGGGCTGGGCTGGGCTGGGACAAAAACTAAATCGAACATAATGCATGTTTGTTGTTGTAGTACTACTACTGCGTACAATGCATAAAAGTAATAAATGGTACCTAAAGTTTTAAGGGGTTTGACGCACGCAGTGAAACGTTTGTCCGTTGACTGCTGATGTGGTATGCAGGTCAACGAATCAAACTCAATTTTGACTGCCAACTCATCAATTTTGGAAAAGAAAATTAAAAATAAAATTAAAATTCTAAAAAGTAAATTAAAATGGTAAAATAAAATTAAAATTCTAGAAAAAAATATAAAAGATAAAATTAAATTAAAAACAAACACACACGTTGGACATAATATTTCTAGCAGTAATCAAGCGACATAAACTGTGTTAAACAAAATCAAAATCTCATAATTAATTGATAAGCATTAATTGATGAGAGCACAGAGAAATATCTCAGTCCGATCAGGGGCCCGGTTTGATCAGGTCCTTAGGCATGAACTAATAGGGGCAACCGAAAGCTTATGAATCTTGTAGAACAGATTCATACGTGGTAATCTGAGAACAGGGCCGGCCCGGGGATTTAGGTGGCCCTGTGCGAAATTTTAATTGGAAAAAATAATATAATGAAAAAAAAATATTTAAAGATAAATAAAATAAAAATATTAACACCTTCATGAATTGAACATAGACCTTTTGTAGAGGAGAATATAGACCTAACCACTTGGAGACATGGACTTTAATGCTTAATTATTGTATGAAAATGGATATATACATTATCTCAAATTTAAAATGGGGCCCTTCAAAATAGGGAGCCCTGAGCGGGCGTGCTGTCCGCGCATGCTCAGGGCCGGGCCTGTCTGAGAAATTGAGCTGCTCCACCCCAACTCCATCGGGTCAGGCTTATTCCTAGAGAATGATTACTAATTATCAATTGGAACAATAATGCAAGGAAATATATAGAACATAGATTGCAGAAAGTAAATCAAAGGGTTTTGTATCGTACTGTTGATCCTCTATGCGGAGGACGACACGGTGGAGGAGATTGGATTCCGAAACGGGCGTATAGGTTGAAGATGAAGTCTGCATCGGGGTGGAGGAGATTGGATGAAGTCCGCGTTGGGGAAATCGAAACTGGACAGTGTTTGCTACTTGATCTTCTAAGGCGAATCAGAGGATGGATCAGAAAGAAAAGAAAGTATTCGGATTTATGTACACCACCTGTTTGATGTATTGCCTGTGCAAGTTGATTTTTTTAATTTTTGAGGTTGGTCTGTCCAATAAAAACTTTCTTGTTGGTTTTTTAATTTTTTCCTTTAACTTTTTTAAATATATTTTCTGGAATTTTAATTTAATTTTAAGTTTTTTATTTATTTGCTGGAATTTAATTTAATTTTACCTTTTTTGTTTATTTATTGGAATTTTAATTTTATTTTACCATTTTCTTTTTCAAAATGATGAGATGACAGTCAAAATTGCATTTGACCCGTTGACTTACGTGCCACGTCAGCGGTCAAAGTCAAATTTATGCCAAAAGTTCTGTTCCAGCCACATTTTTGTAATATGGGGACTAGATATGCCGGGACGGACAAACGTTGCACTGCGTGTGCCAAAACCCCCAAACTTTAGGATCATTTATGCCTTTTTGCCAGCATGTATACGGATCTGAGTTACAAGAGACTGGGAAATATAATCAAGACTATATGTTGATCAATTATATGTGCAATAACCTGACATGATAAAGACTCTATTCCTTTTTTTTTTTTTTTTTTCTTTTTATCAGAAAAAAGCTTGTATTAAAAGGTCAAAATTACAGTACAATATCTGGTGGCAAACTAGATGCACCAGCAGCATTAATACCAGTATGTTTTGCTAGCCTATGTGCTAAGCTAGCTATTGCCTGACCTTAATACAAAACGATAGGAAACAAAAGAAAACTCATGACAACTATCTAAAATATGATCCACAAATATACCAGCAGGAGATAAACATTGACCACCAGCTTGTAAAGCTTTAATTATATTTGCACAATCTCCTTCCAGTTCAATCTCCAGAACATCATTATCTCTTGCCCACTGGACCGCATGGTCTGCTGCTAATGCTTCTTGTATATATGCGGAATCCAACGATGTCTCCACCCAACTATATTACCGCAAGAGTCTCTAGCCACAATCCCAACACCTGCACCTGGTGGATCTCCGCTAATTGATGCGTCAAAATTAATTCTCAAAACCGAGCCTTGCGGAGGTTCCCAGCTAGACGGCTGCTCAGGTGGACGCAGCTGTGCATACTGGCCTTGAGTCTCTTTGTATCTGCTGATATAGGTACGAACAAACTCCACTGTTGACAAGGGATAAGAGCGCTGATTTTTGTGGACCAATTTATTACGCACCACCAAAGACTCCAGCAAGCAACAACCACAAATTCAAACTGTTCCGGCTTAAGTTGTCTTCGTGCCAATTGAATCCACTGCCAAATATCAGAACTTGCTGCATTAATAACAACATTAGAAATATCAGTCAACGCCCAAAATAATCTAGCATAGTGACACTCGCGGATGACATGGTTTAATGTTTCCTCTGCTCCATGACAAACTGGACAAATACAATCAGAAATAATTTTGCGTTTTCTCAGATTACTCAAAACAGGGATAGCATAATTCAACAGCCTCCACACAAATATTTTTGTCTTGTTTGGAATCTTTAATTTCCAAATGATCTCCCAGTTCTTAAATCTGAAATTACCAGAGCTACCAGAAGCATTAAACACAGCACTACTTTCATGTCACGAGCCAAATAGTAAGCCGATTGAACCGTATACATCCCATGTTTAGTGTGATGCCAAACACGAATATCTTCAGCATTACTAGTACTCAGAAGGAATTCGCAAAATGGCTACAGCATCATCCTCCCAGAAAATTTCTTTAATAACTCCTCCATCCCAAGTATGAGAATCAGGATCTATTAAAGAAGCTACAGAAAGGTCACCAAAAGTATGCAAATTAGGAGTAAAAGGCTTCATACAAGAATCCCTAGGTATCCATAAATCACGTCATATACTTATATTGGCTCCATTCCCTACTCGCCATCTAACTCCTTCCTTAACCAAATTCATTGCCCCACAAATACTTTTCCAGGTATAGGAAGCATTAGACTTCGGAGTCGCCTCAAGAATATCACAATCTGAAAAATATTTTGCTTTCAAAAGTCGGCTTAGCAGATTATTAGGATAAAGAATCACATGCCAAATTTATTTTCCTAGCATTGCAAAATTAAAACACCGAAGATCCCGAAACCCCATGCCCCCATCTCGCTTTCTATCACAAAGCGAATCCCACTTAATACAATGAATTTTCCTTTTATCTCCCTCTCCCCACCAAAATTTAGCAATAATAGACTCAATCCCATGCAACAAATAATCAGGGAGTTTAAAACACCCCATAACATAAGTGGGTATAGCCTGAATTACTGATTTTATAAGAACCTCCTTCCCCGCTTTAGACAATAATTTTCCTTCAAAACCTTGAGTCTTTGTTCCACAACCTTTCCCTTAGCCAACTGAACACCTCTCTTTTAGAACGCCCCATTTCAGTAGGAAGACCTAAATAATTTTCATGACTGTCAACAACCCTCACCGGTAAAATATTCCTAACTTCTTCCACGGGGGTATTTCTACTAAAAACAACGATAGACTTATCCAAATTTATTTCCTGTCCAGAAGCTAGACTATACCGACGAAGAACATCAACAATCTCCAAAGCATAATCAATAGAAGCGTAACAAAGAAGAAGAGTATCATCAGCAATAAAAGATGAGAGATTATTGGGGCACTAGGGGAAACAGAAATCCCTTGTAACAACTCCCCTCTCTTCAGCATTTCTAATCAGAGAACTAAAAGCCTCTGTACAAAAAAGAAACAGGTAGGGAGAAAGAGGATCCCCTGACGGATCCCCTCTCTGGCTGGATCGGATTCAACGGCTCACCATTTAATAAAACAGAATAGGGCACTGTTTTAACTCTTAGCATAATGAGATTAACAAAAGAAGCCGCAAAACCTAGTCTAAGAAGAACACTCTCTAAGAAAGGCCTCTCGACTCGATCGTACGCTTTACTCATGTCTAATTTCAAAGCCATAGAAAAAGATTTTTCCTTGATTTTATGTTTAAGAAAATAGTTTACTTCATATGCTACCAAAACATTATCAGTAATAAGCCGATTAAGCCCTAGCGAGTTTTTTTCCGGGGGAGAATGAGAGACAAAAGTAAGTTACTTCTTGTGAATGTGAAATAATCACCTCAAGTGAGGTTTGTGACTTGTATTACTTCAATATGTAAGTACAAGATATAACACACATGCTAATGCTATTAGGTAAAGGATATCACCACAAATACTATTAGGTAAAGGATATCTATAAGGAATATAATCAACTATAATTTTAAGTATCTTCAATTTTATTTATTTCCTTAACACTTTCCAACTGTGTTGTTCCGGCCGCTCTATCAAGCTGCAAAGAATCCTCCAGCACCAATCCTTCATCTTCTCGTTTTCTAAGATAAGAGGCTTGAGACTCAATTATGTGTTGAATTGCATTCCATGATTCAGTATGAATTATTTCTAATCTTTTGTTTATGATTAGTAGAGAATTGTTTCATCATTTAAGTTTGTGACACCTGATTGTGTTGGAATTGCCAAGTGTCATGTATCATTAGGTTATTGAATCCAAATAAATGTGTTTGTTGTTGTTGACGTTTTTCAACATAGAAAGGAGAATAGGTAATTAAAAATTGCTTTATGTTACACTTGTATTGATATTTTAATGAAGGCACAATCTGTTATTTGCAAAGGTTCATGTATAAGCAGGATTGAAGCTAACTTGGATCCTACTGTACTCTCGACAGTCAAAGTTATTGTATGGCTAAGTAGAACTACAATTTATTTGCTCTCTATTGGTCATGAATTGGCAGTTGTTTGCATGAGTAGATAGTTGACTGAGATGACAAATTCTTGTATACTATTGTTATTTGTTTAAGGTGTTTTATGCGTGCTCCCATTAGATCATGCATTGATGAGATTTTTGTCTAAGTCGAGAAGGCAATCACTCATTACTAAAACTTATGTATTTACAAATTCTAGAAAATATAAGGCCAGGCTTAGTACCAAACAATAATTATAATTAGGTCAAGCTTTCTGTAAGGCCAAGAAATATAAGATGCCAAGCTTTGTGCCAGGCCAAGAAATATAAGATGCATGCCAGGCAAAGTGGCAAGGCTTAATGTCATGCCAAGGACTAAGGCTTTGTTCTCTTCATCTGAAAACTCATTAATTTCAGTTCAGTTTAGCTCTACTTAATTGTTTTTTATACTACATTTCAGTTCAGTTCAGCTCCATTCAGTTTAGATTAGTTATGTTCTGTTCTATTTAGACGAAGAGAACAGAGCCTAAGTATAAACAATAAGTTTATACTTCTGAGAGAAGATGGAAGTACAAGCTAGAAAGTATAGAATATCTTGCATAGCACTAGTTGCATTAAAATTAGACGTGTTCTTTGCATAGACCAATCTCAAGTATCATGCAAGTTCGTCTTTGTTTAAAACTTTTCATGTCAAAACAATACTCCCTCCATTTCAGAGAAAGTGTTACATTTTAACTTTGACCGGCCAACTGTCTTCGAGTTTGACCACAAATTACTCATAAACGATAATAGTAAATAATTTAATAAAATCATATAATAAAAATTTAATTACTAAATTTTTATTATATAATTTTAATAATTTATTTATTAATATCGTTTAAGAGTAAATTTTGGTCAAATGCGGAGACAGTTGACCGCAGAATAGTAAAATGTAACACTTTTTCTGAAATTGAGGGAGTATTTCTTAACAAGTGCAATGATCGCTGAGAATTATAATCAGTGCGGAAGACTGAGTTAAGTGCTAAGTGTGTAAGTTCAGTGAGCAGTCATAAAACACTCAACAAATAGATTGTTGAAAGTAAGTGTTGAGAGTTTATAGTGGTATCTAGGGCTGAGCATAAACGAGACTGGACCGAAAAACCGGCCCGAAAAATCGATTTTCGGACCGGCCCTAAACCTATTCGGTCCGGTCCTAGAAATTATGAAATTTCGGTTTTCGGTCTGGTCCGGGCCAAAACCCGAAAAACCACGGTTCGGACCTAACAGAACCGATTAGTGTGTGTATATATATATATATATATATATATATATATATATATATATATATATATATATATATATATATATATATATATATTCTTTTATAATATCCTTCCTCTTCTAATTCCCAAAGTAAAACCCTAACCCCCAATTCTTACCCTCTCATCCAAACCCTCTCCTTCCTCCGCCCCAACTCACCTCCGCCTCCGTCCACCACTTCGCCGCCTCCGCCTCCACTGCTCCGTGCCTCCACCTCCGCCCCCGTCCACCACGCTTCTCTCTACCTCCGCCGAGCAGTCCGTCCACCACGCCTCCCTCCACCTCCGCCTCCACTGCTCGGCCTCCGTCCACCACGCCTCCACCTCCGCCACAACTCACGACGGAATCTTACTCGGCAACGGATGTCCACAAGGAAGACACTGCATACTGAAACATAAACGGAGAGGCCTCTTTCCTTTCATTGAAAGAGAAGAAAAAGGGGATGAGCATGAAAAGAGAAGGGGAAGAAATGAGATCTGGACAGTACTGGCGAAATTCTAATTTTTATTCTCTTCCATCTCTTTGTTTCTTAATTTTTTATTTTTCTAAGTTTAATTCGGTTTTGGCCCGAAATTTTCGGTTCGGTCCGGTCCTCGGGCCAAGGAAAACCTAAAATTTCGGGCCAGTTCTGGCCCAATGCTCACCCTAGTGGTATATGTTAGGAAATTTGTTAGATATTTTGTTAGAAATATCTGTTTAGATTTTGATCAGCAACATGATGACTTATCTTAGTCTCAGAAAGGTGATTAGTACTCTTGGTTCACTTGAACATTGTAAAAGAGGAAACCCACTAAGTATGATAGTCTAGCTAATCTTGTATAGGATGTTAGGTCTCAAAATGTAATTTTTATTTTATGAAGAGAAGACCAAGAAGAAGACATCCAAGCAGAACAAGTTCAACGACATTGAAGATTTGAAGAAGCGCACAAGATCTTGAAATAGTTTTTCAGATACCTTGGCCAGATTTCTTGAAGACGCGAATGATTGCTAAACAAATCATGTCACAAGAGATATCTGAGAAGTCAAGAGGTCCATCTGGAAAACAAGGAAAGTGTCCACAGATATCTACACTCAGATACCTTGAGCTTTAAACCACATTTCTGATAAAGAAATATATATTGCAAACAAAGTTGTTTCAATAAAGGTGGTATCTGAAGTTAAAGGTAAGGACGTGCTAAAACTCAGAGAAAACTGATAAAGTTAAGTCTCTGATACAAAGCATAGTTCCGTTGGCACTACAGACAAAAGTATAGTACAATGCATTTAATGCACGGACATAGATGTCCGAACAAAAGCGGTACCTTTCAAGAAGAAGACAAATCACATAAGATTATACACAGATATCAATAGTTTGAATTTGATTTAAGCCTAACGGATACTATTCAACGGCATTCAAATTCATCTATAAATATCAACACTTAGACTGCTTGAGAAGACACACTGAACACCTTAGATACAACTGAACTTACATTGAATAATCTCATACAAGCTCTCTCAAGCAAACTACTTACTCTCAAGCTTTCTGTTGCGACCAAAGCTCTTGATCTTAAGTAGCACTAAAGTTCTAAGTGTCCTGATCCTAAACAAGCATTTTATCTGTGAAAGAGTTGAATCAAAAGATCAAGTATCTGAGATTCATTCTCTTGAACATTTATCTGAGACTTGGGTCAGTAAAAAGAACAAGATACCATACATTGAAAATTGTATTAAGTATACTTGATTCACAGAGCTATCTGATTAACTGAGAAGTTAATAAAGAAGCTCATCTGACAACTCAAACCAAAACCAACACCATCACTGGCGTGGAGTACAGGAAGTACTTAGTTTGAGAAACTAAGGAATAACTCCAAGGTTATTGAGCAGGAAGTACTTAGCTTGGGAAGTTAGGAATAGCTCAAAAGGTTTCGAGTACAGAAGTACTTGGCTGTGAAAGCCGGGGAACACTTCAGGGGGAACATTTGGTTGGGAACCATTTGTTTAAGGAATCTTAGAATAGGATTTTTGTAAGGTGACCTCAATTATCTATTCTAGTGAATTCTAGGTCTTTGGAAGACCGAAGTGGATTAGTTGGAGGATTACGCCACCTCCAGATACCACTATACTTGCTGTGTTATTTACTTTTCTGTACTTACATTTCAAAGAACACACACACACTTTAACTGCTTTTCGCACTTATCTATCTTAAGTCTTCCGCTGAATCTAAGTATCGATATCTACGTATATCGAGAAATAGTTTTATCGACAAAAGTTTTAAAAGACTTTTCACCCCCCTCTAGTCTTTTACTTTGCCGTTATCTGACCAACAAGTGGTATCAGAGCAGGAGGTTCACAAGCCTTCTGCACTGAACCTAGATCCCCAGATAGGTGAAGGAACTTTGTCCATTTCCGAGGACTATTTAATTTGTGTGTTAAGTGTGCAGGTATGTCTCTGAGTGATGCACCCGTTCTCAAACCAGAGAACTACGAGAAATGGAAAAATAACATGCTGCTCCACCTTGAAGCCATAAGTGACGAAATGATCGAAGTGATAAAGAATGGCCCAATAGTCATTCAACAACTTCAACAAGTCATGGAGGTTTCTAATGGTAGAGACAGAGATCAAAGTGAAGGATCTTCACAACCGATGCGTCAACAAGTGGGAGATCTACTAGTCAAGTTATTTAACCAAAGCCCAGAGAACTCTGGACATCGGAAGATGCCAAGAGAAATCGTCTGGATGGTCAAGCACGTAATATCATCATCAAATCGACACCTGAGCACATACAGTGTAAACTGTGGGGTGCTAAAACGGCGAAAGTTGCTCGCAACCGATTGAAGAAATCATTGAACCGAGAAAACCAAAGAAAACAAGTTCGAAGTTCTCAAGTTGAAATTTCAAAATTTCAAACAAGGACCCACCGAAACCTCGAAGAACTTGATTTGATTTACCATTCTCATGAATGATATGGCAAGACTTGGGGAAAGCAGATACTCCCGGTCGATGAAAAGATTAAGACTATTGTCAAGTCTTAACCACAACTGGGAGCATACTAAATTCTTTTATTTTAACCAAGGAATGCCAAATATCACTCCAATGGAACTCTTCTCACATCTTGCTACGGTTGATTATGAGACAACACAAAGAGAACAAACAACTGAAAAGTTGCAGAATATTGCTCTAGTTGCTCAAGGAACTTCTGAAAAGAAGAAAAGGAAGGAAGGGACTGAGGATGCTCTTGCTGCAAAGCAAATGAGCAAATATGTCAGTCGAGAAATTGAGAGAAGAAAAGCCAAAGAGAAGCTGAAAAAGCATCTAGGCTCAAACTATCACCAGTACAAAAATATGCAAAGCTCACTGAACAAGCCATTTCGAAAGCATCATGTCGAGGAAGTAGAAATTGGAAACGATATCTGTTTCTATTGTCAGAAACCTGGTCACTTCAAGAAGGATTGTCCTGCCTTTAACAAACTAAGGACAGGTGACAAGAAAGATAGAAGAATCTTCAGAAGAAGCCAGAAAGCTTTATTAACTGAAGAAAGAAAGAAAATCCAAACTCAACTGGATGCTCTAGACGTTGAGACAGATTCTGACTCAACCTTACCATCACCAGAATATAATCGATTTCGGCCTCAAGAAGAATGAAATGTGTGGAGTTGCTGAAATTGACGGTCCAGACATCTCTAACATAGAAATCTGTCTTATGGCTGATGAGGTAACACATACTTCTTGTTATACTTATGAAAGTGATGAAGAAGAAATAAAAGATCTAGAAAATCTCAGGAAAGAACTTGACATCTATGAAAGAGAATTTCTAATGATCCGAGCTAGAGCCGAAAATCTTGAAGAAGAAAAGAATTCTCTTGCAAAGGAAAATTCTCAATTAATTAAGATATCTGAGAAAAAGGATGCTGAAAATGCATTTCTCAAAGCTCAGATATCTGAGACTGAAAAGTCACATAAAGAAGCAATGGCTGAATTAGGAAAGAAATATGAAGATCTTCTTTCTGAGAACAAGGAACTCGAAAAGAAAGAATTATCTTTTCAATCTTATGCCAAAGCTAGTGACACTCTTACTGAAGTACAATCTTACTTAAGAGATCCTTCAGAAAAGAAAGGACTTGGGCTGAATACACAGACAGATTGTTCTATCACTCTGAATAAGAGTGAGGAAAGAAGAACATTTGTAAGTACTCAGCAAGATGGTTCCCATGCAATCTATAGTATCGGTCAGAAGACGAAGATTGTTGACAAAGGAAAGGCAGTTGCAACTAAACCTTTGTGGGAAAAACAAGTCAAAAACAAAACTGTTGGGCACGTCTCTGAAAAGAAACACAACACTGAAAAGTGTAAACACCCACAGTGCTATGTCTCTCAAAAGGGTAGAATTGCAGGAGCTGGCAAATTCTCCCATGTCACTTTTTCTGGAAAGAAATTGGACCAACCAGAGACTAGCAAAGTCACGAGAAAAGATCTCAGATAGCTTCAAGTGCTCGAAACGGTATTGGCTATAAAGGCATCGGGAAACAACTTGCTCATGAATACAAACAGGAGCAAGAACGATGGCTAAAGGCTAGAATTACTCAAATCAATTATCAGAAGTGGAAGTTGAATCAAGCCACTGAAAATCTGAATGTCAGGGCTAGAAGAAATCTGGCAAGGAAAGTTAAGTTTGCTAAAAAGCAAACTCAGAAACCTGACAGGTATCTGAAAGCACTAAATGGAGCACCTAGGAACACACCAAGGAAGAAAATAATTCTTAATAATGATAATCATTCAATTAGAATTCCTCCTTATGTTCCTATCAGACAAAAGAATGTTCCAAGGAAAGTCATTCAAAAATGGATTCCTACTGGAAGATTGTTTAGTCCTGATGGTTCCAACTGTAAATTGAGAACCTAATCTCCTGTTCCCTGTTGTGTGCAGAATGCTTCCTGGACTAAAGCACAATGGCTATTTGATAGTGGATGCGGAAAGCACATGACAGGAGACAAAGCAAATCTGGTCGATTACAAAGCTTGCAATACAGGACCAGATATAAGATTTGCTGGAGGAGAATTAAATCCCTCTCTGGGATTTGGCAACGTCAAATTGGGAACATTAACAATCACTGACGTATTACATGTTAAGGATTTGAAATATAATCTATTTAGCATGAACCAGTTTGCAGACAAAGGTTTTACTGTAAAATTCAAAGCAAAATACTGCAAACTAATTGACAATGAGTCAAAGCAGACAGTCTTGGTTGCTCGGCAGAAAGGCAGTCTTTATTTTGCCGATTGGGCATCTGTCACAACTGAAGAATGTCTCATGGTGAGTCAATCTGGTCACACAGAAGAGCACTAGTTATGGCACAAAAGAATGAGTCACTTGAACTTCAAAACTCTGAACAAACTTGCCAAGAAAGAGTTAGTGGTTGGCCTTCCCAAAACATCTTTCAGAAAGGATGGTATCTGTTCTGCATGTCAGATGGGAAAACAATCCAAAATCTCTTTCAAGTCCAAAACTAGACACTCTAGTGTTAGACCACTGCAACTACTACATATAGATCTTTTTGAATCATCTGTAACTAGTTATGCAGGAAAGAAATATGGTCTGGTTGTTGTAGAAGACTTCTCAAGATTTACTTGGGTTGTCTATCTGAAACACAAATCTGATGCCAGGGTGGAGATACCAAACTTGCTGAAAAAGCTTGAAGTCATGAAAAATGACAAGGTATCTGCAATCAGAACAGACCATGGTACTGAGTTTGTCAACCAGTACATAAAGGAGTTTTGTACCTGCAAAGGTATACAACACCAACTTTCCTCTGTAAGAACACCTCAACAAATTGGTGTTGCAGAAAGGAAAAACAGAACCCTTAAAGAAGCTGCAAGGACGATGCTAGCTGACACTGAAATAAGTGAAGTTTATTAGGTTGAAGCTGTAAACACAGCCTGCTACACTCAGAACAGATGTTTGATAAACAAACACCATGACAAGACCCCTTATGAAACCCCCTAATATCAAACATCTGAGAGTATTTGGTTGTAGATGTTTTGTTCTAAACAATGGAAAAGATTATCAGAGAACATTTCTACCAAAGGCAGATGAAGGTGTATTTCTTGGTTATTCCACGAATAGCAAAGCCTACAGAATTTACAACAAAAGAACAAAGAAAATTGAGGGATTCTGAAGAAGAATCCTCAGAATGGAGAAACATCATTATGGAAAGTGAGGATGACTCTGACGTAGAAAAGCTTGATATGCCTAGTAACAACCAGATGACTCATAAACATGATGAAGAATTTCCTATGAAACTTCCAGAAATGGAAACTGAAGATATTCATCATGAAGCTATCTCTGGAAATAATCTCTCTAAAAGACATGTTCCAGATAGCTCAAACACTGAACAAGTGTCAGACATTAATTGCCCTTCTGAGGAGCAAAATGTCTTAGATACTGAAAAAGTATCAAATCAAAATCCCAGTGATTCACATTCAAATCATTTGGATATTGATCCTACTAGCACTAAACCTATGATGAGATGGATCAAGGATCATCCTGCAAAAGATGTGATTGGACCAATTAATCAAGGTGTTAGGACTAGGAGAGCAATAGCTGAAAATGCTAATTCTCTCTTTGGATGTTTCATCTCAAATATTGAACCTAAAAATATAGAAGAAGCATTAGGAGACCAAGATTGGATCTCTGCAATGCAAGAAGAGTTGGATCAATTTGAGAGAAACAAAGTCTGGAAACTAGTTCCATTTGTGGAAGGAATATCTGTGATTGGAACTAAATGGGTTTTCAGAAACAAAATGAATGAATCTGGTGAAATAACCAGAAACAAAGCAAGATTGGTTGCCAAGGGATTTACCCAGACTGAAGGCTTAGATTTTGATGAGTCATATGCACCAGTTGCCAGATTGGATGCAATAAGACTCTTTCTAGCCTTTGCAGCTCATAAAGATTTTAAAGTTTATCAGATGGATGTCAAAAGTGCATTCTTGAACGGTGAACTTGCAGAAGAAGTTTATGTTGAGCAACCACCTGGCTTTGAAGTTTCCTCAGAAAGTAGAATGGTCTATAAACTACAGAAAGCTCTGTATGGACTGAAACAGGCTCCAAGAGCATGGTATGACACTTTGGCCAAATACCTTCTGGAAAGTGGTTTCAAGAAAGGTGAAGTTGATAAAACTTTATTTACCTTAAATCATGATGGGAAACTACTCTTAGTTCAAGTATATGTTGATGACATCATATTTGGATCTAAGGACAAGCAACTTTGTAATGACTTTGCAAATCTCATGAAAAGTAAGTTTGAGATGAGCATGATGGGAGAAATGAATTATTTTCTAGGATTGCAAGTCAAGCAACTCAATGATGGAATATTCATTAGTCAAACAAAGTATGCAAAAGATATGCTCACAAAATTCAATCTTAAGCCTTCTGAAAAGAATGCTAAGATACCTATGAGCATTGGAACCAAAATGACCTATACTGAATCAGATAAGAGTGTTGAAGAACATAAGTATATGAAATTGATAGGTTCACTACTTTACCTCACTGCAAGTAGACCTGATATTCAATACGCCGTTGGAGTGTGTGCTAGATTTCAGACAAATCCGATGCAAACACACTACAACATTGCTATGAAAATTTTAAGGTATGTAAAAGGTACAATAGATGTAGGATTGTGGTATCCTAAAGAAAGCGGATTGAGTTTAGCTGGGTACTCAGACGCTGATTATGCTGGATCACTACTTGATAGGAAAAGCACCTCAGGAACTTGTCAGTTTCTGGGCACTAGACTTATCTCGTGGTTTAGCAAGAAGCAAAACTCAATTGCAACTTCTACCACAGAGGCTGAATATATTGCTGCTGGTTGTTGTGCAACACAAATTCTGTGGATACAACAACAACTTAAAGACTATGGACTCGATGAAGAGAAAACTCCCATTTACTGTGACAACACAAGTGCTATTGCGATTACGCAGAATCCTAAATTTCATGCCAGAACAAAGCATATTGATGTTAGACATCACTTCATCAGAGACCATGTTGAAAAAGGCAATATAGAGATACTCAAGATTGGCACTGAAGACCAACTTGCAGATATCTTCACTAAGCCACTACAAGAAAGTAGGTTCTTAGCCTTAAGACATAGTCTTGGACTAATGGAACTACCAATGAACTGAAAAAGTTCAGGAATCTGGAACGGGCATCCAGAGAAGAGGTAGCTGGAACGGGCATCCAGAGAAGAGGTATCTGGAACGGGCATCCAGAGAAGAGAAAAGAGAAATCTGGAACGGGTATCCAGAAGTCAAAAAGGCTAAAGAGCAAAAAGACAGCTTAAGATCTCTGAGACGGGAACTCAGATATCTGAATCACTCTATAAACGGGGAACACAAAGGAGAATAGTACAACTATCTGCAGTCAACTACTCTCTTGAAATTCGCATTATTTCTATCTTGATGAAAAACTTGGAAAATCCTAAGTATAAGATGATTCAGATGCAAAGCGTGTTCTTGGTCATACAAAACGTGATTCAGATATCTAATAGCCAAAATTCATTAAATGGGCACAATTACACTTGTTGATTGTGATCATTCTTTGAAGAAGCAATGGTGACCCTTGATGAAATTAAGCGTTTGATCTATACGGTGAAATTAATTTCACAAAATAGTATAGTGTAAAAATTCGACGAAAGCCCACTTTGCATTTAATGCCGAACTAGCTTTTGCTCATGCACTTGCAAATCACGCATACACAAAATCAATTTGTATGTATTTGTCTGTTGAGATTCTATTGCTATATATATAGGATTTTGGCAAAAGAAATCACTTTACTAATCCAAAATTTCGACTTACACAAAATAGCAAAACCTTCTCTTGATTCTCTGCAAACCTTCTACAATCTCGCAAATCAAGATTAATTTTTCGCAAAGAATTACTTAATCAAATCTCTTTCAAACACCAATCCAAATTCCTACACTATATAAAGAGATGGCCCCAAAGAATTCTTCCACGTAAATCTCAATCCTCCACTAGTATCTTTGAAAAGCAAACACCAGAGTTGGTTATTGTGAACAACCGACTGGTAGGAGATTTTAATCCTGACCATTGGACTTCAAATCACAGAATGATTTGGGGTGGTGCCATGTTGAGGAATACCTCACGGCTGCAATAGAGAACCAAGCCGACAGAAAGCTGATTCTTGACATGCTTGAAAAGGCACAAATCAAGGGTTTTCTATCTGCTCGCCCAAGTGGAATTTCATCACTCGATGTGTTGGAATTCTACAACAACTCCAGGATAATTTCTGTGTTTCAAGGCACCTTGCAATAGTGTCTCAAAACCTCGATCCAAGGAAAGGAAATCATCCGAGTTAACAACTTTCTGTAAGTTGTTTGAGTTTCAAAATCTTGGAAAGGATTTTGAAATAAACACCAAGGATGATGATCTCCTTGAAGGTGTTAAACAATTGTACAGTGACGTGTGTGATCTTGAAAAATCAGATACACCCACTGAGTTCAAGCTTGCTGACATCCAATCCAGACATCTGATGGTTCACTGGGATGTATTGGCTTGCATTCTTCACAGATGCTTTGATGGTCTACAAGGAGGTGCTGACCAGATAAGCCAAGAACGATGGATCATGATGTTCTTGCTGAATCAACAAGATAAAAGGCTGGAAAACCCTTTTAACTGGGGAAAGTACGCCTTCATGAAGTTTGTGAAGAAGATTCAAGGCTTCGAGCCTAAGATCGCCAAAGGACTAGCTGAGCCAAAGGCCACAGTAGGCTATGGTCTGAAGATATGCTACTTGCTGGAGAAGCTTGGCATTGAGCTCAGAGAGACGGCTGAAATAGCCAACAGTAACCTACTCTACAAATATGAGTATACAAACTTGATGAAAAAGGTTACTTGGTCTCAGAAAGGTTCTAAGAAGAAAAAGTCTGAAAAGGTATCTGAAGAAAAGGTTGCGACCAAGAAGCCCATAACTTCAAGAAAGAAGTCTGCTGGCAAATCAGAAGACACACCCATTGAGGTTGTCGATTCTCAGATATCTGCCGATGAACCGATAAAGGCAAATCAACTCATCAATGCTGCAAAAGAGTCATCAACTACTGAACAAGTAGACTCAGCAAGAGAAAGTGCGTTCAGAAATGTTGCGACTAATGCAGAATGCCTTGCTGATGAACTTATTAATGCTGCCAAAACAGGTGAAAAGCACCAAGCCCCATCTGCAGAAATCGCAGGAGTAATGGACCAATCAGTTCCCAATGCTGATGAGAGCTCTGACGATGAAGATGATGAACTAGTCATCTCTCAAGTCCTAGAAAGAACAAAGAGGGCTAAGGAAATCAGAATAAGAATGGCGGTGATAAGGTTTCAAGAAGAACCTACACCTCAAAGTTGTGAACAAGCACCTATAGCAAAGGTTGTTGGTAAACACATCATCGAGGAACGCTTTCTTCGCACAACTTCACAAAGCCACGATGAGTGGTAATTTAGTCTTTGGCGAATCTTGATGGAAATGCCACATCTAAAAATCTGGAAGAACACTCTACTGACCGATCTTCTGCTTCCAGACAAACACAACAACCACAACAGCCACAAGTGGTTGATGAAATGGTAAATGAACTCCATTTCGAATTACCAGCATTACAACACGCTGAAGAAAATCCTGCAAAAGAGCAGGTTCCCCAACTCGACAAGAGGGATCAAACTGAGACATCCACTCAGTATGATCAACCAGGGGAGGCAACTGAGTTGCACACTCGGAAAGGTGTGAAGTACCTAAAACTTCAAACAAAGAAGTCATCTTTGGAACAAGAAGACCAAAGTATAAAAGGGTCGAAGTTCCAGAGACCAATCGACGACAATGCTCGGTAGTGAATGGTTTAACTCTACCTTGTGAAAAATTTTATGCTTGTATATCTTGTTACTTATATAAAATTCTTTGTTACAGTGAGTTAGAAACACGAAACAAGAGGAAGTCGGAAAGCTTGCCTCGAAACCGAGAAGGAGGTTACCCAACCGCCTCTTAAGAAATCTGTACTGCACTACGGTGATAATTGATTCTTAAGATAACACTTTTCGATCATTTGTCTATGTGCTTAATCATTTAAAGTAAATGTTTCTAACATGCTCAACGAAGAAAGAGGAAGATAAAGCGAGAATGCCAGAGACGAACCAGAGACGACAAGGTGTCCAAGAACACATCATTGAGCCTTCTAGCATGAAGGTACATGAAAAATCAGTGATAAGTATTCTTCATCATGGGTTATCTTAAACTTCTTCTAAGATATTCAATACTTTCTACTTACAGGCTCATTCAGAAGTAGAAATGCAAAGGGAAAATGTTGCGACATCCCCTGCATCAATGGAAATTGATGAAGCTCCCAAGGCAACATCACATGAAAGAATACCAGAAACTGAGAAAGTTTCTGAGAAAGTTTCTGAGAAAAATGACTCTGAGCTTCCTATTGAGGAAGTAAGTCCAAAACTCAGAACTCATTAAAGCATTTTTGCACAAATTCTTTCAAATAATTTCCTAAGTATTGTATTAATCTTAATTCTCAGGTTCAAGAAAGAAAGGTTGATGAGGACCAGACTTCCAAGTCTCCACCTCACAACAAGATATCTGAGACACCAATTGTCTCAGTAGCACAAGTCTCGAGCACAAGTACTTACTCAGGTAACTCAGAAACTAAACTACACTTCTACTCAGATATCTACAAAAGTTTTGAAGCTCACTCAAAACTCTTTCTTTCAGGCTCAAACAAGTGCAAAGCAGGCTCCCAATGATGAGAAAAGGGACCTACTTCCCTTCTTCAAAGCTCAAACCCTGCCAAAGCATATTCAATGCTTCAAGAAATGGCAAAGGTTAAGGTGCTCTGATCTCTCTGAAATATTGAGAATCACAGATCAACCAACCAGACGAGCACGAGCTCTTGACTTGGAGACGTATATCCATGCAATGTTCCCTACCGAACAGTACACAGTTGCGACTCTATTGCATAAGGATTTCTCCAGAGAAGTGGCGCACAGTTTGATACAAGCCTTTGAGCAGTGATGGTCAGACAAGATTACAGATGTCATTCAAACCAGTTCTGCCCCAGACTCTGCAATTTATACCTTCTGAACAAGAAGAGGTTAATGGGCAGAAGATCACTATTCCTGAAGTGATCAATCTTGTATCTGAAGATGATGAGGAGGAAGAGATAAACGAAAACGACTTCGATGAACCTCCCACTGACCATCACCAAAAGGATGACATAGACAAAAAGGATGATGATGATGCCCCTGCACCAGGGACCGGAGGAATTTCACAAAGAAATCATGCCTCAACTGCTGAAAAGCAAACTGAGAGGAAAGCACAGAAATCTCCGTCTCCATCTCCTCAAAAGTCAACTCATCCATCTTCCCAACAAAAGGTTATTACTGAACAAGTAGTTGAGGATTCTGAGGAAATCGCTCAGAAATTGTTGAATACTCAATCCAGAACTGCTCAACTCAGACAACTGTTGGAAGAAGAACAATAGCTCCATCTTCAACTGGAAGACCAGATAGCTAAATCCAGAGACAAGCTTGACCAACTACAAGATCAATATCTGCAAGAGATGATTGCTTACTCTGAGGTTAAAGAGCTACAGGATACTGTAAATGCCATCACCAAAGAACTCGATACTGAAGAAGTATCTAAAATTAAGCATGATGCTAAGGCTGCATCATCTTCAAAAGAAGTACCATCCTCCTCCCAAAAAGGGAAGAAACCAATCTGAGATGGTTCTTTGGACTCGACACAATCGATGAGAATGTCCAAGAGGGTGAAGATCACCTGGTGATTACTCGGATGATGAAGAAGACAAGACTTTGGCGAGCACCGCAATGAACATCTAGCGGTTTCACACTTGAAAAGGAAACGATTGCTCTGAAACTTTCAAAGAACCGCCAAATGTCCACTCCCATGAATACATGAACAAATACCAAGTACTGGCTCATCTGAAAAAGGAGATGTCTTCACAGGACAAGGAATTAATTGCCTCCGTCCCCTCTGAAATGAAAAAGTTCACTGAGCTCATCACTCAGAGAACAACTAGCATAGTCATTGCTCAGAAAGATCTGGGAATGATAAGGGACGATGATGCGTCTTTAGCTGAAAAAGCTTTCCAAGAGGCAAGTTACACCTGAAAAGCAGATGCCATCCTAGGCCCATCAGCGAGCTCACTGATAAGGACAATGGACTTATCAAGCAAAATCAGGAGCTCAAAGCCGAACTTCAGAAGTTGGTCACTGCCTACAATTATTTACAAGGGCATTTTGACTCTCTCTCAGATTCTTTTATGAGACTGAGTCAGCCAACAATGACTAAGGGGGAAAGAGTGTACAAATCTGGACCTCAAAGTCAGGGGGAATGGGAAGAAGGAGAAGAAAACAAGAAGAAATCTGGAGCTGGTGCGGCTCAGAGAGGAAGAAGAAACATGAAAACTTCCCAGCCACCACTCAGAATCAATGAACCCTCCTCAAGCCAAGTTGCTTTGCAAATAGTAGCTGCTTCCCAGAAACCTACTGAAGGAACTACAATGATAACAAGGGCCATGGCACAGAAACCTCCAAGGAGTACCAAGGCTCCAAGGAGAAGACAAGTTAAAGGGATTGATGAATCTTCTGAAGAAGAAGAAGGTCAAATCAAGTCCTTGGGCAATGAAGAAGGTCAGAAACTCTCACAAGATTTAATGATGATGAGGAAACTGATAAAGATGAAGCTCCTCTTCACAGAAAAAGGAAAATTGAAAGCCTAACTGAGCCCATAGCTGCAAAGCCCCTAGCAGCTAAAACACCCTCTGGAAATACCAAGTCTATCCAGGGTGGTTCTTCAAGCAACAACCCCAAAGAGAATTCAAGACAGAGAAGGAACAGAGAGTCGAAAGCAAAGACAAAGTCAACTTCCACTCGGGCGGAAGAAGCCAAAATAGAGTATGTGAAGAATGATAATGATTCCTCCGCTCTGTGTGCATCAATCGGAAAAATGGCTATTGGATTACGGAACTTAAGCATCTCTTGGTAAATTCAAGATTTTAACCAATCCATAAACAACTTATGGCATGGAGAAAAGATAAGCCAACCTTGATCAACACCAATCACATTAAAGCTGGTTGGATTTTGAAGTTGTCAAAGAGAAGCCATGAGAAAGGACCTCTCGATGAATGTCCATATGGAAAGCCGATGATGTGCATGAATGCGAATATCACAGAACAGTACAAGAGCAAGACTACTGTGGAACCCTACAGTCGTTCTATCTAATCGATCAAAATACAAGGGTGACATCATATATCTGAAGATTATCTACGAATACTTCAAGCTTTCAGATATCAGAATAGAGCATGCCTGGAAGTGGGGAAAGTATCTGTGGGTCAAAAATTTTGTCAAGAAAAATCCTACCAAAACCTACAAAGAGGTCTGTGGATTTTCCAGAGACACTGAGATGCTCGTCAGAACACTTCTCTATGATTATTCTGATGACATCAAAAGGTTTGGAGATAGGAAATTTGCAGACTGATCCATAGAACTACTGTTGAAGACTTAAAGAGTTGAAGACTTGAAGACTAGTCTATTAGGATGTTTACTTGGAGCTTGGCTACTCCTGTTGTCCTAATTTACTAATTTTTCTTTGTTGTATTTTTGCTGACTGAGCTAAACTTGTTTTATGTATTGAAGTTATCTGTAATCTTTCTTTGTAACTTATCTGAAGAACTTACTCTCAGATAGTATTCTATAAAAGATAACTTGTCAGCAAAGATCACACCTTGTGATTTGGTTGATATTTACTTTCTGCACTTAATTAAATGAATTGAAAAATCTTAAGAAATGATTAAGTGTTGGATTGTTCACTCATCCAGATTTGTAATAGGTCAGATAGTCATCGTTGACTGATCAAAAAGGGGGAAATTTGTTAGGAAATTTGTTAGATATTTTGTTAGAAATATCTGTTTAGATTTTGATCAGTAACATGATGACTTATCTTAGTCTCAGAAAGGTGATTAGTACTCTTGGTTCACTTGAACATTGTAAAAGAGGAAACCCACTAAGTATGATAGTCTAGCTAATCTTGTATAGGATGTTAGGTCTCAAAATGTAATTTTTATTTTATGAAGAGAAGACCAAGAAGAAGACATCCAAGGTAACAAGTTCAACGACATTGAAGATTTGAAGAAACTGCACAAGATTACTGAAATAGTTTTTCAGATACCTTGGCCAGATTTCTTGAAGACGTGAATGATTGCTAAACAAATCATGTCACAAGAGATATCTGAGAAGTCAAGAGGTCCATCTGGAAAACAAGGCAAGTGTCCACAGATATCTACACTCAGATACCTTGAGCTTTAAACCACATTTCTGATAAAGAAATATATATTGCAAACAAAGTTGTTTCAGTAAAGGTGGTATCTGAAGTTAAAGGTAAGGACGCTAAAACTCGTAGAAAACCGATAAAGTTAAGTCTACGATACAAAGCATAGTTCCGTTGGCACTCTGAGACAAAAAGTATAGTACAATGCATTTAATGCACGGACATAGATGTCCGAACAAAAGCAACGGTACCTTCGAAGAAGAAGACAAACTCACTAAGATTATACATACGATATCAATAGTTTGAATTTGATTTAAGCCTAACGGATACTATTCAACGGTATTCAAATTCATCTATAAATATCAACACTTAGACTGCTTGAGAAGACACACTGAACACCTTAGATACAACTGAACTTACATTGAATAATCTCATACAAGCTCTCTCAAGCAAACTACTTACTCTCAAGCTTTCTGTTGCGACCAAAGCTCTTGATCTTAAGTAGCACTAAAGTTCTAAGTGTCCTGATCCTAAACAAGCACAGCTATCTGTGAAAGAGTTGAATCAAAAGATCAAGTATCTGAGATTCATTCTCTTGAACATTTATCTGAGACTTGGGTCAGTAAAAAGAACAAGATACCATACATTGAAAAGTGTATTAAGTATACTTGATTCACAGAGCTATCTGATTAACTGAGAAGTTAATAAAGATGCTCATCTGACAACTCAAACCAAAACCAACACCATCACTGGCGTGGAGTACAGGAAGTACTTAGTTTGAGAAACTAAGGAATAACTCCAAGGTTATTGAGCACAGGAAGTACTTAGCTTGGGAAGCTAGGGAATAGCTCAAAAAGGTTTCTGAGTACAGGAAGTACTTGGCTGTGAAAGCCGGGGAACAACTCAGGGGGGACATTTGGTTGGGAACCATTTGTTTAAGGAATCTTAGAATAGGATTTTTGTAAGGTGACCTCAATTATCTATTCTAGTGAATTCTAGGTCTTTGGAAGACCGAAGTGGATTAATTGGAGGATTACGCCACCTCCAGATACCACTATACTTCAGATTATTTACTTTTTCAGACTTACATTTCAAAGAACACACACACACACTTTAACTGCTTCGCACTTATCTATCTTAAGTCTTCCGCTCGAATCTAAGTATCGAGATATCTACGATATCTGAGAAATATTTTTTATCGACAAAAGTTTTAAAACACTATTCCCCCCCCCCCCCCCCTCTAGTCTTTTACTTTGCCGTTATCTGGACCAACAGTATCCGAAGGTGGCATAATCCTTTAACTAATCCACTTCGCCCTTTTTCAGGAATTGACTTCACTAAGACAAAAAAATGAGTTCGATTATAAAATCATATACTTAGATAATCCCGTACTACCCAATGTTCCCAACTTTGTAACCTTGAACATTTTCCTTAACTCCTCAAGCTAAGTATTATGGTTCATTCCAGGGTTTTTCTTAGTTTCCCAAACTAAGTAGTTCCTCCCTTCTTCATTTGCTTAACACGCCTTATGATGTGTTTGTTTGTGTGTGGTTTTGGCTAGACAGTGAACACTTGGTGTATTGTTTCTGGAGAATAAAACTTGTTTTTGTTTAAAAGAACGAACACTTTACAGTCGCAACTTCAAAGATTGTTCTGCTTATTCATAAGTAGCTTCACAAAGCTGGAGTCTGTTTAGGAACTTATGAACTTAGAAAACATGAGAAAATTTTATCGCAATAGCAATTATGTTATGTGTGAGTTCCGTTGTTTCTCAAGTTCTAAGTGTTGTTATTTATATTACAAAATAGTTATGTTTGAAATGCATCTGTTTGGTAACATTTCAAAAAAAAATTAAGCTAAGTCTATTGTACGTACAAAAAATTGCTTTTTTACAGTGAGTACTATTGTCTTGTAACAAACAGTATTGCCTTATCTCTTTCTCATGACGTATACATTTGCTTTTCAGCAAGTAAATCCTTCAGTGGAGTGTATACTTCAGTGAGTGACTTAGTGAACCCACTATGTTATGTAGATTTTCACTTAATCAAACGTGTCACTAAGGAAGTCCAGTACTTGATGAGAAAAAGTCTTCTCTCAACAGGCTTGTACAACCAGTCTGAGTCTTTAGTAACTTATCTTCTTGCAGATTGGTCGGAACGTTACATCAGTAGGTCTTCAGTCGGTGATCAAAAATTAAAATTATATGCTCTTGAAAAACCTAACACTTATACAAGTTACTAAACTATCGGTCAATATGGTTCCTCTTTTAAAGTGTCCATGCTAAACATTTTAAGGACCAAAATCTAAACTAGAACTAACTGCAGAAAGAAAGGAGGCATTGATACAAATCAAGCTAGCACAAGTGGAGCAGCCTACCCAAGAGAAAGAAAGCCAAGCAGTCACAAGAACAACAATCAAGCCAGCCAATGACCCAACCTGATATGTTTTGAGCATTTTTTAGTTTTAAAATACTATGTTCGGATACTAATCTTTTGTCTAGCTAGCATGTTAATGTTTACTATGAATGGAACTATATGGGAATTTTGAGGAATGATGTTAGTTTCATATTTTGTATTTTGGAGACAATGTTAGTTTAAATGCTAATGTTTATGTTGACAAGTTGAAATTTGAAATTTGGTCAAATTAATTTATATCCATTTACTTGCATACATGAATGCTAGTTTCTTACATCATGATTTGTATAACATAAACCTAGAGTTACATCAAATGATAATCTTCACAGTCAGACAACCTAAGAACACTCCCAACAACACTAGATTAACTCCTACTAGTTTTCTAAGGAATATGTTTGGATCATCATTTCTTCCAACTCTTACAGTTTTATTCATCAGTTGGCTTGCACCTTGCATGTTCCTATGTTTGATGCTGAGAAAAGCCAAAATCATCTTCGACATTATACCCATGAGAAAAACTATGATAAGGATAACGGTAGTACAATTTGCCCTTATTCTTCGTGCTATTTGAAATCATCACAGTGGAATACCAGAAACAGTTGTATTGGCAAAAGTAAGCAACCCTCCTATTACCCGAACTTGACGAAAACTGAGCCATTAATTTGATGTAGAAGAATGAATAAAAAGAGGAAGAATTTGTGAAGAAAAATGAAAGAAAAATTTGAAAAAAAAGGGTAAAAAAACCGGCTTAGTCTTTCAAAAATAAAGGTAAATTAATTACATATACACCCGGAATAATTATAATTCATTTACAAATACACCCACATGTACGTGCATGTCAACTGCTTGTCAATGCATATGTTAATAATTTCCCAATTCAATTACAGATTCACCCATAGACAATTAATTAACTAAAAAGAAATAATGACATGGCATGCCAAATCAGGAAAATAGTATCTCTTTGGCATGAGTTATACTCCAGCTTTCACTTTTGGCCCCATTTGTAATTAGTTCAGAGCTCAGTTTATTTTTGGGACTATTTTGTAATCCTTCAAACATTGGAAACTAAATAGAGATGGAGCCATCTTGGAGGGGTTGGTTTTGTAATTAATCGTATTTTTATTTATGTTTGAATATTTATGTAGATTACTATTTTTACGGATATTTTTTTAACAGTGTTATTTTGGGTATAATATTTTATTTGTGCATGTTTGGGGAAATTTATTATTTATATTTTTGTAATAAATTAAATCGGTTCGTAATAGAGGGGAAACAAAAACAATTTATGTTTGAACAAATCGTCACTAAGACGGATTAGAGTAACAGGTCCCTAACTATTGAAATATTAGAAATTGTAAAATAAAATTTTAAAAAAAAATAAAAACCAACGCCACTATAGTGTCTCCATCTCCCTTTGACTTGCCGTCACTAAATAAGACGACAGACAAATTGTTCTCACCCTTACTTAGCTACGGGTTTCTAATCCGTCAACCTTAGCGACTGAATTTTCGTGGTTTAGCGACAAATATGGTCGTCGCTATTTTCAGGAATTTTTGTAGTGCATGATCTCTACTAGTGACTAGTGAGGAACATGAAACGAACTGGTATTTTTAATTATAAATTCAATGTTTTTAAACAAATCCTATAATGTTTTATATTTTATGTCTTTTTATATGTAGGTATAACGCCTATACTTTTAGTAAAAAAAGTCTTAATGTGTGATGTTGGGTAATACATAATCACCCACTATCAATATTTATTCATTATTTATTATCTCCTCATTCCAAATAATATTCAAACTTTGGTCGGGATGGAGAGGCCAGAAATAAGTAATAACAAAATAATTAGATAATTGCAATTTACAAAGTCACTAAACGCCCTTGCTTTTGTGTATAAGTTTCTAGAAGGTTATAGCAGAATTTAGCAGCCATTGCATCAAAGTACAATAAAGTAGTGGTTAGGATTGAAAAAATGGAGTGACCAGATGAGAGAAACAACAGCTAGCAATGAAGGTACATTACATTAAACTGCTTCAGAATTACAATAAGATGACTAGATGAGGAAGCTTTGAATACAAGATATACCAAGAGAGATACAGTCTCATTGTTTGGTCAACATTTTTAACCACCTTATATATACTATAGTATATGATACTTATTTCCTGGAAATAATCACTTTTTTTAACTTATCTATGCACTGCATTAGTAATTCGCAAAGCATTGGGTAATTTATGCAGACATCTTCATAAAAATCGACATGAAATTAAAATAAAAAAACTAATATTCCAAGACTTAAATTTACATAGCCTTTTTTATATCTTTATGTATATACTATAAAATGTGCACCTCATGATATCATATTTAAGCAGCATATGTGTTAAGTTGCAGTAGGCAAAGTCACGTACGCAATTATCTTGAGTAATATAGAAATTATAAATAAAAAGCATCTATATATGTTATGTTAGTTGTTGGGTTGGAAGAAAATGAAATCGTTATTCGATTACATACACTTTTAGCTTTCAGACACCACTAAAGTTCATTGTTGAATATATGTGACTTTTTTAAATCAATTTTTCTAATTCTAATTAACTAAACAACATCTAACATGCATGTCGAGTTTAATTTAGAGATAAATGAGAGTGAAATATGGAGTGATCTAAATATACTCAATATTTTATGACTATTTTATATCCCGTGAAAATATGACCATTGGTATTTATTTTTTGGATTTCTTTTAATTTAGAATAAAAAAAGAAAGGAAAAACAAGTCAAACTATTTGTTGCAATAGTTAACATGTGGCATCATCCCATAAAATGAACGTTGCAGGTGGGGTTCAATATTTATTTAATAATCTCATCGTATCACACTGAAAAAATGTTGTCGTGGTTCACGAGAGCTGCCCTTCACCACTTGCATTGTATGTGGTCTAAGTCAAACTTGAAACATTAAGGATATCGGACAGAATTTTTTTAAGTCTATGAGAAATAAGCTAAAATCAAAGATGGGCGTGTGACCAGTACCGGTTTATTCTACTCACATAATGAAAACAATGTGATATCTTTTACTAGCGATGTGTTTCTTGAGAGAGAGAGTGTTTAAGAATGACCATATACCTAAAAGTCTGGATATGCTTGAGTTATTACATTCAGATTTGAGTTAGAGTTATCGAATTTGTACATCCGATGCAGCCATATATGGCATATATGGTTGAACCCCCATATATGCATTAGGGGTCTGGAGGAGCAACAATCAGTTGCAACGGCTTTAACTTTCGTTGGCAAGGCCAAAATTAAAATACGTGGAAATAATGAAGCAAAAATTATTAAATGCAGCTTCAAACACACGTGTGGATCGACATGAGAGTTTGGATGAGAAGACAAAAAGGATACTCTAAGTTCATAGTAGTAAGCCAGTGAGAATATTAAATTTGATTGGAAATAAACTAGCTAGTAACAAGTGTCACTACAATATTTGATAATTAAATGGTCTTTGGTAATTAACAATAATTAATTAATGATAGATGATAGAGTATGTAATTAAGTTGGGCATAGGACAAAAAGGGAGACTAGCCACAACAGTGTTTTGGTGGGTAGATATGGTTGAAGGTGGTTGGACCAGGCCATTCTGGACAAACTATCACTTGTCACCCTGACTCAACTGTTCACCCTAATTACAATTTTGCCCTTTTAATGTTCCATTTTTTGCAAGACCTAAATCCCCAAAGGTCTATGGGACCAAAAAATATTATTTTAAAAAAAATTGGTGCTATGGTTACGGACCTTGGGTCTCCAAGAGAGCCAGTCTCCAAACAAAGAATCATCTGTTATTTCCAAACCTTTTCTTACCGACCATTCCAACCCATGTTGGGTTGGGTGTAATAAATAATTCGAAATCTCACCCTCACACGTCCCGCAAAAATTAAACATTTTTACTAGTTAACTTTTTCATGTTTTATTATTTATTTTAATTTTTTTTACATAAAACTAAATGCCAACCCTAAGTCCGTAATGTATATTTTTCGGGACGGTTGGAGTAATAAGTTTGATCAAATGTACTCTCTTTTAACGCGCAACAAATACCAAAAATTTGAGAAAGTTAATTAATGGCAATTTAGGAAATTCAAAAGATAAGTGTCATGTCAGACATGGTAGGATTATTATAATCCTTGAGGGTAGTATATCATTGATTAAAAATATAGAAAATTTCATGCACTATCTTTGTCAAAGAGTTAGCTGTACTGATTTATTAAAATAAAACAAAGACTAAACCATGACAATGGCACAGCTTCTCCTTGAAGCATCACCTATTCAAAACAATGGATACCTGCCATTCATATCCATTCCCACTTTCATTCTGTCCGTACTTTGGTTCCTTAACCCTCCCAAGAGAGAAAAAAGGACGGAAAACCGCTCGATTTATCAGTGATCATGGAGGAAAATCTTCCTCCAGGGTTCAGGTTCCATCCTACAGATGAAGAACTCATCACTTATTATCTCACCAACAAAGTTTCCGACTTTGAATTCACGACTAGGGCTGTTGCTGATGTTGATCTTAACAAGTGTGAGCCTTGGGATCTTCCAGGTATATTAATTTACGAAGCTGCGAAAGTTTGATCATTTCTCCTAGTTTCAGGAGGGGAAGAACTTATTTTCTACTTCAACATATTTTCATGTTTCTTGTGAAAAAAAAAAGAACAGATTGTTAAGGAATTAAGATAAATATTCAGCATACAACTGTTTTTGGTTAGTATCAATTTTATACATATGTCAATTTCTATAGAAGTGATGCATAGATAATTACTGGATCTAGTGATGAATGATCATATTTATATATACAATTGATGAATTATATTTAAGCTTGTCCATATTAATTAGTTCTATTTCCAATTGGGAAAAAATGTTGCAAATTAATTTTATTGGTTAATTCTTTGGTTAAATGAACAAGTACTTGGATACTTTTTTACCACTTAAACTTTGTAATGCTGTGGTCTTGTGGTTAATGAGCTTTAAACTACAATTTTACTATCAAATATATTTTTATTTGACATCATAATATGAGATTAGACATGGTAGCAATGGAAATTAATTAAACAAGGAACTAAATTTACCTGAATGTTAATAAAAATTTACAGCCAAAGCTTCAATGGGAGAAAAGGAATGGTACTTTTTCAGCCTAAGAGACCGAAAGTACCCAACCGGACTAAGGACTAATCGAGCCACAGAGGCAGGCTACTGGAAGACAACGGGTAAAGACAAGGAGATATTCCGCGGAAATTTGTTGGTTGGGATGAAGAAAACCCTAGTTTTCTACAGAGGTAGAGCTCCCAAGGGTGAAAAGACCAATTGGGTTATGCATGAATATAGACTAGAAACCAAGCCTGCCTTCAAACCCTTAAAGGTAATAAGTTATTGTCTTGGAATGTTTTATCGAGTTGTGTTGTCGTGCTATATTCACAATCTTGATTGTACAATTTTTAAAGCATTTGTGGACAATATTCTTTTAAGTATTGGATCTCCATCCCCCCTACGACTTACATTATATTTTTGGATGAAGCAGAATTTTTTCAATGAATTTCACCTCTTCTTTAGGTTAACTTGCGAAGAAAATATAATTTGTAGCCCAAAAATATTTATAAATTTTAATTTGATATAGACATCTTACAAAACAAGAACAAAATTTACTCAAGCACAGTTTACTTGAACAAAATTTACCACTTGTTCTCAATGATGTCATTTGAAAAATTTATATATGATTCTACTTAATTGCCACCTAAGATGGTGTGTTTGGCTGGCAAAGATCTTTTATATCACTATAATATTTTGACAACTCACATACTATACTATAGATAAGATATGTGTCTCTCAATTTGGTGTAATATTATATGTTTCAAATTTCTTCAAAGAGCATAAAATGACAATTTTATAAAGGAAAAAAAAAATTTAAATTATGTGTTGATTTAATCTCGCGAGTTAAAAACTAAAACGTTTCGGTAATTTTAGGTACATTATGCTGAGATCATAAATGATGAAACTAACAATCCATAAATCTTGTTTTCTGCAGGAAGAATGGGTGGTATGCAGAGTGTTCCAAAAGACCTCGACAGTGAAGAAACCGCAACAGACAGCCTCATCACCACCATCACAGGACTCACCTTGTGATGACACCAATATTGCAATGGTGAATGAGCTTGGAGACATTGAGTTTCCACATTTCAACATGCAAATGTCTTCATCAAGTAACAATAACAACATGATTGCCCAACAAAACTCATACCTTAACAATGAAATGATGAACTGGCCAAGTCATAATGCACCAACAGAAGCTCTACCACAATTGACATGGCCATTGTTGAACTCTAATCTGTCAATGAACTCTTTGCTCCTCACTGCATTACAGCTTAGATCAGTCCAGCAGCAGCAGCAGTCAACCGCGGTTGCTAATAGCTACAATCCTTATATGGCTCAATATGGAAATAATGGATTTGGATCTGATCTGAATCTGATCAACAATATGCAGGCTTCTTCATCCTCTAGGGTTATGGATTCTGTCCCAATGCCACCACCGGAGCAACCCTTTGACGCGGACTCCGATCTTTGGTGTAACAATGTTTAAAGTCCCTTGCTACCTATCCTGTTGTTACACTTGCTGGATATGCATGGTACATGAATTGAGCAACAGAAACTAAGCTAACTTTTACTACTATGTGTCAACAAGTTACAAGCTTTCATGACATGAATTAATACTCTTGTAGAAATGGTAATGAAGTCCAGTTGCATGTGTAGTACGTAGCCAAGAGATGGGCGAAGTTCATCTCAATTAAGTTAATAAATGTCACATAATATTAATTGTAATGTTTTTAATCATCTTCCTTTTATGGTATGGTCCATTACTTTCACTGCATTTACTAAATGTGCAAATCCCTGTAAAATACTTGGTTTTTCTAAATTATAGAAAAATCATATCACACCTTAGTATAAAGAATGAGTCTAACACGTACACTTGGAATAGTAAGAAAATGATGTTGGAAAATATTGACTTTTACACTAATTTTACTCACAAAATCGTAAGCCTTGGTAACATAAATTTGCTCACACACTATTTGACATTGGCTGATCAAGTCGCCATAAAAGAACAAGATTATGTAGAATTGGTTAGACTTAGATATGGTAGGTTTGATACTTTAGTTTTCATGACTTTATAGATATACATAGATGATTTTGTGTAGGTAAAGTTGGAAAGAAACACTGGATTGTGAGATCAATTGCGTGAACTTATGCATAAGGAAGAGCTTGATTGCTATTTTATTCTGTGTTATATTATTCGGAAAGTTTTAGAAATGATCTGCCATATAGTGATCATGGAAGTTAGGACCGACTAATATTTTGAAGTATAATAATATTTGAAGTTATGTAATAAAAAATATAAAATATATTCTTCTTACAGCATGCTTCGTCTTTAAATAAGTTATCTACAAACCTTCTCTATACTATGGAATAAAATTTTAATTGGGATTGCTTAATACATAAATTAAATCTTAAATAGCATGGGCCATGCCAGTGAACGAACGAGCTCCAAAATGGTGTGCTGATCATGAAGCATTGCCCAGCAAGGTATCGTATGGTGAAAAAGGGATAAAATGGAAGACATGTAAATTAAACCAACAAAGGAAGCATACAAACAAGCAAGAATGAGATCTTAGTAAAATAATTGGCAAATCATTGATTATCTAATTAGCTATGTTTGTTAAATCCATATAAATGATAAAAACATCACCTGGTTCAAATGCGGACGGAACCTAAGTCATCTTCTTCAATTCTGGCTAACTTCACAATGGTGAGAGAATGGGAACTGCTCATGAGAGATTGGGGGATGGTTGGATTAGGGTTCGATTTGGGGATGATTAAATAGTCAATATGTCCCGAAAAAATTTATACATTACAGTTGACGCGTAGTTTTCGATGAAAATTTACAATAAATGATAAAAACATGAAAATTTAATAAAAAGTGGTAAAGGTGTAATTTAAGTGTGAAATTAACATTTTTATTTATTATTTGTTTGGTGTGGTATGACTTCTTTTAAAACTGAAGTTTTTGGAATGGCTAAAAATGAGAAAACTATAAAGTTATGTGTGGCATATGAAGCACAAAACAATGTTTGTTTTCTTTTAAATTTAGCTGTTTTTTATTTTTATTTTTTTAATTCCATTTAATTTTTCCAAAATACATTTATGATGTCACAAGTAATGTTGTCGTTATCATTGATATGGCAAGTATACTTCATCCCTGGAGCGTTTTAAGGCGTTGATTCAATTCACCACGTAAACAAGTTTGTCTCCGTAAATTTTCGACTAAATTTGCCAAGCATATTGGACAGGATAGTCATGACTATCAAAATCTTACATGTGCAGGCCAACCTAGTCAAGTTATTGGACTAAAAATGTCGTACTACATATATAAATTTCTCAAATGCTATTAGGAATCTCATTTAACTCATACATATATATGCTTGATAAGAAAGGCTTCCAAGACTTGGAAAGTGGCTGCTATTAGCTTCCCAGTACCGTAAACTAAGTCAACCTCTTATGAACAAGGTGGAAAAGCCAACAGGAACACCTTGACTTGTCAAAATCACTCGCGTACATGTAGGGACAGAGTCAGGAGGGGGCGATTGGTAGCTTACTCTAGTTTACCAAAAGAAAATTCCTAATTTCCTTCAGTTCACTAGCATTTTTGTAGCATGTGTTTACATTCGCAATCTACTATTCGAGTACGTGTTTGTAAATTCATTGACTTGGAATCTGCCTGCTAAAACAGCTTAATCCATTCTCCAAATAACCTCCTACAGGCATAATTAGATGCCGTAGTGATGCCATCTTAAGATCTGGACTAGGAACCTTGCATCTACCACGGAAAATTGAAGTATGAAGGTTTTGAAACGTGAACCACGATTTAGGAAGCTCACCTTGCAAAGAGTAGGAATTGGTACCTCAAGTGGAATAATATCTCACAGTCCTCCAAAACTCAAAGCAACACCTTTGCACAATCCTCTGCTATTGAAGAATCTTTTGAACTTGTATTCTGCAAAACAATTTCCCAATATTCTTTTCTGCAGTTCCTGTTGAGGAGCCCAGCAACCACCACTATTGTTAGTCGTAGACTGTGACAGTTTTTCCTATCTTCTTACCAACTTCCTCTGGGTGGGATGGAAATGATCCTTTCTCAAAAATTCTTTCCTGAAGAAGTTTCCAACTATGATATTCACTTAGAAAACGCATTCTGTGTGGAGGCCTGCCAGAAGAAGGCGCAACATCTAATAGCCTAGTCGCCAGCAATACTCTGCTTCCATTTTGACTCGATTGGGATTGCAATATTCAGTGTCCCATGCTGTGTAGTGTACTCCACACGTCGTCTTCCTTTTTGTTGAACTAAAAGTTGTAATCTACTCATCCAGATCTAGTGTAGATCTACACTAGTATAATAAAACATGTGATTTAATCGGTGCAAAAATGCTGTGGAACTCTCCAGAAACATATGAAGGTATTATGAACAATGACACAGAAGATCATAGTGGCACTCATACATGGAAGTTGCTTTATACAGAAACCCGAATATCATAACGTATCATGCTGTATTGATGTACGTTATCCTAGGAACAGAGAAGGAAATTGCAGGGAGCAGTACGTAACAAACTTCATTCGCTGACACAGAGACAAGCTCAAGTGTTCGACTATTCAAGAGTGAATTCAGTGCAGGAGACTCAACTCCGATGGCATACATCATTCACAAAACTACCATCAAATGATCTTATATGATAAAGGCCTAACCATAGAATTGCAGAACAATTTATAGGGAAAGCTCTATACATGACTATGGTTATCATAGGGACCTCAAACAATCTTTAAGTAGCGTGAATACAGAGTTGGTATGAGGACCACCGTCTAGATTTTCAGACAAAATCCCATCCATTCTGGCTTGAATTTCATCAGACCCAGTCATCTCATCCAAAAACTCCTTAACCGATCCATCTACTGCCTCGTGCAACAACTCCTTCACAGATCCATCTTGTCCAACAGCTGACATTCCTAGTTTACTTACAATTCCCAGAGGGAAAGGCAGTCCAGAACCCCCTGATAGCTCAACAAGAGTGACCTGTCATGCAGTTTTCAAAACATTAAAGACAAAATATGTGTAGGCCCAGGACTAGTACGATCAATAGATGCATGAGTCAAATTTCAAAGTACCAGAGATGCTATAGACAGGTTATATTTCAGAACATTTCTGTAGAACCCCCCTTATGTTTTCACAGGTTCAGGAGGAACACTAAGCAAACATAAACTTGATGCGGGTGATTTAAAAATACAGAAATTTCAACATACTTTGGTTCCTACACTCTCCGTCCCGACAGATCATTTTTTAGACGGTTATCTAGGAAAGTTTGTCAAATATGGTTGTTTATTAGAAAACTGCTGGGGCCCGGGTATAAAAGTCATGGTAAAGGAGATGATAAAGTGAATCGGGTATAGTCATTTATCAACATGTTGCATAAGCACATGCATATAAAAGGTTAAACAGACCTTTTTGTCCGGTGCTATATTAGCCTTTTGTTTTGCAATTGCTACTGCCCGTGAAAATCCACCAATAGCATCTACAAGGCCAAGAGAAGCTGCATCATGACCAGTCCAAACCCTCCCCTGTGCTGCCTGCTCCATTTTGTCCACCTATACAATTCACATATTTCAATTTTATGAAACTTGCACTCATTAGAATCAAAGTGAAATGTGTAAGTGTCAAGCAGTCTACCGCCATTGATCTTGAAAGGGCTGCTTTATCCCGAAATTGTTTATACATTTCTTCTGCTCTCTTTGCAAACAGTTCTGCTTCATCTTCTCTGGACATCATATGTACATATTAACCACATGGTGAATCATAGACGCTGAGCCAGTACAAGAGAATTGTACAAAGTAGCCAGATCAGGTGAATCTTAAGCTCTGAGCCAGTAAAAAGATGGAGTAAATAATTGAACATTTTATCTCAAATTCCATGAGGTAATGCATGACTCATCGAAAAGGACATGGAATGTGTCCAAAGGCATCAACAGGAAAATGAAAGGAGTCCTTATAAACCTCATGAGTTATAAGGGACTAAGCAGCTCAATCTCATGAGGGGTATCTCTCAGTTTTAGAAGCCAAAACACATGACAAGTAGAATGCCCAAGTATAATGTTTGCATGATAATCAGAACACTCAACTGCTATGTATGTGTAACAGTTAGTCTGGACTCATCCTACTATTCATTATTCAGATGGGATAATGTTTATTCTTCCCACCTCACGGAAGAAAAACACTATTAGTAGGGATAGCTTGTCCAACAGTCCAAGTATGCAGTTAAATTAAAGAAGGTGGCGGAGTTTGCACACGGCAATATTTAAATTTTACATCAAAACAAAACCGATGGTGAAAACCTAAAACATGATTTGGTGGTATTGCTGAATGGAGATGCCCCAAGAAGACAAGTTACATAAACTCCATCCAGAGGTAAATTATGCATCTCAACGGGAACGAAAGCAAAGTCCACTCTCCCCCATGTCCAACCCAGGAAAACATCAATGGTGTTACAATCGAAGTACTATGTTCATGTTTTGAGAGATGTGTTATGATTATTGACCTACACTTTCCCCACCCAAACACCATCTAGATCCAAGATTTCTTTCTCATAAACCAATGTGGTTTCAGGTCTGAGCACTATTATCCAAAGAACAGGAAATACCTGGGTGATCGTTGTTCTGCTGCAAGTTCTGCATATCTTCCTCTTGATATGATCTCCTTATTGAAGCCAATATACTCGTACAGTTTCCCCAAAGTCAGCTTTGCTACAGAAATGGTGACAAATGTATCAATTATTGTGACAAGTTAGGAACCAGTCCCTCTAAATTCTTTCTTTGTTTATTCAAAAAAGAACACATGTAAAATACTTGATAATACAAAACAACATTTAATGGCAAGAGATAAACTGTTCGCTCATATCCTTTCGAGAACTCCATAAGTCCCATCTGATAGGTGTAAAAATAAATACATAAATAAGTAAAGACATACAATAATTTTGGTGGATTTGAACCTTTGGATAGACTGGTACATAGCAGTAGTGGAACATACAGACGTGCAGTTGAAATTCTAAACGTCAATTTATATATTTCAGAATAATCAAAATTGATTGTCCTGTCTTTTCATCGTGAATTACCACCACTAACTACCGTAGGGAAGGCATACTTCCATATTTTCTAATTCGAATATGCAGACCAACAAGGCCATTTATTCGATCAATTACCTAGTTTGTCTCAGCAATATCAAATGCTCTTAAAGATAAAATAAAAAACCATAACTTCAAATATGGACTTTCAATTATCCACTGCTTGTAATACTTCTTTCAAATTTAAAAGGAAAATGTATCAGCCACCTAATGTCACCGACTTAAACCGTTAAAGCACGTCTCAGTTATAGAGTTGAACTTTACGAATAGTATAGCATGGGAAATATAGGGCACTAATGGAGGTCTGGTTTTTGTGTATTTAACATAATCCGCGGGGGAGGGGGGATGTTGGTTAGTGTAAATTTCCCTAAATTCTTTTTTAGGTCTCACCTGAAACAACCCCAATGGAACCAGTCAATGTAAGTCTTTCAGCAACTACAACATTTGCTGCCATAGCCATATAGTACCCACCGCTAGCAGCTACATCAGCCATTGATGCAATCACAGGCTTAGTAGCTGACAAACGTTTGATTTCCCTCCACATCCTGTCACAGAAGAAACATAAAATTCAGTCCATTCAGCACATTGGTAATGAGATATCTGAAAGGTGGAAGAAAATTTTCAAGAACCCACAAATGGACAAGGCTGAAACAGAGGAAAATTCCTTTTTTTGGTTCGGGAAATGGGGTTTGTCAATCAGAGATTACATGAAATCTGCTGATTGGCAGGGTTGGGCAGGGGGGTTTGTTGGACCAGGTAGAGAACACGTACATATCAGAAGCAAGAGCATCTCCTCCAGGGCTGTCAATTCTGATGATAACAGCTTTGTATTCTTTTGATTCTGCAGAAACATGCAGTAATACTCAGCACCACAAGAATATAATTTATTAATGGTTGGGAGCAAGAAATGAACTATTAATATTACACCCTCGAATGTTTTATCTTAACAGCACCCTTCTCCTTTGAAACCATAAATAAAATTGATAACACCACCAAAAATGATAAACTTGCTTTTTTTTTATTTGGACCAGCAGGCTGAAATCACTACCCTCAAAAGACATTTATAAACTCTTACCTTTCTGTTCATAGATCTCCTGTGGAATTAAATTACTTCATATCATGACCATACATGGAAGGTTAAAGTTATGAATCAGTTTACAATAAAGCTAAGAAGAATAAATGATTGCATTCAAAACATCGATGGCAAATTTATTGATATGCCCACTGCACCGTCCATTAACTTGACTGTACAACCAACAAGCAAAATTCCAAACAACACAGATATCAAAATAACGGTAGACTATTCCGTGATCGAACAAATGATTAAAATTTAAATAACTCTTTTTTTAGAAGAAGCTGAATTATGAGAAAGAGTTTGTTAAGTTCATGTGCATATCAGATGATTTTATAAAATTATGAAGGATACAACTCATATAACGATGTTTTATGAAAGCTGTACCTAGATTGGGTTGAACCCAAGTTTCTTACAAATCCTTGTACCACAGATCCATGTACTTGTACTGTGCCGATGTGTGATAAATAGTATCAAAGTCTCAGAGGTAATTAATTATAATAGAAAACTTATAAACATTTCCGGCATCCGGGATTTCAGCTCATACTTTATTTCTTTTCTACAATTTTCGGTCGCGGATTTAATATACCCTAATTAAGACACTTTTACTGCTTCTTTTCGATCTACTTTGCTCTTCTGTATTCCGCTTTCCCTTGCAAGTTGTAACCTATGGATGTTTTAGCATTCTTTGTTTGGCACTTTGGCTGTTTATCAGACCAAGTAACCACTTGCCAATCCTCAATAAACACCAAAAGCGTACGCAAGCCAAGCCCTCTGTCTGGACCAGGAGAGCAAAACTGTATTACAATTGACCAGGTGAATTTTTCTTTCATTGAGCATTAGTCTTGGGCCCCCACCCATTTAAGCTACCATTTTTATTCTCCCCAATCTAAATTGCCACACCAACTAGAATTGGAGATAATGACATGAAGTAAGTTTGAAGGTTAGAATGGGTATACTTTATTAAAGTGAGGGTTCCTCCCATAGAAATTTGCATCCTCTTCCAAGTTTCAACCACAGTGTGCTCTCTATATACTTTAATAACATTATTTCATATACTGGTGCTTTTCAAATCGTGCACCCAGTGGAAGGCTAAGATAAGTCAATGAAAATTTGGGAAACCATTCATTCTAAAATTTTCCACTTCACCACCCAGGATAATTTCTGGTTATAATCCTCAATACAGAAACAACATCAGGGAACAAAATGAAGCATCACAAGTACCTAGTATGTTCACCATCAGCTTAATTGATGTAATCTACTCTAGACCAACATTGCAGTCTGGCAATAGCCCCTCATTTACTCCTTTATCTTCATAACAATAAAAATAGAATAGTTGAGAGATCATCATTCTGTAACCTCGTAGTGCTAAAAAAAACATTAGGTGTTAACCAATTCTATGAATTAAATTTGACGTATGAAATAACATCTATTCAATGGCACTAATTTATCTTCGAGTCAACCCCTGCGCAACATGTATAATTAAGTCCCGGGTTGTACTATTTGAATCTTTACTTTTTGCATATTCAGCTCACTTGTCTGTTTTAGTGATTAGTCATACGTTTTTAACAGTGATTTAACTCGTTGCATAAAGAATAATCTTTTACTCCCAGAAGGTCAGGACCAGGCCAACTCATGGTGAATGGTAAATAAGGATGCTTTTATCGGAAAGACTTGAATTTAGACACCAACCTTTTGCTTTTTGTATCTTTTCAATGAATTTCTCAGCTACAATGCTCGAATCACGTATACTAAATGATCCTTGTGTCCTGCTAATGCTTCCAGAGGCTCTAATCACCGCAATCTTCTCTTCAGAACCCTTCAGGCCTAAAGTCCATTTCCAGACACTTTTGTATTTCCTGTATGCATCATGAAACATACATCATGAGCACAATTCTTATGGAGCACAAAGATAAAAACGGTAACCAGGAATGGAGATACCACTCTTGCAGGTTCACCAACCTACACATAGATGGACCAAAAAAAATCTAATGAATGTAAGTTGAATCATGCACAGGGTTTTGCACCAAGGCTTGTGTTTTTAACATTTTTTATTTACGTATCATCATAGCACCAATGGTCCAAAACCTAATATAAAGTAACAAGAAATGAAGACACGACTTTTTCAGTGACGGTTAACTGATAGGAACACCTCTTCACCAGCCTAAACAAACCTGAGCCAAAACACTCTAGTGGACATGATTAGACTAATGAATATGGTTCTGTAGCAAAGCTTGGCTTACAAAAATTTCTTCTTAAACATATTGCAGTTCCAACAACAGATCCAAAACCTTAAATCATTGAAATGATGGTTTCATGAAGAGGGTGTTTGGACTTCAGATACTGGGCATATCCATAAAAATCAATGAGAAGACAATTTAGCTACAGTCCTACACCAAGGGTAGAAACAGCATGTTCCCGAATAAGAGCTACAATTTAGCAACTAAACAGGAAAAACATACACCTTCAATTTAAATTGATGGTAATTTAGTCGATCAGGTACCTATAGGCAACAATAGGAAAATTCTTGTTCTCTTTGATTCCGATACGTTTTCTCAGAATTGAAATAACCTGAAACCAAGATAGGATAAATATTTGGTTAGTCCAGAAACCTTATAAGAAACAGAGAATTAAATAAAGAACATATCTCAGGCGGCTAGAAAAAAATGACAGTAAGCCCCCATTCAAGGATGAAACCCATATAATTTCAAAAGAGGTGGTCAAGCTGCTGTGTGCGGTAATAGTATAGTAGTTGGATAATGATGACTAACATACAGCTTTTCATAGGTTCCAAATCTTTCCGTATTAGTTAACTTGTCAAATTTTGAGCACATAAAACAAGAAAAAATGTGGACAGAGATTTTCTAAAGTTTGAGTGTATAATTTTATTAAATATGAAACAGCAGTTTTCAAGCAAATAAAACACACTGTATCAGAATCAATCCAGAAATTTATCTCAAGTACAAGAAAGTGGACCAAATTTGGGCTTGGTTAGATGAACTGCAAAGGTTATTCAATATTCACATCATTCATATTCAAAATACAGTAGGAAAATTTTTGTCCCTTCCCAAGCTATCGCCTATGATAAATACATCAACATTTTATTTATAACAGCAGACAAGTTTACAGATAAGGGTATTTACATACTTGATTACTCCAGAATATTTCCATCAAACAATTATAATACAAACTGGACTTGGGGGACACTTATCTGCCAGTAGGGGCGGACCAGAAAATTGTCTCAGCCCAGGTAATTAGAAATATTGTAAAATATATGAAGAAATTTATATATAAACCTGGGCTACAAAAAAAAATTTCAGATTTTTCCATTAAAATTTTGTCTTCAATTGACCCCGGGCTCTGCCAAGGGCTGGGTCCGCCCCTGTCTGCCGCGTTATGTATGTATATCCCCTTTCACTAAACTCCCATCGTAGCATTCGCTGACACTCATGGTGCTGATGTGATGCCGTTTACCTTTGTTAAAATAATACTCCCTCCATTTCACTAAATGTTTTCCAGTTTTCCGTTTTAGGCATTCCATTAAATGCTTTACAATTTTTTTTTTTTTTTGGAACTCGAAATATATTAATAAACTCCAAAAAACAAATACAAAGCAAAAGGCGATTAGGGGGCGATCCAGCCTACAAAATCAAAGTCACTAATTTGCTTGATTCAGCATTAAACGCCCGACATGGGGTTTAAGCCGAGGGACTAACCAAGTGCGATAAATGATTATATCAATGATCTTTTGAGCAATAGGTATATTCCTGTCATCCGTGCCAAAACAGTTATTATTCCTATGCTTCCATGTCTCGTACACCGTTTCCAAAAAGGCTACTCTGAGGACTCGACTTCTCCAGTTCTTTCCTTTGGTGTGGTTGAGCACCCAGTGTAGTTCGCTTGACCATCCACACGGGGTGTGTGGTATGTGTAACCATCGTAGGACTTGCTGCCAAATGTTGCGCGTTTCCATACAATCAAATAGGAGGTGATCTTGTGTTTCGGTTTGGGAGCAGAATGCGCAGGTGTCTGATTCCAACATACCAAATCTGTGGAGTCTTTCTTTCGTTGCCAGTCTCCCGTGGCATGCTAACCATGTGATTATCTTTGATCGCGGTCGAGCAATTGTTCCATACATGAGGGATTTCCACTCGACCTCAGGCAGTTCGGTGTGTAGGGCAGCGTACATGGCTCCAGTTTTGAATTTCGGCAGTGACAACATCGAATCCCATGTGCTGCTAGTTTGCGTCAAAGGTCTGCACTTCATGATTGCTTTCATAATCCAGGAGCTGTTTTGAGGGACTTCTCGTATAAGTATCTGGTCTCTTGGCATGTAGTATGCATGAATCCACTTGACCCAAAGACTATCTTGTTTTCCGCAGAGATTCCACAACAGCTTTAGTAGGCAGGCCGTATTCCATTGTGTCAAATTGATGATCTGTAAACCTCCCTGCTTTTTCGGTGAGCAAACCTTGTCCCATGCAACCGGGGATTTTCTGGTGATGGACTCGCTGTTTGACCACAGAAAGGATCGACAAATCAACTCAATAGTTTGTAAAACCCCCCTTGGCAGCGGGAAGCAATGTACCCAGTAGTTGGTGACGGCAAAGAGTACACTTTTGATTAATTGCACCCCTCCTCCATAGCTAAGTAATTTAGCGCTCCAATGACGTATTCGGGTCACAATTTTTTCAATTAGTGGTTGACATTGCACAACGGTGAGCTTTTTGCTAGTGAGAGGGACGCCCAGATATCAGAATGGAAGGGTCCCGTCTCCAAATCCGGTCACCCATTGTATGTTAGCTCGATCAAGCGTAGAAACCGACCCAAAGTATATCTTACACTTTGCTGGATTGACGTTGAGCCCTGTAGATTTTGAGAAGGAGTTGAAAGTCTCCATTACCAATTCAACTGATCTCTCATCACCGCGGGAGAAAAGGAGTAGATCATCAGCAAAGCTTAGGTTAACAATATTCAGCTTTTCACATTTAGAATGAAAGTTGAAATCCGGCACTCTCTTTAATCCTTGCATTAACCTGTACATGTATTCCATCACTAGGACAAAGAGTAGAGGAGATAAAGGATCCCCTTGCCGTAGACCCCTCCGTGCCTGTAGTAACTGATATGTTTACCATTCACCATATATCGATAAGATACTGTCGTGACACAGATCATCACCCACTGGACAAATTGGGATGGGAAGTTTAGCTCATGTAAAATCCCTTCTAGCACAGACCATTCAACCGTGTCATAGGCCTTCTGCAAATCCATCTGTAACATACATCTAGGAGTCCCTGTCTTCCGGCTATATCCGCGTATCAGCTCATATGCAAGGAGTATATAATTGTGTATTTGTTGGCCAGGGATAAAGGCAGCTTGACTCTCATTCACCACATGTCCTATAACTTTACTCAGCCGGTTAGTGAGTATTTTGGATATGATTTTGTATAGAGTGGTGCAACACGAGATCGGTCTAAAATCCTTGACCTTTGCAGCGTTATCAACCTTCGGGATTAAAGTGACAACACTGCAATTGACAGCCAAATACATCCTGTTCGAAGTGAAGAATTCCTGTACAGCTTGGACGATATCATTACCCACAATGTTCCATGCGGCTTTAAAAAATTTTGCATTGTAGCCGTCTAATCCCGGAGCCTTAATATCTCCAATGTCTTTGAGGGCCAGTACGATCTCCTGCAGAGTCACAGGTGTTGTAAGGGTTGCCGCATCCGCATTGGATATTTGCGGTCTTCTCGCAGCACGCACACGTTTAAACCTTGGAGTCGGGTTGCTGATCTTCCCACCAATTGCGTGTAGAAATCCAGTACTTCTTGTTCCAGATCCACTTGAGTATTAGCAACACTTCCATTCTCCCTTATCAGTTTTTGAATACCGATATTACGATTCTTCGCCTTTACTGAAGCATGAAATTATGTGTTGTTTCCATCTCCTAATCGCACCCAATCAATTTTTTATTTCTGTTGCATGAGTGTTTCATCCATGTTGTTCCAGTAGAGCAACTCAGTTGTGCATTCCTTCACCTTTTCGATTGCGGCGACATTCATTCGATCCATCAGTAAAGCTTGCTGCGCGTCATGCAATTGAGCTCTAGTATCTATTATTTTTTGTTTTAATCCAGAAAAACGGCGCTGCAAATGATTGATAACTGGTTTGAGTCTCTTTAGCTTCCTCCATATAATATACATCGCTTGCCCTTCAATAGGTAGCTCCCAATTTCTCCTAACCTGCTCAAAAAACTCCGGAACCTCCACAACTCCATTAATAAATCTGAAAAGAGGCCGATGTCGTGGAGGGGTTTGCCATAATCGCAAACGTAAAAGCGCATGATCCGATATGCTTGGTTCTAATATTTCAACTCTCACATGATCATAATCCTTGAACCAATCGGCATTACCAATAGCACGATCAATTCGAGAGTAAATAGGATCCCGGGTGTGTTTATTGTGCCTTGTGAAATGATCACCGACACTATCAAGTTCATTTAAGCCAACCGTGTCCATCATATTTGCCAAGTCACAGTACTCTGCAGGTTGGATGATCGAACCTCCCAACCGATCCTGTGCCGTCAATACATTGTTGAAATCCCCAATCAGGAGCCACCTCCCCTGCACTTGCTGACTAATATCCTGTATGTCCCGCCACAACATGCGTCTTTCTTCCAAAAGGTTTGATGCGTAAATTGCCGTCATCCAGGTGATAAAGTTATCCTGCAAATCATATAATCCGCAATGTAGGAATTGCGCACTACCTGTAATGAACTTTACATCAACTTGTTTAGGGTCCTATAGTATTCATATCCTACCATTCTGGTGGAAGTCATAATTGTCCAAGTAACACCATCTATGTCCCAATTTACTCCTAATTTTCTTGCTTTTTCCTTCCTTTACTCTAGTTTCGACGAGTATAGCCACTGCACAATTAAGATCAATGAGCCGGGAGCCGATCTCACGTAATTTGGCTATATCATTGCACCCCCTTACGTTCCATGAAACTATCATGTAACCGGATGCGGAGTCAAAGGAGGATCATTCGTAATCCTCAATGGCTCGAATCCGTTCCGGCTTGTTAAACTCTTTGTCACGGTTTGGGTGGGTTCATTCTCCCAAGGTCCTTTTCCTTTATCCCTTGCTCTTGGTGACCGTCCTACCGTTGTCCATCCATCTTGTGTTTGCGTGGTATCCGCGAGGTTACCCTCCCTAGTAACATCAAGCTGCTTCTGTCCACTAGTCGAACTACTACCTTGTTCCATTCGCTTCATCCCAACCCTATTGTCAGCCTGCACCCGCCACTCCTTAGCCGGCTGTTTTTGCGGCTTCCTGTGTATACCTCTTCGAGGTGGAGGTTGACATATATGTCCACTTTTCTGGCATCGATCACAGAAAAGCGGTTTCCATTCATACTCGACAGGTTGTTGAATGACCTTCGACTTTATATCCTTAATCAAAAGATGGAAACCCACTACATCACATTATTAATTTTTTAATTTAATTACTCTCTTTCATGCTTTATCTTTTATCTCTCTTACTTTTTACCATCCACTTAATACTTTATATATGAACCATTCGTTTACTCATTCACCTCAAAACTTAGGTCAATTTCAGTGAAATGGAGGAAGTATGATATACAATGAAGCGTACAGGTGCATGACTATGGTTCATGGAGCATATTTAGTCTCTATAAATGACGGCGTAGTACAGCAGAAAAGCTATAACCATATAATCATATATCACATCTGCTAATTTGATACAAAAAAATTGAGTGTATATACATATAAGGAAAATATTGACACACTAAAGTAAAATGCAGTACAGCAGGAGCTAGAGCCATATATCAACTGGTAATTGTGTACAAAATTTGCACTTGAGTTTTATAGCTTTGGAAACCCAAATCATGTTGAGAAATTTGAAGAGTACCTCATCGTTATATTTAACTTCAGTTATCCAGCCTTTTTCTTTCAGTGTTGTAACTTTGTAGACTCCCTCATTGATAAAATTTTCTACCTCTTCCGTTTCCTTTCCTGTGTAAAACATATATCAATAAAAAATTCTGTGTGCCAACTCTGCATTCTGTAATAAGTACTCTACCAAATATATACTATAGCAGGTCCACGACATTAGGTGTAAAAGTACCTTTTGCAAGAGAAACTTTGTCTACCCAATTTCTATAGATGTTGTCTAATAAAGTAGTCAGCATCTCACGGTTCTCATCAGACATACTTCTGCGTGTAAATTGATCCCCAAAGCTCTTGTATTTACCAATCCGCTCAACATGTGGTTCAATCCCAGCTTTTTCAAGTGCAGCTACAGATCGATATTGATTACAAGATATAAAATGTTAAAAGGTTTCGCACATGCATGAAACAAATTAACATGGTCAGCTGATTGGAGTATTCTGTTTTGGAACTAATTGTGGGTGGTTTCACATGAAACATGATATATTGCCATGTCCCAAATAGTTGAAATTGTTCGAGCTAAAAACTAATGTGATGCAAAGTTGTTGTCGAGAGAAATTGTAATGATTTGCATAACGTTAACCAGTAGTTTATTCAATTTTCTTTTCAGACACAAACATATGCATATAAAGAATTACCTCCGAAAAATGATGCATTAACAAGAACCCCATACAACCCAACATATGCACTCGGGGGAATGTAAAGCTCGTCACATACACATGCGATGTAATACTCCTTCATTCCACATATAGGTGCATAGCCTATAATGAACTTGCCTGCATATCAGGTGAATATCAGAACCGGATAATTGAGAGAAAGAACTAGTCATACTGTCATAGTACATTCTAGATCAGGACAGTCTAAGAAAGAAAAGCTGAGAAAGGAAGATTTGAATTTTTTTTTCCACTTTTTTTTTTGGAATGCTGATCAGGAGATTATATCAAGGTTTTCTTGCTCCAAGCACCAAAATACTACATCAACCATTTTCAAAACCCATCATTATTAGCCCCAAATAAATCAATATCAGTCCCAGGATTGGGAAAACTTAGCCCTCTTACTTTTTAAGCAATTTGCATATACATGGAACCATTATCCGGTACCAACTATAGAAATTGTACCACATCATAGTGCCATGTAGTTACCAGTTTGTCATCAATATTGAGTATTAATTTGTACCCAGGTCTAGTACCAATGTGTGGTACCATGGTCTGGTAGCAATGACCAAAATGGTACAAGACTATGGTGTCAAGATTAATTACTGGTTTACATAATATGGTATTCAATACATATTCCAAAATAGGATGCCAAATTTTATATGGTGAACTCCAGCAAAACAAACATATCCTAAAACTTTGCCTCAAGGCACAAAGTGTCCCCGAAGCACCTATTATTCATGTCTTTAACAAACACCATATATTGCGACATGAGTAGACGCTAGAATTCGAAGGAATCCACGCTCTGTAAGAGTAGTGCCTACGGACTACCAAGGTTGCCCCAGAAAAAGCCTTATATATTGACCTCTTTTAGAGTGTGTTCTACTTGTGCAAATGCTTATACAACAAATGATATAATCCATCTGAAAGAGTAGTTTCCAACTTAATCCGCTGAGGAACGGTCACGCACGGGGGTGTGTGGGGGAGAGCATATGGCTCCCCATGTGAATGACCCTTCTTTAAATCAAAATAGCACATACCAACAGTGAAGATCATTCTCCATCTAATGATACTCTAATTTTTATATCAACAAGATTCAGTGACCTGCTAAATTTTTCCTCACTAGTCAAGGTCACTGCATTCAGAGTCCATGAGAAATACTAATAGTTACTACAACCTTATTCCCTGTGCCAGTAGAATCTTTTACAACAACACAATCATGGAACAGTTTAAGCACGGCACCAGACAAAAGTTGAAAGGTTACCTGATTTCTTAAACTCTAATATGCACCGGTGAATCTCATCGAGCTTTCCCCATCCACAAATCAATGTTTCGATGTGGAGGTAAATACCCAGAACTCGAGGGTCATAAGCGGCTTTTTCAAAACTTTCACAGAGTTGAGGCAATGACAGTGCATTATCGAAACCAGTGGATAGCTGATCGGTTATCTGACATAAAACCGAAAGTCACTTACAATTCAAGTAGTCAAATGATCACAATAAATCCCTCCACTCCATACCAAGTTTAGTCACTACTTTAGAATTAAGGAAAATTGATAAAAATTACTAGTAAGTTCATAATCTAATGCTAAAAATGGAAATTCATAACGGTACGTACATACGGAAATTACTAACAAGTTTATAATCCAAAAATAGTTGTTAAAACAACCCAACTCCAGAATATTCACCTGATCATAATTAATCCCTAGTTCCATACTTCCATTAATAACTTAGCAAGTGTAGTCACTAATTTAGTATTAAGGAAAATTGATAAAAATTACTACCTCCTAAAATAGCAAAAAAGTAAACCTCACGATCTCTTATACTTTTTCATTCTTATCCTCCATTCTTATTCTCTATGCTTTATCATTTCTATCTACAATAACAACAATAAATATTGGCTTTCCTAAAAACATGGCCAAAAAGAAAGTGTACTAACGAAGCTGGACAGAGATAGTAGTAAGTTCATAATTTAACGCTAAAAATGGAATTTATAACCGTACGTACATATGGAGGGACTCGGAAGTACATATGAATGTCATTATCCCCAAATAATCGACTTAAATCAACTTAAGTAATTTCACAAACACCTAGAAGGCATACTATATAATTTCACCAACACTAACTAAAAGAAGAAAGAACGCCATTACCCGTCCACGCAAGCAGATCTCGAGTACACTCCCACTCCGAAATCGTTGCCAAGGAGGTGCAAACAAGAGCTTCATCTTGAGCAGAAAGGCACCCCAGGAAGTAGGTGGCTTGTAAAGAAACTCGCCTTTCGGATACTTGTCGTCATCGTAGACGCCTGCAACTATGGAGGTTTCGAGGTCAGTGGAATAGTAGAAGGTGTTTCCAGGCAGGAATTTGGAGTGAGGATGGGAAATGGAAGTTAAACCAGGACGAGCCAAACGGAGAAAATGCCTCGACGACATTGTCGAAGCCAAATTGAGGTCCTTGGCTGATGATGGCTCTACGTCGATCATGCTGTACGATACTACTGGTTGGTTACTTGGTTATAGCTTGGTCAGGAAGATAACTATTTGTTTTCACATACCATATTTATCCATATTTATGAAGGAAGAGTAAAATAGGGCATAGAAAAAGTAAGAGAGACTAATAGATGAAGTGCGAAAAAAGAGTGATTAAAAATTAACAATTAAATATAGTTGGTGGGTTTCCAAAAAGATGAAACGTTAAACTTTTTTAAAAAAAACTATGATATAGCAAATAGTAAACCTATAGAAAAACGAAAGGAGTAATAAATTTACTAACTCATAGTCGTACATAATTAGGTAGATGATAAGCTAGTTAAGTTGGTAACTGGTTGGATTTAGTCTAATTAATAATGATAGTGCTCTCATCTCTCTCCTAATTAATGAATGTGAGAATAAGTCTCAATAAAATATTCAACATTGGTGATTTTTATATTATAAAAAATGATTTTATTTATAACATAAGTTCTCTCTAAATAAGTTATATATAGACCGTATTTTATGAGTCTTTTTTATAGTACAATAGTGGAAAAAAATTCAAAAATGGTAGTGCTTGTGACATATTCGTTTTTTATAATTTAAGTTGTTATGTGTACGATTTTAGTAGCTTGAGGTGTATTCTTGTCTAATTTATTAGGTACATTACACGTTGCATATTGATTTTTTTTTTTTTTTAGAATATCACTATCGCAATCATATTACATGGAAGTAATATATCATTCATATCAATTGTTACATAATCATCACTCATCAATCTACTATAGCTAGCATACACTAGATCACAACCCGCTTTCTACGGGAATCGAACCCATAACCTCAGAGTAACTAACGAGAAAATCTCATCAAATACGGTCTCTAGATAATTTTATTTAAAGACGAACCTAATAAAATCTTCGATTCTATTAATAGAAACGTGTACGTACTCAACACTGGTATCGATGAATTTATGGGGTAAATTGCAGATTGATTACCCTTATTAAATATTTTTTTATAATATAAATATATAATAAATAATTTAAATGTTGTAAAATTACATATATAACCTTTATTAATAACAAACAAATATTATAATTAATGCATATCCATCTCAAACATATTTGCAATTTTGATATACTTAGTCTTATAAAAGTCCTATACTATTAGGAAAGTCCAAAAAGTCCACTGGTTTTCTACAGAAATTGGCTAGTTTTTACATTGGCCCATTTTTCATTTTCATGTCAAATTACGGGTTTGGTCGGAAATTATCCGGTCATACCGTTTAAATATGGGTATAGTATAAATAGGTTTTTCCTTTTTCCCATTTTCATTGATTCTTTCCATTTTCTCTCCTTTTTTGGCGATTTTGGCGAAAAACCTAGTTTCTGGAGCGGTTTCATTGCGCGATTCTCAGGTAATGTATGTTTTTAACTCGATTCTCTTGTTTTTGTGTTCGTTTTTGCCTTTTGTTGCTTCGTTTTTGCTTAATCGATGATGTATGCTTCAGTTTCGAGCGGTTTCGAGCGGTTGTTGCTTATTTTATTGTGTTTTCATCCCGATCCATCAGGTAATCTGTTGAAACTCGTTTTGTTTGTGTTTTTAAAGTTGTTTTCAGTTCGTTTTCTGTTTAATCGGTGATTTTAACCTTTTTTTCTACTCGTTTTTGCTTGATAGGTATTAAATGGCGGAATCGAATACGGAACAAGTGAACACGGAGCTTCCTCTCCTTCTTAATTCTGTTTCCGGTATAGTTTATTCGCTAGATCTGTAGTTTTTTAGATCTGTGGTTCATTTTGTGTGAAACTATCTAGGTTTTAGTATTTATTGTCTAGTTTTACATGAAAATACTCTACGTTTTACCTTTTGCTATGCTGTGGTGTACAACTGTATATGTTTCTGGAGCGATTTTTGCTAGATCTGTTGATTTACAGTTGAATTTTATGATCAGGTATGTATGTCTGTTTTGAACATTTTTGTGGGAAACTGTCTAGGTTTTAGTATGTATTGTCTAGTTTTTAACATGTATCACCTACTTTTTATGATTTTTAGATTTGCTATGTGGTTGTGTACACTCTATACGTGTTTGGTGGGGATTTGTTGTTTGTTTGTATTTTCTGAATGTTTTGTGTGAAATTGTCTAGTTTTTACGCGAAATTATCTAGTTTTTATGTAAATACCTCATGTTTTAGCTTTTAACACATATGGTCTAGTTTTTATGTGAAATTGTCTAGTTTTTACGTGAAATTGTCTAGCTTTTAACACATATGGTCTAGTTTTTCTGATGCATCGATTGATGTTTCAGAACGCGTTGTTGGAGTTTAAGAAGGTGAGCGTGAAGCGTTGACTCTCGAGGTTCGTCTCTTGATCGCAAATTCGAGTTCAATTTTTCAATTGTTACGCCGTTTGTGAAATTGAGTGGAAATGCTAGTTTCGTTTGTGACTTTGGATCTGTGTTATCTGATTCTCCAATTTTTTGTTGCTTTGATTGTTTTCAGCATTTGTTTTGATTTGCGTTTGCTTCAGTTGTGTGTTTTCTCAATGTTCCAAATGCAATTAAGTTACTTCTGTTTGATGGCGTGATTCTTTGTTTCTGGAATGTGCGATCGCAAATTCGAGTTCAATTTTATGGTTTGTAATTGAATTTTATGTTACAAGCATGTGTAAGTTAGTTTTTGATGTGCTGATGGTGTTTGTTGAGTTTTGATATGAATGTTTTTGCTAGATCTGTTGATTTACAGTTTTAATTTATGTTTTTGTCTAGTTTTTAGAGGATACTGTCTAGTTTTTAGGAAATATTGTATAGTTTTATTATCAAACATGAACATAATTGTCTAGGAAGTTTTGTCTAGTTTTTAGAGGATATTGTCTTGTTTTTACGAAATATTGTCTAGACATGAACATAATTGTCTAGAAATTATGTCTAGTTTTTAGAGGATATTGTCTAGTTTTTAGGAAATACTGCCTAATTTCATTATCAAACATGAACATAATTGTCTATGAAGTTTTTGTCTAGTTTTTAGATGATATTGTCTAGTTTTTAGGAAATATTATCTAGTTTTATTATCAAACATGAACATAATTGTCTAAGAAGTTTTGTCTAGTTTTTAGAGGATATTGTCTAGTTTTTACGAAATATTGTCTAGTTTTATTATCAAACATGAACATAATTGTGTAAGAAGTTTTGTTTAGTTTTTAGAGGATATTGTCTAGTTTTTAAAAAATATTGTCTAGTTTTATCATCAAACATGAATATAATTATCTAGAAAGTCTTGTCTAGTTTTTAGAGGATATTGTCTAGTTTTTACAAAATATTGTCTAGTTTTATTATCAAACATGAACATAATTATTTAGGAAGTTTTGTCTAGTTTTTAGTGGATATTGTCTAGTTTTTAGAGTATATTGTCTATGTTTTACTATAAATTGTCTAGTTTTTTGTATAAAAATTATATGTTTAGTATAAATTGTCTATGTTTTACTGTAAATTGTCTATATTTTACTGTAAATTGTCTAGTTTTTTTGTATAAATTGGCTATGATTTAGTAGAAATTGTCTATGTTGTTGTTGGTTTAGTTTTTTTTTTATAAATCGTCTATTTTTTACTATAAATTGTCTAGTTTTTTTAATTAAATATTCTATGTTTTAGTAGAAATTGTATATGTTTTTTTTTATGTTTTTGTTGTATGTATTAGGTTTTCGTAAAAATGGTGGCCGAACAAAGAAATTGAAACGTTGTGGAAGAAGGTGTCTACGAACAAGTCGAGTGTGATGAAAGCTATTTTTTGTAGATTTATTTAATATTTTTTAAAAATACATGTATTTTTATAAGTTGTAAATTTTTGATTATTTTGTATACTGAAATTTATTGTTTGATGAATGAAATTGAAGTTCATGTTTATTTTTGTAATTTTTTTCATTGGATAAATAGGTTGTTACTAATGTATGCATGTTAAACATAGACATTTTTACGGTAAACATAGACTATTTGATGACAAAACTAGACAATTTGATGTAAAAATCATAACATGTGGATTTGGATGAACATTGTTATGAGCTAAGTAATTTATTTAAAAATAAAAATTGCGGGTTGACCGGTAGTGAATTCGATGAAAAATATCTAGTTTTTAAGGTAAATTGTCTAGTTTTAACGTTTAAGTGGACTTATTGGACTTTCCCATATATAGGGTCTTTCGCAAAACGGACTCATTTTGATAACAATTCCCTGGATCAATTCATCACGTGAAGAACGCAAAATCCTAATTCTTCACATAAACTGATCCTTAAATTCGTCATGACCAAAATTTCATAGTTTCTTTAATACGTTTTCTCTCTCTCATGAGAGCTTTTCTTTTTAGGCTGGAGATTGAGTTCTTTCCCGCTTGAAAGTCTCAATCATTCTTCTTCTTTACCTTAAACCGTGAGATTTCCCCCCAAATTATCCGAGTGCTTGGTCAGGCCTCCCCCATATGTTCCGAGTGTTATTGCTTTTTGAAAGGTTCATGATGCTTGAGTTTTATGGTCGCTGGTACCCATTCTCTTTGCTCTAAAAATTTGTTTTCACTTAACTTAATCTCGTACTTGCACTTTTCCTTTGTCAGTTTTTTCTTTTATCTTTCACTGGTGTGGGTGCTTGTTTTTTTCTTTGTTTGTTGTGTGTTTTTCAACAGGTCTGTTTGGTGTTGTGGTGTACTCTATTTCTCATAGTCTCTGGAACGTCTATTCTCTTCTCAAGTCGTTACGATGGAAAAAGAAATCAATGAGTTGGGGAAAAGGTTACAGTTAACAGATTCTGAAGGTGAACAGGTATCCATTCCGACTGATGTATGGGAAACTCATTCATTTGATCCTGATTTGTGTCTTGTTGGTCGGGTTTTGTCTCGAAAGGCTATACATTTAGAATCTTTCGAAAAGGCAATGGTCAGTGGATGGAATTTGATACGTGATGTCAGTATTATGAAGGTTGGAAAGGAACGAATGTTATTCCGATTTGGTCATGTGGTTGATAAGCGTCGGGTTCTGGCTATGGGACCATGGGCATTTGATAAAAATCTTGTGGTCAAGAATCAGCTTTCTTCAGGTCTTGATCCTAATACTATGAATCTGGGTCATTGTAATTTTCATGTTCATGCTATTGGAGTTCCAGTAACGCTCATACATAGAAAAATGGTTGAATTTCTTGATAATACAATGGGATCTTTTGTTGAACATGGATATGATGAATCTCAAACTTTCTTCGGTACGACATTGAGGTTTCGTGTTACAATTGATATAACTAAACCTTTGCGGAGATTGATCCAGATCAAAGGTCCCAGTGGTGAGGAGCTTCAAATCAGATTGGCTTACGAACGTTTGCCGAACTTTTGCTATTATTGTGGTCGTCTTGGTCATTTAGTGCGGGATTGCCATGAATGCATTGAGTTTGAGACTGCTATGGGGGACATTCCAAAGGAGAAGCTTGAATACGGTGAATGGTTACGCACTCACATCAATAATCTACATTCTAAACATGTTGCTGGTAGTGTTTTGGTTTCACACAATAAAAATTCCAAGAATGTCAGGGAGCATTGGGATAAAATTCCGGCGAAAGTCACTATTACTAATTCAATTCCGGCAAGCAGTTACGATGGACGAGATAATATGGCTGAGATTCAGGGAGATATAATTCGTCCAGGGGTCAACTGCTTCTAATACGGAAAAAGGTACAGATGTAACTGCAAGTGAAAAATGGGGGACTGAGCAGTTTTCGAAAGGAAAAGCAGTTATGTTTGAGGATTCTGAAACTGATATTTGGCTTAATCCAGATGGGGCAAATACACGTATACATGAAAATATGGATATGGAAGTGAGTGCATATAAGGAAGAGGTTCCTTTGATTCAGCCAATCAGTATGCATAGTGGTTTGGAATCTTTAGCACATGAGTTGACTGTTGTAGCCCATACTTCACAACAAGTTGGTTCTGGATCACCTAGTTCTAATATGTAGCCCAACAGGTCCAGTTTGCAGGTTTACTGTCTGATGCTAGGAAGGCATTTACTAATCATCGTAAGTGTCAAAAATCTGCCAAGACAGTGAAACGATGTTAGAAATTAACTAAGAAAGGGACTGATATTGTTGGTACTGAAGGATCAAATGTGGGTAAAAAAAGAGGACGTCCTGTTGGTTCTGTTTCTGGAAAAAAGAAAAATCAGGGTGATTTGGTGTCTTCTACTCAATTGGACGAGGGAAAAGATTCCAAAAAATTGAAGTGTACTACATTGGACATTGTTTTAGGACCAGAGGCGGAGGTTCTTTAAGCACGCCTATCATAATGAGTTCTTCTCTTGGGAATCGAGGATTGGGAGCCTTTGGACGATTCGGCCTTGTGCGTTTTCTCAAAGAGCTATATCCCCATATTATTTTTCTCATGGACACTCGTTTAGGGGACCCTGGGATTAATAATATTAAACAGCATTTTAATTTATTTGGTATTTATGTTCCAGCTATTGGATTTTCTGGTGGTCTAGCTTTGTTATGGCAAAAGGATGTTTCTGTATCAATTATTAGCTTTTCACGAAATCACATTGATGCTAATGTCCAATTACCTAATAGTGATATTATTTGGCGCTTGAGTGGTTTTTATGGAGAACCGGATGCTTCAAAACGAAAAGTAACTTGGAATTTATTGCAACGTTTGAGAAATCATTCTTTTCGTGATTGGCTAATAGTTGGAGATTTTAATGAAATTCTACAACACAATGAAAAATTAGGTGGGACTCCAACTCCTGAATGGAGATTACGAGATTTTCGGGAAACCCTTACACATAACGACTTGGTTGATATGGGTTTTACGGGGTATAAATATACTTGGTCAAATAAAAGAGAAATACCCCACAATATATTACCCAAATAAGATTGGATCGAGTTGTTAGGCTATGTTCTTTTCAACTGAAATTTACTGAACTGAACTGAATTGAATTGTAGTATAAAATATAACTAAGCAGAACTGAAGACTGAACCTATTCGTACATGGAGCAGGGGAAATGGGGATTTGGTTTTTTCAAATTCAACTAATTCACCAGCCATTACTTCATCAAGACCATGAATACGAGCAATACCATCGCCCACTTGAAGTACGGTACCGGTATTTACAATCTTGACTTCTCTATTATATTGTTCAATACGTTCACCCCTTGGATAGATAGAGAGGGAGGGCAGAGCTTTTGGTTTTTCACTGAATGAGTTTTAAGTTGAAAATAACAAATACTCAGTACTCTTGGTTGGCAAACACATTTTCCTTCAGCACAAGTTGTCCACTTGTCCACCAGAAATTCAGACCATTTGCCAATTTTGGTCAAATTGTTTGGGTCACCCGTTAAAAACACTGGAAGAAGAAAGCAATTCAGGTTTGAGAGCATGTGGCTTAAAAAAGAGGACTGCGAATCTGCAATTCATCAAAGTTGGAAAACAGATGCCGATTTCATAGAAAATTTGGAGCAGTGCCGTGTCGGTCTAATCAATTGGAGTAAATCTTCTTTCGGACATGTACAGTCGGAGATCCGTCGATTGAGCAAGGAGTTGAATGATTTGCGAAGTCAGCCTTATACTGCAAGTGTTAAACAGAAGGAAAAAAGATGTTAAATTTCAGATTGAGGAGATTCTTGATCGAGAGGAACTAATGTGGAAGCAACGGGCTAAGACACACTGGCTTGCAGAGGGTGATAGGAATACCAAATTCTTTCACTCTCAAGCATCAAAAAGGGCAAAGCGAAATGAAATTGGGGGTTTGATGGATGAGGATGGTGTGTTTCATGATTCGATACAGGAGATGGGTCGAATAGCATCTGGGTATTTTCAACAGATTTTTAGTTCCAGAGGACCGACTGAGGACGAGATTGAAGATGTTGTGCAAACTATGAGAAATAAAGTGGATTCCAGCATCAATCAGGAGCTTGTTAAAGATTTCACTGCAGATGAGGTAAAACTTGCACTGTTTAATATGTACCCTACAAAATCTCCTGGACCTGATGGTATGCCTGCCCTTTTTTATCAAAAATTTTGGCATATTATTGGATCTAATGTCATTCAGTGTACCCTTACGATTCTTAATGATCATGTTCTAAATCCTAAACTCAACTACACACATATAGTTCTGATATCTAAATGTGACACACCAGTGACGATTACCGAGTTTCGTCCTATTAGTTTGAGTAATGTCATATTCAAAATAGCCTCCAAAGCTGTTACAAATAGACTCAAACCTTACATGAATAAAATCATTGCCGAGACCCAATCTGCTTTTGTGCCTAATAGATTAATTACTGATAATGTGTTGGTGTCGTACGAGATTAATCATTTTCTTAAACGAAAAACCAAAGGCAAAGATGTTTTCATGGATTTAAAATTGGATATGAGCAAAGCATATGATCGAGTTGAATGGCCTTTTTTAAAGCGTGTGTTAGAAAAATTAGGTTTTCATCAGCATTTTATTGAATTGATTATGCTGTGTGTGTGCACCGTTTCTTATTCCATAATGCTTAATGGTGAACCTTGTGGTCATATCCAGCCTCAAAGAGGAATTCGACAAGGAGATCCTTTATCTCCTTATTTATTCTTGTTCTGTGCAGAAGCTTTTAGTTCACTTATTGTTGATGCAGAATGTAGAGAGGTGTTGCGGGGTGTCGCTGTTAGCCCTTCATCACCGAGGGTCTCACATTTACTTTTTGCTGATGATACTCTTATCTTCTGTGATGCTACAAGTACCTCTCCCCTTGAAATTAGTACTATTCTTCGTAGATACAGTATGGCTTCGGGGCAGGAAATTAATTTGGAAAAATCTACGGTGGTGTTTAGTAGAAATGCAGGGGGTGCAAGGGTGGATGAAGTAAGGAATTGTCTTCCAGTGCGGGTAGTGCCAAAACATGAAAAATATTTGGGATTGCCTACAGAGATGGGTAAATCTAAAAGGGAGGTGTTCGGTTGGTTGAGAGAGAGATTCTGGGATAAAACTAGGGGTTTTGGTGAGAAATTTTTGTCAAAAGCAGGTAAAGAAGTATTGATAAAATCTGTTTTGCAAGCTATACCTACTTACGTTATGGGGTGTTTTAAATTACCTGAATATCTTTTTCGTGAATTAGAATCGATTATTGCCTGTTTTTTGTGGGATAAGGGACAAGAAAAGAAGATTCATTGGGTTAATTGGGATACTCTTTGTGAAAGTAAAAAAGATGGAGGTATGGGTTTTCGGGATTTGAGCTCTTTTAACCAAGCCATGTTAGGGAAACAAGTTTGGCGTATTATTCATAATCCTGATTCCCTTTTGAGTCGTGTTCTAAAAGCCAAGTATTTTCCTCACACTAGTATTCTTGATTCAAATCCAAATGCTAATGCTTCTTTTACTTGGAAAAGTATTAGCGGTGCTATTGATTTGGTTAAGAGATGCATTTGGTGCAACCGGAGATTGCAGAATCGGCAACAGTGGTTGAAGGTTTGAAGTTTGCTCTTAATTTTGGATGGTCTAATATACTCGTTGAAGGAGATAATACAACTATTATGAAGTCATTCCAGAATTCTCAGTCTGCCTTTCTACTGCTGGTGTGTATGTGCAAGAAGGATTAAGATTATTGGACCCATTTACTTTTGTGGAGTTCTTACATATTCGACGTGAAGGAAATGTAATTGCACATAGATTAGCAAAAGAAATCTCTATAGACTGTGATGGTACTTCTAGTTTACCATTTATCTTGTAAACTCGGATTTCTGTTTGATGTGATTTATAATATCATCTTTTCTCAAAAAAAAAAAAATTCGTCATGACCGTACCATAATTGATGGAGTCAGAGACCCAATTTGGCGAAAAGAAAGCGCTCTAAGATGAGCTGCATTGCAGCTCGTCATGGGCGCCATCGGCGCATCGTGGCTCCCCCGCGTCAAGGCATGACGGGGTTGGCAGCTGCCACCTGCCTTTTCATTTTTTTTAACTTTTTTATTTTGTCCAATTTCAAACGGCTATAACTTTCAAAATAAAAATGCAAAATATAAATAAAAATCACCAACGACTTTATTTTTTTGAAATCTATAAATAGAGACCACTCTTGACTATGTTTGGATTATTTTTCCGAGATCAATAAAAATCACCAACGACTTTATTTGAACCTTAATAAATTGTAAAAGGAGTTCTAAAAATGCAATTTTATTAATTTCAACTTCTAACACTCTTATAATATGATAAATATGTAAAAAAAATTAAAAAAATTTAAAAAATATATAATTTCATGACGACGTGACGACGCGTCACCAATAAAGCAGAATTCCGTCACGGACCCCGTCATAAGCCGCGTCATCGTCGCATCACTAATGAGGGTAGTCTAAGATCCATGTTCTAATATACTTGAAATAGAATTGATCATTCGTAGAATTGATCGTTCTCTTCTAATGTCTCTCTACTGCAGCATATAAAAGAGCAAATAGACATAATTTTCCAAAACAATACACATAGGAGCCGTTCTGTCAGGTGAATGGAATTACATCAAGTATGTCAAATACTCCCTCCATTTCAGAGAGAGTGTTATATTTTATTGAATTCATTGTCTTGAGTTTGACAAATTACTCTTTAAAAGCGATAATAGTAAATAATGTAATAAAATCATATAATAAAAATTTAATTACTAAATTTTCATTATATAAATTTAATAATTTATTTATTAATATCGTTTAAAATAAATTAATCAACGCAAAACGATTAATCGCAATAAGTAAAATGTAAACTTTTTCCTAAGTGAAATATTATTTGGGAGATTGGATCCTTAATATACGTGTTCACTAGAGTAACATGTTAGGTTGTGGAATTAAATTCTTATTTTACAATTGTACCCCTATGTATCATCTTCTCCAACCATTCTTATCTTCTTAAATACTAGTCAATAGCCCGTCGATACTCGACGGGGCATGGAGACAAAACTCAAAATAAGAAATCAATAGATTCTATAATAACATGTTGAAGTTGAGAAACATACAAAAGCTACAATGTGAAAATGACTTATCTAATCGCTTTAACATTGCATAAGAAGTCATCCCTACCTGTAAAGTGTATAATGTAAATTAGTGAAATTGAACATGAACATATGTAAACTTTAGTCGGTGTTAAAAAAATTCAAGTTTATACACATAAAAGATTAATTCACCTCATAACTTGTCGAACACTTCTTTATAAACCACGTTGGTTGTTATGTCATATGTATTACCCTCTTCATTGAAAATCAATACCTTCAATCCCTTCCTGCTAGTAACTCCAGAGAGAGCAACATATAACTGACCATTGTTGAATACGGGTGAGAGGTAGAGGCCGACGTGTGATAGAGATTTTCCCTGACTCTTTGATGTTAATAGCAAAGCAGACGAATATGGGGAACTGGCTCCTATCAATATTGATAGGGAACTTCTTCTCGTTGAATGGTCTCATCATCGTAATTAAAACCTTTTGACCCCCGTTGATTCCAGATACCATCTTTACCTCGAAAGTCGGATCAATATTTCACAACTCGAAAGTCTGATCAATATTTCTTGGAAGCATTATCATACACCCAACCTACATGATGATCTTATGGTTCGGTAATCTAGACAATTAATGATGTTGATAAATTCTATAATGAAAATATTTTCTAGACCATTCTCATGGTCATCTTCCCTAACAATGCTACCAATGCTCTTGTATTCAACTCTATTAGGGCATCTTCGACATGATAAATTGATTTATCTCATCAACTATTTCATTGTAGGTTCAAGAACATCTCGATGATAAAAATATTCTGGGTCTAGTGATGGATCAACTAAGTGATCCAACAACGAAGATTATGTACTATTGACAATGGTTGAAATTTGATGACTTGTCGAATAAGTAATTCTTCGGGGTCATAACATCAACCCCACCAAGATTAGCTTCATCGGCAGTGCCATCACCGACCTGTATGACTCCGCAATTTTTTTTCGTCTCTTGAATCTCGGAAGATAACAAACCAGATTGTGTAGGATTGAATTGGACGTTAAAAAAGATAACTTGAATATGAAATAATTAGACTTGGAATATAGATACGACATGCCATTTCCATGCAATCTCAAGTTCTTTGTCAGTCGAAGCATCTCACGTGCATCCCATGTTCTAGATGAGCACATATCATTGTTCACAATATAATACCTACTACCTCGTGGAGTAATAGGTAAAATATGTCGTAAGTCCCGCTGAAGACAACAAACACCCCCCACCAAATTGCCCATCTAGACGACCCATCACATCTCTCAAACTCTTATTAAGCGCTTCAAAACAATGTTGGTTTGTCAATGAGCCTCATCCCAAATAATAAGTCGAGTCTCCTGGAGTAGTCCCGTGACCATTGAATCATGTTTGAACTTATTGCATGTTGAGTCCTCATGAATTTGAATGGTATCCTGAATCTCGAAGCGTCGTCCTACCCATAGGAACAAGGAGTGATGCAATCCACTTGATGACAACCTTTTAGCTCTCCTGCTTGATGCACTTACTGAGATTTTGTCCCGCATACATGGGCGGAAATAGTGTGTTATTCATGTGAAAATATAAAAGTTAATATTGGATATTACTTTAATATTTTGTGAGAAATAAAAATTATAAAACAAAATTAACCGATCGAGAGTTGATTTGGATCAATTATCGACCCTGAACTCGGCATGCCACCTATTCAAATAAACATAATTTATATGTCATGCACCTTTGAAAATAAATAAAATTTTATATAGATAAAAAATAAATTACGAAGACATAAATATTATAAAACTTACCCTATAGTAAATGGTCCGTCGAGTAAATCGACTAGAAATGGATATACTCCTTCCGTCCTGAATTCAACTTTCCACATTCAATTTTGGGACGTTCCAATTTAAACCCCCCCCCCCCTCTCTCTCTCTCTCTCTCTCTCTCTCTCTCTCTCTCTCTCATACTTTATTAATTTTTTTCTCAACACTTATGTCCGGGCTCGCGGTTAATTGAATCCAGTGCGGAGGGAATATAATTTATTATAGACGATATATATAACTTTTACAAACATGTAATTTTACAAAGTGTAAAGATATATGATTTTTTTTTTTTTTTGAGTAGAAAGATATATGATTAAAACATCACCATTTTATTTAAAACCTTCCCAATAACTGTAAGAATCAAAAGAGTATTAATGTACTTAAAAGGCTCATTTATCAATTATGTACAAAACAAAATATTACCTCATAATCTGCCGAACACTTTTTTATACACCACGTGAGTTGTTTCATCATATATGTTACACTCATCGTTGCAAACAATGCTTTTATTATCTTATTGCTCATGAATGTAAAGGGGAACATAAAATTGGCCATGACTTGATATGATTTGCCCACAATCCAACACATGTTCTTTCTTGCACAATTTGTACTGACTCTTGTGCGCACCGGAAACTTTCTAGTGGATTACCTGCCCTGACATTGCTCAGGAGGAAGCACCCCTTGTTGTGAATGGTAGAGTTCTCAATCCCTTTAAACTCTTTGAAACTTTGGGACATCACGCTCACCCCATTTAAATTGACCAACGTCATGTTGTGTATTAGTTCTTACTTAGACCAACCATCCACCCCTTGTGGGTTTTGGATTGTTGCGGCTTAGATGCCATTGAAAACAATCCGACCACCAATCAATTGATACTCGATCCTCTAGAGTGGCGCAAAATTGATAATTTAGGTAATACATGTCTCTGTAGTATGATATTGTTTGTGCTGGACATGAGCCCTCACGAATATGTTTATGAAATCATCCAAAGGTCCCCATACTATGTGAGCGTGGTGATGTAATTATATACTTCCTCCGTTCTTTTTAAAGGTTTACTTTTTGTCATTTCGGGGGTTTTTTTTAAGTTTAACGTTTCCTTTTTTGGAAACCCACTATCTCCAATTATTAATTTTTTTTATCACTTTCTTTCCTACTTTATCTATTCTCTCTCTTACTTTTCTATTCTCTTTCTTACTTTATATCATCTACTTACTATTTTATTCCATATTTCTTAAAATTCACACCAAACTAAAAGGTAAACCTTGTAAAAGAACGGATTGAGTACTATTTATCACACTCGCTCTTAATCTATGTTATGTAAGGTATTACATCTACCCCTTAAATTGCAGGGAGCAGTGTACCAGGTTGTAGGACAAACAACTTACACCCTTTCCGGGTTTGGGTACGGTCTCGCTCTGTTACTATTTGTAACATTCCGTCCCCTTTTGACCAGTCCAACTACTCATTGTCTGCGTTCCGGGTGATATGTTGACCCCAAACTGACCCATGTCCTTTCTTTCTCACTATGTACTTGAGAGCAAACACACCTTGTTGAGAATATTATTGTACATTTATCCCATCCATTAAGTTTGTTTCTTTATTTTGATTTATTTGAAGTGAAACCCTCATAGATTTGTTTTATGGAATCACAATGTGAGAGTAGTGGTACACTTATATATCATCTATCTTACTTGTTGTTAATTCATTTGGGATATGGGATAATACAAACCCCATCAAACCTGACCATATTATTGTTTTCATTTGCTTCAAATTAATTGCGGTATTTATCATTTTCGTTAATTGCGGGATTACCTAAAGCCTTAGAATCTCCAGACCTTCTTGAACAAGACGCTGTGATATATGGATTTGGACCCCCTTTGTGGGGTAAAACATGAGAGGAATTCGACAAGAATACACCTCAAGAGATGAATGACCGGAGCAAACGATGAAGATATTGTGATGAGAGAGGGGGGGGGGGGGTGGTGAAGGTCATCCTATCCATCTGGGCTTGATTGATATTTGCAAAATTTGGTTTAATAAAGGGTATAATTGTACATCTATATTACTATATTATTAAATTATAATTAAATAGTAGTATAACATAAATTACAAGACCGTATAAATGTAGGATGACAAACATCTAATGATGAATGTATTCAGGTCGATAGGAAACCGACCTAAAAGGAGAAAAGACCAAGTAACTAGCACGGATTTTTAATAATTTCAACATAATACTGGGTTATAGATGTAAATTACTCTATCCTTTATGGTACTACCAAATAGGAAATTTTTCCATGGAAAATTCGTGCCCACCGACATTTTGGCACCAAGTATTTGAAAAAGAGATGCATGATGAGCTAATACAATGTTATAACTTAGAGAATCATGCGTTAATATAATGTCGTAACTTAAAAAGTCATGTGTTAATATAGTATTGCAACTCAAAGTCACTAACTTAAAATGACCAGATTTTCGGTACTGGCATGTTATTTGCCCATTTTTCCAGCAAAACACACTAAACAGTTGGCCTACGTGTCCAAGATTAGTCCAAATTAAGCCCAACTTCAAAAAACTGAAATGAGTATAGTAAGATTGAAACAGGACATGCTATTTGGAGAAAAGAAGCCGCTCAACAAATCCAGCATTGAACTGATACTTACAGAACAGTTGCACGATAATGAGACTAATCATATATGCTAAAGCTTGTAGTAGTATTTTCGATGACAACACAGTGTATCTTTTTCTCTACATACAACAAATCCAAGGGAAAATTATACACTCCCTGAAGTTGGATTTGGTTTAGGCTTTGTCTATTGGTGTGATTTGGAGCAGGGATGACCTGAATATTTATAACTCCTGCCAGGCACCAATAACCTGCTTAAGGATTCGAGGTCAATTACTACCCGTCTACCCCACATCACTGTATATTTCAATTTCTTCCAGTTCTGATAAAACATCGAAGGTATTCAAGTGCATTATAGAGAACTCAGGATGTCTCCTATCAGTGTGAAGACGGGGTGGGCATAAGAGGATTTATCAAGTTGTTCAAACATGATACCATCCATACGGGCTTGGATTCCATCAGAAGATGCCATGACCTGTAGCAGCTGTTTAATTGCATTGTCTGCAACAGCAATTGAGCTACCCAGTCCGCCTAAGAGTTCGGGTAGAGACGTAGAAGGTCTCGACAGCTCAACAAGTGTGACCTGATGTTTAGATCATATTAGAAACGCAGAACAAACTCTGATGGATTTGAACTGAATGCCATGCAGTAATGATTGCACATATTAGAATTATGAATCATGCAACTTATCTGTAAAATATGGAAAACCAACATGGCAACACAATGTACTCTATTGCAGGCTAGCACTATGATTTTAATGTAGTTTACACTGCCTAGAGACTCCTGAAGATTAGTATGACTATGAACCATGACAGATGATAAACAAAAAGGCACCATTCTGAATTCTACAGGATCCTATTCCTATATGCCAAACTGCCACATTGGACATCGCTACTGGCAAATTGTTATTTACAAATTTAAAACCTATTTGAAACATGCATCAAGCTATCGCATGCGTCATGCCTCGGTACTTTTTATACAGTAAAAAGTTAGTATTATGGTACTCAGCCTGGCATGTAGAATCTCCTCTATTGTATAATATGCAAGTTAAAAGACTGTCAACTGCGCAGAGCCACATTATCATTACTCATTTTTCTCAGACAGACTAATATGAACCTCTAACGTTTGCTTGTGGTGGTAAAATCCACATTTCAAAAAAAAAACAATTACATGTACTCCCAATTGGTATTATCGCATCTCATTGCTAAAAGAAAAAAAAGGCACCTTTCATCTACTTCCGTTGAAGTATTATTATATTTGCCCCATGTGTAAAAGTTAGGTAGTTAGGTCATACTTCAAGAAGGAAGTTATATTTGATCCTGAAAAGATTTGACTACCAACTGAAAATGGTAATTTTGACGGGACCTAAGTACTCTGAAATGCAAGGGCCAAGGAGTAAGGAGTTCCAAACGGTACTGTATGAAAACTTCAAACTTCAAAGTCACAACCGATGCAAGGCAACTTCCGACACTAATGCAAGTGATGGCTTGATTCAGTAATTAATGTATGTAGGTTTTATGACATGCCACCCTCTAGGCCCACAATCAAACATTTTAAGCTTCTTTTCTGATATACCACATGAGTGACCATAGCTTTAAACCCTGGCTATTAACGTGAAAAAGTGATAAACCCAATAGAAATTTCTCTGAAGTGACCTGTTGATCCAATGGCAAGTTAGCCTTTTGTTTAGCTATTGCAACAGCTCGTGAGAGTCCACCAATAGCATCAACTAAACCTCGTGAAGCTGCATCATTTCCAATCCAAACCCTGCCTTGAGCAAACTCCTCCATCTTGTCCACCTATAACATTAACATAATTGCTGGAAAACCAATCAACGTGGAATAAGATTATTTGGCAACTGACAATGAGATTAATAGATTACTTAATATCGTACTGTCATTGATCTAGAAGAGGCTGCTTTGTCTCGGAAACTTTTATATGCACTTGCTGCTGACTTGGCAAAAAGTTCTGCTTCATCAGCCCTAAAATCACATGCCAGTTATTAATGAATTTTTCGCACAGAAGAAGGTGACCATTGCTAAATCACGATTATTGTCCAATAAAAAGATTAAATAATCCACATGCAAGCAAAGCATAAGGTCAATTTAAGGATGTCTAAAGTACATTAAAAATATTAAAAATGGAATAATGCATAAGCGAACGACTCACATTAAGAAACAGAGGTCAAATTGTTCATGCATCTAAGACCTATATATTTATAATTTATTATGGACGGATGGAACTAGAGGTAGTGACAGGCTGACAGCAAGCTATAGATGTAGATAACAAAAACAAAAAAGAGAATGCACAGAGACTGAGAAATCTGGAAGTGGAAACGAGGAGGCAAACATGATTAGTGAAAGGTTGCTCAATGCTATCATGGTTAGTTCTACCAAAAAGCCAATCTACATAATAATTTCTGGAAACTTATGACACGATAAATTTCATAGGATTATGCGCAAATGTCAAATGTGGATAAAAGTTATTCTAGCATGTGATGATTGGGAATTCAATTTAGAAGATATAACACCTAGTATTTCGAAGATAAGGTGTCCAACTGAATGTTCAAACCCACATTAAAAACAACATCAGAATTGTGTTAAGTTTTTACACCATCCCAGAAAATATAATCAGCACCATTAAAACCTCTATGTCAACAGTCAACATTAAATGCATCAAATTCAATGAACATGTTAGGAACCATGTTAGCAGAATAATTACATATATAATTTGAATAACACGTTATAACACCTTATCCCAGCATATATATGGAGAAACAGGGACAATAATCCATTCTGAGGATCACTAGGGTGAACATAATATTCTTCTTCAAATTAGTAAGATATATCCCTTTTACAGCTTCGCATGTTGATGTACCTGAATGGTCTTTGTTCAGCAGCAGTAAGCTCAGCATATCGTCCCCTTGATATGATCTCCTTGTTGAAGCCAATTCTATCATAAAGTTTCTCCAGATTAAACTTTCCTAGGAGAAACAAATTAGAAATATCAGCTAACTTTCAGTGGCTCAAGTATCAACTATCTCTTACTATTAGTTATGAATTTTCACCTGTCACGACGCCAATAGAACCAGTTAACGTCAATTTTTCAGCAACTATACATTGCGCTGCCATTGCCATGTAGTACCCACCACTAGCAGCTACATCAGCCATTGATGCGACGACAGGTTTCGAGGCAGCCAACAGTTTGATTTCTCTCCACATTCTATGAGACATACTTGAGAATTTGAGATGCTAATAAAGCACACAACCTCTCTCCCTCTATCTCTCTATGTTGACTTATCAAATGATAGGTGTTTATCCTACAAACTCACTTTATGGATGAGTAGAGGCTCTTTCAGGGTGCTTTGTTTTAATATATTAACCTCATGGTGGCTAGGTATATTCTATAAAAACAATGGATGGCTTACCAAATTATATATATGGTTACGTCATAAATGTTCTTCTAGCAAAATGAGGGAGTCAAGACAAACTAGAATTACTATTTCTCAATTTAATTTCAGTTAGAGTTTAAATGAATATTCAAATAGTAATGCATGAACTATGAACAAAACAGAAATTTATGACGGAACTTACAGGTCAGATGCAAGAGCATCCCCTCCAGGACTATCAATCCGGAGGACGACAGCTTTATATCTCTTGGACTCTGCAAAACCACAGCAAAACAAATTATGACCGGATAAGTAAGTCAAATCTTAATATAAAGGTATCCGAGAATGAAACATCATTATTGCATAGAAATGAAATCTTAAGAAAAGAGTGAGATCAAAGAGAAAGTGATCAGGGAAAGAATCAGAAGAAGCAAACAAATATCTCTAGCCTTGCAGTGCATCTGATAAAATTGAACGGCAGAGACCCTAAATCAGAAGTAGCAAACAATACTTTACATTTTGCATGCATAAATGCACATGAGAAATCTGCTGCAATAATATTCCTAGAGAAACAAAAAAAGGCATCTGACATCAGTACTTCACGTTTTCAAGTCTATCATACTATTGGCCACTACGTGTAATAATTAAATGCAGCAGAATAGCAGAGGTCAAAAAAATTCTCAATTATGGAGGAATAGGTTTCTCCAAAAAGTTCCTTTAGGTATCTTACAATTGGCAGTTTAGGCCAATTCAGGCAATAGGATAATTACTAAAGAAATCATACATCAATTTTACACTCATGGTATGCCAATGTCCAGGAAACATATATAAGGGTAGAGCTCAGATATGTAGACTTCTTTTGCAATATCTCACAAATTAGATGACTTTTGCTGACAATAAGAATATAGATGCATACCTCTTACAGTGCGAATCTTCTCAATGAATGTCTCAGCAACAATCCCGGAACTGGACGTGCTTAATCCACCTCTTGCACGGCTAATGCTTCCTGAGGCTCTGATTATGGCTATCCGATCTCTGTTACCTATCAAGCCTAGTGTCCATCTCTTAATGCGACTGTATTTCCTACAGTGTTGATGAAAACGTACTATCAGTAAAGAACCACGTCAATTAGTCACTGAACAATTTTTGTTCTTTACACACGAATTAAAACTGTATTTTTCCACCATAAATAATGGCATTTATTTCAAAGATCATAGCCTGCCTAGATTTTGATAAGTTGCAAAATGATTATGCTCCATTTAAAGGCACAAATGAATGAATTTAGTCAAAAAGAAATGTTCTAAATTTATTATCGGAAACATCTAGTTTGTGTAGATCCTTTTGTCAAGCCTAAATACAAATAATAACAGTTAGCTTAAGAGTACGAACTTCAGAACACACTAGGCGACATAATTACTAGTTTACCACAGTTAGCCCAAGATTGCTTCATTGATAGGTAAATGACAAAAAAACTCTTTAAAATGGAATTTTTTTAGTACCTGTAGTCAACCGTCGGAAGTTTCTTTTCTACAGGTATTCCAAGACGCTCTTTCATCAGTGAAGTAACCTGAACGTATGAAATTACCAATGATTATGCGACTTGTCAGTATAAGAAACATAAGCATCCAACAGGGCATTAAATACGATTTGAGTCTATCTTGACACAACTTTTAGATAAAAACACTCCTTATTCCCTTCATCAAGATGTTGCTGGTATGTGTCCATTGAAGCGGCCAGATGCAGAATAGAGCAAATATTAATTACTAAAGTTGTTAGTGCTTTAATCACCATTATATTTAACCTAACTAATTCACTCTTGGGATTTCTCCTAGAGACTGCACCCATTGGCTGAGTAGACCAAGATGATTCAGCTTGTCGTCTAAAGAGCCAATTAAAACATACATGCCCTTGAGCAAGAGGTTAACTACAATATCTATTTTTATTCATAGATTGATCAAGTCTAGGAACTATTTGACGTGCCACCAGGTCCCCAGATAGGACGAGCAATAACTGTACCTCATCATCATATTTTATATCTGTTATCCAGCCATCATCCTTTAATTTCTCCACTTCATACACTCCTTCATTAATAAAATTTTCAATATCTTCTTTCTTCTTTCCTGCATTTAGACACAAGAGATGAGAAGGCATCTTACCTCAGCAATTCATGAAGGTCCCAATTGCAACTGACCTTTTGCAACTGAAATTTTGTCTACCCAATTCCCATATATGTTGTCAAGCAATGCAGTCAACATCTCACGGTTTTCCTCAGAAATGCTTTTACGAGTAAGTTGGTCCCCAGCACTCTTATATTTACCAATCCGCTGAACCTGTGGTTCAATTCCAACTTTTTCCAGGACACCTACAAAATAACAGGTAGTAACAATCCACTGAGCTACTCGGAAATCCTTGTTCTGTTTGCTTGCTTAAAATAAGAAAAATAAAATCAACGGGTTGACATTAGAAAGTGATGGAGACTTCGTAACTAGCACAAGGCTCATCCACACTGGAAGTAAAATACCTTCATCCAAACCATTTGTAAATGAAGCTTTATCATCAATTGACGAATGATGATATATGACAACGTTTCATGCAGTAGAAAAGAAACCATCGGCAGACCAAAAGTAAGTTGACTATCCAAGTATGCAGCACAGGTTCCGTTGTATTAAATTATGCTTAATCTGAGAAACTGCACACGGCAAACATGGAATTTTCTTAAAACATCCTTTACTAGTTCGTCATTGTTCCCGGTTAGCTGTTTAGACACAGCATAAGGCATTTGCTTTCTAAGACTTGATATAAACTAGCCTATCCCCGACGACCCAATTGGAGAATTTCTATTCCACCCAAGAAGCATCTTGCAGGGTCTTGTTTTGTTTCATACTACTTTTTTTTCCTGGAAAGATCATGTGCGGATATATCATAAGTAAGAAGTACACCAAACTCGGATTATCCACTCTTCATAATATTGACATCCACTCTTCACAATATTGACGTACTTTGCAATCTATTTGCTAGATATGAGGTTTCACAATAAAAATATTATAGATCACTTACAGCACAGAGTTTCATTAAGCCAATCCTAAACATCTGCACCCAGGGCCAGTATATCATAACAAAAGCAGATATTCTATGATAAATACTGCATCAAACTTACCTGATAAACAGAAGAAGAGTTTCGGGTTCCTCTATATTTCTCACTATATGAACTGTGAACATACATCCTAAATTTTACATATGATCTTATATTCCCCACTATATACACAACAAATATGCATCCAATATTTTACATCAAATTGTGTACATGTTATATTCATTAATGATAAGTTTTGTGTTAATACTTACTCCCTCCGGTCCATTAAGAGCTTCCTAAGAAGCAACTTTCTCTTAGTTTAAGTATTATTTGTGTGTGGTAGTATATTGATAAAGTTGTATGTGGGTGATAAAGTAAGAGAGTGTGAATAAAGTGAAGATAAAGTAGGAAATATAAATAATAAAGAATGGTTAGTGGGATAAAAAACTTTCCTTTTTTGGGTTAGGATGTTTCTAATGAAACACCAAAAAAGGAAAGTTATGTGTTTTTTAATGGAACAGAGGGAGTAATAATTAATACTGGAAATATTCTACCTTGCGAAAGAAATATTGTAATACTGCAGTGCTATCGCAATAGTGGAACACCAATGTTTTCATTGAGCCTAAATGTCCTGACTATTTCACAGAAAATGATAGTTTGTTCAAACTTAAGATTATAACTTGATACAAAAGGCAAATCTTCACTAACAAGTGTCAGGTTAAGTTATTTCTCGAAGCTATAGAATCACATGCTCAAAGAATGAAACAGATTCATGATGGAGGTCTAGAAGAACACAGGGTTACAGTATAAGATATGCAAAAGCATTCTAGAGAGACAAGAAAAAAGCCCATCGTTTGTATTAACGTACATATACAGCAACTAGCATGTTGGGTCCTTCCTCTGGAATAAATAATGACAACTCAACAGTCGATCAGTCCAACTGAAAGGAAGAATTTCTCACCTCCAAGGAATGATGCTTGAACAGTCAACCCATACAACTGAAAGTAAGCACTTGGTGGAGCATACAGCTCGTCACAAGCACTGCCGATATAATATTCCTTCTCTCCACATGCTGGGACATAGCCCAGGATAAACTTTCCTGCATCAAGACAATTTAAAGATAAGTCGGTTGTATAAAATTTCAGTAAGTAATGCCAGGATCATCATTATGATAATATCATCTAATAATGTAGTATACCATAATTTCATAAATTACAAAACTAATAATTCTTAGCTTAACTTGCACTTGAAGAATTGTCAGTAATTGAAAGTGGAAAAAATGTCACACATGCTACACAATTATAAACCACAAGGAAGTCAATGGATGCAAATTTCTTTAGCAAAACACAATAGATGCCACACTTTATGATATTTATGTTCTATACCTCAATGGCAAACTTAGAGAGGGTGGACAGGAAAAAAAAGTCGGCATCGTGATATCTTTCCCAGACAGGTTCAACCAAGTCTGAATGGCCTCATGAGTTATGCAATTATACATATCGAAGTACTGGTCAATGAAACTAACCACCAATTATTTCTGGACAAGACGCCGGAAGAAAAAAAATTAGAAGCAGAGAGATGTTTGAGTTTAATTAAGAGAGCAATTCAGTTTGCTAAGGTCCCTCATATCCAAAAAGCCCTTGAAAATACTTTTGAATTTTTATAGCCTTTATGGCTGTAAAATAGCCGGAAAGGCTAATGTCATATTTCACTTAAATGTATCAATTGGCAACACTTGGCAAATGTGCCCACATTTTTGAACCTTTAGTGACATCTTCCTATGAGGTCAGAATGGACTACCAGAGAGGGTTCCCTTTGGTTTGACTCCCTTTATTTTCCAAAAGTGGCCACTTTTGACGTTACAACTTCCAATGACAAAAAATTGGTTGCCATAGTAGCCGTTTGTTGTCACTGCTCGTGACAAGGTGAGTGATGAACTGTTGTCACCCACTGTATAGCTTAACTAATTTGAATACAGACATGCATAGTGAGCAAAAGTAGCTGCACTCGGCAACTTAAAAATCTATGGTGCGTGGAGCTATGGATTATGATTGATTTCCCCTTATGATCTTAGATAAAGTTTACCATTCAGTAGTTACATGCAAATGCCAACACAAGTTCTTAACACTTCCTACAGTCTAGTTGCTTCACTGAAAACCAAAAGAGCTAGTGGGAGAACATTCCATAATTCAATGTGGAAATAGATCACTAAATCATGAGACTTGATCGCAATGACTGCTTACCTGATTTCTTAAAGTCCAAAATGTGTCTGCGTAGTTCTTCGACTTTTCCCCATCCACAAGACAGGGGCTCAATTTGTAAATAAATACCCGATATACGAGGATCATAGGCTGCTTTTATGAAATTCTCACAAATTTGAGGCAAGGATAATCCTGAACTAAAGCGGCTCTTGAGCTGATCAGATATCTGAGATTATTTTAGAAATGGGAGGAATTTCAGTATCTCCTGATTTAGCAACATAAATTAACAACTAGATGAACTAAAATGTAACGTTGCACTTTAAAGTTTGATGCCAACTTCATAAATGACACTTACTATATGTTAGAAAAGGTGGTTTTTCTAATGTTTTATATAACAACTTCTGCTGCAAAAAAAAGGGGGTAACCACCATAAGCGAGAAGCAACTCAATAGCTGCTTCTAAGTGCTTTAAGCAGAAAGAAGGTTTATTTCAAATTAAACTCAACTAATTAGATTAATATTTCCAAACACTAAAACTTCTGCTTTTACAACTTTAAACTGTTTTTATCAAACTGACTTTTGCTTAAAATCTACTTCAATTAACTTTTAGCAAAAGCAATCAAAAAGTCATCATTGTCAGCATTTGCAAACACACACTTAAAACTGTTACAAACGTCTCCTGAAACTAAACACTCAAAATGCAAAAGAGAGAAATCTTAGATTCCATGGGGTATCAAACATCTGTACCTATAATGACTTGTAACTTTTGAGCAGAACCAATGAGAAAGTAAAGTATAAGGAACTGCGTCTCTGTAAATAATGCTGAAAAACAAATCAGTTCATTTCAAAACCATTACATGCTTCGAAGGAACTCAAACCAATTGAACAACATAACCAATATATGGCCTTTTAATATATGCATTCGAACAACTAAGTGTGCGTACATGCTGATCAAATTTAGACACAAAGTACAAGACGTGTTTGATGACACAGTAGCACTACCTCTATTTTTTTACAACAATTCACATTGTCCAAATATGCATGTTTTTTTACAACCATTCACTTACCTTTTATCTTAACCAACTAAACACACTTATTAATCATCTACACACTCTATCTCTCCTACCGTATTCATTATTATCTCTCCTACTTTTCATCATCCACCAACAACTTTATCAGTAAACTCAATATAAAACCTACACAGATCATTTTTTATCATCAATCTTAACACGTTGCCATCTATATGAATGGTTTTGAACAAATGGAGAGAGTATATGATAACAATGACTAAAAGCAGGTACAACACAACACAGACACACTGATAGAATTCCATCTCATTTAAAATCTGGAACATGTAGAGCGAAACCAAATTTCATCAACGATCAAAGAAATCACCAGCAACCAGAAACATTAGAAGTAACAACACAAAAAATCAACATCACAACACAAACTGACCTCTCCACGAATCTTCATCGTGAGAACGCTCCCCTTCTTAACACGCTCCCATGGCCAAGCAAACAACATCTTAGCCTTGACGACAAGCCTCGCCCAGGGATCAAACTCACTGTACACAAACTCTCCACTGGGATACTTGTCGTCATCATAACCGGAATCGGCAATGGATTTCCCCTCATCATCAACGGCCAACGCAGTATCCGCTACTCCATCGGATAAAACCTCGTTGCTATCTGTATCAAACGAAGCTCGGGTTCGGAAATTGTCGAAGTGGCGAGTTTTGTAGGTCCGGAATGGAGTGAGAGAAGAGTGGAGCGGAAATGAAGGTCGGCATTTTGTCGAACAGATGGTGTGCGTGTGAAATTGGGAGAAACCAGTTGGGCGAAGGAGCTGAGCCATTTTTTTATGAGTTTTTTAAGAGAGAGTGAGTTTCAGATTCATTTCTGTTATTTAACGACTGTTTCTTGCTTTGCTCAAGAGGAAGAAGAAGATAATGTGGTATGCAATTACGATTTCGACATGGAAGGACGTGGTGAATTCTGCCTCCTCTAAATTAATCAAGTACGTTTAAGTAGTTTATAAACATAGACAAAAACTTGAGGGAGAAATGTATATAATTGGCGCATAAGGTATTTTGGATGGATGATTTTAAATTAAATATGTGCAGGCTCAGCGTAATATGGTCAATATAATACTTGCGCGAGGTATGTGGTCCAAAGTGATAGTATAATTAGATTGATTTAGAAATTGAGACCGGATTATTTAAAGTAGGATAAATATACTTTATCCGTTTCACAAAACTTCATATTGTTATTTTTAAGCGTCCCACAAAGAAGTTACCTCACACTTAACAAATAATTTAGAAAAATGCATTTACACATTTAACACATTCCCATTAAAAGTACATATTTTACCATATTTTCATGTTTTAGTATTTATTTTAATTTTTCACCTAAAACTACGCGCCAACTTAATGTATGAAGTTTTTTGAGATGGGGTGTAAGGCTATGTTCTCTTCGTCTGAACAGAACTGATCTGAAGTGATCTGAACAGAAGTGTAGTATAAAATTCAACTAACCAAATTTGAACTGAATTGAGAAATTAATGGATTTTCAGATGAAGAGAACATAGCCTAAAAAGTAGAGTGAATAAAATATAATATAAAAAATTTTATTTAAAATATATGAAGTTTAGGATGATATCTAACGATGGAATTGTTTAATTTAGAATGCGATTCAGTTGAGAATGAGGTCCATCCATTCCCGCATAATAACTGTTTAGTTGCAAATAAAATCACATAAACCTAATTAAAAACACATATTTTAATCTGATTTTATTCGTTTTCCTAACCGCCTATAAACATTATAGTTGGTGTTGGACACCAGAATGATTGAATTTTGACACCATTTCATGTCAATTTTCACATTTTGTATTTTCACGTATGGTCAATACTCGAACTTCAATTTAACCAAGTTTCATTTCGATTTAGGGACTTCGGGTAGCCTAATCGAACCATGTACGCCCCAGCACCCACAATACAAACGCAAAAAAAATACTAACAATATGAATCAACAGAGCAGTACAGTATCCGAATGTCCAAAATAAAAAAAATCGTTATCCAACAATCAGAACTCCCAGGACTCCGGACTTCCTTCATCAGTGTTTCTTGGTACTTCTCTCAGTTTCTTCCGCAGCGCAGTTGTATTTCACACTTAGATAGGGCACGGTGGGATGTCGAGAGTTTTACCAGCTTGAATTTGTCCCCAGCCAATCAGACGCCAATGCTTCTCGATTCTTCGGCTCAGTGCAACTTTCTCTCCTATGCTGGTACACACTGGGGAAGTGAGCTGCAGCTTTGCAAAAACATTTTTCACAGCGATCACGCGAGCTCCAGTGGACATAGATCCAATGTTCAGCATAAGAATCTCTGCCTTGGCCAACTTCGAAACTCTCCCCTGCTTTTCCGACTCCTTGGTCCTAACCCCAAGTAGTCGCCGCAGCAAAAAGAAATTGACCTGCATTACAGTGGAGGACCCAACATCTATCAGTGATTAGAACTCCATAGAAAAGGTAGGTGTCTGTTACACCGATTAACAGCATTCTCACACCCTGCTTTTTTTCCCTAGACAATTACATGACACAGACACAAATACCAAGCATACAAATATATACAGAGATACCCATTCCGAGAAATCGAATCCACTGTCCTTGTTCCCAGAGTGTCTCAGTCCACCAATTAGACTACATGGCTTTGACAGAGCATTCTGACTGAACCACCTAATATTACAAACTATAATGCCTTAATCCCCTCGGCTTTATTTGCAGTAAAATTAAGTACATACTGGTATGGGAGATTTCACATGGCTACAAGGAGAGTCCTCTTAGTGAGACAAAAAATGTATAGCACTGCTCAAGACTTGGTGGGTACAGCAAGTTCATCAAGAAAATGCAACAAATATGGATAAAGATAAAAATCATTTTGTAAAAGCAACCTTACCTCCAATTCTACATACACTTCAGGGAGCGAACCAACCTCTCCAAGGACCTGGCCCACCAACCTATCTGCACGTGTAAGTGTAGGATCCATGGTCGTTCCAACTCCAATAAGTCCTCCAGGAACAGCATATTGTAGTTCATTTTGCTCAGCATACAAGGAAACTATTCTGGAATATATTGGGGTGCACTTGATATTACCATTCTCATCCTTTACGACTATACCAGGACGAACTTCAATTTTTTGATTAACCTTCAAAACACCCTGCAAAAACAATTGGACAACTTTGTAAGATGATGATAGTGGAATTAAGTTGCACTTGCTTACTGTTCTCGCACTGCTACAGGGAAACAATAAATACGTGTACTTTCTACATCTTTCAGCATATCAAAACTGGAGTATGTTGACTTCACATGTCATGCAATACACTGGTAAGTCACAAACTACCGCAGTTCACAAATGTCACATATGCTTGCCTGACATACAACCAGTATATTAACATTTTATTTTATGTCAAACTACCACGGTTATTGATACAAAGCAAAACAAAAGGCTACTTGTTTATCAGAAAACAAGATAAAGCAGCTCTATTAGTCATTGGAACAAAAGACATACCTTCAGAATACTCCCACCAGCAACACCACCTTTTACATCATCCACTTCGAATCCCGGTTTATTGACATCAAAAGACCGGATTACAATCATATTTGGCGGTAAAATGAACTCCCTCTTTGGAATGGGGATTCGCTTCACAATGTACTCACATACAACGTCTATGTTGTATTTCAGCTGAGCGGAAATAGGTACCACTGGTGCACTATCAGCAACAGTTCCCTACGAAGATAATACATGAGGCAAATTAAATAATGCATGAGACAAGTTATAAATAGGCATTGGTACAATGCAGGTTGATTATATGCAACTAACCTCAATGAATTTCTGAATGGCTTCATGCTGGTTGATGGCAACATTTTCCTGAACAAGATCGACCTTGTTTTGAAGGATAATGATATTTTGAAGGCGCATGATTTCAACAGCAGCCAAGTGTTCTGATGTCTGAGGTTGGGGGCATGTCTCATTAGCAGCAATAAGAAGTAAAGCACCATCCATAATGGCTGCCCCATTAAGCATAGTAGCCATGAGAATATCGTGACCCTGTAGCCAGAAATGAAATTAGAACGATAATATTTCATGATGAAAATAGACATAACTGCAACTTCAGAAAAATAGAGTGAACATAAATTTCAACAAGCACACACCCAAACCACCAAGTATAGGCAACAACATCATTGTCAGTATGCACTTCGTGCTATCGTTAAATTTTTCACTCTTTTCTTTTTTTACTCCCCCACTCCCACCCCATCATTGCTACCCAACTCCAAGGAATTGACTTCAGCAGGATTCACGCTACATATATGCTTTATGCAAGGCCAAGCCTTATCCTAGAAAGCCACCCTTCAGGGTGTACTCAAATTCATATTTACTGAAGTTTTTTTTATCATGAGACACCAAATAAAAAAGAAGGAAAAAGGAAACCATACCGGGCAATCTACAAATGATACGTGCCTCAGCAATTTCATCCTAGAGTTCTCAAAACCAGGAACATCACACATTGGACTATCTTCTTTTCCACTTCCATATGCCCTGAGTAATAAATATGACCACTGAGTGCAAGGAACGTAGTAACATAGTACATCTATAATCACAGATCAAAGAGCACAACTTACTTGTAGCACATAGGTCGAGGGCATCGATCATCTTCACATTTGTATATCTTTGCATTAGCATATCCTAGCTTGATTGTGATATTACGTTCAAGCTCATTCTTGAATCGTACAGTCTGGACAGGAGTGTCAGATTTATAAGACTTTCGACCAGAACAGTAACTTGCAGTGATTAGTAATAGTAATCTACTATGCATGCAGCGTATATTCGCCTTTAATCTCCAGAAATAGGAGAGGAAAAAAAGGAGGATGTAATTTTGATCACAAACCTATACAGTTAGTTGGAGCAATTCAATTAGATCAGGGTTAATCTCAAGCAGCCAAACATTACAGAATAAGAGTACTCCAAAACTACACCAAATTTTGTAGAATGGAGAGGACTGCTTGCATGAATTTAGAGGCTATAACCAACCAACTTGCATGATTGGGACTCCTCCATAATTTCAGTATACAGCCATGGAGTAAATTTAGTCTATTGCCTAGGACAATGCATATGATTTTAACTAGCAGAACACCCAGAGATCATATAAATCAATGTAAGTAGCAAAAATGCTTCAGGGACTTGTTAAGGGGAAAAATCCAGCTCCAATTACATTCTAAATAAACCAGGCAATAATTCCTCGGAAGCACCAATCCCAAAAACAGGATATGGATATGTTATGTAAATCATATTTAATGTTATGAATACATAAACCAAGACCACATTTCTACATAAGCTCTTTTTCTTTTCTCTTCAACCATAAAGAACCAAGGAAACCTTGGGAATCTTGCTTCTAATAAGAAATAAATATATTTCTAAGGCAAGATACATATTTCAAAAGGATCCAAGAAAATATGCATCCAAAACGTAAGGATACACCCACATACGTATACGTGCTACATAGAATAATTCTAAATAAGCAATAAAAAAGATGCAGACAGTATTGCAATGTGCTTAGTATCTCCCATTGCTAAGTATACGGAAATTATGTTGCACGGAAATGGATATGCAATATGATACGGGAACGACCATGTCCATGTGGAAAATCAAAAAACCCAGATAACTTGCATGAAAATAAAATTTTCTGTATGCAAGGAAATGAAACATGATTATTCACTTAGGGTTCATATCGAGATATCATTACAAAAATCCGTAATATCTGTAGTACTTTTAGTTCCAAATAACAATGCAAAGAATCTTCAGAGGGTGACTGGCATACCTGGACACCAGATATGGCTTTTACAACTGTGGATTTTCCATGAGCCACATGTCCAATGGTTCCTGAAGGTGAACAACTATAAGTTTCCGGGATAGATAAACGTTGAGAGTGAAAAATTATAAGGTTTCAAGGACCACAGTGTGTACCAATATTTATTGTAGCTTGGCGAGAAATCACCTCAGGGGTCAGTGGATGTAGCTCAGCTACATCCAACTTGCTTAAGTCCTGCTCCATCAGGCCCTTTCTAGCCATATTGTCAACTTTGTGGGTTACAGACACTGAAATGACACTCGAGGTATTAGTAGTATTAATTAACGAGAGAAATTCAGCAGTGCAGATGCATACAGGGACCTGAGTTTATGAGTGAAGCACTTCTATAACTAAAGAAGGTGCATTACTATTAGTCTCAACTCTCTTCGATAAAAATCTAACAGCCCACAGTACATTACATTACAATAATAAATTCTGCACGAACACAAATTCTTCAGCTCAGTATCGAACACACGTAAACGAGTCGATAATTACCACACTACAATAACCAGTAAGCTTTTTAATCATTGTTTAGTCTTCTGTTTCAGTTTGCAATTCCATCAAACAGGTCATGTTCATATCTAGTGGCATAATTAGCTAGAATAACAAAGTAAAAGAGCAACAAAACAACCTAGCATAGTAAATTTCAATTTCCGATTCATTAGATTAGACATTATATCAAACAGGAGGCTCGTTCAATTCAGGTCATCAAAATGTTGATCAACTCATAGACTAAACAATATCAGAAACTAAATCGAGCTTCAAATATATCCACCGGCTACCCTACGGTGGCGCTACAGAAATCGGCGCCGGTGAGCCACGGTGCGGAGATTTAGAAAACCTAATCACGCTCTATTTTTCGAGAAATTAGTATCTGTGAAGAAGACTAAGAATCGAACAATCTTACCTGAACGGGAAAGAGATCGGAGAACGCTGCAAGGACACCGGAATTGGAGAAGACGAGATTAGGGTAGCGTTCGAGTGTGTTCTGTTCAAGGGTTTATTGGACGAAGTTATTGGGCTTTGTTTCAGTATAATGTTAATGTAATGTAATGTAAATAGGGGTTCAAATTGGCCTTTATAACCCAACTCACCGACCCATCTAATATGGTTCCGGGCTGTGTGTGTCTCACCATTAGACTATCAAAAGTCAAAACTTGGTAATCAAGTAAGTCACTATTAAGTCAAAGCGTTTGTAGTCAAGTGGTAATCTAAGACACTCTGATTTCAAGAGGTCACGGGTTTAATCTCCGAAATGGGTGATTATTTTATCCTTATAGATAATGAATGAAATATTATTAGAGAATTTATTGATGATAAAGTTGTCCAATGCTAAATATTGTAATTGTAATATTCAAGTAAGACACTATCAAACAAAACTTGGTAATCAAGTTTGGTTACTCCCTCTATTTCTGGGCAAAGTTTCTTAGGAGTGTCAATAAACTTGGTAATCAAGTTTCGTTACTCCCTCCATTTCCTGGCAAAGTTTCTTAGGAGGGTCAATAAAACAAATTGTTTATGCATATAAAGTAGTGATCAGTGGATGATAAAAAAAAGTGAGGGATAAAATTGATAGAGTGTGAAAAACGATGATTAAAATATCTATAAGTAGAAATAGTGGGTTCTATAAAAGGAATTTGAAGGTTTTATTGAAAGGCTCGAAACATTTATGGAATGTGTAGACGCTCAAAATTTACAATAAAAAGTTAGTTCGGTTTGAGGGCTCCAGCGACTTGTGAAACAAAAACACAAGCACACTAAGATCTAAGATCCAAATGGGACACTGGTGTGGTTCCGACCGAATGGACTCCGACGGTCAAACTAGTAAGTCTTGAAATAAAATATAAATAAAATCAAGGAAAATAGATTGGCTTATCATATTTAGATTTAAGGGGTTGATTTGTGTGTTTAGTTAAGTGGAGAGCCTTCGATCAAGATTGCGTAAGGTTTTCAGGAGATCGAAGAGAATGTAATTGGGAATTTCGCCTAAGAAATACAAGATTTTTGTTGCTCAAGATGATAGTTGAAGTGTTGGATGATGGATGATCTTCCAAGAGGCTCATCCCTCCCTTCATAAAATTTATTGCGTGATTTGTTGTAACCACTTCCACCTCCTTTTCTGGATTCTATGCAAGTCGTGGATATTTTGGAGGAAGTGGCTTGACTGTCTCTCAAGTATACGTTGAGCTTCTCCTATTTTCTTAAAGACGTGAGAGTGGAGTATCCTTAACCGCATATGGTAAAATTCAAAAAGTATAATTTATGTTGTACTATGAATGAAAATTTTCAACAGACACGTGTCAATTGGAGAATTAAGATGAAAAATAGTAATTTATTATGCCCATTTTCATAAACTTGTAAGAACCCTAAATCTGAATCATGAAGAATTTGTAAAATTGATATTGCGAGGAATTATAATTCTTTATTTAATTTCAGATCCTCCAATCGCTTTTCTGATTTTATGAAAATTTTGTTGTTTTGATTGTACATCTAACTGTGAAATTAGGGATATGATTTTATTTAATTTTTCCCCATCCTTAGTTTTTTCTTATTTTCCCAACATTTACAAGATTAAGACACGAGTCCAGCGATATTTTATATTTTTCCTTTTCTTTTTAATTTTATATTTTTTTCCAAAATCATTCACCAGATTAATTCTGGTGATGGCATGTGTCATACAAGTTTGTACTTAGTTTTTATGACACGTATAAATCAGGTGAAAAATTTACCAGAGTACACAAATTGAACGTACGGTGAATTTAATGGTCACAAATTGGATTAGTGTCAATATTAAGTACCCTTTATGTACATGGTACAACATAAAGTATACTAATTGGACAATGTCAACATTTAATACCCTTTTTGTAATGGTACAACATAAAGTAAACAAATTGGACGATGTCAACGTTTAGTACCCTTTCTGTACATGGTACAACATAAAGTATACGTTTTGGATTTTACCCTAACAGTATAAGTTTGATTGATTTTAGTTGTTTGGAAGCTTGGGTTAGGCCTAAGTACACATACGTTAATTCGGACTCCCAAGGCTTTTCGAGGGCATGATTTGGATTCCAGCCTAGTATTATTATTTACAGGCTCCAAATGCGATTTCAGAGGATAATATACTGTAGACGAAACCAAACTTGTTAATTCATGAGCTCCAAGGCTAAAATGACAATTTCTTCATAATCGATAATTTTGGACTCAAAAGGTAGGAGGGGAGTCCAAAATTATATTGTTCTTCGTGTTTAGTAATTTTGGACTCCAAAGGTAGGAGGGTAGTCCAAAATTATATTCTTCTTCATGTTTTGTAGTTTTGGAATCGAAGGGTAGGAGGGGAGTCCAAAATTATATTGTATTCATGTTTGGTAATTTGAGACCCCAAATGTAGGGAGGGGAGTACATTTTCTTCACGTTTGGTAATTTTCGACTCCATATATAGAAGAGGAGTCCAAATTTACATTTTCCTCATGGTTGGTAATTTGGACTTCAAATTTACGATGAGAGTCCAAAATTACATTTTTTTTCATATTCAACATCTCATGAGGGGAGTCAAAAGGATTCAGTGTAGGACAAATGATGGAGGAGAGGCCAAATGATGGAGTGGAGGGTTGAGAGTTTAGTGGAGATCAAAATTTGCAATTTCTATATTTTGCATTTTCTTGACTCCAATAGTATTAGCGGAGGTCGAAAATAATACTTCTTTTTATTTAGCACTTTTAGACTTCAAATGTAGTAGTTGAGGCAAAAAAATAACACTTTTTTCATATTTAACATTTTTGGACTCCGAAGTGTTGGAGCTGAGGACGGAAAGAACTATGTACTTGTAATATTACGGCCTCCAAAAGTCAATTTCAAGAGAGATTTAGTTCAAACTCTTTCTATCATTACATAAGTAGCCCCGAAGATGATATAAATAACAAAGTTGGTGTCAAACTTGTTTTATATAATTGAGCCTCTCGAATTGGCACGCAACTATATATATATATATATATATCCTAGAGACAATCGAATTGAGGACAAATATACATATTTGATTCAGTATTTATTTATGATTATTGTTCATCTATAAATAGGCATTACAGTATGTAGATAGTATTATTTGTTTGTCTGTAATTATTTACATATGTGTTCACATGAGCTTTATGTTATCACTAAAAATGTGAGATCTTGAGTGACATAACATAACTCTAAACGTAGCCTCAATCAATGATCATCGAGAATGGGATATCGATGATGCATTGGAGATTGGCATGTGGTCTGCATCATATCCTTTGAGGGTGTAGTAGTTCTCACGACTACGAATTACTTGGTAATCCGTGATGGACACATGGACACTTTAGAAAGTGTTGGTATACACAGCCGAGAAACCGTTTGGTGTACTCTATTTACGTGTCTACGGAAGTAACGGTTTGTAAGGTGGTGTAATAGTCCTTTGACTTGAGGTTAATACTTACTACATGTGTGGACTCGTGTGCTTTGACCATGACCAATGCTTGCACTCCTTGTAGGGGTAGATACGGCATGTGTTGGGCACATCACGAAATACATGTTAGTGGTAGTTGAACCAAGATATGATTCATTCCTCAAAATAGACTTGGGGAGAACACTTAACTTCTCATTACTAGTTTGATCAAAGTCATTGACCAACGCAAGATATGTTTGGAATGGTGTTTCAAATATTATGGAACAAGGGAAAATTACAAAAATCACCCCTTAAATATGGCCCCTTGGCACATTCAACCCCGGATTGGCGACTATTACAGATTCGTCCAAAGGTAACATAGGCCAAATTTGAGAATTACATCTACACCCAAAAGTCAACTTTATCTTCTATTTTATCTTTTCTTTATAATTCAAAAATTATATTAATTTTAATTATTACAAAAATAGCCCATAGAACTTATAATTCTTGTAAATAAATACCCAAAAGTTTTACTTATTAGCATTTCAATCCATCTTCCCCACCACATCTTCCACACCACAGTACACCACCATCTCTAACCACCAATTTCCACCACCTCCATCTTCTTCCTCCCTCAACTTTCTTTAAAAAAAGTCTGATCGAATCAGAAAAGAGCTCGATCGAGCTTTTATATCTGATCGGAGTCAGATTTTACAATTCACGGAGCTTTAAAGTTCGATCGAGTCAGATGATACTCCACCGAGTGTTTAAAGCTCGATCCGAGTAAATACTCGATAAGGCGACTCGGCAGCTTTTTTCTGAACAAAATGGGAAAGAAAGGACGACGATGGAAGTGGTGGAAGATGGTTGGTGATTGTGGGGTTGTTTTGTGGTTTATTAAAGTTTAGGGAGTATGATTTGGGTGAATAATGTAATTTATAAAATATTTGAGTCTGATATGTAGTAAAATGAAATTTTTAAATTGCAATTAAGTCCAATTCATTTTCTTTTCCAATTAATTTTTAGTTGGTCAACTCAGAAAATAGGTTTTGGGTTTGGATGTAATTGTTGCCAATCCGGGGTTGAATCTGTAATTAGCTCAAATTTAAGGGGTACCTTACGTAATTCGCCCGATGGATCAATTAGTAGAACGAGATAAAGTGATTAAGTTATTGGAACAGACACGAAATCAAGTTATAGACTTAATCGAGTGTTCGCGAATGACAGAACCGTATCATCATAAGCTCTACATTACAGGTGGTTTGCAATCCTTTCAAACATTCCTTATGTATTGAGAATGTTTGGTAAATTGTCTAGGAGTTTCACCAAACCTTAATTAGATTAGTGCTTACTTACATAAGGCCCTATGGGTCACACTTTGTGGTGATTGTTCTACCAACTGAGTATTAGAGTGAATTAAATATTGATTGAATTAATAAATATTTAATTTACTGTTATTGAGAATTGATCTATTTGATAGAAACAATTAATATGTCAAATTGGATTTATCGGACTTAATTAATTGTTATACTTTAAGAAAGTAAATGAATTGAATTGGATTTAATTTATATTTGAAGAAAGATTAATTAGAATAAATTGGATTTAATTAATTAAAGCAAGAAAAGTTTATTTGTACCAATTGGAATGAAGTCCAAATGTAAAAGCTCAAAAGAGATAAAGGAAAATAAGCTGGGCTTGGTGGGTTTCGAACCCATGACTTGATGCTTGATGGATTCAAGCCCAACAAACAGGGCTAAGAGTCTTTTGTGTACTAAGATACTGCTCGAGTATATAAGTACACAGTGTCCTGCGAATTTCATATAGAAGAAGACACACAAAACGTTTCTTCTCTTCTCTTGGCCATCATCTTTCTTCATGATTCAATTCTCCATAACCCTACTCACTAAATAGTTTAGTCTAGTTTCGAACGGGAACCTCCTAGCGTTCTTCGGTAGAAATGAATTGCCCGTGGATACCGAGGTCGAGGAAGCTAATCATGATGTAATGGGTTTCAACATATCATACATGGTGACCAGATTTGAAGTACTTGACGAACAGATTCACATAAGAGCTTTAAGGTTTTAAAGCTGCTGTCTGGAAAGCTAGTGTGACAAGTAAGTATTGATTTGCTTGTTTTACGTTATATAGTCATTGGATCAAGTTTAATATGCAATAAAATTTTCGAATTCCACTGCGTTAACCTAGGGTTTGCATTGCATATTTTCCAACATATATATATATATATATATATATATATATATATATATATATATATATATATATATATATATATATATATATATATATATATATATATATATATATATATATATATATATATATATAGTTGCGTATATGAGTTAAACCACGGAATATGTGGACTATGGGTATCTTCTTGTAACAAACATAATTAATTTGGGTAGATAATGATGGGAATTTGAAGAATATTTAAATTTAAAAACCCATATAAGTAGGGAAACATAACAAATATTATTAGCAGTGAATTGAGCGTGTTGTGTAATCTTCTTTTCAAATATAGGCTGATTAAAAATTCATTTTTTCTTGGCTTGGATTTGCCACATCAGCGTTTGGAATATGTGGCATATTTAGTTTTCAATTGCATCGTCACTTTTATCATATATATATACTAGTAAATGACCCGTCGATACTCGACGGGGAATTGATATAAATTCTAAAACTTTTACAATAATGTATCTCAATTTATAAACATATTAATTTTACAGTGAGTTAGAACTCATGATCCAAATGTATCACCATTTCGTATAAAGTCATCCTACGTACGGTTTGTAAAAATTAAAAAAACATAATATTATTTCATAATTTGTATAATGCTACTTTATACACCAAGTTTTATTGTCATATACCGTATGTATCACTCTATTTGTTGCATCAATAGTTGTATTAGAGACCCTGCCCGTACCCATTTATATTAGGCGGGTCCAGGTCGAGATCCCACCCTTTCAAAATTAGACCATACCATTTGAATATTTTAAATGGTTCCAGGTCCAAACTTTGAACATAAATTGGTAAATGGATTCCAATGGTAAAAAAAAGTATTTTAGTAAATCATGTTAACTTGTAAAGTTGTTTGTAAAGAAAGACATCAATCATAAAATGTTACCCAACATTTACATGTTTCTATAGAATTGCCCCCTCCCCCCACCCCCCCCCCCCCCCCCAAAAAAAAATTCATTTTAATTTGACTAACATATACTCACTCCATCCCGCGGATCCGGACACAAATTTTAAGAGAATTGTGAATAAAGTAGGAGAGAACGTGAGTACAATATGAGAAATAGTGAATAAAGTATTAGAGGGAGAGAGTTAATAAAGTAGAAGAGCGATTGTCCATTTAAGGGAGGGAAAGTTGAAATCGGGACTTTCCAAAATGGAATGTGAGAAGTTGAACCCAGAACGGAGGGAGGATAGAGTTTTACTTGTTTATTTGAAAATATTTCGGGTGATCCGGGGACCTGGCTCCCCAAACTTTTTTTTTCCTTTTAATTTCACTAATATGATTCTTTACATGTTTCAGTAGAAATATTTTTGGGTGGTCCCCAGACTTTTTCTTCACTAATATTATTCTTGACATGTTTTAGTGAAATTTTTTTGGGCGGTTGAGGGAACCAAAAAATCTATATATATTATATTTGAAAACAATTTCAAGCTTTGTGGTGAAGCCAAGTCATTTAATTATGTGTCAAATTCTCATTTCCTGATTGGTCCATTCTTTTACATACATGTCAAATTCCTTCAATTTGATTGGTCCATTTATTCAATTTTGCTGATGTGGTTTAGCTAGATTAAAATCTATATTACAATAATAAGATTCATCCAATCGAACATTCATTACAATTTAATTGGTTATTTAATATTTGGTCATATATATCTTCCTAAATTTGGCAAACGACCATGATTCCGTCATTCGGGCATATCACACTCTAATATCATCATTATTACATTCAGGACTCCAAAATAGGAGAGTCAAAATTCTCTACATCACTTGGACTCAATTCTGCATAAAGTAGATTTATGGGAAGGGAGAATCTGAGAAGAAAAGTTTGAGAATTGTGTGAAGGAAGAAAGAATATATTTGTAATTTGGTTATTATGATTTTTAGTGCCTACCTATTATTTGCACCGTTTGTTTAATAATTTGGTTATTAATTATGATTTTATTTTGACTTCCTCCCGAGGTTTATTTTGTTTTTTCTTGCTTCAAAATCTTTCTTCAAATAGATCACATAATTTGTTGGAATTGGTCAACGAGTCCCGTTCCCTCTGTCGAATCCAAAACACAATTTGGGGATCTTATCACTTTAAGAATTACTAAAACGCGGATTTCTTCATGTGCCTGGTCCAATGGAATTTGACCTGGCCGGGAGGCCAAATTGCTATCCCTAATTGTGGTCTCCATTTGACCAGGCCGGGAGGCCAAATTGCTATCCCTAATTGTGGGAGACCATATTTACTTAATTAATTTTAAAAGAGACAATTTGCGAGAATATATTGATGTTTTCAAGTAAAATGTTCAAGTATAGGTTTTTTGTTTGTTGGTCTTTTTAATTTTTATGTTAAGTAGTGAAGTCACTTGAACTTTTTATCGACAAAATAAGAAAAGTTAAAAAGATGAGTATCATTTAAATTAAAAAAATGATAAAGAGTGAATATAAATTTATAGTAGATTGTTAAAGTAGAAAGTTAAGTATTATTTAAATGAATAAAGAATAAAGAATGAATAAAAAAGAGATAGTAGGTTCTTAAAGTTGTAAAAATGTGAATATGTTATGTACACATTAGTTAAGTGGTATAGAAGTAGTATTTGCAAAAATGGAAACGGAACTTTTATATGCATGGGTCGGAGGAATTAGAATGTTAACCACAAGAACTTCTGACTGTCTATTTGATATAGAGTTATAAAACTCAGTTAAGAAATATTTTTAGGTGATAAATAGTAAATGGGTTAAAGGTGAGTTATAGATAATGGTCTGTAAATATGGTGTGTAAGAAAGAAGTAAATTTTATTTTTATTTTTTTAAAGGTTAATTTAGTTGGTTTCAATGTTGTTTGGTTGGTTTATTATTGTCAAGTTTAATTGAAATAAAAGTAGAGAGAGAGAGAGAGAGAGAGAGAGAGAGAATTGTTCAATAGAGAAAAAAATGGAGCTACAAACCAAAGACCTTGAGACTATTTAACGAATGAATTGTGATTTTTAATGCCATGCCAAACAGCTGGTTTGACACTATGTGGTGGTTAAACCCTTATAAAGTATCAGATTTTGATGCTTCAACAGATGTCAAATTAACATGGGACAGTATTTTTGGTTTTTTCAAGATTTTGATCATATTATTATGCATACTTTCCTATATAAAAAAAGGTTAAAATTGATTGTCATCCGAGGTTGTTTTGAACCATCATACTTGCATTAATGTATATTTTATTGAAATCGAAGGGTTCAACTGTGTATTTCTGATACTTATAATAAAAAAAAATAAAATGGGATGATAATGTAATAAAATCTGTATGCACCTTTCATAGTTCTCGATCAATACTCTATTCTTCTTGCACCCAGACCCATAGCCTAAACTAAATGTTAATTATTGGTCTTGGACTTAAGATAATCAAAAACATGTCTGGGGTGGATCCAAATTGGGACCCATATGAGGATCCATGATTTTTTTAGGTACAGATGAGCCCGTGGACGAGTCTAAACGGGTCCAAGAATGATCCAATTCCTGTCCAACTATTTCTTTTATGTCGGGTCTCTTACGGGTATGAGTTTGATCCATGTCATATATTTGAGGTCATATTTAGACCTAGGTTTGGATAAGAGCCTACCCAATAATTCAGAATAATTGTCCATAATTACAGTTCATTTGTTTTATGAGAGGGTCTTATTACTTTGCACATATATCAACTCGGTGACATTCTTTTCAGCGAGGTCATATATGGTCCGTATGTAAACAAAAAAAAACAAGGTTTCAGTATAATGGTGTTGACTGTGTTGTGCACAAATATCACAAGGATGCATGTGAAGCTACGTGCCTCTTATTCAATGATGGAAAGTATATTAGTGGTTTCAAAGGGGCAAGTCTATGGGAGTTTGCGAGTTTTTTACGTCACCTTTTCATAACCATGTTGTTATCACGCAACATGTCGATGCATGAGGAAGTGTGGAACAAAATATGGAATTTATTATCAAACGACATTTTGTACAATCAACAAAGGTTACTCAACAATCCCGGTACAATAAATTTAAAGACTATATTACCCATTCCACATCCAATGACAATCGGTTTAAAGTTTGTATGTAATTGTCATGTAACAATGGATAACTCTCCATCTAGGTTTGAAACTCACTGATAAACAAATAAAAAAAAACATTGCTCAGTTCATTTGATGATATGCCCGTGTCGGATGAGTCTGTTATATAAAATGCTACAAATCCATTCATTTTGTATTAGATGTTCTATGTTAGAGTTGCAATGGAGCATAGACTGATGGATAACGTGCATGCCATATATGAAATTACGTCTATTGTCGATGATCAAAGTGGTGAAGTATTCTTCTTATACATCTACGGAGGAACCACAAAAACCTTTATTTGGAGAACGATGTGCTCTGGTTTGAGGGCTAGAGAAGATATTGTACTTCCAGTTGCGTCCAGTGGGATTGCATCACTCATTCTTTATAAAGGTAGGACGGTAGTCCGGCATATTCGAGGTTCGGAATACCATTGCAAATCACGAGGACTCAACATGCAATAAGCTCATGATTCAGATGTCACGGGACTGCTCAAGGAGGCTCGACTTATTATTTTAGATAAGGCTCCCATGACAAACTGATATTGTTTGAAGCGATCGATATGAGCTTGAAGGATGTGATGGGCCGTTTAGATGAGTCATTTGGTGGGAATGGTGATTGTTTTCGGCGGGAACTTCCAACATATTTTTCTGTTGTTCCAGGGGGAATAGTTATAATATTGTGAATGATTCTATATGCTCCTCTAGGATATGGGATGTTGTGAGGTGCTTCGGTGGACAAAGAACATGAGATTGCAGGTAAATGGCCCGTCTTATCTATATACCACATATACTTTTATCATATTTAACTTATCATTTTTTACGTCTAATTTAATCATATACAACCTGGTTCGTCATCTTTTGAAATTTAAGAGACGAAAGAATTTGTTTAGTGGATAACACAGGTCGGTGAGGGCATTGCCGCTGAACCTAATGATTGTGGGTTGATATCAAGATCCATGAAGGTTTACTTATTTGAGAAGTAAGTCATCAAATTCCAACTATTGTAGATAGTACATATCCTTCGTTGTTGTATCACTTAGGTGATCCATCACTTGACCCTGTATATTTCATCACCGGGATGTTCTTGCACCTACACATGAAATATTTGATGATATAAATCGATTTTTCATGTCGAAGTCCAGAGATAGCGTTGAATATTTGAGCGCATACAGAATTACTAGGGAAGATAATCTTGAGAACGGTCTCGGACATGTTTCACTGTAGAATTTTTCAACAACATTAATTGCTCTAAATTGTCTAACCATAGGATCATACTAAAGGCTGAGTGGGTGATAATGCTTCTGAGGAATATTGATCAGACTTTCGAGTTGTGCAATGGAACAAGGCTCATAGTTACTAATCTTGGGAAGCATATCATCGAGGCAATGATATCTTGAATCAACGCGTGCTAAGTAAAAATTTCATTCTGAGGATGATGTTGAGCCACCCGGCGAGATGAAGTTCCCTATCAATTGATTGGAGACAGTTCCCCATATTCGTCTGCTTTGCTATGACCATAAATAAGAGTAAGGGACATTCTCTCTCACACATCGGCATCTACCTCCCCTCACATGTATTCTACCATGGTCAGTTAAATGTTGCTCTTTCTAGAGTTACAACCGAGAAGGGATTTAACGTAGTAATTTGCGACGTAGAGGGTAATTCTAGAGTTACATCTGACACGACAACAAACGTAATTTATAAAGAAGTGCTCGATAAGTTATGAGTTGATTTTATCTTTTATGTGTATTTTACTATTTTATATATGGTTGTGTTCAATTTCATTATTTTACATTTTGCACTTTTCTACAGGTAGGGGTGACTTCTGATACAATGATGAAGCGATTAGATCATGCATTTTGTTACATTGCAATTTTTGTATGTTTCTCAACTTTGACATATTATTATACAAATTTATTCATTTCTTATTTTAAATTTTGTCTCCATGCCCCGTCGAGTATCGACGGGCCATTAACTAGTTATATTGAGGGAGAAATTAAAATAAAATAAATAAATTGAAAATTTGGAGGAATATTTGAGGGAGATATTCCCTGAAACTATAGCTTAGCTAGCTCTAATAGTGAAATTTGTTTCCAGATTAAGTATGTAAGCAAATTAAGAGATTTTCCAAACACATGCAACAACGCCATCAAAAGAATTTGGTAATTACCTAGCTTGGTACTACAGATTGCTCGATTATATATAGGCTAGAGCCTAGAGGTACTGCAAGCTTGAAGAAACACAAATTGAAAACCACACACAATTCCACATCAATATGTCACAATGAAGAGGAGGTTCAAGTAACTGTTCATGGACACGGAACGAAGATAAGCTATTCGAGACGAGCCTTGTCGATTATCCCCACGATTGTCCTGATCGATGGGAGAAAATTGCGGCCAGGCTTGGAACAAAAACTGCCGCGCAAGTGGAACAACACTACATCAAACTGGAGGAAGATGTTGGGGCCATTGAAGCCAGTTCAGTACGCTCCCGGAGTATAAACCGGAGAAAAGATTCATTCTGACACCTGGGATGAAAGCTATAATTGAAGCCGTACAGGAAACTATCCCCTTTCCATTTCCAGAAGGTTCAAGTTCTTCATGGTCGTGGACACTGGCCGAATATAAGCTATTGGAGAGTAGCGGTGTCGATTTTCCCAAAGATTGTCTCGATGGATGAGAGGAAATCGCGGCCAGGCTTCGAACCAAAACTGTGTGCAAGCTTCTCAGAGTCGAAAGCGGAAGAAAATAGAGAGTAAGAATTCATCTTTCTGTAAATCGATTTGTATTGAATGAATTTTTGTGTATCTGTTCAAGCTATAGTAGTCGAGTATATATAGAAACGAAAATCAACCCTAATCTACAACGAATTTCCTAAAATGTCCTACTTCTAGTGTTCGTACAGTGGTTATTTACTCATACAAGTCGTTAATTATACTCAATTTCATCCAGGTTTCATTCCAGAAGCATCTGCGTACGGATGAACCCTAGAAATAGTAATTTGGGTTTCTTCGTGATCCTCTGTACTCGGTGTCATGCACCTTCCAGTTATAGTGCGACACGTAGGCTTCCCAGCTGTTGTTTGATCCTGTGCTTCGCATATTCCCTGTTCCATTGCTTGTTTTGGCGCCTCTTCTTGCTTTATTTGAATTTCTTCATCTTTTTGTAACCTTGATTCTTTATCTTGACATTCCCCCTCAAGATGTGAGTATATGCTAATAACTCCCATCTTGTTTAACAGTGACATCAATCTTGAAGAGGCTAAAGCTTTTGTGAAGATGTCCGCCTTTTGGTCACGTGTAGAGATATATTTTGCTTGAATAACACCCGCCAACACCTTTTCTCGAATGAAATGTTGATCAATTTCGATGTGTTTCGTTCTTTCATGAAACACGGGATTTTTGGTAAGATGTAACGCCGATTGGTTATCACAATACAAAATAGTCGGCTTTGTTTGTTTATAGCCAAAATCTTGCAATAAGAATTGCAACCAAATAATTTCGCATGCAGTATGTGCCATGGATCGATATTCTGATTCGGCAGATGATCTGCTTACTACATTTTTCTTTTTAGATTTCCAACTCACCATTGAATCTCCTAAGAAAATACAATACCCGGTAATGGATTTACGAGTGTCTAAACAACCCGCATAATCTGCATCTGAATATGCAACTAAATCAAAATTGTTGTCTACTTTAAGTAAAATTCCTTGTCCAGGATTATTTTTAAGATAACGTATCACTCTTAAAGCTGCTTCTAAATGCAACTTCGTGGGTTTCTCCATGAACTTGCTTAAAACATTCACGGCATAACTAATATTCGGTCTAGTAAACAACAAATAGATTAACTTTCCAACTATTTTTTATAAATGGTTGGATTTTCTAGTAATACTCCATCTCCTTGTTTTAAACCATGATTTTGTTCCATTGGGACCAAAAATGGTTTACTTCCTAACAATCCATTTTCTTCTATAATTTCCAAAGCATATTTTCTTTGACATAGATATATGCCTTTATTTAATCTCGAAATTTCAATACCAAGAAAATATTTCGGTACTCCCAATTCTCTTGTTTTAAATTGTTGTTGCAAAAAACACTTTGCTTTGTTGATTTCACCCATATCATTTCCTCCAATTAAAATATCATCAACATAAACAAGCAAAGATACACAACCATGCTTGGTTGTTTTATTAAACAAAGAATAATCATGTTTTGATTGTATGAATCCATATTCTATCAATGACTTAGTAAGTTTATAATTCCATTGACGAGAAGCTTGTTTTAGCCCATAAATCGACTTGTGTAACTTACACACCAATGTGGTAGCATTGTCCCCCGTAATGACAAGACCAGGAGGAAGTTTCATGATAAATCTTCATCCAAATCACCATTCAAAAAAGCATTATGAACATCTAATTGAAGAAGATGCCATTTAAGTTTCGAAGCAAGAGCAAAGAAAGTACGAACAGTTGTTAGCTTTGCTACAGGACTAAATGTCTCCTCATAATCATAACCAAAACGTTGCGTAAATCCTTGAGCTACTAATCTAGCCTTGTGTTTATCTAACGTACCATCAGCTTTTAACTTAGTCTTGAACACAAAACGACACCCGATGGCCTTGTGGCCAGGAGGAAGAGAAGTAATTGACCAATTTTTATTGTTTTCCATAGCTTGTAATTCATCTTGAATAGCCTTCTGCCAATGAGGATACTTAATAGCCTCATTATAAGAACGAGGTTCCTCAAGTAATGACAATTGAAGAGTGTATTTATATTGAGAATCACTCAACCTATCATAAGTAATATACTCGTGGATCGGATATTTAGTACTCGATACAATATGAGCCTCGGAATCAACTTGTCTAGTTAAGATTCGATGATGATAATCATTATACTTTGAAGGTGCTCGAGTAGAGCGAGTAAGAATCCGAACAGGTTGTAGAGGCGGAGAAATATTATGATCATTAGTAGATCCACCCGAATCATTAGAAGAAGATGTAGAAGAATTACTAGAAACCGAATCATGAGGCAAATTTGATGAAACATGTGGTGAATCAATAGTAGGAAGAGAAGGTAACATGCCTATAGGAAACGAGACACTGGAATTGTCATTAGGTTCTGAAACAAGTCGATCTTTAAATGGAAAAACCTCTTCAATGAATGAGACATCTCTCGAAACAAAAACATCTTTCGTATCAATGTCAAATAATTTGTAACCCTTAACATTTGCCGGAAAATCAACAAAAACACAAGTACGAGCACGAGATTGAAACTTATGACGATATTCTTTAATAGTAGAGGCATAAGCCAAGCAACCAAATACTCAGATATGTTTATAGTCCGAAATATTATGAACTAAAAGTTCGTAAGGTGTCTTGTTATCAATAACTTCACTAGGAACGTGATTAATGAGATAAGTGGCATGTAAAATTGCATCACCCCAGAAACGAAGAGGAACATTTGATTGAAACATAATACTTCGTGCAACATTAAGTAGATGTTGATGCTTTCGTTCAACCACCCCGTTTTGTTGTGGTGTATAAACACATGTTTGTTGATGAATAATGCCTTTAGAGGCAAAAAAATCATTCATAGTAAACTCTAAACCATTATCCGAACGAAGCACTTTTAAAGTAGTGTTAAATTTATTTTCAATGAAAATAATAAAATTTTGTAATATTTGTCTTGTGTCGGATTTAAATTTCATAAGAAATGTCCAAGTAAAGCGCATATGATCATCAACAATCGTTAAGAAGTGGTGATGACCTTTAAGTGATGAGACGGAAAAAGGACTCCATATATCACAATGGATGAGATCAAACAAGTGCAAACATCTCGCACTATTACCAAAAGGAAAAGGAATTTTCCTATGCTTTGCTTTAAAACAAACATCGCAATATAGGAGAATTCGGTACAACGAACAAAAGGAGAGGAGAGCTCAACTAGTTTGAGTCTCTCATTAGGCAAATGACCAAGCCGAAAGTGCCATGGGTCATGCTTTATTTTAGCAACTTGAAAACATAGAGAACTTGGTGAAACGCCAGTAGAAATTTCCTTGTCCAACTTGATGTGATACAACCCTTTCCTATGCAACGTCTTTCCAATCATCCGTGATGAAGACCGTATCTGAATAATACAATGATGATTAGAAAAAATGACACTAACACTATTAGTAGCCGTGACTTTGCTAATAGAAATAAGGTTGACATGAAATTGTGGAACTAGCAAAACATTATATAGTGTTAAATGAGTATTAATCTTAATGTCACCAATATGAGTGACTTGAATACGAGTATTGTTAGGCAACAAAACAGATGACGAAAAAGTCCTCACATTGTGAGTAAAATTCTTTATTGTGAAAGTGACATTATCAGTTGCTCCTGAATCAATTATCTAGTCATTTGGATCAGAAAACGCATCTCAAATATCCATAGTACGAGTGGGACATAACACACGCATAGTGTGATAAGAAAATATGTAGAGAAGGACAAAATAAGATATAAAACAAACCATACCTGCAAACTTTTCTGCTTCAGCTATCTCAGTGTCCTTGTCATCCTCCTTGTGTACCATGTTGATCAAGGGAGCTCCCATCACACCTAGCAACTTCTGAACCTCAGCTCTGGTGAAGGTCTCCTGCTCAGCTTTGTTACTCTCCACAACTGCAGTCCTATGACTCTCAACAACAGCATCATCTCGCATCATGGACTCAACTTGGTTAGCAGTAGAGCTGCTAGTGCTTGAATCTCGGTTGTTGTTGAACTTATAGCCAGGAGGATAACCATGGATCTTGTAGCAAGACTTGATCAAGTGTCAAGGCTTCTTGCAATAAGAACATTTCATGCAAAACTCCACAGAATGTCCACTCCTTTTGCAACTTGTGCAATATAGCCCAGCCTTTTCCTTCCTCTTGTTTCCAATCATGGCCATAGCAGAAGACTCCCCTTCTGTATTGAGCAGACTACGAGCAAGCCTCTGACGCTCTTCCTGAACCACAATATATAGAGTATGCTTTGTCCATGGTTGGAGTTGGATCCATCATGATAATCTGGCCACGCACATTTTCATAGGCAGAAGTCAAGCCCATTAAGAAACGGAACACGAGATCCTCCTGCTTGGCTTCAGTTTGGTCATGCAAGCCCCAACACGCACAAGTGCCACAAACACACCCCTTATCAGGTTGAGCATAACTGATCTTCAACCTATCCCATGCCTCTTTTGCAGTAGTCACATAGCGAATGTTGCTTGCTATGTCAGCAGGAACAGAGTAAATAATCCAAGTTAAAACCATATTGTTACACCTGATCCAAGGTAAGTAAAGTGGATCCTCAGGCTCAGGCTGTAACAGAGTGCCATCAACAAAACCAGACTTGTTGCGTACAGAAAGCTGTAGCATAAACATTCTTTCCCAATTACGAAAGTTATTGCCATCAAGAGGAGGCTTAATAACAACAGTAGTGGAATTGTCACTTGGACTTAAGCAATAGGGACTGTAAACTTCCATAGCTTCAACATAATGATTAACTTGTTGTGCAAAATCTCCATTTGGATTCAGAAACAAAGTATCAAGTGAGAAATAATAACAATCGATGATGAAAGTAAACAGTAATCGACTGAGCAAACAAACAACTGAAGCAACAGAAAAACAGAGTAAAGAGAGCTTGGTCAGAAATGGTGAAGAACGATGAGATCGAATTCTCATGCTCTTGATACCATCTCAGAGTCGAAAGCGGAAGAAAATAGAGAGTAAGAATTCATCTTTCTGTAAATCGATTTGTATTGAATGAATTTTTGTGTATCTGTTCAAGCTACAGTAGTCGAGTATATATAGAAACGAAAATCAACCCTAATCTACAACGAATTTCCTAAAATGTCCTACTTCTAGTGTTCGTACAATGGTTATTTACTCATACAAGTCGTTAATTATACTCAATTTCATCCAGGTTTCATTCCACAAGCATCTACGTATGGATGAACCCTAGAAATAGTAATTTGGGTTTCTTCGTGATCCTCTGTACTCGGTGTAATGCAACTTCCAGTTATAGTGCGACACGTAGGCTTCCCAGATGTTGTTTGATCTTGTGCTTCGCATATTCCCTGTTCCATTGCTTGTTTTGGCGCTCTTCTTGCTTTATTTGAATTTCTTCATCTTTTTGTAACCTTGATTCTTTATCTTGACAAAGCTGAGACTTTTAACATACTGGAGGCTCTCCATGTGGAACTGGAACAACAGTCCCGCGATGGCTTAATTGATAGACCTTAGATTTTCCAACATCTTTTATAAAATTCTCATCTCATAAAAGCATATGGTGTATTTATTGTCTGATCGTCATGATTTTTTATCCTGATTTTGAAGTTTCCACGTTAAACTCGTGTGTCATTAACTTTATCTGTCGTATTTATTTGCAGGCAAAGACCCAACATTCTCTTGTGTATGATGTTCCTTCAAGGTTTCAATTTCTCTCAGTAGTTGTGAAGAATATCACAAAAATACAGTAGTCCAGTCCAAACTTTTGAATATAATGTTCTCCAAAGATCGAACATATATGAAATTTAGCTAACTAGAGCTCCATTCCCAAACTAAACCTAAAAGAATCAATAAGAATTATAGCTAGGCACTACTCTAAAAAGATCATGTAAACTGCAGGATAGTAGGTGCCATCCGCAGCAACCGATCCAACGCGTTGGGCGTAAATTTCCGAGCAAACAAGTAGCAAACGTTTGTAACCTTGCCATTGTACACACACCGGCTTTGCTTCCTCATCCGCACCAACAACTGGACTGTGACATCCGTTCGGAGGAACTTTGCCGGGTGAGGTCCACCCTTGGACCAGTCGACCCAAGTCAAAGTCCTGTTCGCATTCTTTTTAGCAAACTTCATGGTCAGAAAGGTGGGTATGTAGTGCTCGTCTGAGTAACAAGCGGGCTTACAGTACCTCTTGAATAGCAAGTAGTACTTCCTGTCTGCGACCACTTCTCGTGCCAACTCACGGTTCATCTCGAACCATTGGGCTCCCTTTCGCCACTGTTCAATCGTTATGTGTGGCTTCATGCGCCTGTTGTATCGCCCTCGACTTACTGGGCTCGCCTTGTCATAGGACTCCACAAAGGATGTGGTTGATTTGGTTAAATAGTCATACACTGTTTTGAAACTATACAGGGGAATACAGGACTCTGATAATAATACAAATCGTTCATTTGATAAGTCAAGCAACGCATTTGCCAGCAATCGCCGTTCTGCTTCAATCATGCTAAATTCTCCCCACACTACCGTCTGAGATATAGAATAAGAGAACAGAATGAAGAGACAGAGAATTTAGTAAAAGTATGACAGCTATATCTGCAGCTGTAAGTTGAGTGCAATCAAAGAAAGAGTACCAAAAAGTTCATGGATCTAAAAGCCAATGCATCAAAAATTGCAGATCTCAAAATCTTTATGAAATTCACCAAGGAATATGGAATATGAAACAACAAAAGCCATATCTCACTCTTCGGTTTCCTGAATATCATCACTTACAATATTTCTATAATCTCAACGTTCCACAAGAAAGATTTAATGCTTCAGGATGTCAGTTATAGAAAAAACAAAAAGAAAACCGCGAAAAAACAAAAGAATGCAAACTGCAAAGTGATCAACCAAGTAATTTCAAGTTTACAATACATTTACAAAATCTCCTAGATTTCACTGGTAGGCCTGTCTTCTTGGTATTTTCGGCGAATAATTAGAGCATTTCATGTTCTTACGACATAACTGAAACAAACTATTATTGAGTCTTTCTTGCCCTACTATTTGGAACAAAAAGGATTTTGCAGCAGTTTTAACTTTTAAACATTCGAAGGCCTCGCCTCTGAGACTGCAAATTAAGCTTATTTACTACCATAAGTCGGAATCTTTATAAAGTTCAGATGTAATACAAACACTAGACTAGATTTTTACTTTCATATACTGTGTTCAGATCAAGAATCTAAAAAGCCATCATAGAATGAGTAAAGGCTAAGAAAGTGACTGATAATAGTATATGTTTAAGAAGAAAATGCAAGCAAGCAAAGAATTTACCTTACTTGGAATCCTACGGCCATGAAAAACCGAATGTTCAGGGAACCTTCCTTTATATGAAGGCTGAGAATGGACATAGATTGAATAGAACCCTTCATGCCCCTTAAAGAACATCTCCCACAAAGGTGCCAATGGCAACTCTCCCTTAGCCAGGAACATAAATGCAACTTTTGGGGTGCGTTTAAACGGGTATTCCTCGACTCTTGTTATCATTGAAGCCCTCCAGAGCAACTCGTCGTCTTTCATGTCATGTGTCACATTTGGCACCTTGAGAAAGTCATTTAGCCCGGTTCTGCCGGTGAGTGTTGCATTCTGTGTCTGAGGCGGTGGTGATAGCGGCTGCTGGCACATGACAGGTGGAGGCTGAGATGATTCCGGTTTCGAAAGAGTGGAGAATTGCTGGATTTGAGAATCTTGAGGGTGGTTTTGGAGATAGAAGCTTAGAATAATTCCAATGGCTAAACCAGAGCCAAAGCAGAGGAAGTAGAGTATGAGGTGTTGGATGTAGGAATGTGAGTTAAGGAGTTTGCTGGTACTTGGAATTAACTGAAGATGCTCTTCAGTCCTCATGATTTTTTAGAGAGAAAAAGAATGAACTTTTTTTTATGAAATGATTGTAGTACTAATCAAGAAAATGCCTTGAGAAGTTGAAGTGTTTTTAAAGGTGGATGAACTCACTTGCAAGAAGCCAATTCTTGGATTCCAAAAGTTTAAACTCTGGCCTAGTAATTATTTCATACCGCGACTCCATATAATCACCCGAGACTCGTTGAATCAACCAAGTCAAGGGGTACGCGATAGGGATGAGATGAACGAACGTGGAGATGCAACAATAAACATGTTCCGGATACCTAAATTGATATTTTCTGTAGACGGAAACGGAGGGATGATTAGACACTCACGATCCTCTACGACAATTAGGTGCAGAGCAGGCAGATAGGGATAAAAAAGGGTGAGATGATTAGATGCTCTACTGTTGCTTTAGGAATGAATTTAACGCGTGATTATATAAATGGGAAGATAATGAATGTGATAAATTTACAATGCTGGGTGATAAATGGTTTACCTTGTCTGCTCCAAATAAATATAATGAAACGTTTGGTGGCATATACATATAAGGAAAGTAGATTTGATGTAGTGATATTTATTAATTATTAATTAATTGTAATGAAATGAGTGTTCTTGTTCTATTTGCAGAAGACGAAAGAAGACGGATTAAGGAGGAAAATTGGAGAAGACGAACAAAATGTTGCCAACTGGATTCTTACACGACGTACAAAATTGGAGGGACAGGCAAAACAAACCAAAATATTTAACTACTTACTACTAGTATGGTGTGGTTTCTTTTATCATTTTCCTTAATTTAGCATGTGGCTAATATAGTCATGCCATAAAATCTCCAGTAGGAATAACTTTATTTTAATTTCTAGTCGGTTTGGTATAAATACTTTAATATAGTTATTCACATAATGATTAATAAGTATTTATGTGAGTCGAATATTGACTTAACGGAATTCGCCTTTCCAAAAAAATCGATACACTAGCAGGACACTTGTATGACAAATAAATAAACTGATGAAAATAACTTAACATAGTTCTTAGTTGATCGTTACATAATTTGAGATGTGCTTATTCCATTACTTAACTATTACTTAACTAGGCAAATACTTTTTGAATAAAATAATGTAAGTTGATTGGATAAATTAATTTGTAGAGAGTGGAGGTGCTATTGTCAGTAGTTTTTAATATTTTAATATTATAGTGAAAGAAATATTTTTGCTAAAAATGAAAATGGAAACCTTTATATATTCGGTATGACAAAACAAAAACCTTCTCTAGGAAGTACAACAATGTTCCATCCCACTGCACTTCTGGAGGAAGTCAGGCAACTGGCTCGAGCATATGAGGACGTGATATTCAGATTTTTCTTTAGAGAGACCAATGACACGGGCAACTATCTAGCAAAATTGGGAAAAATTCTTACATAGACCCGGTCTCTGAATAAGTTATAGACCATGTGGATGAGAATGAACCACATGACTTGAAATAATAATTTTAAATTCATTTTCCAAATGATGTTTATTGTGAACCATAAGGTCTACAACTAGGCCCGTCTATTGAAGAATCTTCCAAAAATTGAGAAGGGTCGCTTTGAAGATTTGGAACGTTCAAATTCTAGTCTTTTGCGCCCTCCCATACTTCTGTATCCCTGGCCTCTTTTGCATGGAACTCCGAACTCAATTGGCTAAAACTTTCTTTAGATCATGACTCGTAATTTGTATTCTAAGGCCATTAGGATAGCCGTTCAGCAAAATTTACATTGTTAACTTCCCAAAAAAAAACCTGCTTACCTGATGTTACCCGTGCCCAACTCATAAAATTTTTTAACTTCGAGCACTCTAAAGACACCCACCTCCGTCTCTCTTTGTTTAACTGTGACCTTATCGGCTAAACTATTCATTTGAAAAATATAATTCCATTTATTTATTTCATTTGGAAAATAACCTAGCTCTCAATTCTTTCATTATCAGCAAATCAGAACTCATTGGCAAAACATAAGCGCTTGCTGTCAAACATAAGTAGATACCAATGGACTAACGCGACACTTTCACTAAAAGCTTTGGCCTTTGTTGGCACCCACATTTCAGTTTCTCTGCACAAGATCTGGTTTGGACTTGATCTCAATCTACATAAAAAGATAAAGATCAGATCTATACCTTGAATTTTACAGCCCTACTTCTGGCTAAGCGGCTTGTGCCTAGAAGATTGGGGACTATGGTGGAGTTCAATTCTGGGTGCAACGGTATGATTCAAGGGAGCAAGTGAAGATCAGCTGCCGATGCCTAATTTCTCACGTCTCGTCTATGAACTTCTGTAACAATCATTAACATTGTTGGTACATCCAGGAAGCGAAGGGTTTGGGGATGGATTATCACGACAAATCTCTACTTGGAATCTTAGCAACACCTAACTTCAATATTTTTCAACCAAAATATTTGTTCTTGGTTGTTGAAAGCCATCTTCAAGTGTAGATGAAGTGGTGAATGTTGGGCTTAGGAATCATCTACAGACTGTAGATAGATTCAACACCAAGGAGATTTTATAAGGAAATCGGGGTCAATTTGTCAATGTAGACTGGAGGAAGCTGTTCTTTAATAATCTTGCTAGACCTAGAGCTGTTTTTACTCTTGGATGGGCTGTCATAGGAAACTATTCACTAAAGATAGATTGTTGAAGTTTGGGATGCAAAATGATGGTTTGTGTGGTTTCTGTGGTGGCTTAGAATCTATTGACCATATCTTTTTTGCTTGCCATGATATTGGTCTGATTTGGAAGTTTGTATTAGCTTGGCTAAAGTGTAGGCATAGTCCACTTGACTGGACTCATGAATTGGCTTGGTTGGTGCAAAAAACTGCTGGGAAAGGAAGTACTGCTATGTTACTTAAATTGGCGGCTACAGAAGTTTTTTATGCTTGTTGGAGAGCTAGAAATGACATAGTGTTCAATGGTGTGAATAGGTGTTCTATTGTAGTATCTGAAGTTATTCACACTATTGTTACTAGAGTACAAGGTAGGCCAAAATTAGCAGCTCTTGTTAGTCGTTTAGCTGGCCCATAGTTGTACTAGTTGCTTTGATTGTTTCTTGTCTGGTCTGGATCGTTTTGATCGACCTTATTGTACGTTCAAGGATTTGGAATAAAAGTATGCGCTTGGTTCCAAAAAAAATACTACTAATAATATATGGAAGTATAGCATATAAACACAAGCTTGGCATGCTTTGAGATTCCAACAGGTTAGCTAGCCAAACCCAGAAACGCAACAGTTGAGCACAACAGATGTACAGCAGCAACTTCTACTAAAAGCATCCAGCATAAATACCAAATTTTGTCCCGGGGACTCTGTTTCAGTTGTAGTTGTAGATAACTCACATACTAAGACACGATTGAGTTATTCAACCATCCAATTCAACATATTCGGACTAGGAAGAGAAGCAGAGAAAACTGTCTGGGTAAAAGAAGAATGACATGCAGGGTGGAGATTGCAGCTAATAAGGTCAAAAATGCGGAAACCTCATTAAACATAACCAAATTTGTGTTCACATCGAATATCACAGGCACGACATGTGAAACACAGCAAATTGGATATTACACAAGTTAGGGGTGTGAAAACAATCCGCCCGACCGACCCGTCCGCACAAACCGCCCGCATCTCACCCGCACCCGCCGATTAATTTTTTTTTTAAAATTATGCGGGTTAAATTTTTTATAACCTGCCAACTGGGGTGCAAACTGCAACCCACCCGCCCCACCCGCCATATTGTTTACATAACAAAAAATGTATGTATATTAAATAAATTAATTGTCTTTTAAATGAATATATAAAAATATATAATAGATTAATAAAAGTAAAGCTAGGGTTATTTAATGTATAAACTAAGAAACTATATAAGTGAAAATGGTACTTCATCATTTTACTTGCTTTCAAAATATTTTGTTAATTTGATGGATATGTTGATGTAATCTACCCGCCAACCCACCCGCCATTGTTATCACCCGAACCGCCGCGGGTTGAAAAATTATTCTACCCGCCATGGGTCGGACAAATAATCACCCGCCACAGGTGGGTTGGTTTGATTTTTTTGTAAATACCCGCCAATACGCCCGCGTTCACCCTAACACAAGTAGAGAATCAAGCGTAGATGCATCTGTGGAAGGCCTTGAAACTTGATGTTGCTTATACTTAACATAGAATCAGAGGACTGCATAATTTCTGAGTACACAATCCAAATAAATTTAGAATGTTTCGGGTCACTTCAATTTTCAATCTGGATTTCCATCACATCAAAGCCCCATTTGCATCCAAATTGATTCTTGTACATCACCAGAACACAAAATATCCACATATATCAAAACACAACTCCCTTCTGACAAGTATATATCAGGACACAAAAATAACGCAAGAAGTTTCTCTCAATTGTGGTATAAAAATCAATGGAATTTCTACAATCTGAGTCACACTGAATACTGTAAAGACTGACCTCGTTACTTTCAAGCATTGGACAGCAACAGTCCTGGAGACTGCAAGAACTTGGTGCTTATGCTACAAAAGAAAATCTGGGATCACATGTGACTCTGTTGCCACTGAACTGTCCGCTTTATGTCGCGACTTGTGTTTACCATGCCGTCGATCTCTCTTCTGCTTGTCTTTGTCATTAGGTTCTTCTTTATCCTTTCCCGAACTTCGATGTTTTCGCTCTCTACCTTGCGTGTGATGCTTTCTTCTTTCTGAACCCATATCATCTTTTAATTGAGAAGCACCAACTCTAGTCTCATCCGCGTCTCGTATATTTGGTCTGCTTGATGATTTGCTTCTCAGAGATGACGTTGAAGCTTCAGTGCCCAACAGCACTTCTTGTACTGCACCGGAGATCAAATCGGGCTTCACACTAGTTTTTTGGGGGACAACATCAAATCCTTGACCATCATCTAACTTGACAACCACAGGCCTAGGCTTTACTTGGTTTGGCTTTCTTTTGAGGGCAAGAGATTTTTCTGTTAGCTTAGCAAGATCCTCAGCCTCATCAGTGCTCCTGTCCGTAGGATCATGAGCAGGTGGGTAGTCATTGGAAATCATCTCTTTACTCCCCGAACCTAGGTAATACAGTCCATGCCGCTTACGGTGCTCAGCTAGTAAAGATGTAGATTCTGTTGATCGTTCACTTTCTTCCTTATCCCGAAATTCAGTAACACTAGACATGGATGTTTCCTCCATTCGAGGCTTGACGAGGCAAAATGACGACGATAGAGTTAGCTTCATATCACCAAAGATAGAATCCAAATCACTAAGATTTTCTCTGAGAACCAATCCATCTGGCACGGGTACCCTCTCTTGGGCATTAAGTGCAACTGGACCAAGCTCCTCAGAAAATGCGTCAGCAACAAGCTTTATGATTTCAGATGACTTCTCTTCTCCATTTATTTCATCTTCTTCAGTCTGGTCTAAAGAACCAAGTAGTTTTGGTCGAATCAACCTAATCAAGCCAAGTACATTACTCGCCCTCTCCTGTATTTCTACTTCATCACTCCCAGCTAAAGGTCCCAAATTAGTTTCGACAAGATTTATTAGGCCTGTAATAGATTCTTGTGACAGATGTGGTCTTCTCAAGGAAGCTGAGGGTGTCTGCGAATGAGTGGCAACCCCATTCTCGCCATCTAGCTCGGACTCGGATAACTGATCACTTATCATATTCTCAAAATGTTCATGATGACCCACATTGGAGACTGAATCTGCTGATGGGGAGGGCCCCAAAGCATCTTCTCCATTCAACATGAGATAGGAATATAAACAGAATGTCAAAACTTTGAATGCAGATTGAATATAAACAGCTCTTACAGAAGCAGGAAGGAGAACAGTCCGTGGTTGTAGAAGTGCTTCCATGAGTTCAAATGGATTTCTCGAAAGCTCAACATACTCTCCTGAAATCCATGCAGCAGCAGCCAAAACTCCATGTATAGACAGATTACCAAGCAGCGCAGGATCAATCACCAGATCCCGAGCAACATGAACAAGCTCATTTCTAGCGTCCTTAACCCTCATACATATATCAACAAGCTGGTCTTCGATCTCCTTCCCCTTCTCACATTGTGGAACCCTCGCCATTTCTCCAAGAAACGAGACATACCAATCAAAATCAATAACAATCTCATAGAAATTTCTCGAACTGGTTGACAATATAAACCCCAGAATCTCATTACAGAACTCAGGGTCAGACTTCAACGCGTGACCAATCAAAATCCTGGAGAGCTCCATCACATTATCCTCAGACACCATAGACATCACGAGCCTCAAAGCCTCAAGTCTAATATTCATATCTACATCGCTCAAAGCCTTAACCACCAAATCCTTGTTCTCCAAAACTGCCCACATATGCTTCTCCGCCACAATAGAAAGTGCTTGCAATCCTAAATACTTTAGATTCAAATCATCCTCCAGCAAAAATTCACGTGTCTTTGCAACCGCAAGCTTCACCGCGGACTCATACTCACTCAAACTAGTCAAAATCGTCCTCACACACTCAAACACCAACGATTTTGCCCCCGACCTCCCCAAATGCTCACAAACCGGCTCCACCACTCTCTTCCCCAACCTCGGCTCCAACGGAGCCAACTTTGCAAAAATCTTCAAAACCTTAATCAACACCCAGTTATTCCTACACTCAACCAAAATCTTATAAAACTCCGGCGCCAACGGCAAATACGACTTCGGCTCCTTCGCCGTAAGCTCACAAAACAACCCTACCACAGCTGACAAAACAGCCATATCACTGTTCTCCAAATTCTCCACCACTCGTTTAAAACAAACACGAACCGCATCCGGATTCAGCTCAAAAACCCTAAGCAAAGCAGCAATCGCTTTCTTCCTAACAAAAACCTTACCACTCCCCAGCAACGTAAACAGCTCCGGCGTCAAATCAGTCGCCAAATCGGGATTACAAACGGAAACTAAAGTCGATAAAGCAATACTCACATCGTGAGGGTTCGAAGAACCGAGATCCTTCCGTAGCTGGTGAGTTAGCAGAAGTATGACATCTGTGGAGGGAGAAAACGAGATTGCGGCGGAGAGATACGCAACACGCTTGTGGTGGTGGCTGGTGGCGGAGGAGAGTTCAACGGCGTGAAAAGCTGCGAAGGAGATGTCGATTGAGTGGAGAGAGTGGAGGTAGGTGAGCTTCTGGAGTGCGGTTGATTTGGTTTGGGGATCGGTGGATTTGATCTCGCGGCGGATTTCGTCGAGGGATTTGGTGAGGAAGGTGGGTTTGGATTCGGGAGGAATGAGGCGGAGGGATTTGATTAGGTCGTCGAGAGAGCGTTGGAAGAGGGAGTCCATTAGGGATGGGCCGCCGTTGACAGTTGCCATTTGGGTGGTGGTGGACGGTGGTGCTAGTGGTGGGGAGTGGTGGAGTTGTGGTGGTGGAATTGGGGGAGAAGATGGAACGACATTTTTGATCGGGTTTCTTGTTGCATTTTACGTGATACTTTATTCAGTGTTAGATTCGATTGGACCATTTTACTTTTTTATTTTTCCCCTAGATGGTATAACCGTAGTATCTTGAACCGAACGAACCCAATAATGACCTTAATAGACGTTCGTTCGTTCGATAAGTCGTGTCTCGTGTGATAGGTTCGTGTTCGTATTCGACGATCATCACAACCTTCGTGTATGGTTCGTTAAAATTTCAGAAAGTTCGTGTTCATGTTTGGTTCGTTAACATTTCAGAAAATTATTAAAAATACTTGATTAGATTAGTTGCATATCCAGTCGAGCAGTTTTAACAATTTCTTTTTATTAGGGACTAATACATGATTAGGGACTAAGACCACCATCTCCTGGATTTAGGGGTGTGAACGGGCCGATTCGAACCGATCTTAGACCTTATCATGTTCGTGTCTACAAATCAAACACGATATCGGGCTCGATCACTGTCGAGCTTTAAAATTAAGAGCTTGGCATTAAGCTCGCGAGCATCGAGTTGCTCACGAGTCACGAGCGACTAAACTAAATTAATTATTATTTCTAAAAAAAATATTTAACTTATTATTGTTATTTAATGAATTACATGATTCTTTAATACAATTTTAAATACTAATACGTTACTTCATTTTTTAACACAATACCTACGTGCATGAAAAAGTTATTATATATGTTTTGAAATATAATATCTGTTTAATGTATATATAAGTAGAAATACATAACATGTAATATTTATATGTTCGCAATCTGCTCACGATCAGTCGAGCCTTTTATCATAGTTCTCGTTACTCCCTTAGAACTGAATCGAGCTTGTTCACGATCAAGCTCGCATTGACCGATCTCGAGCCAAGCATTTTCACGATTGCTCGCGAATAGCTTGATTCCTTTACACCCCTACCTGGATCTGAACTCTGTGATGTGCACTTAGAGATTTCAATATCGTTGTAACACTTGCAGCCTCCAAATACAATCAAGATTAAATTGATTTATGTTGTAAGTCTTTGAATCACGGTTTATAGTAGTAAGTTGAATTGAGATGTCGTTCTCCACGGACACTTAGCATAGGAAAAAACAAGTATTGTAAGCGGTTTGCATGCAGTTGGCAGACAATCAATTCATATAGCAAATGAATCTTAACGGTTTTTGTTATCAATGGGTAGGAAGCGTAAAGGACCCCCGACCTATCTCTTGCTATGCTACTCCCAACTTCCTAGTTGCTACACTACGTAATTACCTCTAACGACAGCGAGGTTCAATACTAAATACCAAGGCGCATTCGATAACAGTACCCCCACCCAGTTCAACTCAGCAGGAAATCACACCACAAAGGATGTATAGATTTGTATAATCACGAATTACATCTAATAACTATTTCATTAATATATCACGGTATATAAAGAAATAGCACAAGCAGAGTTTCGGCGGTTCGCCTTTACAATAAGTGTTTAGCTACTCATGATCAAAGTATTCAAGCACAACAGACTATAGTAATCGAAAATTGCAAGAAGGGAAAAAAAAACTTAGTCTTTGATGTCTTCGTGTTGTTCCTAAGGTTTCCTCCTTGTTGCTGCTGACGCCAGGATTTTGCGGTTTTGGGGTTTCACTTCCCGGAGGACTGGTTCTCTCTTAAGAGAGTTGCTTTGAAAGCCGGTGAATAATTATGAGATCCCAAAGGTCTTGTTTATATTGAAAAATCCCTGCTTTGGCCGCCCATTGTGTATAAGGAAGGTTTAGAAAGTTGGGCTCTAGCCTGACAGGCCAAAAAATGCCTTATTTCTAGAATGTTCTCATGACTGCGGCCACCTGATGGCTGCGCAGCTTTGATTCCAGCATGTTCGAATCTGTTTTCTTCGTTCTTCAATTTCGGGCTTCGTAACTTCGTTTCCTCGTAAAGTGGTCTTCTACAATGTTGTGGCATTTTCAATTATCTTCGCATCGGTTGGTCACATGCCATGGTTTGACACCTCAAACTCCATGTACGGGCAAAACAGTGTATTTTCTTTATTCTTCTCGATTTCGCACAAATATTACGTTTTGGCACCGGAAATCATGTAATTCCTCAAAAACACGATCACGCCCTACAAAATACACAAGAAGTTGGTAATTGGCCATAATATGATATAAATATTGAATCTTGGGTTAAAAACGAGGGTTTAAAAGTAGGTTAAATCGCACATTTCGTTGTCACATTACTCGGTCATGTCAGCATGCCACTCACCACAACCCTTCTGTAACTCTATACTCCAACAATGAGACCGGAGGTAGTTTCTTTTTCATTTCTTTCAAACCTCACTTTTCATTTATTTTAATTGATATCACCAAAATCTAAATAATTGATCTAGTAAGTGAAGGTACATATGTCCTAGAGACAATCATATTGGGGAGAAATATACTTATTCACATTCAGTACTTGCATATAATTGTTATATGTAATTATAATGTATATATGGACATATACATATATTGGCATTACAGTGTTTAAATGTTTATTGTCTGTTTGTCTGCATTCATTTATACACGTGTTCCTATGAGTTTAATGTTGTCACTAAGAATTAATGTGAGATCTTAAGTGATATAGCATAAGCTCTTAAATCGTCCCAATCAACGATCATCGAGAATGGGATATCGATGATGCATAATATCCTTGGGATATTGAAGATTGGCATGTGGTCTGCATCATATCCTTAGGTGGATGTAGTGGTTCTCACAACTACGAATAACCGGTTATTCATGATGGACACATGGACACTTTAGAGAGTATTGGTATACCCTACCGAGAAACTATTTGATGTATTCTATTTTAGTGTCTATGGGAGTATCGGCTTGTAGAGTGATGTAATAGTCCTTCGACTTGAGGTCAATACGACATCATGTGTGAAGTGATGTACTTTGGTCACGACGAATGCTTGCACTCCTGAGGGGTAGATACGGCGTGCGCTGGGTAATATAATTTGAGCCAAGATAGAATTCATTCCTCGTAATAGAATTTGAGAGAATACTCTACTTCTCATATTTAGTTGACCGTCAGTCACTGGCCAGTGCATTGGACATGTGTTCGAAACAGTGTTCGAATACATCAAGGATCAACTAATACGATTGAGAGATATTGATTAAGTTATTGGAACAGACACAATATCAAGTTCTAGACTTAATAGAGTATTCATGAATGAAGGGACCGTATCATCATTAGCTCTACATTTCAGGGAGTTTGTGTAAGTCCTCACAAACGTCCTTATGTATCAAGAATGTCCAGTGAATCGTCTAGGAGTTCGTCCGGACCTTAATTTGATTAGTGATTGCTATACATAAGGCCCTAAGGGTCACACAATATAGCAATTGTTGCACCACTCGTATGTTGGAATTAATTAAATGTTGATTGGATTGAATATTTAATTTAATTAAATATCTAATTTGATTATGGATATTTAATTTACATTATGAAGGATTTTCTATTTGATAGAAAGTAATTAAATGTTAATTAATTGGATTAAACATTTAATTGAATTAAATATATTATTGAATTAAATATATTTAATGGGAGATTTTCTATTTGATAGAAAATATTTAATTAAGTCAAATTGGATTTATTTGGGCTTAATTAGTTATTTATAAGAATGTGCACTTGGTCGGATTTAGAATCATAGTCCAAAGCCCAAACATAAAGAAGAAGAAGAAGAAGAAGAAGAAGAAGAAGAAGACACAGTTGTTGGGCCGGATGGCCCAACAGGCTAAGGCAGTGCAAGCGCCAGAGCAAAGAGAGGCTGGCACGTGCACTGCACGCGCCAGAGTAAAGAATGGGCTGCACGCGCGAGCGAGAAAAGTGATGGGTGCTTTCAGAATCTTTCTTGCTTTTCTTTGTCCCCAATTCTTTCCTTTCTCCATTGCTTCTTTATTTTGATATTTTTACTTTTGAAAGCCCATTGACATCTTATAAATAGACCCACCCCCTTCATAATTTAATACACCAGAATTCATTAGATGAATTCACAATAGAGTAGAATTTTCTCTTAGAAGAATATCCTATCAATTCTTCGAAGGAGAATCCAACAATACGCGAGATTGTGCTCAAGTGCTCTTGGTGCTCAATTGATGTGGATCAACTAAGGTCGACGCTTATACAAACAACCAGAGCTAGGGTTTCGTTGTTCAATGCATCAGGATCCAGGAAGCTTAATCTGCCGCCATAGCAAGTAAGCTTTCGATTTATGTTATTGCAATTATAAGTATCCGTATAGCTTATCAGTTATTCATTGTTGGTGAAAATTTTAACTTTCCGTTGCGTTACCTTAGAGGTTATTTTCTCGAAAAACCCAACAGTAAGGTAGATTGTCCCGATTACATTTGAGCGCGTCTGCTTGTTTGGTTTCACAAAGTCTTACTGGAAGAGTGTCAAGGGACCTGCAGCATTGAAACGAACTGATATTTTTAAATATTTTTAAATAATATCAATAATGTTTTATAAGTGAAAATGATATGTCACTTTTTATGTGTATGTATAACACCAACGTTCTTATTAAAAGCCTCTAACATTTGCATATAACCATAATGTTTGTTGGTATCTTTTTGTCTTCTTAAAGATGATCCCTAGGAGACTTATTCCTTTGACTTCTCAATCACCATGCGAGTTTTTATTTACACAAATATAGAAAGGGACATGTATTAGTGTATGGCCTGAAGAACGGTGCAGTATTTTAATTATAAGTACAATGTTTTTACAAATATCAATAATGTTTGCCCGAGTAGTATTTTGTATTGTCAATTATTTAACATGTTAACATTGATGATTTAACATAAAACATTAACTAAATAACAAAATCCATTTTCTTTGTATTTGTAATCCACTAATATTATAAATAAAAATCCTAATATTTATGCAATATAATAGTAATCACCACTCGAGTAGTCCCAGGAGACAGGGGCGAACCTGGGGAGGTAATATTTTTTTTAAACTTAGGATCCACTCGAAAAAACCTTATTACAGTATATGTATAAGTGGATAACTATCGGAGTTGTGCAATTGAGTACTTAATTTAAGTTAATTTGGACTCATTTGTAATAAGTATGTAAATTATACTTATTTACAAAAAAACTAATTTGTTTAATTCAATTAAATTACAAGTCCTAATGCAACCCTAACAAAATCAATTTATCATTTAAAAAAATTCAATATGTCTTCTCCAATTAAATTTCAAACCCTAATTCAACCCCAACCAAATCAATTCATCCAAAAAAAACAAGGATAACCAATCTATCTTCTCCAATTAAATTAAAACCGATCAATTCACACTAACATAAACTCTAATTCAACTCGAAAAAAAATCAATCCATATCAAAACAACGATATTACTTGAATTCATATATTTCACAAATTATTTGCAATAGATGCCACAATAACAAGCGTAGCGTAGCGTGTTTTCACGTTCTAGTATATATATAATCCCCACTCCTGCGTCCGTCCTGTCATGAGAGTTACGTAATATATAATTCTTTTTGCTTTCGATTAACTTTCTTACTATCGAGTGTATTGTCATTTTAGTTTTCCACTTCTTCACCTGTTTAACATATTTCTTTCTCTCCAGCCTCCAGGTTCTTTCTTATTCATATTTGTCTGTTCCTTTACCAGATTTCTTCCCCTCAGATTGCTATTAACGGAATTAACGTATGATCATCAGTTCACTATGACTTCAAGTACAATATGTCATAATGTCAAGAGAGAACTACATTTTACGTCTTCCTTAATTTCCAAGTACTTGGTAAGGCATTTATTGCAAAGTAAAATTCAAAAATAGCATGAGATTGGTTAACTAATTAATTAGTCTCAACTTTCGATTGACTCTAATCAAACTATATAATATAATACACCACTTTTGAAGCATTTAATTCTAATTAGATTAAACAGATCTCATTTAATTTCCACAATGTCTAGTCGTACTTTGGCTAAAAGTTTGAGCCGTGTTGAGTGTAAAGGTTTAGAACTCTATGGACTTGTTTTGTGCCTCGTCCTGGCATTGAGCATTTGGACAAATTTCAACACTCTTTTGCATCATCCCTCATTGAGTAAGTCATTTATTCTGCTTAATTATTCGCACGGCACGGCACACCATTTTGCCTTCACTAATGTATGCAGCACATGTAAACTACATGTGTTAGGCACTTGGGCTATTTCTCGTCATCCGCAAAACTATTAATTTCATCTCAGTTCAGTTATGCTTATATGTTTTTTATACTATAAATAAATTCAGTTTAGTTCAGTTCAGTTTAGACGAAGAAAACAAAGCCTTAGATACTTAATATGCAAATGAGAATGATGTTGCTAATCTTTACTATTCTAAAAGAGAACTACCCAAAGGTAGTTGTTACACCAATCAATTTAATTTTGACCAATTAAATTAATTTTGACTCCAAATTTCATATATAAAAATAAAGCTAAAAAGAAAAAGAAAAAAAAGAAGGGGGTTGTAAATCATCTCCCACTACTCCCACCCATTATAATCACCAAAACTTATATTTTCATTAATAACTCATATAACATACTTCTATATTATAATTGAATTTATAACTAATTATAAGTTTAAATATATATTATATTATTTATGTCATACATAAATAATTTTAATATGAGACACTCATCTATTTGACATGGCACGTGAATTTTCACGTATACAATTTTACTAGTTGATATAAATATTTACATGTACATCGCTTGCAATTAAGTGTAACATAGGCAGTCCTTTGCTCGTAACTATAGGTGGTGTAACTGACGAAGCAATCAAAGCATTGACCCATACAGGTAAACCAACTAATCATGCTGCATTAGATTTATTTTAATACATATACTTATTTAACTACACACGATCAATCATTGTCCTGCATTACAATGCCCTAGTTTATATCAGTTGCTTAGTAAATATTTTTACCGTTAGTGCACACTCACTCCGCCCCGCTAATCTTGGCCTAGTTTTCCAATAAAATTTTCAGTGATTGGTAGAAGAATGGAGACGATATGCGAAAAACTAATAGGAGATGCAGATTTATGTGAGATCGAAGGAGATATCAGAATTCAAGGCAATACCGCAACAATATTCGTCATGATAGATGAGGAAACTATTACAAACTCTACAAATTTGTGGACCATAAAGCCATATCCAAGAGGGTACACATCTAATGTGAGACCTTGGACAATTAAATTAGTAAGATACAATGACAGGCATAATGACATTCTCAAGTGTACACACAATCATAATGATCCAGCTATTCTATTCTCAACTGGAGGGCATATTGGGAGTCACTTGTATAGTTTCACAGATCTGTTGCTTCCATTATATATGACATCAATTGGATTTCAAAGACGAGTATATTTTCTTGCTACTGATTATCGAGCATGGTGGATATCGAAATTCACTCACATTTTGGATCAGCTGTCAAGACACCGGATAATAAATATTGACATCGAAACTGAAAAGGTCCATTGCTACCACAAGGTTGTCGTTGGCCTCCATTCGACTCGAGGAAATGAAACCTGGAGGTCTGTACAGAATTTCAAGCAGTTTGTTAGAGATGCATATTCTTTAAAACGAAAGAGATCAATGGTAGCAAGACCACTAAGCTGGACCATGCCTAGTCCTCGTCTTATGATTGTATCAAGGAAGGGAACACAGTTTTTAGTGAATAAAGGTGAAAACATACCATCTCTATAAGCCATTTCCAGTAATCAGGGGCGGACCTAGGGGATGCCCCCTCCCCATTCAAGATTCAAGGTTCAAATACGGGTTCGCCCCTGTCAGTAATATAGTGTACTTTTGTGTTATAAGTTTATGACACTAATTTTTTCTTCTTCTGGAAACAGATGAAATCGCTGGAGTAGCAGGAGAACTAGGATTCAAGGTGGTTTTCGTTGATGCAGGAATATCCATGGAAGTGTCAAGAGTTGCGCAACTAGTGAATTCATGTGACGCTATGATGGGACTCCGTGGAGCAGAACTCACCAACATGTTGTTCCTCCCTGATAATGCGGTCTTGATCCAATTACTCCCATCGGGAGATATCGACCATTTCTTTAGACTTGATTTTCAAGAGCCTGCTAAAGGGATGAACATAAAGTACTTAGAGTACAATATATCAAGGGAAGAGAGTCCGTCGAGAGAACACTACCATATGGACATTTCGATACTTGAAGATGCAAAGTCCATTCACACGAGAAAAGTATTGGAAATCATGAGTTCAACTTATTTGCAAGACCAGAACTTCAGTGTTGATGTTAAAAGATTTAAGTTTACACTTGTTAAGGCTATGGAGCTTTTATTGCTTTGATTATTTGGCAATCTATATAATCTATATAATAATACAATAACCAAAAAAGGTTTTGAGCAATCTTAAGATGTCCAAGTCATGTAAATATGTGACAGAATGGAGATCTTCCATTGATCCGTTGTATTTATACTTGGCAAATCTTTTCATTCTGATTGGTCCAAAAAAATTAAGAGTGTAGATGTGTTTTAATTTTGATAAAAAAACGATTTCCATAATTAAGTTGTGGATCAATTAATATTTACTAATTTGCTATAAGGAAAATAGAATAGATATAGTATATAGATATGAGAATATATGGTCATGTGCTTGATTAGTCGTTTGATTCAAAAATGAAAAATGGTAGGCAAATCTTCATACAATAGAATAATAGAAAAGTGATAAAGTTGCAGGCTTCATTTGGTTTGAGGGAAAATGGGGAAAATAAAAAAAATAGGGGAAAATAAGATTTTCCTAAAAAATGTGAGGGAAAAACAGCTTTCCTTATTTTGTGGAGATAGATGTATTTTGTATAGATTTTGATGAATTTTCCAGGATTCCTGAGAACTACCAAATGGTGGAAAACAATATTTTCCCCTATTTTTTTCTTTTCCCCCGTTTTCCCTCAAACCAAATGAAGCCTAAGTGTCATGGGACTGTGGGAGTGTAATGAAAAATATAAAGTATACTTAGTAAATTAATTTACACTTACACCTAGATGAGTAAATCAATATATTAAAAAATATAGCCCGTCGTTTCCAATTGTATTGAGTACGGGTTTTAAAAGTAATTATTATATAAATAAATAGAACAATTCAAAAATTGAGATCTCCCAGGTATAAAAATATGAGAGATTGATAATAAAATTGGATAAATATTTTTCATTATTTAAGGTATGTGAAGTTAAGATTGAGAATAAAGTATTTGATTTGAGTTTATAATATAATTTTGTTATACTCATACCGCCTCATACTCAAGTTCTGATTGAGGTGATTAGAGGTTTCGAGAGTAAACTATATGAATAAATAGAATAATTCATAAAACGTAAAGTTAAATGAGTAAAAGCATAATAGATATTTCATATAAGGTATGCAAAGTTGAAATTGAAGTTTACAAAAATTAAAATTTAAAGTTAGGATTCGAACGGGTAAAGTATATAACAACTTTTTTTGTGATTAAGTAATAATCTTTAGTTAAAAGTTATTTAAGAATATTAATATTAAAAAGTAAGATTTAATCACAACATTTTTTTATTAATATCATATAGTCTCTTAACGTTAATCTCTACGTTCAAAATGAATGACACATTTCGATTTTATTAAAAGTTTAAGGTCAACTTTGACCATAAATTACTTCTATATTATATTGAAATATTATTTAGTAAAACTTTATGTTTGCGAAGTTCATTTATAAGTCCAATTTCACAATATAATTTATTATAAATATTTTTCGATATGATATAAGAGCAATTTATAGTCAAAGTCGACAAAAAAATTTCCTCATGCTTAAATATTGGCAATTTATGGTCAAAGTTGACTCCATCAGAGCATTTATAACAATTTTCTTTAATGTACTTCATGCTTAAATAATAAAAATATATGAAGTCAAATTATTTTAAAAGTAATGTTTTTCTAAATTGAAGAAAACATTAGCTCTCCAACCCAAGTGTTTGGTGTAACCATCCATTTTGCACTTATATCATATGGTCTTTCATACTATATACTCCTGATTTCAACTTCCCGTGTTGACCTTTTCGAGTCAACCAATGTCAAATTTAACCTCAAATTACTCTTAAACTATAAAGGTAAATGACTTAATAAAACCATATAATGAAAATTTCAAAAGTAAGATTTTATAATATAACTTTGTTAATTAAATATTTAACCATTGTCCTATAAAAGTAGTTCGAGGTTAAACTTTTGTAAAATTTTGTAGTGCTTAACTCACCACATATGCTATGACTAGATATTATTCATAAACTAAGTTATGAAACAAGGAACCTTGATTTCGTTAATTGTTAAATAAGTCACCAACCTCGAGTCGAGTACGCTACCCAACCTCGATGGATCAAATTCAAATACATGCGAGTCAACAAGCCATACTGGGCTTTCAAAACTCCTACTCCACCTGGATAAGAGTTGGGCTTGGGCCTAGCCAGTGTAACATGGGTCGGCCCTTCAAAATTCTTCCAAGTCCATCCGATTATGAGAAATTTCTTGAAGTATGTGAATTTGAGGAGGTTCTCATGACAAATAGGAATAAGAGTTTAAGGGATGTTTTGAATTGTCCACGAGAGCCTTTATGTGGGTTGGACTGTCTTCGGCTTAGCTTTTAGACACATTTTGCCAGTCCTTCTGGGGTAGATGTCGTATGTTCTTTCAGGATATGTGACACATGTGATATTCTTAAGATTAAAAAAAATCCAGTTGCATGTAAATTTGTAATTTAAATTTATTTTATATATGTTTTTTTTTCCAATTTCATATTAAAATCATTCCAGTCTGGTTCGTCATATATCGAGATTTAAGAGACGCAAGAATTTGATAAGTGGATACTTCATGTCAGTGACGGGACTATGGGGATTAAAAAAATTATAAAATGGTGACAGTGTTGATATCAAGATTCTCGATGCTATACTTTTTTGAGAAATGAGTAATCTTATTGCAACCATTATGATAGCACATATATGTCATTATTGGAGCATTTAACTGATCCATCACTTGACTCAGAATATTTCTGATCATTGATTTTTCTCTTGCATCGACTAATTTTGTAGTCGATGAGATTAATAATTAATTTGTCATGTCGAAGATCCCCGATGAATGTGTCAAGTACTCGAGTAGGGAGTCATTACAATGGTGGATGGTGTTGAGAATTGTCTCGGGGATGTTTTCATAACAATTCTTGAGTGCTTAAGGTTCGATCGATGTATGATCATGATGATGCAAATGCTAATCAGACTTCCGAGTTGTGGAATGGTACAAGTACTCATAGTTACTAAGTTTTGAAAAACATAACATCGAGGCAAAAATGATACGTAAAATGAATGTAGTGAAAAAACTTTTCATTCTTATGATGATGATGATCCAATCTCGGGAGACCAAGTCCCCATTCGATTTTGATAAATGTAACACCATAAAGTTTCGGAGAGTTTAAAGGTATTTAGAATGCTACTTAATTATCCCATAAAGGTGAACCCTTATTTTCGGGAATCCACCCAGAAGGACTCAAAGTTAGGCGTGCTTGCTCTGAAGCCATCATCCACTATATAAGAAGTTTATCTTTGCGCGCACGAGTGACAACATGGTGTGCGGGAAAGAATATGTACGTTTTGTTTTGTGGGGCCAACATATCATGGGAAGAGCATATCGGAAGTAACAGTGTTGGGCCTGGCCCACATGAGGATGGGTGTTATAATGGGTATCAGGGCTGAACAAATCGTTAACGTACAAGGGTAGACACTTGGTTAGGCGTTGCACGACGGGGACATTGCATAATTTTAGAGGAGGTGAATGTAATGTCCCAAAATTTTAAAGAGATTAAATTGATAGAGATCGCTAGCATACCAGTACAGTGCATTTTTCTTTTTGAGAATTCATACATAAGAACTCCATAAAAGCATGCTTTCTTTGGAACAATATTAGAAATCTTGGATGAGGCACTCATATATTCTCCCGGTGTGCAGAAAATGAAATGTGTGGATTTGTGGGGCCAGTATATCACCCGAAGAGCAGTACATGGGTAACCGCTCTAGCCAACAATATGATGAAGCGTTACAAGACCACCCATATATCAGTCTAATTTGATATGACGATAAAGAAGAGCCATTGACAGTATCTCACTTTCACGTCGACATCCACCCTCCTCACCCGTATTCAACCAATGTTAGTTATATGTTGTATTTTCTAGATTCACTAGCATGAATTGACTTAAACTTACTGGTCATAATGGGCACCCCGACCCTACCTTGAACTTTTTAGTTGAACATGGTCCGCGTCCGTACTGGATTCGAAAATGTAAAACCAGACTTGGACCAAGATTTTAGGTCGAATTGAGACCCGTTATAAGATTTTTTAATAGAATCATACTTCTTTCTTGGATGTACAAATTAATATGAAACATATTACAAAATCCTAAAGACAAACACACATAGTATTTTAGTATTTCAATCGGGACGGGTTCTACTTTATTCGTACCAAAGGGCACAATCCCGTTTAAAATAATTATGTTCGGGTCGGGGTATCTGCTGGAAACAGCGTCGTATCCATGTAACATGACCCAAACCCTACATCGATCAGGTCGCAACATAGTTGTTAGTTTAAATAATAACTAGTTAATGGCCCTTCGATACTCGACGGGGCATGGAGACAAAATTTAAAATAAGAAATGAATAAATTTGTATAATAATATGTCAAAGTTGAGAAACATACAAAAATTGCAATGTAACAAAATGCATGATCTAATCGCTTCATCATTGTATCGGAAGTCACCCCTACCTGTAGAAAAGTGCAAAATGTAAAATAATGAAATTGAAGACAACCATATATAAAATAGTAAAATATACATAAAAGATAAAATCAACTCATAACTTATCAAACACTTCTTTATAAATTACGTTTGTTGTCGTGTCAGATGTAACTCTAGAATTACCCTCTACGTCGCAAATTACTACGTTAAATCCCTTCTCGTTTGTAACTCTAGAAAGAGCAACATTTAACTGACCATGGTAGAATACATGTGAGGGGAGGTAGATGCCGATGTGTGAGAGAGAATGTCCCTTACTCTTATTTATGGTCATAGCAAAGCAGACGAATATGGGGAACTGTCTCCAATCAATTGATAGGGAACTTCATCTCGCCGGGTGGCTCACCATCATCCTCAGAATGAAATTTTTTACTTAGCACGTGTTGATTCAAGATATCATTGCCTCGATGATATGCTTCCCAAGATTAGTAACTATGAGCCTTGTTCCATTGCACAACTCGAAAGTCTGATCAATATTCCCCAGAAGCATTATCACCCACTCAGCCTTTAGTATGATCCTATGGTTAGACAATCTAGAGCAATTGATGTTGTTGAAAAATTCTACAGTGAAACATGTCCGAGACCGTTCTCAAGATTATCTTCCCTAGTAATTCTGTATGCGCTCAAATATTCAACGCTATCTCTGGACTTCGACATGAAAAATCGATTTATATCATCAAATATTTCATGTGTAGGTGCAAGAACATCCCGATGATGAAATATACAGGGTCAAGTGATGGATCGCCTAAGTGATACAACAACGAAGGATATGTACTATCTACAATAGTTGGAATTGGATGACTTACTTCTCAAATAAGTAAACCTTCATGGATCTTGATATCAACCCACAATCGTTAGGTTCAGCGGCAATGCCCTCACCGACCTGTGTTATCCACTAAACAAATTCTTTCGTCTCTTAAATTTCAAAAGATGACGAACCAGGTTGTATATGATTAAATTAGACGTAAAAAATGATAAGTTAAATATGATAAAAGTATATGTGGTATATGGATAAGACGGGCCATTTACCTGCAATCTCATGTTCTTTGTCCACCGAAGCACCTCACAACATCCCATATCCTAGAGGAGCATATAGAATCATTCACAATATTATAACTATTCCTCCTGGAACAACGGGAAAATATGTTGGAAGTTCCCGCCGAAAACAATCACCACTCCCACCAAATGACTCATCTAAACGGCCCATCACATCCTTCAAGCTCATATCGATCGCTTCAAACAATATCAGTTTGTCATGGGAGCCTTATCTAAAATAATAAGTCGAGCCTCCTTGAGCAGTCCCGTGACATCTGAATCATGAGCTTATTGCATGTTGAGTCCTCGTAATTTGCAATGGTATTCCGAACCTCGAATATGCCGGACTACCGTCCTACCTTTATAAAGAATGAGTGATGCAATCCCACTGGACGCAACTGGAAGTACAATATCTTCTCTAGCCCTCAAACCAGAGCACATCGTTCTCCAAATAAAGGTTTTTGTGGTTCCTCCGTAGATGTATAAGAAGAATACTTCACCACTTTGATCATCGACAATAGACGTAATTTCATGTATGGCATGCACGTTATCCATCAGTCTATGCTCCATTGCAACTCTAACATAGAACATCTAATACAAAATGAATGGATTTGTAGCATTTTATATAACAGACTCATCCGACACGGGCATATCATCAAATGAACTGAGCAATGTTTTTTTTATTTGTTTATCAGTGAGTTTCAAACCTAGATGGAGAGTTATCTATTGTTACATGACAATTACATACAAACTTTAAACCGATTGTCATTGGATGTGGAATGGGTAATATAGTCTTTAAATTTATTGTACCGGGATTGTTGAGTAACCTTTGTTGATTGTACAAAATGTCGTCTGATAATAAATTCCATATTTTGTTCCACACTTCCTCAGGCATCGACATGTTGCGTGATAACAACATGGTTATGAAAAGGTGACGTAAAAAACTCGCAAACTCCCATAGACTTGCCCCTTTGAAACCACTAATATACTTTCCATCATTGAATAAGAGGCACGTAGCTTCACATGCATCCTTGTGATATTTGTGCACAACACAGTCAACACCATTATACTGAAACCTTGTTTTTTTTGTTTACATACGGACCATATATGACCTCGCTGAAAAGAATGTCACCGAGTTGATATATGTGCAAAGTAATAAGACCCTCTCATAAAACAAATGAACTGTAATTATGGACAATTATTCTGAATTATTGGGTAGGCTCTTATCCAAACCTAGGTCTAAATATGACCTCAAATATATGACATGGATCAAACTCATACCCGTAAGAGACCCGACATAAAAGAAATAGTTGGACATGAATTGGATCATTCTTGGACCCGTTTAGACTCGTCCACGGGCTCATCTGTACCTAAAAAAATCATGGATCCTCATATGGGTCCCAATTTGGATCCACCCCAGACATGTTTTGATTATCTTAAGTCCAAGACCAATAATTAACATTTAGTTTAGGCTATGGGTCTGGGTGCAAGAAGAATAGAGTATTGATCGAGAACTATGAAAGGTGCATACAGATTTTATTACATTATCATCTCATTTTTTTTTTTATTATAAGTATCAGAAATACACAGTTGAACCCTTCGATTTCAATAAAATATACATTAATGCAAGTATGATGGTTCAAAACAACCTCGGATGACAATCAATTTTAACCTTTTTTTATATAGGAAAGTATGCATAATAATATGATCAAAATCTTTAAAAAACCAAAAATACTATCCCATGTTAATTTGACATCTGTTGAAGCTTCAAAATCTGATACTTTACAAGGCTTTAACCACCACATAGTGCCAAACCGGCTGTTTGGCATGGCGTTAAAAATCACAATTCATTCGTTAAATAGTCTCAAGATCTTTGGTTTGTAGCTCCATTTTTTTCTCTACGGAACAATTCTCTCTCTCTCTCTCTCTCTCTCTCTCTCTCTCTCTCTCTCTCTCTCTCTCTCTACTTTTATTTCAATTAAACTTGACAATAATAAACCAACCAAACAACATTGAAACCAACTAAATTAACCTTTAAAAAAATAAAAATAAAATTTACTTCTTTCTTACACACCATATTTACATACCATTATCTATAACTCACCTTTAACCCATTTACTATTTATCACCTAAAAATATTTCTTAACTGAGTTTTATAACTCTATATCAAATACACAGTCAGAAGTTCTTGTGGTTAACATTCTAATTCCTCCGCCCCATGCATATAAAAGTTCCATTTCCATTTTTGCAAATACTACTTCTATACCACTTAACTAATGTGTACATAACATATTCACATTTTTACAACTTTACGAACCTACTATCTCTTTTTTATTCATTCTTTATTCTTTATTCATTTAAATAATACTTAACTTTCTACTTTAACAATCTACTATAAATTTATATTCACTCTTTATCATTTTTTTAATTTAAATGATACTCATCTTTTTAACTTTTCTTATTTTGTCGATAAAAAGTTCAAGTGACTTCACTACTTAACATAAAAATTAAAAAGATCAACAAACAAAAAACCTATACTTGAACATTTTACTTGAAAACATCAATATATTCTCGCAAATTGTCTCTTTTAAAATTAATTAAGTAAATATGGTCTCCCACAATTAGGGATAGCAATTTGGCCTCCCGGCCTGGTCAAATGGCCTGGTCAAATGGAGACCACAATTAGGGCTAGCAATTTGGCCTCCCGGCCAGGTCAAATTCCATTTGACCAGGCACATGAAGAAATCCGCGTTTTAGTAATTCTTAAAGTGATAAGATCCCCAAATTGTGTTTTGGATTCGACAGAGGGAACGGGACTCGTTGACCAATTCCAACAAATTATGTGATCTATTTGAAGAAAGATTTTGAAGCAGGAAAAAACAAAATAAACCTCGGGAGGAAGTCAAAATAAAATCATAATTAATAACCAAATTATTAAACAAACGGTGCAAATAATAGGTAGACACTAAAAATCATAATAACCAAATTACAAATATATTCTTTCTTCCTTCACACAATTCTCAAACTTTTCTTCTCAGATTCTCCCTTCCCATAAATCTGCTTTATGCAGAATTGAGTCCATGTGATGTAGAGAATTTTGACTCTCCTATTTTGGAGTCCTGAATGTAATAATGATGATATTAGAGTGTGATATGCCCGAATGACGGAATCATGGTCGTTTGCCAAATTTAGGAAGATATATATGACCAAATATTAAATAACCAATTAAATTGTAATGAATGTTCGATTGGATGAATCTTATTACTGGAATATAGATTTTAATCTAGCTAAACCACATCAGCAAAATGGACCAATCAAATTGAAGGAATTTGACATGTATGTAAAAGAATGGACCAATCAGGAAATGAGAATTTGACACATAATTAAATGACTTGACTTCACCACAAAGCTTGAAATTGTTTTCAAATATAATATATATAGATAGATAATATATATAGATTTCCAATTTTCAAATTTCTTCCCTTGAAATTAATTAGGCTATTTACAAAAACACCCCTAGAGTAATGTTAAAATGTTACTTTCGAACCCCCTGCGTTTAAATTTCGACCAGTCAACGCTAAAAATGAAGTGAGATGATTAAAATGCCCCTTCACAAAACTAAAAGTAAAATAAAGATTAATTTTAAAAGATAATAAAGAAAAGGCTGAAAAGCCTTGCCAAAGCTTTGCCCATGGCGCAACATGTTTTACTCCGGCCATGTTCGAATCTTTAAATGGGTTGATCTGGCTTGCTTCGCCATGTTGATCCGGCCAGTACATGCAATTTCATTGTTAAAGCTCCGCTGATGGTGGATGTTAGCAGATGCGAACATGGTGGATATGAATTACTCCGTCCATGGTTATAGGTGGACTGGTGGAGCTCTTTCAGAACCCCATAACCGGAAATTTCTTACATAAATTCGGTCTATAAGTAAGTTGTAGATCATGTGGATAAGAATGAACCACATGACTTGAAAATAATAATTTGCAATTTATTTTTCAAGTGACGTTGTTTATTGTGAGCCACAAGGTCTAAAATCGAACTTATTAGACTCTGCACAAATTTGTGAAAGTTAATTACCATTTTGCTAAATAAAAGTGTTAACTGAAATTCTAATACTTTTTGTGCAAAACTTGTACTAAGAGTTTAAAATAAAGATGAGTGTAATATGTGTAAAATATACGAAATTGAGTAAATATCATAGGCGACCGTCTTTAATAAAGATAAAACAGACCAACAAACATTAGATTTGTTAGGCTCTGTTCTTTTCATTTAAAAACTCATTAATTTCAATTCAGATTCATTAAGTTCAGTTCAGTTTAGTTGTTTTTTATACTACAATTCAGTTGAGTTCAGTTCAGTTCCATTCAGTTCTGTTCAGACGAAGAGAACAGAGCCTTACTGAGAATCATGGTTGACGGTATCCGGTTTCTCTATAGACTTAATGCATGGTGTTTGTTTAAGAAAATTGATATGTTTTATACAATAAGTCTCTTGAGAGACCGTATTACAGAGAGACTAAAAGGGACAGACAAAGTGACAAACATTACAGTTATATAAAAAAAGTAAAGGTTTTTACGAAAAATATCGGTGATATACATATACGTTAAAAAAATGATATAAAATGTTTACTCATAAACCATTACCTATATTATGTAAACCATTAGACTTGGATCACTTCCAATCGGAGTGGTCGTGCGACACCCGTCGCACTGCGACATGGCTCTATTTTTGTCGCACTGCGGCATAAATAGAGTTATCCGTTGGGCTGGGCCGGATATATTGTGGGCCAGCAACGATGAGCCACGAATTATTATTATTTTTTGGTTTAATTTCGTTATGGTTTTGTTGTTATTTTATTTGTATTTAAATAATACTAAATATAAATTTTTACCAACGGCCATATTTTCTCGAGATTCATAAATAGACATCAAAATCCATTCATTTCACTACACTTCCAACCTTCTTCCTTTCTTAAATGCAAAACTCTCCAAATTCGCATTTTAATTCTCGTTTTTACCCACTGCATCTCAAATCATGTCTTTCATTAACCACTACATCAACAACATGTAATCAAGACCCACTGGAGTGCACCTTTTTAGAATCTCGGCATGAATCTGTCGCAGGGTGTTTTGCATCACAACCACAACCCATTGTGAATGATCTTAGAAATAAGAATATCAATCCGTCTCAGATCCCTCACTAATACAAGCATTTTATGAGAGTTTGTGTTTTTTATAAATAAAAATGTATTTTGTTAACGACATTTTAATTAAAAAATTAATGTTTTTATGAACAAGAGAGGTTGGTATCCGAATATTTTATAAGTAACGTTGTTTGGGCTGCTATAATGGTGCATGCTTTATAAACAATTGAAAGAATTCAAACATACACACTCTTCTCCTCTCTCTCACCTACTTCGAAACAATTTGGCCCCTAATTTGCATCGTCGATCTCCAACCATTACAATCCAACTCCAACCACCATTCTGGGTCTCTTCGCCAACTTTGACGGACATTCCCATAAACCCAAAAACCCCTCTTTATAACAACCATCTTCTCCAAATCAACAAAAAAACAACTTACTTTATTCCCACCTGATCGATCACAAAGACAACCTTTTTCCTGTTCCAATGGCGTTGACACCATCTCAGGCACTATCCAAACCCTTCTTCTCCACCAAATCCACCTCAAAGACACCCTTTTTATCCCTCCCAAAAACCCAATCCCTCAATTCCAAACCTTTCACTGTCCGCTCCGTTGCTGTTGCTCCGTCTTCCGTCTCTTCCAAGCCCTCTGACAAGATCAAGAATGTGAAGGCTCGTCAGATCATCGACAGCAGAGGTAATCCCACTGTAGAGGTTGATCTGGTTACTGGAGATGGTGAGCTGTATCGGTCGGCTGTGCCGAGTGGAGCGTCTACTGGGATCTATGAGGCACTTGAGCTTAGAGATGGTGACAAGGCTGTTTATGGGGGTAAAGGTGTGTTGAATGCTGTTAAGAATATTAATGATTTCTTGGGTCCCAAGCTTCTTGGTGTTGATGTCAGGTATGAAGATTGTGTCTTTTGTTTTGTTTTTGTTTTTTTTTTTTTTTTTTTGTTCTTTACCATGGATGCCAATTTTTATTTTTTGCTGTGTTTTTGTTACTAATTTGTTGAATTGTATTTTCTTTTGTTTATGCGAATCGACTTAGTTTCGCAAAGCCGATAGCTATAGGAAATTAGTGTGCTTTGTTGTATTGTGTTGAGGTATCAGCTTATTACTTCTTGCTGTGTAGAAAACTAGAAATTGTATTTTTTTTCGTTTACGTGAATTGACTTAGTTGTGCAAAGCCGATATGGCGATATCTATAGGGGAAGTGCTTTGTTGTATTGGGTTGAGGTATCAGCTTATTACTTCTTGTTTGTTTTTTTTGTTAGTTTGTAGAAAAGTGTAAATAATAAAAAAAATCCCTGCGTCCCAGACTATTTCGTTTTGAGCATGGACATGTAAATTAAATAGAAGTAGTGGAGATAAAGTGAAATAGTAGTATGTGGCCCTAAATGGGTGATGTACATGAATTTGTTTAGGGACATATATAAATGTGACATTTGGTATGGGACTGGGGAGTACCATTTTGGAGAACTAAGACAGTATGCGAATTGGTTTAGTTGTTATAGTGGATACTGATTGGAAACAAGGAAAAAAAGTGTGCTCTATTGAATCAGGTTGAGGTATCAGCATCTCGTTGCTGTGATTGGAGTTAAATGAATATCTTTGAAGGAAGAAAATTTAATTAATGGAAAGCTGTTTCTTACTTGCCTGGAGTGTCTTGTAAATGTAAAGAGATGATGTTGAACTCAGGATAGAAGTATTTTATTGTACATTGTGTTTGGCTAAAAGCTCTGGTCTTTCTTGAGAATGGGAAAAACACCATTGAACCCAAAACGGCTGATTGTGTCTAGATGAATAAATGTTGTGTAGCAGTGGACAGCCAGAAACTAAGGAGAGAAAAGTACAATTTTTGTCCCGGACATATTTTTAATTTTTTTACGTAGTTAAGAGATAAGATTTGGAGGTACATATTGTTTAGTGTTCTATGGATTTATGTTCTGCATGCAGTTTCACTGTAGTTTTAGACTGTTTACACTATCTTGGTATTAAATTTGTATATTCTAGAGGTGAAGTGATTTATTTAATTTTTATTATTTTTGTGTTTCCAAAAGGAATCAGAATGCTGTTGATGCAATGATGCTGGAGATTGATGGAACTCCGAATAAGTCAAAATTGGGGGCTAATGCAATTTTAGGAGTTTCTCTTAGTGTTTGCCGAGCTGGTGCAGGAGCTAAGGGAGTACCCCTCTACAAACACATACAGGAGATATCAAACACAAAAGAGCTTGTTATGCCGGTCCCAGCATTCAATGTCATCAACGGAGGCAGCCACGCTGGTAACAATCTGGCCATGCAAGAGTTCATGATACTGCCAGTCGGAGCAACTTCATTTTCTGAGGCACTTAGGATGGGTAGCGAAGGTTAGTGAATCATTAAACAACTTATCCCCTTTAATATCAGTCAAACCATCTCTCTTGCAAATTGCTCTTAACTGACATGAATAATGGAACAGGAACGCTATAAAAAGATTCTCATCATGTATTACAATAAGAGTACATGTTATGTTTTATTTCAATTATGTAATGGGACCTATAATCAATGCATCTACAATTGTTTGGAAATTTGGACAAGAAGTCTAATCATGTTTCCATTTACCTTGCAGTTTATCACACCTTGAAAGGAATTATCAAAGCTAAATATGGACAAGATGCTTGTAATGTCGGTGATGAAGGTGGATTTGCTCCTAATGTGCAAGACAACAGGGAAGGGTTGGTATTGCTCATGGACGCAATTGAAAAGGCTGGTTACACCGGCAAGGTAGTTATTTTTTGCTCATGTCCATCACTCTTAACTCACTGCATTGGTGGCTTATATATTTTGCTACATTTTGGTCCAGATCAAAATTGGGATGGATGTAGCTGCTTCAGAGTTTTTGACCAAAAACGGGAAGTATGATCTGAATTTCAAGAAACAACCAAATGATGGTGCTGATGTGCTGTCAGCTGAGAGCCTTGGTGATCTGTACAGAGAATTCGTTCGAGATTTCCCTATTGTATCTATCGAGGATCCATTTGACCAGGATGATTGGAGTTCGTGGTCATCATTGCAATCTTCAGTAGATATCCAGATTGTAGGTGATGATTTGTTGGTCACTAATCCAAAAAGAATTGTTGAAGGGATCCAGAAGAAGGCCTGCAATGCCCTGCTATTGAAGGTACGGTGATGCCCTGCTATTGTAGTTGATGAATTATTGGTAAATGAGTTTGGTGCAAGATTTACTCACCTCTACCTATACTGCAGGTTAACCAGATCGGAACTGTTACTGAATCCATTCAAGCAGCACTCGACTCCAAAGCAGCTGGATGGGGAGTGATGGTTAGTCACCGCAGTGGTGAGACCGAAGACAATTTCATTGCAGATTTGTCTGTTGGGTTGGCCAGTGGACAGGTTTGAAAACATACCATATCAGATGATGTCCATATTTAAATGTTATTAACTAGAATTTACTATCTAAATGCACTACTTTATCTGTGCAGATCAAGACCGGAGCTCCTTGCAGAAGTGAGCGTTTGGCTAAATACAACCAGGTACATTATCGTATTACCTTTAAGTTAGCATTATTTTATTAATGAACGTTCCACGCACCCTAATGACCAATACCATGTACTTGTGACCGTAGCTTTTGCGCATTGAAGAGGAACTCGGAAATGTTCGCTATGCTGGTGAAGCTTTCAGATCCCCATAAGAAAAGAGAACGTAGATGCTACATTCAGCCAGGCGTAATGACATTGTTGTCATATTCTCTCGATTTTGTATATCAATTGCCCGTAGATGTCGGTTAAGAACGAAGCTGGTATCTTCACTGAGCGCCACTGTTGTAGCAGTCATCTTACTAGAAATAAAGACAAATCTTGCGGTTTAGTTTTATGTGATTTGTTACACCCTAATTTAAATTGAGTCTTGTGCTTCATTTGTAATGTTGGAACAATATGATGACCAATTTTCTGTTTCCATTGGACGTATAGAATCTTTTGAAACTTAGGATTGTTCTGTTAGATGGAGAGAATCAAATTAACGACAAAATGAAAAAAGAGTGCCAAGTGTTTCAATGCAAGACTCGGTAAGGTTGCCAAAGAATTTGATAATTTCTGCAAGTAATTTTTCTAGAAAATATGTACGGTAACTCGGTAAGTGTTTAACCCGGAGAGATTCTTGGACTCTTCAAATAGACTACAGGGATCAGGATTTCGAGTTAACTCCTTTCGGGGGGGGGGATAGGATATCTATCTAGTGTCATCTATTCCATAGATGACAAGGGGCACATATTATGTTTTCTGGCTTATGCTTTTTGGCAGCTATCTGGCATTGGGTCAATCGAGTCACAGGTATCTAACATATTCATACCTAACGATTTTCCACAAAGTGGTGACGCAGGATACTTAGATACCTGTTCATATTCATCTAAAGATATATCTTTCACGAAAACAGTAAGCAGCTCTCCGGGGTCGAGTCGATTGGTTAAAAGGATTGAAAGAGAACGTTGTTTTTGGGGGTATGATACCCGCCGGGACCGGATTGAAGGGATTAGTGCCCCCGTCAAAAGCGTCCGTTATTCTGAAGTGTTGATGTAGTATGTAATAAGGGTTAAATCGACTGAGTGATTGCCCTTCTCCGACCCTTACTGCCCAACCTGAGAACGGACAGCTAATGCGGTCCAAATAAGGCTTAGCTGATCGTATTACTACAGAGTCAACTTGAACAAGTATAACTTGACCTGATTTTAAGCGCGTCGAGAGGGAAACAGCCCGGATCACCAGCTAAGGCCCCTAAATGCCGATTTCTACACAAGGCGGTAAGATGATATCTTGAGCAGTTACATATCCCGGGTTCGATTCCCACTATCCGCCCAAAATGACGTTTTTTTTTTATTTAAAATGGTCGTAAGACCATGTATGGGGGCTGACGCCTGCCCAGTGCCGGAAGGTCAAGGAAGTTGGTGACGATGGGAGGGCGGCATCAAGCCCCGGTGAACGGCGGCCGTAACTATAACGGTCCTAAGGTAGCGAAATTCCTTGTCGGGTACGCAATGGAGAAATAGGGATGTGGAAAACAAGACAGGAATGTCTGGGGAGCGTCCTTCTTAAGGTTATGGATTGTCAGGTGAACCTTTGGTTGGTCCAAGAACTTGGAGATGGAAGTCTTCTTTCGTTTCTCGACGGTGAAGTAAGACCAAGCTCATGAGATTTTGTTTCAATATCTAGAGAGAATACAGAAATAGATTAAGACTTCGATGTATTGAATCGATTCTTTTTAATGAATCGATCCGACCACAATTTCGAATATGGAATTCAAAGGCATCAAATAGGACAAATGGACAATAGAATACTTGACAAAGATTCGAATTGAGGATATGGTCAATTGATCATCAATCTCATCGATCTCATATCAAATCCCATCAATCGAATCACTTTTTCGAATCAGCAAGGACCACCTTGCAAGGCTAAATACTCCTGGGTGACCGATAGCGAAGTTCACGTTCTCATCATCTTTGGTAAAATCAAGTCCACCACGAAGACATTCATAACATGCTCTACCATAGTTTTTAGCCATTGCAAGTGCCGGAAATACTAAGCCTACTAAAGGCACAAAAATAGAGGGAAAATGGAAAGTTGTCCATTTTTGTCTAAATTGCGAAGTAAATGGCCTTCTAAATGTGCTCAGTTGGTAGAGCACCTCGTTTACACGCGCGCCAATGTTTTTCAGGGGGGTCTATGATACAATCCAAAAATTGGGGCATGATTTGGTAATACACCAACTTGACCACTATTCGTAGGTACTGTAACTGGTATTCTTGTGATCGGTTTAATAGGTATTTTCTTTTATGGTTTTTTTTTTTTTTTGATTACGAAATTAGATATTGTATTACCTAGCAAAGATATAGGGATAATCACATTTGCCATGGCTACTGATGAGTTCGTGTTGGCAAATATCATGCACAAGGGTGATTGGGAATTGCCTCATGGACTGGAGAGCAGATTTGGACATGACAGAGCATCCTGCTCAAGTTTTTTGAACCAAAGTGTCCAGCTAGGTACCGACTGTTTACTCTCCCCGAAAAAATGCCTAGTGCAACTGTGCAAGCATTATACGAAAGTAAATGCTGTGGCAACTTCCTAACAAATTATACATTGTGCTCTGACTAACATACAGACGGATTTCGCAGGGAATTCAGTTTGCTAGGCTTATACGCTACAACTTTCTAGATGATCAATAGTAGTACCATCGTAAAGTACATCCACTCATCATGACAGGAGCACTTACTTTGAATAAACCATCCGCGAACTGAATATATCAAACTATGTTGATGGTCATGAGCCCCATCATCAGCTGTAAAAACTGAAATCCACAAGCTTGATAGATTAGTTACTGAAGTTGGAGATCAACCCTATCCTGGTTACACTTTTCGATCAGGTCTCAATAGGTGGACCAACATATGGTCCATTACGCATGTAGATATCTGGTGTGTCAATCTCTTCAAGCCATGCATATTCCCTGTCGTTCATGTTCTCATCTTCATTGGCATCTGCAAAACTCAACAAGAATTTACTTTAGCATATTCCGTGCAGGCAAGCATGCAACACAAAAGAATGTGTCAATCTCTGAAGAGTTTACAACAGTTCCGGTGAACTGAAGATGCTCTACTTACAGGCAGAATAGGGATAGTCTCGGTAGTAAGCACATCTTCTGCCTGCAGATTCATCGTAAGGAGGTGCAAGAATGTCCAGAACTGCACAAGGGGTGACTGCCGTGAAACAGTGCAGATTCCCTCCACTTCTTGGATACAGGACAGATGCACTGCATGGGGCTGTTGAAACTTCATCTACAGCCAACTTGGCCAATCTCACTGACAGGAGCGGGAAACAGATTTGAATCAACAGGACAAGTAATAGAGTTGAGAAATATACAACAGATGAGTAAAGTATGAAGAATCAAAACTTATGATCATCGGTCTAGAGAAAAGCAAACAAACATTTTTTGTAGCACCATCTAATTTTTTAGGAAAATGTCCGCTTCACAAAAAAAAAATATATCAGATTTTCCTGTCTTTTATAACAAATACTCGTTTTTTTTGTTCATTCTTTATTTTCTTTTTCCGGCCCTAAGAAATCCTAATCGTGTTTTTTCCCCAAGAAAACAAATAGACACCATTATTTTTCTTTTCAATAATTTTCCTTGGAAACAACAGAACCTATAGCACAGTGATTCCAAAACTATCAGACATGAACTGCAAATTGCCAAAGAAAAGCTATAGCATGCATTTAAAAAGCCTTATATCTCAAAGAGTAAGCCCCACTAAACCATGGATTCTAAACCAGCATGATCTGGTCACCTGACCGCAATTTCGGGACAGCTTTATATCCACCTAGACAATGCTGGAAACCAAATAACTGTACTTCAATTGAACTTAAGGACCAAACCATACATAGCGAGGGTAAAATTTTGCAGTAACAGGTTTAGACCTGTTGAGCGCGTTCCAGTGATCTTTTGGGTACGCTCTGGCTCTACCCAATCATAAGCTTTTACATGAAGCGAACCATACAGGACTTTGCTCAAAACAGTCATGTCAGGATGGCTATGGAGGGGAATAACTGCAGAAGTAGGGAAGGAAAATATGCACATCTGCATCATATTCACATAATTAATCAACAACCAAAATTCTGTGGCAAACAGAAACTTAATTATTGCATAAACTTTGTACTTAATCCTTGGGAAACTAATTCTGTTAAACTGAAGCAAACCCATACAATTGCCAAATTTTGGGAAACGTTTCATTATGTTTCAGAACAAGTTGCAAATAACCATTCAAACTCCAATAAAGGGACTAAAAATGTACAAGTAGAAAAGTTGCAAGTAGCCAAGCAGGGGATTCGTAACAAATGTTGGACAGGGTACCAGACTAGAAGGCATGAACTACGCACTGATGTACAAGCAACCTTCCACATATTTCCAATTGCCCAACTTATTGCTGCAGCCTATTATAATGGAATGAGTCACATAGAAACTTCGGCGGAACAAATTGATGGCATGAATTTGAGAAGTCTTATGTTGCACTTATAAGTTACTCCCTCAATTTCAGAGAAAGTGTTACATTTTGACTTTGACCGGTCAACTGTCTTCGAGTTTGACCACAAATTACTCATAAACGATAATAGTAAATAATTTAATAAAATCATATAATAAAAATTTAATTACTAAATTTAATTACTAAATTTAATTACTAAATTTAATAAAATTATTAAAATTATATAATGAAAATTTAGTAATTAAATTTTTATTATATGATTTTATTAAATTATTTACTATTATCGTTTAAGAGTAAATTGTGGTCAAACGCGGAGACAGTTGACCGCAGAATAGTAAAATGTAACACTTTTTCTGAAATGGAGGTAGTATAACTTATGAACTACCAACTTTGTAGTAAGTATTGCCATTTCTAGTCTAGCATCATTCAAAAGCTAATTTCTATGTAGCATAAAGGAATGGAGAGACCTATTTGTGATCTGGCACCTGAATATTCAAATTAAGAAATATCACCGTTAATAGTACTAATACGTGTCATGCCTCAGATCTGGAAAATCTTAGGTAGACCTAGTCTACAAGTGAATTGTGGACCATGTGACTGTAAATTATTCATTCCCTTGCCGATTGCATTATTTTTGGAAAGGTTAATCTTGTTAGCAAAGGAATCAACAAATTACAATCACATGGTTAGTTGGTTACGATTCAATTGTAGACTAGGTCTACCTAAGAATTTTCCCCTGAGATCTGGGCAAGCCCACATGAGTAATAAAATGTATCCAATTCAGATACATAAAACTTACTGCTCAAATATTCTCCAGCAGTATATACTTGTCCTTTTTTTTGAGGTTCAGAGGATAGAGTTATTAGGTAGAAAGTAGAAATTACAAAATTAAATATCATAGAAACGTTGGAATAAGCATAAAGAGGAGGACAGTCCTTGGTGCAACTGGTGATCTATACGTCACATGTTCGAGGCCTAGGAGCAGGCAGCCTCTTTACAATATGCAAGGGGTTAGGATACATGAATAAACGGTCACCCTATCATATTGTAATAGAGCCAGTGAACACTTAGCACATGAGGTTTCCCTCACGGAACAAGCATAAGCATTCTATTTTGAAGAACATGAATGAAATTGTAATGCAAAGTTGGGTAAAAGATGAGAGATACCGTGAAAGTTTCTCCCTCGTGTAAACCAACATAAGTTATGGGCTGTGTCCATCTATCAACTCGCATGAATGATGATGCAATTCCAAAGGAACCATGTCCTCTTTCTTCTTTGCTGTTCACGCTAAGACCAACATCAGCAGGTTCAACTGTATCTGGATAACAAAACAATGTATATTCTTAACTCCGGCAACGGTTGCAGGATAGGATTTCAAAAGCAAGAATTGTCCAAAGCATAATTTCCATAAATGACATTGTGATCATGGACTCAGGAAATTACATTGCATATTACAGGTTCAAACTACGAGCATTTGGTTAACAGCCGGAAATTAATCATTTAAAGAGGAAAACATATTAAAAAAACCTTCGATTAGATTGAGATGCATGAGGATGGAAATAAACCTTAATTAATCATTTAAAGAGAGGAAAACATATAAAACACATTTGACTACATTGAGAGGCATGAAGATGGGAGTAAACTTATCCACCCTTGCATTTTGCACTTCTATTGCTTTCAACATACAGGCGTAAAACGAAAGCATGAAAGTCGTCAAAAGTTGAACCAAAGCACATATGTTAGAGTAATCATGCAAATAATCACCACATTAGGAACATATATCCAGCATGTAACCGAAATTTCACCACTAGAGCTGCAATTTTAAGTTTAGTTCCAGAATCTACACAATCTTGTACTAACTTTGTACTGACTTTTCAATTATCCAAGAAATCAAGCAATTTGAACTATCAAACACATCTCTCCATTACTGACCCTTATTTCATCACACTTTATACATCCCAACAAGGAAATTTAGTACATGAAATGTAACCCAAATCCAAAATTCAAGAAAATTGAAAACCCCACATAAAGAATAGAGATAACATAGCTAAATGGGTCAAAGATTTAAAACAGTACAGAAATGAAAACTGAAAGGGAAAGAAATTGGTGAGTACCCAATAAAGATGAGAGCTTTTGAATGGGCGGAGAAGTAGGAGAGGGGGTGAAAGTTGCCTTGCAGAGGTCATAGAGAGATTGAATTGAGGAGGTCTTCTTCCTCGCCATTGTGAACAACCTTCGATGAACAAACATCACTTAACAACTACCACTGGATAACAGTGTGTGACAGCGACAGCAATTTATTATTTTGGGAGTTACTTTGTCATTGTTTCTCCTAAAAATCTAATACCGACAAGATCCTCTCAATTGAATCAATTAGTTTCCGCCCGGAGAGTTCTTCAGTTTTGACTTTTTTACCATATTCAATTTTGATTATAAATTAATTTTAAATTGTAATGATAAAATTTTCAATTAAATTATATAATGAAAGTTTAGATACTAATTTTTTATTATATCATTCAATTGAAAATTATACTATTACTGTTTGAGATTAATTTGTATTCAAAGTTGGATTTCGTTGATTGCGAAAACAGTAAAGTAGACAGCTTCTCCGAGACGGAGGGAGTATAAGTTAGCAAAATTAGCTGATTGGAGTAGCTGATAAGCTATTTGATTTTTATAAAATTGTTTAGTAAATAATCCTCCGCCCCGTCCCATTTATACAATTTTGACTTTTTTCAATCAACCGTCTCCGACTTTGACTATGAATTAATCTTAAACTGTAAATGTAAAATGTTCAATTAATTTATATTATGAAACCTTAGCCCCTGAAGTATCATAATGAGAAATATGGGACAAGACGAAGTAACTAATAAACTAGTTGATTTGTTAATGTACGGAGAATAGGGTATTTATAGGCTGAGAAATGTAGAGAGAGGTTTCTCGGCCTAAATGTGTGTTCAAATTAAATGATGGACTAGTTATAGTTAGTCTTGGCAAACGGATGGTTCAGATCGGATCAATTCGGATATGTGATTTATTTCGGATGAGATTGGATCGGATTCGGATGTTGTTCGGATTCGGATCATGTTCGGATGGTAAAACTTCATGTCATTTCGGATCAGATCAATTTCGGATCGGATCATTTCGGATTCAATTGCTATTCGGGTCAATTCGGATTAACCGGATTCTGTGTCAATTTAAAATTTCTCACAACTATTACATAAGTTCCTTTCAAGGTTATTTATTCTTTTAGTTTATTTTTTTCTAATATGAAATGTAGATAATATAAATCAAAATAGTGCACAAGTACATGCTCCTTACATAAGTCCTGACTCAAATCGTCCATACAATACACAAGACGAGATATAATATAATGATATATCATGTCTATGTATAATGTATATGTTTTTTTTTTTTTTTTTTTTTTCCTTTCTTTCTTTCTTTCTTTTCTGGGAGTCGACTCCACATCATTCTTACACACATCACTTTATTCTTACACACCCTATATAACAACCCTATAAGTTTTTAACTCTATTTCAAACACCATTTTATAACTCACCTTTAACTCAGTTACTATTTATCAATTAAGATTTTTACTTAACTCATTTTTTTAACTCTATACCAAATAGACGGACAATCTCCCTCTCACGAATGATAAGGAAATAACAATTGAATAAAAGAAAGATTCAAAATAGAACAACTGAACTGACAATAAGTAATTAAGTATATTAGAATTAGATGACCATTGAGCAACAAGATACATATCTAAAGAAACTAGCTAAATATAAAAGTTAGGAAAACTAGCTACAGGTAGTTGGTAGTTAGTGCAGTAGTAGTATCACTTTACAAATCATGTATGTATATATAGAGCTAGCTAGATTGATCATTGAGCAACAAGATACATATCTAAAGAAAAGAGATATAGCTCATAGATAGATAATGGCTGAAATTTGGGAATCTTTTAAGAACATTTTTACTCAGCTGGTTGAATTTTGCAGCAACAACTCCAACATATATAGGTATGGTATATAAATATGACCCAAAATGAGCTTATTTCATCATTTGATTTGCCTCAAATATCCAACTAACATTTGCTTGTTTTTGTTTTAGCTGATGATAACGAAATTAATGGAGAGCAACCTTCAGAAACAACGGTATTTTACTAGCTACAGTTTGTGTTATTGTTTCTGCAACATTTCATATCTAATAAAACGTGGCGCGTGTTATACGTATATATGCATATAAAACTCAATTTTAATCGAGTTTTACATTGGATTGGCTTTGGCGTACGAATTTAGTCACGTAGTCGGAACAATATCCGTTTTTAATCCACTTATTATTCACAACTCAATTAAATTTAATCTTCCTACCTACACTATTTACTTTTTAAGTTATTATATAACAAATTTAAACTAATCAAACAATTATAAAACCAATCAAATAATTATAAAAAATCTTACACATCAACTTACGCTTAGACACTCCACATAACAACACCATAAAATTTTAACTATATCCCATTTCTCACAACTCAATTAAATTTAAGTTACAATTCATCTGTTTACTAATTTGTAAATTCGTGTACCGAAAAATCACATATACTCAGACTATAATTTATGTTTACTTCCCCACATGGTTTTTGTTGCACAACAATATTAAAATTAAGATCTCGAAAAGATTCATAAAATTGAGCAATTGTGTTTGATAATTATTATTTTTGATTAAATTTTAAGCTCATATAGAAGAAAAATAAAAAAGATGAGTTTGATATTTTACTAAGTCTTATAAAAGTACTATTACATTTGAAAAGTCTAGAGAGACCCCTGGTTTCTCATGAAAATTGTCTATTTTTAATGTTTGACATTTTGCCCTTATTGTTTTGTGGGTCGGAGTTTTGGAATCTAGATCCGGGTCGAGCAATTTTCATTATCTGGATTTAGTATAAAAGGCTCTTTTTCCTTTTTTCATTTAATTTCTCTTCTTCCAGTTGACAGAAAACGACGGTTTCTCCCAATTTTGGGCGAAGAACCCTAATTCTGATTTTTTACTCGCGAAGAAACTTTAATCCAAATCAGATCGAGCAAAAGAGGAATCGCGTGGCAAAGAGGAGCATGTGTGGACTATCATAGTTTACAGATCGAGATGGATTTGCGGTTAGATCGAAGATCGAACGAAGTTTTCTGGATATGTGATGGTATTTTTCAAGCTCATTTATTTAGGTTGGTTTCTTCTGCCTGCCACTAATAATGTCTGCATAATTTCAACTATCTAACTCTCAATTTCCTACATCATAGGTGAGGTTGCGGAGAACGAAATCTGGATCCGAATGTTCGACTGTTGGTGAAAGACCTGGATGAGGAATGACGGTTGGTGAAGGTGCGAGAGTTGGATGAAGGAGCTACTTTGAGCCTGAAATTGTCCGCTACAAGGTATGTGAGCCGATCTCTCTCGATTCGTGTAATGATTGATGAGACAAAGTATTAGTTGATTTACTGCAAGGCTAGCGTGCGAGTCTCTGTTCAGAGATGTAAAATGAGAAGCTACTAAAGTTATTGTAATATGGCATAATGATTGATGAGAACAAGTATTAGCTAAGTTACTTGTCATGTGTGATGCCGTTTAGTTGCTATTTTCTATGGCAATTTGTTGTAGACATCAAATTTAACTAGTAGAGTAGTTTGCTTATACTTGTTTCAAATTTGTTGTTTGCTCTGTTTATTTTAGTTTGTTTTTGGTTGCTTACTGTTTTGATATATGATGCCGCTTGGAATATATTATGATGTGATTCCATGTGCATATGCCTATAGTTTGTAACTACAGTTTGCCGAATTAGCACTCATAAGTTTGATTTGCCTATAAATTGTCTAATTTTTTTTGTATAAATGGTCTATGTTTTAGTAGAAATTGTCTATTTTTTTCGTTGTTGCTGGTTTAGTTTTTTTGTATAAATTATCTAGTTTTTTGTATGAATAGTCTATGTTTTAGTAGAAATTGTCTATATTTTAGTAGAAATTGTCTATGTTGTTCGTCGTTGCTGGTTTAGTTTATGTATAAATTGTATATGTTTTATTATAAATTGTCTAGTTTTTGGTATAAGTGGTCTATGTTTTAGTACAAAATTGTCTATGTTGTTTGTTGTTGCGGGTTTAACTTTTTGTATAAATTTTCTATGTTTTACTATAAATTGTCTATTTTATATAAATGGTCTATGTTTTAGTACAAATTGTTTATATTTTAGTAGAAATTATCTATGTTGTTCGTTGTTGCTGGTTTAGTTTATTTTTATAAATTATCTATGTTTTACTATAAATTGTCTAGTTTTTTATAAATAGTCTATGTTTTTATGTTATGTTGCTGGTTTAGTTTTTTTGTATAAATGGCTTATGTTTTAGCATAAATTCTATATTTTGTTATGCTTTACTGGTTGAGTAATTGTCTATGTTTTAGTGATTATTTATGTTTTATTAATTGTATATGTTTTAGTATAAATTGTCTAGTTTTTTAGTATAAACGTCCTATGTTTTAGTAGAAATTAATTAGTTTTTTTTGTATAAATGTCCTATATTCTAGTTTTAGTAAAAATTGTCTAGTTTTTTTGTACAAATGTCCTATGTTTTATTAGAAATTGTCTATGTTGTTCTTTGTTGTTGGTTTATTGTGAAAAAATAGATGTGTTATATATTGTCTATTTTTTTGTATAAATGGCCTATGTTTTAGTATAAATTGTCTATGATATTATGTGTTGATGTTTTAGTTTGAATTGTTCAGTTTTTTTTGTATAAATGGTCTATGTTTGTGTATAAATTGTTTATGTTTTTTGATATTTTTGTTGTATTTATTAGGTTTTCGTAAAAATGGTGGTCGAACAAAGAAATTGATTTGTTACAAAAATTGAGACGTTGTGGAAGAAGGGGTCGACGAACAAGTCAAGAGTGTGAAGATGTATTAAATGTTTTTGAAAAGACATATATAGGTTGTAAATTTTGATTTTTTAATTATTTTGTGTATTGAAATTTATTGTTTGACGAATGAAATTGAAGCACATGTTTATTTTTCTAAATATTGTGCTTTGATTGGACAAATAGATTGTTTCTAATGTTTGCATGCTAAACATAGACAATTTCACGATAAACATAGACAATTTGATGATAAACCTAGATAATTTGATGTAAAAATTAACATATTTGGATTTGGATGAATATTGATGAGCTGAGTAAGTTTTTTTTTTTTTTTTTAAATCGCGGGTCGATCAGGCCCGGCCGGGTTGACCCGTGAAAAAAAAATCAAATTGTCTAGTTTTTAGGGTAAATTGTCTATGTTTATCTGTTATAGAGGACTTTCGGGACTCTTCAATATGTAGGGGTCTCTCGCAAGACGGACTCTTGATATTTAAGTAGTTGCATCATGTACAGGTTACAGGAGAGGAAACATCGGCACTACATCATTTAATGCTTTTAACTACGCACAAAAACCTTTGTATACAGAGTAAAACCGTGACAAAAGTTATATACAACGCTTAAAATGCGTGGCAAACATGTTGCAAAAAAAGCCGTAGTAAAAGAAGTAGGTAAAATTGACCGTTGTATAAACTCTTATGCCACACCCTAGAACCGTTGTTTATAGTACGAGGCGTGGCATATGATATAGCCACACTTAGAAAGCGTAGTATAAAACCTTGCAAAAAACAAAAACAAATTAAAATTAAAAACCTAGAAAAATATACCAATTACACAATTTACTAAACAGCAAGCAATTCACATAAAACTTATCCATATCCACAATTACAACTGTTCCACAAAAAATAATCCACAACATTGCAAATAATTCCAATAGAACCGTCGCTCCTACCACAAAAATCACGATAATTCACTCACATGACAAGCCACTTGATACATGTTCGCATATCAACTACATTATACCATTTTGGATGGAATCCATCTCTATGGACAGCTCCACCGTCAGTGCCAAAACAATAAACGGGTGCAACAGATTCCTTCCATCTTGCTTAAGTGCAGTATTCTTGGTGTGCTTCCTGTAGGGAATATCATTGTTCAACAATACATCAAGTGTTGGATTCTTTTCTTCTTCCTCTCGCTTAGCAGCTCCGCTTTCTTCTTCTTCGGTCGTTCTAACTCTGCAAGTTAAAGTGCTGTCGCCTCAGCAAGCGTACATCTCAAGTCTCAACGCTTCATGTAGAGCTTCAATAGTACTGTTCCTCCACCTGTAAATGTATAATAACTCATAAATGTGTTCACCAGACACCTCTTTGCTTTATTTGAAAGAATATCATCAAAAGCAATAAAAAACTGAATGCTATCTATATGAAAGTTTCCGACAAGGGCAATGGAATATTTACCCTCACAAGATTCATCAGCACCCCATGTAATATCTCAAACTCATATATGTATGAATACACAAAGTACTCGAATGATGCAGTTTTCTTTACCAAACACAAGTCTCACTATCTATTTCAGCCTATGAAGGTAATCAAAAACTTTATCTTAAAGCATTCAACATCAGTTCTTGAAACAGGACTGCCAACTTATTGAATAGAAAAACTACAAAGCTTATACGAATGACACCTCATTACGGTTCAGCAAAAGAAATTGGTAGAAAATGACGCTACGAAGTTTACCAGGCAGATTAGCATCTTTTACCAAACTCAGAGGCTCACTATCTATTTCAACTCATTCAGATAAGTTTGAAAGGATGCATATATGCTTATAAATCGAGACTCACTGAAAATTCCAAATGAAAAAATCGAAGTAAACAAAGTTCTGTGTCCATACCATCAAACATTAAAACAGAAAAGCCCCATAATGCTTTCTGAATCGACACAATACAAAACCTAATACTCTCAAAAACAATCAAATATTGCGAAATCACAGCATTAACTTAACATCAAGCTCACACAATCAAACATCAATAAGAAGAGAACAAACTCAACAGCAAAACGATATCGAAAACTATTATAACTAAAAGAATAAAGCAAAAAAGCTACCTTAAGAAGTTGCAAGACTACTCCGCCGTGTGGAATCCAACAGCATCAAGCTTTGCAGCCTTTTATACTTCAATAGATAGATCGACAAAAAATTAATCCAGATTTAAGTTCAAATACGAAATTAGGGCAAATTTGATGAGCTTATGGAAAAATTACAGAAACTGGATCCAAAATTAGGACGGTTTGATCAACAAAACGAACCATGAATAAATTGTAGAAATCGAGAACGAACGTTACCTCAATTGACGCAACAGAGGAAGACGAATTGCTCGGAGGAATTTCGCCATTGGAGGATCGAGCTGAAGCTAAGTGAAGACGATGAGAACGAGAATGATGGGAGTGTCGTCGACCTAATTTGTTTCCTCTTTCTAATGTAATTTGCGGAAAAACCCCCAAATATTTGTTTAATTTCTAAACTGCCGCCGAAATCAATTTAATGTAATTTGCCGAAAACCCCCCAGATATTTGTTTAATTTCTAAACCCGTTTGGTTTGAAAATGGGTATTTCATTTTGCAAAACTAGATTATTCGGCCCATTTAAATAATTGAATTATGTTTAGGGTTTTCGCCTAAAAATCTTATTTGGTTGGACTCTACGAATTGGATTATTTTCCAATAAAATCTAGTTTGGTTCTGAATTGATTTTGGATTATTCAGATAAAACAAAGTAGAATTACTGATATACCTATATGTTTTTCCACTTATTGTATAAAATCGAGTTTAATTTCCAATTTGATTTAGACTCTGCAGGGTTTAAGTGATTTCAGGGGAAAATAAAAGAAAATGAAGGAAAATGTGCTTTTCCCATGTTTGTTTCAATGGAAATGAAAATAGTGGAAAGGTACATGTAGGAAATTCTGAAAAACGTGGAAAAGACAAAAAAAAAAAAAAAAAAAAAAATACAAATTCTTATCTCTTTATATATATTTAATCTAAAAATAATTTTTATTAGCATTGATCTATACATTTGTATACAAATCATTTTATTTATAATAATCATTAAACTCGTTAATATCGTTGTTTTATTAGCAAGTTCTATAATCATAGTTGATATATAGTGATAAATATAGATACTCCCCCATCAGAGTACAAATTACGCATATACTATTTACTGATTCTTTGAAAAATAAAAAATAAAAAATTCAGATACGAACCAATTTAAATTACATTACTCTATTTAATCTTATTACGTATACTCACAATTTTCCAATTCTTTTCACCCATTATAATTAATTTGAAGTTCCCTTTTAATAATTACACTGTTTGTATGTAATTAAAAAAATATATGTTGGTCAAATATTGATCTTGGTTTTGTACTCGAAAATTAAAATATTCACCGTTTAGAAAAAAAAACAAAAGATCAAAAAAGAAAAGAGAAAAACAAAAAAAAAAGTTCAAAAAATCCAAAAGAAATTCACGAAAAATTTTGCAAACAAAATTATGGCACAAAATTAACTGTCAATTTTCCTGGAAATCTGAAAAATTACCAAACAACAGAAACAAGGGAAAATAATTATTTTCCTTCAACATTTTCCCAAGGAATTTAATTTTCATCCAAATTCTTTTCTTTTCCATCGGAATCCCTTAAACCATGTCAGCATAAAATTTTGGGGGAGCAAATTTTTACCACCTTCACGTGTTTAATCGGGAAATTCTGGAATTTTGATCTTATGAATTTCGTATACAATATTATCCGAAAATCTTTGAAATTATTGCATCCATAGTTACGTTGCCATTGTTGATAACTTTGGCATCGATTTTTAGTTTATGTGACTTGACCATTAGAATTTAGTTTATAGATATTGTTTCTAATCTGTGTATATCTTATCGAAATACATATTTCCTTACAAGATCGATATTTCATATGAGTGAAATTTATAATCCCATATTTTTCATCTCATGCGTAGAATAATTGTTTTTGTCGATTGAAATCGACATCGCATATGTTTCTAATCCCATCTAAACATAAATTTTCCTACATTTTAAACATAAAAGTTTAAAGCATGTAAAACACCAAAGTCAGTGACGGAGCCAGAATTTTAGTTTAGGTAGGGCACAAATAAAAACTCAAACTTTTAACTATATAAATGTTATTTTTATAATATATAAAGTAAAAAAAATTCACATATATGTAATTAACGATGCATATTTTGTATTCAAAACACATATATACTTCGCCTATATTATGTTAAAATTTGCACATATTTAATATGCTAGAATATTTTTTCAAAAAATGATGAAGAAAAAACGTTCTTGAACCGACAACTCTAAATTATCATCGTTATTCTCTTAAGCAACGCTAACCAATTAGTATTGTTTTATTTAATCATTCTTTTAAAAAGGTTGGTTATACTATTAAACAAACGAAATTAATTTTGATGTAAATACATAAACTACGCCAAAAAACAAAAGTAAAAAGGAAAATATTGTTTAATAAGTAAATGAGTAGAAAAGAGAAATAAAGATTACAGGTGTCCAAAATGAAAAAAAAGGGTGGAAAACTAGGAAACCATTAGGGGGGAAAAAAGGAAGGTGGAAACTAGGAAACAGAAAAAATGAAAAAGAAAGAGTGCAAAACTAGGAAAATATAAAAGAAGAAATGGAATATGGAAATTAGGAAGAAAAAAAAGTGCATTGATGTGAACCGATTGGTGTTCTTGGATTAGGATGACATATTTAGTAATTAATGGGAAGTTTGTATAAAATTAGACATTTCACGAGAGAAGAAGATAATCCAAAAGTAAATACCTCCTCATAAAAGGTATTTGAAATTGGATTATTCTTGTACAAATTTGAGGGCTTGAGGCGGGCTGGAGAAATTGGATTATTTCAAATAATCCATTTTTTTGGGCTGGCAAAAAGGTAACCAAACTAGATTATTGAGGGTATTTGAACAAAAACCCCCAAAAAACCCCTCAAACCAAACGGGCTCTTGTACTTAGGGCGCATTTTTAACTTATATTTCTTGGATTTATATACCACGCTATTTAAATGTGTTATATGATCTCATAACCGTTGTAAATAGGCTTTTATGCCACACTTACAAAAGCGTGGTAAATGTAAGTGTAGTATAAAGCTTAAATTGTTGTAGCGGCGAATGCGACACAAATAATGTCAGTGGTAGCAAGGGGTCCTACTGACCCGGGCAGACCCCCCCACCCCCAAGCGGCGGGACGGAGTGTGATCGATTGAAGAACGCATGCAATTTTTTTGTTATAACAATCAACAGGTTGATATAGAGTTAAAAAATTAAGTTAAAGGAAAATTTTAGTTAATGAATAGTAAATGAGTTAAATGTGAGTTATAAAAATGATGTTTAGAATAGAGTTAAGAACTTATAGGGTTGTTATATAGAGTGTGTAAGAATAAAGTGATGTTTATAAGAAGAAAGTGATGTGTATGATATTTTTTACTTCCTCCGTCCCGCAGCACTTCATACATTTGTCATTTTTAACTGTTCCACAGAACTTCATACATTACTAAAAAATGAAAGTATCCCACACCCAACAAATAATAAACAATCTCAACTTTACACTCAAATTATACAATTTGTCATTAAAAGTACACATTTTTCCACATTTTCTATATTCTATCATTACTTTAACTTTTCGCATAAAACTGCGCGCTAACCCTAAGGTATGAAGTTCTTCGGGACGGAGGGAGTAAGGTTATTTGATTGGTTTAAATTTTGTTTGATTGATTTAAGATTGTTAGTTTGATTGAAAAAATAAAGAGGAAGTAAGAGTAGGTAGATGATTGTTTAGTGGAGAAAAAATTGAGTTAAATATTTTACTTTAGAAGATACAAAACAAATATACTGAAACATTTTAACAGATGAATAGTCATCTTTAATTGTATACCAAACAGGCGGTAAATTATTCCTACTCTCTCAATATCTTGCATTTACTTGTGTGTTGGATAAAATAATTATTAATGTATTAGGCTTGGATAATATATTATATTGGTGGATCCCTTAAATTGATTTGTAAAATTGGAAGTTGATAAAATAATGTTATTTGGTTTAATTTTGAATATAGTTAATGTTATTTGAAGTAAGAACTGGAAAAAAAAAAAAGAAGAAAATTACAATTCTATTTTGGACAAAAAAATGGCAAAATGAGAGCTATTTCAAGGACGGGGAAGTAGTATACTCCTGATCCTGAAGAAGTTGTCCGGTTTACTTTTGGACACAAATATTTAGGAGAGTAATATTATAAGGGAGTATATAATTACATGTGAATTACTTTTCACTTTATTAGTAGTAATTGGTTAGATTAAAACCCTGTCAAATTCAACTTACCACATTCTATTATGGAACATTCCAATTTCAAATTCTCTTTTTTAAATGGAAAACATCACTCTATCATGCTTATTACGCCAATGCTAGTAGTACTAGTACTAGTTAATATCGAAGGCACCATCTCATCTCATCTCATCTCATCATTGGATTAAAACAAGATTAAACATTTACACCCAAAATTTCCTCACATAATAAGTAAATAATTGAAACCATAACCCAACCAACTTAAAACTCCCTTATTTTACAAGTAAATGGAAACCGACAATAACATGACATAATCCCAACAAAAGCAGGGCATACGGCATACCCAATTGTAACAAAATATAGAATAGGACTAGTTCACTTACAGTGGAACAATATCATGAACTATGATGAACCCTGGCTTCACATACGCAAAGCAAATCTAAAAATAAAAATTCAGGCAAAGGGACTATAGTCTGGTAGTTAGGTTGCTATGGGTGGGTAGATTTTAGACCAAGTTGCTTCCTCGTCTTGCCAACGAACAAGTCTCCAGACTTTAGCATGCCAGGAATGCGCCCCCTAAGAGTAAAACACGAAGTATGTAGCACCCCTTCTCTCCGTCCAAGTGAAACAATTGCCATTGGAGAAGCGGCCTTGTACGTAGATAGCCTGCTTTCCTTCTTTCCATTTACTAACAGCAGCAAGTTCTTAGCAGCCACCAACGCATGAGCTTGAGCCGAATACCCCTGTTTGAGTTCCTGCAGCATTATTGAGCATTAGCACCGTCTGCCAATATTTTTAAACATATGAATGAATTGTACCTATAGGATACTTGCACCAGTGGGCATTATATGTCACTTCTCGACCCTGGGGGTGCTACTACCCGTGATAGCACCCCCAGGTTCTAACCAAACCTTTTATAACTAAGCTGTAACAGCACACATCAAAATTATATTATTCACGTTGGTTGCCAGATAACAAAATTTTGTAGCTATGGAGTAGCCACATCAATGACTCAATATTGCTAGCATTCAGGTTTATTTCCTCATAAATAGTTAAACAAGAGCACCAGGTGAATTGATCAATGGATTGCAGTGGATTACACAAGAGTATATAAACAGTTCCCGTTAATATACTTTCTCTCAAGTACGTAACAAATCCAATTTGTATGCACTCAACAACAAATCATACCTGTATGCCTAACAAGAGCTAACTCATAGTGTTACTTTGAAATCTATATATATATCCAATTCTAATAAAGCGAATGGCTGAAAAAGAAAACTCAAAAAGCAAAGAATAAAAGTGATAAACTTACCGGAACATCAGTAATATCTCCAATAGCAAAGATATTATCATGGCCCTTGACTCTTAAGGATGCATCGACCATTAGCCTTCCATGAATGTCTAAGCTGTCCTTCAAAACAGTCTCCTTTAGCCACGACGAACCAATAGGGACACCCGTGCAAAGGAAATGAACATCAGCTACAATGGTTTCTCCACCTGATGTTTTGTAAACACCATCTGATTCAGAGCTCAAGTTGACAGACTGGCCCAAGAGTACCTCGACTTTCTTTGAGCTCAACCAATCCAGTGCCTTTCTTCCAGCCTTTTCTCCGATAAATTCAAGTAACCGTGATCCACGGTGAACAAGTGTTACCTTCTTACCAGGGAAGTCAACGGCTATTTCAGCTGCAAGTTCTACCCCAGAGGGCCCCCCTCCAACGATCAAAATGGAATTTGCTGATTTTATCTTGTCATGTTCTAAAATTCAAGAAACAAAAATTCATCAACCAGAAAATTATAGGTGCTTTAGATTCTTAACCAAAACTAAAAGATTCCGGCTATAACATCCTTATCAAATTTTCATACCTGCTTTGTAATCATTAAGCTTCTCAGATTTGGTAAAGGCACCATGGCTTGCATGACCTGTTGCAATGACGAGATAATCATATGCTATTGCCCGGCACTGTGCAGTGATTACTTCATTTTCGGAGATGCTAGTTGCAGCAGATGTAATTACATGAGCATGACGAAGATATTCAGAGTGATTAATGACCGATCTTTGAGCAAATGATGGCTCGACCATTGCTCTTAAGCTTGCCCAAGAAATCTCATAGTATTCCTTCCTGCAGTTAAAAATCATAAGAGAAGAACAATATGAACATCTGTATGCTGTAGTTCATCAATCCAGCCAATGCCTAAGCATGACATTATCACTTAATTTCTAGAAATATATTCTATAGTTGGGAATTATCCTTGTATAAAACTGTAAAAGTATGATTCATGTAGCACCAAAAAACTTTATCTCCTACAAAAAGCATGATTCAACAGTTACTCTCCAACCAATTAGTCCCACGGCATGTTCATGAGCATATAGATAAAAAGCATCATTCGAAATTAATCGCAGGCAGCTTATCTACTATCAATACGACTAAGTCTCCTGAGAGACGTCTTTATAAAGAAACAAAAAAGAACAACAAACATTACATTACAGTTATATACAGAAATTCAGTTATTCACTAACAAAATAGTACTATAAATGAAATTGTTTAAAACATTATACTCATACTTAATAACAATGCAGTATCTTCGGAGACTTCGGGTATCAATACACCCCTAGTTATTACAGGCCTTCTGAGCCCAAATTGAAGGTAGAGAGCAATTGTCAAGTACTCAAAAACAGAAGCAGCAGTGACGATAAATTGTCGACATTATGAAATCAATTTGAAAATTAAGGATCAGAGAGAGAGCTTACGGATCAATGAGGAAAAGCTGAAGAGAATTACTACTATTTGCTGCTTGTTCAAGGGCTTTGGCGATACGAGCGCCACCAACTCCACCGCCAACAACCACCACCCTTGTCTTTCTATCTCCGGCTAATGCTGCTGCTTCCATTTTCAGCTCCAATTGTATACTAACAATGTACTATTTGGTAGTAATACTTATTTTCCTCTTCTCACTAACACTTTTTGATTAGGACAAGTTTGAATTGATAGTACTAGGATTCTTTTTAGAAAGAAGAGAAATCAATGACTCGCACTGGAAACTAATTCTTCTAGAATCAATTATGAAATTGTTTTAATATTCATTTCTTCTCTGTAATTCTTTCTTACATTATTAGAATCAATTAAAGAAGAAGTACTATTTATAATCCATAAACAAAATTACTTGACGGACGGCCATTTAAGTTTGGCCTCTATCCTTCCAGAATCATTCTGACTTTTTGGTATCCATCAATCCATCATATCATATTATATATATATATATATATATATATATATATATATATATATATATATATATATATATATATATATTATATAAATCACATGGGTTTAAACCTCATCAGACTCATTCAATTTTACGTGAAATTAGTTGTATTTTAACCAGTATATATTTTAATATTATTTTTGGTATGTTGACTGTATATATACTTTTTTAGTAAATTTCATATAACTTTATCTACAAAATTCAGAAAAATATGTTGAACATATATTTAAATTCGCCGTGACAAGACAAATCCATAGAAACCAATCTTGAATACTATTATTAATTAAATAATTTTTTTGTTCATTAAAATAAAATATAAATTTATTAAATAAGATAAAATAAAATAATGAAAATTTAAAAATAGAGCATTTAGTAAATTCAATCCTACGTGGAATTAGTTGCATTTTCAACCGGTATATACATATTTCACAATTTATTTTTGGTATGTTGGCTGCATATATAATTTTTATTAAATCTCATATAATTTTATCTACAAAAATCCAAAAACTTTATTGAACATATATTTAAATTTCCCGTGACAAGACGAATCCATAGACACCAATCTTGAATACTATTATTCAATAAATAAATTATATTATTTATTAAAATAAAATATAAATTTATTAAATAAGATAAAATGAAATAATTAAATTTAAAAAATATAGCATTTATTAAATTAATTCAATCCTACGTGGAATTTTGTGGAATTAGTTGCATTTTCAACCAGTATATATTTCACTATTTATTTTTTGTATGTTGACTGCATATATAGTTTTTATTAAGTCTCATATAAATTTATCTATAAAACTCCGAAAAATATTTATGTTTATATTAATAGATATTTATATTTTCAATTAATATATAATAGATATTTATATTTTCAATTATACATTTTGATTCTACGGTTGAGCAGATTCCCGGTAGAGGGAGAGAATTTTGTTGCATAAAGTTTTGTCAAGTTAAACGTGAGAAACTGAGGCTGTTAGGAATATCTGTTTAGATTTTGATCAGCAACCTAATGACTTATCTTAGCTCAGAAAGGTGATTAGTTAGTTCACTTGAACAATGTAAAAGAGGAAACTCACTGAGTATGATAGTCTAGCAAATTTTGTATAGGATGTTAGGTCTCAAAATGTAATTTTTATTTTCTGAAGAAGACCAAGAAGAAGGCATCTAGCAGGAAAAGATCAACAGATTTGAAGATTTGAAGACTGCACAAGATTGCTGAAGACAAGGGTTTTCCAGAAACCTATGTCCAGATATCTTGAAGAAACAAGTGTTTCGAAACATACATGTTGCAAAAGATATCTGAGAATAAAAGGTTTCTGAGACAAGGAAAGTGCCCACAGATATTTACACTCAGATACCTTGGACATAAAATATGCTTTTGAAAAAGAAACATATTATAACAAGTTGTTCAAACAAGTGGTATCTGGAGCTATGATGATCTCTGGAAAAGAACGCGTGCAAGCCTCGAAAGCTTGCATAGTTCCATTGGCACAGACAAAATATAGTACAATACATTAAATGCGCAGACGAAATGTCGAACAAAGCGGTAGCTCGAAGAAGAAGACAAGCACTACAAGATTATATTCAGATATCAATAGTTTGAATTTGATTAAGCCTAACGGATACTATTCAAACGACACTCAAAATTCATCTATAAATATCAACACTTAGACTGCTTGAGAATACACCTTAGAACACACTGAACTCCAAGAACATTGAATACTCACACAAGCGCTCTCAAGCAAACTACTTACCTTCAAGCTTTCTGTTGCGACCAAAGCTCTTGATTCTAAGTAGTACAAAAGTTCTAAGTGTCCTGATCCTTAACGAGCATTGTTATTTGTGAAAGAGTTGAACTAAGATTTCTTATCTAAGTTTCATTCTCTTGAACACTTACCATAGACTTGGGTCAGTAGAGAACAAGATACCATACATTGCAAAGTGTATTAAGTATACTTGATTCACAGAGCTATCTGAATAACTGAACAAGTTATTAAAGAAGCTCACCTGACAATTTACCTTAACCAACCTTAAACGGCGTGGAGTACAGGAAGTACTTAGTTTGGGAAACTAAGTTATAACTCCAAGGTTATTGAGCAAAGGAAGTACTTAGTTTGGGAAACTAAGGAACAGCTCAAAAGGTTTCTGAGTCTGAAGTACTTGTGAAAGCGGGGAATAACTCGGGGAACACTTGGTTGGGAACTAGTGCATTTAGGAATCAAGAAAGATATCGTAAGGTTACCTCATTTATCTTAGTGGATTCTAGGTGCGAAAGACCGAAGTGGATTAGTTCAGGATTACGCCACCTTGGATACCACTATAAAAAGACTTGTGTTATTTACTTTCTGCAGTTTATTACTTGTTTTACTTATATTGCAAAGTACTTACACTTATCTTGCTGAACACGTGCACTTATCTCAGAAGTCTTCCGCTCTCTGAAATTAAGTATCAGATATCTTCACAGATATCTGAGAAACCGTGCTTATCGGCAAAAGTTTTAAAAGACTATTCACCCCCCCCCCCTCTAGTCTTTTACTTTGCCGTTATCTGGACCAACAGAGGCTAATGTTTTAGCGCTTAGATTATCAGTTGGGTGTTCTTATATAATATAATATATAAAGTTGATGAGCTAAACCCACCAGATTCATTCAAATTCCATCCATCCTACGTGAAATTTTGATTGTACGGTTAAGCAGAGTCTGAATAGGTGTTGGTCCAGATAACGGCAAAGTAAAAGACTGGGGGGGGGGGGTGAATAGTCTTTTAAAACTTTTGTCGATAAACACAGTTTCTCAGAAACTTGGGGGGTTTACTTAAATTCAGAGCGCGGAAGACTTTAAGATAGGTAAGTCGTAAACAAAAGTATGTGTGTGCTTTCTTTGAAAGATAAATGCGAAGGTAAATAACACAACAAGTATAGTGGTATCCGGAGGTATGAATCCTCCAACTAATCCACTTGGTCTTCGAGACCTAGAATTCACTAGAACGATAATTGAGTTCACCTTACAATAATCCTATTCTAAGATTCCTAAACAAATGGTTCCCAACCAAATGTTCCCCAGTTATTCCCGACTCCTGAGCTAAGTACTTCCTCTACTCGGATAACCTTGAGTTATTCCGATTTCCCAAATCAAGTACTTCCTCTACTCCGCCTTGATAGTGTTGGTTATAAGGTTTCTCGAGAGGCTTCTTGTATAACTTTTCGCTTATGTTTCGAGAGCCTAATAGAACAAGACTACTTAATACACTTGTTCAGGTGTATGGCAATCTCTTCTTGACCCAAGTAATTGATGTCCGTTCTGGAGAATGAGCTTCAGAAAGGTTATCTGATAGTTCAACTCTTTCACGAATAACAATCTCTTGTTAAGGTTCAGGACAACTTAGAACTACTAGTGATTCTTCAAGCAACATAAAGCTTTCGGAAAGGGTAGTAGAGTGCTTGAGAGAATACTTTTCTAGATTGTAAGTTTGCAAGTTAGATCGTTCTTTGGTCGTATTTCTCAGCATCTAAGTGTGTGATATTTATAGATGAATTGGAGAGTCGTTGGGATGTTATCCGTTAGACACAATTTAAATTCAGTCTATACTTATCTTGAAATGAGTACTCAGAAGTCCTTGTCTCATATCTCAGAGAGGACTCTGCTTTAGCGGCTTTTCTGCCGATGCAATTAATGCATATGTACTATTTCTTGTCCTGTAGTCTTCAACGGATACATTAGCCTTTCTGATGGCTTGCATGCTCCATACTCATGATGTCATATGTTCCAGAATCATGTTTCAAAAGTAACTAAATGCACTTAAGAAAGGATTAAGGACATAGTCTTTCCGAGTGAGACTAAACCTTGGTGTCTTCATAAATCTTGTGCAATCTCCGGTCTTGTAATCTTCAGAAAAGCTCCATTGCTAGGATTGATCTTCATGGTCTTCTTGGAAATAAAAATTACATTCAGAGACCTATAATCCCAAAACAAGATTTACTAGACTAATCATACTCAGTGATTTCCTCTTTTACAATGTTCAAGTGAACTAAGAGTACTTAATCACCTTTCTGGCAAAGATAAGAACATGCGATGAATGATCAAAATACTAACAGATATTCCTAACAAATTTCCCCCTTTTTGATCAGTCATCCATGACTATCTTTTAAAGTCCTATTACAAATTTGTAATCCTGGAAGAGAAAACAATCCACCACTTAATCATTTCAAATGATATTCAATTTTAGTTGAATTAAGTGCAGAAAGTAAACATCAACCAAATCACAAGAAATGACCTTTGATGATGAGTTGTCATCTATTAAAATGTATCTGAGAGTATGATCTTCAGATAGGTACAGTTTACAGAGTGAGATGCAACTTTTACAGATAGAGAAATTCAGAAACAATCAGCAAGATTACAAAAAGTAACAAAACATACTAAGTAAATTAGAACAACAGGAGAGTCCAAGCTCCAAGTAAACATTCTAAGATACTAGTCTTCAAGTCTTCAAAAAATAACTTAGTGAAACCTCAAGTTCTTCAAACCCTTTCGGATCGATTGACATAATCATCCACTTTTACGCATTCTTGGACATAGTCATAAGTATCCTTCCGAAAGTTCTTTCCGGATAAGATACAAATTTCATGGTAACTCTTGCCAAGATTGTAGTTTTCTTCGTAAAGTGTTTGACCCAAAGAGTAGTATTTTCCCCGGTGCATGGTCTGGTCTACTCGAGATAGGTTGAAATACTTGTAAATTTCTTCCAGATAGTGAATATCATCCAGATATTCATCCTTTGTCATGTAGAATGACTCATAGGGATGAACACCTAGCTTGTTCGCTCAGTAGCTACCATCCGCTTTTCTTGTCTTGTGCACATCTTCTGGCTTGGGGTAAGGACAAGGAAAAGAAAGGTCCATCTTTCTGGCATCATTTCTCTTTTCAACCTCAAAGTTTAGCCAGGCATGAAGGTGCTCATGTTTTAGCAACTTTGGTTTGCCTTCACTCCATTTTAGGATCTGGTTGAAGATGGGAGTTGGAAACTTATCATTGACAAGTAGATGTTGCGCCGAATCCAATACCCTTTCTTGTTCAGAATGCACCTATATGAAGACTCTTCATTCTTGTCTTCACATACTCAATGTGGGCATCATTGGCTTTTCTTGATGAGTTTCTTTGTTTGCTCGCTAAACCGATATCCCTATCCCTTTCTTTTACATTAGGTGGCCTTCGTCAGAGATCCTGACTCTTTTCCTTCCTTGAAGGCCTTTGTGGAAGTCCCTTGAATTGAATTGGTATTTCCGTAAGGGGTTACCGCTAATGGCCTTGCCCTTTGCCGGAGGAGGTTGTAAGGGCTTGCTTTCCTTCTTCTTTTGAAGATGTGGATGCTCATCATCATCATTCATCCTCATCATCATCATTGATGTTCGGTTGTGACTTGAAGCTTGAAGCTCTTGACCTCTTACCTCACCTTGTTCCTATCCCGAGATCCTAGGACTTGGTACCCTAGTGACCATACTTCTCAGCTTTCTGGCTGGTTGATTTGGAACAACTTCTTCAGCAGGGGTGTCTCCAGTGGTGTCCTTAATGACTAGTTGACTTGAGGAGGGGAGATTTGATTGTTTTCTTTTTCTTCCTCTACCTTTCTGAGGCATCTCTCCTTCCCCCTTAGTCATGAATGATCGACTCATGATAGCATAAGCTTCTGAGAGTGATTCAAAGTTCTTCTGGAGGTTGTTATGCACCCTGACCAATTCTTGGATTTCTTCTTTCATGTCCTTGTTTTGCTTAACCAACACTTGCTCTTTTCTGTTGAGCTCTTCAAGAGGCTTTAGAATAGCCTCAGCTTGTCGAGTAGCAAAGGTAGCATCTGCTAGTGCTTGATTGGCATTGTTGCGCCTTCTTCCCCGATCGAGCTAAGTCTTTCCGAGAGAGAGCTATTGGTTGCTCTATTTAGCAATGCAATGACAAATCTTTCATCTCTTCTCGATCGATGTAGGACTTGGTTGTCTTGAGCAACAAGTCTGTCTCTTAGTTCCAAGAAACAAATGTTTCGACTGTGCTCATCACTTCTTGAAGCACCGGAGCAGAGAAAATTTGAGGAGCCGTAAGGGCTAGCTTTTCCTTAGTGATTAGCCTCTCATCTTCTTCGTGGGTGATCAAGTTTTCTTTTCAAAGATCACCTTTTCTTGGATTGTTTCGATTGTTTGCGATCGCAATCTTCTTCGCTTTCCATCAAGTGTCTTTGCCTTCCGAGAAGATGTAGAAGGTCTTTCCGATGCAAGATCATGCTCTTCATCATCATTGTCATCCATGGCATCTATCTCAAGAAATGTGACAACAATGGCATCCTTCGATTTCTTTGCTCATCTAGGAGTGCCATTCCTTGGCATTAGCTTCTTTGAGCTTCTTGATTTTGGCCTCCTTTTCATCAACAAGAGCTTGACACTCAATGCTGATTCTCTTTTCTTCTTCCAACACCTTCGAGTTGTTCAATCCTCAACTCGGTAATTGTGATTTCTTCAATCAGGTCTTGTTCAAATTTGGGTATTTTGATGAGACTTTGGTGGTGATGATGATGGGGCTTCGAGCATTGGAAGGAGTAGCCTTTTCGCACTTCCTTTGCTAACTTTCCGAATCCCGCTTCGGTGTCAGATCATCATTCTGATCATCATCATCATCATCATCCTTTTTCTTGTCTTCTTGACTTGGATGCTCAGAAGGAGGTTCTTGGTAGTCATTCTCATCAGTTTCCTCCTTATCTTCAGAAACCAGGTTGATCACATTATGAAGTGTGATCATCCTCCCATTTACTTCTTCTTGCTCAGAAGGGTAGGTTGTGAGCTTGCTGGGCAATGCAGGATGGGTCACCATCTGCTCTTGGGTTTGAGCATCAGCAGCTTGAAAGTCTGCTATGAGTCTTTGTGCTACTTTATTTAAGAAGTTATCATCCATCAGAGTGGCAAAAGAATATGATTCTGTGGGAAACATAGCATGGATATGGTCTTCCAGATTGATTGCTATGGCCCTTTTCTCTGGGATGTCAATTACTCTTGCAATGTCAGAAAGATCGGCCTTTCTGAGTTTCTGCCATTGTCTGAAGCACTTTAGATGTTTCTTGAGAGTGTGCTTCTTAAAGGCTTGGAGTAAGTTGAGTGGCACTAGACTTTGAGCCTGAAAGAAAGGGATCAAGTTAGTTTTGTTCAAACTACTTGTGTTAGTATCTGTGTGCAAAAGTAAGCTTTCTGAGCATACCTGTGTAGAAACACTAGGCTCATTTGCTTGGACTTCTGCTTGTTTGGGCACAGAGGCCTCAGATACCTTGATGTGAGGAGAAGTCTGATCCTCAGCATCCTTTCTTTCTGATTGAACCTGAGAAATAGAATCAAATATGTTTAGAAACTTGCTATCAGAAAACATAAGTGGAAAAATGCTTTCTGAGACTTCACTTACTTCCAAGTGAGGAAGCTCAGTGGCATCTTTCTCAGAAACCTTGGGGGTTTCTGGAACCTTTTCTTCAGATACTGCTTGTTCAGCAGTTTTAGTTTCTCTTGGAGGAGATAAGATCACATTCTCTCCGTCCAAGTGTTCTTCTGATTGAGCCTGTAAGATAGAACAAACATATTGATTAAGTAGTGAATTTTACCAAAATTTTCTTAAGGAAAGTTTACTGATACTTACCTTCTCAACAGAAGGCTCAGTAACTACTTCCTCAGAGTGCTTTTCAGCCTCTGGAAACTCTTGGTGTTGGGGTGTTGGTTCCACCTCCACTACTTTCTCAGTTGTAGCCTAATAAGAGACATTTAAGAATATCAGAACATAAGATTAGAGCAAATTTAAGTTAGTTATTTCTTGTGCAGGGATAACTGTACTACCTGTGGAACAGGCTCTTCTTGATGTTCTGAGGTTGGAGTAACCTCTTCTTGATTCAAGGGAGTGGACAAGTTTTCTTCTCCCTGAAATTGTCTCCAAATTGGCCTGTAACAAATGAAGCTTATGAGTAACAAGTTAACATTTTAATGTTGACAAGTTAGATACAAACTTCTTCTGTTACCTGAATAGAGTCAGGCTGAGTTTGGGTCTCTTGGACTAGTGGAGTTTCCACAGCCTCTCTTTGCTCATTGTTGGTCTCCTCTACAATATCTTTCTGAGTCTCCATCTCAGTTTGATCCCTTTCTGAGAGTTGAGCTCTCTCAGAAGGTTGAGGAACCTATTCAAGAACAGGGTTTTCTTCAGCCACATTAAGTGCTGGCATTATGAATGTGGAAGCAATGTCAACATCTTCCATCACTCTATCTTCCTCATCCAGGCCTTCTTCTTCCTGGCGATGAGGGGCTCCTTTCTTTCTCGAGGGGTGAGCTTGATGCTCCTCCATGGGTCTCAATCCTGGACTTTTTGAATACTTGTGTAAGTACTACATCATCATCAGAGTCACTGTCCAGATTGGAAGCTGACCCATCTATGATATTTCTATCATCTCTGGAGATTTACGAGCACTGCCCTGTAATTCTTCCGGCTTTTCTGGTGTTGCCTTCTGGCGAACAACATCTTCGAGATCTTGTCTCCGAAGGTTGTGCTTTGTACACTTTGGGACTTAGAGGCTTTCTTGATTTGAGTCATCTTTCTCTTGGCAACTGGAGGTTGAGCAGGAGCTTGCTCAGAGACCTCTTCACCTTGCTGGGCAGCTTCAAGCTCTTCTGCCTCTTTTTTAGCTTTCTCAGCAGCAATTCTCTCCTTTTCTTCAAAGGCATGTCTGAAAAGAGAGTTGGTGACTGGGATTTCTTGTCTCTTCGAGAGTTATTCCTATTATTTCGAATGTAGCAAATTCGAGACCAAATGCATATTGGCCTTTGTCTCAGCAAGGCCATTGATGATTTTAGGCTCAAATTCCTCAATGTGCCCAAGAAATTTGTTGAAGGCATACTTCCCCCAATTAAAGTGGGTTTCCTGCCTTCATGCTTCTTATTCAGAAGATGCATCATCATCCATCTCTCCATGCTTATCTGGTCTCTCCACCTTTGTTGCCATCAAAGCAACGGACCAAAATGAGAGCCAAAGTACTCCAGGTGTTTACGGAGATGACCGTTCGATGGCTTTCAGAACAAAGTTTGCTGGGCAACCCTTTGCATTTTCAATCTGGATTGCCTCAAATAGCTCCTGAACACTTTGAATCATGGAGGCATCCCTGATGTTGATGTCGTCGATTGTTCCTCGATTTTTCAATCGGAATAAGTTGCATAAAGTCTTGCAGCCTAGGACAATTTCTTGTCCTTGAACTTCAGTTTGCATGTACTTCTCTTCTATATCATTCACAACTTTTGTGAAGATTTTGGAGTTGTTGTAGAACTCCAACACATCCAAAGGTGGATACCCACTGGTGCAAAGACACGTAAACTTGTAGATATGGGAACTTTTCAACATTTCCAATATCGCTTCTCTGCTTTTGAAGAAATGACTGCAGAAACATATTTCTTCACAAGAAAAGCTCCCCAATTCATCTTGTGACTTGGATTCCAGTGAGAAGGGGTAAACTCTCCTAGAAGGCGTTTATTCAACACCTTGAGTTTCCTCCTTGCTTTTCAGCAGGAGCAGAAGATGCGGCCTTAGGGTTCTTGGTGGTCATCTTCTTTGGTGCCATCTCTTATATAGAGTCTTTGAGTGAGTGTTTATAGAAGGGTTTTGCAAGAATAATTGAGATTAGTCTATCTTTTCAGAAGACTAAGCACAAGAAGTTGAGTTGCAGAAGAAGTTTTGCAGAAAATCTTGAGAGGTTTTGCTATTTTGATGCAAGTATGAAATTTCGGATTTGGTAAAAGTGTTTGTCTTTTGCCCAATTCCTATATATATAGCGTAAAAACATACATAGATACAACATACATATAGTGAATATGAATGCGTGTCTTTGCATCTGCATAGGCGTGGTATGTCCTTTGTAATTAATTAAATGCTTAGTGGGCCACGTCAATTTCTAAATGACATTACTTGCTTTGTTTTAATCTCAGCCGTTGAGATCAAACGTTTATACATCAAGGGCTTATATTGAATATCTTGTAATGATATCAATCAACAAATGGTAATGTGCCGACTTGATGGATTTTTAATATGCTACATTCATTGTGTCACTTAGTAAAGAGTAGGAACACTTAATCGTTTGAGCTTATCATTCTGAGTGTCAAGTCCTTATCTATATATTGTTTATCATGAAAATGGTAAAATACAAGACATTGGACATGTTTGACTTTCAGAACTTATACCTTTGGGCTTTGTGTGTCTTTTCTCTTTATGACTAAATAGTTTCTGAATTCAAGAATCGAAACTTCATTGTTTGAATGTATTTGACCCACTCTTAGTAAGTAAGTTCTAGTCTTATTTACTCATTGAGTGTGTACTAACCTTTGCCTTTCTGGATACCCGTTCCAGAAATATTTTGCCTTTCTGAGTGTTGCTACTCAGAAACCTTTGCAACACTTCTTAACAACTGGCTTTCGAGAGCATGTTCTCGGAGGCCCGCTTTTTCTACCTTGCTTACTCGGACTTTAGAGATTCGTGACATTTTTACCCTTAGGCAACTCCATCAATCCAAGATTATGTCTTACGGTCAAGAACCGCTTTCTTGTAGGGCTTGGTGAAGATATCTGCAAGTTGGTCTTCTGCCATTCTTGAGTATCTCTATATTGCTTTTTCAACATGGTCTCGATGAAGTGGTGTCTAACATCAATGTGCTTTGTTCGCATGGAACTTGGGATTCGTGTGATTGCAATAGCACTTGTGTTGTCCTGAGAAAATAGGAGTTTTCTTCATTGAGTCCATAGTCTCGAAGTGTTGTTGAATCCACGTAATTTGTGTTGCACAACAACCAAAGAATATATTCACCTCAGTGGTAGAAGTTGCAATTGAGTTTTGCTTCTTGCTAAACCATGAGATAAGTCTTGTTCTCAGAAACTGACAAGTTCCTGAGGTACTTTTCCTATCAAGCATTGATCCAGCATAGTCAGCATCTGAGTAACCAGCCAAACTCAATCCACCTTCTTTAGGATACCACAAACCTACATCTTGTACCTTTCACATACCTTAATACTTTCATAGCAATGTTGTAGTGTGATTGCATTGGATTTGTTTGAAATCTAGCACACACTCCAACCGCATATTGAATATCCGTGCCTTGCGATGAAGGTAAAGTAGTGAACCTATTAATTTCCTATACTTGTGTTCTTCAACACTCTTATCTGATTCAGTATAGGTCATTTTGGTTCCTATGCTCATAGGTATCTTAGCATTCTTTTCAGAGGGCTTAAGATTGAACTTTGTGAGCATGTCTTTTGCATACTTTGTCTGACTAATGAATATTCCATCATTGAGTTGCTTGACTTGCAATCCTAGGAAATAGTTCAATTCTCCCATCATGCTCATCTCAAACTAATTTTTCATGAGATTTGCAAAGTCATCACAAAGTTGCTTGTCCTTAGATCCAAATATAATGTCATCAACATATACTTGAACTAAGAGCAGTTTACCATCATGATTTAAGGTAAATAAAGTTTTATCAACTTCACCTTCCTTGAAACCACTTTCCAGAAGGTATTTGGCCAAAGTATCATACCATGCTCTTGGAGCCTGTTTCAGTCCATATAGAGCTTTCTGTAGTTTATAGACCATTCTACTTTCTCGAGGAAACTTCAAAACCGGTGGTTGTTCAACATAGACTTCTCGGAAGTTCACCATTCAAGAATGCACTTTTGACATCCATCCGATAAACTTTAAAGTCTTTATGAGTCAAATGCCGTAAAGAGTCTTATTGCATCCAATCGGCAACCGTGCATATGACTCATCAAAATCTAAACCTTCACCAGGTGAATCCTCGCAACCAACCTTGCTTTGTTTCGGTTATTTCACCGATTCATTCATCTTGTTTCAAAACCCACTTGGTTCCAATCACGATATTCCTTCTACAAATGGAACTAGTTTCCACTTTGTTTCTTTCAAATCGATCCAACTCTTCTTGCATTGCAGAGATCCGCTTGGTCTCTTAATGCTTCTTCAATAGTTTTAGGTTCAATGTTTGAGATGAAACATCCAAAGAGAGAATTAGCATTTTCGGCTATTGCTCTCCTAGTCCTAACACCTTGATTGATTGGTCCAATCACATCCTTTGCAGGATGATCCTTGATCCATCTCATCATGGGTTTGGGGCTAGTAGGGTCAACATCTATGTGATCTGAATGTGAATCACTATGATTATGACTTGATACTTTTTCAGTATCTATGACATTTTGTACCACAGAAGGGCGTTGAATGTCTGACACTTGCTCAGTGTGAGGGCTTTCTGGGACATGCTTGTCAGAGAGGTCATTTCCAGAATTAGCTCTCTGATGAACATCTTCAGTTTCCATTTCTGGAATTCTCATAGGAAATTCTTCATCATGTCTGAGAATCATCTGGTTGTTACTAGGCATTTTATGCTTTTCTTCGTCAGAGTCATCCTCTCTTTCCATAATGATGTTTTTCCTTTCTGAGGGTTCTTCTTCGGAATCCTTTAACATTAGTTCCTTGAACCTTTCTGGGAGTTCATCATCAAGGGGTGATTTCTTGCTTTCTTCATAGAATACAACATGAACTGATTCTTCAATCTTCTTTGTTCTTTTGTTGTAAACTCTGTAAGCTTTGCTATTCATAGAATAACCAAGAAACACTCCTTCATCTGCCTTTGGTTGAAATGTTCTTAGATACTCTTTTCCATTGTTAAGAACAAAACATCTACAACCAAACACTTTCAGATGTTTAATATTAGGGGGTCTACCAACCAAGAGCTCATAAGGGGTCTTGTCATGGTGTTTGTTTATCAAACATCTGTTCTGAGTGTAGCATGTCAGGTTTACGACTTCAACCCAATAAACTTCACTTATTTCAAGTTGTCACCAAAGATTGTCCTTGCCGCTTCTTTAAGGGTTCTATTTTTCCTCGCAACACCATTTTGTTGTGGTGTTCTTATAGAGGAAAGTTGATGTTGTATACCTTTGCTGGTACAAAACTCCTTTATGTACTGGTTGACAAATTCAGTACCATGGTCTGTTCTGATTGCAGATACCTTGTCATTTTTCATGACTTCAAGCTTATTTAGCAAGTTTGGTATCTCCACCCTAGCATCAGATTTATGCTTCAGAAAGACAACCCAAGTGAATCTTGAGAAGTCATCTACAACAACAAGACCATACTTCTTTCCTGCATAACTAGTTACAGATGATTCAAAAAGATCCATGTGTAATAGTTGCAGTGGTCTAACACTAGAGTGTCTGATTTTGGACTTGAAAGAGATCTTAGATTGTTTCCCCATCTGACAGGCAGAACAGATACCATCCTTTCTGAAAGATGTTTTGGGAAGGCCAACCACTAACTCTTTCTTGGCAAGATTGTTCAGAGTTTTGAAATTCAAGTGACTCATTCTTTTGTGCCATAACCAGTGCTCTTCTGTGTGACCTGATTGACTCACCATGAGACATTCTTCAGTTGTGGCAGATGCCCAATCGGCAACATAAAGACTGCCTTTCCGCCTAGCAACCAAGACTGTCTGCTTTAACTCATTGTCAATAAGTTTGCAATACTTTGCTTTAAATTTCACAGTAAATCCCTTGTCTGCAAACTGGCTCATGCTAAATAGATTGTATTTCAAACCCTTAACATGTAATACGCCAGTAATTTGTTAAGGATCCCAATTTGACGTTACCAAATCCCAGAGAGGGATTTAATTCTCCTCCAGCAAATCTGATGTCTGGTCCATTGTTGCAAGCTTTGTAGTTGACCAGATTTGCTTTGTCTCCTGTCATGTGCTTTCCGCATCCACTATCAAATAGCCATTGAGCCTTAAACCAAGAGGCGTTCTGCACAAAACATGAAACAGGAGTTAGGTTCTTGCCTCAGAGATAGAACCACTTAGACTAAACATTCTTCCAGTAGGAATTCACATTTTAGTGAATTTTTTGGGAGTTTGTTTTTGTCTAACTTTATCAGAAGGAGAAACAATAGAATCAGTAATTTTGATCTCAATCTTCCTTCTTGAGGTGTTTCTAGGTGTTCCTTTTGGTGCTTTCTGGACACTGGGTTTCTGGGATTGCTTTTCAGCAAACTTAGCATTTCTGGCCAGGTTCCTTCTAGCTTTGGAATTCAGTTTTTCAGTTGTTTGAGATTTCTTCCACTTCTGTTTATTGCTACGTGCAATATCAGCCTTGCGCCATTGTTCTTGTCCTTCCTTATATTGTTGTAAAAGGACTTTTCCAATAGCACGATAGCCAATGCCATTTCGAACACCTTTGGCTTTCTGAATGCGGTCTTCAGAAGCCTTACTAGTTTCTGCACCGTCTTTATTTTCATAAAATGGTATAGTAGAGAATTTGCCTATTCCAGCAATTCTTCCTTACCTAGTAATATGGCAATGTGGATGGCTACATGTCTGAGGGTTGTATTTCTTTTCAGAAGCTTCACCCACAAGTTTCTTGTGAACTTGTTGTTCTTTCAAAGGTTAGGTTGCTACTCCTTTTCCTTTGTCAACTACCTTAGCTTTCTGACCAATGCTATAGGTGGTTGAAGAACCATTCTGTTGACTTTTTACAAAGGTCAACCTTTCATCACTCTTCTTCAGAGGAGATGAATTACTCGATTGTTCATCAAGTCCAAGTCCACCTTTCTCAGAAGGATCTCTCAGATATGATTGAACCTCAGTGAGAGTGTCACTAGCCTTTGCATAAGATTGGAAGGATAGCTCTTTCTTTCGGAGTTCCTCATTCTCAGAAAGCAGCTTTATCATTTTCTTATTAAGTTCATCCAAGGCTAGTTTGTGAAAATTTTCATTTTCAGATATCTGATTTTTCAGAAGGGCTATTTCAGCGCTCTTGTTCTCAGATACCCTGGTTAGCTCAGAAACCTCTTTTTCAAGAGTTTCTTTGCTTTCCTCTAGAATTCTGATTTTGGATTGTGCTTCCAGAAATTCTTTCTCATAACGATCCAATTCACTCCTGATTAACTCCAGATCCTCAATTCCATCATCACTCTCATAGTACAGAAATTGTGAAATGTTTGTTACCTCATCAGCTATAAGACACATTTCAATCTTGGAGATGTCTGGACCAGCAATCTCAGCAACTCCACACATTTCATTCTTCTTAAGGCCGAAGTCGATTACATCGTGGGTGATTCCACACAATTCTGGTGATGGTAGGTTTGAGTTATCTGAATCTCCATCTTCAGAATCTGTCTCAATATCTAGAGCATCAAGTTGGATTTGAATCTTCTTCCTTTCTTCAGTCAGTAAGGCCCTTTGATTGCTTTGTAATTTCTTCTGTCCTTCTTGTCACATGTCTTGAGCTTGTTTAAAGCAGGGCAATCTCTCTTAAAGTGACCAGGCTTTTGACAATAGAAGCAGATATCATTTCCTATCTCTGCTGATTCAGTACTAACACCTTTTTGAATGGGGGTCTTCAGAGAGTTGTTTAGTTGAATGTTCTTGTACTGATGATAGTTTGGGCCAAGATGCTTTTTCAGCTTTTCTTTAGCTTTTCTTCTCTCAATCTCTTGACTCACAAATTTATTCATGTGTCTTACTGCAAGAGCATTTTCTTCAGATGCGTCTTTGGTATCTTTCTTTTCAGAAGTACCTTGAGAGACTAGAGCAGCACTTTGCAACTTCTCAGCTGTTTGTTCTCTCTGAGTTGTCTCATAATCTACAGTAGCAAGATGAGAGAAGAGCTCTACTGGAGTAATATTTGGCATTCCTTGGTTGAAATAAAAGAATTTAGTGTGTTCCCAGTTGTGATTGAGACTTCTGACAATAGTCTTAATTTTTTCTGGCTGGGAGTATATGTTGCTTTCACCAAGTGCAGCCATATCACTCATAAGAGTAGTAAACCTGAAATCAAGTTCTTCTAGAGTTTCAGTGGGACCTTGCTCGAAGTTTTGGAACTTCAATTTAAGAACTTCGAACTTGTTTTCTTTGGTTTTCTCAGTTAAACGCATTTCTTCAATCAATTGCGAGCAAATTTCGCCGTTTAGCACCCAGTTTACCTTTGTATGTGCTCAGGTGTCGATCTGATGATTATATTACGAGCTTGACCATCCAATCTGTGTCTCTTGGCATCTTCAGATGTCCAGCGCTCTCTTGGCTTGTCTTCATATATAATGCTTCCACGAGCAACACGACCACTATCACTAGCAGTCGCATCCTCACTTTCATCTTCCTTGTCCGAGGCTTTTCTTCCATCAGACACCTCGATGCTTGTTTGAGTTATGCGATTTTAATAAACCCTTCATTGATGACATAGATCATCTCATCACTAATGGCCTCCAGATGGAGCATCATGTTGTTCTTCCATTTCTAGTAGTTTTACGGCTTGAGCGGTGCATCACTCGGAGACATTCTGCGCACTTAACACACAAATTATATAGTCCTCGAAAGGGACAAAGTTTCTTCACCTATCTGGGATCTAGGTTCGATCTTGAAGGCTTGGGAACCTCCTGCTCTGATACCACTTGTTGGTCCAGATAACGGCAAAGTAAAAGACTAGGGAGGGGGGGTGAATAGTCTTTTAAAACTTTTGTCGATAAACACAGTTTCTCAGAAACTTGGGGGGTTTACTTAAATTCAGAGCGCGGAAGACTTTAAGATAGGTAAGTGCAGAAACAAAAAGTATGTGTGTACTTTGCTGAAAGATAAATGCAGAAAGGTAAATAACACAACAAGTATAGTGGTATCTGGAGGTGGCGTAATCCTCCAACTAATCCACTTCGGTCTTTCTGAGACCTAGAATTCACTAGAACAGATAATTGAGTTCACCTTACAATAATCCTATTCTAAGATTCCTAAACAAATGGTTCCCAACCAAATGTTCCCCCTGAGTTATTCTCCAGCTCCTAGAGCTAAGTACTTCCTCTACTCAGATAACCTTGGAGTTATTCCCTGATTTCCCAAATCAAGTACTTCCTCTACTCCACGCCTTGATGGTGTTGGTTATAAGGTTTGTCAGAGAGGCTTCTTGTATAACTTTTCAGTTATGTTTCCAGATAGCCTAATAGAACCAGACTACTTAATACACTTGTTCAGTGTATGGCAATCTGCTCTTTACTGACCCAAGTAATTGATGTCCGTTCTGGAGAATGAGCTTCAGAAAGGTTATCTGATAGTTCAACTCTTTCACGAATAACAATCTCTTGTTAAGGTTCAGGACAACTTAGAACTACTAGTGATTCTTCAAGCAACAGAAAGCTTTCAGAAAGGGTAGTAGAGTGCTTGAGAGAATACTTTTCTAGATTGTAAGTTTGCAAGTTAGATCGTATTTCTCAGCATCTAAGTGTGTGATATTTATAGATGAATTGGAGAGTCGTTGGGATGTTATCCGTTAGACACAATTCAAATTCAGTCTATACTTATCTTGAAATGAGTACTCAGAAGTCCTTGTCTCATATCTCAGAGAGGACTGTGCTTTAGCGGCTTTTCTGCCGATGCAATTAATGCATATGTACTATTTCTTGTCCTGTAGTCTTCAACGGATACATTAGCCTTTCTGATGGCTTGCATGCTCCATACTCATGATGTCATATGTTCCAGAATCATGTTTCAAAAATAACTAAATGCACTTAAGAAAGGATTAAGGACATAGTCTTTCCGAGTGAGACTAAACCTTGGTGTCTTCATAAATCTTGTGCAATCTCCGGTCTTGTAATCTTCAGAAAAGCTCCATTGCTAGGATTGATCTTCATGGTCTTATTGGAAATAAAAATTACATTCAGAGACCTATAATCCCAAAACAAGATTTACTAGACTAATCATACTCAGTGATTTCCTCTTTTACAATGTTCAAGTGAACTAAGAGTACTTAATCACCTTTCTGGCAAAGATAAGAACATGTGATGAATGATCAAAATACTAACAGATATTCCTAACAATAGGGAACGTAGTAGTGTTGTTGCTAAGATCATGTGATCAATGTTATTGCTTAGTGATAAAATTTTATGTCTTATGGTTGCTGAAAATGCGGAAGGTTTTCCAGCCAAATTAAGAACTAAATTTATTCGAGCTTTTGAGTGACAACATGTAGTAATTGATAGGGATTTTTCTTTGGAGATTAAATTTCTTAAATCGACAAATTTTAGCTTTGCCCATTTGTTTCAATTTTCAAAGAAATTCAGGTATTTGATGGAAAATTTTGTTCCATATATTTCACTATTAAACCTACCTATATACAATTAATTAATCATTTATCTCCATCTTCATGCCCGATATTGATTATCTGTTTGCATTAATAAAGAAAAATCAGTTTGTCGTATTTTTTTTTTTTGGTGTTTCTCCAATTATGGAGGATGGTTAAGCATAAAAGAAGTAGAAAAGTACTAAATAGTATACTTCTTTAAGTCATAGTTATCATGAAAATAATTAAGTTTGAGTGTATATCTTCAACAAAATTAAAACATTTCGATATAATAGATAGATGTTGATGAAGTGGATTATATACTCTAATTAAGAACAATACTAAGATAATCCAAGCTTACAAGAATGGAACTTAGAATGGTCATGGTGATGGATGTGAATAGTGGCATCCGTGAGTCCCGACTGAAACGACGATAAAATCTGAAAAAATAATGTACAATGGGTCGTGGACACGACCATGACTAGTGTTTTTAATAGATTATTATTGTTATTATTATTATTATTATTTTTAATTAAATAAATCATTTCATCCACTAAAATAAAATATTAATCTCATATAACTTTATCTACAAAAATCCAAAAAATATTTTCAACATATATTTGAATTCGCCGTGATAAGACGAATCTATAGACACCAATCTTGAATACTATTATCAATTAAATAAATTTTTTTATTCATTAAAATAAAATATAAATTTATTGAATAAGATAAAATGAAATAATGAAATTTTAAAAATTAAAAACGACTCATTTAAACACATTATAAATAATTAACGTTGCATCAAACGTTCAAAATGATACTCATTTTAAATAGTTTAGCATCAAACATTCTGGACAAACTAAAATATACAATTATAATATATATATATATATATATATATACATCCATACAACCATACCATTTGTGCACTTTCAGTTATTCTGGGCACTTTCGTATATTTTTCTAATATATTATAAAGTTGATGATTTACTTTGAAGCACACATGATCCGCATGTGCATAAATGAAAGTGTGTTTGCTGCAGGATGTCTTTAAGTGACGCCCCAATTCTCAAGCCAGAGAATTATGAGAAATGGAAGAACAACATGATGCTCCACCTAGAAGCCATCAGTGACGAAATGATCGAAGTAATAAAGAATGGCCCAATAGTCATTCAACAACTCAAGCAAGTCATAGAGGTTTCTAATGGTAGAGACAGAGAACAAAGTGATGGGTCTTCACAGACGGATGCATCAACCAAAGGAGACTGCTAGTCAAGTTATTTCTGAACAAAGCCAGAGAACTCGGACATCGGAAGATGCCAAGAGAAATAGATTGGATGGACAAAGTCGTAATATCATCATCGTTCTACTCAGGAGCACATACGGTGTAAAGCGTAGTGCAGCAACGAAAAGTGGCCTAGCAACTGATTGAAGAAATCTGTGATGGCACTGAAAAAACAAAGGAAAATAAGTTCTAAGTTTTGAAGCTAAAATTTCTAAACTTTAAACAAGGTCCCACAGAGACTCTTGAAGAACTAGATTTCCGATTTACAACACTTATGAGTGACATGGCTGCACTTGGTGAAAGTAATAGATATACCCAGTCAGAAAAGATTAAAACCATTGTGAGAAGTCTAAATCATAACTGGGAACACACAAAGTTTTTCTACTTTAACCAAGGAATGCCAGATATCACTCCTGTGGAACTTTTCTCTCACCTTGCCACTGTTGACTATGAGACAACTCAAAGGGAACAAACAACTGAGAAGTTGCAGAGTGTTGCTCTAGTTGCTCAAGGAACTTCTGAAAAGAAGAAAGGCAAGGATGTGACTGAGGATGCTCTTGCTGTAAAGCAAATGGGAAAATATGTCAGTCGAGAAATTGAGAGAAGAAAAGCCAAAGAGAAGCTGAAAAAGCATCTAGACTCAAACTATCACCAGTACAAAAATATGCAAAGCTCGCTGAACAAGCCAGCTCAAAAAGCATCAAGTACTGAGGAAGCAGAAATAGGAAATGATATATGTTTCTATTGTCAGAAACCTGGTCATTTCAAGAAGGATTGTCCTGCCTTCAACAAATTTAAGACATGTGACAAGAAAGATAGAAGAATCTTCAAAAGAAGTCAAAGAGCTATGCTCACTGAAGAAAGGAAAAAGATTCAACTCCAACTGGATGCTCTAGATATTGAGTCTGATTATGAGGATGAGGATTCGGATGATTCCACCTTGCCTTCCCGTAAATATGCGGTGTTTCTCATGAAGTAATTGACTTTCGTCAAAATAAGAAAGAAGTGTGTGGAATGGCTGAAGAAATCTTCCCAGATATCTCCAACATTGAACCTTGTCTAATGGCTGATGAGGTAACACATACTTCCTGTTATACTTATGAAAGTGATGATGAAGGAATCAAAGAACTGGAAAATCTCAGAAAAGAAATTGATCTTTACAAAAGAGAATTTCTAATGTTCCGAGCTAGAGCCGAAAATTTCGAAGAAGAAAAGAATTCTCTTGCAAAGGAAAATTCTAAATTAATCAAGATATCTGAGAAAAAGGATGCTGAAAATGCATTTCTCAAGGCTCAGATATCTGAGACCGAAAAGTCACATAAAGAAGCAATGGCCAATCTTCAAAAGAAATGTGAAGGTCTTCTTTCTGAGAATAAGGAACTCAAAAAGAAAGAACTATCCTTTCAATCTTATGCCAAAGCTAGTGACACCCTTACTGAAGTACAATCTTATTTAAGAGATCCTTGAAAGAGAGGACTTGAAATGGACACATACATGACGGTTCCACCACTCTGAATAAGAGTAATGAAGGACTAACATTAAATCGATTGCTCGGAAGGTGATTCCCAAACAATCTACATGTCGGTCGAAAGCTAAGATTGTTGACAAAGGAAAGGCAGTTGCGACCAAGCCTTTGTGGGAAAAACAAGTCCAAAAGAAAACTGTGGGAAATGTCTCTGAAAAGAAACATAACACTGAGAAGTGCAATCACCCACAGTGCTATGTCTCTCAAAAAGGAAAAATTGCAGGAGCTGGCAAATTTTCTTATGTCACGTTTTCTGGAAAGAAAATTGATCATCCAGAGACTAGCAAAGCTGCTGAGAAGAGATCTCAGACAGCATCAGGTGCTCGGAATGGTATTGGCTATAAACCCATTGGGAAACAACTTGCTCGCGAATACAAACAAGAGCAAGAACGATGGTTAAAGGCTAGAATTGCTCACAACAATTATCAGAAGTGGAAGATAAATCAAGCCACTGAAAATCTGAATGCCAGGGCTAGAAGAAATCTGGCTAGGAAAGCTAAGTTTGCTGAAAAGCAGACTCAGAAATCTGACAGGTATCTGAAAGCACCAAATGGAGCACATAGGAACACACCAAGGAAGAAAATAGTTCTTAACAACAATGATACTAATCATTTAACTAAAATTCCTCCTTATGTTCCTGTTAGACAAAAGAATGTTCCTAAGAAATTCATTCAAAAATGGATTCCTACTGGAAGATTCTTTAATCCAGATGGTTCCATTGTTGGTATGAGAACCTAATCTCCTGTTTCCTGTTTTGTGCAGAACACTCTAAAGACTAACTCAAAGTGGCATTTTGATAGTGGATGTGGGAAGCACATGACAGGAGACAAAGCAAATCTGATTAACTACAAAAAATGCAATGATGGACCAATTATCAGGTTTGCTGGATGAAAATCCAACCATAGGTTTTGGCAATTAGAAATTCGGCGCCCTCACAATCTCTGAAGTACTTCATGTAGAGGGATTGAAATATAATCTCCTAAGCATGAGTCAACTAGTAGACAAAGGGTACACTGTCAAGATCAAGTCAAAACTATGTAAAGTGATTGACAATGAGTCAAAGCAGACAGTCTTAGTTGCAAGGCGTAAAGGAAATCTTTATGTTGCTGATTGGGCATCTGCCACAACCGAAGAATGTCTCATGGTGAGTCAATCTGGCCACACTGAAGAAAATTGGCTATGGCATAAAAGAATGAGTCACTTGAATTTCAAAACTCTGAATAAACTAGCCAAGAAAGAGTTGGTGGTTGGTTTACCCAAAATGGCATATAGAAAAGAAGGTGTATGCTCAGCTTGCCAAATGGGAAAACAATCCAAAACATCTTTCAAGTCTAAAACTAGACATTCCAGTGAGAGGCCACTGCAAATGTTACATATGGATCTGTTTGAATCCTCAGTAACTAGTTATGCAGGAAAGAAGTATGGTCTGGTTGTTGTTGATGATTACTCAAGATTCACTTAGGTTGTCTTTCTCAAACAAAAATCTGATGCAAGGGTTGAGATACCTAACTTCTTTGAATAAGCTCAAGTCATGAAAATGACAAGGTATCACATGTCGAATGCAGACCATGGTACTGAGTTTGTGAACCAGTACATCAAAGAGTTTTGTACTTGCAAAGGTATACAACATCAACTATCTTCTGTAAGGACACCACAACAAAATGGTGTTGCTGAAAGAAAGAATAGGACCCTGAAAGAAGCAGCAAGAACAATGCTTGCTGACACTGAAATAAGTGAAATCTATTGGGTTGAAGCTGTAAACACAGCATGCTACACTCAAAATAGATGTCTGATTAACAAACACCATGACAAAACTCCGCACGAGCTTTTCATTGGTAGACCCCCTAGTATCAAACATCTAAGGGTGTTTGGTTGCAGATGTTTCGTTCTTAATAATGGAAAAGAATACTTGAGAACATTTCAACCAAAGGCAGATGAAGAAGTATTTCTTGGTTATTCTCTGAATAGCAAGGCCTACAGAATCTACAACAAAAGAACGCAAAAGATCGAAGAATCTATTCACGTAGTATTCTATGAAGGAAACAAGAAAGTACTCTTAAATGATGATCTCTCAGGTAGGTTCAAAGAACTAATGATTAAAGATTCTGAAAAAGGATCCTCAGAAGGAAACAATTCTATCATTCAAATAGAGGATGAGTCTGACGATGAAAAGCAACCTATGCTTAGTAACAACCAGATGACTCTAAAACATGATGAAGAATTTCCTATGAGAATTCCAGAAATGGAACAGGCTACTGAGAACCTTCATCATGAAAAGGTATCTGAAAATGAGATTGCTGAAATGCAAGATCCAAATATCTCTAACACTGAAAAAGTGTCAGATATCCATGACATTTCCCATGTGTCAGATATCCCAGATACTGCACAAGTATCTCATCAAGATCATATTGATTCACATTCAAATCAAATTGATATTGATCCTACTAGTTCAAAATCCATTATGAAATGGATAAGAAATCATCCTTCAAAAGATGTGATTGGTCCCATAGACCAAGGAGTTAGAACTAGAAGAGCAATTGCTGAAAATGCAAGTTGTCTCTATGGATGTTTCATCTAAAAAATTGAACTAAAGACTATAGAAGAAGCATTAAAAGATCAAGATTGGATCTCTGCAAAGCAAGAAGAGTTGGATCAATTTGAGAGAAACAAAGTCTGGAAACTGGTTCCATTTGTTGACGGAATATCTGTAATCGGAACCAAGTGGGTTTTCAAAAACAAAATGAATGAGTCTGGTGAAATAACCAGAAACAAAGCTAGGTTGGTTGCCAAGGGATTCACCCAGACTGAAGGACTAGATTTTGATGAATCTTATGCACCAGTTGCAAGATTGGATGCAATAAGTCTCATTCTAGCCTTTGCAGCTCATAATGACTTTACAGTTTATCAGATGGATGTCAAGAGTGCATTTCTAAATGGTGAACTGGCTGAGGAAGTCTATGTTGAGCAACCACCAGGTTTTGAAGTTCCCTCAGAAAGTAGGATGGTCTATAAGCTTCAGAAAGCTCTGTATGGACTGAAACAAGCTCCAAGAGCATGGTATGATACATTGGCCAGATACCTACTAGTAAGTGGTTTCAAGAAAGGAGATGTTGACAAAACACTCTTCACATTGAACCATGATGGGAAACTACTTTTAGTTCAAGTATATGTTGACGACATCATATTTGGATCTAAAGACAAGCAACTTTGTGAAGACTTTGCTGAACTCATGAAATGTAAATTTGAGATGAGCATGATGGGAGAATTGAATTACTTCCTAGGGCTGCAAGTCAAGCAACTCAATGATGGAATATTCATTAGTCAAACAAAGTATGCAAAGGACATGCTCAATAAATTTAATCTAAAGCCTTCTAAAAAGAATGCTAAGATACCAATGAGCATCGGAACCAAAATGACCTACACTGAATCTGACAAGAGTGTTGAAGAACACAAGTATAGGAAATTGATTGGATCACTACTTTACCTCACTGCAAGTAAACCTGATATTCAATATGCAGTTGGAGTGTGTGCTAGATTTCAGACAAATCCAATGCAGTCACACTACAACATTGCTATGAAAATATTAAGGTATGTAAAAGGTACTGTAGAAGTTGGATTGTGGTATCCAAAAGAGAGTGGATTGAGTTTGGTTGGCTATTCAGGTGCCGACTATGCTGGATCATTGCTTGATAGAAAAAGCACCTCAGAATTTGTCAATTTCTTGGTGCTAGATTAATATCATGGTTCAGCAAGAAATAAAATTCAATTGCCACATCTACCACAGAGGCTGAATATATTGCTGCTGGGTGTTGTGCTTCACAGATATTGTGGATACAACAACAACTCAAAGACTATGGACTCAATGAAGAGAAAACTCCCATTTTCTGTGACAACACAAGTGCCATTGCCATAACTCAGAATCCTAAGTTTCATGCAAGAACAAAGCACATTGATGTTAGACACCACTTCATCAGAGACCATGTTGAAAAAGGCAATATAGAGATACTCAATATTGGCACTGAAGACCAACTTGCAGATATCTTCACTAAGCCACTACAAGAAAGTAGATTCTTAGCCTTAAGACATAGTCTTAGACTAATGGAGCTACCAAAGAACTGAAAAAGTTCAGAAAAGAGATATCAAAGAAGAGAGAAGAGAAATCTGGAACGGGTATCCAGAGAAGAGGAATCTGGAACGGGTATCCAGAAACCAAAGGCTATAGGGTAAAATGGCTATTTGAAGATCTCTGAGATGGGTACTCAGATATCTAGATCACTCAGTGAGGGGGAACACAAAAGAGAATAGTACAGCTGACCGCATTCAACTACTCTCTTGAAATTTGTATCATTACTATCTTTCTGTAAAACTTGGACAAATACTAAGTGTGAGATAGACTCAGATGCAAACAGTGTTCTTAGGCACACAGAGAAATGTGATTCAGATAGCTAATAGCCAAAATTCATTAAACGGGCACAATTACATTTGTTGATTGTGATCATTCTTTGAAAAGCAATGGTGACCCTTGATGAATTGGGAGATTGATCTTCTGACAAAGATTAACTCGATAAATAGTGGGTATTAAAATTCGACAGGCCCACTATGCATTTAATGCGAATAAGCTTTTACTCACTTTGCACGCAATTCACAGATACTTACACACAAAATCAATTTGTATGTATATGTCTGTGGAGATTACATTGCTATATATATGGGATTTTGGCAAAAGAAATTACTTTCGCCTAGTCCAACATACAGACTTGCACAAGAATAGCAAAATTATCTTCTTCTATTTCTCTGCAAATTTCTTCAACCTCTGCAAATCTCTGTTAGTTTTTCTGCAAAGAATCACTAATCTCTAACCCAAACTTCTTTCAAACTTCGAAAAACTTACACTATATAAAGAGATGGCTCCTAAGAGTTCATCTACATAGAAACCCCAATCTTCTATCACTGGTACTGCTGAAAAGCAAGCACCAGAGTTGGTGATAGTAAACAATCGATTGGTAGGAAACTTTAATCCCGATCATTGGACTTCAAATCACAGGATGATTTGGGGTGGTGCCATGACTGAGGAATACCTAACGGCTGCTGTTGAAAACCAAGCCAATAGGAAACTGATCCTTGACATGCTTGAAAAGGCACAAATCAAGGGTTTTCTATCTGCTCTTCCCAGTGGAATCTCTTCACTAGATGTTTTAGAATTCTACAATAATTCCAGGATTATATCCTGTGTTTCTGAAGGCACCGCAATAGTGTCTATAAAGACTTCAGTCTAAGGAAAGGAAATCCTTCTGGACTTAACTACTTTCTGCAAGTTGTTTGAACTTCAAAATCTTGGAAAGGATTTTGAAATAGACACCAAGGATGATGATCTCCTTGAAGGTGTAAAACAGCTGTACAGTGGCGTGTGTTATCTTGAAAAATCAGATACACCCACTGATTTCAAGCTTGCTGACATCAGAACCAGACATCTGTTGGTTCACTGGGATGTGTTGGCATGCATTCTTCACAGATGCTTTGATGGTCTACAAGGAGGTGCTGACCAGATAAGCCAAGAACGCTGGATGATGATGTTCTTGCTACAACAACAAGACAAAAGGCTGGAAAACCCTTTTAATTGGGGGAAGTACGCCTTCATGAAATTTGTGAAGAAGATTCAAGGCTTTGAGCCTACAATCGCTAAGGGACTTGCTGAGCCAAAAGCAACAGTAAGATATGGACTGAAAATATGCTACTTACTGGAATGCCTTGGCATTGAGCTCAGAGAGACGGCAGATATTGCCAACAGTAACCTACTCTACAAATATGAGTATACAAACATGATGAAAAAGGTTACTGGATCTCAGAAAGGTTCCAAGAAGCGAAAGACTGAAGAGGTATCTGAGGGAAAAGTTGCGACCAAGAAGCCCAGAACTTCACGAAAGAAGTCTACTGGCAAATCAGAAGGCACACCCATTGAGGTTGTCGATTCGGATACTGCCAGTGGCCGATGAACTCATAAATGCAGATGAACTCATCAATGCTGCAAAAGAGGTATCGACTACTGAACAAGTAGACTCAGCAAGAGAAAGTGCTTTCAGAAATGTGAAGACTATTACAGAAAGCCTTGCTGATGACTCATAAATACTGCCAAAAGTGGTGAAAGATACCAAGCCCTATATGCAGAAACCGCAGGAATCATGGACCAATCAGTTCCTAATGCTGATGAAAGCACTGATGATGAAGATGATGAACTAGTCATCTCTCAAGTCCTAGAAAAATCGAAAAGGGCTAAGGTTACTGAAATAGTAACTGGTGTAGAGGTATCTGAAGAAGAACCTACACCACAGGTTGCTGAACAAGCACCTATAGCAAAGGTTGTTGGTGCCATCACACCATCGAGACGATCACATATGCACAACTTCAAGAAGCCCTGATGAGTGGTGACCTAGTATTGGCTGACGCTGATGTCAACGCCACACTTAAAGATCTGGAAGAGCTCTCAAATGCTCAAACGTCTGCTTCCAGACAACCACAACGACCACAATCACCACAAGTGGTTGATGAAATGGTAAATGAACTTCATTTCGACATGCCAACAATGCAGTATGCTGAAGAAAATCCTGCAAATGAGCAGGTTCCCCAACTCCAAGAGGAGACACCTACTCAGAATGATCAACCAGGGGAGGCAACTGAGTTAGCCACTCAGGAAAAGGTTGAAGTACCTCAAACTTCCAACAAAGAAGCAATACTGGAACAACGAGACCAACTCATGGAAGGGTCACAAGTTTCAGAGACTACTCAGCCTGACATTGCTCAGGTAGCTGAATGGTTTGTACTTGTGAATCTCTTTGTGTTTTCTGTCTTGTTAACTAATAAATATTCTTTGTTACAGGCTGAATTAGAAACAAAAGAGCAAGAGGAAGCTGCAAAGCTTGCCTCAGAATCTGAGAAGGAGGCCTCCATAGCCTCACCACTTAAGGAGCACATCTCACGGTAGAAAAGTTCCTTAAGATATAACATCTCAGATATGTGCTTTATACACTTGACTAATACTATTAAGTGTTTGTTTCTAATAGGTTCCAACTGAGAAGAAAAATGAAGTGACTGAACAGTCTCTCTCTTCAGAAAAGAATCCAGAGACTTTCAAGGTCTCTGAGGAACAAGTATCTGAACCTTCTGCAGAGAAGGTATATCATTCAGATACCTATAATCTTCAAAAGACAAATCTCTGATCATTTTTCTCAAACTAACACTGTCTACTTAAACAGGTTCAAAAAGAAGTAGAAGTTGCTGGGGAGTTGCCCGCTCAATCCCCACAACCAATGGAAATTGATGAGGCGTCAAAACCTTCATCGCAAGAAAAATTTCCAGAGACTACACAAGTCTCTGAGCAACAAGTATCTGAGCCTCCAATAGTGGAGGTAATTGACCTCTCAGATATCTGAGTTTGAAAATAGAATTTTTCTTGATAAAATTTCCTAAGTGTTATGTTTCTAATCTCAGGTTCAAGGAGAAAGAAAGATCACTGAGGATCAGACTTCCTAGTCTCCTCCTCATATCCAGATATCTGAGGTACCTGGAACCTCAATAGTCCAACCCTCTGAGCCTGTTGCTGTTGCACAGGTAACACAGATACTTGACTACTCTAAAACTCAGATATCTAAACAAGTTTTGAAACTAACTCAAAACTCTTTCTTCCAGGCTCAAAGTAGTGCCAAGAAGGAGTCAAATGATGACTATGAGAACCTTCTTCCCTTCTTCAAGACTCATACCTTGCCAAAGCATATTCAATGCTTCAAGAAATGGCAGAGGTTAAGGTGCTCTGATCTCTCTGAAATACTGAGAATCACAGATCAACCAACAAGACGACCACGAGCTCTTGACCTGGAAAACTACATCCATGCAATGTTCCCTACTGAACAATTTCAGGTTGCGACCCTAATGCATAAGGATTTTTCCAAGAAAGTGGCACACAAATTGGTGCAAGCCTTCAAACAGGCAGATGGTCAGACAAGATCACAGATGGCATTCAAGCCAGTCCTGCCCCAGACACTACAATTTATTCCTTCTGAACAAGAAGAGGTTAATGGGCAGAAGATCACTATTCCTGAAGTGATTAATCTTGTATCTGAAGACGATGAGGAGGAAGAAATAGATGAGAATAACTTTGATCAACCTCCATCTGACCATCACAAAAAGAATGATGATGATATGATGGATGATGATGCCCCTGCACCAGGGACAGGAGGAATTGCACAAGGAAACAATGCCTCAGCTGCTGAAAAGCACACTGAGAGGACATCACAGCAATCCCCTCCTCCTCTCCTCAGAAATCCACTCATCCTTCACAGCAATCCCAACAACAAAAAGACACTACTGAACAAGTAGTTGAGCACTCCGAGGAAACAACTCGGAAGATATTAAATACTCAAACCAGAACTGCTCAACTCAAACAACTGTTGGAAGAAGAGCAACAGCTCCATCTTCAACTTGAAGAAGAGCTAGTTAAATCCAGAGATAAGCTCAATCAACTACAAGAACAATGCTTACAAGAGACAGTAGCTTACTCTGAGGTTAAAGAGCTCCAGGATGCTGTAAATGCTATTGCTAAGGAGCTAGATACTGAAGAAGTATCTAAAAAAAAGCATGATGCTAAGGCGCATCACCATCAAAAGAAAAACCATCTTCCTCTCGGAAAGGAAAGAAGCCCATCTACGAGATGGTTCTTTTGGAAAATCTTGAAAATGTCAAGAGGATGAAGATCAATTGGGCTGATGAGATGATGAAGAAGACAAGACTTTGGCGACACACAATGAACACTTGACGGTTTCTCATCTTAAAGGAAGCTAATTGCTCGAAGTTTTCAACAAAGCGCGAATGTCAACTCCATGAATATATGAATAGATATAAAGTTTTGGCACATCTTAAAAGGGAGATGTCTTCACAAAACAAAGATGTAATTGCCTCCATCCCTCGGATATGAGAAATTCTTGAGCTCATCACTCGAGAACAACCAAGATGATCATTGCTCGGAAGGATGCAGGAATGGTAAGGGCGATGATGTATCACTAGTGAAAAAGCTTTTCATGAGGCAAGTTACACTTACGGAAGCGGATGCCATACTAGGCCCATTGGCGAGCTCACCGATAAGGAAAATGGACTTATCAAACAAAATCAGAGCTCAAGGTGAACTTGAAGTTAAATCCTTTAAAACTACTTGTAAAAGAATTTTGAGTCCCTCTCAGATTCTTTTGTGGTACTTAGTCAGTCAACAATAACTAAGGGGGAAGAATTTGGATCTCAAGATCAGGGGGGAGGAAAGAAAAAATCTAGAGTTGGTGCCGCTCAGAAATCAAGCTGCTTTGCAAATAGTAGCTACTTCCCAGCAGCCAACTGAAGAAACTACAATGGTAACAAGGGCCATGGCAAAAAGACCTCCAAGGAGTACCAAGGCTCCAAGGAGAAGACAAGTAAGAAGGATTGATGAATCTTCTGAAGAAGAAGAAGGCCAAATCAAATCCCTGGGCAATGAAGAAGGCTGCAAAAGTCTCACAAGAATTAATCTTGATGATGATGAAGAGACTGATGAAGATGAAGCTCCTCTTCACAGAAAAAGGAAAATTGATAGCCTAACTGAGCCCATAGCTGCAAAACCTTTAGCAGCTAAAACACCCTCTGGAAATACCAAGTCAATCCAGGGTGGTTCTTCAAGCAATCCCCCAAAGGAGAATTCTAGACAAAGAAGGAGCAGTGAGCTGAACAAAGAAAACTTCAACTACCACTCAGGCCTGAAGAAGCCAAGATTGAGTATGTGAAGACCAACAATGATTCCTCTGTCTACAGGTGCATTAATCAGAAGAATGGCTACTGGATTCTGGAACTCAAGCACCTACTGGTAAATTCAAGGTTTCCAGAACCAATCCATACACAACTCATGGCATGGAGAAAAGATAAGCCAATCTTGATTAACACCAACCACATCAAAGCATGGTTGGATTTTGAAGTAATCAAGAGAACAGAAGCCATGAAGAAGGACCTCTCTGATGAATGTCCTTAATGTCCTTATGGAAAGCCAGATGATGTGCACAGAATTCCCAACATCACTGGAACAGGCACAAGAGCAAGACTTGCGGTGGAACCCTATGAGTCCTTCTACTTAACTGAAGATCAATACAAGGGTGACATCAGATATCTGAAGATTATTTATGAATACTTCAAGCTATCAGATATCAGAATCGAGCATGCCTGGAAGTGGGGAAAGTATCTGTGGGTCAAGCATTTTGTCAAAAGAAATCCCACCAAAACCTACAAGGAAGTCTGTGGATTTGCCAGAGACACAGAGATGATTGTCAGAACTCTTCTCTATGACTACTCTGATGATATCAAAAGGTTTGGTGATAGAAAATTTGCAGACTGGTCCATGGAACTGTTTTGAAGACTTGAAGATTTTTGAAGACTTGAAGACTTGTCATTTAGAATGTTCACTTGGAGCTTGGTAACTCCTGTTGTTCTATTTGACTAAGTAGTTTCTATGATTTTGCTGATTGATCTTTTCTTTTAAATCTTGAAAAAGTTATCTGTAAGCTTTCTCTGTATCATATCTGATGAACTTACTCTCAGATATCATTTTATATAAAAGATAACTTATCAGCAAAGATCACACCTTGTGATTTGGTAGATGTTTACTTTCTGCACTTAATTTTATGAATTAAAAGATCATAAGAAATGATTAAGTGGTGGATTGTTTCCTCATCTAGATTTGTAATAGGCCAGATAGTCATCGTTGACTGATCAAAATGGGGGAAATTTTTTAGGAATATCTGTTTAGATTTTGATCAGCAACCTAATGACTTATCTTAGCTCAGAAAGGTGATTAGTACTCTTAGTTCACTTGAACACTGTAAAAGAGGAAACTCACTGAGTATGATAGTCTAGCAAATCTTGTATAGGATGTTAGGTCTCAAAATGTAATTTTTATTTTCTGAAGAAGGCATCCAGCAGGAAAAGATCAACAGATTTGAAGATTTGAAGACTGCACAAGATTCTTTGAACAAGGGTTTTCGAAACCTATGTCAGATATCTTGAAGAAACAAGTGTTTGAAACATACATGTGGCAAAAGATATATGAGAATAAAAGGTTTACGAGACAAGAAAGTGCCTGAGATATCTACACTCAGATACCTTGGACATAAAATATGCTTCTGAAAAAGAAACATATTATAACAAGTTGTTCAAACAAGTGGTATCTGGAGCTATGATGATCTCTGGAAAAGAACGTGCAAAGCCTCAGAAAGCTTGCATAGTTCCGTTGGCACTACAGGACAAAATATAGTACAGTGCATTAAATGCGCAGACAGAAATGTCTGAACAAAAGCGGTAGCTTCTGAAGAAGAAGACAAGCCTGCTACAGTACTATATTCAGATATCAATAGTTTGAATTTGATTAAGCCTAACGGATACTATTCAAACGGCACTCAAAATTCATCTATAAATATCAACACTTAGACTGCTTGAGAATACACCTTAGAACACACTGAACTCCAAGAACACTGAATACTCACACAAGCGCTCTCAAGCAAACTACTTACCTTCAAGCTTTCTGTTGCGACCAAAGCTCTTGATTCTAAGTAGCACAAAAGTTCTAAGTGTCCTGATCCTTAACGAGCATTGTTATTTGTGAAAGAGTTGAACTAAGATTTCTTATCTAAGTTTCATTCTCTTGAACACTTACCATAGACTTGGGTCAGTAGAGAACAAGATACCATACATTGCAAAGTGTATTAAGTATACTTGATTCACAGAGCTATCTGAATAACTGAACAAGTTATTAAAGAAGCTCACCTGACAATTTACCTTAACCAACACCTTAAACGGCGTAGAGTACATGAAGTACTTAGTTTGGGAAACTAAGGAACAACTCAAAAGGTTTCTGAGTACATGAAGTACTTGGTTGTGAAAGCCGGGGAATAACTCAGGGGGAACACTTGGTTGGGAACCTACTGCATTTAGGAATCAAGAAAAGATATCTGTAAGGTTACCTCATTTATCTTAGTGGATTCTAGGTCTGAGAAAGACCGAAGTGGATTAGTTCAAGGATTACGCCACCTTCAGATACCACTATAAAAAGACTTGTGTTATTTACTTTCTGCAGTTTATTACTTGTTTTACTTATATTGCAAAGTACTTACACTTATCTTGCTGAACACGTGCACTTATCTCAGAAGTCTTCCGCTCTCTGAAATTAAGTATCAGATATCTTCACAGATATCTGAGAAACCGTGCTTATCGGCAAAAGTTTTAAAAGACTATTCACCCCCCCCCCCCTCTAGTCTTTTACTTTGCCGTTATCTGGACCAACAGAGGCTAATGTTTTAGCGCTTAGATTATCAGTTGGGTGTTCTTATATAATATAATATATAAAGTTGATGAGCTAAACCCACCAGATTCATTCAAATTCCATCCATCCTACGTGAAATTTTGATTGTACGGTTAAGCAGAGTCTGAATAGGGACGTAGTAGTGTTGTTGCTAAGATCATGTGATCAATGTTATTGCTTAGTGATAAAATTTTATGTCTTATGGTTGCTGAAAATGCGGATGGTTTTCCAGCCAAATTAAGAACTAAATTTATTCGAGCTTTTGAGTGAGAACATGTAGTAATTGATAGGGATTTTTCTTTGGAGATTAAATTTCTTAAATCGACAAATTTTAGCTTTGCCCATTTGTTTCAATTTTCAAAGAAATTCAGGTATTTGATGGAAAATTTTGTTCCATATATTTCACTATTAAACCTACCCATATACAATTCATTAATCATTTATCTCCATCTTCATGCCCGATATTGATTATCTGTTTGCATTAATAAAGAAAAATCAGTTTGTCGTATTTTTTTTTTTTTTTGGTGTTTCTCCAATTATGGAGGATGGTTAAGCATAAAAGAAGTAGAAAAGTACTAAATAGTATACTTCTTTAAGTCATAGTTATCATGAAAATAATTAAGTTTGAGTGTATATCTTCAACAAAATTAAAACATTTCGATATAATAGATAGATGTTGATGAAGTGGATTATATACTCTAATTAAGAACAATACTAAGATAATCCAAGCTTACAAGAATGGAACTTAGAATGGTCATGGTGATGGACGTGAATAGTGGCATCCGTGAGTCACGACTGAAACGACGATAAAATCTGAAAAAATAATGTACAATGGGTCGTGGACACGACCATGACTAGTGTTTTTAATAGATTATTATTGTTATTATTATTATTATTTTTAATTAAATAAATTATTTCATCCACTAAAATAAAATATTAATCTCATATAACTTTATCTACAAAAATCCAAAAAATATTTTCAACATATATTTGAATTTGCCGTGATAAGACGAATCTATTGACACCAATCTTGAATACTATTATCAATTAAATAAATTTTTTTATTCATTAAAATAAAATATAAATTTATTGAATAAGATAAAATGAAATAATGAAATTTTAAAAATTAAAAACGACTCATTTAAACACATTATAAATAATTAACGTTGCATCAAACGTTCAAAATGATACTCATTTTAAATAGTTTAGCATCAAACATTCTGGACAAACTAAAATATACAATTATTTTGATTAGCCTCATATATATATATATATATATATATATATATATATGATCTTGCCAAGTCTTCTTACTGTAGCAATTAAATAGTTTAACATACATTCTAAGTTACTGTAGAAAAATCAAAACTTACTGTAGCAATGAAGAAAATAACCAGAACTATACCTGAGATAACTCTGAACTTTAACTCTGACTTGAAAATTTAAAATTTAATCGGATTACAACTCTGACTTTAACTTTGAAATCTGATCTGATTACAAGAATCTGAAAACTGCTAAGCTAATGTTTTTGGATGAAATTTTTACATAAAGATAAAAGAATCTGGAAGAGTACAAAACAAAGAAGAAGCTCTTTGAATACATTTTCTTTTCTTCTCTGGTTTTTTCGTTGTGTTCTTCTTCCTTCTGATTGAAACCTATTTGAAGGAATGCCAGTTTCCTGTGCGGACTTGAAATTCTTCAATTCACATCCGGAAGGCTGATTGCAATTTGTCCATGAATTTGAACAGTTTGTCGGGAAATTAATTTTTCACTTTGTCCTTTTCACTTTGTCCCTTTGTCCTTTGATTGAATAATTTGTCGGGGAATCTTTCAGTCACTTTCTTTTATTTTTACCTCTCTGTATGGGAGTAAAAATCCCATAACAATCATCTTCATTATCTTGTTCGAAATTGACTGAGGAACTTGATCCTTCATCTTCACTTGCAGTTTGTAGAATTGCTTTCATCTCATCCAATGAGCTTGCTTGTGCTAATCTTGTTTGGATGGTATTTTTCATCATCAGGAATTCTTCATTTTGTTGGACCTTTTCTGGGGAGACAATTTGTTTGCTAAACTTTGGATGGAGTTTGAACTATTCCGATATGCTGTCCTTCTCCAGTGGACTGGTGTCCATTTTGTTCCACCATTTAACTTCTGCTTCTTTTGTTAACCAGTATAAACTGGTATTTTCATCATACCAAACATTTTGTAGGATTCTCAAAATCCAGGTTAAATTGAATTCTTTGTAAAACTTAATCATCAGGGGGTATTTGTGAGAACAACTTTGTTTTTTGTACCTATCTGAAAAGTACTCAAATGATTTTTGAACTTTGTCAGGAACATTTACGTAATGGTCCAAAATCATGCCACCATGCAAGAAACCAGTTAGGAAGTTCTTCTGGTGGTGGTAGAGTTTTTCCCATTAAGAAGAAATATATATGACATGGAGTTGACTGCATTTTGCTTGTAGAGGAATTTTGTCCAAGCTTGTATGTAATCAAAATAATTACATATGAGATGGGGTTTTATCTCCCTCATAGTATAAGGGTTTCCCCAATCAGCTAGACTAATAACTTTGTTGATGAAAATTTTTCTGTAACCAATGGCTGATGAGGTGTTTGGATGGTTTTTTGGAACTTTGTTTTGAATATGAAGAGAATTTGTTTGGACCAAGATGTCCTCATAATATTGTTGTGGTTTCTGGTGATTTTCATAAATCCTACAAAATTTGTCGTCTAAGATATACTGTGAAATGATAGCACCTTGTTCTGCAAATTGTGAGGCATTATCATTGTCTATTTGTTTTGAAAAATTTTCTGGAATCCAGTCATCTTCAATGACACATTCTTTGTGAAAGTGTCCTGTGCTTAAATAGGGACAATCTGGCTGGTCATCTTTATTTGGAATTTGGGACTTGGTTTGTGTCAAAGTTTGTTTGTAGGTGGGTAATGTGGCTAATTTTGAGTGCAGAGGTGGAAATTGTTCAGGCTTGGGATATGGTGTTAATGCTACTTTACTAAGAGGTTGAAATTTGTTGGCAATCTGCAGAGATGTCTGTTGCCTTGTTTGTGGGATAGTTTGTAATGGTGTCAGGGACAAGGAATTTTCAGGCTTATTTTGTGCATATTGTGCCAAATTTACCATGGGTTTTTCGAACTTGATCCTGTTGACGCCTTAATGGTACTAATCTTCTTTCTTCCATCCTCAAGAAATTCTCTTGTCAAATAACTGAATACAATTGTCGTTCCTTTTATGAATTCTATATCAAAATCAAAAATAGACAAAATTGCTTGCCATCTAGCAAATATTTGTTTTGATGCTAGGTTTTGAACATCTTTTGTCAAAACTTCTTTTGACTTACAATCAATTTTAAGCAAAACTTTTGATTTAACAAGTCATCCGAAATTTAGTAATGCATAAAACCATCGAGTATTTCTTTTTTAATGGTTGAGTAATTTTGTTGTGCTCCCGATTTCCAAGTACCAGAATGATATCTAATAATTGTTTCCCTATCATCAATGATTTGCTTAAGAATGCCTCCATACCCTAATTCTGAAGCGTCAGTTTGTACAATCTTAAGAGTATTGGGCCGACAAATGGTTAAACAAGGAAGAGTTTTAACTTTTGTTTTTATTTCTTTGACTATCTCAGTATGTTTGCTTGTCCACATTGGAGGGTTCTTTTTTAATCTTTCAAACAAAGGTTTGCAAGTTTGTCTTAAATTTGGATAAAAATCTCCTACATAATTCAATGATCCGAGAAATCTTTGTAATTGGGTTTTGTCTCTTATTTCATCCGGAAATTTGTCCCCAAATTCTAGAGACCGTTGGATTGGTATAATAGTACTTTCATGAATCTGATGTCCGAGAAATCTTATGCTTACTTGGAACAATTTTATTTTTCTTGAGGAGACAACTAAACCATTTTCTTTTATGACTTTTAGGAAAATATTTAAGTGTTTCCAATGTTGTTCTATATCTTGACTAAAAACTAGGACATCATCAATATAAACAATTGTAAAAGTAGTGTAAGGAGTGAAAATATCATTCATGACCTTTTGGAATTCTGAAGGAGCATTTTTTAATCCAAAAGGCATGACATTCCATTCAAATTGTCCGAACGGAACAGTAAAAGCTGTTTTGTACTTATCTTTTTAAAATTTGTATTTGCGTAAACCGGATTTCATATCGAACTTGGAGAATATTTTAGCATTATAAAGTCTTTTAAGCAAATCGCTTTTATTTGGAATTGGATACCTGATCCATTTGAGGACTTTGTTTAATGGTTTATAATTTATAACTAGTCTAGGAGTTCCTCTCTCAAGTTCAGCATTCTTTTGTACATAAAATGCAGAACATGACCATGGTGATTTGCTTGGTCTTATGATTTTCATTTTTCATAATTCTGAAATTTCTTTTTTACAATGTTCTAACAGTTCTTGGTTCATTTGTATAGGCCTTGCCTTAGTCGGAATTTTACTTTCTTCGTAATCATTTTCATAAGGAAGGGTTACAATATGTCTTTTTCTATCCCAAAAAGCTGTGGGAAATTCTGAACAAACTTCATCCTCTAGCTTCTTTTGATAGGTTAAAATTTGTTTCTGTAGAATTGGGCTTTTTATTTTTTCTTCAATTCTTTTAAAACTTAGTTCCTCTTTAAGATGCATAATTTTTTTTTCTTTATTTTCTATTTTTTGAAAAATTCCAGTTTCTTGTAAAAGGTTTATTTCTCTGTTTGTCACAGGATATTGGAATTGGAAAAGTATTTTCTTTCCTAAAACTATGGTTTCTACTCCCTTGTTGTCTACATGTATAGGAAACAACATTGACATGAATGGGTTTTCCAGAATGACTTTAGTGTCTAGATCTTTTACTAAAACAAAGATTGCCCGGAAACAAACTTCGTCATTGCAAATATGTGCATTTGAAAGTTTGTAATTTATTTTTAGTCTTTCTGAGTTTGCTATTGATAATCTTTCCTTAGATTTTTCCAGATATTTTGTAGGTATTAATCCTTCTTGTATGCAATTCATATCAGCCCCACTATCCATTAAGGCAATTGTTTCTAGAATAAAGTTTCCTATAACAATTTTAATTTTAACATACCATTTTTGGTAAGAAATTTGTGATATAGCATTTATAAAAGATTTTTCTTCATTACTTTCTTCTTTTTCTGAATTATTTTCTTCTTTTTCATCAGTGGTGTTTTCCTCTTTTAGTAATTCATCTTTTAGTTTTAAAATCAAAATTTCTCGTTTCATTTGTTCACTTTCTTGCTTTAATTGTCGTATTTCTATTTTAACTTCCCTAATCTCATGTTGAATATCATTAATGGAGATGTTACTTGTTTTGTTGGTATTAAATGTTTTTATTATATCTTTGAAATCATTTTTTGTTTAATTGGGCGAAGGCCCTTGTCCTCCTTCCAAAACCATATCTTTTAATTTCTTTAAATAATTATCTTTTTGTTGGGGATCTTTTACTTGGTCTATCATTTCGAAAATTAACTCATAATGACTTTGTTTTGTTATTACAAAAAGTTTCTTTTCGCAATTACAAATACTTTTTCCCAATTGATCAGGGGTACAAAAACAGGTGTCTTCATAGTCCTCTGAGTAATCGGAAGTTTCAGCATTATCTGATTGTATTTGGTTAAATTGATAATCCTCTTCTTCAGTATTTTCTTCTTCATCAGAACTTATTTCAGAAATTATATTTAAAAGTTGATTTTTCAATTGTTCGTCTAAAACTAGTTCTTGTATCTTTTGTCTTACTCTACAAGTGTTGGCATAGTGTCCAGGGGTCTTACATTTGTGACAAATTATTTTCTCTATTGGAGTTCTTTCTTTTTTCTTATAAAAATTATTCTTTCTTTTATTTGGTTTATAATCTTGTTTATAATTTGGTTTATAGTCTTGCCTATTAACTCTTTTGTGAAAATGCTTTTTCTTGTAGGGTTTTCTATCATGGCTTTTATGATGAATCGGAGTTTTAAATTTGTCAAAACCAAACTGTTCACACCAGCTTCCCAATTCTTTTCTACTTACAATATTTTGTTTCTTTAATTGGGATTTTAACTTCAAGTCATTACAAATTTGTAGGCCTGTTAGGTTTATTTGATTAATAATTTCTCAAAGGCATTGTCTCTATATTTCCATTAATGCTCTTAATTTTTCCTTACTTTTCGCAAATAACTTTGGTAAACCTGAAATAAATTTTTCTTTCCAATAATAATTATTTGGATCATCTCTTTCGTAAATTTTTGTAAGGAACACGTCTTTGTACCATTTAAAATCTTGAAGTTTTCTGCATTTTAAATTTTGTAAAATCTCTGTGTTTCTCTCAGTGTACCAGTTTGGATCTCCGACAAAATGGAGTAATATAGTATAAATGAGGGAAGTTACTGCTACTGAAATTTGGTTACCATTTTCATCTAAAATTGGTATCCCATCGTCATCTTCCTTAATACTATCTAGAATTGCATTTTGTTCTAATGGTGTAAGGGAATTATCCCACCATCCTTTTAATTGACCATTAAACCCTAAAATTAAAGTTCTTGCACAATCAACCTGTTTCATTGTATTACCATATATGTTTGATATGATCACCATTTCTTGACAAATTTTTATCATCTGGTATTCTGCTAGACCATCTATATTCCATTCATAAATTGTTGACCCATTAAATGTCCTTTGTGAGTGTGTTTCTTCTAATTGTATATCTGGGGGTGTTGGTCTAGGATAAAAATTTTTATATTCTGGTTTTACAATAGGGAAAATATGATTACTATATTCAGACTCATTATCTGAATTAGTGGCTTCTAGTGGTTTTTTTAAAGTGTTTAATTTTTCTGTACCTAAATCTCCTAACTTAGAATTTATCTTTTGTAGTAACTCAGTTTCCGTTAACTTTGGTTTGTACTCATTAATTTTGAAAGGAAATTTGTACATTTGTTTTTCTGACAGACTTTGTTCTTTACTTGTAGAAGCTGCTTTTGTGTCAATTTGAGTTTTACTACCTAAATTCTTTTCTATAGCTCCTTCTATTCTCTCTAGTTGTTTTCTTAGACAATGTAAACCTATATTTGTATAATTTATTTGCTTCATTCCTGACTCATCATCTTTAATGTTGGTAATAACTGGTGTACAGTCTATGACATCAGCGAAAACTTTTGTCCTAACAGGTTCTAAAGGAGGGAATTCATTCGAGACACTTGACCCATCTTGCTTTGTAAAATAACTCTTCGTTTTAGATAAAACCAAAAGTTTATTATCTCCAAATTTTTTAAAGAAATAAGTAAAAAATGGTATATTTATTTGTGCAATAATCATCAGTTCATACCATTCATTTCTTATGGTATTTCTTTGTTTTTCTGAAAATGTTTCCATGAACCACTTTCTATCCTGTTTGTACTTGTCACTCATAAAATCTTTTCTTAATGAAATTTTATCTATGCAAAATTGTTTTTTCAAAACATAAATGCTTGAAAGATTTGGTGAAGTTGGTCTGTTTTCTTCTTGTTGATCTAAATCATTTATGTCATTTTGTGAAGTATAAACTGGTTGGGCTATATTTCTATGCGTCCTTACTCCTTGAAAATCATGCTTATCTTTTTCAAAAGGACTAAAGGAATTTCTAAGGGAACTACTTCGAGATAAATAACCACTACTTTTTTGTGGGCTATAACCTCTAAATGATATAGAACTTTGTCTGTTAAATCTTATACTAACCCCTCCATCTGGGTGGTCTACTATATTTTCTATTTCAGAATTTTCTATTGGTTGGGATCTTGGTATCGTTCCAGAAGGCAGTAACAAGCCTTCAGGAAGATTAACATTTTTCCATTCTATAGTCTTAGGGACTGTAAGATTAGACTTTGACTTATTAATTTCCCAAAAAATAGTTTGTCCAGAAGATTTTTCATAGTGTACTGCTTTGACATTTAAACCCGTATTCATAACTTTGTAATGTATTCTATAAAATATCTCATATATATGAGAACCATGCTTCATTTTGTAATTATGAGTTTTTACATTTAAAGTAAGAATATCTAAAATATGCGGGTCACTTAAAGATATGGTAAAATTCGGATAACAATTAAAATAAATTGGTCCATTACAGAGACTTGTTTCAATTAATCCTAAAAGGGAATCTTGAAAATCAAAATATCTAGCATCTCTAAGTGCAACAAAAATGCTAGTATCTAATCCTTCTCTTGTTAAAGGTTTAATAGCAATTTGTACAAGACCTATATGTAAGAATTTGTATCCACTGGCTATATGCTTTCTAATTGATTTTTTAGTGAATAAATGTAAAGTTTGTTGATCACTTACTAAAGGAAGGACTTGTTCTTCTGTTTTTATAGTATAAGCCGATCTAAAATCTAATAAACCTTGTTTGTATATTGTACTTTTATCCACATTAGGTGGTTTCCAGTTAAATAAATCCTTGTCTTCCCAAGTATTTTCAATTGTAGATACTATATTGTCACTAGTATCTGGTACAGATGATGAGGCAGAAGCCATATTGTTCCCAAAAAGCTTATTCATTAATCTTACTGGCTTGATTTCGTAAAAGCTAATTCAGACATCGTCTTACACACCTATCCAAGGAATTATATGCGTGTCTACCAGAATCAAAACTTACTACTAAATCAAGTTTGTTCAATTAAATAATACTCCCCCCGGGGACTTTATGGCTCTGATACCAGTGTGTCAGGTAGCATAGCGGAAATACAGGTACATACATAATGAAGAAGACTTGGCAAGATTATAACATACATTCTAAGTTACTGTAGAAATTAAAATCAATTAAATATATATGTTATATATATATATATATATATATATATATATATATATATATATATATATATATATATATATATACACGACCATACCATTTGTGCACTTTCGGTTATTCTGGGCACTTTCGTATATTTTTCTACTATATTCTAAAGTTGATGATTTACTTTGAAGCACACATGATCCGCATGTGCATAAATGATACTTGGAGCGCTTTCTAATTACTCGGACATTTTCTAATACAAAAATTAATGTAAAAAGAAATTCATTTTAAGTTGTATTAACTCTCTACGTTTCTTTTTATTTTCGACTTTTCTCTAAATACTTATGTATAAAAGACAATGAATAGTCGTAGGAGATAGTGAATAAAGTAGAAGAGGTGAGAAGGTAAAGAATAAATTAATAAATTAATTTTCAATTTTTAGGCATGTGAAGATGAGATCTATCCATATATTATAAATACCAGTTTTTATTATCAATTCTAGATATAGTACTTTGGCCTCAAATCAATGTGAGAAATTTTTTCATTTTTTTAGATTAAAAAATTACAAAGCAATTATAATCAGGGTAAATTTATTTTTGATGCCAAGTTAATGCGTATTTGGTTCTGTTACCTTTACAATTTTAATCTAATTTTGGTTACATAATTCTGCCAATGATATTCAACCTTTGTAACTATTTTTTAATGTAATCAATCAAATCTTTTAAATTCCATAATTCCATCAAAATCGCCATCCACACACTAATTTTCTTAATGGCATGAATCCATATAGGACCTTTGGATCTATGCTTGACATAGTCCCTTCAATTGATCTTCTAAGAATGTTCTACGAATCGTGTACTATACGTGCTCTTTTCAGTTCCAGAAGATAGAAGAGACACGCGTGAGCTAATTGGTGATGTGTTGATCTTTACATGTCTATCAACAACATTTTACATGTAAAGACTTACAATTTCCTTTTCTTTATGTATAAGATTCGATCGGTAGGATGGGGTATAAGGTTTCTCTCTCTACGATCTCTGGCTGGAAGGACTACTGGTTCTATCCAACCCGAATTTCAACCCCGTTCGAAATAATGATGTTCAGGTCCGGTCTGGTAAAAACTACATTTTTTCCGGCGGAAGGGGGGGGTCTGCATATACTCTCTAGGCGGGGACACTCTCTTCGATCTTCTCTCTACTTTCTTGATACATAATGGGCCTAGGGGATTGGGGGATCCAATACTCTCTAGGTGGGGAAACTCTCTTAGATCTTCTCTCTACTTTCCTGATCTCCATAACGAGCATGGGGAGGGCGGGGATCAGCTGATACTCTCTAGGCGGGGAAAATATCTTCGATCTTCTTTGTACTTTCTTGATCTCCATGACGGGCTGGGGAAACTCTCTTCTATCTTCTCTTTACTTTCTTTATCCATGACGGGGCAACCGTGAAATTATGTTCCACTACAAAAAAATAGGGGTTTAGCGACGGACGAAATTATCCGTCGCTAAACCCCTGCCGACCCGTCGCTAAGGCCTTAGCGACGGATAGACGCCCGTCTTAATGACGGGCGTCTCTAAGCAATTAGACGGATTTTATCCGTCGCTAATAGTTAAATTGGCGACGGATAGGCGTTGACCTCGTCGCCATTAGACGGATAATTATCCGTCTCTAATCGAGTTATACGCCTAATTCGTTGTTCACTATCCGTCATTGAACAACGAATTAGGCGTGCTAATTAGAGTTTATGACGGATAATTATCCGTCGCTAAACTACTGTTTTTTTTAAAAAAAAATTTTTAAAAATTATTTTATAATTTTCACCTGTTTTTTTCAACAAATATTGTCACAAAGGAGAAATTGCATTAATTAACAACAACGATTCGTCCAAAAAACAAATTATCCAAAATAAAGTCTACATATCCGAATATAAATCCAAATATCCAACAAAGTAAAAAGTAGCATAGTATCCAAAATATCACAACATCACTAAGACGTAGGGGTATTCTCGTCATATACAAGCCGTGAGCTCTTCCATCCTCGATTCATACGAGCTGCTCATCCCAGATTTTCAATCTCGATGCGAGAGGAGTCACCGCTTCATTCACCATCCGCCGACCTTCGACACCGTATAAACACCACCATGTCCCTGAGATTGTTGCTGGGACACGGAGAAGCTCTGCGTCAGTGTCTCGCCATAACTACCAAGACCATAAACCCGACCCTTGTTGTCGGGTGGGTTGACCTGTAGAAAGATCCGGTCTTGTTCTTCCACGGACAACTCCTCACCCTCGAGCAGCCTCTCCGCAATGATCCGCTCCACCTCACTCTGTAATAGTCAAGTGTATACGAAATGAGCTACAATTTCATATTTAATTTATAATACACATGCATATACAACTGTAACACTTAGTAAATACACATACCGCAATAAGCTCGGACTTCTGGTCCACCCAAACGCCGTTCTTGAACTTCCCCATCTTCATTTGCTCTAGGCAAGTCTTGGGTTGGTTCAGGTTCAGCTAAAGAACATTATATATTGCAACAAGTAGTTAGTAAGTTGGTAGGAATGCAAACAAGTGGTAAATTGGTATAAATGAAAGCAATACACATGTGTACAAATCATGTTGTAATCAGAACACACATATATACTTACCGACATCGTCGGTGACAATGACTCGTGACCAGTGATGCTGGCGAGCCACTTACCATCTCGCGGTTGATTCTGTTCTTGTAGGACTGATCCTCGACGTGATTAAGTCTCCAATACTCATGCCACATAGCCCACTCTTCGTCCCCAATATGCCTATACTGTGGCGGCTTTCCTTTGTCTCGGTATTTTTTCATGTCAGCCACCATATGCCTATACAGGTCAGAGCCTAAACTCTCGAAAACAAGCCACATCTGGGGAATAAGGCCAGTCGGAATGTAGTATTTTTTCTACATTCCAATTCCATTCAAAGTGAAAATTAATGCCCCAAGGTCACAATTTCAAGATAAACAATAGTGACTAACATATCACCCAAGTAAGTGGCTAACATACCACACAAATTGTCCTAGAATTTACTAACACAATGGTGACTAACATATCACCCAAGTAAGTGGCTAACATACCACACAAATTTTCCTAGAATTTACTAATACAATAGTGACTAACATATCACCCAAGTAAGTGGCTAATATACCACACAAATTGTCCTAGAATTTACTAACACAATGGTGACTAACATATCACCCAAGTAAGTGGCTAACATACCACACAAATTGTCCTAGAATTTAGTAACACAATGGTGACTAACATATCACCCAATTAAGTGGCTAACATACCACAAGAAATTGTCGAAATATAAAAGCTTACCCGAAGCTCATCAAAGTAGAAGTGCTTCGTCTCAGCCTTGAGTGTGCTCCACTTTTCGCCTCCCTGGCCCGGCAACTCCCTCCTAAGCTTGAATATCTCATGCAGGTCGTCTGAAGATTGCTGAGGCCACAACCTGCAGTTATGAATGACATATAGAAGAGTACATATATTAATTAGACAATTCATGTGACATATATATAAACACTTATCTTAAGTTATGTTCTACAAATGTATATATAATACTTACTTCCTCCTGCCATTAGGGAACAACACTAACTTCCCCTCCCACGTAGCACAATCGACGATCTCGGTATATGGACACCCGCCAAAGTGTAATCGTCTGCCCATAACCACCACCAGACGTCCCCATGCTCGATCCACTAGAGTCGACTAACATGAGAGTAGCCCGATCCACGGGACTACTCTCGATGGTGAACCCTGGGTCCCACTAGAGCTGGGAATCTGGTAACTACACTTTCTTTGTCGGGGCATCTGCAAAAAGCACATGACAAACACAAACAAATTGTATTAGTATAAATGAAGACATGAGTTGGCATGTAATGGGAAAAGTAAGCATATAACAATTAAGATACATATACTACTCTACACTACACACATACTCTGTGTCAGTGCAAATGTAACGAATGCATCAACTCCTTCCACAAAACTAGGTAAAACTCTGCCATTAACTATCCTTTGGTACATCCATGAACGATCGGTGTTCATTGGATGATTATATAACCTGACACGTTTGAATTGATTAGATCGTATTTTTTCAACTCGATTCCCATTTTCCCATTTCTTGCATGTTATAAAGTTTTTGTCTCTTACCAAAAGTCCCATTACAAATAAAGCATTCCAACCCTTTAATGCGAATTTATAAATTATAAATTACATGCATTTTACGAATGTAATCACCAAATTATATCAACACACTTCATTAATTAAATTCTCATAATTTATAATCTAGTACATGTATAAATTTATCAAATGAAACAATTGCAAATCTTAATTAACATACTTAAATCAAAACTACGACATACTTAACATTATACTAATTAACAATTCAAATAATTTCACATCTCAAAGTTAATTAAACATACAATTACAATTGCTTAAATTAGTCTAAATTAACTAAATTTTCCAAATATGTCAAAAAGTTAGGGTTTCAAAACGAGGTACTAAATCTTCATAATTTTACTAAATATACACCAATATCAAATTAATTAAAAGTCCAACATACTTACAAACATACTATACTAAAAATTCAAATTCACAATCAATATATATCAATTGCACATCTCAAAGGTAAAACATTACCTAATTAAATCTAAACTAAGTACTATATACTCTCCATTTACATTCAATTGCTCAAATTAGTCCAAAGTAACAAAATTTCCAAATATAAAAAATTAGGGTTTACCTTCGAATTCGGAGAAATGAGCGGATGGAATTTGAAATTGACGGCACAACTGACCTCCTTGATTCACGAGCTTCGAATGGACAAAATGGTTGAGATTTGGACCGGAATGGCTTTGGGCGAAATAAGGAGAAGAAAGGAAGAAGAATGAGGAAGAAGAGAAAATGGGGAAGAAGCTTTCTGCTTCCCGTAAAACACTTGAACTCTAGCGACGGATAGCCTATCCGTCTCTAGAGTTCCAGTTTTTTTTAAAAAAAATTATTTTCCCTTTTTTTTTTCTTGGTCAAAGGATCTAGCGACGGACAGATTATCCGTCACTAGGTTTAACGATGGATAGTCGTATCCGTCGTTAACTAAAGACGGATAAGCCTATCCGTCGTTATGTTTAACGACGGATAGGCTTATCCGTCGTTAAACCTAGCGACGGAATTCCGTCGCTAGAGCTAGCGATTCGTCGCTAGCTAGAGACGGATAGATTCCGTTGCTATTCTTCCGTGGCTATTAACAGGCTTTCTTGTAGTGTTCGTAGAATAATAATTTTTGTGTCTTTGGTGGGGTGACGCATACCACCGCGGGGTTGCTTGGAACCGAGGGGTTGGAAAAAACAACCGTAACATGTGAAATTACGTTTGTATAATATTTGTGTGTGTGTGCGTGTGTGTGTGGTGGGGTGACCACATATCACCGCGAGATTGTTGGGAACAACCTTATTGATTGTGTTGTATACTTTTGTATTTTATTTTGATTCCATTTGACAGATAGATTTTTTTGTAAAAAAAACATGTACCTGTTACTAATTAATAAATCGGGTATGGTAGGACCCTATTTTTACATTTTCTATAGTTAATATAAATAAACACTTAATGATATAATATTGGATGAAGAATGACTATCGAACGACACCACGACCAACGTTGTCTACAAGGAATTTTGACTAGCTTATTTTCTCGATTAATTTATTTAATCCTCACATTTCTATTTATTATTAAAAGTAAATTATACCGTGGCATCGCCACGGGTTAGTACTAGTCTATTATATAAAGCCCAGTTTTTATTCCTTTCATTAGGACTTAAACCAAGAATGAACCTTAGATTTTCTTTCAATTTTTTGTATTTACTTCACCAAATAAATCAAAGAAAATTACAAAGATGGTAAGAAATCATTTCAAATTCCTTCTGCTCCATTTCCGCCTCTTGACAGCCCATTACATTAATTGTTTGTATATTTTAAGTAGTAACAATGTTCTATTCTCACCTTAATATTGACAATACACCGTCCGAATTTCATGTATCATCATTCATTAGTTTCTTTACTTGCTTCGTGTTGTAGGGTTTTCTACGGTGCCGAACAAGATTTATCACGCCGTTTGCAAGGTAACCATAACTCTTTTCTTATTTGTTCTTCGCCTGTTAAAAAAAAATCGTGTTCTTATTCACTTTTTGGGAGTGTTTCGAATATGAGTCTTGTAAAATTCATTTATACTGCGCCGGAGTTGAACATTATGCAGTGAATCTTAATTTGATTTTCTATGTATGTTTTTTGCAGTTCGAAGAAAAAAGCTTTCTCCTCCAATAGCGCAATCAAGTGAGTATGAAATTTCAATCTTCATATACTAGGAGTAGTTTTTATTACATACTAAGATTTAATTGTAGAAATAAAATATAAGCCAAAGAAATGGTAGAACAACTCGCGTGTCTATTGAGTTGACAGATCCAAACTCTGTAACATATATTTGAGTTTATGCCAAATTCGAAATCAAATTTATACCGATCCAAAGTTCTGTAAAAATTTATATGTAATAAATAAGAAATTAGTTTTTATTCAAACTATGCATTCCATGTTTGTAATCTTCAGTTTACAAAATGAGTTCCAAAAGTTCTACACTGAACCAGCCATCGAGGTTACTACAATTACCAACTGAACTACAACTTGAGATCGTAAAGTGTGTTGCAGTTGATAAGCACGAGGGCTACAAAGGTGTCGCCGGATTAAAAATGAGGTAATTTCATGCCTGTATTGCTACATAAAGCATAAAGTTTTTTTGTGTATTAATGACTAATTACAATGTAAAAATTGTTAGTTGCATGAAACTCAACGATATCGTATCTAAAGACGTTATCTACAATCTAATGGACACTGGACCTTTCAAGTACGAGCCATTGTCGTATGGTGAGATGAGATTGAACATGAAGTGCATAGAATATGGAAATGCTCGTTGTTTATATCGATTTGCTGTGGTAAGATTTAAAGGCCATTATAAAACTTATTTGCACTAAGACTCAAATCTAGATAAACACAATATGTGTTATGATACTGACTTCCTCTATATAACAGATTGATCTATTCATACACAATAAGACGATCGAAGCTAGGAGACTTTTACAGATTGGAAATTCCGCTGGTCATTACGATTCTCAGTACCTATTGTCCGTGGTTAACATCACCGACATTAAGAATCCACATGCACGACTTGAAGGTGCACGTGAACTATGGAAACTTTACAAAGACGATTCTCATTATAAAACTGTGTTGGTATATATTACTTTGCATCAATCTCTCCTTTTCTTTTATCAATGTTTATGTATTTTGATTTTAAGTGAATGATTTGCTTTGTGAAATAGATAATGAACGTGTGTGATCTGTACTGGGTGATGTGGAATTGTAGCATTTTTTTCTAGAATAGAGCGCTGCACAATGCTTCCCCGTTCTTTGCAGGGCCTTATTTGTCTAGAATGGGGGAAATCGTTGGCTTGATTTGCACGAGCTACTGTAACAGTCTATCTAAATTCAGATCTCTTGGAGACTCTGGGGCGTATGCCATATCACGTGTAGCCTGGGTTTCCTTGCAAAGCTGAGTATTCTGGCCTAGGGATATGCTTGCATTCCTATTGGAAGTAATTCATCTGAAAGGTTTGTAGATCAGTTGAATTATATTATAACTCATTGACGTTGACACTGAGAGCATATATGGTGAATTTTGTGGGCAATCAGGAAATTTGCTCCACATCAAGTCCAGTGTTGCTGCATCTTTTTCATCATCAGTTCACCTGCCTATACCTATGTATACATGAATATTTTGGCATTCTAAATCTTCTTACAGGTGAACTTTTTGGAATTTGCTTAAATTCGGTTATTGTCCATTACTGCTGGTGCTGAAGGAACGGATAAAGATATTACATTGAATTTGTATACTTATCCAGATTGATATGATTGAAGGTCTGCTCTAGCTTGCATTATCAAATTCCAAGAGTGTTCTGTCTACACAAATATGTTTCCTAAGCCACATACTTGATATATTTCTGGACTTTCAATATCAAAAATGATAAATCCGATCAGTGTGTTGTAACTATCCTTTTTCTGCTATTACTGAGTTGCTTAGTAATTTTTATAATGTTAATAAGCTTCCGTATCACTGGGATTGTAGACTCTAATATTTGTATGCGATTACTGAGTTGCTAAGTGATTTTTATTTCATATAGAATGAATATTTTTGTATCGTGTGCTGCATTATGTTGCTTAGCTATATGTTATACTTGATGTACTTCTGAACTTTCAAAATCAAAATGACAATCCAGTCAGTCCTGTTTTTCATCCTTTTCATTGTCTCATGCATATATGTATCAAACCATAAGTACTTCGTTGGTTGATAAGAGTAAGTACCAAGCAAATCCAAAATACCAAGAAGAAAGGTATGATCCGACGGTGCCGAGTGGATATTTGGCTGAAGTATATCTGTTCATTCTTCAGATTCTACCTACGATGGAATTCGGCCCATGCTGGTCTTCTACTGTTTTAAACATAGAATTGAGCCAAGATGGGAAATCCCATTTATGCCAATGATGGGAGATGGACTTTGACTTTTTTGGAGGTTTAAATCCGAAAATGCTTGGCTCTACTAAATGTTATTTGGTCTTCCATATCTGGAAATGATTGGGATTATCTTGATTTTTGTTAGCATGCTAATTCCTTTATGAACTTAATTTAGACGTTTGCGATGATTGGAGAACAATATTACCACAGGAATGAGCAGGAAAAATTTTATCTTTGGACAAAGAACGTAGTGAATGAAGCTGCTTAGGTGTGTTTGATGGTATAACATCCTCATATATACCCCTGGTGTTCATGGGTATGAAATAAGTGGGCCTTTGACTTGCATGTGAGTAGAAATTTCAAAATTAGCATAGGAAGGTAATTGAAGGAGCTTCTATACTACCATGGAACAATCAGTTTCATCTTCCATGTGAGTTTATTTCTGAAAATTGTGTTGGTTATGTATCTTATGTAGAGAATATATATTCAACATAGTTTTGTCCGGTGTCTGCTGCTACGACGAAAAGAGTGTGCTCTCCCATCTACGGTATATTGTATTTCTTTATATACTATAACAATATGGCAAGTCACGTCATTTTTAGTTAGAAACTCATGTACACATCTAAGTCATAATTAGACATTATGTTTTACTTTTATTGATATGAGTAGTTGTTTGGATTCTGGCTATATATATGTTTGATAGTAATGAACTAGCATAGATGCTAGAAAGGTTCAAATATAAGATATTAGGATTCTGGTGGTACGGAGTCATATTTCTGACTTGTGTATGACTTTAGAAATGTAGAAAAACAAATATTTTTGTTCTATGCAATGGCTCGCCAAACAATCGACCTTTTTTAACTGCATGTATACTGTAAGTAAATATGGTTCAATTTCCCGTTGTGGCTGAGAATATGTAGGCCAGTTGGGAACTGGAGTATGGAGCTGCTGAACTTGTGTAGCTATCCGAAATGTAAAAGTGCTGAAAAGATTACTTAAGGACATTGTGGCCTAATTGGTTGATGTGATTTGCAAGGAGCAGAATGCTTATATTTTAAGGCCACACCTTTGTCCTCTCAAAGTGGGTTATGGGTGTTATTCAAACTCTTGTGGTTAGATGCTTAAGGGTACCAATTGCAGTTACTTTGCCATTCTTTAGTTTTTTTCCTTTATCCATGAAAAGTTTTCTGATCTTCTCATACAACTTTGCTGACCAAACTAGGCTAGGCTGAGGAAGAATTCATTTTTCGAAGGTTGCAGGTGATATTGTACTACTGTTGGATATCTCACTGAACCAACCAGGATTTTTTGCTGCTCTATCTTTGTTCATGGAGTTTAATTTTGGTGTAACAATAGTAGCACCAATGTTCCTCTTTCACACCCAGATTTGTTGTTTTGCTAGGTACCAACACAAAAAGCAACTCACATGTTTCTGACCATTAGCACTAATGCTTAAACTGCTCCCAATTAATTGATACAAATGCATTCTTATTTTTTGTAAACAGTTAACTTCCGATCTGCAAGAAGTTCCATGAGGTTCCTAAGGAACCTTTTTTGACTCATGGAAGTATACATGTTGATGACTTCAGGAAAAAGATGCGACTGGATTCATCTTGCAGTTGTGATAAGCTGCATGAACTGCTCAACCAACACTCCCTGGTGTAGGAGTAATGAAAGCAAATGGGTCATGTTTGCTCCTGACAGCTCAACGCTGAGTCTTAGCAACCACAATGGAAGATTACTATTTGATTTTTCTGATTCTTGGTAGCCTAATTTGAATACTATTTGGAAGTGACATTTTTCAGTTAGTTACCCTATTGTTTGATTTGTTTGATTTACTGTAGTTTGGTAGTAGTTTGTTTCTCTAGATGCCCACTTTGAGCATGTTCATAGCGTTGATGTGTTTGTATATTGAGTTGCATTTATTATTTTACATGAAATGCGAAGTGCTAATTTCATTTAAAAAAATCATGCGGCATTCTTCACATAAAAACTACAATATCAATGGATTCCTTTGGAACGATCAAATGCAAGGAATGAGGCACTGAGCTAACTTTAAGAGATTTTCCGCTACATTTCCTATTGCAACCAGCTCGATGAGGCAAAGAAAGGATATTGTACTCTCATATTCACTAGAGGCAAGTCAAGTTTTTAAAAAGATTGCATTCCATTATTACTTCATAATTTTGACAAATGTATGTGTTGCTCGGCATATACTTCCTCCGTCCCGGTTTCAACTCCCCGCGGCCCCGGATAGAAGTTTTAAGAAAATAGTGAATTAAGTAGGAGATATTGTGATAAAATAGGAAAGAGAGTAAATAAATTTTGAGAGATAGTGAATAAAGCATGAGAGAGATTTTTTTATTTACGGGATTGGATGAAATGGGACGTTCCAAAATGGAATGCGGGAAGTTGAAATTGGGACTTAGAGAGTATTAGTTTATACATATACTAAGAAGACATTTACTAGCATGGCTCAAAATCTTAATGGGTGGATATATATATATTTTGGTCCACACGTGATAAGGCACATTATGATATATTAGACTTGATAATATGTCATAATCACCTTTTCTGTATTACTTGCTTAATTCAGGGTCATCTATATTAATTCTAGCTAACCCGGTATTGATGTTGGATTACAATCTTCCCAAAGTTGGGAAGATATGAATCTTGCAAGAAATATTGGTAAAACTGCCACCATATTTTCACTGTAACGTTTTAGAAGAAACATAATATATATATCTTGAATTCTTGATTGTTAATTTGATGATAAAGAAGCACAATCGCCTGAAAATACAACGGAATCGAGTAGGATTCACCGGAGGAGATAATTCCATGTCAGACAGAGATACTCACATACTGTATTATGGATGAAGCACTCCATCGATAAAAAAAAAGATAGATTCATATAAGAACTGATTAAATTGAATAAGAGAAAATATTAGCTGGGCCATCAATGGCGACATGGAGCCAAGACGAGAAGGAAGGTTAAGAATGAATTGTGCAAAAGGATGGAGGTAGACCTAATGTAATTCCCTTCCTACCGAACACGTGTACTGGATATTCAATCTTTCAAATAATCCACTCACTAATTAATTAGTAATTACCCTTAATCCCATCATTCCAACTAAACGGCTCCTTAAAAGACAAGTATAGTGAGTCTTTATTTTTATTATTAAGAGGAGAGGAAGAAGAGAAGGGAAGAAGATGGTTTGTGAGTTTTTATTTTTATTTTTATTTTAGCTTTCTTTAATGAATAAATTAATTTTAGTTTCTTATCTGCTTTTTCATTAACTTTTTCATCCAACAAAAAGTCAGCGTGGCAGGAGAGAGTTGTATTGGGGATTTGGTCAACTGTAGGGGCATCTGTTATTGTTTGACTAAATGGAACAATGTGTGAAGGGGTCAAATTCAGGGAACCAAATGTAATGTTTTAAAATAAATGAAAAGTTGTTAGATTATTACAATGTAACCCCTAATTTTTTAAACTTCTAATAAATGTACCCCAGTCTCACTATTTTCATATTATCACCGACCCCCCCAGCTCCGTGTTAATCAAACATTCACCAAATTTTGTTGCCAAAACAAATAATTTAAAAAAACACAATTTTTTTAATCATCAGAGTTTCGAAAAATATTTTATTTGTTCAACCTTTTCTTATTCTCTACTAGTGAAAATTGAAGAAGTAACCGATTATGTGGGAGTGGAAAATTGAAGAAATGGCTGTGGGGAGTTTTATAGAGGAATGAGAAAGCTGAGATTTTTAATGTAAATTAAAGAAGAAATTATAGGAAAAGATTAAAAAGAAAAGTTAAAATATAAAAAAAATTATAAAATTAGAGAATCTTTAATTTTTTGGTTATGATTGTAATTAGTTTCAAAATGTAGTACACATTTTGAAATCATTCGTTATTGTTCAACTATTGGTACTAAGGCAGGTTTTGTAAATATATAGTTGATACGGTTAAATACTCTATAGGGACAATTTCAATTTAATTACTCAAACTGTAACACCCCGGATTTTTCAGAGATGATACTATGCATATAAGTAACATTACAACTGATAATATACAAAAGATTGAGTATCAAATACAAAATTCGAAGAAGTTAACATACAATACATCTCGTCGTATGATACGATAAACCCATTGCACCAATAATTATGATAAGGTAGACTTCTTGATTCATCAGCGGAAGCTTCTTCTTGCGTTCACTGATCCTCACTCGATGGCACACCACCAATTCCACCGCAAACCGGTTCGTCTGAAATATTTTAGGAAAATGGGGTGAGCTAAACGAGCCCAGTGGGTACGGGGTGAGGTTTTATTTTAAGAAATTATATTTTCATTTATTTTTGAAAAATATGATATTTAAAGAAGTTGTCGGTTTAAAGGGAATGTTAATTGATACAAGATACACAGAAACCACGAGGTTGGTCAAACTTATTATTATTATATATATTTTATATCACGCTTATCAGTTATCAATCCAAAACCCGAATTTAAATTCCAGAATTTCCAAAATAATAGAAGTGATTGATTATCACGGTTGTTGTCCTTGCAAATTATTCGATTATTAATTATCGACGGAATTAGTCCTCTAGAGGTAGCCCCTACGGACTCAAGAGGTGGCTCCCACCGCATTGTCGGTGTAGCACTTTGTTCCGCATGGCACTTAGCGTCTATTCCAATAACCATTAGTCCTCTAGAGGTGGCCCCTACAGACTCAAGAGGTGGCTCCCACCGCATTGTCGGTGTAGCACTTTGTTCTGCATGGCACTTAGCGACTTTAGATTTTTATCGTATAAAAGAATCTCTTTCATCTCGATTTAGTTTCCCTTTTTGGTGTGATCTCATTAATTTAATCATTCATTAAATCATTACACGCGTTGTGGGTCAGTCCTAGCTCTAGAGGTGGCCCCTACGGACTCGAGAGGTGGCTCCCACCGCGATATGCGATGTAGCACTTCGTTCCGCATGGCACTTACAACTGCCTGGTTTGGAATGGATCAGTCCTCTAGAGGTGGCCCCTACGGACTCGAAAGGTGGCTCCCACCGCGATATAGCGATGTAGCATTTCGTTCCGCATGGCACTTACAATTGTCCAATGGTGGCTAATTATGTAGGAACGGTCCTCTAGAGGTGGCCCCTATGAACTCGAGAGGTGGCTCCCACCGCGATATCGCGATGTAGCACTTCGTTTCGCATGGCACTTACAACCGTCCTAAAGTTCAACATGGACTCTTTTTACTCGAGGTTGCCACCCTCGTTTGGATCTCTTTTTACTCGAGGTTGCCACCCTCGTTTGGATCTCTTTTTACGCGAGGTTGCCATCCTCCTTTGTACTCTTTTTAACGAGGTTGCCACCCTCGGTTATTATTATAATCATTGTTTTATTCGTAACACTTCCCTTTTATTGACAATAGTTAAATTTAGTGGAAATACTTTCATAGAGGTTTGACAATCCAAATTGCCTCGTCGTATAATTTCATTCTCCATTTGGGGAAGGTTAACCCCTAGAGTCAAATCGCTTCCAAAATACTTCATTTACTCATTTCAAGTCAGCTATAAATGTTTAGTTAAGTCCTTGAAGTTATTCGTATGATGAACTCCGAATTTAAGTTCGGTTTGTAAAATCCCGATTCTGGCAGTTTGGTAGTCCTTCATTGTAAAGTACATTTCAGTGGTCAAACGTTCTCAATTCTCATGTTTCTAATTTTTTTATGCTAGATTACTGTGTTTTCTATTCAAAACATACTTTTGAGTCTAAGACACCTTTATATTCTATCACCAAGAAATTTTCTACCTAGACTGCTCATGCAGTGAGCAATGATAGGGAAATATTCATAAAATAATCTATACCACTCCAAATATCATGATTCTTATTGAAAAATGTCTAAATCTCATGTATCTCTCATTTCACAGAGTCTAAGGTCGATTTGATCATGTTATAGAAGAATAATTGGGATTATAAATATTAGTTCTTTCGAGAATTTTAATTAATTTATTAAACCTCATTCCAAATCTCAAAGATGCATGATAATGTTGTGCATGTCTAGTTAAATTAGAAACATCAACAAACGAATGAAACTTTTTATTTTGTATTTTACAAAAACAGGACAGATTGCTTACGGGATTTGGGGATTTTCAAGATTTGAGCTTATTCTACTTCAAAATCAACATGCAATCCATTTGATGACTTACCCAATTGATTGTGAGTCCATATTACTCACTTATTTTAGTTTGTAAGAGAAAAATCATCAAAATTTCATCAAGAACATGTGCATGCATCAAGATTAAAAACTAGTTTTAAAAGAACATTTTAACCCACCTTAACACTTTTCTTCTTAGAGTTTTGGATCAATTCCTTCTCCACTTCGAAATTTGCTTGACAAATTGAGTTCCTAGCAAGTTTTGAATGGACTAAGATGTGTTAGAGAGTGAAAAGAGTGAAAAGGATGAAATAGAAGAATAAGGAAAATGAATGGGTATGATTTCATTACCTTCTAACTTCTTTGATTGTGCTTTGATCATAAATTGAGTTGTGTTATTAGCTTTCTCAAGTTGAGAGGATAAGGAATATGTATTTGCATGTGAGAAATGGTGGAGGATAAGTGGGGATTTGAAGCTTAAAGAGGTTTGGCTATGGAGGTTTATCAATGGAGGTTGAAGTGTTGGAGAATGAGAGAGTGAATGAGGAAGAAGATGACTATTGTAGGTCTTGTATTGACTTAGTCAACAAGATTCACTTAGTCAACTAGACTATTAGTTTCTTCTAACTTATGTTACTTTAAGCACAAGCAAGAACTAACTTGCTCATAGGTGATTTACTTGCTCAGTTGTGTTCGATTTTCTTAGTAATGTTAATTTGGTTAGCGTTTTAGTTTCTGGTCCTTCGGAAAAGTAGTTTGGTAAGGTGTCGAGAAGTTTATTCGATCAAGGTAAAATTTGTTGATATTGAACGGATGAGCATCGCCTCATCTCCAGGTTACATCGACTCTTCGCGATGTCACCGAATGTGAGATTTCGTCGACCTTAAATTTCATTAAAGCCTCATACGCGACGAACATCTTCATTAAAACATTTAATGTATCTCTCCAAATGGCCTGTCTAAGAATTTTTATCAATTAACTTATTTTCATTATTTAATAAACTATTTAACTATTTTTTTTAGGGGTCTTACATAAACAAACTTTACCCATGGTATAATTCAAACTTGGGAACTCAATTCGAAGAGTAAACTCAATTGTAATTACTGTACAACTTGAGAAGTCAATTCTAAGAGATGATTATAACGTGAGAAATCAATTCGAATGTCAACCAACTTTAACAATGAGATAATTACAACTTGCAGACTCAATTTGAGGAATAAACCGCACTACATGGGGATAAAATACAATCAATGAATGATTCAAGCTTAGGAACTCAATTAAAAGGTAAATAAAAATGATATGATTAGAAGAAATATTAGAAGAGTAAACTGTTAACAATTTAACAATGAGATAATTCCAACTTGGAAATTGAATTCAAAGGGTAAACTCAACTTTAAGAATGGAATAATTCTTAAACAAGAACTCCATTTGAAGGGCAAAACAACTATAAAAATGATACTGCCTCCGTCCCGGTTTCAATTACCCACGGGGCCGGATACAAGTTTTAAGAAAAAAGTGAATAAAGTAGGAGAGATGGTAATAAAGTATGAAATATATTGAATAAAGTAGGAGAAATAGTGAATAAAGTATGAGAGATAGTAAATAAAGTATGAGAGAGATTTGTCATTAAAGGAATGGGTAATTGAATTCGGGACGGACCAAAACGAAATACAGGTAAATGAAACTAGGACGGAGGGAGTATAATTTTAACTTGGGAACTCTATTTAGAAAATAATATAAAAATGAGATAATTCGGACTTAGTAACTTTATTTGAACGGTAAACATATTATATGAATGAGATCAGTCAAACATGAAAACTCTATTATAAGTGTAAACCACATTATATGGAGAAATACTTTTAAAATGTGATAATTCCATTTGAGAACTCAGTTTGGAAGGTAAAAACACTATAAGATTGTGATAATTACAAATTGAAAACTATATTTGAATACTAAACCATACCATATGTAGAAAGTACTTTAATGAAGGGATACTTCCAACTGATGGACTCGATACAAATGTGAACTAACGATAATTATAAGATCATTTCAATTTGAGAACTAAATTTGCCACGCCCCAAAACCAAAACAATTTGGCGCGAATGGCCGTCTATCGTGAGATGGGCTCACGCCAAAATGAAGCCTACCTTTAATCCTCAAATCAATTACAATATATCAGAGTGGTAAAAACAGAGCATCTAAAATCCCATAAACTAATTACAACAATTATAAATACTCAAACGATTACAACGATTCCAATACTACAAGTTATCCTGTATAATACAAATCTCAGAGTACGCAACTACTAAACAATCTCCATAGAATCCAGCATCCGTCTACCGGGTTCAACTCCACTGTACCATCAACTAGTGTAACTTCACTAAACATCTGAAAGGGGTGTAAGGGTGAGCTCCTGCCACTTTTTCCTGGATCAAATACATATAAAAAGTTTACATATATATATATACACACCGTTTTATATCAAACATAGTCGAAAATCATTTGCATGGAACACATGTCACTATATACCATTCACATTTAGCTCGAATCAAATATATACTACGGCCACACAAATCGTGGTGGCACACATGCCGGCTTTCACATAACATATCCCCTAACACAATAGGGTCACACACATAACACTGGGAGTATTCCAAAGCACGACATTCCCCTGAAATGGTCACACTTCATAGGCATATTGATGAGCATAAACGTACACATAATCCATACTTTATCAAATCATTTTCACAAATCGCATACACAAGAAAAACATTTTGGGATACACACACTTGATCCTTTTTACGAATAGACTATTATATCAAGTCCCATAATATGATATAATAACCATAAGTTATTTGTCAAACATTAAAACAATACATATACATATATTATAACAATAAAATAAAACAAAAGTGTCAAGAATTTCCCTTACCTCAAGGTCGGTACGAATCCAAGTCAAACTGGATAAAAAGAATTCAAAATATGGCTATACATATATTATAAAAATAAAATAAAATAAAAGTGTCAAAGTTCCCCTTACCTCAAAGTCGGTACGAATCCAAGTCAAACTGGATAAAAAGAATTCAAAATATGGCTACAAGGGGTTTCAAACCAAAGACCTCCCATATTCACAATCCAAAGGGTTTCAAACCAAAGACCTCCCATATTCACAATCCAAAGTTCCTACCATTGCACCAGACACGCTTCTGCTACTTATTTTATACCGTCAATCTATTTAAACTGTAACACCATTGCTGAACCAACTAATTCACAAACAAACCCCAGGCAACCTCAAATTCTCCAAATAAGGTCCTTTAAGTTTCTGCAAATATTCACATAGGTCCCTGCGAATTCAAAAACTTCTCAAAATCGATTGTTTACACCTCCATGTCCAAGCTCATGTTCGTAACCCATCCAAATCACCATCTCCCATGTGATTAACTAAAGTTTTGGCAACGAACAACACCAACAATCACAACCCAATTCGAAACTCCCCAAGAACTCCTACCTTCGATCTCCGTCCTTAACATCGATCTCGAGTTGCTCGAACCCAACCGTAGAAGTCTGAAATTCCAAGAACCTGATCGATTTATGTGTTTACGGCAAATAAGGATGAGATTTCTAACCCAGAAGACTGTATTTATTTGTATGAAATTCTTGTGAGCTAACTATCCAATCGCCCATTCTTAAGCTTAATTGGGCCTCAAATCCGGTACTAATCCAAACCAATCCAATAAAGTAAAACATGGTCCGTCTCGAATTATCGATCCGTAAAATAATGATTAATAAACTCTCGTTCTCTAATTCCGTTCCAAATAATTATTCAGCTCAATAAAATAAATGGACACGTCCGAAATAATTTTATGGGATTTTACAAAATTTGTAGTATAAACTCAACTCTAAGACTGTGATAAGTCTAAGGCTATGTTCTCTTCGTCTGAACAGAACAAAACTGATCTGAACTGAACTTATTTTTATTATAAAAAACAACTAAGCAGAACTAAACTGAAATTAACGAGTTTTCAGATGAAGAGAACAGAGCCTAACTTGGAAACCAACGCTGATGTGGTTTAGAAGGAGATGTTTAACAATGTTTTGGGGTTAGTGTTATATTTGCTTTATTAAACTATACTCCATATTATATTAATTTGCTTGATTTTTAAAGATTTTTTTTGCTGTGGCACCGCCACGGGTTAATAAAAACTACACTCTCCCCCTCCGGGCAGATACTCTCTATGTGGGAAAACTCTTTTCGATCTTCTTTCTACTTTATTGATCTCCATAACGGGAGGGGGTGTTGGTGAAGAAAAATCCATAACATGTGAAATTATATTTGTAGTATAATAATCTTTGTGTGTGGTGGGATGACTACATACCACTGCGGGGGTTGTTGATAACCAACCTTATTGATTGCGTTGTACAATTTTGTATTTTATTTTGGTTCGGATTTGAGGGATACAATATTTTTTGAAGCCAAAGTATTGAAAAAGGTAAGATTTTCCCAAAAAATAGGAAAGTCAAGGTTTTTTTAATGGTTTTTTGCGGTTTTTGGGTTTTTACGGTCTGACCGGCCGAGTTTCTTAAAAAACCGCCGAGACACACATTTTTCGTTATGATTTTAATATATTATGTTATAGTTTTAAGTTGTTAGCATTAAAAGTTTTAGTTACAGTTTTAACATAATTTATTAATGTTTTAAGAGATGATCCGATGGTTTTAATGAGTCAGTATTGTACGTTTCAATCATAATTTTAACCTCTTTTGTTAATTTTTTAAGATAGTGTGATGGTTTTAAGAAGCTACATGATAGTTTTTAAAATGATTTGTTATAGGTTTAAGTGACAATCTAATATCATTAAACCACCATTAAACAAGTCTAAAAGTTTAAAGGATACTTTTAAAACATCAATAAACAAGCTTAAAATAATGTATATTAGACATCTGTCATTACAATTTTGAAACATTCAGTCATTCAAATATTTTAAAATATCTATTCTCAAAAAAAAAACATTACAATAAACATTCACTAGGTATTTTTTATACAAGTGCAAACTGAGTTGTTAAAATAGGCTGTTTCCGATTAAAATTGTTGGTGAACTTCAGCTTCCTAACTTTTGTTGCTTGTGCTTGTTGCTTCAATACTGCAACGACACATTTGAAAGACCTATCATCAAACTAGATGTTATCATCATCACTTGCTTAAAACATTCACCAAGTAGGTTAAAACCATAACAACTCTCATTAAAACTATCATATTGGTGATTAAAACAAAAGGAACATGCAAAACAAATCAAAAATAGTAAAATTGATGCTTAAAACCATATCAGTGGCTCTTAAAACTATAAGAAAGCAGGATTATGCAACACAAGCTAACAATATTAACATTGATGCTTAAAATCATGGCAGTGCCTTGTAAAACTATAACAATGCCTTGTAAAACTATAATAAAACATTTGCAAACAATCAAATCATCAATAATTCATCAGACGCTAAAAAAATTAATATTGCTTAAAACTAAAACAATACGTCATAAAACTATAAAAAAAATGTTAATGCTTAAAATTACAACAATAGGTCTTAAAATTATAACATATGCGCTAAAAAAACAAACATAAATATTCAACACAAGCTAAAAAATAGTAACATTGAAGCTTAAAATCATAACAGTGCATAAATCCATAACAGTGCCTTTAAAACTATAACAATGTATTTTAAATTTATAATAAAACATCTGCAAAAAGTCAAATCATAAATATTTCATCATACACTAAAAACACTAACGTTATCGGTTAAAACTACAATGATTGGTCTTAAAACTATAACATATGGGCTAAAACAATAATAGGCAGAAACATTCGACACAAGCTAACAATGTAACCATGATGCTTAAAACTATAACACCAGCTATTAAAACTATAACAACTATCATTAAAATTATCACATTTGTGCTTAAAACAAAACAGAAACATGCAAAACAAGCTAAAAATAGTAACATTGATGCTTAAAACCATATAAGTGCATTTTAAAACTATAACACTACCTGTTAAAACTATATAAAGCAGGAATATACAACACTAGCTAAAAATAGTAACATTGATGCTTAAAATCATAGCAGTGTCTGTAAAACTATAATAAAGTATTTGCAGACAATCAAATCATAAATATATTATCAGAAGCTAAAAACATATGCGCTAAAACTACAACAATAGGTCCAAAACTATAACATATGCGCTAAAACTAATAACATGCAGAAATATTCAACACAAGATAAAAACAGTACATTAAAGTTTAAAACCATAACAGTGCATCTTAAAACTATGTCGATGCCTCTTAAAACTATAACAAAGCATAAACAAGCTAAAAATAGTAACGGTGATGCTTAAAACCATATCAATGACTTTAAAACTATATTAATGCCTTTTAAAACCAGCACAAGCTAAAAACAGTAATATTGATGCTTAAAAACTATAACAGGGTCTTGTAAAACTATAAGAGTGCCTTGTAAAACTATAACAATGTCTGTTTAAACTATAACAAAGCATTTGCAAACAATCAAATTATAAATATTTCATCAGAAGCTAAAAAAACCTAATGTTAATGCTTAAAACTACAACAATAGGTATTAAAACTATAATATATGCAGCAAAAATATTCAACACAAGTTAAAAATAGTAACTTTGAAGCTTAAAACCATAACCGTGCATATTAAAACTATAACGGTGCCTCTTAAAACTATAAAAAGCATAAACATGCAACAGAAACATGGAACATAAGCTATAAGCGAAATACAATAACATTGATGATTAAATCCATAATCGTGTCTCTTAAAACTATAAGAATGACTTTTAAAATTATAACAAAATATATGCAAAAAATTAAATCATAAATATTTCACATCTGAAGCTAAAACACTATCCCTAAAAACACTATTGTTGCTTAAAAGTACAATAATCATATGCGCTAAAACAATTAGAGGCAGAAACATTCAACACAAACTAAACACACAACAATGATACTAAACACACAACAATGATACAACGATGTTTAAAACTATACCACCAGAATACCATACCTCTTAAAACTATAATACCACGACATACACACATACACTTATTCTACAATTAGGCAGTAAGGAAAAGCAGCATTACTTACAGAAATCCATCTGTCCTTCTCAGGCGGCGATATTTTGTTTATTCTAACTCCTATCTCTAATTTAATTTGGCAAAAAAGAGCGAGGGGTCTAGTGGCAGAAAGCACGAAAAGTAATTGGAAGAGAAGGCATTCGTACAACAATATCTACCTTGTTGTGAAAGTCGAAGGCCAAACATCGGCCACAGCAGCGGAATCCCTATGAACTTTCGGCGACAACCTCTTATAGCTCTGAATATACAGAAACACGAGCAAATCAAACACGTTGACACCAATCTCACCGATTTTATTCGAAATCACCAAAGGATCAGAATCTCAGGTCACGGAGGCCGGAAAACACGCCATCATGCGCTGGACCGGACTACCTGCTCGCGATCTATGGATTCTCGACCCGCTACTGTCGTATCCGTCTACTGTGCAGGGCCGTGAGCGAGCGATTGTGATCAATTTGTACGATTATTACAGCTCAGAAAGTTTTGTTGCTGCTGTTCAATTCTAGGGATCCTTCGATTACTCCATTTTGTTGATGAGTTTCAGAGGAGGATTTCATAATCAGGCTACCAAGGGCGGAGGATGTGGCGGCAGGAGGCGGTTGGGGATCGGGGCATTGCGGTGGATCTGCGTTTGGAGAGGCGGTAATGGAAATGGAGTTAGATTTTGAGAGAAATAGAATTGGGGATTTTGATTTTTCTGGGCATGATTTCTTCTTTATATAGACAGCCGGTTCGGTTTGATTTATCAAAAAAACCGCGCGTATAGATCATTTAGCCGGTTTTTTTACATTAAACCAGATTTTTCTAATTCATAGTAAAGTCTTCCCTTTTACTATACTTACTCTCTTTTGAAACATGTACTTGTTACTAATTAATAGTCTATGTACGATAGGATCGGATATAAAATAGAATCCGTTTTACGAGAGACCCATATATATAGGAGAGTCCCGAAAATCCCCTTCAAATGTTAAAACTAGACAATTATACATTTTTTCTCGACTTGGCTTCTGATGGTTTTTTCGCGGATCTTTTGACCCGGATTCATTAAAACGGGTCAAGTAAAAACTAGACAATATAATGTAAATTTAATATCATTAAAAAGTAGATAATTCCTTTCATAAACTAGACAATATAGACAATTATGTTACACTGGATGAGTAAATTTCTAGACAAGTAATAAAACTAGATAATTTATTTACAAAACTAGACAATATGTTGTAAAAAATAGACAATTATGCATGTCATTTTTCAAACTTGAGAAGCTTTTTCATCAGCAACTTTCTTTGCTTCTAGCTTTTTCAACTTTTCATTCTCCTTCATTTGCTTTATCGCATCTTCTTTGTTAAATGATGCTCCATATGCTTCATCAGAAAAACACCACAGTCAGAAGTACTAAGATTACCAGTCCAATCAACACATATTAAAAACTATACATTTAAATGAAAAACTAAACAATACATACTAAAAACTAGACAAGTTCAACACAACTGCACAACAGAAAGATATAATATGAAAAAACTAGACAAATATTGTTGAAAACTAGACCATATGTATTAAAAGCTAAAACATAAGGTATTTACATAAAAACTAAACAATATATGTTAAAAACTAGACAATTTCACACAAAAAGCTGTAAAAACATTAAAAAGTAGACAATATATGTTAAAAACTAGACAATTTCACACAAAACATTCAGAAAAATTCAAATAAACAACAAATCCCCCACCAAAAACATATACAGTGTACACAACCACATAGCAAATCTAAAAATCATAAAAGGTAGATGATACACGTTAAAAACTAGACAAAACTAGACAATACATACTAAAACCTAGACAACTGCATGACAAAAAAACTACACCAGCAACAACGAACAACATAGACAATTTATACATAAACATAGACAATTTATACATAAATGTATACATGCATTTATACCTACAGCAGTTGAAATATCCTCCTCCGATATATCATCAATCGCAAACTGCAAATCCGAGTGGAAACAACAGAGTTTTAACTCACAATTCTCAATTCTCAAACTAGAATTTCTACGGCCAATCAGTTTTCAAAATGTATAAATAGCTATTGTAGGAAACAACAGAGTTATCAACTCACAATTCTCAATTCTCAAACTAGATCTCTCAAGTCAATCAAATCAAACTCATAAGCAACAATTGTACCATAGGAAAATATAGTTATCAACTCTAACCTTGCTTTTCTCGCGTTCCTTGCATTACCAGTGGAAACAACAACAGAGGAACCAGCTTCAATATCATCAACCGACCTCGATTTTCCCTTCTTCCTCCAACACCTCGGCTTTATTGCCACCACCGCGGGATTAGGAGGAGAATCGGCGACACTCTGGGTGAGTAAGTGATGTGGCACTCATGCCACTTGAGAGCCTTCGGATTTCATAACTAGAAATCGTAGATCGAATTGGTGAATCGCGATGACCTCATGTATTTCCGAATTGTGCATCTGCTGGAGATAAAACTGAATTCGATCTGGTCTTTACTTCCGCCATGGATGATTTTAGAGAGAGAAAATTGAAGCTTAGGGTTTGTTGCTTGGAAGAAACGAAAAGAAGGGAAATGACTGAAGGAAATTATGAATAAAGGGATTAAAAGGCTTTTATATAGGATCCATACCATGACCCTGATTCAGAATTAATAAAACCCACCCGAGAAGGATCCACAAAATAGGAAACGACCATCAACAAACCTAGGCAATTTAAGTTGAATATTGATGGACTTTTTGGACTCTCACTCATGAGTAGGACTTTTATGAGACTTAGTAAATAAAATATATATTATTTAACCGATCGGGTCCGAACGGGTTAAGGTTGGATCCCTACCCCTTTCAAAGCATATCCTTCACGATGAGTCGTACTTTTATTTTCGATAGTTAGCATAAAAAATACTTAATGATATATTATTGGATGAAGAAGGACTACCCACCACCAACACAACGATCAACATTGTTTACAAGTAAATTTGACTATCTTATTTTCTCGATGAATTTATTTTGTCCTCCATTTTCTATTTATTATTAAAATTAAACTATACCGTGGCATCACCACGGGTTAGTACTAGTAGAGTTTAAAAAGTGAGTTAATGAGAAATTTTAGTTGATGAATAGTAACTGAGTTAAAGGTGAGTTATAATATATGGTGTTTGGAATAGAGTTAAAAACTTATAGGGTTTATAGGGTTGTTATATAGGGTGTGTAAGAATAAAGTGATGTGTTTAATATTTTTTAAGGTTATTTGATTGGTTTAAATATTGTTTGATTTATTTATGATTGTTAGTTTGATAGAAAAACTAAAGAGAAAGTAATAGTAGGGTGTAAAGATAATGATGATTGTTTAGTGGAAAAAAAATTGAGTTAAATTTTTTACTGTATAAGATACAAAACAAATACATTGAAACATTTTAACTGATGAATAGTCGATTTTAAATGAATGCCAAACAGGCTGATTTTATTGTGATTTGATCTATCAGCTGACACCACCCAAACGACAAATTTTCAACCAACACCCCCTTCTTTCTTATACTACCCCTGCTAGATGCCCTCCGCTTATCTGAGTACCCATCACTGGAACAATGACATCCAGTCCATTAAACTATTTTTTGGGTTGAGCAGCTTATAAGTTAATAATCCCTCCGTTTCACTAAAAGTGTAACATTTTCCGTTTTGGACGTTTCACTAAAAGTGTTACATTTCTTTTTATGGAAATCAATTCTATAATACAATTCATTTTTAACCACACATTTTTGGGTCTACGTGTACTTTTTCATTTAATAAATATTTCAAACTCATTCTTAACCACATATGTTGGGAGACCACACATTTTTCTTAAAAATTGTATCAAACACAATTGTTGCACAATTAGTGAAACAGAGGGAGTACAATTTATGTCAAAACTAAAGATGCCCTTAACTAAATAATACAATTTTAATTAAAAAAAGAAGATTGGAAAACATATTTAGAATAAATTGTAACATGATGGAAAGAAACCAAAGCTATGTGTTTAACCGTCTTCCTTCTTCTACCTATTTCCTTTGCGATTTCTCGAGATTTCGGCTATGGCGAAGAACCGAAGTAGCAAGGCAACCAATTCGAGAGAGATTGCTGCTGATTTGAATGACCCCGTCAGTAAGGATGGTTGGTTGTCCGAGGATTTGAATTATGCTCATTTAGACTTTGTGGATACTAATGTGGTTCTTGAACCGCTGACGCCTCCTCTTCCTTATTCGCCTCCGGTGACTGCGACTCGGAGGCAGATACCTCATCTACCTCCGATGGCTTGTTGTGATTTTGAACAGATTTTAAAATTTAAGATCCAAAATTAGAGGTTTATTTCGATCAATTAAAGGTTCTTGTGATTTATTATATGTTGGTGAAGACTAGAATTTGATTTTAATTGGTGGAGTTTAGTTAATGATTAAATTAGATTTTGTAAAACCAATGATTGATTTGAATGTTTAAGAAACTTAAAACCATGCTTTTGAGGATTAAGGTTTTACCATGGACTTGAATTGCAAAATGGAGTTTGATGGGCACTTTCTGTTTCTTTCAGTTTGGCCAATAAATAGATCTGATTTCACAATCAAGTCCAAAATTATAATTAAATTATGGAATTGTATTCTTAATTCTTTATAATTGTATATACTCGTTTACAAAATCATTTTGATACTTTCCACTAATACTTCAGTTGTATCTTTTCATGCTAAAGTAGGAAATATATGATATGAGAAAGGTGACAGGATATAGATCACCAAATATCATAACTATATATATATATATATATATATATATATATATATATATATATATATATATATATATGATGGAATAATCAAGTACTATTTGCAAATTGTTGGGTTATCACTCAAGCACTCAAGATTATTATGAGATTGATATAAAACTTATGTGATAATGATACAAGGAATTATCAAATATTTATTCGAAGATGTGTCAAAGTCGAAATAAGGTCTCGAAACTCTTTTCACACAAAAGACGATACACCTTGCTATCTATAACCAAGGCTTGTCCCAGAGGGGCAGAGTCAAGAGGGGGAACATGTTCTCAAATTCATCTTTCCAGTGCAAATTCCTTGGTTCGACCCCATTTAATAATAACCGATGATATACATTCCTTCACACACAAACATACAATTTATCAAAACCAAAATATCCATCCATCATACGAAGTAAAGGTTCCCAACTCACCGAATCATATGCCTTTCCGAATTAAAGTTCTATATTAGTGACCTTCTTTTTCGTCTTTTTTTCTTCATCCACAATTTCATTTGCAACAAACATGAAAGTAATGGATGTGTACAAACGGACGAGAAAGCCAGGGCAAAGAGAATTGCGAAAGCGAGATGATAAATAGCTAGGTAGCTAGTTGGTTGTTCTCTACCACATATCCAGAAGACATATTACATCAATCATGTTCTTCCACCCATTAACTCAGTCCCCCAAAAAAGTCTTTGTTTATTACGTGGATCGTTCCAACCATTCCAATCTAAATGTAACATTTACTTTTGACACATAGATGAATGCATAAGGTAAAAGTAGAGAGAATAAATGTGAGTTGCGGTATGTGACCACAAAATTAGTGCACACGGGCGCATAATTTGTGAAAAATAGAAACGTAACACTTGTATTGAGACATATATAAATAAATATGTGACATTTGGTTTGTCCGTGTGGATGAAAGGGAGTACTATGTAATTTGATATATAATCATTTTACATGGTTCATGTGGTTCTTAGATATTGAATGAGTATAAAAATCCTTTCGTAATCTTTATGTTTGAAAAAAAATACTTACATGTAGAGAGTGATAAATGAGTGTGTTAGTTTGTTGGGTGAGTATATCCCTCGAATAACAGTTCATGAGTAATCCTGCCACACGGTTCAAGAATTCGTTATAAAGAAAAATCCATAGTATATGATCAAATACGCATAAAAATCATTGAGTTGAAAGCATGAGGTACATATATCCTTCCTCTCTAAGGTATGTGAACATGTAAGATATAATTAAAAGCTAAGTATCAAGTTCAATATGCATAAAAAAAGTCACAAAGTATTATGGTCTTCATAATAAAGAAAAGAGAAAATTACATTTGGTACCCCTTAAATTGACCCCCTTTACAAATTGGTCCCTTCTATTCGAACAATAACAGATGGCCCCCTGTAGTTGACCAAAATTGAAAAACACTTCTCTCTCATGCCATGTGGATTTAATTTTCTCTCTCCTTAAAAGAAAAGTTAAAACAAATTAAAATTTCTTACATTAATTAAAGTAAAATAAAAATAACACATGGATTTATCTGTAATTAGCTTCCACAAATATAAGGAGCTATTTGTAATTGATTTTCAGATAATTTTTGCTAATAAAAGTCCAAAAATACATGCACTAAAAATAATTTCCTCATAAACTTTTATGTAATTGATTGAACTAAATTATGTCCCTCTAAATCGTCTGTGGGAATTGGAGGGAAATTTTATCCCCAAATTCCCGCTCGGACCCTTACTAAATAGCCATATTTGTGGCTTGGATGATAATGAAGTACTAGTAGTAATTAGTTATTTTAATTTCAGTTTAATGTATTTTTGTCGAGTGATCACAATTATCTCTTTTGTGGAGTGTATTGTAAAAACTTGTGATCAAATCACCATGTAATTTGCTTCTGTTTACAATGAAATGAAGATGATTAAATGGTGAAAAACCATTGTTAATGTTGTCTCTTGTTGTTATTGTTGGTGGAGAGAGCAATAGAAATGCATTAACAAAATAACCATTAAACAGAAGAACTGAAAGCCAATTATGGGAGAACAAAGAGCAATTACATCAAATATATGAACCTAATTTGATGAGCTCATCCACATGCTTAGCAGCCTCTTAAAGAAATGCATTATGCCACCTTTCACCGTAATATGTCATGGCCAGTTGAGTATCCAAGACAGTCATGGAAGTCGTGAGTACAGAACCTCTCGGACGAAGCTCGTCAGAGTGGCCACACTCAATGTGAATGAGCCTTGAAACAATGTTGGAACCCCTCATACGTACGTGGTCCAACTGCTTGATCATTGGTGTTCATTTCTCTTCGTGAAGTTGCTAGTTTTTTAGCAAGAGTAGGGTTGTTCAAATAGTTTCCATGTTCGTCATTATGTATGTTTCCATGCATTCAAATATGTTAGTCTTATTATGTGACTCATCATACAATAAGAGTATAGCAAATTACCCGATCCCCACATGAGATGATGGACGAATCTTTCTTTGATAGCCCTTAATTTCCATTGTTACTTGTTGTTTCTTGCTTGTCACTTCTTGATGGTTTGTATTTATAGGTAAATTATAAAGATGAATGCATGGATATGGACATGAAAACAATGGAAGAATTGAATCTGACTCTTGGAATATGTATAATTGACCTTTGACCTTCATACACTGGTAGTTTCTGGTTTGTATTTGTGATATGCATTCAATCAATACAGGGACCTGTTGCATTTATTTGAAGTCAATAAAGGGACCTAGTACATTCTTCAGCATACAGAGAAACAGTTGAAAAATAGATTAATTGACTGATTACCTGAGATTAACTGAAATTTATCTAAATTGACTAAACAAAATCTAAGCTAAATTACAAATAAGTACACTTGGAAATTGATTTAAATCAATTATAAATAAGTCCCTGGATTTGTGATAGCTAATTACAGACACATCCAACAGCCTGTGTCACCAAATAAAGGAGGAGAAAAGAAAAGGGAAAAGAAAAGAAAATAGGGAAACAAAATTAAAGAAACTCAAAAATTAAAATATTCAATGGCATTTTCGTTATTATTACCAACTTTGGTCGACACATTAGCAAAAAGTAATGCCATGTCACCATCAAGTTTGACTTTTGGACCCATTTGTAATATCGAAAATTGCTCAGTTCAATTTTTGGATGTAACTGTTATTGTTCGAATAGAAGGGTTGAATTTGTTATTAGACTGAATTTAAGGGGTACCATAAGAAATTTGCCCGAAAGAAAAAGGTAAAAAAGACAGAAATCTCGGGTACTCAACAGGTAAATAATATAGTTTGGCACTATAGAAACAAAACTAGAGAATTCCAAAGTCCAAATCATCAGAATTGGCCAGAAAAATTACGAACTGTAGAAATTTTAGTTCAGAATATCTTGTGTTGTGTTGAAGAGTCAGTCACATTGCCAAGCATAGTGCAACGGTATCATAAAATCCTCTGTCGATGACCCGATTGTGACTGATACCCTCTCTGTTGGCCGAGTTTGCAGCCAGCCCTCTAGAGCGTTATTCAGTGGCAGCTTCGGGTCCAGTTTTGTCCCCCCACACCAAATATCAAGCTACATAACAAAAAAAAAAAAAAATTTGTACAAAGTTAAACATTTTCCAGAAATGGAGAGAACTTAATGAATATACATGCACAATGCATATGTTGTTAAAGGTGAAATGTTTCTATCAGACGAGGTCCTTGCACAACGGATGCACTGTCGTATAGTATATTTATACACAAAAAATTATGAGCTCGTACTATTTACTGGATAAATCTGTACCACCCTAATTATATAGTTTTTAAATATTCAGTCAATGAACGTACTCATTGGACTAAGATTGCCATTTTTCCTATTAATTAGTTGGTAAGATTTGTTTGGCATGCGGATGAGAGATTACCTCGTCTTCACTCTGAAGCTCCAACTTTGCCTTGAGGTACGTAAGAATAGATGAAACTGGTGCATGGTCATCCCTGTAAAGATCAAGATTCATACAATTTCATCAAATTTAGCAAACACTCTATTATTAGAAGCATAAATTGATTATTTGGAAATCCTTACTTGTGGAAATGAATCTATGCAAATGCGAGCATTTCACGTATATCCAAAACCAAGGGAATTTATAAGGCGGACAAATGAATTAAAACTCATTGTAAAACTTACTCGACTGTCAAGTACTTGGCCAAAATTTGAGGCAATGGGCTACTACCTTCCTCCCTGCAGATGTACATCAATAGAGTTAGCAAAAGTGAGAAAAGATCTTGGAATAACTACACACCAACCATATAAAAATCGTATAATGCTCGTGTTTCGCACAAAGTAGTTACCTATCATTTGGTGTAAACAAGCAGAACCGAATTGGATTTTCAGGTTTAGAGGTGGAACTATTTACCACAGCCTGAGGATGGGCTGACATCTTTATGTCACTAAAGTGCTTTGTCTTTCTACGAAGTCTCCTCACTTTCTTGGGGCTCACCGACTTTGGTGGGGTACTATCTTCGTTGTCACTTGTTGAGGGATAAAACCTCAAACACCAACACTACTACTACAAGTAACCTAATCTAAGATCCGCCTCCAACTTGAAGTCCGAGAGAAGGCTTGTCCGAGCAAGAGTACCTGAAAGGACTAAGTGGGGGGGGGGGGGGGGGGTTAGAATGGGTTACTCGGATTGCCTAAGTCAATCCGGAAGGAGGCTTTACTCAAAGGAGAGATGAAAGCTCTCAATGCAATAGTAATGGGAAAGATAATGAAATCAAGGATGTTTAGGACTTAGGAGACAACACAATTTCCTAGGGGATTTCACTTACTCCAAGGTATTTGACCTTGTGTTATATTTATAGTTATCATATACTTATGAAGTAGCTCATAAGATGATGCCAAGTGTATGCCTCAGATTTGGACACCAATGCTACCTTTGGCCCATGGCCCATTAGTGAATAGTAATCCAATACTAATTAATGAAATTGGGAGGGTAGTTTGGTCCTTTCCTCCGAGAGTCTTGTTCAAGACGTTGGGTCCGTAAGTCCCTCGGACAGATCCGCATGATTGGATGACTACTTGGGTAACTCAAGGTGTCCGGACCTTAGAGTTCCACGGAAGCATCTCGATGGTTCTGCACAATCGTTTGGTCTTATCAGTCGGTGGCGTCCGAGATTCTCTCGTCCGTCCGTTTAGCATCTTAGATCGAGTTTGCGGTACTTGGGAGGACCAAGTAACCTTTGTCGCTCGAAGTCATCCATCTAGCTTGGTCGGACCTAATGAAATGGCGTCGACTTGTGTGTACTAGTTGACTGAGATGGTTTCCTTTAGACGGACCACTCGAAGGTCGGACTAGCTTTGAATGGCTATCTTAGCCTTGATGTGCTCTAGGACACGCCTATGGCGCCTTAATGGATTGGACACATTTACAGATCAACATATGTCCCCCCAGTTTCCAAGTATCTTAGTAGAAGATAGTTGGTAACTATGAGGGATCAGTCGTGTCTGTGGAGCGTGTCCGAATCGTTAGTTAAAAGAAAAAGGAAAAAATCCTTTTTGTCGGGATCCGTCGTCCGTGTCCTCAAGGATTCAATATATCTCTTCCCCCCCCTTTCCGTCTACAGTCCGAGTTATCACATAACTGGGACTGTAGAGGGAAAAGGTATTTGTATCCGAGATATATGGGTCCGAGTACGGTTAGGATCTGACGAAGTCTTTCGAGGAAGATCAAGTAGGAGGTTATCCGTTGGGCCAAATTTGTGAAATGGTCCTGATGGACCTCCGAACAGTAAATCAACGGGGTCCAACGAGTTGCTTGTCCGGCCCATGGGGTAAGATCCCGAGGGGAACGATGCGACCGTTGGATTGGAAAGCCTCAACGGTTGAGATCAAGTGACGCGACTCCTCTGTCAGGCACTAAACGTAATGCGCTGTTAGCCATCTATTCGTGAATCGTCATGACCGTTGGATTTGAACAGATCAACGGTCGCGGTTTAAACCTAAGTGATGTGACGCTTGGCCTTCCCACTTTGCCCCTATAAATAGTTAGGCGATCGGTCACTTTCACACTTTAGCTAAATTGAAACTCTGAGCAATCTTTAAGCAATTCAAACAACGCAAGATCGATCCGAGCAACTGGGACTTGTAAGACTTTGGGCTATCCATCTGAGATCTGTAACCTCGGAACATTATTCAAACTCGATCGTCCGTTGAACTTTCCTGTTTGAATATTAGCAAGTAAGTACCCCTCATTTTTTGGCTTTGTTAAAGTTGCCTGTATTCGCTATACGCCCATTGCATGTCTAGTGTAGCTTCCCTTGCTGCTTCCGTAATTGTGCTTGTCTTTAGTAATTGGCTCTTGCGATACCTTTGGTTGAGATGCTAGTTGATGTGTTTCTGCTGCATGCTTATAATATGCCAATTTTCCTCACTGATGCCTTATACTTTTATTTAGTACGTCCCGTCCGACACAACCCGTCTTGACAATGCATGCTTACTTGATGATAAATTGGCATTGGTTGTGGTGTTCGCCTGTAAATTGTTTCTTTTATTGCCGTGCCATAAGGGGCAGATCGTGGTGCCAGCACCGCATGTGCTGTGGTCTTAGGGCCCCTGTCCTTCTGTGTATAGAAAATCTTAGGGTCTAAACTTTTTCTCGGACCTCTCGACCTAATAAGACATATAAACGAACTCTCGGACAATAACAATCATCGTTTCTGACCCGTTTCCTTATGCCCTAGGATGTCCGGGAGCGATAGTCAAAACGTTCACGAGGTGCGGGATTACCAGGATGGAGTAGATTCGGGCCGTGAATCTGCAGACGTGAGCGTGTCTGTAGAAGACTATCTCGTGGATGTCTTATCTTCCTGAGATTCTGACGCTAGGCACGGAACCCATGAAACAGTCAATCCTCCGACGGACGGGCCAATGGTCGAGGAAGGTGTTAATGAGGCGAGAACGTTGGTCCAATCTCGGACTATAGGCGGTGTGGGAGAGTCTATAGATCCGAATGAGCTTCAACTTGAACGGGCAGGTGACAGCGGGCATGAGGCTGATGACGTGGAGATGTTCGAGGCCGGAGTGGAGGACCGTGTTGTGATAGAGACAGGTCCGTCCAACCCTGGTACATCTGGGAGACCTGATGGTGGTCAGGAGGAAGAAGGCGGAGAGGAAGAAGGTGAAGACGGGGAGGAAGAAGAGGAAGGTTCTCCCGATGTTCGTCCTCGGAGAGGTGCTGGTCATCGGGTTGTATTGCACTCCGTAGCTGCCGCTCAATCCAGCCTTCCGTTGGTTGAAGGCCGTGGTGCCAAGGCGGCAAGGATCAAATTTCCTCGTCCCGCATCCGCAGTAGTGATAGCAGACGAGTTCGGAGAGCTAAACGCGGACGGGCTTCTTCCTACCTGTCCATCGAGGGTCAGGCCCGAGGAGATTCCGGAAATGAGGCGAAAAATGGGAGATCCCTGAGTCTGTAGAAATAATGATCCCTGATCCCGGGCATGCATTCTATAACCCACCCGCTGGGTATATGTGCGTGCACGAGGTTGCCTTCTCCTGCGGATGGAAGATCCCCATTGCCACGGAACTGAAGAACATCCTCAACCATATTGGCATAGGTCCGAGTCAGGTTATCCCCAAGTCCCTGGGTAACCTTATTTGTTTTGTAATCTTTTGTAAGAAGAAGGGGCAAACAGTGAATTTTGAAAACTTCAGGCAGCTTTTCCATGTCTCTTTCAGTCCGGGGAATCCCCTTTTTTACACTTTTATGAATAGGAAACCCTATAACTTCATCTCGGACTCCATCTCGTCGCTGGGGTCGAAATGGTGGGATAGGTACATTTTTGTACGGATGGCTTTGAAGCCAGGGATGTCCGAGAGACAGAGGGAACAATGGGGGCTGCCCACAAAATTCCTTAGAGAGAGTATCCCTGATTGGCGTCCGCTTCCGAAGAACGTTGCTCCCTGGGTGGCGGAGATCCACAAGAAGAATGATCCGCCTACCTACCCGTTCCACGGACTAATTTGTCAGCCGCTGCCATATCTATGCGGACTGACCGATGCCGTGGAAGTCGGAGGAAAGATGATTCGAAGGAGTCTAACTTATGATTTGTGCGACTCCGTGTTTTGAATGTCTCGTTATGAATTTTCTCATCTCCGATATTCCTGTTGTTTTTCTGTTATTCGTCCGCGTTCTGAAATGTTTACATTGCTATGTAGCTCACTGGTTCGACTATATCATGTCGACACTCGCTGAAAAGAAGAGGCAGCAGAGAGAGTAACAATCTCTGGAGGTCGCCGCTGGTCAGAGGGCCAAGATCATCAACACGTCCGCTGGTCTTCCTATGGGAGATCCCAAGAATGCGGCAGTGTTCGCCGCAGAGGAGGAGAGGTGGAACAAGGCGGGAGAAGATCCGCAAGCCCTCGGCGTTCCTGACAAGGGCAAAGCCCCTGTTACTCGGAGCGTTACTGCCGCCAGACCACCATCCGCTGCTGGATCCGGGCCTCAACAAGAAGTGTTCATGCGGGATGCCATAACGTCTGGGCGGAAGAGAAGAGCTCCCGCGGAGGCCTCCCAATCAAGCAAGAGGCAGCAGCTGGCCGCCGTTTTACCGTCTGACCAGTCCGCTCTCGACAAGGAGTATGAGCGTGCCTGCGGACTTCCCGAGGTTGAGCGGGTCGGTGGCCTCAATGTGCTATATCAGCAGGTTCGTGATCTTCTAATGGTTTTTTCATTATGTCCTTATGACAAGCGTACGACATATGTCTATACGGATTCTTTACAGCTTGGGTGCTTCATCCGAGCTATGCAGTGGAAGGCGAGTGAGCGGGCTACCATTGAGCACGAGTTGTTCAAGGCCATGGCCAGGTCCGCGGATGAGGCCGAAAAAGTGAAGTAGTTGGAGATGCAGCTGAAGGAGCACGAGGTGAAGTTCCATAAGCTGAAGACCAGCTGGGAGGCAATCAAGGTGGACTTGGATTGGCAGGAGGGTTTCACCCAGAAATCAATGAGAGCCTTCCGAGACATGAAGGATTTCTTGCTTGAAGACCTCCAATACTCTCGTCTTGAGGTGGGCCGAGATTTCATGAGGTCGGATTCTTTCAAGTTCTTCATGGCGCGCATAAGTCCGACGAATCTCTCCGAAATGGGGTTCTCCCGCAATCGGTCGAAACTACCCCAAGGGCTACTTTTTTCTCAATTTCAAAGGAAGAGGTTAAGTAAACCTTGTGCGATGCTAGCGGTCGCGGTGTGGATGTTGATGTTGTCTCGACGACGATCGATTGTCTTTTTGGAACGGTTTCGAGGAAGGACAATTGGAGATCAAGAACGGTGGACCCTTCCTTCCGAAGTGTGTGCCGGATGCCTTACGAAAGGTGTGCTTCGTCCCGTTCGAGAATTACCGGGCCTTCCTCAAGGACTGGTATTACATGCCTTCCTGAGTAGTTGGTCTTGCTGAAGACTTCAACTTGTTCGAGCTCGAGGAGTCCCTTGCTGTCCAAGCTGCTGCCAATTCGTCTACTGCTGATCCGCCTCGAATTGAAGAAACAGGTCCGAGCCAGCCTAATCCTCAGTGAAGAATCCGGGGTATGCCCCGTGAAACTTATGTAATGTCTGTAATCTGCATCTCTTTGTGGCACGGAACAATGCCTTGAACAATGCTGCTTTATTTTTTATCCGTACTAACTGTCTGTAAAACAATATTTCTCGTAATTCCGAGTCATTGCCTGTTTTCCGCTTTGTTTGCTTCCGTTCCTCGTTCGTATGTTTTACTATCATAAAACACATATTTAAAGAACACGGATCGCAGTAGATGGCGTCCGACGTAGAAGTCAAAACCATCGTTTCACGAATTTCGTACTGTCCGTGATTGCTAAATTCAATCGACCTTCGGGATGCGTGATTCTTCTAGAGGGGAGGAAGGTGAAACAGTGAATTTGTCATTATTACTGCGTCCCATCAACCTCCAAGCCGTCGGATGAGTGACATGTGTTGAGATCGTACGGGATTGTCACTACTATAAAAAAGAAAGGGGTAAGTGCCCTTTTCTTACTGTTGTACTTTTTAACCCTTTCTCCTGATCAGATTTCCCTATCCTTCCAGAGAGTCCGTCCAAATGTCCGCTGCAGCCAGAGAACTAAACCATTCCAGGTTTGATCGCTCACATCCTTTGGGTGGATCATGCGGGTCAAGCATCCCCCATATTATCCCGGAAAGAGGACCGCGGATGACCCAATCATCCTCGACTTCGAAGGGGACCCTCCTCCGTGTCTGGGGATAGTTAGTGGGCTAGCCGCAGAAAGGGAGCGGATTGTGAGGATGATCCGCAGGAGGATCCGAATGCAGCAGCAAGCTCAAGAAGCTCGCGGTGGTGGCTCGGAATCTCAGGTCTCCACTTCTGGGATCTGGTAAAGGAACAAGGCGGGGTATGCCCTGTGGAAGCATGTACTGATCCTTGGATCTTTCCAGATTGTACTTCTGTTATGTAAATGTTCGGATAATTTTATCTATAAAATTCGAACTATTTTTCCTCGGATGAGATCGCCATCTTTTTCTTATGCAAGCTTCATCGGATTATATTGACGCACATATCTTTGTAAAATGACTAAGAAACTCGGACGTGGTTGATGGGCTTGTTTAGGCTTGATTGGATAAACCCGTCTGGCCCAACACTGTTCAACCTAAATGAATAGTTTAAGCCCATTGTCAACGTCGAAGTTCTGACGTGTCGGACGCCTATTGGTTCGTTACTTCTATAAATACTCCGGATCTCTCTTGGCCTTGGTCGTGCAAATCCAACTTCCAATTTCCATATCTATTCAATTAGCAAGAAGATGATTTCTTGAATAGTTTCCCCCTCTTGACTCCCGTCCACTCTCAAGTCGGCGTTCATCCTGAGCTTGAGAGTGGCATGGGTCTAGAGGGGAAAATTGTTGAAGATCAGTCATAGAAAAGCATAGATCTCAGTTTGAATGTATATCCGTCCGTCTCCTCTGCTTTCTTCCAACCCCACTTTAATGGTTCAAATCTCTCTTATATTGGAAATGGTTTTCGAATTTCAAGAGAGTTTGAGTCACTAAAGCCGGTGAGGCGGAAATCCCTTCCTGTCCGTACTTTGTTTTCCCCCGGCACAGGATTTGCAATGCCACATTTTGGTGGTATCATGAGGGATTCCACCACGTTTAACCATTTTCCTGTGTGCAGGTAGATCGAGTTCCTGGCCTCCGCGGAAACCAGACTCGCCGCTCGACATGGAAGAAGCTTTTTCCGACGGGGGAACGATCTTTGCTGGGAGATGACGTATCTTCAGAGACGTTTTCTGCCTTTTTCATATTGCGTCCGTAAGTCCGGATATCGATCCGAGATTGTAAATTGTACAGACAAGATTATGTATAATTCGTCTTTGTATGAATGAAATCTCTTGCTTTCCTTGTCATTAAACGAACGTTAAATCACATATGCACGGATCGAAAAAATCACAAATCGAAAGATAGAGGTTGTATTGATTTGCCGGGAATTCAATTACAACTTGCGGGCTCTAAGGCCAATGACAAAAGGATCGAAAAATGAATCATGGAGTTCCGTGTAGTAATTTGTTGAAACTGAGATGACCAATCGATCTGAAGGAGATCCGCACAGTTATCTCTATGCATAGAACTTCTGAAGGTTCCTAGCATTCCACGGACGCTTGAGGGGATGTCCGTTCTCATCTTCTAATTCATAACTGCCATTCACTCTTGCGCCGATAATCTTGTAGGTCCTTCCCACTGGGCTTAAGTTTTCCAATATTGTTCAAAATGTCGCGCGTCAAGCACCAGTCTCCGATTTGCAAGTTAGCCGCTCGAACATTCTGTTGTAGGTTCGGTTGAGCTGATTCGATACCTATGGATATTCGCCAGTGCCTCAGACCTTTTCTGTTCGAGCATGTCTAGGTCGGATATCCGAGCTTCTCGGTTTGCATTGCCTTCGAACTCTTGGATCCTCAAAGTCTCAACGGCGATCTCAGACGGTATGACTGCCTCCGAACCATATACCAAGGAGAATGGAGTTTCTTTGGTCGCAGTCCGTGCAGTGGTGCGATGAGCCCATAGCACGCCTTCCAGGTCGTCTGCCCAGCTTTCTCGGGAAGTTCTCAAACGCTTCTCCAGGATTTTGACTATTGTCTTGTTTGTGGATTCAGCCTGACCATTGGCTTGTGGGTATCCGACGGATGTGAAACGTTGTTCGATTTTGAAGGAGGCAAGCCATTCCTTGAGCCTACTGCCTGAGAACTGAGCGCCGTTATCCGAGACTAGAACTCTTGGTAGGCCGAAGCGGCAAATGATGTTCTTCCAAATGAAGGTCCGCACTCGACTTTCCGTGATAGTCGCTACAGCCTCCGCTTCTACCCACTTGGTAAAATATTCCACCGCCACAATGAGAAATTTTTTCTGTTGGGTACCCCTCGGAAATGGTCCGACAATATCGATACCCCACTGATCGAACGGACATGCTATGATTGACGGAATCATAGGGTTCGTCGGACGATGTGGGATGTTTGCGTAATATTGGCAATCCTGACATCTCCATGCGTGGTCGGCGGAATCTTTATCGATGGTAGGCCAATAGTAGCCTTGTCGTATGATTTTCTGGGCGAGAGTCCTCCCCCCGGAATGACTTCCACAGCTTCCGTTGTGTATCTCTTCCAGCACGGTTTGTGCTTCTTGTGGGTTCAAACATCTCAGGTGAGTCCCGGAAAAAGATCTCTTGTACAAATTGTCACCCATTATAAAGTATCTATTTGCTCGGCATTGCACACTCCTTGATTGTTTCGGATCGACTGGCAAAGATCCGTCATTGAGATAGTTAAAAATGTCAGTCATCCAGTTTCTTCCCGTGTCAAGTATCATGACCATTAACGGGACTCATGACGGATGAGTCAGTAATGGTGAGTAGGATTACTCTCCTTGTGTCTAGAGCCGCTGTAGCAGATGCGTATTTTGCCAAGGCATCAGCTCTTTCGTTCCAAGCTCTATCAAACTTTTCCAAGGTGAATTCCTCCAAGTGGCTGGCCTCATTCTTGAGTAGCTCAAGATACTTGATCATCGAAGGACCTTTTGTGGCAAAAGTTCCTGAAAATTGGGCCTCGACGAGCTGTGAGTCCGTGTAAGCTTTGACCTTCCGGGCTTGGAGTGACTTGGCTAGACGCAGCCCCACTAAAAGTGCCTCATACTCAGCCTCATTATTGGTAACTTTGAACTCCAAGGAAATCGCATAGTCGAGTTCCGCGCCATCCGGGCTCTTAAGGTAGATTCCAATTCCTCCCACTCTTCCAGTGGAAGAACCATCCACTTCCAATGTCTAGATATCGGAAGAATGTTTTTGGGTTTGGAGATCTCCTGCGAGCTGCTGAGGTTCCGCTCTTGGTTCATCCCCTTCCGTGATTTCCGTTCTGATGTTGTCAGCACTGGAGTTTCTAGGAACATCACCAAGTAGAAACATTTGGTTGACCCAAGTTTCCCCATCTGACAAAGGAAAGGGCCGATTGATGAACTGGGCTTCCTCGAGGTTTTCCGGGTTGAACTTTGGCGGAACTGGCTTTCGGACAATATGCTTGGTGATTAAGCACTCGAGCACCTGCTTGTCAGGGACTTTCTCTGAATCCTTCTCTGGATAATCCGCTAAGAAGGCGGCGAGGACTTGAGCCTTTTTGGCTGACGGAGCCTGGTAGCAAATGTCGTATTCGCTTAGCTCGATTGTCCACTTAGAGAGTCGTCTTGATTGGTCGGGCTTTCCTAGGACCTGTTTCAAAGGTTCCGCAGTTAGTACCACTATTTTGTGAGACTTAAAATATGGTTTCAACCGTCGGGCGGTGTAAACCAGAGCATACGCAAATTTCTCAATCTTCACATATCTTGTCTCCGCCCCGGCAAGGGCTTTACTAAGATAGTAGATTGGCAAATGATCATTAGCTTGAATCCGCACTAGTACGGAACTCATTGCCTCTTCCGTGATTGCTAGGTAGAGGTAGAGTGGTTCTCCTTCCACGGGTTTGGAGAGCAGCGGAGGGGAATGGAGGTACTTTTTCAAATTTTCAAAAGCCTCAGAACATTCCGCGGTCCACTCAAAGCTCTCTCCCTTTCGGAGGATTTTGAAGAACGGAAGGTTCTTTTTTGCAGATCGAGAAATGAAACGACTTAAGGACATTAGACGCCCAATAAGCTGTTGTACCTCGTTGAGGTTCTTCGGATGGGGCAAATCTAGGATTGCCTTGATCTTCTCAGGGTTTGCACTTATCCCTCTTTCCGTGACCATGTATCCCAGAAACTTTCCTCCTTTCACCCCGAACGTACACTTTTCGGGGTTAAACTTCATTCCATACTTCCGAAGAATGGAAAAGCAATTGTTGAGATGCTCAATATGCTCTTCTTCAGTCTTACTTTTTAACAAGCATATCGTCTATGTAGACTTCCATAGTCTTGCCCAACTCCTCCTTGAACATTTTATTCACCAACCGCTGGTATGTAGCTCCCGCGTTTTTCAACCCGAATGGCATCACCTTGAAACAGTATACTCCTCCTGCCGCGAAGAAGGCTGTTTTCTTGATGTCGTCCCTGGCCATCCGGATTTGATAGAAGCCCTGATATGCGTCCATGAAGCTCAGGAGCGCACATCTCGTAGTAGAATCTACCAACTGGTCTATGCGAGGTAGGGGATAAGGATCCTTCGGACAAAACTTGTTGAGCCTTGTGAAGTCATTGCACATCCTCCACTTTCCTGGGGCCTTCTCGAAAGTACACATTACGCACTAACCGAGTATCTAACTTCTTCAATGTGCCCGGCTTTCAAGAGCCGGTCAACTTCAGAGATATGATTGCGTCCTTGATCGGGCCAAAGTCTTTCCTCTTCGGATATATTTGATCGAGGATCCATGTTCGACGGTGAGCAGTGATTCTCGGATCTATTCCCTTCAAATCATCGACTCCAAGAAAATACATCCTGTTGTCTCGGAGACAAGCAATAAGTTTCATCTCCACTTCATGCTCATCTCGTTCGATTCTAGTCTTCTTATCCGGGCTTCCAACAACAATCTCGATTTCCTTGAGAGTTTCGTGAGGCTCGATCCATGCAGTTCTAGGGAACTTATCCTTCTGGCTTCCTACCCCTATCTGCGGATTCTCCTGTTTGGGCGGGAGAACAACTCTCGGATCGGAGGTCACCGTGACTGCCAAAACGGGGGCAGATGCCCTTCTCGTGGACATAATGTAACACTCCCAAGCTTCTCGGATGTTTCCTACCTCTTCTCCTACTCCGAAGGGAGTTGGAAATTTCATTTTGTTGTGTAAGGTGGATGAAATAGCCCGGAATTGATTGAGTCCTGGGCGCCCAAAGATGGCGTTATAGTCGAAGGTCCGATCAACCACGACAAATCGGACCGACTGTGTTACCCTGGCCGGGAAGGTTCCGAGTGAAACGTGTAACATAACACTTCCTAGTGGTCGAACAGTTCCTCCTCCAAACCCTAGTATAGAGGTGTGAACTCTGTCGTAGCGGATTCTTCCCAACTCCATCTGATCTAGTGTCCTCTTAGAGATGATATTCGAAGAACTCCCGGTATCCACCAGAATTTTGTTCACTCGATAAGTTGCGATGGTCAATGAAACTACAAGAGGAACGTCCGGGTTGTCAATCTCCTCGACTCCTGCCGTAGGAAGGGGGATTTCGCTATCGTCGAAAGATATTGCATTTGTTCCTCGAATCGCGGGGGCACCATTGTTCCGAAGGTTTTGGGCGGTCCGCTCTCTTGCATTCCTGCTATCACCTCCAGAGGGTCCGCCTGCGATAGTGTTGATCACTCCGCTGTACGGAGGGTTCTCCATTTCCGTCTCATCGCCGTATCTGTACGGATGTCCTTCCATGCGTGGCGGATAGCCTACTAGCGGAGGTGGCAAAGATAGTGGGCGAGGTGGTGGGTCAGCAGCGTTATCCTCCCTCCTCCGCTCCGTTCTATCGTGCCTAGAGGGCTCGTCCGCATATATGTGCTCCTTCAACTTGCCTTCTCTCACCAGGTGTTCGACCTCTGTTTTTAACTGGATATAGTCGTCAGTCTCATGGCCTCTGCTCTTGTGGAATTTGCAGTATCCCTTCGCAATTCTGTTTCTCTGATTATGGGATGGCTTTGGCCATTGGATGTCCAACTTTTTCTCAACAATAGTGGCCAAGATGTCGGATCTCGGCTTATTGAGGCACGTGTAGTCTGCGAATCTCCTGGGCGGACTCCTCTCCCTGTAAATGCCCTTGTCTCTGTGATCTTTCTTCGGGTCAAACTTCCCCTGGCGTTGCTCTTGTCTTTGCGGTTCCTTTCCCTTCTTCGATCCTGCTCGGACTGGTACGTTCCTTCGGTATTCTTCTCCATACATCACCTCCTCACAGATGTCATCCAAGTGCTTTTCGCTCCTCACTTCCTGACTAGAGAGCTTCCTCCGCAGCTCGGAGTTGTAAGTATTAGCGTACAGGTGACGGACCCGTTCTTTAATACTATGGGGCTCAACTCGGAGTACTTCCGACAAGCGATCTAGGAAAGTTCGAAGATCTTCCTGTTCCCTTTGGATGACTTCGGCCAGGTGCTCTACAGTACGTTTTCTTCTTTTTGATTTTCCGAACCGTGCTAAGAACTTAGAAGATAGATCTGCATACGACCTTATTGACTTGTTTGGCAAAGCGGTGTACCAATCCATAGCCGTGCCGAAGAGGGTGGATGAGAACGTAAGGGCTTTAGTATTGTCACTCAGCCCCTTGGAATCCATCTTGCTGTTGTACCTTGTCAGGTGACCCACGGGACAAGTATCCCCGTAGTATTATTCCAAGTTCGGAATCACTTGGTCCGAGTTCCTATTTCTTTCCTTTTCCCTCATGATATCATCACACAGAGGGTTTGGTGCACTTGTAGTGATCTGCTCGTGATCTTTTACCAGGCGTCCGAGGTTCAGGATTTGGGTTTCTAAAGCTTTTTGTTGGGCGTAGATTTCGTCCGCTGTCATGACCTCTCCTGTCCGTGGATGGACTGCGACATCCGCGGGGAGTTCGTCTAGCCGGACAACTAGAATGGTCTCTGCTACATGATCTCTGTCCCTCATGGGAGCTTGTCGCGAACCTCCTGGATGCCTGTTACCTCCTTCTTGGTACTCTCTCCTCCCATTCGGGCTTCCCTCACCCTGAACTTGCGAAGCAGAGGCCCGTCGGTCTAGAAGGTTTCGCAAATCCTCATGGGGCAGCTGATCTCCCAACCTCTGTTAGATCGGACGTTGTCTGTTTCTTGACAAGGCGGGCTCCGCTTGAACAGGATTAACCACTGGCGGAGTGGCTTGCTGAGGGTGGGCATTGTTAGACCCTAGGCATCCTTGGATAATCGTGAGCAACCTATCAAACTGAGTTTCGCTTAGTCCGTGGTCGCTTGTGCGGACAACGCGACCATCGGGCATCGTAAACTGTTGACCTGTGGTAGGGCCTTGAGCTTCTGCCGGAGAAGCTCGTGCTACCCCTTCTCCATGGTCCGTAGGCACGATATTCACAGGGACGCTTTGGCCTCCTCTAAGCGGGGCATCTCTTCCCTCCTCCGAGGATGGGCTGGCGGTCCGCCCGTCGCTCGGATATCTCCTCCCAGCGTTCCTTCCAGCCACAGCGGCCCTTCGTCCCCGGATGGGCGGACGTCCTCTTGGGTGTGGTGGTGGTGTTCTACGCCACAAAGACTAGTCCGAAATTAGTCTCGTTCTAGCCATCAAGACAACACGCATACGATCTTTTTGTAAAGATTCCCACAGACGGCGCCAAAATGTTGAGGGATAAAACCTCAAACACCAACACTACTACTACAAGTAACCTAATCTAAGATCCGCCTCCAACTTGAAGTCCGAGAGAAGGCTTGTCCGAGCAAGAGTACCTGAAAGGACTAAGTGGGGGGGGGGGTTAGAATGGGTTACCCGGATTGCCTAAGTCAATCCGGAAGGAGGCTTTACTCAAAGGAGAGATGAAAGCTCTCAATGCAATAGTAATGGGAAAGATAATGAAATCAAGGATGTTTAGGACTTAGGAGACAACACAATTTCCTAGGGGATTTCACTTACTCCAAGGTATTGGACCTTGTGTTATATTTATAGTTATCATATACTTATGAAGTAGCTCATAAGATGATGCAAAGTGTATGCCTCAGATTTGGACACCAATGCTACCTTTGGCCCATGGCCCATTAGTGAATAGTAATCCAATACTAATTAATGGGCTGGGAGGGTAGTTTGGTCCTTTCCCTCTGAGAGTACTGTTCCGCACGTTGGGTCCGTGTAAGTCCCTCGGACAGATCCGCATGATTGGATGACTCTGCCTTGGGTAACTCAAGGTGTCCGGACCTTAGAGTTCCACGGAAGCATCTCAGTGGTTCTGTCAAATACGTTTGGTCTTACTGTACTGGTGGCGTCCGAGATTCTCTCGTCTGGTCCGTTTAGCATCTTAGGACTGACAGTTTGCGGTACTTGGGAGGACCAGGTAACCTTTTGTCAGGCTTGGAAGTCATCCATCTAGCTTGGTCGGGCCTAGCTGAAATGGCGTGCTGACTTGTGAGTACTAGTTGACCTGAGATGGTTTCCTTTAGGACGGACCACTCGAAGGTCGGACTAGCTTTGAATGGCTATCTTAGCCTTGATGCGCTCTAGGACACGCTCTATGGCGCCCTTAACGGATTGGACACATTTCCGTATCAACATCACTTATATTCACGATTTCAATGGCTTTAGGCTTCTTAACTTCTTCTGCTTGACAATCTAAGGGATTTTCAGCATCAACTTGTTGCATAGAAGAAGTTTGAGGCATTTTCCCTTTTCCCTTGTCAAGAGTAGGATTCACAGGTAGTCTGGTAGCAACCATACTAGAGGACTTCAAAGCATCATGTCGATTAGAAGTCTTGAAACTACTGCCTCTAGGCTCCACAAATGGTCATGTAGGAACTGAAATTGAGGATTGCGAAGCACCAGTTCGCCCTTTTGAGGTATGGAAATCATCAGTGCTTCGGATTTCAAGAGAAGACTCGACAGATTGTCCATCAATAGTTGAATTCTGCAATGAAAATAAGTGTAAGCATTGAAGTTTCATGTGCAACACACGTGCATTTATAATACTTCAAAAGAACGATATGCGTGCATTTATAATACTTGAAAAAGAACGACGACCTTTTGAGATGAATTATAAACATACGAATTTGATGGAAACAAATTAAACTAGAATCTATAATTCATACCCGCTTTGTTCCTTGGCTATACTTGTTTATATGTTCAAGGGATGTCGAGCTATCAGTTCGATATTCATCGGTGAAGTCACCATATTTCTTTGCAGGTTTATTTTTAGTAGACCTGGCACCCCTTACTTTTCGCCTAACAAGAGGTATGGAACTTTGTCCCCTCCCATCCTCACTCATCACGACTCGTGGTGAGCTAATCGTGAGGGAGGCAAGCGATCGAGTCCTTCCTTCTTTCTTAGCAGGTACAGAAGTAGAAGGGGTGGCATGTCCCGTAACCTTCACCTCTCCATTGTTGTTCCTCTTCTTCTGATCATGCGGGAGCACTTTATCCTTCAGTTCTTGCAAATTTTTGTTTGGCTTGACAAATAGCAAAAGCAGAGTAGAGCTTGAAAATAAAGACTAAAGCTTCATTAACAAAGAAGCTCTGTTGATAGAGCTTGAAGATTAAGCCTTGTGCAATGCTTCATTGCTTCAACTGAAGGTATGTTTGAGCTTCAACAGTGCTTCATTTTGAAGCTCTGTTTCCAGGGCTCCAAAATGAAATTTTGTTCATCGTGATTTTTTATCTTTAACGAAATGGATTTGGGGATTTTTCTATTTTTCGGCTAAGGGTTAGGGTATATGCACAATTTGGTATTTATTAGGTCCCCCATCCCCTAAATTTTATGTTAGTTGGCTAGCACTTATCTTAGTTTGATTCAATTCAATTGGCCACGTATGACTAGTTTGGGTCCACATTGCAAAAGGGACCAAAATTATGGTCCAAAATATCACACGCTTGGTTTGAAATGGACTAAAACTGCAATTAGCTAAATCAAGTTTGGAGACAAGGAGATCTTACCTCAACTTAGACAAGGGAGCTACGCCCAGATCAATAGTGCACTCTGGACAAGTGTTTATTCCTTCTTCTTTTAGCTTCGTGTATAAGCATTTGTGACAAACTATATCTTCCAAAGAACAAACCAAACTCAAATAATCCATCCCAACAACTAAACTGTAACACGATAGATGCTAGGGATAACCATGTTTACATTTTATAATGTAATATATGTATTGTGAATCCACATTTCATTTGATAAGATGTTCAAGTGGTTACCCCTGAAATAAATAAAACAATAATGACAATAATAAAACCCATAAACAAATGTGGTTTCGACATCAAACAACATGCATTATGAGGGGAAAAAACAAAATCACAGGTAACAATCAAATTTTAGAGAAAAATACAATATGAAAAGATCTGTGTAAGTATGCATCTGGGGTTTTTGGAAGAATGAGAAGATTTTTTCATAAAATTTTTTACCCTTTCAAGCTCAATAACTGATCTATCTCAATAAACTCGGGTCTTTTAATTTCTTTAAGATTTTAAATAATGGCCAAACTAAACTTGAATAGAATATAAATTCAATGTGTATTGTGTATTAAAGGGTGGCTTAGTACCTTCAAAAATCTATATGAACCTTGAAATAAACTTACATGTGTGAAGACATTCGTTGATAGTGGTGGCTTCTTGATAAGGCTCCTTGCATATACTGCATGAAATGCAAGCTAAAATCTCATCTAGCTTTACCAAAGTCTCATCGGACGACATTGTGTTCTAAACTGAAAAAAAAACATAAATATAAACCAACAATTATATATATACCAAAATTCATTAGAAAAATGTGATCACATGCGGTGCATGCTATGAAGACAAAACACTACATGATCGATCAATAGACTTCTACCTGATTTCTATGCATCAGGTAGACGTTCATGTGTTAGATGCTAGGGGCGTAACCATATCTACAAGTGGTTACGCTCCTAGCTAGCATTTAAAAAAAAACTCAAACGAACATATAAAATAAAAACCCAAATTTCTGTCCCATATAGAAATCAAATTACAAGAACCAAATTAGTTTGCAGGAGATAATTATGTGTTTGTTTGACTTATACCTTGATATATGAGCTAGGAGTTAAAGAGGTGATGAATTTGGGGAAAATGAGAATGTAAGATTAATTAGAGTGACTCTGAAACTTTTCTTGATTCTTAAGATTTTCAAGAATGGTGATTTCATCATATATGAGTGTCTATGGGTTTGGGTGTTGAATTATATAGAGAGGGGAAATGTGTGCTTTGTTCTAAAACATTACAAATAGTATGAATCAAAATAACCTTTTATTTCTTTTTTTAATATAATGCAAGATTGCCAATATAAGTTGGTGTATTAGGTCATGAAGGATTGGCTAGACGCGTGTAAAGGAAAATTTATGGTATCAAATAGTAATTGCGAATCTGTAAGAAAAACACTTGTAAATCACACACAAATTTATGTGAGAAGTGTGATTCTTATAGTAAATATATGACAATTAATGGCATAAGCTTGCTGGTTTTGTGGCACAAAGGGCTACGATACCCTAGTTGTAGGGTTAGATAGGATTAATGACTTTTTCTGGGTTTGTGAGACCCTATGTGTGGGATATCATTCATCTCACCCACAATGTGAATAGTTGGGGGCCGGGGCCTAATCTTCGTTCATAGGGAATAAAGAAAAGTACTAAACGAATGTGAACCCTAAATATATAAGGCATCGGTTAGATTTCCCTTGAATTATGATAAATCAATTTTATGATGAAATGTAACAAGAAGAATAAGAGAAAACAGAAGAGCGAAAAATCCAAATAAACAGAAGATTGATTAAATTGTTACCAAAGTGTGTATAAATAATACAAGCAGGAACTGGTAGAGTAGCCGAACTTTAAGATGGTTGTCCTGATTGTGTGATAACGATGTTACCCTGTTTCAAAAGTGGAATTTATGATGATGGTGATGACAAATATGATGAGTGTTAGTGGTACATTGTTTAAACGTGAATACATACATGAGAAACTACATTGATTTCAAGTGAAACTCACCGTACCGCAGGAGATAGAATTGTCGATTGATGGCCTTGGCTCGGTCAAATTCCAGTTATATTAGTGATAGCATTGTTACCTTGTTAAAAAGTGGACTATATGATGGTGGTGATGACAACAGCGATGAGTGTTGGTGATATATCGTTTAATGTGCATACATATATGAAAAATGATATCGGTTTCAAGTAAAACTCACCGTAGGAGATAGACGGTGATTGATGGCTCTGACTCGGTTAAATTCCGCTTCTAGTTTTTCAAAAGAATGTGAAGAAATTATAGTGAGGAAGACAGTGTATAAATAGCTTTATGAAATTTATTTTCAAGTAAAATTTACCGAATTGGCTAAATTCAAAACATAAAAATGGAATTTCTTTTATTTTCTTGAGATTCGATGCATCCGTTGACCCATTTGTTATTTTCCCTAAAATGAGATATATGTATGTATATATATGTATATATATATATATATACATACATATATATACATATATATACATACATATATATACATATATATATACATATATATACATATATATATATATATATATATATATATATAAGTTGAAAGGTGTGACTAGGTGATGTACACTCAGAGATTTTGATTTCGTTGTAGAACCTGTAATCCCTAAATACAATCAAAGATTAAATTTATTTATGTCGAAAGTCTTCAAATCCACAGTTTATAGCGGAAAGCTGACTCGGGATGTCGTTCTCCACGGACACTTAGCATATGAACAAGCAAATATCGTATTTAAATTGTATGCAGAAAGTAAATAGAATAATTGCAGACAGATTATTGATTCACAGTAAACCCTAATTGACTTTATGAAATCGACGGTGAGAAGAAGTAAAGGATCCCTGACCTCCCTCTATTTACGATACTCCCAACTACTTAGAATCAAACAACGTATTAGCCGTCTACAGGCAGCAAAGAAACATGTCAAAAGGATTAAGTCGTAGTTAATCCATACACCTTCACTTATACCAATAATGTGTTGTGTCACTCAACACACTAACTCGTCACATTTTCAAACAAACCACGTAAGATAATATAAAGTCAGTTACCAAGTCGTAGTTAGTAAGGATTTCCCATGTAAAGAGTCGAACGAATAAAGAACAAGTACGATATTACGTTTTAAAACTAATTCATTAATATATCACGGTATATAAAGAAGTAGCAAAATTAAAGTTACGGTGGTTCGCCTTTACAAGAGAAAGTTAGCTACTCATAGTAATACTACAGACTGAAATCGAAAACAAGAAAAGAAAGAAGAAGAAGCTTAGTCTCTGATGTCTTCGTGCTGCTTCTAGGGTTTCCTCTTTCTGGGTGCCTGACATCCAGCGGTTTTGGGGTTTCACTTCCCCGAGTACTGGTCCTCTCTTTCGAGAGCTTGCTGTGCAAGCTGTGTAGAATTATGAGACCCCTGAGGTCTTATCTATACTGAAAATTCCGAGCTCTGGCCGCCATTGATCAATAAGGAAGGTTTAGGAAGGCAGGCCTTAGCCTGACATGCCAGGAAACAAACCCAGAACAATTCAGAGGCTTGACTGCGGTCGCCCGTGGACCGCAGTGGTGCCTTCTGCGGCCACATGTGGATCGCCAAGTGCGATTTCTGCATTTTCGAATCTGTTTCCTTCGTTCTTCAATTTCGGGCTTTGTAACTTCGTTTCCTCGAAAAGTGGTCTTCTACAAAGTTGTTGCATCTTCAATTATCTACGCATTGGTTGGTCGCATGACATGTTTTGACTCCTCGAACTCCGTGCAACGGCCGGCGTATTTGCTTAACTTTCTTGATTTCGCACAATTATGCCGTTTTCGTGCCTGAAATCGTGCAATTCCTCAAAAACGCGATCATGACCTACAGAAAACATGCGAAGTTGGTAATTGACCATAAAACGATACAAATATCGCATCTAAGGCAAAAAACGAGGGTCTAAAAGCATGCTATATCGCACATTTCATTGTCACATCACTAGGCCTAACTAAACCTTATACAATACAATGACAAATAAATAAATAAATATTAGGACATGTGACTCAAATATACATTCGAGATCTGGTACACACTATATCAAATTAAATTACGATGAATGATGAAGCCTACCAGAGCTGTATAGCGCCTCAAAGATGCATGACAGAGAAAGGATTGTTCCTTCAGAGAGGGATTACTCGGTTACTAGCACTCGAAGGGGAAGAATAGACTAATTTGTTTATTTAGCATTTGCCCTGGGATTGATTGCGCATTTAGTGACAAGTTGAAGATATGTGAAATGCATGATTGGGCTGTGGACTATTGGAAATGATCAGCGATGGTGACTTGAGTTTGGACAAAATTTGTAAAAGCAAAAAAGAGAGCTTTAATTTGTATCTGGTTTTGGTCATGAAGGTGTAACTTTTGAGTTTGATATTTTGTTATGAATTTGTAAGACTTTGTATTGGGTTGTATTTGATTCGAGCATTATTTATGCTCCTGTAAACTTTGCGGGTAATATATAAAAAAAATTGTTATTTCAAAAATAAAATAAAATCAACAAATAGATTAGCCATCGAGTCCGTCTTGCGAAAGACCCCTATATATAGAAAAGTTCCGAAGTCCCCTTCAAACATTAAAACTAGACAATTATACCTTTTTTCTCGACTTGGCTTTCTGATGGTTTTTCGCGGATCTTTTGACCCGGATTCATTAAAAACGGGTCAAGTAAAAATTAGACAAGATAATGTAAAACTAGACAATATAATGTAAATTTAATATCATATAAAAACTAGAGAATTTCTTTCATAAACTAGACAATATAGACAATTATGTTACACTGAGTGAGTAAATTTCTGGACAAATAATAAAACTAGACAATTCATTTACAAAACTAGACAATTCAGTTACAAAACTAGACAATATGTCGTAAAAACTAGACACTAATTTTTCTTCGATTGCTTTAGTTTCTTCAGAGCATTCTTCTTCAAATCATCTAATCCACCCTCTTCAAATTCATCATCAGCAGCAGGTCTCTTAGATCCTTGAGAAGCTTTTTCATCAGCAGCCTTCTTTGCTTCTAGCTTTTTCAACTTACATAAAAACTAGACAATACATACTAAAAACTAGACAGTTCAAAACAACTGCACAACAGAAAGATATAACATGAAAAAACTAGACATATATTGTTAAAAACTAGACCATATATGTTAAAAGCTAAAACATAAGGTATTTACATAAAAACTACACAATATATGTTAAAAACTAGACAATTTCACGCAAAAAAACATATATACATTCAAACTAACACTGAACAAACTAGATAATTTCGACTGAAATGTAGACCATTTATACAAAAAACTAAACAAAATCGGGAAAAACATAAGTGACCTGAAAATCGAGGAAACGGCAAGGTAATGAATTATGTGTGTTGAGTAGTCGGAGATTCGTCGGAGAAGACAACCGGAAAGCTTCGAAGTCCGGTCAACAATTTTGAAAGTCGACAAAACGAAAAACGAAACCGATAGAAAGGTAGATCGGCTCATGAGCTACTCATATATGCAATCGGATTTAGTATTGGTGGCTGGATGACGGAGTTACGACGGATTTAGTGGTGGTTGGGTGGTGGTTTTAGAGAGAGAGAACGAGATTGGAAGATAGAGAGAGAAACATGAAGAATGAAATGAAGAAAGTGAAGAAAACCCTAAACAATTGACTTTATACTAAAATCGTTTTCGGATCCGGATTCGGATCCAATTTGTTGGTCCAGATAACGGCAAAGTACAAGACTAGAGGGGGGTGAATAGTCTTTTAATAGTTTTGTCGATAAACACGGTTTCTCAGATATCTGTGAAGATATCTGATACTTAATTTCAGAGAGCGGAAGACTTTTCTGTGATAAGTGCACGTGCTCAGCAAGATAGGTTTAAATACTTTGCAAGGTAAATAAAGCAAGTAATAAAATGCAGAAAGTAAATAACACAAGTGTTTTTATAGTGGTATCTGAAGGTGGCGTAATCCTTCAACTAATCCACTTCGGCCTTTCTCAGACCTAGAATCCACTAAGACAGATAATTGATGTAACCTTACAAATATCTTCTCTCGATTCCTAATTACACTAGGTTCCCAACCAAGTTATTCCCTGCTTTCACGATTACTCGAAACCTCTTTCACAGGTTGTTCCTTAGTTTCCCAAACTAAGTACTTCCTGTACTCCACGCCAATTAAGGTGTTGGTTAAGGTAGTTTGTCAGGTGAGCTTCTTTAATAACTTGTTCAGTTATGCAGATTGCTTTGAGAATCAAGTATACTTAATACACTTTGCAATGTATGGTATCTTGTTTTTAACTGACCCAAGTCTATGATAAATGTTCAAGAGAATGAATCTCAGATATCAAATCTTAATTCAACTCTTTCACAAATGGCAATGCTTGTTAAGGATCAGGACACTTAGAACTTTTGTGCTACTTAGAATCAAGAGCTTTAGTCGCAACAGAAAGCTTGAAGGTAAGTAGTGTGCTTGAGAGAGCTTGTGTGAGAGTATTCAATGTGTGTTCAGTGTTCTAAGGTGTGTTCTCAAGCAGTCTAAGTGTTGATATTTATAGATGAATTTGAGTGTCGTTTGAATAGTATCCGTTAGGCTTAAATCAAATTCAAACTATTGATATCTGAGAATAGTACTGTAGTACGTTTGTCTTCTTCTTCAGAAGCTACCGTTTTTGTTCAGACATTTATGTTCACGCATTCAATGCATTGTACTATACTTTGTCATGTAGTGCCAACGGAACTATGCATTGTATCAGAGATCTTATACTATCAGGGTTCTCTGATACTTTGCACGTCCTTTTCCAGAGATTATCACAACTCCAGATACCACTTGTTGAAACAACTTGTTATAATATATTTCTTTTCAGAAACATAGTTTATGTCCAAGGTATCTGAGTGTAGATATCTGTGGGCACTTTCCTCGTTTCAGAAACCTTTTATTTCTCAGATATCTTTTGCAATACTATTTATTTAAAAACGCGTGTGTCTTCAAGATATCTGGTCAAAGGTATCTGAAAACCCTTGTCTTCAGCAATCTTGTGCAGTCTTCAAATCTTCAAATCCGTTGAACTTTTCCTGCTGGATGCCTTCTTCTTGGTCTTCTTTAGAGGAATAAAAATTACATTCAGAGACCTAACATCATATACAAGATTTGCTAGACTATCATACTTAGTGAGTTTCCTCTTTTACAGTGTTCAAGTGAACCAAGATTACTAACCACCTTTCTGAGCTAAGATAAGTCATTAGGTTGCTGATCAAAATCTAAACAGACATTTCTAACACAATTCTTAAAAATCCACCTTCAATCCAGATCCGCGAAAAATATTAAAATAGACAAATGTAAAACATAGACAATTTTTATGTGAAACTAGATGGGCTTTTTGGACTCTCACAAATGAGTAGGACTTTTATAAGACTTTGTATTAGCCATCAATCACATTACAGAGTTAACCTATACTGGAACACAAATTCCTACTTGATGAGAATTGAACTCATAACCTCTGAGGTTATTATAGGTTATCTACCTCAATATATACTCGTTTACAAAATTATTTTGATACTTTCCACCAACACTTCAGTTTTATCTTTTCATGCTAAAGTAGGAAATATATGATCCGAGAAAGGTGATAGGATAAGGATCACCAAATATCATAAAGGTGACACACACACACACACATATAAATATATATTCAGATATGATGGAATAATCAAGTACTATTTGCAAATTCTTGGGTTATCACTCAAGCACCCAAGATTAGTATGAGATTGATATAAAACTTATCTGATAATGATACAAGGAAGGAATTATCAAACATTTATTCGAAGATGTGTCAAAGTCGAAATAAGGTCTCGAAACTCTTAACACATAAAAGTCGATACACCATGCTATCTATAACCAAGGCTTGTCCAGAGGCACCGAGTCAGGAGGGGGAAATGAGAACATGTTCTCAAATTCATCTTTCCAGTGCAAATTCCTTGGTTCGACTCCCTTTATAATAACGGATGATATACATTCCTACACACACAAACACAAAGTTTATTAAAACCAAAATATCCATCCATCATATGAAGGAAAAGTTCCCAACTCAGTGAATCATAGTCCTTTCTGAATTAAAGATCTAAATTAGCCACCTTTTTCGTCTTCTTTGCTTCATCCACAATTTCGTTTGCGACAAATATGAAAGCAATGGATGTGTACAAAAGGATGAGAAAGCCAGGGCAAAGAGAATTACGAAAGCGAGATGATAAATATCTAGGTAGCTAGTTGGCTGTTCTCTACCACATAGCGAGAAGACATATTACATCAATCATGTTCTTCTACCCATTAACTCAGTCCCCAAAAAAGTCTTTGTTTATTACTTGGATTGTTCCAACCATTCCAATCTAAATGCAACATTTACTTTTGGACACATAGATGAATGTTTAAGGTAAAAAATGTGAATTGTAGTATGTGACCACAAAATTAGTGCATAAATAGTGCACACGGATGCACAATTTGTGAAAAAACGGAAACGTAACACTTGTATTGAGACATATATATATAAAATGTGACATTTAGTTTTTCCATGTGGGATGAAAGGGAGTACTATGTAATTTGATCCATAACCAGTTTATAAGGTTCTTGTGGTTCTGATATATTGAATAAGTTTGTGGTAAATAGATCTATAAAAATCCTTTCATAACCTTTGCTTCTCAAAAATACTTACATGCAGAGAGTGATAAATGTGTGTTAGTTTGTTGGATGAGAATATCACACGAATAAAAGTTCATGAGTAAGCCTACCACACGGTTCGATAATTTGTTATAAAGAAAAATCCATAGTATATGATCGAATTCTCATAAAAATCATGGAGTCTTAAAGCATGAGGTAGAAAGATATAAAGCTGATGGATCTGTAGAAAGATATAAAGCTAGATTGGCTAAAGGGTATAATCAAGAAAATGAGTTGGATTATTTTGATACTTTTTCTCCAGTTGTTAAGCTCATAACAATAAGATGTATTTTAGCAATTGCTGCAACAAATGGATGGTTTTTACACCAGTTAGATGTAAATATAGCTTTCCTACATGGTGATCTATTAGAAGAGGTGTATATGACTCCTCCATTGGGGTGCACAAAGGCCGATAACAAGGTTTGCAAAATTGTTAAAAGTCTATATTGCTTAAAACAAGCAAGCAGACGGTGGTACCAAACACATTGAAATTGATTGTCACTCAATACATGACAAGATTGTTGATGGCACCATTCAGTTAGTCCATATATCCAACATCGATCAAATCGCCGACATTCTTACCAAGCCTCTTCCTTCAATTTTGTTCTGTCATTTCCATTCCAAGCTGGGAATTATGAATATCCACTCCCGGCTTGAGGGGGTGTAAAGATAATAAAGGAGAGGCAACGAACCATGGCGTATATAGGAACGAAACAACAAGCAAAAGCATTGAACTGTACACAAGTCAACAGGATTTGTACCTAACAGTTGTAGCATTAAAGAATTGTACATAGTTTCTGCTTTCATAGTTTTGGAAGTTTATGTGTACCAAGTATTTATAATCAATCAAAACTGTAATACTACTCAAACTATTCAAGGAAAAGTAAGAACTACAACTGAATCATATTTACCAAGATCAAAACAAACTCAGCTGAAACTAGATAACAATGTAATGTACTTCCATGATCATTCAAATCAAACGAAAGGCCCTGGTCAGTTCAAATCTAGTGGTGCGAAAGTGTATTGTCGGCCAGAGGAAAAGAGACGGGAGTCGGAATAAGCGCACCCGTCCTCTGAGGATCCATCGAAGAGTAATACGGCACTGAAGGATATTGGTCATGTGGCCAGACATTGTTCTGGACCACTGATGCTTGCTGCAGGTGTCTTGCTTCGCCAGTTTTGGGCTTCGTTACACATGATCGACCCCAGAGCAGTTTCATCCTCAGCCCCTTAATGACCAGCTTATTCGAGAGCTCTTCAGCTGCTTTCTCTGCATCTTGCCTCGTTGTGTAAATAACAAAAGCACAACCACGTTGGGAAATTATCTTCACGGATTCAATATCTCCATGAATGTAGAAACTGTCTCTTATGTCCTGCTCAGTAATATGTGCCTGAATTCCACCTACGTAGAGGGTTCTTATGCTCTCATCTTCACGTGGCTCCAGGGCTGACAATTGCCCAGCCTTTTTAAGTAAATTCAATGCCACAGGATCATTAACTCCATGATAACGATCTTTGGTATTCTGGTGCGATAACTCTCCCGATTCAGGCATCTCGTGCCTGTACGGGGATTCTGGACCCTTTTACAGTTTCCACGAACATAGAAACTTCAAATATGAGCTCTGTTTCTCTTGTAATATGGTGTGGTTTGCTGAAGCTTTAAGATAGTATCATTCGGTCGAGCCTTACCATAAGACGAAGATTCATAATCTATACCTAATCTTGCCCTACGATCGTGCTCCTCAGCATAATACTCCCAGTTGACGTCACTCTTTGGAAGAGGTTCAATTGAATTGATACCGAGAGAAGTATCTCGAACCTGAACAGGCAGGCTATGCTTAAGATCAAGAACGCAAACTTGGCAAACGTCCTTGAGCTTAGTGCAAGTTTGACAAATCTGAGTGCTCTTATATCTTGCATCTGGACCAGGTCTCCAGGAGAAAACGGTGAAGGGTCGGGTGCAGATCTTACATTCCATGTCATAATCCGCTTTTATCTGATGCATAGGAATAAAAGATCAGAACAGTTGAATAAATTTTGCTTAATAGTACGGTTTTCAAACATGTAGTCACAAACTCACAATAAGAAAAGCAGAGCATTCTACAAAGGGTTAATTACAGAAACACCCCTATAAGAGTCCGAAATTACAATTTCCCCCAAACATTTTTGCACACTCCTGCCGTTAGTTGACTAACGAAGTCAACAGAGTCTACCTCAGTCAACGTTAGTCAACACAAAAAAAGTTGACTTTTTCGATTTAAAAAAAATTAATTTCCGAAATGGAGAAAATGAATCTATAATGACGTCATTAAAAAAAAAGTGACGTAATAAAAAAATAATTTCCGGAAAAAAATTCTGAAAAATTGAAAAAAATGTGAATTTCCGGAATTGCCCACATCAACTTTTACACTAAAACCCCAAATATCCAACACATTCACCACTCTACACTTTTCCCAACATTCTCCCAACTACTTCCACCTTCATCCTTCTTCATCTTCGAACTTTCGTCTGAAACAAGAATTCTGGCTGCCGTGAGTCGACTGAGTTCGTCGCCGGAGTGTGTTTGTTGGTTTGTTGGTTTGTTCCTGGTTTTCGAAGGTATGTTACTGGTGTAGTTTGCTTGTTTAAGGTTTTGTCCAAGTTCACTTCTTACACGTTTTTGGAACCCATTTCATTGTTTAGGTGGAAAACATGTTTTTGAAAACGGAAAACATGATTTTGTTGTGTGTAAACCAACTGTTGTCGTTGTTCTCATTGTTCGGGGTGTAGAAGTTACATGGTATGGTGTCTACTGTTGTGTCGTTACCCGTGGAGAAGAAGGATGATGTCATAAATGTCTGACATTTTCTGACAAGGGGTGTTTTTGGATGAACTAGATCTGAACTGGGGTTTAAATGTAAATGTGTTTCGAAGAAAAATAAGGTGATCTAAACTGGATCTGAATCCAATGTTCGTTTTTGGAAGTTGTCTTGGAAGCTGTGTCTTAGGGTTTCGTGAACGGGGTTTTAAAGTATTACATGTGTTTTTTGGTGGCAGTCTTAGATGTCATGGTTTATGTGTGGTTAAGATATACCTGTTATGGTAGTAATTTTTATTGAAAAGGGTTTTAAAGTAATCCCTAGTTTGTTTTTGTCGTACGGGGTTCCTAAGTAAACAATGTTTTGTTTGTCAGGCCCGATGGAGAAAGAAGCAAGTGGTTCTGGTTCTGGTCCAGTGTTCGACATATACATTCAATACGGTGTGGAAGAGGTTGTCATAAATGACGTTCTGCCTGGGGAATACTGTTGGACACAATTGAAGGAGGAGGCCTACGAGCTTGCAATTGCCAAAGACCGACAACTTGTTAATCATAACAACAAGATGCTGCTGAAGGACATGGTGTATGTGGTTTATCCATACACCTACGACACTGGAGAGCAGCATAAGAAGTATGTGATGAACGAGTTGGATTTGGAGACGATTTTCTCTACGAAATAGAAGTTCTATGTGTTTAAGGTAGAGGTACCTGATGCACTTGAGCTGTTGAGGAATGTGGATGCAATGAAACCAATTGACCAAGATAGGATTGTGAAAGAGCTGGGTGACAGGAGATACTTTGTCAGTAGTGAGGATGATTATGATAGTTATGTGAGCTTTGCTAGTGAGGAGATCTATATTTCTGAAACTGAACGTCTGAAGAGTGCTGAGAATCCAAGTGTGGTTACTTTATTGTCGACTCCTCCGACTGCCTCAACGGTTTATGATTTATCTTCAGATGATGGAGAGTTTGATCCCTTCTTCAGTTATGAGAGGCAGGCTCCTCCGTTGGGTGAAAGACCAGTTTGGAAGTCCATCCCAATATTTGAGACTGAGGAAGACAGACACATGATTCGTGACTTGACTGATTTGTTGAATAGCATTTAGACTGAACGGGATCGGGTCTCGACAAGTGAGGAGTCGACAAAAGAAGAGGTTGCTGCTGCCGGAGAGGTTAACTCAAACATACCAGTGGTGAAATTGGAGGAAAGTGATGAAGAAGTTGGTGAAAAATTGGTTGAAACTCTAATTGTGAATTTGGACGAGAGTGAAGCTGGACAAGAAAAGACTGAGGAACTGAAAGGTTCGGACACCGAACAACTGGACAGTGTGAACGGGGACACAGAAGAACTAGATAGTGAAGACCAAGTATGTGGCACACAGGGAAATGTTGCAGACAAGAAGCTAGCTCCATTTACTCCATTTACTATTGATGATTTGGAGAGTTTAGATGATGAGGAACCAGAGGATGATGGAGATGATCATTGGGATGATCTGTTGGTAGAAAAAACTGTTGATGAGGATGAGAAAGGGAAAGAGAAAGTATCCAATAACAATTTATTGGATTGGTACTTGAGCGACTCCAATGTCGAGACTGATAATAGTGACTCTGAGTTTGAAGATGATAAAAGGTGTGGCTTTGATCACAGAGAATGTTTTGCTGTGTCGGAAGGGTACTTGCGTCCTCCTGAGTTTCAACCAGGTATACTATGTGCAAGTCTTTTCCTAATTGTGTATGGGATTCTAAAGTAATGGGGGTTGTAAAGTAATTTTCTAACTGTTCATGAGGTCATAAACTAACAGCAAGATGACATGCCATGTGTTGTTGCTCTATGTAAGTTTGATGTGCTTGAGTAGAAATAACATGCTCTGTGAGAGTGTTTATATTTGTATTCTTCATTATGTAGCAACTTTGATCTATGTTTGGTAAAAATCAATTCCATCATGAAATGGTTAGGGTTTATTAGTAATGAGTAGGTACCTTTGAACTAACCATCACCTGTTTGTGTGTGAAGGAATGGTGTTTGACAATGTCAATGCTTTTAGAGAAGCCCTTGAGGAGTACTCAGTCAGAGCTGCTGTCAAGTTCAACAAACTGAAGAATGAGCCTACTAGGGTCACATTTGAATGTGCATCACTCGGCTGCCAGTGGAGGATTCACGGAACTCCAATAGAACCAGATAGGCCTTCATTCATGGTGAAGACTTACAAAGTAGAGCACAACTGTGTGAGAGAAAACACTAGGAGGCAAGTCAACGTTCAATGGATTGCTGACAAGTTGGTTCCTTTGTTCAGAGAAAATCCAAAGATGAACATTGATGGGATAAGAGCTGAGATGAAGAAGTATAATCTTAACCCACCCTACATGACACTGTGGAGAGGGAGATCCCGTGCGTTAGGTGTCATCGAAGGTGGTCATTCTGCCTCATACATCCTACTGCCTAAGTACTGTGAAGTTGTCACAAGGACCAACCCTGGGACTTTGGCAATACTGGAATATGTTGAGCCCCAGCCAATTCCAGTGAACCCCCAATTCAAGTACTTTTTCCTTGGACTTGGTGCACCTGTTGAGGGTTTCCTAGCTGGTTGCTCTCCATGGCTTACCTTTGATGGATGCCACCTTCATGTTCCTAAAGGAGGGGTTATGTTGATTGCCATTGGACTTGATCCAAATGGTGGTATATTTCCAATTTGTTTTGCTGTCGTGGACATTGAGTGCCGGGAATCCTAGAACTTCATGTTTCATTGCATGGGAAACCTTCTTGGCGGCTGGGAAAACAGGGAGTGGACCTTCACCACTGATCGCCAGAAGGTAACACAATTCTTACTAATGAAAATACTATGCTTTTAAACATGATTAGTGTGACATTCTGGACCGGGGTTTTAATGTAATTAACTTTCACACCCCATGTTGTATGAGTGACTCTGTTCTATTCCTTTGTATGTCATCAGGGTTTGATTGAAGCTGTGAGAGACTCTATCCCTAATGCCACACACAGGAAGTGTGATAGGCACATATATGCTAACATGAGGAGCGCTCATTCCGGCAAGATTGTTCATAAGTACTTCTGAATTGCTTGCAAAGCGTACAACGCTGGGAGGTTTAATTGGGCAATGAAAAAGATGAAAGATGCAAGACCTGGCGCATAAAGATGGTTGATGGAGATACCTTTGGAGATGTGGGCTAGACATATGTTTGATCCATCACTGAAGAATGATCATGTTACTAGCAATGTAGCCGAATCCTTCAACGCTTGGATAGGGGAGTTCAGGGGCAAGCCTATCTATGATGCTATGGATGGCATTAGAGGAAAGATAATGGTCAGGATGCAGGAGAAAAGGGAAGAGGGGTTGCACATGATTGGCATAACCTACCCTGCCACACAGATGAAGCTATGGGCTAACACTGAGGAAGCCAACTAGTGCAAGATAATAAGTGCTACTGGTGATGAGTTTGAAGTTTTTCAAGATAAGTTCAACTATGCCGTCAGGCTTAATGAAGGCCACTATGATTGCGGAGAATGGCAGTTAACTGGGGTCCCTTGCACTCATGCGTGCAAGGCATTGGCCTACAACAGAGCTGACTTGGAGGAGTATTGTGATCCATGCTTTTCTGTTGAAAGATTCAGGCTTGCATATGCGCCTATCATCCATCCCGTACCTCACTCTACTATGTGGCCTGCAATGAATCATGTGGTTCCTAAGTTTGTAGGTGCTCCTGGTAAATTGCAGAAAATTGGAAGGCTAAAAAAGCTAAGGAAATGAGACAAAGGTGAAAAGAAGAAAGGCACCAGGCGTCCTTACCATAGATGCGGAATCTGCAAGGATTATGGTAACATTTCAGTTCAACCCCCTTACATATGAACCCTTTCTTATATGCACACCCCAGTGTATTAACTTTGCTAATGGTGACAGGCCACAATTCTAGAAACTGCCCCAGAAACGGGAAATGGAAGCCCCCGAACGTCATTGGAACAATTAGAAAAGATGCTTGGGTATGTTTGTTAAGAGTACTCGTGTTATGTGAGAATTGATTTACTAACTCTAATGGTGCTAATTAATTACAAACTTTGAATGCAGATCAAAAGAACTATGCTTGAAGACATGCCACTTGCTAGGGTCCTGAAAAGAGGCAAAGAAATGGCAGAGTCATCGGCACAAGGGGCTGCTAAAAAGAAGGGAGCCAAGAAGAGGGGTTACTCATCACAACCTACGCCAAGAGTCAAAGAAAGGGCAGAGTCATCAGCACAAGGGGCTGCTAGAAAGAAGAGAAGGATGAGTTCAACACAGAACTGAAGAAGTGAAGATTACAGATGAAGTTCGTACATTTAAACCCCGTTTCATTAAACTCCCAAACGATACGAGTATAAGTGTGCAGATTGAATACCAAATTCCAATGAGAAAATTCGAAACTACAAGCCGACAAAAGAAGTTGTTACATTTAAATCCCAAACGATAAGATGTTAAGTTTGCAAATTGACTAGAAAATATGCCACTTCATTCCAATGAGAGGATTCGAAACTATAAGCCGACGGATCAAGTTCTTACATTTAAACCCCGGTAAAATCGAACTGTAGCCCCCCAGAACTGTAACCCCACTTCATTCCCTAGTTCTTACATTCTAATCAGAAGAGCATAACACCAACAACAGCCATAACAGTAGCCCCCCCAGAACAGACGTTCGTACATCTTCTGTTTCACCGTGAGCTTCTCAATGACTTCTTTTTACTGCGCTATTTGCTGTTGATAATGATCGACGCAACTTTGCATTATCATCCAATCCAACGTCCCCTTATCCTTCAAGTGTCTCAAGTTGGTTATGAGATCTTCAACATACCAGGTAATCGCTCGCCGCTCCAACGTTTGTAGCCACACCCATCCGGCTGTTAATATACAAATTGAAACATTACTTTTGTCCTAACCAAACCAGTGGGCTCCAAAACAAAATCGAACGGGTATAAACAAATTGGAACTTACCCTTTCCCCATTCGGACATCCCATGTATGGACGACCTGGATACTCATCCAAATCGATGCCGTCGCGGGCGGGCATTGGCGGCTTGCACCGACACATCTCGCGCGTCTCTTCGCTGCTGCTTGAAGACCATGCTTGCATTTGTTCATCCATGATTTGAATTTTGAAGCTTACGGATTTGATTTTGGGATTTTGAGGACTAGGGTTTATGAATTGGATTAAATAGAAGGAATTCCCCCCTTTTTTTTTTTAAATCAGAAAGGAGAGTTTTTGAATTTCAAACTCGCAAATCCGCCAAGACTTGAATCCAAATTCAAACGTTTTCTTTCATAATTCGCAGGTTTTCTATGTATATCTTCAAAACCCCAGAATATAAACTCATAATAACAGAAGATAATAATTACAGAAATACATAATAATCCAAGTGTTCACAGTGAAATGTAAGTAAGTAAACTAGACAATACTGATGTGCATATTGTTACAAATTGTTTGAGATGAATTGGGGTGTGAAAGCTATGTTTCAAATCTAGAAGGAGTGAAATGGGTTGGGGGGGGGGGGGGGGGAACTTCCCTCCTAATTTCTTGAATTTCAAACTACCTCTCACAATTTACTTCTAGCCCCCATTACTTTCAAACCCCATGCAATTTACTCACAACAATCACATAAGACTAATCAGGAAAACGTAGTAACTGAATAAGGAAAGTGTTCACATGAAAATGTAAGCAAACAATACAATCTACATATACATATTCTTATAACATGTTTGAAGGTAACTTGGGTTCTGTAACAATACATTATGTAGCTATGTTTGGCTTCATTCACAAGGTGGCTCTCTATTAATATAAATGGTGAGTTATATGGTCCTATACAGCCTGAGAGAGGAATTCGTCAAGGAGATCCTTTATCTCCTTATTTATTTCTCTTGAGTTGGTGGCTCTGCTCTTGAAGGTGGCTCCTCTGCTCCAGTTGGTGGCTCTGCTGCTCCAGAGGGTGGCTCCTCTTCTTCAGTGGTTGGATCCTCTGTAGCAGACTCTTCTGTAGGGGGGTTGGATGGTCCATCATCCTTCTTCACCTTTTTCTTATGTGGTTCCTCTTCTTCTTGAGCTGCCTCTGTTACACCGGCAGGATCTTCTGCACCTTGGTTGGAAGGTCCATCATCCTTAGCAACCTTCTTCTTCTTATTTGGTGGACCTTTCAATATCTTTTCCAATGGGATTTTTGGTACCCAATTGGAAGGTTTGTCTCTGGTAACAAGTTGTCTCATAGGTTTGTCTTCGGGCATGGATTTTCTACCCTGCAATATTTAAGAAACAACAACATGAGGTCATAAAGTAGTAAATCTAAGAACCCAAAATGAAATCATAGGTGAGTTGTTATCTTACATAGCTGATTCTGTCAATTGTCCCTTTCAGAGGTCTGACTTTCCATTTCTTGTCATGAGGGCAAGCCCTACAATTGTGGCCTGTTACCATACACAACAGCTCATAAGTAAAGGGGTTCGAATGTCAAGGGGCGCAAATGTAAAGGAGGTAAAAGTAAAACATACCAAATTCCTGGCAGTTGCTGCACCTGATCCGCACAGGTTTGGAACCCCGGGATCCTTGTTTTGCTTTCCCTTTGTTGGAGACTGTCTTGGGAGCTGATTGGCTAGCTCCGCCACTCTCTTCTTCAATAATCTCAAGTGCCCTTTGTCTAACCCTATAGATTGTCATGTACGGCGGGTCCACATTATGTCTCCTCAACTTAACCCTCAACCCTTCCAAGTATACATGGGGATTCTTTCTGAGAAGTGGGACAAACTTCTCAGCTGCCCACTTGTAGTTCACCACATCCAGAACAGCAGCCCTCTCACATGTGTGGTTAGGGTTATATTCTTTCACCTAGAATGTGGGATCAGCTTCTACGTGGCGTGGGAGTGCATGGATCCTCCATGGGCATCCAACAGCTGCGCACCTGACAGTCACCCTGGCCTTTTCATTCTTAATTCTCTATAGTCTCATTCTTGCTCTCCTTGCATGATCTTCTAGAGCTACTCCAAAAGCAACCACATCAGTAAACTCCATTCCTGTAAAAAGTAATGAATTCAGGTAATATTACATTAAAACCCCATTACAGTAAAACCCCATTACGGTAACTAATGAATGTGCTGATACTTACCAACTTGGAACTCAGGAATGGTTGTTGGGTCTTCAGGAACTACAAATGGAGGAATGGGATCAGCTTCATCCTCTTCATCCTCATCACCATCTTCCTCCTCACCATCCTCATCATCATCATCCTCTTCCTCAGCATCAATTTTCACATCCTCATCATCAGAGTCATCATCCTCTTCTTCATCTCCATCCTCATCATCTTCCTCATCAACAACAACAACTTTCCCCTTTGAACTTTCCTTCCATTCAGACTGCACATCACCCTGCACTGCATCATCCATCCCATGAGGTTGTTCATCAGCAATTGGCTGAACAACCTCATGATCTGAAGAACTAACCATCCCGCATTCAGCTAGCAGATCTGTAAGATTGTCAAATGTTGTACCTCCGCAATCCTTCCCTTCACCACCTGCAGAACCATCAAACACTACATCCATCACCTGATCAACTACCATGGCAGTTAATCTAACTTCTTCCTCTCCATCAGTTGGGGTCTCCAACAAAACTGTTGCATCATCAACTATGAATGTTGCTTCATCATCCTCTATCTCAGTACCATCATTGGTACCACCAACACCTACTTCCATCTCTCTCTCTCAGCACCAGTAGTGGTAACCTCCTCACCTCCTTCTACCACTCTCTCTGTACCAACATTGCTACCCTGCTCACCTCTATCGTCCTCTCTATCAGTTCCAACATTGGTACCTTCATCAGCTCCCTGTTCCTCCCTCTCATTACCAATAATGCTACCCTGCCCACTCAGCATCGATAGTGGTACCATCAACACCTCCCTCGTCCTCTTTTTCATTACCCTCATCACCTCCCTCCTCCTCATTGCTGGCACCTTCACCTTCAGACTCATCACTCTCACCCTTATCATCTTTTAGAGTACCAGTACTCCCACTCTCACCATCAGAGCCCTCAGAGTCATCATCCTCACCTACATGTTCAGGTCCTCTAATTTCTGACCCTTCTGGCCCCGACACTTGGTTCATACCCCTTAATTTTGCCAACACATCCTGCACAACCTTATCAGGGTCGATGTACTCCAGCTGCCCCGTCATATATAGGTAATGAAGTTCTTTAGGCACCTCTACCTGAAACACATTTTTTCTCATTTGACCTATATATCATACATAGGTCTAAATCACCGGTAAGAACTCTCCTTTGCAGCCCGGTCTCATGCACAATACGTACAATCTGCTTTACCACTGTTGGATCACTTGCCTTAGCCATTTGGTAGGCATCATTCTTCATCTCGTCATACATGTATTCCCCCACCTCAATATTACTAATTTCCAAGACATCTTCGAAGTGTTCAAGTATTACAGTAAACCCTTTCCCATCCATATTTGTCTGCCACACACAAACAAAGTCACTGACTCACTGATCGTACTTCATACTAAGAAACCACTTTTCACATAAAAACCCATTCACTTTTCACTATGAAATTGTATAATTTCAAAACCCCTTTTGTACAGTTAAACGAAATATGCAGTTAATTAGACTCTTAATTTGTCCAATGTACTGGTAATTGTACAAAAGAAACAAACAATCCATGAAATGAAGAACAGGAACGGAATCCCTAAATTTAAGAACACAAACCCTAATATTCTATTTCATTCAATAATCGACAACAATGTACATTCAGCAACATCAAATTCAAATAATATAATACCTTACAACACTTGGTCAACTTCGATTTGTACGTCAAAATGCTTGAAGGAGTTTGAATGCTGAACCAATTGATTCCGTCGACAGTTCACCATGATCCGGTAACAATTCCGACTGACGTTTATGTTACTTGACGTTAAGATTGAAAATACTAAATGGAAGTGACTGTATGAAAACAACACAATATTGAATGAAAATTTCAGACAAGTGTTGGGGAAGACAATTATTGAAATATGAAAAGACTCTTCGTATTTCTCCCTCCAACTAAACGAAAAGAAAATACAAATTCAAACTGTTTGGGGGTATTGTGGGCATTTCAAATCTTGTAAGTTGCTGAACAGTTGTGTCTGGAGTATTCAAAAGGGTTTAAATGTCACGGGGTTTAAATGTAAGACAAGCCTTCTAATCAAATGTTGTTTCTCGGAAGTCCAACAGTTGTGTCTGTTCGACTTCCAACAGTTGCAAACTAATAATTACTTGTCCGAATGGCATGTATTACATGTCTGAATGTCGTCTCTTCAAATTCCAACTCATCTATAAATACTACGACTAGTGCAAATCAATCTCATACTCTTCAGTCTTCACCCAAAACAATCCAAATTTCTCATGGCAATGGAAACCGGGAGGACAAGTCTCAAACGCCCGCGTGTGTACGTTGGCAGTGGACCAGGTTAGTTTTCGGGGACATTCACTGTTATTTATCAATTACATAACAATATTTTCTGTAACCATTTCGTTCTCTTCCCATAGATCCATACACCTTGCGTAGCATCTGTGTTCGAGTTGGAAGCCGTTTCAAGCAGGATGAGTCTGGAAAAGTCACATATGATGGAGGCTACACTCGCTACATCCACCACGTTGACACAGAGGAGTTCAAGTTTGTTAAGCTTTTTTATGCTGTTTACAAAATGCACCTGAGGACCCCTGAACCGAAGAGAGCTTGGTATCTCCGATACGGAGAAACAATCCCAGAAGGGTTGCGTCCTATTGAGAACGATGACTCAATAGAGATGTGGGTTAACATGGAGGAAACTAGTCGTCTCATTGTGGAGGTGTACATGCAGGATTGTGATGTTGAAATAGGCAGTGTACAGAGGACTACTCCTACACACTTCCAGAAGCCGTTCCATCTCACCAAATTGCCGATGTTTCCATTCCATCCGCACTAGTTGAAAGCTTGTGGGAGAAGGATGAAAGGGAGGGGGAGGCATTTGTGGAGAGGCTGCAGTGCCAGTGTGAAAGGTGGTATGTCTCTGCGATAATGTATCCTCGCGGAAGGATTAGCTATGTTCTGTAATTCTCTGCTTTATGATTGCTATGTTTTATTACTTTTGAACCACATAACATTCGCACCCCGACCATTTACTTATTGCGTCAGTTCCTATGTTGTCACAAAGATGTAGTTGATATGATCGGATTTTCTTCTGTAATGGACTAAGTTCTTCGGTGAATCACCATGACTTTTCACTGATTTTAGTTTCAATATGTATTTGTAATGATATGTTGAAAACATTATCTACGTTGGTGGTTCTACATGTGTTCATTTCCATCATTTTACTTGCTCTGTCATTACATTTAATCATTACATTAAAGCCCCATAACATTCAATAGAAGTTAAGGCGGGAAACTTAAAGGACAAATTGATCAAATTGTAAAATATGTGTATTAGGGCTTCAGTTTGAAAAATCTTACTTTCATACCCCAGAAGGGCAGTTGTGGAAACCTAGCCATTATTTATGACGTCATAAAAAAATTAATGACGTCATAATTTTTTTCCTATTTTCTAGAAAAATATTTTTAATGACGTCATAAAAAAAGTTGACCGTTGACTTTTTTAACGGTTGACTAACGGTGGAAGTTAATGGAATGTAACCCTGGGCAAAGTACGGGGGGAAATTGTAATGATCTTTCGGAACCCCTGGGTTTCAGGGGGGAATTTGAAAAACGAGAATCGTTAGGGGGTGAAAGTGTAATTAACCCTTCTACAAAAGTTAATCTAAAATCACCTGTCAGACACCAGGTCACCATCCCGAGGCATTATACAAGGCGACCCACTCTCCCCTTACCTTTTTATTCTCTGTCAAGAATTGTTTGTGCACCTCTTGTTGCGCCAGTCAAATGCCAACTTCTTACAAGCGCTCCGAATCAGCCCAACTGGCCCTCCTCTTCCGATCCTCTGTTTTGCCGACGACTGTATGGTTTTCTGCAAAGCTTCTAATCGATCAGTCATTGAACTCAAAACATGCCTTCTGTCTTACACCTCGGCCTCTCGACAATCAGTTTGTTGGCCAAAATCTCAGATCCTTTTCTCACCAAACACTCCTTTGGATGTCAAACACCATATCATCTCTTCCCTTGGGGTAACTCCTAACAAATGCCAAGATATATATCTCGGAGTTCCTTTTTTAATCGGCCGGAAGAAATCAGACTTGTTTGACCATATAGTGGATCGCGCAACTTCCAGGATAAATACCTAGTATGCCCGTTTCTTGTCTTAGGTGGGTCGTGCCACCTTAATACAGTCTGTGACCAACACAATCCTATCTTATTGCATGTCTATTGCCAAGCTCCCTTTGAAGTGCATTTCAAAGCTCAACGCAGTTAACAAGCATTTCCTTTGGAATGCCGCAAAGATGTGGTCTCGGCGAGGCTGACTCCGCTGGTCAGCGGTCTGTCTGCCTAAAGCAGTAGGAGGTCTTGGGATACGTAAACTCGCAACACTCAACACTACTTTTCAACTCAAGCTCGCTTGGCGGATTTTGTAGGATCCTAACTCAGTGTGGGCCCGATCATATAAAGAAAAATACTTTTCGACCACCTCTTTCCTCCAGGCCACTGCTCGTCCCCACCATAGTTGGTTGTGGAAAACACTTCTTAAACACCGTGATATCCTTATACCGAAGCTTCAATGGAATATTGGCGACGAGCACTTCATTGACTTCTGGCAAGATCACTGGTTGCCAAACAGACGGTTAGTGGATTATGTCCCACACGATCCTCCTCGCACGCCCTTAGCTACTTTTATCACCAATGGCCAATGGGACCATGCCCACCTTGCTCGGATTATGCTGTTGAATTTAGTAATTTGTAATTTACTGATCATGCATGAGTAAGTTGGGAGAACTCTCTAGATAGTGCTGGTTAAGATTATAATCAATGTGGAAGGTTGAAAGATACATTCTTTCAACTATAAATTCATGTAATCTGCAAGATGTAATGCAAGCAAAGTTGAAAAGGCATACTGCCATAGAAATTAAATAAAAAAGACAACAACTCCTCTTTGATCAAGTCTTCTATTGTGCCAACAAATTTGGCATCAAGAGCCAGGTCTACATCCGGTACTTGTCGATCACAAAAATGGCTAGAAATTCGGTCCTCACAATGTTCAAGTATTCTCCAAGTGAAGTGCCCATTTTCGACGGAGCGCATTACGATTACTGGAGCAGCGAGATGAGAGATTTCTTCATCTCTCATGATCTTTGGGATGTAACAGAATCTGTTTATGAAGTACCACCTGAGGATGGAAGCTCTACAAACTGGACAGCCGCAAAGCAAACGAAATATAAGGAAAATCAACGGAAGGATTGCACAGCGCTTCGCTACATAAAGCAAGGGGTAAGCAAATCTATCGATCCCCGTATTATCAATAAAAGAAAAGCAAAAGATGCATGGGAGATTCTTGAGAAAGAATTTCATGGTAATGACAGAGTTATTACTATCAAGTTACAATCTTTATGGAGAGATTTTGATAACCTGTTAATGAAAGAAAGTGAAAGAATCACTGATTTTTTCTCAAGAGTTGCTGGAATTGTAAACAACATTGAAAGTCTTGGTGATACCATTCAAGGAAAAAGGGTGATTGAGAAGATACTACGATGTCTTCCACAAAAATTCGATCATTGTGTTGCAACAATTGAGGAGTCAAAGGATCTGTCTTAAATGACTATGCACGAGTTGATGAGCTCTCTATAGGCCCATGAGCAAAGAATCAACAGGTCATCAAATCAGCCCCTCGAGCAAGCATTTCAATCAAAGGTTAGTTTTTCGGAAAAATCTGGTGGTTCATCATAAAACAAAAAGGATTCTTTCCACAGCCAACAGAAAGGCCGATGGCGCCAAGATAGAAAGAATGATTACCACAAAGGTAGATACAACATAAGTGAGCAGCCACAAAGATCTGGTGGTGAAACTTATTGCATTATTTGCAATAAGAATAACCATAATTCAAGGGATTGTCGATTCAGGTGCAAGAATTGCAAGATCCCTAACCATTCGCTGCGTGACTGCTGGTACTAAAAGAGAAGTGGGAATGAAGCAAACTTCACTAAGGAGGAAAGTGAAGAGAAGTTGTTCTACACTTGCCTAAATGCCGAAGAAGAGGCGGTCGATGTATGGTATTTGGATAGCGGATGCAGGAACCGAAATCAATTCAAACAACTTGATTGCAATATCACATCTCAAGTGAAACTTGGCGATGGAAAGCTCCAGAATGCTAAAGGGAGAGGAGTCATATATGTCCACACCAAAGGAGGTAGCAAAAAATCAATCCATGATGTCCTTTATGTTCCTAATCTTGCACAAAACTTGTTGAGTGTTGGTCAGTTAATGCAAAGTGGTTACTCACTTTGGTTTGATGATGGAAAGGCTAAAATATTTGATTGGAGTACTATGTTGTTGGTTTCTGAAGTCAAAATGATATAAAATAAGATGTTTCCTCTTATAATGCCTTCTAATGAGCAATTTGCCTTGAAGAGTGAAGCCGAAAGTATCTCAATGCTTTGGCATTTAAGATACGGTCATCTTAACACTAAAGGGATGCAATTTCTGAAACAAAAGAATATGGTTATTGGACTCCCAGACATCAAGGATGAGGCTAAAGTATGTGAAGGATGTGTGTATGGGAAGATGCACCGGTTACCATTTCCGAAAAAATCATGGCGAGCAAGAGCTCCACTGGAGTTAGTTCATTCTGACATTTGTGGTCCGGTAAGAACTCCATCATGCAATGGTAGAAGATATTTTATCCTTTTCATTGATGGTTTTAGCAGAATGATGTGGGTTTATTTTCTACAAGAAAAATCAGAGGCTTTCTCAGTTTTTCTAGGTTTTAAAGCCATGGCAGAAAGGCAAAGTGGTCTTAAAATGAAGATGCTTCGAACGGATCGTGGAGGTGAGTTCATTTACACTCCATTCATGAATCATTGCAAGGAGAATGGGATATTGAGACAACTCAATGTAAGTCGCAGTCCACAACAAAACGGTGTAGCCGAGAGGAAAAATCGAACCGTTGTTGAGCTGGCTAGAAGCATGCTGACCGGTAAAGGACTACCGAATAAATTATGGGCTGAGGCAGTTAACTCTGCTGTGTACATCTTGAACAGGTCTCCAACTAAATCCATTGAGAAAAAGACTCCATTTGAAGCTTGGAACAATCGCAAACCAGTGGTTGATCACCAGAGAGTTTTTGGTAGCATTGCTTATGCTCATATAAATACTGCGACTCGAGAAAAGTTTGATAAGAAAGGAATGAAGTACCTCTTCATTGGCTATAGTGATGAATCCAAAGGGTACATGCTTCTGAATCCAAATACAAATCAGCTCATTGTTTTAAGGGATGTTTTCTTTGATGAAAATGCAACTTGGGACTGGCAGAATGATGCAACTGGAGAGAAGGCTAAAAGTCATGATTTTGTTGAACCGTTAACTACTCAGGTTGTTGCAGACTCGAATGTAAATGGAAATGAAAATGCAAACTCAGATTCGGATGAATCGGATTCCGAAAATCTTGTACTAAAGATGCGCTCTATACAAGATATTTATGCCTCTTGTGATTTTGCATTTTTTGGTTGTGAACCTCATAACTTTTAGGAGGCTGCAAGAGAAGAAGTTTGGATTAAAGCCATGAATGAGGAAATGACAGTCATTCAAAAGAATAAGACGTGGGACCTTGTTGACTTGCCAAAAGAAAAGGAAGTTATTGGCTTGAAATGGATATTCAAGACAAAGTACAAAGAAGATGGGTCTGTTTAAAAGCACAAAGCGCGACTTGTGGCGAAGGGATACTCGCAGCAGCCCGGTATCGATTTTGAAGAGACTTTTGCTCCAGATGCACAAATGAAAACGGTAAGGGATGCTCTAGCAATAGCAGCACAACTGGAGTTAAATGTCTATCAACTTGATGTGAAGTCAGCCTTTTAAATGGTGAGTTAAAAGAAGAAGTTTACGTCGAACAGCCTGAAGGTTTTCAAGTGAAAGGCAAAGAAGAAAAAGTCTATCGTCTTCGGAAAGCACTATACGGGCTCAAGCAAGCACCACGTGCTTGGAACAGCAAGATAGATGGCTATTTTTCCCGAATCAGTTTGCAGAAAATTCCGAATGAGCCATCTCTCTGTGTGAAGAAAGAAGGTTCTGAGTTTCTTGTCATTTGCCTTTATGTGGATGATTTGTTTTTCTTTGGAACTAATGAGCAGATGGTAAGGGAGTTCAAGAAGAAAATGATGGAAGATTTTGAAATGACTGATTTGGGATTGATGAAGTATTTTTTGGGAATCCAAGTTAAGCAAAGCAAGGGACATATTTTTCTTTCACATGAAAAATACATTGAAGATCTGCTCAAAAGATTTCAATGGATAAAAGCAATCCAGAAGTAACTCCGATGAATATGAATGAAAAGTTGCAAGGCGATGATGGTTCCGGAAAAGCAAATGCTTCTCTTTACAGAAGTCTGGTTGGCTCACTCATTTACCTAACACACACCCGACTTGATATTGCATTTCCAGTAAGTGTTCTTTCTCGATATATGAAAGAGCCTAGTAAGAATAATTTTGGAGCAGCAAAAAGAATTCTTCGATATCTTCAAGGGACAAAGAAGCAAGGAATAACGTACACAAAGTAGGAAGATGTCAGATTGATAGGCTACACAGATATCGATTGGGCGGGGTGTTTGGGTGATGGTAAAAGTACATCTGGATATGTCTTTTTTCTTGGATCGAATGTCATCTCATGGAGCTCACGAAAGCAAAAAATAGTAGCATTATCTTCTTGTGAAGCTGAATATATTGCTGGTGTAGATGCTACATGTGAAGCGATTTGGCTAAAAAGGCTTCTGAGTTGTTAGAAATATCTGTTAGTATTTTGATCACTCATCACATGTTCTTATCTTAGCCAGAAAGGTGATTAAGTACTCTTGGTTCACTTGAACATTGTAAAAGAGGAAATCACTGAGTATGATCAGTCTAGTAAATCTTGTATTAGGATTATAGGTCTCTGAGTGTAATTTTTATTTCCAGAAGACCATGAAGATCAATCCTAGCAATGGAGCTTTTCTGAAGATTAGAAGATTGAAGATTGCACAAGATTTATGAAGACATCAAGGTTTACTCTAACTCAGAAAGATTATGTCCTTAATCCTTTCTTAAGTGTATTTACTTACTTTTGAAATATGATTCTGGACATATGACATCATGAGTATGGAGCAGGCAAGCCATCATAAAGGCTCATGTATCCGTTGAAGACCACAGGACAAGAAATGGTACAAGTGCATTAATTGCATCGGCAAAAAAGCCGCTGAAGCACAGTCCTCTCTGAGACATGAGACAAGGACTTCTGAGTACTCATTTCAAGATAAGTATGGACTGAATTTGAATTGTGTCTAACGGATATCATTCCAACAACTCTCAAATTCATCTATATATATCACACACTTAGATGCTGAGAAATACACCTTAGAACGCTCTATCTTGCAAACTTACCATCAAGCAAAGTATTCTCTCAAGCACTCTACTACCCTTTCTGAAAGCTTTATGTTGCTCGAAGAATCACTAGTAGTTCTAAGTTGCCCTGAACCTTAACAAGAGATTGTTATTCGTGAAAGAGTTGAACTATCAGATACCCTTTCTGAAGCTCATTCTCCAGAACGGACATCAATTACTTAGGTCAAGAAGCGATCGCCATCCACTGAACAAGTGTATTAAGTAGTCTTGTTCTATTAGGCTCTCTGAAAACATAACTGAAAAGTTATACGAGAAGCCTCTCTGACAAACCTTATAACCAACACCATCAAGGCGTGGAGTAGAGGAAGTACTTGATTTGAGAAATCAAGGAATAACTCCAAGGTTATCTGAGTAGAGGAAGTACTTAGCTCTAGGAGCTGGGGAATAACTCAGGGGGAACAATTGGTTGGGAACCATTTTGTTGGTCCAGATAACGGCAAAGTAAAAGACTAGAGGGGGGGGGGGGGTGAATAGTCTTTTAAAACTTTTGTCGATAAAAACTATTTCTCAGATATCTGAATAGATATCTGATACTTAGAATCAGAGCGCGGAAGACTTAATAAAGATAAGTGCAGAAACAGTTAAAATGTGTGTGTGTGTTACTGAAATGTAAATACAGAAAGGTAAATAACACAGCAAGTATAGTGGTATCTGGAGGTGGCGTAATCCTCCAACTAATCCACTTTGGTCTATCAGAGACCTAGAATTCACTAGAACAGATAATTGAGTTCACCTTACAATAATCCTATTCTAAGATTCTTAAACAATTGCTTCCCAACCAAATGTTCCCCCTGAGTTGTTCCCCGGCTTTCACAGCCAAGTACTTCCTGTACTCAGAAACCTTTGAGTTATTCCCTAGCTTCCCAAACTAAGTACTTCCTATACTCAATAACCTTGGAGTTATTCCTTAGTTTCCCAAATCAAGTACTTCCTATACTCCGGTAACCTTGGAGTTATTCCCTGATTTTTCAAACTAAGTACTTCCTGTACTCCACGCCAGTTATGGTGTTGGTTTTGGTTTGAGTTGTCAGATGAGCTTCTTTAATAACTTATTCAGTTATTCAGATAGCTCTGTGAATCAAGTATACTTAATACACTTTTCAATGTATGGTATCTTGTTCTTTTTACTGATCCAAGTCTTAGATAAATGTTCAAGAGAATGAATCTCAGATACTTGATCTTTCATTTCAACTCTTTCACAGATAGCTATGCTTGTTTAGGATCAGGACACTTAGAACTTCAGTGTTACTCAAGATCAAATGCTTTGGTCGCAACAGAAAGCTTTGAGGATAAGTAATTTGCTTTGAGAGAGTAAGACGTTCAGCGTTTTCAAGTTATGTCGTGTGTCTAAGGTGTCTACTCAAGTCTAAGTGTTGATATTTATAGATGAATTTGAGTGCCGTTTGAATAGTATCCGTTAGGCTCAAATTCAAACTATTGATATCTCGTATATAATCTTGTGAGTTTTGTCTTCTTCTTCAGAAGCTGCCGTTGCTTTTATTCAGACATCTCTGTCCATGCATTAAATGCATTGTACTATACTTTTTGTCCTGTTGTGTCAACGGAACTATGCTTTGTATCAGAGACTAGTGTTATCTGATTCTTTGCACGTCCTTATCTTCAATCTTCAGATACCACTTATTTATTGAAACAACTTTGTTTGCAATATATATTTCTTTTTCAGAAATGTGGTTAATGCTCAAGGTATCTGAGAATAGATATCTGTGGACACTTTCCTTGTTTTCAGATAGGCCTTTTATTTCTCAGATATCTCTTGTGACACAGTTTGTTTAAAACTGTTCGTGTCTTCAAGATATCTGGCTAAGGTATCTGAACAATTTCGATAATCTTCTTGATTTCTTCAAGTCTTCAATGTCGTTGAGCTTGTTCTGCTTGGATGTCTTCTTCTTGGTCTTCTCTTCATAAAATAAAAATTACATTTTGAGACCTAACATCCTATACAAGATTAGCTAGACTATCATACTTAGTGAGTTTCCTCTTTTACAATGTTCAAGTGAACCAAGAGTACTAATCACCTTTCTGAGACTAAGATAAGTCATCATGTTGCTGATCAAAATCTAAACAGATATTTCTTAACAAAATATCTAACAAATTTCCTAACAAATTTCTCAAGAAATTTCCCAACAAATTTCCCCCTTTTTGATCAGTCAACGATGACTATCTTACCTATTACAAATCTGGATGAGTGAACAATCCAACACTTAATCTTTTCTTAAGATCTTCAAATTATTTAATTAAGTGCGTAGTAGACATCAACCAAATCACAAGGTGTGATCTTTGCTGACAAGTTATCTTTTATAGAATACTATCTGAGAGTAAGTTCTTCAGATAAGTCACAAATAAAGATTACAGATAACTTTAATACATAATACAGTTAAGCTCAGTCAGCAAAAATACAACAAAAACTACATAGTAAATTAGGACAACAGGAGTAACCAAGCTCCAAGTAAACATCCTAATAAACTAGTCTTCAAGTCTTCAATTTCTTCAAGTCTTCAACAGTGTTTCTGTGGATTAGTCTGCAAATTTCCTATCTCCAAACCTTTTGATGTCATCAGAATAGTCATAGAGAAGAGTTCTGACGAGCATCTCTGTGTCTCTGGCAAATCCACAGACCTCTTTGTAGGTTTTGGTAGGATTTTTCTTGACAAAATGTTTGACCCACAGATACTTTCCCCACTTCCAGGCATGCTCTATTCTGATATCTGAAAGCTTGAAGTATTCGTAGATAATCTTCAGATATCTGATGTCACCCTTGTATTGATCTTCAGTTAGATAGAACGATTCATAGGGTTCTACAGCGAGTCTTGCTCTTGTGCCTGTTCCTGTGATATTCAGAATTCTGTGCACATCATCTGGCTTTCCATATGGACATTCATCAGAGAGGTCCTTTCTCATGGCTTCAGTTCTCTTGACAAATTCAAAATCCAACCAGGCTTTAATGTGATTGGTGTTGATCAAGGTTGGCTTATCTTTTCTCCATGCCATAAGTTGTTTATGGATTGGTTCTGGAAATCTTGAATTTACCAATAGATGCTTAAGTTCCAGAATCGAATAGCCATTTTTCTGATTGATGCACACAGCGGAGGAATCATTGTCATACTTCACATACTCAATTTTGGCTTCTTCCGGCACAGTGGAAGTTGACTTTGTCTTTGTTCAGCTCTCAGTCTGTTCCTTTTCTGTCTTGAATTCTCTTTGGGGTTGTTGCTTGAAGAACTACCACCCTGGATAGACTTGGTATTTCCAGAGGGTGTTTTAGCTGCTAGGGGCTTTGCAGCTATGGGCTCAGTTAGGCTTTCAAGTTTCCTTTTTCTGTGAAGAGGAGCTTCATCTTCATCAGTCTCTTCATCATCTTCATCAAGATCAATTATTGTGAGATCTTTCCAGCCTTCTTCATTGCCCAGGGACTTGATTTGACCTTCTTCTTCTTCTTCAGAAGATTCATCAATCCCTTTAACTTGTCTTCTCCTTGGAGCCTTGGTACTCCTTGGAGGTTTCTATGTCATGGCCCTTGTTATCATTTTGGTTCCTTGATGGGTTTAAGAGCGGCTACTATTTGCAAAGCTTGGCTTGAGGAGGGTTCATTGATTACGGTGGTGGTGGGAAGTTTTCATGTTTCTTCTTCCTTTCCGAGGCCTTTTGACTCAGATTTCTTCTTGTTTTCTTCTCCTTCTTCCCATTCCCCCTGACTTTGAGGTCCAGATTTGTACATTCTTTCCCCCTTAGTCATTGTTGGCTGACTCAATCTCATAAAGGAATCTGAGAAAGAGTTGAAGTGCCCTTGTAAATAATTATAGGCAGTGACCAACTTCTGAAGTTCGGCTTTGAGCTCCTGATTTTGCTTGATAAGTCCATTGTCCTTATCATTGAGCTCTGCCAATGGGCCTATGATGGCATCTGCTTTTCCAGCAGTGTAACTTGCCTCTTGGAAAGCTTTTTCAGCTAAAGACGCATCATCGTCCCTTATCATTCCCAGATCTTTCTGAGCAATGACTATGCTAGTTGTTCTCTGAGTGATTAGCTCAGTGAACTTTCTCATTCGAGGAGGGGAGGCAATTACTTCCTTGTTCTGTGAAGACATCTCCTTGTTCAGAGTAGCCAGTACTTGGTACCTGTTCATGTATTCATTGGAGTGGACATTTGGCAGTTTGCTGAAAATTGTTGGAGCAATCAGCTTCCTTTTTAAGTGAGAAACCGCTAGATGTTCATTGCGGTGCTCTACCAAAGTCTTGTCTTCTTCATCATCTGAGTAATCAGCCCAGTGATCTTCATCCTCTTGGACATTTTCATCGATTGTATCGAGTCCAGCAACCATCTCAGAGATTGGTTTCTTTCCTTTCTGGGAGGAGGATGGTACTTCTTTTGAAGATGATGCAGCCTTAGCATCATGCTTGACTTCAGATACTTCTTGATGTCGAGTTCTTTGGTGATATCATGCCTGACATCTCGTAGCTCTTTAACCTCAGAGTAAGCAATCATTTCTTGTAAGTATTGATCTTGTAGTTGATCAAGCTTGTCTCTGGATTTAGCTATTTGATCTTCCAGTTGAAGATGGAGCTGTTGTTCTTCTTCCAACAGTTGTCTGAGTTGAGCAGATCTGGTTTGAATGTTTAATATTTTCTGATCAGTTTCTTCAGAAAGCTCAACTACTTGTTCAGTAGTAACTGGGTGTTGGTTAGAAGATGGATGAGTAGATTTCTGAGGAGATGGAGACGGAGATTTCTGTGAAGTCTTCTCAGTGTGCTTTTCAAAGAATTGAGGCATCATTTCTTAGTGAAATTCCTCCGGTCCCTGGTGCAGGGGCATCATCATCATCCTTTTTGTCTGTGTCATCCTTTTGGTGATGGTCAGTGGGAGGTTCGTCGAAGTCATTTTCGTTTATCTCTTCCTCCTCATCATCTTCAGATACAAGATTGATCACTTCAGGAATAGTGATCTTTTGCCCATTAACCTCTTCTTGTTCAGAAGGTATGAATTGCAAAGTTTGGGGCAGGACTGGCTTAAATGCCATTTGTAATCTTGTCTGACCATCTGCCTGTTCAAAGGCTTGTATCAAACTGTGCGCTACTTCTCTGGAGAAATCCTTATGCAATAGAGTCGAATCGTATTGTTCGGTAGGGAACATTGCATGGATGTATGTCTCCAAGTCAAGAGCTCGTGCTCGTCTGTTTGGTTGATCTGTGATTCTCAATATTTCAGAGAGATCAGAGCACCTTAACCTTTGCCATTTCTTGAAGCATTTAATGTGCTTTGGCAAGGTGTGAGCTTTGAAGAAGGGAAGTAGGTCCCTTGTCTCAACAATGGGAACCTGCTCGGCACTTGTTTGAGTCTGAAAGAAATAGTTTTGAGTGAGCTTCAAAACTTTTGTAGATATCTGAGTAGAAGTGTAGTTTAGTTTCTGAGTTACCTGAGTTAGTACTTCAGGCTCATAGACTTGTGCTACTGAGACAATTGGTGTCTCAGATATCTTGTTGTGAGGTGGAGACTTGGAAGTCTGGTCCTCATCAACCTTTCTTTCTTGAACCTGAGAATTAACATTATCACAATACTTAGGAAATTTTATCAAGAAAACTTTAAGTGACAAGTCAGATATCTGAGAGGTCAATTACCTCCATGGGAGGCTCAGATACTTGTCTCTCAGAGACTTGTGCAGTCTCTGGAATCTTTTCTTGTGATGAAGGCCTTGATGCCTCATCAATTTCCATAGGTGAGGATGTCGCAACTCTGTCCCCTTGCACTTCTACTTCTGAGTGAGCCTGTGAGTAGAAAGCATTGAATAATTTAGAGAAGATTTTAGTTAACCCAAGGTGAAGAATATTTATCATTGATTTTCATATACCTTCATTCTGGAAGGCTCAATGATCTGTTCTTCAGAAACCTTGTCGGTTTCTGGGTTTTCTTCTGGCATTTCTGCCTTATCTTCCTCTTTCTCAGTTGGAGCCTGTTAGAAGCATTCATTTTAATGATTAAGCACATAAACTTATAACTGAAGAAGTGTTATCTTAAGAATCAATTATTACCTGTGGCACAGGCTCAGATGTCTTAAGAGGCGAGGTTGAGGAAACCTCCTTCTCAGTTTCTGAGGTAAGCTTTTCAGCTTCCTCTTGTTTGTGTGTTTCTTCTAACTCAGCCTGTAACAAAGAATTTTTAAAAATAACAAGATGTACAAGCATAAAAATTTTCACAAGAGTTAAACCGGTCAGCTACCTGAGTAGTTTCAGGCTGATTGGTCTCTGGAACTTGTGACCTTTCTATACTTTGGTCTTCTTGTCCCAGTGCAGTTTCTTTGCTTGAGGTTTCTGGTACTTCACACCTTTCCTGAGTATGCAACTCAGTTGCCTCCCCTGGTTGATCATTCTGAGTAGATGTCTCAGTTTGATCCCTCTCATTGAGTTGGGGAACCTGCTCATTTGCAGGATTTTCTTCAGCATACTGTATTGCTGGTAGTTCGAAATGGAGTTCATTTACCATTTCATCAACCACTTGTGGCTATTATGGTTGTTGTGTTTGTGGTTGTTGTGGTTGTCTAGAAGCAGAAGATTGGTCAGTAGAATGTTCTTCCAGATTTTTAGATGTGGCATTTCCATCAGCATCTGCCAGTACTAAAATACCACTCATCAGGGCTTTTTGAAGTTGTGCAAGTGAAATATTCCCTGATGATGTGTTTGCACCAACAACCTCTGCTATAGGTTCAGCAACCTATGGTGTAGGTTCTTCTTCAGATACCTTATCACCAGTTACTGTTTCAGTAACCTTAGCCCTCTTTGTTTTCTAGGACATGAGAGATGACCAGTTCATCATCTTCATCGTCAGAGCTCTCATCAGCATTAGGAACTGATTGGTCCATTATTCTTGCGGTTTCTGCAAATAGGGCTTGGTGTTTTTCACCACTTTTGGCAGCATTTATGAGTTCATCAGCAAGGCTTTCTGCATTAGTCGCAACATTTCTGAAAGCACTTTCTCTTGCTGAGTCTACTTGTTCAGTAGTTGATAACTCTTTTTCAGCATTGATGATTTCATCTGCCTTTATCAGTTCATCGACAATGCCTGCAGATATCTGAGAATCGACAACCTCTTTGGGTGTGTCTTCTGATTTGCCAGCAGACTTCTTTCTTGAAGTTCTGGGCTTCTTGGTCGCAACCTTTTCTTCAGATACCTTTTCAGACTTTCGCTTCTTAGAACCTTTCTGAGACCCTGTAACCTTTTTCATCAAGTTTGTATACTCATATTTGTAGAGTAGGTTACTGTTGGCTATTTCAAATCTCTCCGAGCTCAATGCCAAGCTTTTCCAAAGAAGTAGCATATTTCGCACCATATCCTACATGGCCTTTGGCTCATCTAGCCTTTGGTAATCTTAGGCTCAAGCCTTGAATCTTCTTCACAAACTTGAAGGCGTACTTTCCGATCAAAAGGGTTTTCCTTTTGTCTTGTTGATTCAGCAAGAACATCATCATCCACCGTTCTTGGCTTATCCGGTCAAGACCTCCTTGTAGACCATCAAAGCATCGTGAAGAATGCAAGCCAAGATATCCCAAAGGAACCAACAGATGTCCGGTTCGGATGTCGAAAGCTTGAACTCGGTGGGTGTATCGATTTTCAAGATCACACGCCATCAGAAAGTTCTTTAACACCTTCAAGGAGTTCATCATCCTTGGTGTTTATTTCAAAATCCTTTCCAAGATTTTGAAACTCAAACAACTTACTGAAAGTTGTTAAGTCCGGATTTCCTTTCCTTGATCGAGGTTTTAATGAACACTATTTCAAAGGTTTCGTAAACACAGGAAATAATCCTGGAGTTGTTGTAGAATTCCAACACATCGAGTGATGAAATTCCACTAGGGCGAGCAGATAGAAAGCCCTTTATTTGTGCCTTTTCAAGCATGTCAAGAATTAGCTTTCTGTCGGCTTGGTTCTCTATTCCAGCCGTGAGGTATTCCTCAACCATGGCACCACCCCAAATCATTCTGTGACTTGAAGTCCAATGGTCAGGATTAAAATCTCCTACCAGTCGGTTGTTCACAATAACCAACTCTGGTGCTTGCTTTTCAGCAGTACCAGTGGAGGATTGAGATTTCAGTGTTGTTGAACTTTTAGGGGCCATGGCTTTATATAGTGTAGGGATTTGAAATTGGTGTTTGAAAAGAGATTTGATTCAGTAATTCTTTGCAGAAAAACTTAATCTTGATTTTCAGAGATTGTAGAAGTTTTGCAGAGAATCAAGAGAAGGATTTGCTATTTTTGTGCAAGATGGGTTTTCGGATTAGGCAAAAGTGATTTCCTATGCCAAAATCCTATATATATAGCAGTTGAATCCCAACAGACAAATACATACAAATTGATTTTGTGTGTACGTATCTGTGATTTGCAAGCAGACGTGAGCAAAAGCTAGTTCGGCATTAAATGCTTAGTGGGCCATGTCTGAATTTCAACAGTCCAGTATTTACTGTGAATTAATTTCCACCGTACAGATCAATCGCTTAATTTCATCAAGGGTCACCATTGCTTCCTCAGCAATGATCACAATCAACAAGTGTAATTGTGCCCATTTAATGAATTTTGGCGCATAGCTTTCTGAATCACGTTTTTGTATGACCAAGAACACTGTTTGTGTTGGTCCAGATAACGGCAAAGTAAAAGACTAGAGGGGGGGGGGGTGAATAGTCTTTTAAAACTTTTGTTGATAACAAATGTTTCTCAGATATCTGTATGGATATCTGATACTTAGAATCAGAGTGCGGAAGACTTAATAAAGATAAGTGTAGAAACAGTTAATAAGTGTGTGTGTGTGTTGCTGAAGTATAAATACAAAAATGTAAATGACACAGCAAGTATAGTGGTATCTGGAGGTGGCGTAATCCTCCAACTAATCCACTTCGGTCTATCAGAGACCTAGAATTCACTAGAACAGATAATTGAGATAACCTTACAAAAATCCTATTCTAAGATTCTGAACAATTGGTTCCCAACCAAATGTTCCCCCTGAGTTGTTTCCTAGCTTCTTCAGCCAAGTACTTCCTATACTCAGAAATCTTTGAGTTGTTCCCTAGCTTCCCAAGCTAAGTACTTCCTATACTCAAAAACTTTGGAGTTATTCCTTAGTTTCCCAAATCAAGTACTTCCTATACTCCGGTAACCTTGGAGTTATTCCCTGATTTTTCAAACTAAGTACTTCACACTCCTGGTTTTGGTGTTGGTTTCGGTTTGAGTTGTCAGATGAGCGTCTTAATAACTTTTTAGTTATTCAGATAGCTCTGTGAACTAAGTTACTTAATACACTTTACAGCGTATGGTATCTAGTTCGATTTTACTGACCCAAGTCTTATGATATCTGTTCAAGAGAACGAATCTCAGATAGTTGATCTTTTGATTCAACTCCTTCACAGATAGCTTTGCTTGTTTAGGATCAGGACACTTAGAACTTCAGTGTTTACTCAAGATCACAAGCTTTAGTCACAACAGAAAGCTTTGATAATAAGTAAGTTGCTTTGAGAGAGTAGAATGTTCAGAATTCTATGTTTCAGCGTATGCAGTGTGTGTTCTCTCAAGCTGTCTAAGTGTTGATATTTATAGATGGATTTGAGTGCCGTTTGAATAGTATCCGTTAAGCTCAAATTCAAACTATCGATATCTGTCTGTATAGTACTGTAGCAGGTTTTGTCTTCTTCTCAGAAGTTGCCGTTGCTTTTACTCAGACATCTCTGTCCTTGCATTAAATGCATTGTACTATACTTTTTGTCCTGTAGTGTCAACGGAACTATGCTTTGTATCAGAGACTAGACTTGTTGTCTGATTCTTTACACGTCCTTATCTTCATTCTTCAGATACCACTTGTGTTTATTGAAACAACTTTGTTTGCAATATATGTTTCTCTTTCAGAAACGTGGTTAATGCTCAAGGTATCTGAGTATAGATATCTGTGGACACTTTCCTTGTTTTCAGATATGTATCTTATTTCTCAGATATCTCTTGTGACACAGTTTGTTTGAAACTGTTCGCGTCTATAAGATATCTGGCTAAGATATCTGAATAACAGATTCAGTAATCTTGTGCAGTTTTCTTCAAATCTTCAAAAGTTGTTGAGCTTTCTGCTTGGATGTCTTCTTCTTTGTCTTCTCCTCATAAAATAAAAATTACATTTTGAGACCTAACATCCTATACAAGATTAGCTAGACTATCATACTTAGTGGGTTTCCTCTTTTACAATGTTCAAGTGAACCAAGAGTACTAATCACCTTTCTCAGACTAAGATAAGTCATCATGTTGCTGAACAAAATCTGAACAGATATTCTAACAAAATATCTAACAAATTTCCCCCATTTTGATCAGTCAACGATGACTATCTTCCCTATTACAAATCTGGATGAGGAAACAATCCACCACTTAATCATTTCTTGAGATCTTTCAAATCGTATAATTAAGTGCAGAAAGTAGACATCAACCAAATCACAAGGTGTGATCTTTGCTGACAAGTTATCTTTTATAGAATACTATCTGAGAGTAAGTTCTTCAGATAAGTCGCAACTTAAGATTACAGATAACTTTAATATAGAATACAGTTGAGCTCAGTCAGCAAAAATACAAAAACTACATAGTAAATTAGGACAACAGGAGTAACCAAGCTCCAAGTAAACATCCTAAAGAACTAGTCTTCAAGTCTTCAACAAAATTTCTATGGATCAGTCTGCAAATTTCCTATCTCCAAACCTTTTTATGTCATCAGAATAATCATAAAGAAGAGTTCTGACAAGCATCTCTGTGTCTCTGGCAAATCCACAGACTTCTTTGTAGGTTTTGGTAGAATTTTTCTTGGCAAAATGCTTGACCCATAGGTACTTTCCCCACTTCCAGGCATGCTCTATTTTGATATCTGAAAGCTTGAAGTATTCGTAGATAATCTTCAGATATCTGATGTCACCCTTGTACTGATCTTCTGTCAGATAGAACGACTCATAGGGTTCCACAGCAAGTCTTGGTCTTGTGCCTGTTCCTGTGATATTCAGAATTTTGTGCACATCATTTGGCTTTCCATATGGACAATCATCAGAGAGGTCCTTCTTCATGGCTTCAGTTCTCTTGACAACTTCAAAATCCAACCATGCTTTGATGTGATTGGTGTTGATCAAGGTAGGTTTATTCTTTCTCCATGTCGTAAGCTGTTTGAGGATTGGTTCTGGAAATCTTGAATTTACCAATATATGCTTAAGTTCCAGAATCCAATAGCCATTTTTCTGATTGATGCACCTGTAGACAGATGAATCATTGTCATACTTCACATACTCAATTTTGGCTTCTTCTGGCCTGAGTGGAAGTTGACTTTGTCTTTGTTCTCTCGATCATTCCTTTTACATCTTGAATTCTCTTTGGGGTTGTTGCTTGAAGAACTACCACCTGGATAGACTTGGTATTTCCAGAGGGTGTTTTAGGCGCTAGGGCTTTGACTATGGGCTCGATTAGGCTTTCAAGTTTCCTTTTTACGTGAAGGAGCTTCATCTTCATCAGTCTCTTCATCATCTTCATCAAGATCAATTCTTGTGAGATCTTTCCAGCCTTCTTCATTGCCCAGGGACTTGATTTGACCTTCTTCTTCTTCTTCAGAAGATTCATCAATCCCTCTAACTTGTCTTCTCCTTGGAGCCTTGGTACTCCTTGGATGTTTCTGTGCCATGGCCCTTGTTACCATTTGGTTCCTTGATGGGTCTCGGGAAGCTTGGCTTGAGAAGGATTCATAGATTGAGTGGTGGTGGGAAGTTTTCTTCTTCCTTTACGAGCACCGACTCAGTTTCTTCTTATTTTCATCTCCTTCTTCCCATTCCCCCTGACTTTGAGGTCCAGATTTGTACTTTCTTTCCCCCTTAGTCATTGTTGGCTGACTCAGTCTCATAAAGGAATCTGAGAGAGAGTCAAAATGCCCTTGTAAATATTTGTAGGCAGTGACCAACTTCAAGTTGACTTTGAGCTCCTGATTTTGCTTGATAAGTCCATTGTCCTTATCAGTGAGCTCTGTCAATGGGCCTAGGATGGCATCTGCTTTTCCAGCAGTGTAACTTGCCTCTTGAAAAGCTTTTTCAGCTAAAGACACATCATCGTCCCTTGTCATTCCCAGATCTTTCTGAGCAATGATCATGCTAGTTGTTCTCTGAGTGATGAGCTCAGTGAACTTTCTCATTTCAGAGGGGAATTAGGCAATTACTTCCTTGTTTTGTGAAGACATCTCCTTATTCAGAGTAGCTAGTACTTGGTACCTGCTCATGTACTCATGGGAGTGGACGTTTGGCAGTTTGTTGAAGATTGTAGGAGCAATCAACTTTCTTTTTAAGTGAGAAACCGCTAGATGTTCATGGCGGTGTCCTGCCAAAGTCTTGTCTTCTTCATCATCTGAGGGATTAGCCCAGTGATCTTCATCCTCTTGGACATTTTCATCAATCGTATCAAGTCCAGCAACCATCTCAGAGATTGGTTTCTTACCTTTCTGGGAGGAGGATGGTGCTTCTTTCGAAGAGGATGCAGCCTTAGCATCATGCTTGACTTCAGATACTTCTTCAGTATCGAGTTCTTTGGTGATCTCTTGAACAGCATCCCGTAGCTCTTTAACCTCAGAGTAAGCAATCATTTCTTCTAAGTATAGATCTTGTAGTTGATCAATCTTATCTCTGGATTTAGCTATTTGATCTTCCAGTTGAAGATGGAGCTGTTGTTCTTCTTCCAACAGTTGTCTGAGTTGAGCACTTCTGGTCTGAGTGTTTAATATTTTCTGATTGGTTTCTTCAGAAATCTCAACTACTTGTTCAGTAGTAACTGCGTGTTGGTGAGAAGATGGATGAGTAGATTTCTGAGGTGATGAAGACGGAGATTTCTGTGAAGTCTTCTCAGTTTGCTTTTCAGCAGCTGAGGCATTGTTTCTCTGTGAAATTCCTCCGGTCCCTGGTGCAGGAGCATCATCATCATCCTTTTTGTCATTATCATCCTTTTGGTGATGATCAGTGGGAGGTTCATCAAAGAAATTTTCATTCATTTCTTCCTCCTCATCATCTTGAATCAAGATTGATCACTTAGGATAGTGATCTTACGCCCTTAACTTCTTCTTGTTCAGAAGGTATGAATTGCAGAGTCTGGGGCAGAACTGGCTTGAATGCCATCTGTAATCTTGTCTGACCATCTGCCTGTTCAAAGGCATGTATCAAACTATGCGCCACTTCTCTGGAAAAGTCCTTGTGTAGTAGAGTCGCAACTGTATGTTGTTCTGTAGCGAACATTGCTTGGACATATGTTTCCAGGTCAAGAGCTCGTGCCCATCTGGTTGGTTGATCAGTTATTCTCAATATTTCAGAGAGATCAGAGCATCTTAATTTCTGCCATTTCTTGAAGCATTGAATGTGCTTTGGCAAAGTGTGAGCTTTGAAGAAGTGAAGTAGGTCCCTTGTTTCTTCAATGGGAACCTGCTTTGCATCTGTTTGAGCCTGAAAGAAAGAGTTTTGAGTGAGTTTCAAAACTTTGGTAGATATCTGAGTAGAAGTGTAGTTTAGTTTCTGAGTTACCTGAGTATGAACATCAGGCTCAGATACTTGTTCTACTGGGACAATTGGTGTCTCAGATATCTTGTGGTGAGGTGGAGACTTGGAAGTCTGGTCCTCATCAACCTTTCTTTCTTGAACCTGAGAATTAACATTATCACAATACTTAGGAAATTTTATCAAGAAGAACTTTAGTGACAAGTCAGATATCTGAGAGGTCAATTACCTCCATGGGAGGCTCAGATACTTGTCTCTCAGAGACTTGTGCAGTCTCTGGAATCTTTTCTTGTGATGAAGGCCTTGATGCCTCATCAATTTCCATAGGTGCAGGGGATGTCGCAACTCTGTCCCCTTGCACTTCTACTTCTGATTGAGCCTGTAAGTAGATAGTATTGAATAATTTAGAAGAAGTTTTCAGATAACCCAGGATGAAGAGTACTTATCACTGATTTTCATATACCTTCAAGTTTGAAAGCTCAGTGATGTGTGCTTCAGAAACCTTGTTGGTTTCTGGGTTTGTCTCTGGCATTTCTGCCTTATCTTCTTCCATCTCAGTTGAAGCCTGTTAGAAACATTTATCATTAATGAGCATACAAACATTTTTACAGAAAAGTTAGTTCTCTTTAAGAATCATTTACCTGTGGCACAGGCTCAGATTTCTCAAGAGTTGAGGTTGAAGGAGCCTCTTTTTCAGTATCTGAGGTAAGCTTTTCAGCTTCCTCTTGTTTTTTCGTTTCTAACTCAGCCTGTAACAAAGAGATTCTTATAAGGTAACAAGATTTATAAGTATAAAATTTTTCACAAGGTAAGAGTTAAACCAGTCATTTACCGGCGATTTAAGGTCGATTGGTCTCTAGAACTTGTGACCTTTCTATACATTGGTCGTCTTGTCCCGATTCGGTTTCTTTGTTTGAAGTTTCGGTACTTCACACCTTCCACGAGTATGCAACTCGGTTGCCTCCCCAGTTGATCATTACGAGTAGATGTCTCGGTTTGATCCCTCTCATTGAGTTGGGAACACTTTCAATTACGAGATTTTCTTCAAGATCTTGTATTCTTTGGTATTTCAAAATGGAGTTCATTTACCATTTCATCAACCACTTGTGGGTTGTGGTTGTTGTGTTTGTGGTTGTTGTGGTTATGCAGGCGGAAGATTGATCAAGAGAATGTTCTTCCAGTTCTTAGATGTGGCATTCCATCAAGATACGCAATACTAAGATACCACTCATCGGGGCTTTGTGAAGTTGTGCAAGAGAGTCATTCCACGATGATGTGTTTGCACCAACAACCTTTGCTATAGGTTCAAGAACTTTGTGGTGTAGGTTCTTCTTCAGATACCTTATCACCAGTTACTTGTTCAGTAACCTTAGCCCTCTTTGATTTTTCTAGGACTTGAGAGATGACTAGTTCATCATCTTCATCGTCAGAGCTGTCATCAGCATTGGGAACTGATTGGTCCATTATTCCTGCGGTTTCTGCAGATGGGGCTTGGTGTTTTTCACCACTTTTGGCAGCATTCATGAGTTCATCAGCAAGGCTTTCTGCATTAGTAGCAACATTTCTGAAAGCACTTTCTCTTGTTGAGTCTACTTGTTCAGTAGGTGATAACTCTTTTGCAGCATTGATGAGTTCATCTGCCATGTTTGTAGATATCTGTGAATTGACAACCTCTTTGGGTGTGTCTTCTGATTTGCCAGCAGACTTCTTTCTTGAAGTTCTGGGCTTCTTGGTCGCAACCTTTTCTTCAGATATCTTTTCAGATTTTCTCTTCTTAGGACCTTTCTGAGACCCAGTAACCTTTTTCATCGGATTTGTATACTCATACTTGTAGAGTAAATTCTTGTTAGCTATTTCGGTAGTCTCCGAGCTCAATGCCAAGCTTTTCCAGCAAGTAGCATATCTTCAGACCATCTCCTACTGTGGCCTTTGGCTCAGCTAGTCCTTTAACAATCTTAGGCTCAAAGCCTTGAATCTTCTTCACAAATTTCATGAAGGCGTACTTTCCCGATTGAAAGGGTTTTCCGACCTTTTTGTCTTGTTGATTCAGAAGAACATCATGATCCATCGTTCTTGGCTTATCCGGTCAGCACCTCCTTGTAGACCATCAAAGCATCTGTGAAGAATGCAAGCCAAGACATCCCAAGTGAACAACAGATGTCGGTTGGATGTCAGCAAGTTTGAACTCAGTGGGTGTATCTGATTTCTCAAGATCACACACATCACTGTAAAGTTCTTTAACACCTTCAAGGAGTTCCTCATCCTTGGTGTTTATTTCAAAATCCTTTCCAAGATTTTGAACCTCAAACAACTTATAGAAAGTTGTTAAGTCCAGAAGGATTTCCTTTCCTTGGACTGAGGTTTTGATAGACACTATTTCAGTGCCTTCAGATACACAGGAAATAATCACTGGTTGTTGTAAAATTCCAACACATCAAGTGATGAAATTCCACTAGGGCGAGCAGATACAAAGCCCTTGATTTGTGCCTTTTCAAGCATGTCAAGAATTAGCTTTTTGTCGGCTTGGTTCTCTATTCCAGCCGTGAGGTATTCCTCAACCATGGCACCACCCCAAATCATTACGTGACTTGAGGTCCAATGGTGGGATTGAAAGCTCCTACCGATCGATTGTTAACAATAACTCTCTGCTTGCTTTTCAGCAGTACCAGTGGAGGATTGGGATTTCTGTGTAGAAGTGTTCTTGGAGGCCATCTCTTTATATAGTAAGGATTTGAAGCTTGTGTTTGAAAGAGATTCGATTGAGTGATTCTTTTCAGAAAAACTTAATCAAGATTTGCAGAGATTGTAGAAGTTGCAGAGGATTAGGAGAAGGTTTTTGCTGTTTTGATGCAAGTTGAAATTTCGGATTAGGCAAAAGTGATTTCATTTGCCAAAATCCTATATATATAGCAAGTGAATCTCAACAGACAAATACATACAAATTGATTTTGTGTGTACGTATCTGTGATTTGCAAGCCGGCATGATCAAAAGTAGTTTCGGCATTAAATGCTTAGTGGGCCATGTCTGAATTTCAACAGTCCACTATTTACTGTGAATTAATTTCTGCCGTTCAGATCAAGCGCTTGAATTCATCAAGGGTCACCATTGCTTCTCCAGCAATGATCACAATCAACAAATGTAATTGTGCCCATTTAATGAATTTTGGCTATTAGCTATCTGAATCACAATTACATTTGAGCAAGGACAACATTAGCATCTGAATCATCTTATACTTAGGATTTTCCAAGTTTTTCATCAAGATAGAAATAATGCGAGTTTCAAGAGAGTAGTTATTTGCAGATAGTTATACTATTCTCTTTAGTGTTCCCCGTTTGTAGAATGATTCAGATATCTGAGTTCCCGTCTCAGAGATCTTAAGCTATCTTTTGCTTTTATCCTTTTGACTTACGGATGCCGTTCGGATACCTCTTTTCTGGATGCCGTTCGGATACCTCTTCTCTGGATGCTCGTTCGGATACCTCTTCTCTCTTTTGGATACGTTCGAGATACCTCTTCTCTGGATATGCGTTCAAATACGAACTTTTCAGTTCATTGGTAGTTCCATTAGTCCAAGACTATGTCTTAAGGCTAAGAATCTACTTTCTTGTAGTGGCTTAGTGAAGATATCTGCAAGTTGGTCTTCAGTCCCAATCTTGAGTATCTCTATATTGCCTTTTTCAACATGGTCTCTGATGAAGTGATGTCTAACATCAATGTGCTTTGTTCTGGCATGAAATTTAGGATTCTGTGTAATCGCAATAGCACTTGTGTTGTCACAGAAAATGGGAGTTTTCTTCTCATCGAGTCCATAGTCTTTAAGTTGTTGTTGTATCCACAGAATTTGTGTTCCACAACAACCAGCAGTAATATATTCAGCCTCTGTGGTAGAAGTTGCAATTGAGTTTTGCTTCTTGCTAAACCATGAGATAAGTCTAGTGCCCAGAAACTGACAAGTTCCTGAGGTGCTTTTCCTATCAAGCAATGATCCAGCATAATCAGCATCTGAGTACCCTGCTAAACTCAATCCACTTTCTTTAGGATACCACAATCCTACATCTATTGTACCCTTCACATACCTTAGTATTTTCATAGCAATGTTGTAGTGTGTTTGCATTGGATTTGTCCGAAATCTAGCACATACTCCAACGGCATATTGAATATCAGGTCTACTTGCAGTGAGGTAAAGTAGTGAACCTATCAATTTCCTATACTTATGTTCTTCAACACTCTTATCTGATTCAGTATAGGTCATTTTGGTTCCAATGCTCATAGGTATCTTAGCATTCTTTTCAGAAGGCTTAAGATTGAATTTTGTGAGCATATCTTTTGCATACTTTGTTTGACTAATGAATATTCCATCATTGAGTTGCTTGACTTGCAATTCTAGGAAATAATTCATTTCTCCCATCATGCTCATCTCAAACTTGTTTTTCATGAGATTTGCAAAGTCATTACAAAGTTGCTTGTCCTTAGATCCAAATATGATGTCATCAACATATACTTGAACTAAGAGTAGTTTTCCGTCATGATTTAAGGTAAATAAAGTTTTATCAACTTCACCTTTCTTGAAACCACTTTCCAGAAGGTATTTGGCCAAAGTGTCATACCATGCTCTTGGAGCTGTTTGATCCATCTGAGCTTTACATGGTTTATAGACCATTCTACTTTCTGAGGAAACTTCAAAGCCAGGTGGTTGCTCAACATAAACTTCTTCTGCAAGTTCACCGTTTAGGAATGCACTTTTGACATCCATCTGATAAACTTTGAAATTTTTATGAGTCAAAGGCTAGAAAGAGTCTTATTGCATCCAATCCTGCAACGGTGCATATGACTCATCAAAATCTAAGCCTTCAGTCTGAGTGAATCCCTTGGCAACCAATCTTGCTTTGTTTCTGGTTATTTCACCAGTTTCATTCATTTTGTTTCTGAAAACCCACTTAGTTCCAATCACAGATATTCCTTCTATAAATGGAACCAGTTTCCAGACTCTGTTTCTCTCAAATTGATCCAACTCTTCTTGCATTGCAGAGATCCAGTCTTGGTCTCCTAATGCTTCTTCTATACTTTTAGGTTCAATATTCGAGATGAAACATCCAAAGAGAGAATCAGCATTTTCAGCTATTGCTCTCCTAGTCCTAACACCCTGATTAATTGGTCCAATTATATCCTTTGTAGGATGATCTTTGATCCATTTCATCAAAGGTTTAGTGCTAGTAGGATCAATATCCACGTGATCTGAATGTGAATCACTAAGATTTTGATTTGATACTTTTTCAGTATCTAAGATATTTGACATATGAGAAATGTCATGGATATCTGACACTTTTTCAGTGTTAGAGATATCTGAGACATGCATTTCAGCATTCTTATTTTCAGATACCTCTCCATGATGAAGGTTCTCAGTAACCTGTTCCATTTCTGGAAAACTCATAGGAAATTCCTCATCATGTCTGTGAGTCATCTTGTTGTTACTAGGCATTTCAAGCTTTTCTACGTCAGAGTCATCCTCACTTTCCATAATGATGTTTCTCCTTTCTGAGGATTCTTCTTTAGATTCCCTCAGTAATAGTTCTTAGAACCTTTCTGAGAGTTCATCATTAGGAGGTGTTTTCTTATTTCCTTCATAGAATACAACATGAATTGATTCTTCAATTTTCTTTGTTCTTTTGTTGTAAACTCTGTAGGCTTTGCTATTTGTGGAATAACCAAGAAAAACACCTTCATCTGCCTTTGGTTGAAATGTTCTCAGATAATCTTTCCCATTGTTTAAAACAAAACATCTACAACCAAATACTCTCAAATGTTTGATATTAAGGGGTCTACCAACCAAGATTTCATAGGGGGTCTTGTCATGGTGTTTGTTTATCAAACATCTGTTTTGAGTGTAGCAAGCTGTGTTTACAGCTTCAACCCAATAAATTTCACTTATTTCAGTGTCAGCTAGCATTGTCCTTGCAGCTTCTTTAAGGGCTCTGTTTTTCCTTTCTGCAACACCATTTTGTTGAGGTGTTCTTACAGAGGAAAGTTGGTGTTGTATACCTTTGGTCTGAAAACTCCTTTATGTACTGGTTGACAAACTCAGTACCATGGTCTATTCTGATTGCAGATACCTTGTCATTTTTCATGACTTCAAGCTTTTTCAGCAAGTTTGGTATCTCCACCCTGGCATCAGATTTGTGTTTCAGAAAGACAACCCAAGTGAATCTTGAGAAGTCATCTACAACAACCAGACCATACTTCTTTCCAGCATAACTAGTTACAGATGATTCAAAAAGATCCATGTGTAAAAGTTGCAGTGGTCTAACACTAGAGTGTCTGATTTTGGACTTGAAAGAGATCTTAGATTGTTTTCCCATCTGACAGGCAGAACATATACCATCCTTTCTGAAAGATGTTCTGGGAAGGACAACCACTAACTCTTTCTTGGCAAGTCTATTCAGAGTTTTGAAGTTCAAGTGACTCATTCTTTTGTGCCATAACCAGTGCTCTTCTGTGTGACCAGATTGACTCACCATGAGACATTCTTCAGTTGTGGCAGATGCCCAATCGGCAACATAAAGCGCCTTTCCGACCAACTAAGGTATGCCTTTGACTCATTGTCAATTAGTTTGCAGTATTTAGCTTTGAATTTTATAGTAAAACCCTTGTCTGCAAACTGGCTCATGCTAAATAGATTATATTTCAAATCCTTAACATGTAATACGTCAGTGATTGTTAAAGTCCCCAATTTGACGTTGCAAATCCTGAGAGGATTTAATTCTCCTCCAGCAAATCTGATATCTGGTCCTGTGTTGCAAGCTTTGTAATCAACCAGATTTGCTTTGTCTCCTGTCATGTGCTTTCCGCATCCACTATCAAATAGCCATTGTGCTTTAGTCCAGGAGGCATTCTGTCAGGTTTCTGAGTTTGCTTTTCAGCAAACTTAGCCTTCCTTGCCAGATTTCTTCTAGCCCTGGCATTCAGATTTTCAGTGGCTTGATTTAACTTCCACTTCTGATAATTGCTTTGAGCAATTCTAGCTTTCAGCCATCGTTCTTGCTCCTGCTTGTACTCATGAGCAAGTTGTTTTCCGATGCCTTTGTAGCCAATACCGTTTCGAGCACTTGAAGCTATCTGAGATCTTTTCTCAGCAGCTTTGCTAGTCTCTGGTTGGTCCAATTTCTTTCCAGAAAAAGTGACATGGGAGAATTTGCCAGCTCCTGCAATTCTACCTTTTTGAGAGACATAGCACTGTGGGTGTTTACACTTTTCAGTGTTGTGTTTCTTTTCAGAGACGTGCCCAACAGTTTTGTTTTTTACTTGTTTTTCCCACAAAGGTTTGGTCGCAACTGCCTTTCCTTTGTCAACAATCTTAGTCTTCTCACCGATACTATAGATTGCATGGGAATCGTCTTGCTGAGTACTTACAAATGTTCTTCTCTCCTTACTCTTATTCAGAGTGATAGAACAATCATTCGTGTATTCAAATTGAGTCCTTTCTTTTCTGAAGGATCTCTTAAGTAAGATTGTACTTCAGTAAGAGTGTCACTAGCTTTGGCATAAGATTGAAAAGATAATTCTTTCTTCTTGAGTTCCTTGTTCTCAGAAAGAAGATCTTCATATTTCTTTTGTAATTCAGCCATTGCTTCTTTATGTGACTTTTCAGTCTCAGATATCTGAGCTTTGAGAGATGCATTTTCAGCATCCTTTCTCTCAAATTCTTTAACTAATTGAGAATTTTCCTTTTCAAGAGAATTCTTTTCTTCTCAAGTTTTCGGCTCTAGCTCGGATCATTAGAAATTCTCTTTCATAGATGTCAAGTTCTTTCCTGAGATTTTCTAGATTTTTTATTTCCTCTTCATCACTTTCATAAGTATAACAGGAATTATGTGTTACCTCATCACCATAAGATGCTTTTCTATGTTGGAGATGTCTGGACCGTCAATTTCAGCAACTCCACACATTTCATTCTTCTTGAGGCCGAAGTCGATTATATCATGAGTAACTCCACATAATTCTGGTGATGGTAAGGTTGAGTCATCTGAATTGTCATCTTCAGAATCTGTCTCAACGTCTAGAGCATCCAGTTGAATTTGGATTTTCTTTCTTTCTTCAGTTAACAAAGCTTTCTGGCTTCTTCTGAAGATTCTCCTATCTTTCTTGTCACCTGTCCTTAGTTTGTTGAGGCGTGACAATCCTTCTTGAAGTGGCGGGTTTCGACAATAGAAGCAGATATCGTTTCAATTTCGCCTCAAGACATGATGCTTTCGAAATGGGTTTGTTCAATGAGCTTTGCATATTTTGTCTTGGTGATAGTTTGAGCTAGATGCTTTTTCACTTCTCTTTGGCTTTTCTTCTTTCAATTTCTCGACTGATATATTTGCTCATTTGCTTTGCAGCAAGAGCATCCTCAGTTTCTTCCTTGCTTTTCTTCTTTTCAGAAGTTCCTTGAGTGATTAGAGCAACGTTTTGCAACTTTTTAGTTGTTTGTTCTCTTTGAGTTGTCTCATAATCAACAGTAGCAAGATGAGAGAAAAGTTCTTTGAGTGATATTTGGCATTCCTTGGTTAAAATAAAAGAATTTGGTATGCTCCGGTTGTGGTTAAGACTTGACAATATTCTTAATCTTTTACATTGGGAGTATCATTGCTTTCCCAAGAGCGCCATGTCACTCATGAGAGTGGTAAATCTGAAATCAAGTTCTTGAGAGTTTGGTGGGTCCTTGTTTGAAATTTTGAAATTTCAACTTGAGAACTTCGAACTTGTTTTCTTTGGTTTTCTGCTCGGTTCAGATTTCTTCAATCGGTTGCGAGCAACTTTCGCCGTTTAGCACCCACGTTTACTTTGTATGTGCTCCGGTGTCGATCTGATGATGATATTACGAGCTTGACCATCCAGACGATTTCTCTTGGCATCTTCCGATGTCCAGAGTTCTCTGGGCTTTGGTTCGTAAATAACTTGACTAGTAGATCTCCCACTTGTTGATGCGATTTAGTAAAGTAAAGAACTACAAAGTGACGTCGGTCATTACGGTCAGACATAAACTGTGAAGATCCTTCGCTTTGATCTATGTCTCTACCATTAGAAACCTCCATGACTTGTTTGAGTTGTTGAATGACTATTGGGCCATTCTTTATCACTTCGATCATTTCGTCACTTATGGCTTCAAGGTGGAGCATCATGTTATTTTTTCATTTCTCATAATTCTCTGGTTTGAGAATGGGTGCATCACTCAGAGACATACCTGCACACTTAACACACAAATTAAATAGTCCTCGAAAATGGACAAAGTTCCTTCACCTATCTGGGGATCTAGGTTCAGTGCAGAAGGCTTGTGAACCTCCTGCTCTGATACCACTTGTTGGTCCAGATAACGGCAAAGTAAAAGACTAGGAGGGGGGGGGTGAATAGTCTTTTAAAACTTTTGTCGATAAAAACTATTTCTCAAATATCTGAATAGATATCTAATACTTAGAATCAGAGCGCGGAAGACTTAATAAAGATAAGTGCAGAAACAATTAAAATGTGTGTGTGTGTGTGTGTTGCTGAAATGTAAATACAGAAAGGTAAATAACACAGCAAGTATAGTGGTATCTGGAGGTGGCGTAATCCTCCAACTAATCCACTTCGGTCTATCAGAGACCTAGAATTCACTAGAACAGATAATTGAGTCCACCTTACAATAATCCTATTCTAAGATTCTTAAACAATTGGTTCCCAACCAAATGTTCCCCCTGAGTTGTTCCCTGCTTTTCCACGGCCAAGTACTTCTGCTCGAAACCTTTGAGTTATTCCTAGCTTCCCAAGCTAAGTACTTCCTATACTCAATAACCTTGAGTTATTCCTTAGTTTCCCAAATCAAGTACTTCCTATACTCAGAACCTTGGAGTTATTCCGATTTTTCAAACTAAGTACTTCACTGTACTCCACGATTATGGTGTTGGTTTTGGTTTGAGTTGTCAGATGAGCTTCTTTAATAACTTATTCAGTTATTCAGATAGCTCTGTGAATCAAGTATACTTAATACACTTTTCAATGTATGGTATCTTGTTCTTTTTACTGACCCAAGTCTTAGATAAATGTTCAAGAGAATGAATCTCAGATACTTGATCTTTCGTTTCAACTCTTTCACAGATAGCTATGCTTGTTTAGGATCAGGACACTTAGAACTTCAGTGTTACTCAAGATCAAATGCTTTGGTCGCAACAGAAAGCTTTGAGGATAAGTAATTTGCTTTGAGAGAGTAAGACGTTCAGCGTTTTCAAGTTATGTCGTGTGTCTAAGGTGTCTACTCAAGCAGTCTAAGTGTTGATATTTATAGATGAATTTGAGTGCCGTTTGAATATATCCGTTAGGCTCAAATTCAAACTATTGATATCTGTGTATAGTACTGTAGCAGGTTTTGTCTTCTTCTTCAGAAGCTGCCGTTGCTTTTATTCAGACATCTCTGTCCGTGCATTAAATGCATTGTACTATACTTTTTGTCCTGTTGTGTCAACGGAACTATGCTTTGTATCAGAGACTAGTGTTATCTGATTCTTTGCACGTCCTTATCTTCAATCTTCAGATACCACTTATTTATTGAAACAACTTTGTTTGCAATATATATTTCTTTTTCAGAAATGTGGTTAATGCTCAAGGTATCTGAGAATAGATATATGTGGACACTTTCCTTGTTTTTAGATAGGCCTTTTATTTCTCAGATATCTCTTGTGACACAGTTTGTTTAAAACTGTTCGTGTCTTCAAGATATCTGGCTAAGGTATCTGAACAACGATTTGATAATCTTATGCTTCGATTTAAAGTCTTCAATGTCGTTGAGCTTGTTCTGCTTGGATGTCTTCTTATTGGTCTTCTCTTCATAAAATAAAAATTACATTTTGAGACCTAACATCCTATACAAGATTAGCTAGACTATCATACTTAGTGAGTTTCCTCTTTTACAATGTTCAAGTGAACCAAGAGTACTAATCACCTTTGTAAGACTAAGATAAGTCATCATGTTGCTGATCAAAATCTAAACAGATATTTCTTAACAAAATATCTAACAAATTTCCTAACAAATTTCTCAAGAAATTTCCCAACAAATTTCCCAACACATTTGTTTAAGAATCTTAGAATAGGATTATTGTAAGGTGAACTCAATTATCTTTTCTAGTGAATTCTAGGTCTCAGAAAGACCGAAGTGGATTAGTTGGAGGATTACGCCACCTCCACATACCACTATACTTGCTGTGTCATTTACCTTTCTGTATTTACATTTCAGCAAAGCACACACACATATTGTTTCTGCACTTACCTATCTTAAAGTCTTCCGCGCTCTAAATTTAAGTATCAGAAACCCCCAGGTTTCTGAGAAACTGTGTTTATCGACAAAAGTTTTAAAAGACTATTCCCCCTCCCCCCCCCCCCCCATCTTTTACTTTGTCGTTATCTGGACCAACAAGTGGTATCAGAGCAGGAGGTCCACAAGCCTTCTGCACTGAACCTAGATCCCCAGATAGGTGAAGGAACTTTGTCCCTTTCTGAGGACTATATAATTTGTGTGTTAAGTGTAAGGTATGTCTCTGAGTGATGCACCCGTTCTGAAGCCAGAAAACTACGAGAAATGGAAGAACAACATGATGCTCCATCTGGAGGCCATTAGTGATGAGATGATCTATGTCATCAATGAAGGGCCTATCAAAATCAGACAACTGAAACAAGTTACCGAGGTGTCTGATGGAAGAAAAGCCTCAGACAAGGAAGATGGAAGCGAGGATGCGGCTGCTAGTGATAGTGGTCGTGTTGCTCGTGGAAGCATTATGTATGAAGACAAGCCAAGAGAGCTCTGGACATCTGAAGATGCCAAGACCTGATTGGATGGTCAAGCTCGTAATATCATCATCAGATCAACACCTGAGCACCTACCGTGTACACTGTGGGGTGCTAAAACGGCGAAAGTTGCCTGGCAATTGATTGAAGAAATCATGCGAATCGAAAACCAAGGAAAACAAGTTCGAAGTTCTTAAATTGAAGTTCCAAAACTTCAAACAAGGTCCCACTGAAACTCTGGAAGAACTTGATTTCAGGTTTACTACCCTTATGAGTGATATGGCTGCACTTGGTGAAAGCAACAGATACTCCCAGCCAGAAAAGATTAAGACTATTGTCAGAAGTCTCAATCACAACTGGGAGCACACTAAGTTCTTTTATTTCAACCAAGGGATGCCAAATATTACTCTAGTAGAGCTCTTTTCTCATCTTTCTACTGTAGACTATGAGACAACTCAAAGAGAACAAACAGCTGAAAAGTTGCAAAGTGTTGCTCTAGTTTCTCAAGGTACTTCTGAAAAGAAGGATACCAAAGATGCATCTGAAGAAAATGCTCTTGCAGTAAGACACATGAAGAAATTTGTGAGTTAAGAGATTGAGAGAATAAAAGCTAAAGAAAAGCTGAAAAAGCATCTTGGCCCAAACTATCATCAGTTCAAGAACATACAAATGAACAACTCTCTGAACACCCCTATTCAGAAAGGTGTTATTACTGAAGCTGGAGAAATAGGAAATGATATCTGCTTCTATTGTCAAAATCCTGGTCACTTCAAGAGAGATTGTCCTGCTTTAAACAAGCTCAAGACAGGTGACAAGAAGGACAGAAGAAATTTCAAGAGAAATCAAAGGGCCTTACAGACTGAAGAAAGGAAGAAGATTCAAATTCAACTTGATGATCTAGACATTGAGACAGATTCTGAAGATGGAGATTCAGATGACTCAAACCTACCATCACCAGAATTGTGTGGAATCACCCACGATGTAATCGACTTCGGCCTTAAGAAGAATGAAATGTGTGGAGTTGTTGAGATTGCTGGTCCAGACATCTCCAACATTGAAATGTGTCTTATGGCTAATGAGGTAACTAACAATTCACAATTTTTGTACTATGAGAGTGGGATCTGGAGTTGGTCAAGAGTGAATTGGATCGTGATGAGAAAGAATTTCTGGAAGCACAATCCAAAACCAGAATTCTAGAGGAAAGCAAAGAAACTCTTGAAAAAAGAGGTTTCAGAGCTAACCAGAGTATCTGAGAACAAGAACGCTGAAATAGCCTTTCCGAAAACTCAGATATCTGAGAATGAAAATTCTCACAAACTAGCCTTGGATGAACTTAAGGAGAAAATGATGAAGCTACTTTCTGAGAATGAAGAACTCAGAAAGAAAGAGCTATCCTTCCAATCTTATGCAAAGGCTAGTGACACTCTCACTGAGGTTCAATCCTATCTGAGAGTCCCCTCTGAGAAAGGTGGACATGGACTTGATGAACAATCAAGTAATTCATCTCCTCTGAAGAAGAGTGATGAAAGGTTGGCCTTTGTAAAAAGTCAACAGAATGATTCTTCAACCACCTATAGCATTGGTCAGAAAGCTAGGGTAGTTGACAAAGGAAAAGGAGTTGCAGCCCAGCCTTTGAAAGAACAACAAGTTCACAAGAAACATGTGGATAAGGTCTCTGAAAAGAAACACAACCCTCAGACATGCAACCATCCACATTGTTGTATTACTAGGAAGGGAAGAATTGCTGGAATAGGCAAATTCTCTACTGTACCATTTTATGAAAATAGAGATGGTGCAGAAACTAGTAAGGCTTCTGAAGAGCGCATTCAGAAAGCCAAAGGTGTTCGAAACGGCATTGGCTATCGTGCTATTGGAAAGGTCCTTCTGCAACAATATAAGGAAGGACAAAAATAATGGCGCAAGGCTGATATTGCACGTAGCAATAGACAGAAGTGGAAGAAATCTCAAGCCACTGAAAAACTGAATGCCAGAGCTAGAAGGAACCTAACCAGAAAGGTTAAGTTTGCTGAAAAGCAACCCCAGAAACCCAGGGTCCAGAAGGAAGATTAAGATCAAAATACTGATTCTATTGCATCTTAAACTCCCAAGAAATTCACTAAAATGTGGATTCCTACTGGAAGAATGTTTAGTCTAAGTGGTTCTATCTCTGAGGCAAGAACCCAACTCCTGTTTCCTGTTTTGTGCAGAACGCCTCTTGGACTAAGGCTCAATGGCTATTTGATAGTGGATGCGGAAAGCACATGACAGGAGACAAAGCAAATCTGGTCAACTACAAAGCTTGCAACCTTTGGACCGGACATCGACGGTTGGAGGAGAATTAAATCCCTCTCTGGGATCTGGCAACGTCAAATTGGGATCATTAACAATCACTGACGTATTACATGTTAGAGGTTTGACATATAATCTATTTAGCATGAGCCAGTTTGCTGACAAGGGATTCACTGCATTGCAAACTTATTGACTATGAGTCAAAGCAGACAGTCTTGGTTGCTCGGCGGAAAGGCAGTCTTTATGTTGCCGACTGGGCATCTGCCACAACTGAAGAATGTCTCATGGTGAGTCAATCAGGTCACACAAAAGAGCACTGGTTATGGCACAAAAGAATGGGTCACTTGAATTTCAAAACTCTGAACAAACTTGCCAAGAAAGAGTTAGTGGTTGGCCTTCCCAAAACATCTTTCATAAAGGATGGTATCTGTTCTGCCTGTCAGATGGGGAAACAATCCAAGATCTCTTTCAAGTCCTAAACCAGACACTCTAGTGTTAGACCACTGCAACTATTACACATGGATCTTTTTGAATCATCTGTAACTAGTTATGCGGGAAAGAAGTATGGTCTGGTTGTTGTAGATGACTTCTCAAGATTCACTTGGGTTTTCTTTCTGAAGCACAAATATGATGCTAGGGTGGAGATACCAAACTTGTTGAATAAGCTTGAAGTCATGAAAAATGACAAGGTATCTGCAATCAGAACAGACCATGGTACTGAGTTTGTCAACCAGTACATAAAGGAGTTTTGTACCAGCAAAGGTATACAACACCAACTTTCCTCTGTAAGAACACCACAACAAAATGGTGTTGCAGAAAGGAAAAATAGAACCCTTAAAGAAGCAGCAAGGACAATGCTGGATGACACTGAAATAAGTGAAGTTTATTGGGTTGAAGCTGTAAACACAGCATGCTACACTCAGAATAGATGTTTGATAAACAAACACCATGACAAGACCCACTATGAACTCTTGGTTGTTAGACCCCCTAATATCAAACATCTGAAAGTGTTTGGTTGTAGATGTTTTGTTCTTAACAATGGAAAAGAGTATCTAAGAACATTTCAATCAAAGGTAGATGAAGGTGTGTTTCTTGGTTATTCTATGAACAGCAAAGCATACAGAGTTTACAACAAAAGAACAAAGAAGATTGAAGAATCAGTTCATGTTGTATTCTATAAAGGAAGCAAGAAAACACCCCTTGCTGATGAACTCTCAGAAAGGTTCAAGGAACTAATGATAAAGGATTCTGAAGAAGAACCCTCAGAAAGGAAAAACATCATTGTGGAAAGAGAGGATGACTCTGACGAAAAAAAAGCATGAAATGCCTAGTAACAACCAGATGATTCTCAGACATGATGAAGAATTTCCTATGAGAATTCCAGAAATGGAAACTGAAGATGTTCATCAGAGAGCTAACTCTGGAAATGACCTCTCTGATAGGCATGTCCAAGAAAGCCCTCACAATGAGCAAATCTCAGACATTCACCGCCCTTCTGAGGTGCAAAATGTCACAGATACTGAAGAAGTATCAAGTCATAATCATAGTGATTCACATTCAGATCACATAGATGTTGACCCTACTAGCCCTAAACCCATGATGAGATGGATCAAGGATCATCCTGCAAAAGATGTGATTGGACCAATCAATCAAGGTGTTAGGACTAGGAGAGTAATAGCTGAAAATTCTAATTCTGTCTTTGGATGTTTCATCTCAAACATTGAACCTAAAACTATAGAAGAAGCATTGAGAGACCAAGACTGGATCTCTGCAATGCAAGAAGAGTTGGATCAGTTTGAGAGAAACAAAGTCTGGAAACTAGTTCCATTTGTAGAAGGAATATCTGTGATTGGAACTAAGTGGGTTTTCAGAAACAAGATGAATGAATCTGGTGAAATAACCAGAAACAAAGCAAGGTTGGTTGCCAAGGGATTCACCCAGACTGAAGGTTTAGATTTTGATGAGTCATATGCACCAGTTGCCAGATTGGATGCAATAAGACTCTTTCTGGCCTTTGGAGCTCATAAAGACTTTAAAGTTTATCAGATGGATGTCAAGAGTGCATTCTTGAATGGTGAACTTGCTGAGGAAGTCTATGTTGAACAACCACCTGGCTTTGAAGTTTCTTCAGAAAGTAGAATGGTCTATAAGCTACAGAAAGCTCTATATGGACTGAAACAGGCTCCAAGAGCATGGTATGACACTTTGGCCAAATACCTTCTGGAAAGTGGTTTCAAGAAAGGTGAAGTTGATAAAACTTTATTTACTTTAAATCATGATGGGAAACTACTCTTAGTTCAAGTATATGTTGATGACATTATATTTGGATCTAAGGATAAGCAACTTTGTGATGACTTTGCAAATCTCATGAAAAGTAAGTTTGAGATGAGCATGATGGGAGAATTGAACTATTTCCTAGGATTGCAAGTCAGCCAACTCAATGATGGAATATTCATTAGTTAGACAACGTATGCAAAAGACATGCTCACAAAGTTCAATCTTAAGCCTTCTGAAAAGAATGCTAAGATACCTATGAGCATAGGAACCAAGATGACCTATACTGAATCAGATAAGAGTGTTGATGAACACAAGTATAGGAAATTGATAGGTTCACTACTTTACCTTACTGCAAGCAAACCTGATATTCAATATGCAGTTGGAGTGTGTGCTAGATTTCAAACAAATCCAATGCAATCACACTACAACATTGCTATGAAAATATTAAGATATGTGAAAGGTACAGTAGATGTAGGTTTGTGGTATCCTAAAGAAAGTGGATTGAGTTTGGCTGGTTACTCAGATGCTGATTATGCTGGATCAATGCTTGATAGGAAAAGTACCTCAGGAACTTGTCAGTTTCTGGGAACTAGACTTATCTCATGGTTTAGCAAAAAGCAAAACTCAATTGCAACTTCTACCACAGAGGCTGAATATATTGCTGCTGGTTGTTGTGCAACACAAATTCTGTGGATTCAACAACAACTCAGAGACTATGGACTCAATGAAGAGAAAACTCCCATTTTCTGTGATAACACAAGTGCTATTGCAATCACACAGAACCCCAAGTTCCATGCCAGAACAAAGCACATTGATGTTAGACACCACTTCATCAGAGACCATGTTGAGAAAGGCAATATAGAGATACTCAAGATTGGCACAGAAGACCAACTTGCAGATATCTTCACCAAGCCCCTACAAGAAAGCCGGTTCTTGACCTTAAGACATAGTCTTGGGTTAATAGAGATGCCTAAGAACTAAATGAGGAATTAAAAAAAACGGGGGGGGGGGGGGGGGGGGGTAGGCCTCTGAGAACAGGTTCTCAGAAAGCCAAGTTGATAAGAAGTGATGCAAAGGTTTCTGAGTAGCAACACTCAGAAAGGCAAAACATTTCTGGAACGGGTATCCAGAAAGGCAAAGGTTGGTACACACTCAATAAGTAAATAAGACTAGAACTTACTTACTGAGAGTGGGTCAAATACATTCAAACAACTGAAGCTTCTGACACTTGAATTCAGAAAGCTATTTAGTCATAAAGAGAAAAGACACACAAAGCCCGAAAAGTATAAGTTCTGGGAGTCAAACATGTCCAATGTCTTGTATTTTTGCCATTTTTATGATAAACAATATAAAGATAAGAACTTGACACTCAGAATGATAAGTTCAAACAATTGAGTGTTCTTACTCTTTACTAAGTGACATAATGGATGTAACTTGTCAGAAATCCATCAAGTCGGCACAATACCATTTGTTGATTGATATCATTACAAGATATTCAATATAAGCCCTTGATGAACAAACGTTTGATCTCAACGGTTGAGATTAAAACAAAGCAAGTTATGTCTGTTGAGAAATACAGACATGGCCCACTACGCATTTAATGGAGAACGTATGTGATACCACGCCTATGCAGATACAAAGACACGCATTCATATTCAGTTGTATGTATGTTGTATCTATGTACATTTTGTCTGCTATATATATAGGACTTGGGCCAAAGACAAACACTTTTACCAATTCCGAAATTTCATACTTGCATCAAAATAGCAAAATCTCTCAAGATTTCTGCAAAACCCCTTCTGCAAACTCAACTTCTTGTGTTTAGTCTTTTGAAAAGATAGACTAATCCCGATTAATCTTGCAAAACCCCTCTGAAAACACTCACTCAAGACTTTATATAAGAGATGGCACCCAAGAAGATGACCACCAAGAACCCTAAGGCCGCGTCATCTGCTCCTGCTGAAAAGCAAGGAGGAAAGGAACTTAAGGTGTTGAATAAACGCCTTCTGGAAAAGTTCACCCCATCTTACTGGAATCCAAGTCACAAGATGAATTGGGGAGTTTTTTTAGTGAAGAAATATGTACCTGCAGTCATTTCTTCCAAACCAGATAGGAAACTGATATTGGGGATGCTGAAAAGTTCCCATATCTTCAAGTTTCTGTCTGGTGCACCCAGTGGACTATCCACACTAGATATGCTGGAGTTCTATAACAACTCCAAAATCTTCACAAAGGTTGTGAATGATGAAGAATAAAAATACATGCAGACTGAAGTTCAAGGACAAGAAATTGTCCTAGACTGCAAGACTTTCTGCAAGATATTCCGATTGAAAAATCGAGGAACAATTGAAGACATCAACATCAGGGATGCTCACATGATTCAAGGTGTTAAAGAGCTATTTGAAGCAATCCAATTAGAGAATGCAAAGGGTTGCCCATGAGACTTTGTTCTGAAAGCCATCAGAACTAGTCATCTCCAGAAACACTGGAGTACTTTAGCTCTCATTCTGGTCTTTGATGGCAACAAAGGTGGAGTGGACCAGATAAGCATGGAGAGATGGATGATGATGCATCTTCTGAACAAGAAGCATGAAGGGGAGGAAACCCACTTCAATTGGGGGAAGTACGCCTTCAACAAATTCCTTGGACATATTGAGGAATTTGAGCCCAAGATCATCAATGGCTTTGCTGAGCCAAAGGCCAATATGCACTTTGGCCTCAGAATTTGTCACATTCTGGAAACAATGGGAATCACTCTCAGAGAGAGGCAGAAAATCCCAGTCACCAACTCCCTTTTCAGACACGCCTTTGAAGAAAAGGAGAGACTTGCTGCTGAGAAAGCTCAGAGAGAGGCAGAAGAGCTTGAAGCTGCCCAGCAAGGTGAGGAGGTCTCTGAGCAAGCTCAAGCTCAACCTCCAGTTGCCAAGAGAAGAGGACTCAAAGCAAAAGAGCCTCCAAGTCCCTAAACATACAAGAGGCACAACCTTCTGGAGACAAGGTCTCAGAAGATGTTGGACGCCCAGAAAGGCAACTCCAGAATTCCCCAAGAATTTTGAGCCAGACTGCTCCAGAACTCTCCAGAGATGATAGAAATATCATAGATGGGTCTGCACCAACACTGGATAGTGAATCTGAGGATGATGAAGTACTTGCAAATGTACTCAAAAGGTCTAAGTATGTGACCCATGGAGGAGCATCAAGCTCAGCCCCTCAGAGAGATAGGAGCCCCTCTGCCCAGCAGGAAGAAGAAGGCCTGGGTAAGGAAGATAGAATGATGGAAGATCCTAACATTGTTTCCACATTCATATTACCAGCATCAAAGGTTGCTGAAGAAAACCCTGTTCTTGAACAGGTTCCTCAACCTTCTGAGAGAGCTCAACTCTCAGAAAGGGATCAGACTGAGATGGAGACTCAGAATGATGCTTTAGAGGACAATTTCAATGAGCAGAGAGAGGCTGTGGAGACTCCACAAGTCCAAGAGACCCAAGCCCAGCCTGACTCTATTCAGGTAACAAAGATAGTTTGTATCTAACTTGTCAACATAATTGCATGTTAACTTGTTACTCATAAGCTGTATTTGTTATAGGCAAATTTAGAGGCAATCTTTCAGGGGGAAGAAAACTTGTCCACCCCCTTGAATCAAGAAGAGGTTCCTCCAACCTCAGAACATCAAGAAGAGCCTGTCCCACAGGTAGTAAAGTTATCTCTGAACAAGAAATAACTAACATATCTTATGTTCTAATATTCTTAATGTCTCTTCTTAGGCTCCAACTGAGGAAGTAGTGGTGGTGGAACCAACACCCCAAAACCAAGAGATTCCAGAGGCTGAAAAGCTCTCTGAGGAAGTATTTACAAAGCCTTCTGCTGAGAAGGTAAGTAATTAGTAATAGTCTCCTTCAAGAATGCTCTGGAAAACCCACTACTAAATCTTTTATGTTTGGTCTTACAGGCTCAGTCAGAAGAATAATTGGATGGAGAAACAGTTGTGTTATCTCCTCCAAAGGAAACTGAAACTGCTGAACAAGCAATATCTGCAGAAAAGGTGCCAGAAACCCCCAAGGTTTCTGAGGAACATGCTACTGAGCTTCCTCACTTGGAAGTAATTGAAGCCTCAGAAAGCATATTTCTATCTATCTTTCTCTGATAAACAAGTTTCTAAAACCATAATTGATTCTAATTCTCAGGTTCAAGCAGAAAGAAAGGATGCTGAGGATCAGACTTCTCCTCACACCAAAGTATCTGAGGTCTCTAAGACCAAACAAGTAGAAGTCCAAGCAGATGAGCCTAGTGTTTCTACATAGGTATGCTGAGAAAGCTTACTTTTGCACATAGATACTAACACAAGTGGTTTGAACAAAACTAACTTGATCCCTTTCTTTCAGGCTCAAAGTTTAGTGCCAATCAATTTACTCCAAGCCTTCCAGAAGCATACTCTCAAGAAACATCTAAAGTGCTTCAGACAATGGCAGAAACTCAGAAAGGCCGACCTTTCTGAAGTTGCAAGAGTAATTGACATCCCAGAGAAGAGGGCCATAGCATTCAATCTGGAAGATCATATCCATGCTATGTTTCCCACAGAGTCTTACTCCTTTGCCACTCTGATGGATGATACCTTCATAAATGAAGTGGCACGAAGACTCATAGCAGATTTCCAAGTTGCAGATGCTCAAACCCAAGAGCAGATGGTGACCCATCCTGCCTTGCCCAGCAAGCTCGCTACTTATCCAGCTGAGCAAGAAGAAGTTAATGGGAGGATAATTACATTCCCAAATGTGATCAACCTAGTTTCAGAAGATGAAGAGGAGATGGACGAGAACGATTACCAAGAACCCTCTTCTGAGCATCCAAGTCAATAAAACAAGAAAAAGGATGATGATGATCAGAATGATGATCCCCAACCTGGACAAGGCGGGATTCAGAAAGCTAGCAAAGGAAGTGGAGAAAAGGCTACTCCTTCAAATGCTCAGAGAGCCTCATCATCATCACCCCCAAAATCTCATCAAAATACCCAACAGGCCGATCAGCAAGACATAATTGAAGAAATCTCAGCCGCTGAGTTCAGGATTGAACAACTCAGACAGAAGTTGGAAGAAGAGAAGAGAATCAACTTAGAGTGCCAAGCACAAGTTGATGAGAAGGAAGCCAAGATTCAAAAGCTCAGAGAAGCTAATGCTAAAGAATTGGCCCTTCTGGATGAGCAAAGAAGTTTGGAAAGAAAGATCAGCATTACCGCAGCTTTAATTGATGCCATGCGTACTGTTGATGAAGAAGCACAAGATGCTGAGGCTGCATCAGAAAGACCTTCTACATCTTCTCAGAAGGACAGCACACTTAATGGAAAACAGAAGAAGATTGCCAATCTGCAAACAATCCAAGAAAAGGATTATGACAGTGATGCTGAAGAAAACCGAAACTTGATCACCCAAGAAGAAGATGAGAGACTTATCACTAAGGAAAAGTTATCCCTTCTGGCTCCTCAACTATTTTTTGCTCCAGGTGCATCAAGAAGTGATGAGCACAAGTCTAGAACAAGTGTTTTCTTGGAACTAAGAGACAGACTTGTTGCTCAAGACACTCAAGTCCTACAGTCAGTCCCAGAAGAGATGAAAGATTTGGTTGCCGCATTGCTAAACAGAGTCACCAGCATAGCCCTCTCTCAGAAAGATCTAGCTTTGATTAGGGAAGATGACTGCAACAATGCCAACCTAGCACTAACAGAAGCCATCCATGCTACTCAACAAGCAGATGCTATTCTAAGGCCTCTTGAAGAGCTCAACAGAAAAGAGCAAGAATTGGTTAGGCAAAACAAGGACTTGAAGAAAGAAATCCAAGAACTGGTCAGGGTGCACAACAACCTCCAGAAAAACTTTGAATCACTCTCTGAAGCTTATGTTATCATGAGTCAGTCATTCATGACTAAGGGGGAAGAAGAGATGCCTCAAAAAGGCAGAGGAAGAAAAAGAAAACAATCAATTCCTCCCTCCTCAAGTCAACTAGTCATCAAGGACACTGGAGATGCCCCTGCTGAAGAAGTTGTTCCAGATCAACCAGCCAGAAGGCTGAGAAGTATGGTTACTAGGGGAACCAAGTCCCTTAGGATCTCAGATGGGAACAACCAGAATAATCCTGAAGAAGGAGAAGACCAAGAAGAAGGAGAGGTAAGAGGTCAAGAAAGCTGAAAGCCTCACAACTGGAACCACAATGATGATGAGGATGAATCTGATACAGATGAGCATCCAATCCACAAGAGAAGAAGTCAAACAAGCACCTCACAACCTCCTCTGGCAGCAAGGCCTTTGGAAGCCAGAACTCCTTCTGGAAATACCAAGTCAATATAAGGAACATCCACCAGCACAGCCCCAAGGCAAAAAGAAAGGGTTAGAGGATCTCCTGACAGAAGGCCACCTAACAGAAAGGCAAGAAGGGATTCCCAGTTTGGCAGAGTAAACAGAGAAACTCATCAAGAAAGGCCAACGGATCACCACATTGAGTATGTGAAGACTAGTAATGAAGAGTCTTCATATAGGTGTATTCTGAACAAGAGAGGGTATTGGATTCTAGAACTACAACATCTACTTGTCAATGATAAGTTTCCAACTCCCATCCTCAACCAGATCCTGAAATGGAGAGAAGGCAAGCCAGAATTGCTAAAACCTGAGCACCTTCATGCTTGGCTAAACTTTGAAGTAGAAAAGAGGAATGAAGCCAGAAAGATGGATCTTTCTTTTGCCTGTCCTTACCCAAAGCCTAATGATGTACACAAGGCAAGAAAACTGGATGGTAGCTACAGCAGGCAAAATAAACTAGGTGTTCCAACCTATGAGTCATTCTATATGACATTGGATGAATACCTAGATGATATACACTATCTGGAAGAAATATACAAGTATTTCAACCTATCTCAGCTGCATATAGACCACTCCTGGGTCTGGGGAAAGTACTTCTGGGTCAAACACTTTCTGCAGAAGAATCACAAGCTTGGCAAGAGTTACCATGAAATATGTGACTTATCCAGAAAGACAGAGCTCTCTGTCATGAGTATTCTTTATGACTATGTCCAAGAATGCGGAAAAGTGGATGATCATGTCAACTGATCCAGAAAGGGTGCTGAAGAACTTGAGGTATCTGAACCTAAGTTGCATTTCTGAAGACTTGAAGACTAGTAACATTAGAATACTCTCTTGGAGCTTGGATTCTCCTTTGTTCTAATTTACTTAGTATGTTTTGTTACTTTTTGTAATCTTGCTGATTGTTTCTGAATTTCTCTATCTGTAAAAGTTGCATCTTATTCTGTAAACTGTACCTATCTGAAGATCATACTCTCAGATACATTCTAATAGATGACAACTTATCAGCAAAGATCACTTCTTGTGATTTGGTTGATGTTTACTTTCTACACTTAATTCAACTAAAATTGAATATCATTTGAAATGATTAAGTGGTGGATTGTTTTCTCTTCCAGGATTACAAATTTGTAATAGGACTTAAAAGATAGTCATGGATGACTGATCAAAAAGGGGGAAATTTGTTAGGAATATCTGTTAGTATTTTGATCACTCATCACATGTTCTTATCTTAGCCAGAAAGGTAATTAAGTACTCTTGGTTCACTTGAACATTGTAAAAGAGGAAATCACTGAGTATGATTAGTCTAGTAAATCTTGTATTAGGATTATAGGTCTCTGAGTGTAATTTTTATTTCCAGAAGACCATGAAGATCAATCCTAGCAATGGAGATTTTCTGAAGATTAGAAGACTGAAGATTGCACAAGATTTATGAAGACATCAAGGTTTAGTCTAACTCAGAAAGACTATGTCCTTAATCCTTTCTTAAGTGTATTTACTTACTTTTGAAATATGATTCTGAACATATGACATCATGAGTATGGAGCATGCAAGCCATCAGAAAGGCTCATGTATCCGTTGAAGACCACATGACAAGAAATAGTACAAGTACATTAATTGCATCGGCAGAAAAGCCGCTGAAGCACAGTCCTCTCTGAGACATGAGACAAGGACTTCTGAGTACTCATTTCAAGATAAGTATGGACTGAATTTGAATTGTGTCTAACGGATATCATTCCAACAACTCTCAAATTCATCTATATATATCACACACTTAGATGCTGAGAAATACACCTTAGAACGCTCTATCTTGCAAACTTACCATCAAGCAAAGTATTCTCTCAAGCACTCTACTACCCTTTCTGAAAGCATTCTGTTACTCGAAGAAACACTAGTAGTTCTAAGTTGTCCTGAACCTTAACAAGAGATTGTTATTCGTGAAAGAGTTGAACTATCAGATACCCTTTCTGAAGCTCATTCTCCAGAACGGACATCAATTACTTGGGTCAGTAAAGAGCAGACTGCCATCCACTGAACAAGTGTATTAAGTGGTCTTGTTCTATTAGGCTCTCTGAAAACATAACTGAAAACTTATACGAGAAGCCTCTCCGACAAACCTTATAACCAACACCATCAAGGCGTGGAGTAAAGGAAGTACTTGATTTGGGAAATCAAGGAATAACTCCAAGGTTATCTGAGTAGAGGAAGTACTTAGCTCTAGGAGCTGGGGAATAACTCAGGGGGGAACAATTGGTTGGGAATCATTTGATTAAGAATCTTAGAATAGGATTATTGTAAGGTGAACTCAATTATCTGTTCTACTGAATTCTAGGTCTCAGAAAGACCGAAGTGGATTAGTTGGAGGATTACGCCACCTCCAGATACCACTATACTTGCTGTGTCATTCACCTTTCTGTATTTACATTTCAGCAAAGCACACACACATACTTATTGTTTCTGCACTTACCTATCCTAAAATCTTCCGCGCTCTGAATTTAAGTATCAGAAAACCCCAGGTTTCTGAGAAACTGTGTTTATCGACAAAAGTTTTATCGACAAAAGTTTAAAAGACTATTCACCCCCCCCCCCCCCCCTCTAGTCTTTTACTTTGCCGTTATCTGGACCAACATCAGTGATTTGCAGCTAAAGCATAAAGAGGCAACACCAATTTTCTGCGACAATAAATCGGCAATTGCAATGGCGAAGAACCCAGTGTTTCATGCTCGATCAAAACACATTGCATTGCGTTACCATTTCATAAGGGACATGGTGAACAATGGAGAAATTCATGTTGAATACATTGGGACGAAAGACCAGCCAGCATATATCCTGACAAAAGTTGTTTCTTCGGACAAACTTGAGAAGCATAAATGTTTCATGAAAATTACAAATTAAGCAAGGGTGTTGAATTTAGTAATTTGTAATTTACTGATCATGCATGAGTAAGTTGGGAGAACTCTCTAGATAATGCTAGTTAAGATTATCATCAATGTGGAAGGTTGAAAGACACATTCTTTCAACTATAAATTCATGTAATCTGCAAGATGTAATGCAAGAAAAGTTGAAAAGGCATACTGGCATAGAAATTAAATAAAAAGAGCAACAGCTCCTCTTTGATCAAGTCTTCCGTTGTGCCAACATCTAAAACCGAAGATAATGAGAGAAATTATTGCTATGCCTTTACCTTCTCTCAGAATGAGTTCTAACGAGTTATTTTGGCCGTATGACTCGTATGGTGAATTCACAGTTAAGTCGGCGTATAACCATCTGGCATCTCTGCCGGCCATCGGTCCGTCCTGTCCATGGCACCGGCTCTGGAAACTACACACTTTGCCGCGAATCCGCCTTTTCTTGTCGATGGCTTTGCATGATCGGCTGCCTACTGCCTCGTACCTATATCGGCAAACTATTCTTAGTAACCCCATATGCTCTCTATGCCACCGACATGAAGAAACACCTGACCATCTTTTCTTTCATTGTCCACAATTCGAGCGCATCTGATCCTTATATTGGCCCCCGCTTTGGCAGCCGGTTCAGGGGTCTCTAACCAACCTTCTGTTTACGCTCCCACTAAATTCTTTCCACCAAGTTCAATTTATCATCCTGGCGTGGGTTATCTGCAATGCCCGCAACCATAAGTTATTCCGAGGTGACGATATCGACTTCTCTTCGTTACAACATCGGTGCCTCCAACTACACCGAGACTTATCTACCAAAGCCTCCACTCCCCCTCCTCCCAGAATTGCACACACTTGTGCATGGACCCCACCCCCTGATGACTTTACGTGCCTTAATACTGACGGCTCCGCCCTGGGTAACCCGTGACGGGCCGGTATCGTGTGTATTTTCAGGAACAAGTCTGGCGAGTTTATCCAAGCTGCCAGTGGCTACATCGGTTACACATATAATAACGTAGCTGAGATTATGGCACTCCGCATAGGACTCACGCTATCACTTCAACGAGGTATCCCTAAACTCTTTATACAAACTGATTCTCACTATTTGTTTGCGTGTTTGTGCAGGATGCAAGACCTAGCACAAGTGCACCAGCAGCTGATCTGTGAGTTGCGCCACTAGATTCTCGGGTTCCAAGAAGTTCAGATCTCTTTTGTCTACCGAGAGGCGAATGGCATCACAGACACTCTAGCCAAGCGCGGTATCTCTCCTAGCATGTTGTCTAGTCGTAATATTAGTAGTATGTTTCATGTTCATAGTCCTCATAGTCTAGATCGTACCAGCCAGGCCTGCCCGATTTTACTTGTATGGGATAGTTGTCCGGCTTGTTTAGGCCCTCTGTTAGCATCTGATCTATGTACTTCTTGCACAAGACTCGTACCCATTGCTTCGCGCATGGGCACTACCATTTGTACTTTAACCTAGCGTAATATATGTTGTGTTGCTAAAAAAAATCTCGAAAGTTGATAAAATTTATTCAAAAGTTAAAATAGACTGTCAACCATATACCGATATACGTAATTGGATGTAATGCATCACGTATGAGTACGTATCATCCAAATGTACGTATGAGTACGTATCATCCAGCAAATTTGGAATCAACCTCACCAGACCATCATTAGGCCTGTCAATATCACCATCTCCAACACACAACTACTCAACAATTAATTTGTCCCATTGTATAATTTGTATCAACCTCAGATGGGGATTCTCCCGATTGTATACACATATAAATTTGTGACCAATTTTAATTTGTAGGAGATTAAAAACATTCAATGATTACATGTATACCAGATAAGAACACGAAGGGATTATAACTATACATACATATAACATGATGTATTATAATATATTAACTTGCAAGCGCATATTCTTGGTTAACTTTAGCATTTGGAATTGACTTCATATTGACCTGAAATGTATTTGGTCTCTGTTTTTAGTATATTGTTTCATGCACTTAAAATTGTTAGAATTGTTAAGGTTGTCTTTGTTTAATTAATTTATAAGGTGTTTGTTAGTGATATGCTAGTTTTATATACATTGCATTATATTTTGTAATGTTAGTCTTTTGTTTGGACTCGGGTTCTTGATATACATGTATAAGTTTTACCTTAAGTTTTATATGATCTGTGTAGTTAGGTTTATGCATTTTATGTGGGTCATTATAGCATGTTTGGATAGCGATTAAAATCAAGAAAATCAAATTAAACTTTGTAATGGTTAACTCTAAGGTTGTTGTGTATTCTTATTAATTTTTTTGTATTTTTCAATGTTTTACAAATTGTTAAGTTTACGTGAGAAACGGTTAAGGCTTTAATGAATATTGCTATAGGTTTGTAGTATAAGGTTTTACAAAAAAAAAAGTAGGGGTTATTACATATACCCCCTGTTAGATAGGGACATTGCATCTAAGCACCAGTTAGTTCAACAATTACATCTAAATCCAAAAAGCTGATTTTTTGTTGACCAGCTTATAAGTTGAAATTCCTTAGTGGACAAACAAACAGGTCCTTAGTTTATTTTACCCCCTTTTCGATTTTAATACACAATAATGTCCAAAAAATAAACAAAAAATGGAAAAATAATTTAGGTTGAATAAAAAATTATGAACAGTAAATAAAAAACAGAAAAAAATATTTTAAAAATATTTTTTTGAAAAATAAATAAAAATTAGAAAAGTTATTTAAAAAAATATGAAAATAAATAAATAATATAAAAATAATTTTTTTGGATAAAAATGAAAAATAGAAAAATGATTTTAAGAAATAAAAAAGAAATTACTAAATAAAAATTGAAAAATAAATAATGACATAAAAATGTTTATAAAATAAAAAATTATGAAAAATAAAATAAAAATATAAACAAATTTGAAAAATAATATAAAATTAATTAACACATGTTTCCTTTCACTTCCGTGGAAGCTCCATCCATTCCAGAAAGGTGAAAGTGATTTGTTAGAGATATGTGAGTGAAAAATAATAAATATAAACTAATTAATAATTTAAAAATTTTATCAATTATGAAAAATAAATAAAAAACTGAAAAATAATTTAAAAAATAAAAAATTACGAAAAATAAATAAATAACAGAAAAATTATTTTTAAAAAGGTATTGAAAAATAATTGATAACTGAAAAGGCATTGAAAAATTAAAAATTACAAAAAAAAACATAAATGTGTTTAAAAAATAATGAAAAAAAATAAAAATACAGTATCAATTAACCCATATATCAATTTTAAAATTTTAAATTTTTTTAATCCCTTTCACGTTCATGGAAGCTCCGACAGAGCTTCCGTGCTTCCTGCCATGGAAGTTCATCCATGGAGTTTCCAATAAAGTTAAATAAAAATTAATAAATTATAAATATTATTATTTGAAATAGGAAGAATAGGAAGAGCAATCATGATTGGACTGATCTCTCTCCAGGCCCTCCTAATCGTGTAAGAATGATTTTATTTTGGAATTTTACAAAGTGTTTAAAAATTTTGGGATTTTACAGGGACTTAATTGAGGGTCTTAAAAAATTGAAAGGGCTATCCTTTTAAGAATTAGATGAGCCCTGGGGATCACTACTGTAATTTAGAAGTTCTCATTATTTAAATAGATGCCATTAAGTCTTAAAAACAAGTATGAAGTTCTAGAAATTGTAAACTATCCTTCAACATTTTTATATTTATATGTTTCATAGGTGAAAATTGAAATTAAACCTCAAAAATGTTTAAAAATTAAAATGGGACCCTCCTGAACATTTACATACAACCACTAATTAAGGTATCTTAATATACAAGTTAATTAATAATAGGTTTAAATATAAATTATATATAAAAAAATCAATTACATCCAAGTCCACACGTCATCAATAAGTTAAGCCTGTTTGGCTAAAACTAAAAGCTGATATTTAAGCAGGGGTAAAAATGACTTTTCCTGATTTTAATTCGCCAAAAGTAAAATTCGTGGACCTACATATAATTGATTTATATCGATCAGGACTTACATGTTATTGTTGATCTAATTGGTATTCAAGTGTAATTAGAACATCTAAAAGGGGTATTGGATGAAATTGACCGAAAAAAGTAAGTTGTTCATATCTAAAACATTCAAGGTCACCAAATTTTGACCAATTTCAATCAAAAATAGCCAAAAATGAAAATAAGCTTCTTATTATCCAAAGCAACACCAATCATTTAACATATCAACAATTTACAACATCTAACTCACTATAACAATTCAAATAAAAATAAAAACGAAAATTTAATCATCAGATGCTAAAAAAAAAAAAAAATTACGAGTGCAAAACTCATAGTACAACCTAGGTTGAAAGTGCATGAAGAACTATAAGCGCGACATCTGTGAGTTCAAAGGGAAGTAAGAAACTGGAATTGGAGCGCGAACAACTGATTTTTCTTTACTTTTTAGTTTCTTCGAAGGTGAAGAATTGGACTTTTGTTTGCTTGAATCAGACACGCGAGGAGACGACGAGGTGAAGCAGCTAAAGAAATTTGAAAAGAAAGCCATGATCAACAAGTATTTGGTGCCTTGGTGGTGTTTTAGTTCAATTCTTGGCTGTAAGTGTATGACAAATGAGTTTTCTATGGTATGATTGATGAAGCTAAGGGCTTTGATTATCTGAGAAAATGTTGGAGTGAAGGATTAGTAGTTATGATGGGTGATATATATAGTGATTAATTGAGAATTATAATTCTCCATAACATTAAATAGCACCTTGATGAGCAAGGAAGAGCTTGGCTGTAAAGGGACTGGCTGCAAAACAACATCCACATTTGTTTGACTTTGTTTGAATTGGCTGCTATTAAGATGGTTCCACATGGCTTCTAAGTACTACTTCCTCTGTACCCGAAATAGTTTTCTATTTTGTCATTTTGAGTGTTCCAAACAAAACTTATCATTTTTATTTTTGGCAATCACCCATCCAATTTTAATATTAAATATATTCAAAAGTAAGCCCACTCACATTATTTTATCTAACTTCCAACTTTAAAAATTAATTTGAGGGACTCACTAGTACTATTTTATCCAAAAGTAATACATACCTTATTTTTCCCACCCAAAAAGTAAACGGAAAACTATTCTCGAAACGGAGGAATTAAGTTCTAACTTTCTATGATTAATCGTTTGCTTGTTTGACCGAATAGACCTTCAACTCTATCGCCACTAAAGGATCGATGGTCGTCATTTAGGCAGGTTACTTCTTGGTTGCTTTGGTTACAAATGTACTTTTCTCCATCTTAATATTTCTCCATAGCATGCATGCTTGACTCTAAGTATGAGTAGCATTTTGAACCTCTTTAACCCATATGAAACTTTTGGGCATTGCATTCGCCCCTTATGAAATTGTGTGACGTTCTCATATACCAACCAACCGCACCCCTTGTAAGTTACATGTTGGATTGACTCTGATACCACTTATAACGATCCGACACAACAATTAGTGCATATAGTGTTCTTGGGGAAGAGATAAGTATGGCATAAAAGCGCCACATGCCCGTGGCACGATCCCAGGCGGTCTGACAAGTGCTTCCACTTAATGATTTATTTTACACATTATTATTGCATTTTCATAAATAAACTAAACTTTCCACTTTTTTTTTCATGTGGGATAAAGTGAATTATTTTTTATTTATTAATAGTACTTTACAATTTTCATGTCAGGTTGTTTTTCATCTTGAATGGTTCTTAAAGTAGTTTTAGGAAATTTTCATTATTTCATATAGTGTATACTTATTATTTTGACATGAGCTCGATGAATTATAGAAATACAATCTTCTGCTAAAAAATTTACATCAGTATCATTTAAACTACGTTGTTATTCCTGAGTTTATTAGACTCTTTACGGTGATAAAATTGGTGTTCCGCAAACACTAGCGCATAACACAGTTATATATATATATATATATATATATATATATATATATATATATTTTGGTCCGTACATTTCCGATTCATATGCCTACATGGCCACATCTTTCCTTGATGAAGCAAAAAAATACTACACATACAATAAAACCACCTACCTACACTGTTTTTGAGCAAGTGTGGCGTTTGAAACTAGCACATCTAATAGGCGCCTAAGCCTCTGAGTACCAGGACCCGGTTCAAGCTTTGTCAGATTTCTACCAATCTCCGAGCAAGGAGGCTGGCCTGTGCACCAACCACCAGGGGTGAACATCCCATTCGTTCTGTTCAGGAGCTCTTTGTCGATGAAGTCCAAGACATCTGAGTCTTGCTTAAATTTACGCGCAAAGGCAGCGTCACTGGCCATCATATTCTCTTTGTCGTTGAATGATATTGTGTGCGGATGTTGTTGTGGGGGCTCATCCCACGAAATGAAGTGCATGTCGTGGTTGATGACTGTGGGGATGAATTCGGGAGTGTTGCAGATAATAGTCTGGAAATAGCCTTCCGGAGAGGATAGGAAGTTTGAGTAATACATGAGGAGCACTCTAGGAAGATTGTCCCAACCCCATATTATGTACTCCACAAAATTACGCGATAAGATCATCCACGCTGAACCTGCAAATGAAGGAAGTTTTTGGCTATGGTTACACGATTTCCATGTGTGTTTATAGGACCGAAACAATACCTACAAAATTAGTGTCATATATATGTTCTCAACTAAGTCGCCAAGTTCACTGTGACCTTTGCAACGAAACAATGTACCAGAGCAGGCAAGGTCAGAACCTTTTCACTATAAAATTTGTCCACAATGACTTCTTGAAGCTATACAAAATTTGTAATATTAACTAATTAAAATTGGGTTTCTTGGAGTGTTACTGAATTAAGATAAGACACTTCACGTATCATCAAACATTGCAAAATATCAGTGGAGTTATCTAAAGGACAAAGAATCTACGGTTGTCAAGGATATGGGCTGACCTTTTCTTTTTTTACCCGGGGCAATTTGAAACTAAACAAAATACATGAACATCTTTTTAAACTAAGGCTATGCATACATAAATCGAAAAATGATTCCTCAAAAAAAGGATAAAAACAAAAAAACGGAGCTGTGGATGACTTAAATTTATCCGGGTTAAGTGCGTATGAACTCACCAGTAAACAATTTGAATGCCGTCGGCAAATTTCTGTTGGGCGTAACCCAAAATACGTCCGATTTGTTATTTTCATAGAGTCCAGGATCAACAATCAATGGCATTGCTCTGACTTGTCTGAATAACACAAAGTGAAATGAAATCAATCAGTAAGATCATTTAGGCTACTAGTCTAATAAACCAGAATGGTAAATGCTTACTCTTTCCAGTATAATTGGCTAGTATGTTCAATAAAATTGTAATCTCTATTCAAATTTTTAAATGTTTCAAGAAGATCTGAAAGAACAAAAACTAGTCAGCAGAAAAGAAGACTAATAGGAAAAATGAAGTAATAAGTCAACCCTGCAGATGAAAAACTCAATCTGATCGATCTCACGTACGTACCATCCTGAGTGACCAGAGGATAATCGGAAGAGCTAAGATTGATAAACCAGTCCCAATCTTTAAATCTCTTGAGAAGAATAGCACAAGCATGAAGAGTATTTGATACCATTGTAGGCCCTCTGTAAGTCACCATATTGGCTTTGGTATTAACAACCACATTGCCAATCTTGGCAAAAAGAGGGTGCTTCTCCACACGAGACGCGAGCTCCAATCTCTCATCAACTGGGCACTCCAGGTCGAGATGAAGAACGTAGTAGTTCCACGGATGGTAAAGCGAATACAGAGTCCTCCATAGTTTATCCAATTCACCAACTGTTCCAGAGATCAAATAAGCAAACTTGGGAACGTCTGAATGTTCCGGGAGAGAGGCTACAGTTTGATCGGTAACAACCGAACCGGTTCGATCACCAAAAAATGACGAAGAAAATAAAGATGACATAGGTCCATTGTTTGCAACAAAGAAAATGCATACTAGTGAGGTTATTAAAACTAGAGGGAACAAGATCAAGAAGAACACCCACTTCTTCTCCATGTTCATCATTCATAAAACCTTACAATCACTAGTTTTGATCTGAAGAAATGTAAACGGTGTTGTGATCTGAATTCAACAGAAAAAGACAAAGTATATAGAAAGGAAAATAAAATGTCTCGGCCAATGGAATTCAACAGGGAAATTATAAACAATGCCATAATATAATCCAAATTCATGTACTTAGAAGTTGAATATTATGTGCAAGAAATAATATAATAGTCCAATATTTTAATTGTACGGAGTAATAGATAATATATATACTATATAAGTCCTCTCTTCACATGGAACTATGGAAGTCCTCTCCTGTCCTTAACAGTCAAGAGTAAGGAATTAAGAAATGGGCGGGCGACATCCCAGTACAAAACATGGCTTCTTCTTTGCATTAGATACGTCCTTTTATTTGGAATCGTGGTCAACTACGAAAGTACCAAAAGTCCCCAAAGTAGTAGCTGTGTGTGAACTGCTTTCTACTGTTGCGTCAGGTTGTTGTCTGATAATTTAATACTAGGCACGTGTCCTTCTTTTTATCTGGTGGGTAGCTAAGCTTTCATTGAAAGTTGAAACTGTTAATTCACCACTCAAATTTTATTCAGAAAAAATGCATCCTTCAATTTTTTTATGGAATTTCTGGATATTTAATGGAGTTATTAACGGAGTGTTTACTAGTAGCCATATATTAATTAACGTTCATATTAATTGAGTCGAACATATATTCATATTCCGACTTACCTTTTTAGTTGAGGTAATAGTTATATTTTTCAATTTTAATTAAAATTCATAACGCTTACAAAACCCAATAAAATTTTAATTATATACAAAACATATATTTTCACAATTCAATTAATTTATTTTATTATTTATCAGTTATGACTTAATTAAAATTCGTACCAATTAATTTTTTATGGCAAACAGCCTATAAGTACTCCATAAACTATGGATGAAGTGTTTATGATGGATAAGATCGTCCTGCCTTAAACTATCACTGAAGTGCTAAAAAAATGGCCCAATTAAAGCAACGTGGAAATAATGACAAATAAATGGCCCAATTAACGTAAATAAAAGCTCCGAATAGAAAATATGTGCTTACACCATAAAGTAACAAAAAATAATGGTATATGACTGACTTATCAGGCAGCCAAACAAAGTTACGAATATGCAATTATCATAACTACATCTCAAAGATATGATACAACAGCCAGTAAATTGGCCACACAACCCATATTCTAACACTCCGTGCCATAACAAATTGTACGTATGGTCCATTTAAATAAACTCGTGTCAAATTTTTAGTAAAATAACATGAGCTAGTTTGAATGAAATCGTAGAACACTAGCATGGTCCAAAAAAATGGACCTACAAGTTTATATTATGGCTAAATTTACTTTTATGGCGCCACCAACCGTAAAACCAATATTCAAGTGAATTTGACAAAATAAATTGCATTTGAAATAATGGTTATGCTCCTAAAATTGAAATTAAATTGTAGAAGGGTCCTAAATAATGGCATCACAATAAATTTATCCATACAAGATTCATTTTTGTATGGGAGATGAAAAAAAATGGCCCACTATGATATATAAAAGAACAGCAGGCGAAGATTTCAGCCACTTACTAAACTCATCTGCATTTTTACACGTCCAACTTACTTACTAAAAATTGGAACTTCTTGACTATTGAGGGAGCACTTGGAGGTTGAAGCAACCAGCCTAACTGTTGGAGAAAGTAGAAGCATGTTGTAGTAGTCAGCCTGACTCTTGAGGGAGCACTTGGAGTTTCACTTGATCTCGAAGGTATACTTTTTAGGCGCGCTTAACGACCACGAAATCCTTTTGTGAAATAAAGAGAAAAGAAGCCATGTTGTGAAAATATAGTATATAAAAAGACTAGCAAATGTTTTCCCAGGAGTAAAAATGTAAAAAAAGGATACATAATATATACAAACAACAAGGTAGGGCTATCCTATAAGGATTTGAATACCAGTGATGTAAGTACATGAAAATAGAGAGTTTCATCCTATTTGCAGTATTTCTAGAGCCATAATCCAATGTTGAGGAAGCTCTCAAAGTCAGACTGTGGCCTGCAAAGATAGAAACATGCTGATCAGATTCCTATAATGAACTGTTGCAATGGAATCTATCTGAACACTACGCAAACGAGCTTACTTGTCGATGCTATGTATGTCTTTCGGAAACACGATCACCTTAGTCCCGACTCGTTTTTCCTTCAATGCTCGCGCGTACTGCATCGGGGAAGTATGAAAACAATTACAAAGCCACAATGATATGATGATGAACTCAGTTCCTACAGCTATTCTTAACACAATCAATGATAGTTCAAGATGTTCTGTTTAGATAAAATTATATATAATCTTCAAATCTCATCCTAATACTACTCACTATTTCAATCAAACATACAAAGAGTGAGGTTTGAAGTCAGCAACAAAGTCAGACTATGACGATGCGAAGTCTTACTTGTATTCCATTCGAAACTGGTACACGAAGATCCTGGGCACCTAGAAGGAAGAGCGTAGGAGTTTTGACGTGTAACAGTACATGGAGATTTGGACTCATGAGATGGAAGAGAGTCTTGGTAACAATTAATACTCCTAATGAACATCTGGATTCAAGTCCTGAAGCAAGCCCAGAATCACACTCCTGATTAGTGTTTACTTGATAACTAAACAAGGCATGTATTATAACTAGAATTGAGCAAAGAGAATTAGGAAAAGAGATGATGAAAAAAATTTCTAAATCATAAAAAGCACAATCTAAGTTATGAAACCTCTTCACAATTTCTCTGTCCATCATGTATGATACTATCATAGATACATCCAGAATAACTAATGTAAGTATTACTTGATAATTACATGAGCAGATAATCCAATAAGCCTTAGAATTACATGTATTATACTAGAATTGAGCAAAGGAAATCTGGAAAAGAGCGGATAAAACAAGACTATATGTCTGAATTTTCACCTTCAGACAATTTAAACAAATTGAGCATACATGAAATCAATACTAAGAATCTCACATAGTAAGTGAAAGGGAAAAAAGTTTTGTAACCCACCAAATCATAGTTACTCGCCGATAAAAATAAAGACCTGAAACAACTAGTCACCGGATTCCGGCAAAGTGTGCCTTCTGATAACAGGCCCAAAGCCAAACTACGATTGCGAAAGCATGCGATTTGATACAATGAATCCATGTACAGTATATGAAAAAACATTTTTGATAGTAGATTGAAGAACGCCTAAACTTGAAACAACTGGACCAATTTCCTGAAATTGGCACCCTCCATTGAGCTGATGTGGGCAATAGAATCACCAGCACTGATGATGAGGTTTAGTATGGGAGAAGAAGCGTGTCCATGGCGGCTCCATTAATTTGCCCAAATCAATTTAGGGCGTACTGTATTGGAGAGTGAATTTAGGACTACAAATTTTTTTTCATTTTTTATTTCGTACAATAAAGAGATATCAAACATAGCTCGTTTCTCAATATCCAGTACGAAATGAAGTTAAAAACGATTGAATTGTATCTGAATGTAACGAGTAAAAAAAGGACGTACCTAGTACAAACCACAGGCCAGAATCTGTACTGGAATGTAGTACTACAAGTCTACAACCTCAAAAGAATCGAAACGGCCAACATCATACTAGGTGCTTATCAAGTATCATCAATATAAATCTAAATATGTTTAAGGTATTTCTTTGGAATTTTAGTTATCGACTAAGATTTCGGTTTGTTTGATGTATTGGTCATTAGGTCAACAAAATGAGCATACCTTGTATCTCGTTTGTTAAACGAATAAGGTAACACTAAGCCATTAAAATAAACAAGTGATAGAAAATATAAATGAATAGATTCTACACCCCTATACGAGTTTGAACTTTTAGATGAGATTGAATTCTATCACAGATCGAGACTACCACGCCCAACCCAGGTTGAATCTTCTCCACTCTCTCATGCTGAAACTTTTAGATGAAATGGAATTCTCCAACTTAGGTTTGAATTGCCTCGGAGACAAACTCTTCCCTATATTAAATTTTCACTCGAATGACCTCCCCAAAGAGGTTGAAATCAACGACAAGTGCGGGGAGTATTGGAGAAATAATATAAATGAATAGATTCCACAACTATCTTCAAGCTTGAACTTTTAGATGAGATGGAATTCTATAAATGAAAGGATGACTAATGCAATAGACGTGTTAAATCAATACATGATTTTAACATGTGTGGATAAGTTATCAAATGTACTAAAATCCGTGCTTAAAGAGCCAAGTTATCGAAAAACAAGACGCTAAAACAAAGAACGGCGCAGGCCAGGTCGCGGCCTCGGGATGCCAGCGACCAGCATGCTCGGGGCAAATTGGCCTGCTCTTGGAAGAGCAGGTAAGGCTGCACACTTGCCTGAAAAGGTGCAACTCCTTTTGTCTGTTAGAACAAGGGTTAACAAAACACTTGGCAGGTATTCTCGTTTCTATCCAGGGAGTATGAGATGCATAGAACAACTAAAAGTTAAAGGCTCATGTTTGAGTGTGTTGTGTTACTGTAAGGCCTATTTGTTCAAGTAAAAGTGAACTACTATTTGATGGTACTAGGGGTGTGAAAACAATCCGCCTGACCGACCCGTCCGCACAAACCGCCCGCATCTCACCCGCACCCGCCAATTAATTTTTTTTTTAAAATTATGCAGGTTAAATTTTTTATAACCCGCCAACTGGTGGGTGGGTGGTGGGTTGGTTGGGTGCAAACCGCAACCCACCTATATATATATATTGACTAGTTATTTAGAAATTAAAGATTGACCTACTACTTGTCTACTTGTGGGTTCCGGTCAATATCTTTCATCTTTTATTTAGAATGAATTGGTGAATAAACACCGTTATAGTTACGGCCGTTCACGGGGCTTGATCGGCTCCCCATCATCAGTCACCAACTTCCTTGACCTTCCGACCTTTGGCGTCAGCCCCCATACATGGTCTTACGACTTTGCGGAGACCTGTGTCCCTTACAAACTAATGGGTGTAAACAAATAGAGCACGCCCTTCCACTAAAACGGGCTGGAATGCCTGTATGCCTAATTTATGCAGGGTGGGTGCTTGCGATCTTTCTACAGATCCTACAGATAGGGGTGAGATCCACCCCCTATGGTCATGTTCTATTCGGAGGAATAAAATATATATATATAAATATATATATATATATATATATAATTATCATTTAAATGAATCTATAGAAATATATAATAGATTAATAAAAGTAAAGCTAGGGTTATTTTATGACTAAACTAAGAAACTACATAAGTGAAAATGGTACTTCATCATTTTACCTGCTTTCAAAATATTTTGTTAATTTGATGGATATGTTGATGTAGTAATCTACCCACCAGTCCGCCCGCCAACCCATCCGTCATTGTTATCACCCGAACCGCCGCGGATTGAAAAATTATTCTACCCGCCGTGGGTCGGATAAATAATCACCCGCCATAGGTGGGTTGGTTTGATTTTTTGTAAATACCCGCCAATACCCGCCCGCGCTCACCCCTAGATGGTACGATGATTCACAACAGAATATGAGAACCACTAACAAAAAGAACAAGAACATGGTTGTTCGCATACTCATGTAATCATGACAAAAACCAATTAAGAGAATCACTAGGGAAGTGGTACAAGAATTTCTCATCAACCAGGTAAGAAAATTTCAACATTAAACAATTACCAGACCTAATATTGCTGCATCTAGCTATATCATTCTCGGTACATTAGTCCATCACTTGGTTTTGTGTGGTCAAGTATAGTAAGTTTCCAAGTCAAGAAAACTGATGTGCACAAGCCAAAGGTTAAACTACTCTGATCATTGCATAAATATATTCAAATACAAGTAAACAGAATCATCAACTAGCAGGCGGGAAAATAGACGATCAAACCGTAGACCTTTGTAATAATTTGGTATCTTGGTGATCTAGGGTAGTTCAGATGTCTACAATCTACTTTTGATCAATTCATTCAGGTTGTTCATAATTCCTTTCGTTAACGAATAAATTTCAAACTAAACAAGGTTTTTCTCAGCTTGCAGGCATGCCTAATTGAAATTATGTACATAAAAAGTGAAAATTGTAGGAAACTGGATTTACCTTTTAAAAATGCACTAGCTGGCTGACATCACTTGAATTATAACATACAACTGTAATCGAAAGCATCCCACGCAGAACTCATCGAGTACAATAACTTTTCCCTTCAAAGGAAAATACAAGTTGAAGGGAAAGGTACTGTAGTCAAGTGTTTTTTGTTCTACGGAAGAGTAGAGTTTAGTCCAAGTAGTTTCCTTGTCTTTCCCACAAACAAGTCCCCAGACTTTACCAGTCCAGGAATACGTCCTGAAGTAGTAAAACAGGAAACTTCTAGTATTGCTTCTTTTCGGCCAAGTGAAATAAGTGCCATTGGTGAAGCAGCCTTGTAGGTGGACAACATGCATCTGTTTTTCCCCTTTATTAATAGCTGCAAGTTCTTAGCAGCGACCGAAGCATGTGCTTGTGCCGAATATCCTTGTTTGAGTTCCTACACGATAATGATCATACGGACAATGAGACAAGATTTTAGAAAATATGGATACTTCATGTCACTTTAACTCTGGCTGATGCACAATATAGATTGTATGCACTTTCATTTCACAATGCCCACAAAATGGGTATTTCTATGCCTTAAAAATAAAATAAAGAAAAGGTTTTCTAGTTTCCAAATAGATTGAAGTAAATTGACTATCAGCTTAAATACAAAGCAGTTTTGGTGCAATTTCCATGTTCTCTTGAACTCTTTTCTTACTCTCAAAGGAAAGAAGGAAATGCAAATCAGGATGGATAGAGTTTTACTCTTGATTATTTGCTGACAAGAAGTTGCAGCTCGAAACTACTATTTGATAACTCTTCAAATCAGGAACATAAAACTCTACATTCCCACGTCTACATTATGTTAATTCCACTTGTTGTGTGATTGACATATGATGTAATATGAAACCTTATAGCATGGGTTAGATTAATGGCTATACCGCTATTAACACTTCTAACATTTAATATAATTAATTTTCTCACGGATTAGCTACGTAAGGTCTACGAGCAAATTGATCCAAGGTATATGAATTGGAAATTCAAAGTATGCAGATGTAAGAATCTAATGATCCGAGATCATCTGAGATCTATTTCTATACTCATCCAAATAGAGCAAGGAAATAAAGAGGATCAACTTACTGGAATGTCAGTGATGTCTCCGATAGCAAAGATGTTCTCATGGCCCTTGACTCTTAAGTTTGCATCAACCATTAGCCTTCCGTGAATATCTAAGCTGTCCTTGAAAATAGTCTCCTTTAACCATGAGGAACCAATAGGCACACCCGTACAAAGGAAATGGACATCAGCTTGAATGGTTTCTCCACCTGACGTTTTGTAAACACCGTCTGAGTCTGAGTTCAAGTTGACAGACTGACCCAAGATGACATCGACTTTCTTTGAGTTTAACCAATCCAGTGCCTTTTTTCCGCCCTTTTCTCCAATAAATTCAAGTAACCGTGATCCACGGTGAACCAGGGTAACCTTCTTACCAGGGAAATCAACAGCTATTTCAGCTGCCAGTTCTACCCCGGTGGGCCCTCCTCCAACAATCAAAATTGAATTTGCTGATTTAATCTTGGCTTGTTCTGCAAGTCAAGAAGCAATTAGTCAGCAGCCAACAAAATTTTTATCGGCATTTAAAGAAGTACATTTAACAGTAAGGTTGGTTCATATGCAATGTAATTGCTTGCCAGAATCTCATTACTCAAGTCAACTTTTGAATGTCATAGGTAATGTTTGAATGATACTGGATTCCTCCAAACTAAATCAATGAATGGAACTTTAGATTTAACTTTTATCCTGACCATACAGGCATACATACAATACAATCAACATTTGAAATTTTACTTCCATAGACAACTATAGAAGAGTGCACCAGAACAAGGTGCATGTAGAAGCATATATATATTAATGGTCCTCAACATATAAACTTCCATAGAGGACTCAGGCAAGACTTCCGGATTCATCATTACATCTTACAAGTCGGGAAAAAAATGCTTGAACTCATGCAGATAAGAGTAACTAAGTTCCCCTCCACTTCTAACTAAAGCAAAGTGTTGATCTTTCGGTCCAGACACAATAGGAAAATGGAAGAAGGAAGACAAAAACAAAAAGGAAAAAAGATGTAAAGCTTGTTATATAAGACTCTAATTCAATCACTTTTACCTGCTTCGTAGTGGTTAAGCTTCTCAGCTTTCGTAAAAGCCCCACTGCCCGCATGACCTGTAGCGATGACAAGATAATCATATGCTATTACTTGGCCTTGTGCAGTGATTACTTCATTTCCTGAGATGCCAGTAGCGGCAGATGTAATTACATGAGCTTGACGAAGATACTCAGAGTGGTTAATCACGGTTCGATTAGCAAATGATGGCTCAACCATTGACCTTAAGCTTGCCCACGAGATCTCAAAATATTCCTTCCTGCAGTTCAAAATCAATAATCAAACAAAGAAACACTTAGCCTTTTAAGGATTAACTTATTAAACAAGAAAGAGTGCTAATTTTCAACATTCGAATGCTTTAATAATTCACAAGCAGTCGCAGTTCCTGTTTGTCTTTAAACATGGCAATCTACAAATGCAGTTGTGATCAATATCAGCAACATCTAAGCATCACGTTATTACTTTGTCTACATTTGAATGCTTTAATAATTCATAAGCAGCTGCAGTTCTGTTCGTCTTTAAACATGGCAATCTACGAATGCAATTGCGATCAATATCAGCAACACCTACGCATCACGTTATTACTTTCTCTACATTCAACTGTTTCAAGCCACCACTATTTTCGGGTAAACAAAGCACAGAGTCATCTACAAGAACATTAAATTAGCCTCTGTCCTTTAAAGTTTAAACATGGGTTTGAGCACATTAAACATGTATGAATTATGATTTCTACAAAGGTGCCATCTTTAGTCGATACATTCCCCTTACTTGCTTTAATTCATCTGTCTACAACTTTATATCAATTAAATATGCTTAAAACAATACTACTATCTCAGAGGTAAATTTGGGTCTAAAAGCTCAGCATCATTCAATGATATACAGATATCTCTAGCTATGTCCACAATCAATCAGCAAAAGCAGAAGCAAAATTAAAGAGAAAGATTAGATTACTTACGGATCAATGAGGAAAACATCAGCAAAGTTTCCATCTTGAAGAGTTTTAGCAATAAGAGAGCCACCCACTCCTCCACCAACAACCACCACCCTCTTTTTCATCATCCCTTCCATTTTCAGAATAACAACTAACAACAGATAGATTGATAAATATATGTATTTCTTGAAATTCAGAGTACTAAAAATGAAGTTATAGTAATAATGATTAATGAATAGACAAGTTTGAGGGCAATATTTATAAGATTGAGGAACAAGAAAAGAACCCAATAGCGTATGCCAGTGCCAGCTAACTTGTTGGATAACAATTCCCCTCCTCCTCCTCCTCCTTCTTCTTCTTCTAGAAATGAAATAAAGAATTGGGAATCGATGAAAATGTTAGAATAAATAATCGCTTGCTTCGTCTCTGGTGACTAAAGTTTGATTCTTTATCATCATCTTTCCAATGGTTCAGCAAAAAAAAAAAAAAAAAAAAAAAAACAGGAAGATTGATTTATTTATTTATTTATTTCAAGAATTATTGAAAGGAAGTTGACCATCTAGAGTGGAGAATCAAATGTGATCTAACTGATAACGTCATCAATGAGGAAATTTATCCTTAGCACCCTATTGTTTGATGTTTGTGCAATTTAACTTCCAATGTTTCAAATTTCTCAACTTTATTTTCATGTTTTATAATCCAACTTCCAACAGCATACACATAATATGCCGTCTCATAAAACTCCATACTATACTCAAAGAGGAAGCTACACTCAGCCCCTACAAATAATAAATAATCTATAACCTTTGTTACAGCTCCATTCGAGCTACTTATTAGAAAAGTGTTGTATCGTCGAATATAAATTACTAGTGAATTTGGTATAGTTGTCTAGACCTAGCAAATGAGTCATTCAGATTGGATCATTCATAGCCCATCAATGAGCTTGCAAGCTTTCACCGTATAAAGTGATTCTCATAAACATGCATCGTCAGGAACAAGGAACCAATATGAAAACACCGTGGACTAGTGCAGGAAATTAGAAAAGATGTTCCAAGGATGAGAAATGTCCATTTGCAGTTGGTATATCGTGCATTCAGTGGTGCTGCTAATCTTTTGTAGATTAAAAAAAAGAAAATGGACATGTTTTGAATTAATTTCGGATTTTGATGCTCATCCTAGGACTCCTTTGCCTCTTAGGTCCGTTCTCACAAAGTAGTAGTCGTATTGAACATCTTCGATCTGGTAAATACTTCTAACCTCCGTGTTCAGAATAAATGGTACATTTGTTCTTGTTGTAACCAACGAGAAAAGCCGGATTTTAACAATCCGATGATCATGAATCATGATCATGAAATGAAGTGTTGAATTTTGAACCATCTAATTCCATGGAATGGAACCATGTACCATCTCACAGTATTTTAAATGCACTACACTTGATGGCACCACTGAATGTGTTTTGGAATTTCACCTCTGTTCATAACAGAGAGAGCATGCATACTCTGCACTATCAATAAGATGATCTTCAATGTTGTCAACAGACCGCTCCTCAGAACCCACTCGCGCCTCGGCTTTCTTCTGTAACCTTGCAGCTAATTAAGTTGAGCGGCAAGTTAGGCGAGTTGAGACTCCTCAGTATTTGGCGGTACTTCTCTTTCCGGCCATATCCTCTGCAGTTGCCCAGATCAAACGTCTTGCCATTTACACAACTCTTGCGTAGGATGAAACCCAAATCAAGGAGTTGGCAAAAGGCATTTGATCAAACAATTGGTGAAATGCCTATGCGGTACTACAAATCTTGAAAACGAGAGACAAGATTTCAAACTTAGCTTACAGGCAGCACAAACCTTGAATTAATTGGTGAAATGATGTAAACCAAATTGATACCATTTTAGAATTGGAAAAGTAAATTTCAAATTTTATAAAATTCAATATTTTCCTCAATAACTTGGAAATCATATACTACTTCTTACCCCCAATGTATGACACGTTAGGTAAATCAAGTCTCGTAGACTTAGTACTCATTCATTCCAGAGAAATTCATAAATTAATTAGGATTGGTATGTAATTTTACGTGAAAAATTAAAATTAATGATAAAACATGAAAAAATAGGAGCAAGATTTGCAATAGACCATTTATCAGATAGACTGGATGATCATCACATATTTAATTACAAACACTACTTATTTAGCTACAAACAACTCATGTTTAGAAAGACAAATAATGCAAGTATAACACACTATGTTTGAAACGAACATATGCTTGGTTCAATATATGATGTAGATCAGGTTTTTACGATAGATGGTCTCTCGTAAAAGTTTGTATACTTTCGGTGGAAAATGGGTAATTTATATATACATGTAATAGTAACTTTTATTTTTTATTAGGGCAGGTAACTTTTTTTTTTAATAATAATACGAAGTTATGTGGGACGGCTGAAGGTCTTATAAACCCCCGTGATTTTGTTATATAAAACGAAACCCTCCCCTCTAGATAGGATAAAGATCTAAAGGAAAAATCATCTAAAATAATTAAGACTCCACTTAACTTATAGATATCCACTTTCTTTTAGGTGTGTTCTTATCATCGACTCTTGGCTTACTACGGTATGGACATGCTAGACAAAGTGATATCGACACTTTATTCTCGATTCCTCTGTAGAGGTTAGCCGACCGATCTCTTTTTTTTTTTTTAATGTGGAACGGCTGAAAATGTTAAATTTATAAAGTTTTAAGAGGCGGAGGGAGTACACGCTTTACTGTACACTACCCCTTTGTCTCATAGAACTTCATACATTAGGTTTAGCACGTAGTTTTATATATGTGGAAAGTTAAAATAATGACAGATGATTAAAAAATGTGGGAAACAATGTAGTTTTAGTAGTAAAATGTGTAATTTGTGTGTAAAGTTGAGATTGTTTATTATTTGTTGGGTGTGGGGTAGCTCTTTTTTAGCATTGTATAAATTTTTGTGGAGCAGTTAATAATGTATGAAGTTTTGTGACACGGAGGGAGTAATGTTTTTTACCCCCAAAAAGTTCATCTGATTTCAAATTTTCCTATATTAAAATACATTTTACTCACTCATTCTCGAAGAACTTTGTGTACTATGGCGCGTAGTTTTAGTGAAGATTTAAAATTAATGACAAAAGATAATAAAGGTGGACAAAAAAAGTAATCTTTTGGGTACAAAATGTTTAATTTGTGTATAAAATTAAGATTGTTTTTATTTGTTAAATGTGAGAGAACTTTCTTTTTTAGTAACGTAATAAATTTTATTAAACGACTAAAAATGTAAAATGTATAAAGTTTTGTAGGACGGTGAGTACAATTAAAAAAAAAAGACATAATTAATTGAGGTTTGATTTGATGATAAATATCCCTCAGTGATTTCAACATTAACACAAATGCATAGTTTAAGGTGAATAATCTATTTAATATATTAAGCAAAAAAGTTTTTGACCCATTTTAGAGTGTCCACATCATGTAATTATTTGGCAAATCCCTATTCTCTCATTGGTCCATTTTTTAGCCTGGTTGTTAAATTCTTTTATTTTGATTGGTTGAAGTTTTTTAATGTGTTGATGTGTTATGATCTTTTCAAAACCGGACTTAATATGTTGAGTACAAATTTATTCATTGTTTTGGTAAGTAGTAAATCATCCATCTGTTTATTTATTTTGGTCTTAAACATGAAAATAAACATTCCACGATTACTAAATTACATTAATTCTTATATAGTATTAAGTAAGGTAATTAAAATTTCATGGCTAATGACTCGCTTAGTTTCCATGTCTTAAAGCTGACAATTATTTATGAGGATCTATATTTGTTTAAATTATTCTAACAGTAGTCAATTCTTTCACTCAAATTTGTAGTATCCATTCATAATACCTACCTCTTATTTTAAAGTCCTGTTTATCAATATCTTATACTCTCTAAAGAGTATGACCTCGATCTCCTCTATTCCTTTCCGTTTCGGTAAAAGTGAAACAATTTTAATTTGCACAATTTTTAAGAAAAAATGTGATCCCAGAAAGTATGTGGTTAAGAATGAGTTTGAGATATTAATTTAGTGGAAAAGTACACGTGGGCCCAAAAATGTGTGATTAAAAATAAATTGTATTATAGAAGTAATTTTCATAAAAGGAAATATAACACTTTTAGTAAAACGCCCAAAACGGAAAATTGTTTCACTTTTACAGAAACAGAGGGGAGTATGTAATATTGCACCATAAAAAAGGTACTCGAAGTTTTAGAAATGTAAATATTGTTAAGCTTCAAGATCAATTCAAATCGAAAGTAGTGTGGAAAAAGAAACAAGGTACTAGAAATTTCAGTATGTTACTCCCTCCGTTCCGGAGAACTTTATACATTAGTGTTGGCGCGTAGTTTTATGTGAAAAGTTAAAGTCATGATAAAATATTTAAAATGTGGAAAAATTTATACTTTTATTGGCAAAAATGTATGATTTGTATGTAAAGTTGAGATTTTTATTATTTGTTTGTGGTATAGCTTCCTTTTATAGTGATGCATGAAGTTCTATGAGACGACTAAAAATCACAAATATATGAAGTTCTGTGGGACGGAGGGAGTAATACAATTCAAATCATAGAAAATTTTGGAAGTGATTGTTATATCATAATTAAGATCCATAAATCCTTATGAATCCGTCCCAGACCAAATGTCCCATTTTGACTTTTTCAGTCAACATTTTTCAACTCTGACTATGATTTAATTTTAAACCGTAAATGTAAAATATTCAATTAAATCATATAATGAAACTTTACTTCCAAAATTTTAATTATATAATTTAATTGAACATTTTACATTTACGATTTAAGATTAAATCGTAGTCAAAGTTGAATAATGTTGACTGCAAAAAGTCAAAATGGGACATTTGGTCTGGGACAGAGGGAGTACAATATAGAATAATCATCATATCATATAGATTTTTACAATCCGAATAAACTCGATATTCGCTAAGCTTCATAAATTAATATGCATTAGATCTTTCTTTAGTCCGATTTCATACCTTAGATAAGATAATCAAACTATGAAAAAGGTGAGGGCTTTCGCTTTTTCTTACCATATGAGAATTGGAAAGTACTTTGACATTTGTGTAATTTTAGTAGGAAAGAAGCTAAGAATTTACTTGGTAATTTTAGTAAAAATTATCTGATTGAAAAAAGTAGAGATGAATCAAGGTCAATGCTACTTTGGGAATGATGTGAAGCTAATTGAAATGGCAAGTGTGACTTTAATGGGTATAATGTTTACCCTAACAATCATAATTCGCCTTAATTCATGTGTACATGGTACATGCCAATTCGTTCGATAAATTCTAAAATGTAGTCCTTCATTTTGTCTTCATATAAATGTTAGTATAATTTACTTTTAAATTACCTTTAGGGTCGAACTCGAATATAAATTGCTCTTAAATTACATCAGACAAAAAAAAAATAATAAAGTGATATTAAGAAAGTTTGGTAGGTGTAGTTTACTTTCATAAAATATTTTTCGGTATATCTCAAGAATAACATTTGTCTAACTCAGAAATTACTCAAAAGTCAAATATACATTTATTATGAGACTGGGGAAGTACATTAATTCACCAATTGTTTCATGGAAGGTTCTAAATGAGTCCGAGTATGATCTGGTTTCAGGCTTATTTATCTTATGTCAGGTCTCTTGCATTAATGGGTACAGAACAAACCCGAGTCTTAATTATAGAGCGCATTACTCTGACAACCCCTATTAAGTTTTCTAATTACATCTCCCCACATATAAAAACAATAACAACAACCCCTAGAATTCAATTTTTGTTAACTTTAGATTTTTTTCAGCAAAAGAAAACACCCAAGCACGCCTTTAAAATTTTTATTTGCAAAATTGTTTCTCCAAGTTCTAAATATAAAATTTTAACCTCCTTTTATTTGCAAAAATATCCAACTTGATATAAATGTTTGGGAAAAAATGAAAAAGTTTGACATCTTTTTATTTGGATGGAATTGTTTCCCTATAACTTACATTGCATAATTTCTTTCATGACTGGGATCATTTCACATAGTGGGTATTTACCAGAGGGTGAGAAAGTAAGAAAGGCGGACTTTCATAAAAAATGACCCACCTGAAAAACTCGATCGTTGTCCAACAATCCTACCTAGGGAACCCCACAAAAAAATCACATTCACATGTTACGGTGAGTTAGGTTTTCCTATTTCGTTTGGGGGGGGATATCCGGACCAACCCTATAAACCCAAAATATATAAATTTGTATTTTACTGAAATCATTTTTCAAACGTTTATGTGATTATTTTTTAGGTGGTTTGGGTGCTCCATCCCCAAAAAAATATTATTATTTCACTAACATAATTTCTTACAAGTTTTAGTGATATTTGTTTGCGGGTAGGCGCGTCCCTTCCAGTCCCAAAAAAATAAATATAATTTTTTTACATGTTTATGAATTGGTGGGTCCAAACGACCCCACCCGGCACCCACTACTAAATTTTGTGATTGCTTCACAAATATAATCCTAAACTATGTTGCTTGGTTATCAGGTTGGGAGATCATGTTAGGTTGGGGTCGTGTTTCACGGGTATGGAACATGTTTGAGTGTATATCTGATCCGGACTCGAACGCCATTATTTAGAATGAGTATTATGCGGGTTTGCATGGGGTTGTATAGAACCTGGCCCGTTTAAAAGACTATATTGGAAGTTGTCTTCTCAATCGAATTTCTTAATATGATTAATTGTTCATGTTCGACTAATCGTAGGTTGTGCTAAAAGTTGGATATATGGTCATGCTTTTGAGGATATTGAGTAGGCTTTAAAGTTGTGCAATGTCACGGGACTATGAGTTACTACTCTTGGGAAGCATATAATCGAGGCAAAAGTGATGTATGGAATAAATGCAGGACAAAAGTATATAATTCTTAAGGTGATGATAATCCATCATACAAATCAAACTCCCCTCTCAACTGTCCCCTATATCAATTTACTTTCCCATGGGGATAATCAAAAGTTAGGAAGAATCTATTTCTCAAGCCAGAATGTACATCTTCACACCAATATTAGACTACAATCAGTTAATGTTTCTCTATTCATGGTCACCAATAGAAATGTTATGTATGTATTGATTTGTGCAAAAAATGAAAGTAATATATATGTAGTAACTGACTCATTAATTATCCTCATATGGGAATCCGCTAATTTTAAATTGGTTACGGGACCGGTACCCAACCCGTAATTGTTAACAAGTGATAAATCCGTTAAAATCTGGAAGACCCAGAACCCGTTTTTGTGAATTGATGTTTTGGTCGTCGGGAGAGGGGGGACCCCAAGGCGAAAATTTTGGGTAAACAGGCATCTAGACAATGGTTTCAGAAATTATCTACTTGTTTGGTTGATTATGGCTTTATACAGTCTATTGCAAATAGCTCTTTGTTTACATTGACTACACCAACTTTTTCTATTGTTTTAGTATGTTATGTTGATGATATAATTCTTGCAGGCACAGATGAGCATGAAATAATCAAGATTAAATCTCATCTGCACAAGAAGTTCACAATTAAAGACTTAGGTGTTTTAAAATATATGCTGGGAATTGAAGTTGCAAGAAGCCCAGATGGAATTTTTCTATGCACCCACCCACCCGGGGCGAAAATGTTTTGTGTCACAAAAATTCCACATGTTTTTTTGCCAAAAAGAAAAATGGGGGGGGGGGGGGGGGTTCAGGTGACCCATACTTAAATAAGTTGTCGGGTTTTAACGTATTTGAGTCAGCTTTGTATTAGTTGCTACCCATTTACAGAGGCCTATATGGGAACGTATATGATATAATTATCAACATGTTGCGTAAATAAGTGTTTAACAAGTTTATCACTATTATATAAAAGAGACTTATAAGTATATTACATCTATATCGAGAGTATCAATTTTCATTAAAAAAAAAATTTTCCAACAGTCACATGTATGAATTGTTTTTGTATGAACTTTTGATTATTCTAATTAGTAATAAATTCTCACTGATTCTAAATTTTTAAATGCTTGCAAATTGAAAGTGTTATTGTAATTGTGGAGTTCTACTTAGACACTATGATTTATTTTTCACCATACCCGTCGAGTATCGACGGGCCATTAACTAATCAACATAAATACGAAAATGTAATAGAATTTTTTAATGATAAAATGTGTAATTTAAATTTAAAAGTAAAATTTTCTTTCATTTATTTGCTATGAAATTCTACGTGACAGTTATACATTACATATTGTCAAATGCCTAAATCAACTTGAAAGGAATTTTGTAAAGTAACAGTTGTCAAATGGCCATTTTGAGGGATCTCCAACAGTGCCTTTTTTATATTACAAAGTCAAAACTCGAGAACTTGTTTTAAATTAATTCAAGTCTCTTACCACTTGAGTCAACCTTAATCCCCTTGTTGTAATAATGATATCCGAGAAAACAGCTTACGATTGACAAATTGGGAGAAGAACAAAAAAGAGGGTTAGGAGGTACGATAAACTCACAACTACAATGTCAGATTTCAGTCTCCTGTTAGATAGAGTTCATGGTTGCTATTTTCATGTACTTCAACTTCAACTGCAAAATTTAGGACAACACTACTTGTACATAATATTCTATACAAATCAATTGTGCACCATAGTTTAGATCTCACCATCAGACTTGAACAAGTGCAGAGTCACACCACACAAATTGCTAATCGATCACACCAGATCTGTATATTGTTCTGACTGACTACTTGAACGGCTCATATCATCATTTTTGGAAATGAATGGAGTTCAGAAATGAATAAATTCACATCTATATGCGTCAACGCAGATCAATGACATCAAATTTCAAAGTAGAGTTCATATACACATCTGTACATTGTCTGTATATGGGACTACCATCAGAAGGGGGGTCATGAGAATGAAATCCACGCCTCGGACACTGCCTAATCACTGTCATTCCACCAGGAGTCAGTCTGAAAATTCCATGGTTTCTGAATGAAACATAGGATATTATAATTTCATTATTCATTGCTATATTCCAGGTCTCCAACTTCAAATAACAAATGCCTATAAAGTCTGGACTCGGAAGAGGTACTCCATGTAGAAAAGGAAAGATGAAAAATTACCTTGAACTGTCTCTAGGTGCCATGACAATGGCAATGGCTTCAGGTAACATAATCTGTTGAAAGGAGAGGAGACAATTTTTAAAACATTTTATGAAAGAGAAAAGAAGAGAAGTGCAGTCAAAGTGCAAACACATTAACATAATATGAATATCAGCTGTAAAGATGGGAATAAAAGCAAATTACTTTCTGGTGAAACAAACCTCAGCTTGCTACACAAATTAATGTGAGGAAAAAAAAACCCAGGAAGCTGAAACTGAGAAAAACGAATATACAGGAAGTACAAACCTGATAAGAATAGTGAGTGTGAACATCAATTGACGACATAAAACAGGATTGCGTAGGATGAGTCTGCAGAAAAATGAGAAGATAGTCAAATATCAACCGGTAATAAGATTTCAATTTTCAAGAACAGCATATATAGTTCAACATAACATGGAAGAAGTTAGAAGAGTAAAAGGATAAATCAACTTAGTTCGAGACAAGAATAGAGTAAATCTAGAACAGTCTCAAATATCATTTTTGATATTTTTGCAATGTTTTAACCAGACAACCCCTCAACATCAGAGATCAAACAATGCCTAATAACACTTTGTATCGTTTGCTGTACATTCTTAACAAGTCATTAACAAACAACCAGACTTGGAGAAGCAACTTCTACCCTTAATTTGGGAATTACACCAAGGCCCTTTCCTATGCCCCTTAAAAAAAAGTCATTCACTTTGTCTTTGACAACAGTATGTTAACTCTTTCCACTATTCATTAACGACCAAAACTGTTCATCTGTTAAGCCGGATCACCACTTGGTGGGATCGCAAACAAAACCGTAACAATAATCTCTTGGCAGTCGGCACAAAATAAAAATAGTGGAATCACATGTGCAGCATGGCACAGGAACATTTTAAACACGCACACTATATAAACAAGTAATCAACTAAACAAAAACGTACATGATATCTCAAAAAAAAAAAAAAAAAAAACTGTACATGAATCCATCCCAAAGGGAAAAGGCTCTGCTTGTCCTGAACTTCAAATATTTCTTCCTCGTTAGTGGTTTGGCACTGTTTCATGAGATTAATTTAGTACAACATTTACACATAAGCTGTCAGTGTGTGTGTGGATGTATGCTGACTTACTGAATCTGATGTTGATTCTTGCTTTGGAACAATTAGAGCTGTGATGTAAAATTTTCGGTTTTTCTGCAAATAAAATCAAGGGTGATCTTCAATGAACACAAGAAATGAAACAAGACAACATAGTATTGGATCAAGGACTGCTATAATTCTCAAAATATTAAATAGATGATTGTGCTTCTAACTAATACTTACAAGGGAACCTGCAAGGACGGCGCATGTTTCTAAGTTTCTAGTTGTGTTTGACTTTGCTAGCTTCATGAAAGTGTCCATTAGTTTGGTTGGCTGACAAAAGAAAAAATGTTAGCAAGCAACATTTCTGGAGGTTAGCTTCAGTTGTGGGGGGGGGGGGGGGGTTGGGGGGACTTTGACATTAAAAGAGTACCTAGAATCTTACAATGTGCAATTGTAGAGGGTCTTCTGCGCAAACTGGGTTATCGTTAGATGCATTGTCCAGCTCATTTTTTGTATCGGTAGCACCAGTTGATGCTGGGATCAGATCCTGCACATCTGCTAAAACGGGAGGTGGGGAAGGTTCTCTGATAACATCGGTTGGTGAAGATTCATCTACAGTGTCGAAAGAAATAAGACAATCTAAGTCTTGACTCTGCTGGTCATCACTTTTTGACTGAAGTGGGGCCTGCAAACTAGATTTTTCTTCTTCCGGGCTTTCTTCATCCTGTCTTGTGATAATTTCTTCTTTGACAGACAGCTGAATGATATTATCCCTACATGTATCAAAAGCCCTAGATGATGACTACAACAATTTAAGATTTTCAAATATCATTTTATATATTGCAAGCCTTTTATGTACCGCATGCCTTTAATAAAGCATAGTCTTAATTGCATGAAAAAAGGGCTAGTATTACTATCTGTAAGATGAAAGATAAATGCATTTGCAGCAAGATTTAACCTTGGAATCTGAAGAGGAGAGAAGTCCAAATTGCTTGGATACTGGACCTGTATTCATAAATAAATTTTAGAACTTATGTTTTCACCAGAAGTGACATGATATTAAATACTACTTTGAGAGTGGTTCTACCCCACCTTAAGATTACTAGGAGGTTGCCACTGCCCACGAAGCCCATTTGGGCCCAAAATAGAATGTTTAGAAAGAGTTTCCTCCTTCGGACGGGGAATACTAAGTGATCTACGGGGAAAAAAAAACAAATGAAAAAAATGGAACATCAGCATGATAAACCAGTAGTTTGTGAATGCTCACTTGGCTTGTTAAAAATTGAAGTAAAAGAAAGGAAGTGGCACAGTGATATTCATTCTCTGTAGAGGGTGAAATAACAAAACGACAAACACCATTTCTCAACTTCTCAGCAAATAGAAACAAATAAATCCAAGGCAAATACCTCCGACACCACATCTTTGAAGAAACAACACAAATTAGGTTCACAATGTAAAGAACACTTGCACAGAATTTTAGCTTAAACTGAAATTCACAAGTAGTGATGAGAGCATGATTTCAGGTGATCATATCCCTATAGCAGGCAAAGGTGTTTCCACATCATAGGGAACTTGTCTTCCCTGATACACATCTTTATAAAGCAACTCATGCAAACACCCACAGTCCGAGCCCCCAGTCAAACAGATTGCATCAAGCAAAGTCTCTAGTCTGATAAGTAATAACTAAATTACACCATAAAATTCTATACTGAAGTCATTAAATAAGTCCATTTACCCCACGTGTAAGAAATTTATAACATGTACGTACAAAATAACGACTTCTGCAAGTGTCAATTGGACTCCACAAAGTTAAATAGGAAAGTGACATGAAGAATGGCATAGCATCAAACATAACAGTACATTCATGACCACAATAAGAGGTGCAACATTAGAACGTACATTTTCCGCAGATGCTCTTGTACAGGCTTGACAGACATCAGAGCATTTGAACTTTGGTATCCAGATTCCCTAGTAACAGGCTGTAGTCTATGTCAAATAATGACTAATACGACAATATATTTACAGCTTTCTGTGACAAATCTTAGCAAAATAAGCTAAATTATGCAGGCCACTGCACCTGAGTATCATGTGTATGTAATATCTGCGGCGACTATACCTTCTTTGCAAGATACCCATTCCCGTTATGTTGCTTGAAAGCAGGCACCTCAGAAGAAGACACCTGAGTCTCAGACCAGTAACTTTTCTGTTTATTATGCTGATACATTTGTTTATTTTGTAACTCTTCAATTTTTGCTTCAACATCTGGTTTCAGTTGTTCAAGCTCGTTCAGCGCCGCTATTAATTTCTTTACGAGGCAAGAAAGTTCAAAAAAAGTGTGAAGTTAATATAGTATCACCGAACCAATAACAGTCTTAAGTGGAAGAACAATGGGTTGGCATATCTTACCTTTTTTAGATAAAGTTTCTGGTTTTGATGAGATGCTCTGTAGTCTCGATGGAAAGGTATAGTCTCGGATACCAAACTAAAACAATTAAGTCACACCAATACAATCAATCCTACTTCATCTTACAAACATCCTATAATGATATATAGATTTGCTAAATACTCCCCCTGTCCTGTTCAATTGTGCATGTTTGCTTTTGGATTGGTTTTTTACGAGTTTTGTTGATGTATGTTGATTGGTTCAGTGGTAGCACCCCCCAAAAAAGGTGTGAGATAAAGTTTGTCGAATAAGGAACGTATAGAATTTGATTAGAAAGGACGAAAATGGAGTACATGTAGAATTGATCTGCCAGAGGGAGTATAAATTATTTGTAGAGTTGAAGAGAAATCTCACCTTGAAAACCTAAGAAGCATGACATACAAATCAATTATGTTCTTTTCATCACGAAAAATGGCAGCCTACAGAAAAATGATACAGTTAGTCCATGAGATAAAGATGACGGTGGTGCATGATGTTCTGATGGAAGAATCAGTGAATTGGAAGAATGATTTGACTTTGAGTCGATACTACATGCCTACATGCCATAGAATCAATTTGACCAGAAGGGCCGGAGCCAAACAACATGAATCACTGCAAAAGATATTATAACTAGAACAAATCAAAATTGAATACGCTCGTGGACAGGTACCTATCTCCTAAGCCTATCCAAACCACCCCTGAGACCTAAATAGGAGGTTAGTTCTAGGATAGTTCTGCACCCTGACAGACTAAATAGTACAATAACATCCAAAAATTGCTAGTCAAATCAGGTGGGAGTATGAGCACATTATAGTACTCGGAATTAGTCCGTTACTCAACCTGATAATCCGAGGTTAAGCATTCAGAGCGAAACACGAAGGTGGATGATTTTCGGACTGGCAAACTATCTGTGATTGAATAACAGGGTGCTAAGTACCTTTTGATCAAAGTACAACTAACCTTAACTGTCACAATTTTATCATTCTATCCAAGAATCCTTCAAACAATTTGGTAAAAAGTTACTACAACATCATTTCAACTACATTCATTTCCAAATCAGTGACGGGAAACCCTAAGTAAATAAAAAACCATGGTCTCAGTAATACCCAAATCACAAAAACCTAATTCAGATGCCTCTAATACTAAAAAAAACCAGCAATCAGAAAGAGAAGTATGAAGAAGTAGAAAAAATCGACATAAAATGAATCAAGGGTACCTGCTTGAGTATATTATCGGCAATACGGAAGTAGAAACGAAGAGCAATTCGGTTGTCGACATCGACTTTCTTGGTGGTTGCAGATATGTTTATTCTTCCACTAGAAGAAGATCGAGACATCATCGTTGATGAATTGAGAAGCCCCAAATCAAATGAAATCTATCTCTTTTACATCTACAGGGACCAAGACTTTGTTTGGTGAAGAAAAGACAGATGATTGTTGATGACCATGGACAATTCTCCCCAATTTCCAATTTTGGTTAGCTATACAAACTAGGATTCAACTCAAGACTAGTACTCCATTTTTTTATTTTTCAAAATTTGAGATTAATCCGCGATCAAAATTGATCATGGTTTATCGGAGAATAATAAAGTGAAAAGCATGGAAAAAAAATGAAGGTAGTAAATTACACGAGACTTATCTATTAAAAATTGAAGGAAAAACTATTGGTAGATGATAATTTAGTTGAGAGTTGATTAGTAATAAACTAGTTGATTTTGTGGAGTTGTTTAGTAAATTAATTAGTATTATAAAACAAATCAATTAACTTACAAGCGCGTTAACGTAAAAAGTTATTTTAAAGATAATTACTAGAATTCTATGAAATAGTGATGGGTGAGTCGTCAAAGGATTGATTAGCTACCATATTTCTCGATTTACCGAATGGCGACGAAATGTCAGATCAACCTAATTCGTTGTCAAAATTGTCTCTGATCCGTACTTATTTAGCGTGACCATGTGAGCCATCTCTAGCCTGTCGGTAAATTGGTAAATAGGGACGGAAATGACGTGTCATCTCTAATCCACCGTCAATTTAAAAAAAAAAAGAATAAATAGATCTAATTTTATTGACATACATTATTAGGGTTTTCGTCTCTAATATATTACTCTCTCCATTTCAGAAAAAGTGTTACATTTTACTATTATATTAATCGTTCGTTGACATTAATTTACTCTTAAACGATATTAATAAATAAATTATTAAAATTATATAATGAAAATTTAGTAATTAAATTTTTATTATATGATTTTATTAAATTATTTACTATTATCGTTTATGAGTAATTTGTGGTCAAACTCGAAGACAGTTGACCGGTCAAAGTCAAAATGTAACACTTTCTCTGGAATGGGGGGTATGTCTCTACTTAGAGATGGATCATGTTTTTGAATTTGTATTTGTGTATCACGTACATTAGTTACACAATTAGATTAGTGTGTGTAGTGTGTGTATGAGTAGTGTTGGTTCTAGTTAGATTTTGATGAGCAAGCACATGATACATTTAGACTTAGAAAATGAAGTAGTACTCCGTGTTAGGTTTTCAAGAGTATGTAATTTTGATTTTTGACACCTCTTGAAGACCTACTGTTGTTACATTGTGATCAATCTTTAAGAAGAAAAGTTACTAAAGCCACATACTGGCTCTATAAGCCTGTTGATAAAGAAGACTTTCTCTCAGCAAGTGGAATTTCTCGGCGACACATTTAGTCAAGTGAAAATCTAAATGACATAGTAGGTTGACTTAATTACTCACTGAAGAAAACTCTCCTCCACTATAAGATTTACTTGCTGAAAATTGCAAATGTATATGTTATGAGAAAGAGGCAGTATTATCTGTTACAAGAAAAAATATTACTCCGTGTAAAAAACAAGGCAAGCTTTTGTACCTCCACTAGTACAACTTAGCTCAAACGTCTTGAAATGTTACCAAACAGATACATTTCTGACGAAACTATTTTGCACTATAAATAGGAACACTCGGTTATTTCTTTCATCGCCCCCAACATGCCAATATTGGTACTAATTGTACGGAAATGTAATTCGTTGTTCAAAGAACTATTCAGAGATTCTAGAGCTCCTCGCAAGGCTTGTTGGAAAACCCGTCGTCGGACTTGAGAACTTGAGAAACCACGGAACTCACACAGAACATACCTGCTATTGCGATCAAATTCTCTCAATTTTTCTAAGTTCATAGTTCCTAATAAGACTTAAGCTTTGCGAAGATCTACTTGTGAAGAAATAGAATAAGCTTTGAAGTTGCAACTGTAAAGTATGCTTTCATATAAAAAAGAACAAGTTTTGTTGTCTAGAAACAATACACTAAGTCTTTGAAATACAGGAACTTTAGTTGAGTTTTATTATCATTGAACATATCTGAAACATTGTTACACTAAGTGTTCATTGTCTTGTCAAAACCACACACAAACAAACACATCAATAGGCATGTTAAGCAAAGGAAGAAGCGAGAACAGAAACTACTCAGTTTGGGAAACTAAGGAGACCCCCTTGGAAGGAACCGGGGTACTTAGCTTGGGAAGTTAAGGGAAAAGTTCAAGGTTACAATGTTTGGAACTTTGGGTATAACGAGATTTAGCTAAGGCCGATAAGATGGTGGGACGGAACTCAATTTTATGTCTTCGTGAATTCAAGTCCTGAGAAAGGGAAGTTGATTAGTTGAAGTATTACGCCGCCTTCAGATACCACTATAAACTCTAAGCACTTACTTTCAACAGTTACTAGTTTCAGCAATCTATTTGTCTAACTATTCACTAAAATCACACACTCAGCACCTAATTAAGTCTTCCACACTGATTATGAGTATCAGCAATCACAGCACTTGGTGAGAAAAACTAATGTTTAGGCACTAAAAGTTTAAGACTATTCACCCCTAGTTTTTAACCTTGTTGTATAAGGGACCAACAAGTGCTATCAGAGCCGAAGGTTCTTTAACCTTTAGTATTGAACCTAGCTAGATTCCCTTTTAAGTGTTGTTTATTGTGCACCCATACTGTTGAACTGTTTTTTTAGTGTGTCTTATGCGGGATGTCTCTCTACGATGCTCCAGTTCTCAAGCAAAAAAATTACGAAAAAAATGGAGAAATAGTATGATGTTCCACTTGGAGGCGCCACCAGTGATGAAATGGTTATTGTTATAAGAGATGGTACAATTCGTATTACTCAAAAGAAAGAAGGTTACCCTATTTCAGATGGAAAAGATGCCAAAGAAAAGGAACTAGCAGCACTAGCAGTTGTTGAGAAAGACAAGGGTGATCAGTCTTGTAAAATCCCGATTTTTTTTGACTGTCTATATATATACATGTAGTTAAATAATTATTTGGACTCAAGTTGAGGGGTGAGATTTTATTAGGCTCTGTTCTATTCATCTGAACAGAACTGATCTGAACTGAATTTATTTGTAGAATAGAAAATAACAAAGCATAACTGAACTGAACTGAAATTAATGAGTTTTCAGATGAAGTGAACAAACCTTATTCACTATTACTATGGATCGACGATTTGAGTTCGGACCAAAGTAAGGGCTCAAATTAGTGATTAAAGAGTTATTGGATAATTAGGCCGAGGATGTAAATAGTTGGACGATGACTTTTAGGTTGGAAATATCTTATTTTTCTTGTTGGTACTCATTATTTGCCGTCAAGTTGAAACTCGACCAAGTTATTGAAATTTTGGACTTCAGGTAATTATTGTTTATCCATAGCGATTTTGAGTTGATCAAAAGGTTGGGAATTGGAATAAGATATTAGATATACTCCTTCTACGTCTCACCGATTGATGACATTGGATGATTAATTATGATATCATTAGTTGGATTTCTAACTAATTGGCAACATGTATTTTTGATTAGTAGATTAGGTACTTGATATTGGAGTATTAATATAAATGACTAGATTCCACACCTCTCTACAAGTTTGAGCTTTTAGATGAGATGGAATTCATGGTATCAGAGTCTCTGGCTCACGTTCAACCTGGGTTCGAATCTCCGTGGAGACAATCTCCGCCCCATATTAAATTTCCACTCGAATGGCCTCACCAAAGAGGTTGAAATCGGCCACGAGTGCGGGGAGTGTTGGATTATTAATATAAATGACTAGATTCTGCACCTCTCTACAAGTTCGAGCTTTTAGATGAGATGCCCAACCTGAGTTCGAATCTCCACGGAAACAATCTCCGCCCCATATTAAATTTCCACTCGAATGGCCTCCCCAAAGAGGTTGAAAACGACCACGAGTGCAGAGGAGTATTGAAGTATTAATATAAATGATTAGATTCCACACTTCTCTACAATCTTGAGCTTTTAGATGAGATGTAATTCTATCACTTGATAGTTGTGCCATGCTTAAAGTTGGTCGTGAGAATTTTGGTAGAAGAAGGTCACAAGGATGGTTTTGCAGGAAAGGAGATTAAGTTGAATGGGTTTTTGGTGTGACTTTGTTGTTTTTCAGTGTCGTATTTGTAAGAACACATACTTTTTATTTAATTTGTTTATATTATTATTTTTATATTTGATATTTTATAGTGGATCGGGCCTCGTAATATCTTTTTAAACCAGTTTTTAGAGTTTTGGGCCCGAGCCCACGCGTATACATATTTACAAACCCCTTACTCTGAAAATCACCGAAGTAAAGCCAGTGTCTTGCCTTGCCGCAGAGTCGATTTCCGCAAGCTACCTCTCCTCTTCAGTTTCAAATTTATGTTTTCAATTACTTGCTGGTTTTGTTATCTCTTGCATGGAAACATGCATAGTATGTAATTGGTTTTGTTAATTATCGTCATTATCCGTTCATCACCAAACCATCATCATCAAATTGTTTCTTAAAATTTTTGACACATGTCGTCATCATCATATCAATTCCACCATGTCTTGTCCTCCAAACTGTATTTACTAAATTTTAATATTTGATTTGGGTTCTTACATTGTAGTGGTGAATTTTTGAGATTTAGAGACGGTTGGTTGTGGTTCAGTGGTCTAGTTAGGTTTAAGTTCGATTCGAGTCGACTTTGAGGTAAGAGGGATTTTCTGACACTTTTGCTCCTATTTTTCGTGTATAAAATGTATATGTATATTTTTGCGATTGACAAATAACTTATGATTATTATATCATGTTATGGGACTTGATATAATATTCTATTCAAAGAGGATCAAGTATGTGAATTCCCTAAAGTATGTTTTTGTAATGCATGTGATGTGTGTGAAAATTATGTTTCTGATAGATGGAGATAAAATATGTTTTGAGCTCACAGTTTTACCTATGAATTCTGGGCCCGTCTTTGACGGTGATTAAGTCTGGCTTTCTGTCTGTTCCTTTAGCGGGGAACTTTCTGTTATGTTCTGTTCTGTGTCGACCTCTGTGCCACCGGACTTATACTAGTGGTCATAGTGTTATTTCTGTTGAGCTAAATGTTCTGATACTACTGTTCTATTACAAGTACTCCATGAACTGTTTTCTGGTTATGTGTATGGATATGGATTGTATATATAAGTATGTTTTACTGCTCTGCTTGATCCGGTAAAAGTGTCAGGAGATTCACCCTTACACTTTTTTTTTCAGTGGTCTGGTTTCGTGGAGGTTGCTTGTAGAGGCAAGTCGGGTTAGAGCAGCTAGTGGTGTCAAGTGAAGGTTTTGTAGCCTAAGCTGTAATTTCTAGAATTGTATCTGTGTTTTAGATGCTCTGAATTACCTTTAAAATGGTTTTGTAACTGAAATTGAGGTTTCGTCTTGGCGTGAGCCCATCTCACGATAGACGGCCGGTCGCGCCAAATTATTTTGGTTTTGGGGCGTGACAAAAGTGGTATCAGAGCCTAGGTTTCGATTTGTCAGTGTAGGAGCCTAGGTTTCGATTTGTCGGATGTGTGCTAGGTTGAGTCTTTTGGGAGTCAAGTTAAGTTAGGTCTCTAGTGAGTCTCAAGTTTTGTTCTGGTCGAGTGTAGAGTTTCTTGAGTTGTGTTGTCTTTTTCGAGGTGGTCTGTGAAGGGATTTGATGTTTTAGTTTGGTCGGTTGGTGTGTGTAGTGAAGTTAAGTTTCCACGAGGAAACTTTCTTTAAGGAGGGAGGAATGTAAGAACCCGTACCTTTTATTAAATTTGTTTATATTATTATTTTTATATTTAATATTTTATAGTGGATCGGGCCTCGTAATATCTTTTTAAACCAGTTTTTAGAGTTTTGGGCCGAGCCCACACTTATACATATTTACAAAACCCTTACTCTGAAAATCACCGAAGTAAAGCCAGTGTCTTGCCTTGCCGCAGAGTCGATTTCCGCAAGCTACCTCTCCTCTTCAGTTTCAAATTTATGCTTTCAATTACTTGCTGGTTTTGTTATCTCTTGCATGGAAACATGCATAGTATGTAATTGGTTTTGTTAATTATCGTCATTATCCGTTCATCACCAAACCATCATCATCAAATTGTTTCTTAAAATTTTTGACACATGTCGTCATCATCATATCAATTCCACCATGTCTTGTCCTCCAAACTGTATTTACTAAATTTTAATATTTGATTTGGGTTCTTACATTGTAGTGGTGAATTTTTGAGATTTAGAGACGGTTGGTTGTGGTTCAGTGGTCTAGCTAGGTTTAAGTTCGATTCGAGTCGACTTTGAGGTAAGAGGGATTTTCTGACACTTTTGCTCCTATTTTTCGTATATAAAATGTATATGTATATTTTTGCGATTGACAAATAACTTATGATTATTATATCATGTTATGGGACTTGATATAATATTCTATTCAAAGAGGATCAAGTATGTGAATTCCCTAAAGTATGTTTTTGTAATGCATGTGATGTGTGTGAAAATTATGTTTCTGATAGATGGAGATAAAATATGTTTTGAGCTCACAGTTTTACCCCGTCTTTGACGGTGATTACGTCTGCTTCTCTGCATTCCTTTTGGGGAACTTTCATATGTTACATTACGTGCCAATTGCGTACACCGGACTTATACTAGTGGCCATAGTGTTATTGCTGTTGAGCTAAATGTTCTGATACTGCTGTTCTGTTACAAGTACTCCATGAACTATTTTCTGGTTATGTGTATGGATATGGATTGTATATATAAGTATGTTTTACTGCTCTGCTTGATCCGGTAAAAGTGTCAGGAGATTCACCCTTACACTTTTTTTTTCAGTGGTCTGGTTTCGTGGAGGTTGCTTGTAGAGGCAAGTCAGGTTAGAGCAGCTAGTGGTGTCAAGTGAAGGTTTTGTAGCCTAAGCTGTAATTTCTAGAATTGTACCTGTGTTTTAGATGCTCTGAATTACCTTTAAAATGGTTTTGTAACTAAAATTGAGGCTTCGCCTTGGCGTGAGCCCATCTCACGATAGACGGACGGTCGTGCCAAATTATTTTGGTTTTGGGGCGTGACAGTATTAATATTACTTTAGTATTTGTGAAAATTAGAATTGTTGTCCTTAGAATTGCTAACAAGAGTTAAGCATGTAAAATCGAGTATTTTATGAATTGTTGTGTGTATGTACCTATGTGATTTGGAGTGGGTGTGCCTCCATACCTAAATGAACTAAGTTTCATGCGGAACAAAGTGCTACACTATATGGAGCGTTGGTAGTCACCTCTTGAATCCGTATGGACCACCTCTAGAATTTGACAAGGGCGGTTGGTATACCCACAATATGTGAAAGTGTTCTATTTAGTGTCCCGATATGTATGTATCATTGTGTGTGATTGCTAACGTAAATATGTGCTTGGCTCGGTAAAGGGACACTGGAGACTTGCTTACTGAGTTTGTAGCTCACCCCTTACTCATTTTTTTCAGTGGATTAGTGGATTCTGACCTGGATGAGATTTATGTTGGAGTAGAGCGGGTTAGAGCTTAGTGTAGTTTCTTCAAGGTTATTTAAGCTATGTAATTGAGATTCTGAGGATTTAGTTTTGTTACACTCTGATGATACATAATATTGAGGATAATAGTATGTACTTGTATTTTGAGGATTTAGTTGCTGTGATTGTACCATCGTTGAGTTGTATTGTTATTTCGTGGTTAAGGCAGGCTTCGTCTTGGCGTGAGCCCATCTCACGATATACGGCCGGTCGTGCCAAAGTTTTGATTTTGGGGCGTGACAAGTCCTCTGAAAAATGAGACGTTGAAACTGTTGTTAATGATGATGATTCTACTGAACCAAAACCTAGAGAACTCTAGACTACTGAAGAAGAAAAAGGGAATAGGTTGGATGGTCAGGCTAGAAAACATCATTATTAGATCCACTTCTGATAACGTATCTTATTGAAGAGGCTTGGTATCTTATTGAAGAAATCTATGCTGGTGATGTTAAAACTAAGGAAAATAAACTTGAAGTTCAAAAAATTCAAGTTCAAAAATTTCAAACAAGGTCCTAAAGATACTTTGAACGATTTGAATTTCCGGTGTACAACACTGATAAGTGAAATGGTTTCACTAGATGAAGGAAATAGATACTTTGATGCTGAGAGAGTAAAAATCATACTTTGGGGTTTAAACAAAAAATGGTCACACACTCAAAACTTCTATTATAACCAAGGAATGCCTAACATCACTCTAGTGGAGCTTTTCTCACATATGGCTATTGTCAATTATGAGACAAAGCAAAGAGAATACACATCTGCTGAAACATCGCATAATGTGATCCTGCTGACAAAAACACCTTCTGGAAAGAAGGAAAGTACTGAAACTTCTAAAGAACATGTTCTTGATGTAAAACACATAAGAAAATATGTGAGTCAAGATATTGAAAGGAGAAGAGCTAAAGAGAAGCTGAAAAAGCATCTCGGTCCAAACTACCATCAATACAAGGCTTTATAGTACAACTCAAGCCCGCTAAATACTACTTATGAGTTATGAGCAAGCTAGGAAAAATTAGTCAGAAACTCTAACAGTTGAAAACAAATTATGTTTTCAATGCCAACAATGAGGACATTTCAAGAAAGATTGCCCTTTACTCCAAAATGACAAATCTGGAGAAAGAAATGAAAGTAGAAACTTCTGGAAAACTCATAAAGCGATGCTCACTGAACAAAGGAAGAACATACAGATCCAACTGGATGCCCTTGACAATGACTCAACTTCTGAAGATGATGATGAGGATCCACAATCTCCACAAATGTGTGCACTGCTCATGAAGTTATTGACTTTGTAGGGAACAAAGAATAATGCGGAGTTGCTGAAGAGTTGTATCTAGACTTCAAATGTCTAACACTGCCTTGTCAAGGATTAGGTAATTCTATACTAGACAGTTTAATTATGACAGTGATGATGGTGGAATTAAAACTATGGAACAAATCCACAAACCGAGTGGTTTAGCGACGATTTTTTGGAATTTAGTTGGATTTTGTGGTCGCTATTTGTTGGGAATTTTCTAGTGTAAGCTAATCAAGTTTATAAGCTACTTGATAAGTTAGTGTTGAACGTGGTCTAAATATCCAATAGGATGTAATTCGTTGATCTAATGTAGCGTGTCAAGTCGAGTTAACCCGCTACAATAATTTTAAAAGGAAAAAAACCTCATGTTTCTTCCATTTCAAGGCTTTGTTTAGGAAAACTAGATGGTAAGCTACAAGCTAGCTAATAAGCTAATTGTTAGTTGATTATGTTGCTCATAAGCCACCTGATTCTATTGTAAGTGTTTACTGAATTAGCTGATAAGCTAATTGAAATTTTATAAAATGATATTAAAGGGCATGGGCATTGTTCTTATTTTTGAATTTTTCCGTAAGTCACATTGTATATTATCACAATAATTATTTGAAAGTAAAAAAGTTAGTTTTTTATATTTAATTATATAATAAATTATCATCATTAAAGTTACCACAACAACAAAGAGTATCACATTATAGAATCTCATATATCAAACACAATTTATCGATGACCCGAAAACAGAAATTAATGACCTCACATACTTATAATTCTACATTATCATCAAGTAAAATGGTAGACAATTGTTTCTTCGTCCAAACTTTTTAACACATCACTTTACTAACATAAACGAAAGAAGTTGCATGAATTGTTCCATGATCAAGTGAAACACTTTGATGTTTATTTGTGTTCTTCAAGCTTGCCATCCACTTCAAATAGTGCAGGGTCAAATAAAGACTTTAGAAAGTCATCTTGATCAATAAGCTGTGCATCATGAAAATAGCATATTAGTGTACAAGTAATTTAGAGCTTATGTATACAAGGAAAGAAAAACCTTTTAAGTTTTATGTTAAGCAAGATTTACTAGAAGGATTTAATTAAATATATAAATTATGTTATGCACATCACTTGCCTCATTGAGATCTTGATCAAATGAAGAAATATGGTTGTCCCAACCACTTGTGCTGCCACGAAAGTTAAAGTTCATGATATTTTCACCTGCATTCTATGAAATGAAATAGAGTTACTTTGTTATCATTTTTACATATGATAGTTATTTTATTTACCAAATTATAAATTATAATGCAAAATCAAAGGTGTAATTGAATTTGTAACATTAAATTTAACATGTTTATACAACCATGAACTATAACTTAAATTACCTGAATATGATTTTGACCATCAAACCCGATGTTCAGGTTACTTTCATCAATCGGTAGTTTTAGAAGTTCATCCAAATCGAGCGGTGCATTATTAGCCGAATTCTGAAGTTTCTCTATACTATCCACATTTTCAATCTCTGTTGCATTTGAGCACAACATATGGCACTCTTTGATAACATCACACACATTTCCTCCTCCAGAACTAGTACCAAACCCAATGTTTGACGAACTTGTCGATTGCCAATCCAAGTTACCAACACTTATATCATTGTTGTTAGGAGTTGAGACAACCTCAACATTGTTGGTCTGTAGTTCAAGATCTTTAGGAAAGTCTATTACCCTATTGAAGGATTGTTTTGATTCGAAGAACAGCTGGACATTTAAGTTGTCTATCCCCGCATAATTTGATTGGTATGTGACATCACTAGATACTGGCATCGGAAAATCAAAAACTGGATTGATCCCGGTGATCCATGATGGAACTTCATAATTCACTCCTGAAGTTACCAAGTTGGAGGAGGAACTTTCGTGATATGGAAAGTACACACCAGTAGAGTGTTGATGATCTTGATCATCCAGACTTGTGAAATCATTGCGCAACATAATTGAAGTGCTTGGTTTTGCTGATGATGAGGAGGGTCTGAACCTTGGAGCAAAGGTCATACTAAATGACTTTTGATCATCGAAAGACTGTTTCATTCCAACAGTTGCCTCCCCATAGACTCTTTTTAAAAAGATCCTATATTTCTGCATGTTTCACAAATCCATATGTAGAGTATTATAAATAATTGTATATATATGTTTATTGTTGCTAATTTACCAATGATAAAAAGAAATTGTAATGTTACACGATAAAAAAAATGTGGACCTGTAAATGACTTGCCACATTCTCTCTTGTTAATCCTGGAACATTCATTCTTTCAAGAATATTTTTTGGTGCTGCTCCTAAATAAGACATAGAACAAACAATAAATAAATAAATAGTAAATGAGTCATACATAAACGTGACATAATGATCATCATTTGAATTATGAAAAACAATCACCCACATAAATCTTAATTGTGCACTAGTAAAAATATCAACCAAAAAGTCTACGTATCAATTCAGTTGGATATTAGACAGCAGAATAAAATAGAAATAGCTTAATGAACGTACTGTTAAAGCCAATGGTTCTAATGGCCTCCAAGAACCGGTTATGTAGCGAATGTGTCCACGTAACTTTCTTTTTCTTGCGTGAAGCCATTTGACAACGTTCCCCACAATTTCCACGAGACCCATCTTTTCTAGGGGATATTCTCTTTGAAATATTGTCAACATTGACTTCACGGAAACTATTCATGTTGAATGGTGCCCTACCTTGAACAATATTTTCATGCATTTCCTCAATAACAACTTTGTTGTTAAGTTTTTTCTTGCAAGAATGTTGCCATAAATCCATTATATCATCTGATGATATTGGCTTCCTCATGAAAAACTCAGCACCGCTCTCTAATCCTCGAAGAACAATATCTTCTTTTCCATCAGCGGACATTACTTTATCATGTAAACAAAAGCGATCAAATTAAGTAAAAAAAGAACTTTCATTTTAACATTAAAATAAGAATTACTATCATAAGTAGACAATAGGATTACGTTTACCTGACAATGAAATCAGGATACTTGAGTGAGGGTTAGTTGAATTAGAGGTTATATGGGTAAAATGTTTGTTTAACTAGGGGTAAAATTAATAAAATTTTGCAATCAATTACATGCAAAAGGCTCTACTAAGTTATGTAATTAGAAAACTTACAAACAACGGGCAAATTAAATTCTCTTGCAATGACTTGTTGAAGCTGAATCCCATTCATACCAGGCATGTGAACATCAGTTACAACCAAATCAAATGCATTATCTTTGATTCTTAGTACCCCCAAAGCATCATTTGGGTGCTTGGCGGTGGCAACTGCAATTTATACACAATAAACCAATTAGATATCCATAATAATAACTAAATATAAAATACTTAACAATTTTGTATTTAATCATAAGAATATGAATTTAGTCTAGATCTGAACACTTCAAATTATGGATCACAACAATTACTAGATGTTGAGATTCATCATAATATTTAGTTCTATTCGCAAATACGGATGACGAATTGAATGGAAACATAGTTATATATGGCGTCCATAGACCACAAGCAAGATAAATGATTATTTGATTGTTTCTTTATGTTGATTTAAATGATCTTTCAACTAAAGAAAATGTAGTTACCGCAATGGAGACTTATAGAAAAGTCTCATATAATTTTCAACTGGTTATACTGTAATTGATATAATTTGGATGTTGATTTATTTAGTGAGATTGCGACGAATTACTAGAACCGAATTCATCTAAATAGTGTTTTATCAAAGAATGTGTTCAAACTTTCAATTAGTTTAAATCTCGATTTATAAAATAATTACGAGGCGTGCAAATAATTTCATATACATGGTTTAAAAATTATCATAAATGAAATAGATCATAGAAAGAACAATGACATCAAGAGGTACTTATGTGAAACCAACTGGATTTAAAATATATTTTATTCAATTTTATAAGAAACTTCGAAAGAAATTGGAGAAAAAAGGAATTTAAAAATATTGAGTTCCCGTTTAAAATAATTTTATAATATTTCTAGAAAAAACCAAAATGTTCTTAGCTTTTCTTGTAACGAAAATGACATTCTTTAATTTAGTATTTTAAACCTAAAAAAGGAATACAGTGTCATAAACTTTCTAAATAATAAAATACTAACTACTTATTTTTTTTAAAAATAAAAATAATATTATGATTTTTATTTTTTCAAAGGGCAAAAAGAGATCATGTGTGAGTAAGAATTGCACCTTGGTAATGAAACTTCTTGAGCTTAGCAGCAACAACTGAAAGGCAAGTTGCATCATCATCTACAACCAAAATGTTGATCTTTTTTACCGCTTTAATTTCTCCAGCATTTCTTCTCAAAGGTACTATTTCACCTTCCATGTTCTAAATTTGTCAGGAAACACTTGAACAATGAGCAGCTAGAGAAGAAATATAAAGGTTAGTTGTTTCTTTTTTATTTGGCCTCTAGTATTATTACTATCACGGCACTCTATATATACATAGTGTGATTAAAGTTGTTTCAACAATAGAGATACGATTTGTTAATTGCGTCCATCATTAGTTCTTTTTCTTAACTTTATTAGTATAAAAATCCGAGTAAAATAAACATTTGAGGAAAATTTTCTAAAAGAAAATATTCATGGTTATGTTTCTATTTTGAAAGATTTAGTATGATATGATTTCGTTTGAATTTTGAACCTCTTTATCTGAAGCATAAAATCTTTAGATAAGAAAAAAAAATTACACATGACAATTGTAAAACAAGTTGTTTCGCCTCAGTCAGTTATGCACCAGAGAAATTAATTTTGTAACTACATTATAAAACTGGTTTTATAAAAGACATACCTATTACGAAGAATGCTAAAAAGTCAAGGGGCATTTGATGTACTAATGAAGTTTTCTTACACTAACATTTTTTGTTGGTAATACAATTATACTATATGGTATGATCCACATTTGTGTGGACAGTTATTACTTAATGAAAGTGAATGTAACAACCTTGTATGACAATGAACACTACAAAAAAACTGGGCAACACCAACGTAGAGATTCTAACGGAACAAGTTCTGTTGCTATTAGCAACAAAATACCAACAATAAATTAATCTAATAAATTACATTAAAAGATACCAACGAATGTACATACTGATTTAGGTTGGAACATTGTTGTAAATAATGGAGTGAGCAATCAACACCAACAAAATTTTCCAACAAAAATAATGTTGTCATTGTTTGCAACGTATTTACAACAAAATTCCAACAAAAAATTAGCATGGTAAATTATATATTAACAGTTTTCCAACAAATTTTAGAAATCTATCATGTCCGTGAAAACTTGAGGTGTAATTAATATTACTTTAAGATAACTTTTGTATGTGTAGTAACCAAGAACAAATGGTAAGTTCAATTACAAGAATATCAATGAATTTAAAATAAATTCAAAATATATTAATGCACTATACTCTGCAGACAACGTGTACATTACGAGCAAGAATTATAGTTAAACATTGTCTGTAGTAACTGTCATAAATTACATTCACAAAATGAAAGTAAACATTAGGACCAACAAATAGACACAAATAAATTCAAGCCAATTTGTATAATGAATTATGTCAAATAACTTAAATAGAGTAATATACCATTCCATACTCGGCACATGCGCACGAGCGCGGATGCGCGCGCACTTACACACACATAACTACAACAGTTTTAGGGAATATATGTAACTTTTAAAAAAACAATATAAAGACTCTCATGCGGTCTCCATTACTTTTAGTTCAAAAGTAAATACAAAATGCAGTCTGCAACACTCTTAGTGATATTAGTGATGCTTGCTGATTATATTGGTATTGATCTTAAGGATGTAGAGGAACATTATATGGCACAATGGAAGCAAATAGAAGTATTAACATATAAAGATCCAAATAGATAATCAAATAATTAGCAAAGGTTTACAGCTACAACCCAAATTCTATGGATGAGTTCCAAACAAGAATACCAAGGCAGGATTCCATAAGACAAAAAGTTCATTATGGGGATACAACTTCGATCCACAATAGTTGACCAACTGTCTCTACTCTATCAATGTATAGAATGTACTGAATTGATCTTTGTTTATTGTTCTTGAGCTCTATAGCTAACACATATTTGATTTTTGTGTAGTGTTTTAGTACAAATAAAACAAAGGCTTAATATACATGAGGGCATACATAGGACTTGAGCACCCTATAACAAAAGCTATTACAATGCAAATCAAAATAGCACTTCTAAATATAAGAGGAATAGAGATCAAATCCCATGACGTAAACAAGGACATGTGCTAGAATGCTATTAACTTTTCCTCATCAAATTATATTTCCTTGTTTATTTCTTTGTTTCTCCTCCACACCCAAAAATCTTCCACCTGGAGAGGAAACTCGTATATACATATACCTCAAGTAGTTGTAAACACTTGAACATTTTCAAGTAAGTGGTAGTGTCGATCTTCACCTCGTTCAAGTTCTAAGGTCAGCTGAAGCTGAGTATGACTTCAACTTCTCTAAGGTCCCAACCTTAATGATCATATATGCAAGTTTCTATTCTCGAATTTGTTTGCTCCCATCAATCCTCTCTGACTCTCCAAATCGACATGTTACACTTTGCATAACATTTTGGTTCACTCCACTTAGTCAACCACAAATAGTTATATTTTGAGGATGAATTTTCATATGGCGAACCACAATCTTAAATAGATCACATTACCGGGGATGGGGATGGGTGGGGCGAGTACTCAAATGCGCTTTCTCTCATGCTTCTACCATTATACTACTTAGTCCTTCCTAAATGATTACCTGATCATTGTCAGTGATTCTGCTCCACCTGAAGCTGGCTTACGTACTAGTGTACTATGTTCTTCCTGAACAACTCTACTCAAATGTGGCGTTGTTCCAAGTTCTGGTGTACATTAAACTTCATCAACAACCTCCTCGTTGACTCATCTCTTCTTCTACCACATGAGTTCAAAATGTCTAACTCCATCAAATCAAAGACCTCGACCTAAGTAACGTTAACTACATTATCAGCCTTTGGTGCACCATTATGTCTCGGGGTTCCTCTTAAGTTCATTTACATCCTAATACCATCCGTAGCACAATATTCTTTGAGTTTAGTTAGTTGATGATCTCCACCATTATAGACTCAAACCTTGATACATTTCTCTGTTTCCTTAACGAATATCACTTTATAAACACGCCTAACGACTATCTTGAGGTTTGGTAGATTTTCCTGTGAACATATCAATTTCATTCATTTCTCACTCATGTGGCAAAGTCGACAATGCCACAAGTCTGCATCACTAATTGCACATGCAAGAGCACGTGTTTTTCAATGTTCGAAGTTATATACAATGTATCCTAACTTCAAGTGACCAAGCTTCTACCATGAAGCAATGACTTGATTCCACACTCCAAGAAGTAGGCCAATGCTGATTTTGTGTAGAGAGGGAGACGCATGCGCGTGTTGTCTCGGTTCCTTCAGGAAGCATGATGAGACGATAATTTAGAGTCTCATATAGTATTTTTTTTATTGTATTTTTGATAGTCTTTATTAGCATTTTATATTATTTCGTGAGCGTTTTTATCGTTTTTTCTTTTAGTTGTCTTGTACAGTTCTCGTGTTTTCAGGTGAAAATCGTAGGAACAAGGATGCTTTTGAACTTGCAAGAATTCCATGGTGAAGTTTAGAGGCCCGTATTGGAGAGTTTTAAGGCTCAAGACTCCATTTAAAGACATTTGAGTGGCATTTGGAGGCCACAAGGGTTCAAATAGTGGAGAATCCTACTTTTGGCAATTTTGGAGTCGGATGCGTCCAGAAAAACAGAAAGTTGAGAGCTGAGGAAAAGCAAACCGGACGAGTCCAGTTTTCCAATTCTGGACGTGTCTAGCTCGATAAGTTCAGAATAGTCTATTTCGACCTATATATGTTTTTTTACCTCTCTTTTCATTGATATCTTTTGTAACCTAGTAGAGAGCAAGAACCCTAATTACATCTTGGAGATTTTGACTCGTGACATTGATTTTGTCTTTCAGTTCGAATTTGTTCATCTTGATTTCCGGGATTCAAGCATCCGAGGTTTGAATACAATACTTTTTTCCATAGGTTTTACAATTGACGCTTGTATGCAATATATGCTTAGGCTCTGTTCTTTTCAACTGAAATTCTTGAATCGAATCGAATTGTAGTATAAAATATAACTAGAATCGAATCGAATCGAATGGGCCAATCGAATGAGTTTTAGGTTGAAAAACGGGCCTTGATTACATTGTGAATTCTAGTCACATGTCTTATTCATGTATGATTATCATATTCTCTATGTTCATGATGCCAATTGCTAGCTAAAAAAAATATATTGTGGTATACGGTGGTGATGTAGGTTTTACCAAATTAGGGTTCATGGCTGGTGATGGATTCATACTCGTTAAGCTAGTTCTTAATCTTCGTAATAACAAGTCAGGTTACATGGCTTGATAGTCTGAAATCTTCAAACCGTTTGGTCAAGAATTATTCGTCTAACAATCGAATAATTTCGCTAGTCTGAAGTTCTCTAACGGTATGTGAAGCGTATTCACATACCGTTAGAGAACACTAGAAATAGCGACACACACTAAGTGTGTGAAGCGTATTCTAGATCTACAATATATGTTTTACTAAAATTTACACCATGTATTCATATATATTATATCTAGAGACATAACTTGTTTTTACTAAAAAAGATCGTCATTATGCATGTCCATAAAAATTGTTGAAATATTATCTACTCTTAATTTGATTTGTAAGATTTATCCGTACACACCATTATTTGCTTTGGTGTGCTCATCAGAGTCCACCTTTGGTGGATTTACCAATATAGTGGTCGCAGATGCTCTCCATTCTCTTCACAATGCAAAAATTATACCAACAGTTTGACAAGCTTTGCTAGCGACTTTGATCAATACTCTGTTTCAATCCACCTACTATATTCCAATTAAAACTCACTCACACATCCATATGTTGGAGTTATTAGCATTGTACTGTTTAATCTTTAACATTTCCAATTCACAGCAAGACAACTGCTATTCCCAACTCAAAGTCTCAAAACACAATGTCTTCGTTGTTCTTCTTTTTATTTTACATAGGACTCTCCATGGCACGGGTTTATGGATTAAGGATTCAAGCTGGAGAAATGGTGGAATTTGCGAACCGTGTGAAAGGCATCACCTTAGATCTGGAGAATGAGAATGTTGGCATTGTTGTCTTTGGACTTTGGTAGCTAGTGTGATAGAACTATTTGCCCAATGGATGGACATTCTATCTATTCTGTCTTTTTCTATCCTTTCTGGTGGAGTGATTAGGTGCAAAGCTGTTGTGGTGTGGGGAGCCGGAGAGCCGCTGGTGATCGATGCAACCGTCCGAGATTCGAGTCAAAGTTGCCTCCACTTCTTTGCCACAGTGATCTCATCGCTTGGCTCTCCAAGGTTCAATTGATCAGTCATATACAACTTCAATTTCACCAAGAATTTGAATTGACCGTGTTTTAGGAAAACATTAATACTTCATGAAGGTCTGTCTTGTGGGTGATTGACCGTGTTTTTTTTTCCGGCTGCAAATCCGCATGAGATGTTGACCGCGCGTTCCGATACTTCCTACCTTTCACGCGCCATCATTTGAGGGTGGGCCTTTTCATGTATAATGGGAAAATTGTACTGTCAGATCTAAAATTGAGAAGAAATCGTCCTTTCTCCACGTGCCATTCCTTGGGTTATATTATTACTTTAATTTAACAATTAAAAACAACGTATGAATTTGCCATTGAGAACCTAGTATTTGCTATATATTTCCGATCATTGCTAATTCCCCTTTCTACTTTTGTGCCCTTCTTTCACTTTTCTGGACTCCCTGAACATTAATAACTAAATAGACTGATGTTATAACATAACTTCGTAGCAGATTTCGTCCTCTCATTCTCTTATCTTTCATTAATTAACTACTAGCTACAAGTCTAATACCCAATCCTAAAGTCACATCTTTAGAAGCAGGGTGTGGCATACCTAACACAACTTTAGTACCACAGAGAGAGCAAACTGGAAGCTATATCAAGTTGAGAAGGTGGCCGTTGTACTCCTAGGCGTGGTTAACGGAGGAAACCAATAGACTCATGTGATTCGAGAAGGTTTCATTATCGGAAAATCGACTGGATTTAGGCGGATGATGTACTCCTGGGTGGGGTTAACGGAGGAAAACTTATGGGATTCAAGAACGGATTCATTATTGGAAAATCAACTAGATTCAGCAAGAAGGCGGACGGTGTACTCCTAGAAGATTTATTTAGTATGTTCAACTCAGAGCCACATACTTTCTACACCACAGTCCAACAAGCAAAGTCTTTTGTCCTACAAAATATTCAGTCAAGTCACAACCAACTAAAAAAGTTGAGCTAGTTAAAGGTGAATAAAGACAAAATCAATAAAATAATGGTCAGAAATATAAACTAGACACAAAACATTCACCGATAACGTTGACAACATTGTCGATAATATCTCTCTAAAACTTCACTTTCAATTTGTATTGGTTATTTATTCTATGTTTACTTAAATAATACATCCTCCGTCCTAGACAAGGTTCCTACTTGTTTTTTATCAACGAAATAAGAATCAATTATTTTTGAAAAATACTATAATGTAGTGGTTGTACTTAATTTGAAATTACAATTGTCAAAAGTAGTTTTTTTAAAAAGTTTGATAGACTATTTTGCTCGCAATTTAAACTCTCCAGTACTCACTTTAATTAAGTCTTCCGTATTTCTATTTGTATTGCAACTTCAGTTCACTTCTATACGTTCATAAAATTTCAACTCTATTACAAACACATCTTTCATTCTTATTAAAGACGAGTTTCACTTTTGTTTTTTGACTTTTATTACAATTAATCTTAAGCCAATGAAAATGTTCAAATTTTTATATAATGAAACTAGGGCTAAATTTTCATCATATAAAAAATTGAACATCTTACATTCGATTTAAGATTAATTAATAATCAAATGAAAAGTTCAAAAAAATCAAAAATTTTAAAGACAAAATAAATTATTATTAATCAGTTAAACTTTAGTAAAAATTCGGTTAAGTAAAATTGCGTGACAAAACATCCTTTGAATACTTAAACATTATATGTAGTGGAATGAAGATTTGTAAAGAATGGAAACGAGAACCTTTACTTAGGACAGACGCTAAAAATGTCAGTACATACACCTTATTCCGGGTCAGAAAACCACTCAACTTTTCACTCTATTAACCGACAAACATTTTCTTCATTATTTATTATTTTTTTCATTTAAAAAATATTCCAATTCCCTTTATTTTATCGAGTGGAAGTCCAAATGAGAGCTGAACGTGGAAGTAAATTATTTTTGTTTTTGGACGGGAGCTAAGAGACGTACCAGGTATGACCATTTCAATTCGTTCTGAGAGCTATTGTCATTGTTTGTGGTCCAATAATTTTGTGGAGTGTGATTATTGAAAGTATAAAAATATCAAATATATATACTCCTATATACTTAGAATGTGTGCACGTATAAGAACAAATGCAACCAATATTTCAATAATTTTTTTTTCTAAAAAATAAATTGAATCGGTCAAAATTCAATTGATTTGGTGTCACGAGTATCTTTGGGTAGTTCGATTTTAGAAATAGATAGGTATACATACTTACATGTATGTGTGCGTGTATAAGAGGAGGAAGATGACTTAGAGAGTTGTGAATTGAGGATAAAATTAAAAAATTAATAATTAATAATTAATAATCATTAACTTTTTTGCTGCTTCAAGAGAAATAAATTGATAGATTAATAGTAGAATCAGTCAGTCACCCAGTATGTTGCACTATTTGATGCTATCTTTTATGAGTGTGTTTGTTATTTTAGGATGGAAAATCTTGAATTGGGTATGGTTCCAGCCAAAGAGGATGGAGAGGTTTATGAGGAATCAGGGGCTGAGTGGGAATCCTTACCGGCTATTGTTCGGTGACGCCAACGAGATCTCCGCCATGTACAGACATGCTCACTCCACAACCCTCACCCTGGACGACGACATCATGCCGTTCATTAAGAAGACTGTTGAAGCATATGGTATGTACGTATTAATCATATGGTATATGATGTTTCCTCCTCTACGTTCTTGACAGGCCATTTTGTCTTAGTAGATCTTTCAGTGTCATGATTCAGTCCTCTTATGTGTGCAGGCGCAATTTCATTTTCGTGGGTTGGGCCGAGACCTCGAATCATAATGAACGACATTGAATTAATGAAAATTGTGATGATGGAACACGTAAACTATCCCAAGAGTTTCAACCAGTCTAACAAAATGATCCGGTTGGTTCTTGGTGGGTTTGCTACTAGCCACGGTGAAAAATGGAGAAAATCAAGAATCAAGTTCAATCCAGTATTCTATGTTGACAGACTCAAGGTTAGTTTTTCTTTTTGTATTATGATAATAAGGTGATTTCAATCCATCACGATCCCGTCTTAGCGAGCTCTACTGCAGATCTGAAGGTACACATAAAGCCCAATAACTTTTATTTTCAGTATTTTATTAATTAGATTAAAAAATCCTCTTTTGGCCAGAAATCTAGAAGAAGAAGGTAACTGCTAGATTCTTTCTAAATGATAAGGCGAGTAAATTTATTAGTATCTTTTAATTATTTCAGCATATGATTTAGAGATCTAGACTACTTAAATTATCAATGTCAGGTAGCTAGTATAAATAGGACCATTAGGGCTTAATCCTAATCAGTTATTGATTATATGAATTATCTTTACGTTGAATAAACGTGTTCACCGTCGAAAGGCGTGTTACGTCACGAGATCTCTACTATTGTGATTGATTTATTCTCTCTTTCTTCTGATTCGTGCCAAAATATCTCTTGGAGGCCGTTCTAATGGACGGATTGCTAGGTAATTCGTATGGAACCAACGTTCCACCATATTATCAGTTCTAATAATTTTGACGTCGACTTAATTTAACGGTAGCAGGGGTTTTAATAGTTTTGTAACGGAGTTCATGTTTATGCGTAGTTTAGCATATTCCTTGTCGATCAATTTCATACCAGTGAATTGCAATTTGTTATAGGAAAAGACGCATAGATTTGAAGGGTGTGCTGAAAAAATTATACACCAGTTGAAAAGTAAGATATCCAAGGATGATTCTGGTATTGTGGACATGATGTATTACATGGAAGAGTATACTGGTTCTGTTATGACACAAATGTTGCTTAGTGAGTTTGATGCTGAGATGAGGAGAAACTGTGACTATCTCAAGAAAATTATTATTATGACCGATACAGCTTCTAAGCCATTCAATATCCCTGGATTCTGGTAAACTTTCCAATAATTCTTACGAGAGACCGTCTATTCATTAGATAAGTTACGTGGAGACGGTCTCTTTAGAGATTTTGTGGTACTATAGTTACGAATTTCATTTATAGTATATCGGTAACACAAAGTATCATGAGACGGTCTTTATCTAGAGACGTCTCAGCATAACCAAATGTTATGAATTATAAGTAATTAAATATATATATGTACTTGTAAGGTACTTACCAACGAAGAAAAAAGCAATGGCTCTGGCGATGGAGAGACAAGTGAGAGACTCGTTTGTCTTTGATTAATGAAAGGTTGAATAGGAGAGACGCAGGCGGATCTCAAGATTTGCTTGATCTTTTCTTGGATGATCTCTACAATGGAAACGTTTCAAAAAGTCGCACCCGTAAAGCCATCATTGACGAAGCAATTGCAGAATGCAAGCTGTTTTACTTCGCAGGTTTTGATACGACTTCCACTCTGCTCGTTTGGTCCCTCGTTACACTTGCCAAGCACAAAAACTGGCAAGCTCGCGCAAGGGATGAGGTTACAATTGACCTCACCAATTTAAATGTATTGGGAAACAGTAATGACCTCACCATTGATACGTTGAACCAGCTCAAAATCGTAAGTTTATAAGGATACAATCATACATTTATCTTTCTTGTACTGAAAATGATGTAGCTAGTATGTTCTCATGTAGGTATTGATGATTTTGCAAGAAGTGTTACGTTTATACCCACCAGTGATGGAACTATCGCGCCATGTTGAAGAGGACAGAGAGCTGGGAGGATACCACATACCAACGGAGCACTGAAATTTGGGGCGAAGACGCACTTGAGTTCAAGCCAGATAGATTTTCTCAAGGAGTCCTTATAGCAGCTTATGGACAGGCTGCATTCATGGCCTTCGGTTTCGGTCCTCGTACATGCTTAGGACAGAACTTGGCTCTGATGGAAGTAAAAATTTTGCTAGCACAATTTCTCCGGACATTCTCCTTTGAGCTATCTCCAACCTATAAGCACGCCCTTTATCCTTCTTTCACCGTTCAACCACAGTATGGTGCTCCTCTTGTCCTACGTCAACTTTAGATCGAAGCTGATGTTTGACTTAAAATGTTTGAATCATATTATATTTAAAAATCATTCATGTTATATATACTCACAACTTATTATTCTGTATATTAAATTTACAAACAATGGTTGATGGGAAACTATATATATATATATATATATATATATATATATATATATATATATATATATAAATCAACTACTAACAAGGTATATTATTACTAACCACCTTCAAATCTAAAAAGGAAACGAGTCCGTCACGTGTGCTACCTAGCTGTTAACTTTTGCTGCTACCACATTTGCTACTTTATTTTACAAAGTAAAATACAAAATTAATTACAAATATCATACGATTGAGTTCAAACATCGTGTATATAATAGACCTGTCTTATAATTGCATAATCTATATTTTTAAACATATAATGTTTATCACGAAACATGCGATGTTTATAATAAATTATGTGATGTTTGATATGGTCTATACGAGATATGATATTTCGTAAAATATGATCGATTTATTAACAAAATAAAACGAATATATTTGATTTTGATTAACGGAGATATCTTGATATAAATAATTGTGGAAACAAATGCACATTGATTGTAAATATTACCAAAAACGGAAATGTGACATTTGTAGTGACATATATAAATGAAATATATGTTATTATTGTGGGACAGAGGGAATAATTTATTTGGTTCTTTCCCGACTTTCAAACAAATATGCACCTCGAATTGTCTATCAACTCGAGAAGATGTGCTTCCACATAAAATAACACAATAATGTTTTGTTTTATTCTATTTTATAGTATGATATGAGAACTCATAACAATAAAACAATAAAATAAAGTATTTATTTGTTACTACTTAACTACAGAAAATAATACCAAAATCGTTGCACCTAAAATTTATAGAATAAGAAAAAGTCAAGTTAAGGCATTTCTTTGTAACGTATCTTATCCAAAGTAGGAAGTTAAAAGAAGGGCACGGAAAATCTATTTATATATTGGAGCTATATAGTCACTCTCGGAGCAAACACAAAGTAGAAGAAAACTAAGAAAAATGGGGGTTGATAACATATTGCAGATGAATCCTGGTGATGGCGAATCTAGCTACGCAAAGAATTCGAACTATCAAGTACTTCTCATTCTTACAACCTTGATTTTACTCTCTTTTACTTGGATATTATGTTTTTTGTGTAAATTTCATATGATACCACTAATGAATTACGTTATTACATCGTAGTTCCTATCATTTGAAAAATTACGTACCCGTGAATTTATAAATTTACGTTCTAAACTATAATTAATGACTCATGACTTGAATAATTATTACAGAGAAGTGGGATATCAAACTCGTTGACAGTTCTACATGATGCCCTAGAGAATCTGTTGGTTGATCCACATATTGGGTCTCAAAAATGCTATAAACTTGTGGATATGGGATGTTCTTCAGGTCCCAACTCACTTTGGGCAATGACCTATGTTGTCGACAAAATTGAGAATATATGTAGGGAGAAGAATCCCAATGTTGTCCTCGAGTTTGAAGTATATTTAAATGACCTTCCAGATAATGATTTTAACAACCTCTTCAAATCAATCCCTGATTTAATCGAGTATGATAACGGAAGAACAAAGGGGCGTCGTGTCATGTACTATGGTTTACCAGGCTCCTTCTACAGGAGGCTATTTGGGGAAAAGACCTTGCACTTAGCTTACTCTTCCTACTCTCTTCACTGGCTTTCTCAGGTAATTTTATGTGTACGGTACGATAATATTAATTTGTGGTCGAACAATCCTCTAAAAATAGTCAACAAAATCAATCGGTATCTTAAAACTAGGGGTACAACCAATTATCTTCCCCTCTCGTTCTAGTAGTGGGTACCGCTAAAAGTTGTACATATGTGGATTAACTGGCTATAACTCATTTTGGGTGTTAATGATCATATATGGAAGGTAGGTTCCAGAAGGATTAGATAGTGAGAACAACGAAAATATATATTTGGCAGAAGAAAGTTCTACTAAGGTACGTGAAGCATACAAAAAGCAGTTTGAAAGAGATTTCACCACGTTTCTAAGGCTACGAGGCGAAGAAATGATACAAGGCGGGCGCATGGTTTTGTTATTTCTTGGGAGAAGTCTTGAAAGTCCCTATGATGATTGTGCATCTATCACCTTGCTTGCAAATTCACTTTTTGACATGGTCAAAGAGGTAAGTCGATCTCTAATTTTGTTCTACATCACTTCATGGATTATATATGCATTTATAGTAACTCGATTTTTCCATCTATCAGACTACCGTTTAAGATGGTTACTGAATATTTAGATTTTTAGCGTTTTAAATATTATGTTGAAGGGCAAATTTTTATTCGTTCGCTTTTGTTAAATAGTTGGAAGTGTTAATTTCATCTTATTACATTTGACTAAAAACTTCCAAACTCTAATAATTGAATCCCAAAACCTTTCATCATAATTTGTATAATTATTCTTCTTTAATAAACATTATTAAATCAATAATTGGTTCCTTTTAATAAAAAATGATAAGGAACTTCCACTGAAGCTCTGGTAATGGAATTTCCACATGGAGCTCCATTGCCGAGTTCCATGGATTCTCCAAAGCTCCGTATATGGAGATCCATGCTGGAGCTTATGTTCCAAACTCTGGTATGGAGCTTCCATGAGATCCATCAACAGAGCTTTGTAAAGAGAGCATAATGTGGAAATTTCAATGGATCTCCCATCCAATTGTATTTAATGGTCTTTTCTTATTTTGGAATGATCATTTAAGGAAGAATAAGGGTTACAAATATGAAAAAAGAAAATTTCAAGATTTATATATCAAGATTTATAAGTTTTGGGGATGATTATAGTAAAACGAAATATAAAATTGAAGAGAAAAGGGTAAAACTCTAATATTACTGATGATGTTTGACTGTGTATTTTTTTTTTCTTCCTTTTTTTAGGTTACATTTTGACATTCAATGTAATATTTCGAACATTAGACACGTTCAATGATCATTTTAAAGGGTGACAAATGAAATTCACCCTTCATATTATGATTACATAATTGAGATCAAAGAAAGGTTTTTTAAAAGGTTAAATAGAATCAAAGAAAAATCATTGGCCAGAACTTGGAAAGAATCATGTCAACGAGACATCCTTATTTATAAGTAGTACATGTTTTATTTATTAGTTTATTTTTATCATGTTTTTCATAGATTCCAAGTCTTTTAATTTTAATTGCTCACCAACTTCCCGAGAATCAAATCAACATCACCTATCAAGTTAGATGTTTAAACCATTCCATAAGATGTTTAAACCATTCCATAAATGACATGAACATTTTGTACGTCTCATCAGGGATTTATCAAGAGGGAGGATTTATACTCTTTTAATACGCCTCTCTACACACCATGCAAAGAAGAAGTAGATGCCATAGTTGAGAAGGAGGGTTCCTTCACTTTGGATAAGATTGAGGATTTTCGCGTTCCTTGGGTTCCCAAGGGCGACAGTGTTAACAATGATGAACATGAAGATTCCAAACTTGTTGCGCATGGAATTCGTTGTGTATATGAGTCGATGATGACTAAACATTTTGGGAGCCGTATAATTAATGGTCTATTTGAAAGGTACGCAAAGAAAGTAGAGGCCTACATGCGCGTTAACGAAACAACATTGGTCAACATAGTACTATCGTTAACCAGAAAGTGATCGATGAGATTACCGATTGAGGTCTGAACCTCAATCGGATATACATATAAGGCTCGAAAATCTACAACATATCCCAAAAATATGTATCTCTTGTGGTCATTGTATTTTTGTGAAAATCTATCAATAATAATTTTACCGATTTTGAATAGAGAAACATATCCAGAAAAGATCTGCACATCGGAGAGAATGCCAAATCAAATTTATTGAGTTTGTTTATTTATTTATTTTTTTTAATCGGCTAAAAATATATTAAAAATGAAACAAGAGAGTTTTACATGAGCATAAAGAATGCTCCAACCTAATCCATACACCAAATAAAAAGGGTGTTGTTAAACGCAACACCTTTTTGGCTAAACGCAGCACCAATTATTTGCGTACTTACCAAAAATGCCCCTAACTCAAAAAAACTTTAAAAATTAACGTAAAATCGTAATAACTCGTTTACACAAACACAATAACATTAACATGCACGATTGAATACAAATTTCAACAATAAAAAACATCGAAAAATTTTCGCTTTTTTTTTTTTTGGTGAAAAGTGGAAAAAGTTGAAAAATATGTAGAGAAATTGGGGGAAAAAAAAACTGAAAAAAAAAAAACAAACAAAAACTGCAAAAAAAAAAAAAAAAAATCATGAAATGGCCGGTTCTCAAAACCGGCCATTTTTGAAATGGCCGGTTTTGAGAACCGGCCATTACCTTTTTTTTTTTTTTTGCAGCTTTTTTTATTATTATTTTTTTTTTGCAGCTTTTTTTTTCCAATTAAAATGGCCCGTTTGACCGGCAATATTTTTTTAAAATTTAAATTTATTTATTTTGAATTTGCAACTTTAATTCGAACTTGAATCGAAATGCTTCCGAATAAAAAGTTACAATTTGAACACGAACGAACTTGAATAGAAAATATTACATGCCATGACTATTGACTACGTAATGGAATAACATCTTCAAAGTGTTCACAAATTTCATCGACAATGTCGAATACGTCTTTCTGGCTCATATAACGCCTGCTTGGCTCAGTTATTTGTGCAAGTTTAGCCCCGAGCCATTGTATCCTCTACAAATAAAAATACGAGCGTAAGGATTTGATGAAATGGTAACGCGTCGTGTATGTATATGTATTGAATGTTTAGGAACCATACCACGGTAGGATTCATGTCGGTGGTCAAGAATGTGCCCTTCGAGTAAATGATTCTGGCGTGTCACTTGTATATCGTCCTTGGCGAAACCGGTCTGATATGGTGGAAGAGCTTGGTCCGTAATGAACTCAAGTGTTTGAAGATGGAAATTACATCGATGCGAAAGTTCTCGAATGAGTCTCCGACGATAAGAACATCGATAGAGTGAAGGTTGTGGTGGCCTTTGCACAATCATTGGTGTTATGAGTGGTTGAGGAATGAATTGGGGTATCCGAATGGCGCATCACGATGCGGCATGTAAGCCTCCGTAATCTTTAAACAATGAATAATTCCCCTAAATTGAGAAATGGGGACAGCTTCCTCCGCTCTTTGTCCATATGGTGTCCAAATAACCTATTACATATGAGGTAAGTAACATAAGTAAATAATCATAATAGAGTTTAAATGTTAATGAAGACTAGCGTGATAAATTTCATGAGACTTCATTTGCGGGAACATTGTCCGAGGCACTTCAGATGCAAGATGTAGAGCAGTTTGATCTTGGTCGATGGTTCCCAAGTTCCATGATTCAAAACCAGGAAAGTGCTTGTAGATCCACATCTGAAATCGTATAAAGACTTCAATAAAAAATGTATTCTTTTTTAAAGTTACGAAAAAATGTATAAATTATGGGATGTAAAAAACCTGCATGAGTGAGAGACATCCATCTATTTGTTTGCAGTCAATACGTGATGCAATTCCCAACCTCTATCTTGATTGCCAAGTCGTGACTCCCCATGCGTACATATGAACCTCATCCAGCTGATGTAGGAACGGTAGAAATCCGACCGGTACTCGATGACCACTCTTGTCGACAAATAGCGATGTGCCTATCAACCACAACAAGTACATGATAACATGTGAAGGAGGTGGAAGAGTTTGTGCTTTTAAAACGACCTCAATTGTGCTACGCTTGAACCCAGCACTTTTAAAGTTGGCCTTCAATGATGCATCATTCAGTTGCATATGAGTTGACATATCGATTAACGTGACATATTGGTTTACGTGACATATCGATTAACGCGACATATCGATTAACGTGACATTTCGATTAACGTGACATATCGATTCACGTGACATATCGATTAACGTGACATATCGATTCACGTGACATATCGGTTAACGTGACATTTCGATTTACGTGACATATCGATTAACGTGACATATCGTTTAACGTGACATATCGATTAACGTGACATTTCGATTAACGTGACATATCGATTCACGTGACATATCGATTAACGTGACATTTCGATTAACGTGACATTTCAATTAACGTGACATTTCGATTAACGTTACGTGACATATCGATTCACGTGACATATCGATTTACGTGACATATCGATTAACGTGACATATCGATTCACGTGACGTATCTACACTTCTATAAAATCCCCCCCACCCCCACCATCATTTTAAAAAACTCCACACTTGATTGAAACAAACATTCTACTCTAAACACTTCAAATATCAAACACTTCATACCCGAAACACTTCAAATCCCAAACACGTATACTATGAGTCACTCACCTATTTCATATATTTCATCCGATGATGCGGCTGTTTTTTCCAGATTGCAGTAAGTTTTTCCAAAACAATCAGAGTTTTGATACTCGTGAAGCTGCAGAAACTTGGGTTCGTGCTGTTGGTTGAGAAAACAATATCTTTTTTGCGATCTCACATTCGAAACCAAGACACGTATACATGAGTTGTGAGCGTGGTGGGGCCTATAGAAACACGTCTTCAAGTGATCCCGAAGTGAAATCCAGAAATGCAGTTGGGACTAAGAAGCAGAATTGTCAATTTCAGGTTAAGCTGCATGAGAGGTATCCAGGGGAGTGGAGAGTTGCTATCAGAGAGGGCCACGAGAAACACAATCATGCACTCGGGAATTACTCCCATTGGCACACGTCCGATTAAGTGAATGAGGAAGAGTTCAATGAGTGATTGAAATCTTTGCGGTCGGAATGCCACCTAGAGAAATTCTCGTGAAACTCAAAAGGAGTTTACAAACAAGCTGTAGTGTCTCGACACATATCTGATCTTGACGGTAAATATCAACGTATGGAGATGGGATCGATGGCCCCAATGGATTATTTCTTGCATATGTTGGAAAAACATCATTATATATTTACACACTCACAAGTGCAGGGTACTAACATATTGGAGGGAATTTTCTTAGCTCATCCTAATACAAGGGAGATGATCCGTTTGTTCCATAAGTTGTCCTCATGGATGCAACCTACAAGACAAATTTGTACGACATGCCTTTGGTGGAACTGATTGGCGTCTTACCCACTGGGCAAAACTATCACATAGCTTTCATTTTCCTCTCGAACGAAAGGACGTCAAGTTATGTGTGGGGGCTTACACAATTGCGGGAGTTGTTTGTTGAGTGTGGTGTCTCACCGGGGGTATTTGTTACCGACAGAGAGTTAGCGGCAATGAATGCGATTAATATCGTATTTCCAGAAGCAGCACACCTACTGTGTCGAAGGCACATAGCAAAGGATGTGCAGGCTAAAGTAAACAAGTTGTGTGGTTCCACAAAGTATCAAGGGGCAGTAAAATCCAGATGGGATCGCATCGTACATGCAAAGACTGCGGAACTCCATGAGCAGGCTGTTGCAGAAATGGCGGAGGCCTGGCGAAGACTACCGGCTGTCATGGAGTACGTACGGAGTACATGGTTGGACCCATACCGTGAGTGATTTGTCCTCGCTTGGACCAAGAACATCCTACACTACGGCACAAACACGACCAACAGGTAATTCTATTTATCGTCAAAAAGCCACTCGTACATTAGTTTATTTCGTATTGCACTACTAGCCTATAATTACAGTTATGCCGAAACTGACATTTCAACACTGTAAATTGGTTGCAGAGTCGAATCTGCTCACGCCAGGTACAAGTTGTGGTTGGGTCCTTCAAATCAAAAGTTTCATCGGGCATTCCCGAAACTGCATGGCCTACTTGAAATGCATTTTGATGCGATCCGCACAGAGTTTGAGAGATCTCTTACGATTAAGCCTCATTCCACAACAAGTCACATCTTCCGTAGGCTGGGAGGTGTGGTTTCACATCTTGCCATTGACAAAATGGTGAAAGAAATGGACGATGTTAATCCCAGTGATTGCGATCACACATTGCGCACAAGTTTTGGAATAATGTGCGCATGTCAATTGGCCGTCAAGTTGAGAAACAGGAGGACCGTCCACCCGGTTCACGATCTAAACGTGTTCTGGAGAACTCTTCACATTGGGGAACCACCTGAAACTAGGCAGCAGAGTGTACGGGACCAGTTTAATGACTGGGCGAGGGACCGCAATGAGGCGCCACGGAGGAGGAATTGAGATCGTATTTTGACGATTCGAGTGCGTCACAATCGTTCTTGGAGGATCCAATCGTAAACCAACGAAGAGGTAGGCGACCTAGAGCAATAGGGAGTAGGATCCCATCTGCTTGGGAGCACCAACACGCGAATCAATCACGACGGAATTCCACCCCAAGCAATGCAGGTTCAGGTTCGCAAGCAAGTACTGGTAGATCATTTAAATACCAGTGTCAAATGCCGCAACAAACTGTACACTTCATTAGAGGTTGGACTAATGTCGTCTCCGATGGAAACTGCGGTTTTAGGGTCATAGCACAACTCCAATACCAGTCACAAGACCGGTGGCCAGACGTCAGGCAGGAACTTATGGAGGAGTTGAACAACCACATGGAGCTTTACGTCGCAGAAATGGGGCAACAAAGGGTCACGGAAATAACTAGTCGTTTGAACTGGTTTGCAGGCCCATGTAACAACCCATGGTGGTATACACTCCCCGATATGGGCTTTCTTACGGCAACGCATTAACGGGTCTTGGTGCTATGCAAAGACTGGGAGTCTTACATATTTTCCATTGGAGTGTCGTTCACAGATGGACTCACCATCTCCGGACCCTCCATCGACAGATGAAGAGTGGACAATGGGATTCGTTGATAACAATCACTATATTAGGTTGCGCGTGATAGATGAATGCCCACTTCCACCATTATGGATGTCATGGGAATCTGCTAGAGAGGAAAGAATAAGCCATTGGATGCAACATTATTCCGTTCATTTCCATGATGGTTTTTGTTCTAGTTTATGCTTTCAATTTTATGTTGTGTTCCGTATTTATAGTGAAATGAGTGAAAATTCATGTTGCCGTAATTAAATAAATATGATTCCACTTTTACTGAAATAGTTCTTTATGTAAAATAAATAAATAAATAATTGTTAAAAGAATAGTTTTCTATTCAAGTTCGTTCGTGTTCAAATTGTAACCTTTTATTCGGAAGCATTTCGATTCAAGTTCGAATTAAAGTTAAAATTGCAAATTCAAAATAAATAAATTTAAATTTTAAAAAAAATATTGCCGGTCAAACGGGCCATTTTAATTGGAAAAAAAAAAGCTGCAAAAAAAAAAAAAATTATGAAATGGCCGGTTCTCAAAACCGGCCATTTCATGATTTTTTTTTGCATTTTTTTTTCCCCAATTTCTCTACATATTTTTCAACTTTTTCCACTTTTCACCAAAAAAAAAAAAAGCGAAAATTTTTCGATGTTTTTTATTGTTGAAATTTGTATTCAATCGTGCATGTTAATGTTATTGTGTTTGTGTAAACGAGTTATTTCGATTTTACGTTAATTTTTAAAGTTTTTTTGAGTTATGGACATTTTTGGTAAGTACGCAAATAATCGGTGCTGCGTTTAGCTAAAAAGGTGTTGCGTTTAACATTAGTGAATAAAAAATACACTACAAATCATGAGATCCAAAAGTCACCACTACTTCCATCCTTTCTAAAACTAGGCTGTTTATTCTAATTCTTTCTAGCATGTGTGAAGGTTTAAAAACTGTTACAAGCATTTGGGCTTGTATCATAATTCACTAGTATCTCCAATTTTTGTTTGATTTGAATTGATCACAGGTACATTCTTTTGTTAAGAGTTTCTCTTGTTTTTGTGTAAGTATATGTTATTTTCATCCGAAAACTCATTAATTCCAGTTCACTTCAGATTTGTTCAGTTCTGCTTAGTTGTATTTTATACTACAATTCAGTTTAGTTCAGTTCCATTCAGTTCAGTTATGTTCAGACGAAGAGAACAGAGCCTAACTGATCAATATTAATTTATTATATGATCATATCTTAAGTAATAATTTGCGCTTTAAAAAAGGAAAAAAAAAGGTTTGTCCATTCACTATGGAGATAACTCGATCATGTTAGTACTAGAAACAGCGACACACGATACGCGTGTGAAGTGTATTCCGAATTAAACTATGTTTTGCAAGGAAATATTACTCAATGAAATAACAAAATTGTACAGCAGTTGAGATCCATGTACAACAGTCGGAGGCTACATTATATTACAAATATAGAAATACAAGATGTTTCTAAATACTCCATGCCATCTAATTATTTTAGGTGAAAACTAAAGTAATGATAATGGTTGGACTCCATATATATATCATCATCACTATCATACTATTTATTAGCTTAGGCTAATTTTAGATGTTAGATCTCTTCAACTCAGACTCTCCTTATGATACACACAATTCCAGTTTGAGGAACATGAACTCAGCAGACAGTAACATGATCAAAATTTTGTACGTTGGTTTTGATAAAGGGGCAGGTTTGAGAACATGGGATTGTCCGTTGCATGAACAAGATTCTATTCCAGTGTACAATAAACAAGACATACGTAAGCACAAAGCTATTAAGCTAGAGATACAGAGAAGCTGGTATATACATTTCAAGTTCTATACACATGGACTAATTGTATGAGAAAATGGCACGAATGGTCCCAAAGTTTGGGGTATTGGCGTACGCAGTGCACCGTTTAGGGGTTTTGGCAAACTTGGTCCTGCTTTTCAAAAAATTTGGCACGAATGGGACTTTTCGTCATTTTTTGACTTTGACTGCTGACATGTCAAGCAAGTCAACAAGTCAATGGCGATTTGGACTGCCACTTCATGACTAAATTAAATGGAAAATGAAAATTATAACAGAAAATGGAAAAAAATCAAAAGAAAATAGAGAAAATAGAAATTAAATTATAAAATTAAAAAAAAGAAAAGAAAAACAGTAAAACATGAATAAATTAAAAGAAAATAGAAATTATATTAAAAAATTAAAAATAGGAAAAAAAATAAAACATGAATAAATTTAAAGAAAATAGAAATTAAATTAAAAAAAGGAAAAACAGTAAAACATAAATAAAACATGATTAAAACATGAATAAAACATGAAATTGGCACCAACTTTCCCACCAAGACCAAGATATTAAACTGCAGAATGGAAGAAACAAGATATCATCGCCAAAATACATTGATTCTCTGATTAAACCAAGCCGTTGAAACACAACATTTTTTTATATAAACTTAGTCAACAACAAAACACAACATTGTTCAAGACAACTAAACAAGCACTAATTATCCATTGATCCATTACAGAACATGAAATAGATAGACACAATCCAACAGACAAAACAGTCAAGTACACTTCCCAAATCAAAGCAACACAACTGAGATCTCCAACACAAATTATTGAAGCTTGCCTTTTCCCTTGTTCTTCATCACATCTTTTAGATTTTGCAGATGCACATATTTCCTTCCATTCTTGGTAAATGTTCCATCTTCTGAGACTTCTGGGTGTAGTTGCTTGTACATGGAAGGGGCATCTTTCATTGGCTTGTTGGAAATCATATCCATCACCTATATGAGTTCCATCATATATCAAATTAGGCTCCCTTGTACAATAAAAACATGCATATTTTAACTTTAAACTTCTCTTCAAATGCTCACAGTTTTTGGTTGGTCATTCATGACTATGCCCTCCCCAGCCTTACTTTTTCTATTATACTCAACTAGAGGTACTTGTGAAGCTTGTGTCAGCTGTCCAAGATCAGTCATGTCCTCACCTTGGCTTCTAACTTGTTTTCCCTGTATGAATGCAAGACTTGGCCTAGTTAGTAGCTATTAAATGTCACTATAATGCAGAAAACCAATAAACCAATATAAGTTACCTTTTTAACTTTAGAACCTTCAATGTCTTCTTGTGTTAGCTGACTGAACAATAAGTCATCCGCAACATCCCCAAAAGCATCAAGCATATCATCACCATCAGAATCACTGCCATTTCCATCACCACTTGCAGCATCATTGCCATTTTCATCACCACTTGCAGCATCATTGTCATTTTCATCACCACTTTCATTGTCAGCCTCATCACCTTCAACACCACCTTGTGCTCTTGTCTTTCCACACCTCCTCTTATTATGACCACACTGTCCACAATTTCCACACCTTGCAGTCCCCTTAGGTTGATACAACCTATACCTGTTTGCTTTCTTGCCCTTCTTTTTGCCTCTCTTTTCATCTTCACCTTTTCTTCTTTCCTTTTGTGGCCTGCCTACTTGTTTGGTTTTGCCAAAACAAGGTGGCAATGGAGGAATGACAAATGACTTATCCCACAAGTCACCGCCATTAATACCATATATTGCACTCTCATACACACTAATATACCTATCAACAATGTACAAGTGATATGGTGTAAGGTTTAGCAATCATCAACAATTATTAACAAACTTAATGGTGTTATTAAACCAGCTAGTGGTTTGAGAAGCTACCCAAGCTAGATTGTTTTTCAAAAAAAACTCCTCGTTATATAGCGGTGAAAAAAAACTCCTTGTTTTTAATGATGTTATTAAATTAGCGGTGAAAAATATATTGAATATATATTAGAACAATTAGACAAAAATGTGATGTAATATTATTTAGCTACATTAAAATCAGCTAAACACCTACAACTACCAGCTAGTTAATCAGCTACCTAATTAGCTACCCTATCAGCTACCTATTCAGCTACTAGCTAGTTAATCAGCTACCAGCTAGCTTTCCAGCTACCAGCTAGGACTTATAGCAATCCATAAAAAAACATGTATAAGTTATATACCTGTCAACAGTGTAGCAATCATCTACAAACATGTATGCATCTTCTTTGGCCCTAGACATGGAATTTATGGTATGGAGACATGGAAGCCCAGTCAGTTGCCACTTCCTACATGTACAAGTCTTATCCAGAAAATCAACATTGTACATGCCACTTCCTTTTATCTCCCTCACCTATATCATATCAGCAAAAAATGATTGTAAGACATAAAGCATGCATAATATTGCTAAATAGTTAGAAGTAATTGTAAGACATAAAGCATGCAAACCTGATAGTGATTGTCATCAGATTTCTTGGCCTGCACATACTTAAGTCTGTACATGTTCTTGTGCATAAGCTTGTCATTAGCAGGGCAAAGTCTCTTGTTCTGCCACTTATTCTTTGCCTTATCCCTATTTTTCTGCAACCTAGACATCATGTACTCTCTCATCCATTCTAGCATTGTGATAATTGGCTTATCCCTGGCAGGTAGCAACACCATGTTGAAAGATTCACACAAGTTATTCAGTGTCATGTCACAAGTAGGAAGTATGTTGAAGATAGCCTTGCTCCAATGCCTTGGATCCTTGTCATTAAGCCACTCAACTGCCTTAGGGTCCGAATCATTCAACTCCTCAATTGCCTTTAAGAAATCACCTTCAGTTGTTGCATTAGAAGCCTTGTACAAGCATCTCTAAACCCTTCACCCTTAAAGCCTGCATGATAGAAGTTCTTTCACATATGCCTAATGCAAAACCTATGTGTTCCACCACTAAATTTCTCCTCAAATGCCAAGATCAATCCCTTTTATTTGTCACTTATCAGGGTGTAGTCAGTAGAAGGGGTCAAGTCAAGGTCATCCTTAATAACACTGAAAAACCAGTTCCATGTTGCTTTATCCTCCTTCCCCACTACTGCCCAAGCTACAGGGTATGGTTTATTATTTGGATCCACACCAATATAAGTCAACAATATACCTTTGGCAGGATAGCTTAGATGACACCCATCTACACCAAATATTGGCCTATACCTCTTAAAACCTTGCTTCAAAGCAAAACACACATAAAAGTATCTAAACTCACCAGCCTCATATGTATCAATAAGTACAGTTGACCTAGGATTGGATCTTCTTAACTCAGCAGCATAGTCAAACAACTTAGCATATTGGGCATCTGGATCACCCTGAAATAACTTGATTGCTTTTTCTCTCCCTCTCCTAGCCTGATCAAAAGTAATATCTACCCCTAGTTCAGCTTTTGCATCTAGCCTAAATCCTTCAATTGATCTACCCTCCTCAGTTCTAAACCAGTTCAAGAATCTCTTTGCTAGATAGTTAGAAGTCAAGTTTTTTACCTCATAACTGGGAGCATATGTATGTTGAGGGTTGTAGAATCTTATCTGATATGTGTTATGGGCCTGAAGTAGTCTGCCTCTAATCACCCAAGTGCAATCATCTGCATCCTCACACTTGGCATAGAGTCTGATCCCATCATTTTTCTTGATCTGCAGAACACAAGAAGAAAGGTTAGACATGAATAAATTACAAGGTAAACTTAGAGAATTAGTAGCAACCAATAACAACATCACCTTTAGATTATGCATTGTTTTCACAGCATGAGCATGAATGGCATCTCTTAAGACATCTTTTCTTGGGAAGATTTGGCCCAATGCAAATTGGGGATCATACTCATCCTTTGGCCTAAAAGGAACCCTTTTTGGTCTGTTAGCTGGCCTTTCAGGATCACTCCCATCCGAGTCCAATGCAGAGTCAAAATCCTCATCACTATCAAGAACAACATTCTCACTGTCTGAGCTATAGTTACTGTCACTGCCCTCATTCTCACTTTCATTTGATTTTGTAGCAGGCTTGTGTCCACTACCACTTCCTCCACCAGGCCCAGATTTTGTCCCAACACCACCACCTCTATCCAGCCCAGTCTTAGGCCCAACACCACCCTTTCCACCATGCCCAGTCTTAGGCCCAATACCACTACCCTCTCCACTACCATTACTCTGTCCAATAGGCCCAACACCTTGTGATAAGTTCACATTCAACTTAGATTGGGCTTCTTGCTGCAAACCTGTTTGAAGTAGTAATGGATCAATACCAGCATCACTAAGTTCATCAGTACAATCCACCACTTTACTATAAACAAACTCACTATAGTCTCCTCATCATCAGATTCCATATTCAACTCACAATTTACTCCATTGAAATCACTATCAGTCAAGGAGTTATATCCACTCAAATCAGATTCAATATCTACCTCATGATCTGATATGTTCATATCACCACCAATACTACCCTTTTCAGTCTCATCAATACTTTGTCCAGTCTCATAATTTTCAACATCATCATCTGACACTTCATCTGCAACAACCTCACCATCAATCCATAAATGAAACTCTCTATTGAAAGCATATTCCTTACAAGCTTTTTTCAAGTCTGCATTTGATCCAATAAACAACCAACCATCTGGAATCTTTACATGAATTTTCTTAACTACCTTCACACTTAAGTCATCACAATAAGCACTTATCAGTTGGACAGTCAAGTTCTTCATTTGAAAGTAGTCATATTTCTTGACTTTCCCACCCTGATATAACACTTTTTGTTCCCTTGTCACAAAAGCTCCTCCATAATGTAACACAACTGTGAAACAGTGTTTAGCACGAGCTGCAGATGCAAAGGTAGCAGTTTTTTAGGTGAGAATCAATATAATACATACAACAAGACAATACGAGACAAAATCGAATCCAATTAACAAAGCCAAACAGTAACAGAAAGCATCATAAATTCTCAGTAGGTTAGACACAAAGAATCAATGCACACAAACCTACCAACATGGGGGTCCGTCTCCATTCGTAAAGAATTAAAGTAAAAAAACGATGAAAAAACGGAAGGGACCACTAAAAGTACCAAAATCGATAAACCCTAGCTTTTACTTACCATGAACTGGAGCGAGTATGTGAGCAAATGACAAGGATGTTCAGAAATCATCTTCGTCATCAACAATCAAGAGCAAATCGCCAGAATTTTGCTCCAATTTTCAGAGAGAAAGTCGAACTGGCGTTATCTGTTCGACTGAGAGGATCAGCCGACTGAGCAGTTTCTTACTTCGTTATCTCTTACTCAGTTTATGTTTTACTTTTTTTCTTTTCTTTCTTATTTCGTTTTATGTTTTACTATTTTTCTTTTCTTTTTTTAATTTTATAATTTAATTTCTATTTTCTCTATTTTCTTTTGATTCTTTTCCATTTTCTGTTATAATTTTCATTTTCTATTTAATTCAGTCATGAGGTGGCAGTCCAAATCGCCATTGACTTGTTGACTTGTTTGACATGTCAGCAGTCAAAGTAAAAAAAATGACGAAAAGTCCCATTCGCGCCAAATTTTTTGAAAAGCAGGACCAAGTTTGCCAAAACCCCCAAACGGTGCGCTGCGTACGCCAATACCTCCAAACTTTGGGACTATTCGTGCCATTTTCTCCTAATTGTATATATATTCTTTCCAACAACAGAGCTAGCTAGTTTTCTAGCTCTGTACAATGGATCACCACCGATGTTCTCTAGAACAAACTAACTAATACCTTATGGATGACCAAAGTCGTATATCGATAGATTGTAACACCAGTTTAATCTGTCTAAGCAACGTACCTAGAAACAATAAATTACAAATTTCATAAATTGGGCTTCCTTCAGTCTTACTCTCTTGAGGAAGCTCAAACATCAAAAAAAATCTTCATCTTACTCTCTTGAGGAAGATGATATACTCCTACACAAAAGCAAAAATAAATCATGATATGGTACACGATTATACATGAGATTGACTTGATTATAAAAGCCTAAAAATAAATCATGATATGATACACGATTATACATAAGATTCATCACCACATCAATATTTATGTCCTGGAGCAACTCAGAGTAGACGAAACACATGTGCAAACTGAATCTGTTATAACAGAAGTAGGAAAGATTATAAATAAACGTGAATAATTAAGAATACAAAAATTTAACGTGGTTCACTAACAATGAGTTAACTAAGTCCACGGGCAGAGAAGAGAACAGTTGTATTGATCTTGAGGAACTCAGATTATAGAATGATATCACAGAATGATTTCTGAATGATCTCAGAAACAGAATGATCACAGAATAATCTCAGAAACAGAATGATCACAGAATAACCTAATGATCAAGACAGAAGTAATCTGATTACAGAATAATCAGATTACAGAATGCAAAATAATTTAACTAGGCTAAGAGGAAGTATATATAATACTTCTCTAGACAGATACCGAATAGGTCTAGGAACTAGAACTCAACCCTGATAAAACTAGTATACAGATAACCTAGTGGACATATAAGCCCAAACCTGAAAAACCTAGAAAATAGGCCTAATCCTGATTCAAGGCATATTCTAACAAATCTCCATCTTGACTTGAATCCTCTCACAAATAACATATGTACCAGATGCACCATAACAATGCCAGATGTACCAAAAAAATCCTCTGCCTCAGATGTTGCCTCAGCAACTCCTAACATTTAGCAAGTCCAAACAATGTTGAAACTTGCTATGTGGAACCGGCTTGGTAAACATATCAGCTGCAGTACCCACTTTGTTCACCTTAATTCTCTTCTCACATCTTAGAAAATGATACCTCACATCGATGTGCTTAGTCCTCTCATGATGGACTTGATCCTTGGCTGAACAGATTGCACTGAGACTGTCACAATACACTATAGCCTGACCATGATGTAAACCCAAATCACTGACCAATCCATTTAACCAGATTCCCTCTTTTGCTGCTTTTGTCAGTGTCATGTGCTCTACTTTCGTAGTCGACAAAGTCACTATAGGTTGCAAAGTAGCTTTCCAACTGACAACTGAACCACCAAGAGTGAAAACATAACCGGTCAGAGATCTTCTACTGTCAACATCTCCAGCATAATCAGAGTCTGAAAACCCTGTTACCAGACACTCGGTATCACCTCCATAAATGAGACCAACATCAGAAGTACCTTTTGGGTACCGAAAAATCCTCTTCACAGCTTGCCAGTGCTCCTTGACAGGTTCACCCATAAACCTACTAACGACACTAACAGAGTGTGCAAGATCAGGTCTAGTGCAGACCATTGCATACATCAAGCTTCCTACTACACTACCATAGGGAACTCGAGACATGTACTCCTCCTAAGCAGACTTAGGTGCAAAAGCAACAAACAGATGTGCATTTGCAGCACTGGGAGTATCTATGGGCTTTGATGTAGACATGCTAAATCTTGACAAAATCTTCTGAATGTATCTCTTTTGTGATCCATCCCCATAGCCAGACCACGCCCCAATAGGATTTTTGAGATGTATACCTGTGTGAGGTCCACGATTTATCAGATAGCATGATGTACTAACCGCTTATGCCCATCTTCTAGTTAGTCCAGCATTAGAGAGCATATTGAAAATTTATGAATAAAAGAATAAATCAAGGGACCAAAATTTGTAATTTAACAGGAGTTAACTGCAAAGAATTTAAAACTATAGGGACCAAATGTGAAGGCGTGAAAGAGTTTAAGACTCAATTGCACGAAGAAGAGGAAAAGAAGGATCAGAGGATAAAGCGCAAGAGTGAAACAGATGGAATCGGCCAATCAGAACAAAACGTGTCGTGAACTCAATTTACCAAACTACAAAGCGAGTTCATCTTCCCCAAATTACCAGTAGAGAACAAAATGCTCTGGAACATAGTACAAGATGTACTATTCGATCACGACCATCCATTTCAAGATCAACTGACAGATGTAGAGCAAGGACGAGCATAAGGCTTGAGCTCCTGATCAATTGCAGCTCATTTATCTTGCTCATTTAATTTTTCGGCATCTTTTTTAATCCGATTTTAGGTCAAGTTGTTTCTTTTCTTTTAGTAGTATAAATACTCAGTAGTATTGGCTAGGTTTCACCATGTAATTCACTCTCAACTCTGAAAATCAATACAACAAATGTCCTTCTTGTGTGTTTCTTATTTTTCTAACATGGCACCAGAGCTGGTTTAATTTATTTCAGTATTGTTCTTCTTTACTCTCTTCTGAATCTTTAAACCAGCTTTCTCTTAACACTTTCAATGGCTTCCTCTGACTCTATTGCTCTAGCTTTACACACTGAGACCACTCCTCCCGTCACTACTCATGTTCCCTTTATACATGAGAATCCCTTCAGTCCTATACGTTCACCACTCTGATCCCTTCAGTCCTATACGTTCACCACTCTGAGACAGCCATTTCAGGTGCTATAATACCTCTTCTGACCAAAAGTAACTATCATACTTGGTCTAGAGCTTTTTCTATGTCTCTAAGCATTCGCAACAAAGTTGGTTTCATAGATGGAACTGTAACTAAACCAGCTAATGACAGTGAAGATAAGATCAAAGCTTGGTCAAGATGCAACACTATTGTGATGTCTTGGATGATGCATTCTGTATCACCAGACATAAAGAGTGCTTTACTCTATGTCAAAACTGCAGCTGAGGGTTGGCATAAGCTGAAAGTTAGATATGCTCAACCCAATGACTTGCGCATATTTCAACTGCAACAAGAGATTTGCAAAGTTACTCAAGGCAACAGTTCTGTCACTGACTACTTCTCTAAGCTATCAGGTTTATGGGAAGAGTTAGGAGATTACAGGCTTGTGCCTAGTTGCGCATGTAAACAATGCACATGTACCATCTCTGATCTATTTGAAAAGATGCAAGATATTGATAAAATCTTCAAGTTTTTAATGGGACTGGATGATGGTTTTGAAATGGTGAGAGGCCAGATTATCCTAATGGATCCTAAGCCCTCACTAGACAAGGCTTACTCACTTGTATTGCAGGAAGAGACTCAAAATATGTCAAGGGATTTATTCCCATTATATGAGAATGTTGCTATGAGTGTTGGTTACAAAATAAAAGACAAGGGGCTTGTGTGTCCCAACTGTCCTAATCTGAGTAACCACACCATTGAGAATTGCTTTAAAGTGCTTGGCTATCCACATAATAGCTCTAGAAAAATGCATGAAGGAAATAACAGTAATAGAGGAGGTTTCAGAGGAAGAGGTGGTAGGTTCAACCATGGTGGAAGAACAAACCAATATCATGCAAACAATGCAAGTGGAAACACTAACAACACTGTGAATCTCACTAATGAGCAGTTGCATCAGCTTGTGGACTTTGTCCAGAGTAATGGAGGACCAACTGCTAACACTGGCCAGTTGAATGCATCTGTGAATGCAAGCCCAACCCACATTGCACCTGCAGGAACTACTACACCAAAGCTCAACTATGCAGGTAAAGTTACTTTAGCTAATTCTATAGCTATTTGTTGAGGGTGTAACTCCCCAACTACTTAGATTTTATTCAACTCCACTAACGGGTGCCAAGGTAAGAAGCTCCTTGCTAGGTAAGGACCAATGCGTAAGAACCAGCGACCAACTACTTCGGTAAGGACCTGCACACTTGAGTGGGGGTTAGTGCCCGGTTTGCTAAGTGTCAAACCGGGATGAGACTTTACTCGAGAGTGACTGAAGATCAACTCTGTATAATGCTCGGGATTGGGGTCGTGATGTGACTTGTAAGATGACTTGTTCAAAGTGACTTACTTGTTGGGATGTGTGCCTTATTTATAGGCTATCATCAAAATGGAAGGCCTTGCTAGGATTGCGCCATGTGTACGGCCAGGATTGAGCCACCAATGCTAATATGAGGCCCATAGCCCAATAACGAAGTTTTAGACCATGCCATCTTGGGCTTTAGGGGTAGTTTGGTCATTATTGGGAGAGTTCTTGAGGATGTGACTAGTTCTGCCGAGTTCCCAGGTTCGGAGGGATGGGTCCGGACGATTGGTTCGGACCACATTTGGTTCTCGGTGAAGTTCTCCACACGTCCAACTCTTCCGATTCGAGCTCTGGTTCGGACACCTCACTCTTTGGTGCCCATTTGCTTGGTTGCTTTATGAGATGGTCATCTTTGGATCCGAGTTGACATCCGTATCGGAGTCCTTGGGTCGGAGAGGGTACTGACTTAGCACTATGCTCCTTTCCCAGAGAGGCTCGGGCCAAGGTGGGTCGGACCTACGGTTCCGGGTCGGGCCTTGTAGGTCCAAATCCTTTGTTCCTTTCTTTTAGGGTGGGTCGGACCATGGATGGTCTGCCCGGATCGGACCATCTGCTCGGACTAAAGTGTCTCGGATCCATTGGATGACTTAGGGCGCCTTAGGATTTGTTCCTAGGTCCTTTATGACGGATTGGACATATTTTCGTATCAACATATGTCCCCCTAGTTTCCAAGTATCTTAGTAGAAGATAGTTGTGGAACTACTGGTTTGGGAAGCTGTTTTGAGGAAAAAATCCGTTCTTCAGTCCAATCCGTTTTGATCTTGTTGAAAAAAGGTGTACTCCGTACTTCGTGTGGCCATTGACTTAGTCTCTCTCCCCCCCCCCTTTTTCTTTTTCTAAAACATCGTTGCCATCCGAGGGGCTGGGTCCGAAGGGCGACGAAGTGAAGAAGAAAGAAAAAAGGGTATTTGTAATCGAGACTAAGTTTTAGGCTCCGAACATCGGTAGTGTACCTTTGATGGGCTACGGTGGCGGACCGTAGGTGCGTGTCCCGTCCGAACCAACCTCTGTGGTCAAGGAAAGGTCCGAAGGGTAATCGCTCGAGTATATGAGGTTCCCTGTGGGCAAATTATGTTGGGCTGATAAGCCGCTAGGCGTCCGAGAAGATGATAATCCGGAGCTCTCGTGCTGTCTCTTGCCCAGGAGTGGGATAGTTGTTGTATTCGTCTATCCGTGAGATAAATTTGTTGTACCAATTCGTCATTTCACTTGGTATAATTGTACTATACCGTTGGATGGTTTTTGATCTACGGTGGAGATTAAATCCGAAAAATCGCGACGGTTGGAGTTCCCAATATGGCCCTCTATAAATAGAGGGGTTGGCCGGTTCATTTCTCACCGTTTAGAGAGAGAATTTTTGCATTCTAAGTATATCCGAAGCAACTACCAGCAATCCGAAGCGAGCAACGAGCGGTTCGAAGCGCGTGATCCTGTGCAAAGTCAAGTCACTTCTATCTAATCATCCGAGTCCAAGTAAGTTTACTTGTCTCGTCTTATGATTAAATTATCTCTGTTGTCTTTCATCTTCAAGTTACTCGGATGCATGCTTATGATGTGTAGTATAGTTGATAATCAATACGTACTTGATGTTGACTAACCCCGAATAAGCGTAGTACTGACTCCGAACTAACTTCGTCGAGTAAAGCCGCTAGTTTTGGCCTTGAACTGACCACTTTTAATATACATAAACGACCTCTCGGACTGCCATCTTAAAGCTTACGAAATTGCTTTCTCCTTTCCCTAGGATGTCCGAGAGTGATAGCCAAAACCGATCCGAGGCTGAGGGATATGACTCCGAGGCGATATCTTTAACCGATAGCTCCGAGAAAATTGGGATCGTAGATGATGATGAAGTATTGGAGGTGGAACAAGCGCCCCATCCGAGTCGGGAAGAGCCCGAGGTAAGTTCCTTACTTCGGTTAGTTGTTCCGGATTCTGGTCCTCCGAGGCGTCAGGATTACCTGCGAGTGTCCCATGTGCAGGTTATTGTAGCGGCTCAAGAGACAAGTTCGCGAGTTATAGGAACTCGTCGCCCGGGTCGGGCTGGCCAAGAATCCGAACTTCTGGTAGAGATTCGATCTTTAATTCGCAGCCTTGGTTATAATTTTAGGAGTAATCCTAATCGAGTCCCGTTCGTTCCGGATCCGCAGGCGTCGATCATCGAGGAAGTTCATGATACTTCGGAAGTACCTCCCAATTTGGGCATCTTCGAAGAGGGTGAGGAGGATCGTGTGCAAGTCGATGCGCCTCTTCAGACTGTCGTAGAGTTAGCGTCCTCATCCGAGGAAGGTGAGGCAGAGGAAGGTGTGCGGGTCCAAGATTCTGGTTCCTAAGAGGAAGAAGGTGTAGAGCCATCCGCTCATATGCTCCGTGTGGAATCTGCTGGGCAAGCAGGACCGAGTCGGTAGGTGGCTGAGGAAGAGCGTCCGGAGAGGCTGAGGAAGGGTGAGGACGTGTTCCAAGTAAAGTTCCCTCGGTCTAAAGACGAGGTCACTCACCTCGATCCGGAGGGCGAGTTGAATGAAGATGGTACTTTGCCTACCTGTGCCTCAACCATCCGAGCCGATGAAGTGGATGAGCTCCGGAGGAGATATGAGATCCCGGAATGTGTGGAGATTCTCATCCCAGACGAATCTCATGCGTTCTACAATCCGCCTCCGGGATACATGTCTGTCTATGAGATAAGTCTCCATTGCGGGTGGCGCTTTGCCCAGATCGTCGAAGTTTTGGAGATTTTGAACAGCATGGGTTTGAGTCCGCACCAGATCATTCCCAACTCCCTCGGAAATCTGATGTGCTTCGGGGTCTTATGTAAATATAAAGGCATCCCGGTCACATTCGATAATTTTCGCAAGTTATTCAATATAAGTGTAAGTAATAGGAACACATGGTTCTACACGTTCGTATGTCGCCAGGCGTACACGTTTTTTGTTGATCCCCTGTCCTCGTTGGGAATCCAATGGTTCAAGAGGTACATTTTTGTCCGTCCGGCTCTGAAGCCCGGGCAATCCGAAGCGGAGAGGCCCAAGTGGCATTTTGAGAAAAAGTTCTTCCGAGGCAAGCTGCCAGATTGGAAGCCACCGGCACGGAACATCCCCTTGTGGATGCAAGCACTCCATCGGAGTCAAGAGCTGGAAAAGTACTTCTTCCGAGGGCTGATATGTCAGCCTCTGCCTTACTTGGCCGGCTTGTCCGAGCCAAGTTTTTGTGACAACATGGAGGATTTGAGTAAGTGGTTTCCCTCTACCCCTGGTTGGTTGTCCGATTCGGTTGTCTGTTCGTCGACTATATGATTACCTTTTGTAGATTCTTTTGTATTTTGCAACTCATTGTGATTCGGATGTGCAGCTTTTTGGTTCGAGTATACGATGTCGACCATGCGGGAGTTGAAGCGTCAGCAAAATCTTTGCAATGAAGGAGTTAGCGAGGTTCCGGACCCAGTTATCAAGACTTCCACCGTACTCGATGGGCGAGCCAAGAATGCTTTCCGTGTTCGAGTGGAGGAATCTCGAGAGTCTATGCGGCGAAGAGGCCCAAACTATCCTACTCGGACAAGGGTAAGGTGGTCGGATCTAAGGGCTCAAGAAGCCTCCAAGATCCGTGTCCGAGATCCTCCATAAGCGGATCGAGCGCTGCGGCTGCAAAAAAGCGCCCGTCCGAAGGTCAGAATCCTCCCGCTAAAGAAGGCAAGGGGAAGATGAGCGAGGCGCCCAGTCGGATCTTTGAAGTTGCTCGGTGGTTCTTTGCCGGAGGTGGAGCGGATTTCAGAGTTAGTTGCCGCTCAACGCAAGGTTAGTAAGTGTTTTGGTTATTTTGTCATCTTCCTGTGATTCGGAGATATCTAAACGTTTGTGATATCTGTTATTTTTAGCTTGCTGCTGCCGTGGAGGCATGCTCCTTGGTAGCTGCTCGGAGGGCTACCCTAGAGGAGGATATGGCCAAGGCTGAGGCTGCCCGGGCGATTGAAGCGTCTCGGTTGAACAGCACTTCGGAGCGCCTAAAGAAGGCCATAGCTGCTAAACAGGAGGCCGAGTCGGAGACGGCCAAGATGAAAAGTTCCATTCGATCTTTGGAGACCGACTTGAAGGTGCACCAAGATAGTTTGGACGAGTTCGTGGGTGTCTCTCGGACTTTCAAAGATAAAATGCTGAAGGAGCTTAAGGGGGTCCGGACAAGGGCTGCCCAAGATTTCCTTGATTCGGACTCCTGCAAGTTTTTGTTCGAGTCGAAGTATGACGAGGCCCGTCAAGATGGGTTTGATGCCGCTGTGGACCAGTGCCGGAGGAAGGGTTGGATACCGGCTGACTGCGACTTGGAGATGGCTCGGACTTTGCTCCGGACGGTGTCTTGGACGAAGACCTGCTTAAGTGTGAATTTGTAGAGTTGGTCTGCGACGAGTCGGAGGGCAAGTACAACCATGGCGGTCCGTATCTCCCATCCTTCGTCCCTCGGGTGCTTATGTCCAGTGTTTTCGTTCCTTTGGAGGATCACTTGGAACACAACCGAGACTGGCTGACTCTGCCTGGGCCTGTCCATGGTTTTGCTCGCGACCTAGACTTGATGGAGGAGTGTCCGGCCTTCCTGAAAGAGGTTGAGGCTCGGAGAGAACGTAGGTTAGCCCAAGCAGCCCAACAGCAAGGTCAAGCGCCTCCGGAGAAGGATACGGGGGGTCCCTCTCGGTCTCAACCTAGTTCGTCCGAGCGGCGAAGGTAGTGAAGACGGGGTATGCCCCGGGTTTTTTGTAGTAGGGTGTCTCCGGGCCTGAAAACAATGTTGTCTTTTTTGCTCGTTTTTTGTTGGCTAAACATATATTTGTCTTGATGAATGCTGTTGGTTCGGGTCCCTTGGTGGCTCGGAACTACTTTTGCCATTGAAACACTAATGTTGCTGTTTACATTCTTGCGCGTTTTAATTTCGTATTTGCGTAGCAACTCATCAACTCTCGTAAACTCGGATAGTGGGTCCGGACCCTTTAGTAGAACAATCAACCATTGTACCTATCCGAATCGGACTCTTTGATAGAAATAAGCCGGATCACGAACAGTTCGGAGCCACATTTTAGAGTGGCACGACCTGCGACAAAGAGAATTTCCTTGTATCGTGATAAGTTGTGGCGATTCGGATGTTGACTTGGTGTGTCTTCCCGAGTCATGCAGACTTGTGAAAGAGTGAGAAGATGATCAACATTAAGTATAGGGTGACTCTATACGAATCACAGTTGCTTCGGGTGTTGTCTTGTCAGCCCCGAGCTTGATACATCCGAGTGAGTAACTTAGTCGATTTGCCCGACCTTATGGATAGATTATTGGGTTGGGCTAATAGAAGTTGAAGAGGCAGGCCCATGTTCGGCCCAAGCCCATTTCCGGCGAATATGGGACACGTGTCCGCTTCTGATTGGTCCTCTCTTTCTATATATACCCCTGCTTTGTATGGCTTTTCATTAGGACATTTCTCTCTTTTATAGTAACCAAAGGTCCGGAGCTCGAGTCCGAGCGGCTGGTGAGCATGTTTATACCTTCACTCTTGCGCGTGATCTTGTCCCAAGGGTTTCTCCGATGCTTCGGATGTCTACCCGGGCTGGTTCACGGTGAGAGTTTTGGAAATTAAATTACTCGGAAAGCCAGCCTCGGATCTTCGAGGACACGGTCCGTGCCGAGTGAAACTTGAAATCTTTGCCAGTCAATTCCTCTGATCGTCAGGCTAATCTTCTTTCTCCGGGGCTGTGGTCTATATCCACGACTTTTAGCCCCGGAGAGGTAGATTAGCTGGATGGTTCGGGGATCTTCAAATAGTTGTTTTTGAACCTCAATGTATCCGAGGCATGCTGCTCTGGGTATGTGCCCGGGAGGCGACAAGTTGGCATAATTGGTTTGGTAGAATCCCTTCCAGTATTTCGTGGTTCGGTCGTAAAAAACCGCCCGAGATGTTGGAAGGCTTTCTACCAATCCTGTTGTGTCTAGTTGTCCGTTTCTCGGATCGAGGGAGCTCCGGATGTATCCGTTTTGGTAACTCGTTTGTCTTACACCTATGGTCTTTCGTCCGAGCAGCTCGGTTTTGTTGGTGGCTGCGTTCCAGAATTGAAGGCTCGAGGGAGCGACTTACAATTCTGGGACGGAGTTCCTGACAATGCCGGTCTTGTTGGGACTCGGATCAACGGGAGCCTCCGGAGTGACTTGGGTTAATCCGACTATCCGGGTTGGCCGCCTTCCAAATACTCTGAATCTGGGATGTATTTATAGTATTTGGTAAGAGGCGATCCGGATTGTTATAGTGCTTCTTGCTTGCTTCGGAGCTCTCTGTCGTTCAGAAGTGATGAAGTATCCTTTCTGGAAGCATCGAATGGCCTCAGTTATCTCGTCCGACTGCTGTTAGTTTTTAGATCGTCCGAAGGGGGCTTCGAGATCTGTCAGTAAGCAATCAAAGTTGGGATGGTGGAATTCCCTCTTCCTTGGGCCACGAATCTGATGAATAGTGCTCGGACGGGGTATGGTTGATGACCGTGGTTAATTAAGAAGCTTCATCAGAGTAGAAAAGAGATAGAATAGGAACTTGTTTTTAAGCTCGATTAGGGCTCTTGGACCTGTCTTTGTAAATCAGACTCCTGTTTTAATAAAAGCGTATTTGCCTTTGTGAAGGTCGGACACTGTTTGATTGTGTTAATCCGCTCCGGATGAGTGTATGATCTAGGTTTGGATCGAGTAGTTAAATATCTTCATGGCCCGTTCGAATCATGAAATTCGGAGGACATGATTATCAACAATGTTTATGAAACCACAGTTGTATTGATTTGACGGAAATCGGATTACAACTTGAGGGCTTCGAGGCCTTTTTCAAAAAACAAACACAAAAAACAGTTCGACAAGATAGAGGAAGGTGACAGTCGTTGCCATGCTTCTCTAAGTGTAAAACTTTTGGAGATTCTTGGCATTCCAAGTTCTCTTCAAGGCCCGCCCTTGTTCATCTTCTAGTTCAAAGCTTCCATTAACTCTTGCCCCAGTAACTTTGTACGGTCCTTCCCACTTGGGCTTAAGTTTCCCCACATGACTTAGTATATCGGCTCTTCTGAGGACTAAGTCTCCAACTTGTATGTCCTTGGGAAAGACACGTTTATTGTAGGCTTGAGTGGTCATGGCATGGTACCGAAGGATGTTGGCCAATGCCTTATCGCGCTTGTCTTCAAGGAGCTCAAGGTCATAGATCCTTGAGAGCTCATTATCAACTGGGTTGTATTGCTGGATTCTCTGGGTTGCCACCACCGTCTCCGAAGGGATGACCGCCTCGGATCCATAGACTAAGGAGAAAGGTGTTTCTTGTGTAGCAGTCCGGGCTGTCGTTCGATGCGCCCAAAGGACCGCGTCGAGATCATCCGCCCAACTGTCTTGGGAGGTTCTCAACCTTTTCTCCAAAATTTTGACTATGGTCTTGTTGGTGGCTTCCACCTGACCATTGGCTTGGGGGTGGCCAACAGAAGTAAAGCGTTGTTCTATTTTGAAGGATCAGCCACTCCTTGATCTTGACCTGAAAATTGTGCTCCATTGTCCGAAACTAGCACTCGTGGGAGTCCAAACCTGCAGATGATGTTCTTCCAGATGAATGTCCGAACCCTGCTTTCTGTGATGGTTGACACTGCTTCAGCTTTGACCCACTTAGTGAAGTACTCCACTGCCACTATCAAGAACTTCTTTTGATGTGTTCCTCGCGGAAAGGGACCAACTATGTCTATGCCCCATTGATCAAACGGGCATGCTATGATTGACGGAATCATAGGGTTGGTCGGGCGGTGTGGTATGTTGGCATAGTATTGGCAGTCTTCACGGTAGCGGCGATGTTGGCGAGATCCATGTCAATAGTTGTGATAGTATCCTTGCCTTATGATCTTTTGCCAAAGTTCTTCCTCCGTAATGACTTCCACAACTTCCGTGGATTTCTTTCATCACGTTTTCGCCTCGAGGATCTAGGCACCTCGGTGAGTTCATTGTAGGATCTTTTGTAGAGATCTTCCAGAATAAAGTATCTGTTAGCTCGACATTGAATCTTACTGGCCTCTCTAGGATCCATAGGTAAAGTGCCATCTTTGAGGTAACGGAATATATCAGTCATCCAGTTTCTTTCTGTGCTCAAAAGAAGCACCTGTCCGTTGGGGTTTGCCAGGGAGGATTCCACGCGGGTCATTAGGATGACACTTCTTGTGTCCAAAGCTCCTAAGGCTGAGGCGTACTTGGAGAGGGCGTCGGCTTTTTCATTCCATTCTCTGTGAAATTGGTCAAGAGTAAATTCTTCAAAGTGCTCAACCTCTTTCTTGAGGAGCTCCAAGTATTTGATCATGTTAGGTCCTTTGGTGGTAAAGGACCCGGAGAACTGGGATTGTACGAGCTGTGAGTCTGTGTAGGCTTTGATCCTTTTTACCTGAAGGGCTTTCGCCATTCTTAGGCCGGTGAGAAGTGCTTCATATTCGGCCTCGTTGTTTGTCACCTTAAAATTGAGGGTGATGGCGTACTCTAGCTTGGCTCCTTCAGGACTTTCAAGGAAAATTCCTATTCCTCCCAACCGTCCGGTTGATGATCCGTCCACTTGTAATGTCCAACATTCTGTGTTTCTTTCCTTACCTCCCGAAGTGGGAGCGAGTGCTTTCTCAACCTCCTGCTTCTTGTCGGAAGATGCAGTTGTCGAGGTATTGAGTTCTTCGTCCAAGAGAAACATGTGCCTTACTCTCAGTGAATCATCCATAGGTTGGTGATACTTAGTCATAAGCTGGATGCTACCTCTTTGTGTCTCTTCTGCTTCTTTCTCTTCCCTTGATTCCTTGATTTGGGCTATCGCCACATGACTAGCCTTTTCCTGGGAGTTTTCGTTCCCTTCTTCTGCTTTCTCTGGATAGTCTACCAGGAAGTCGGCCAAAACTTGCGCTTTCTTGGCAGATGGGGCTTGATACCCAATATCATATTCACTTAGCTCAATAGCCCATTTGGACAGGCGTCCTGACTGATCCGGTTTGTCCAAGACATGCTTGAGTGGCTCATTTGTAAGGACCACAATCCGATGCGACTTGAAGTAAGGCTTGATGCCGTGCTGATGTAAACCGGTCTGGCGAGCTTCTCAACCTTGACATATCGGCCTCAGCCTACAAGAGCTTTGCTCAAATAGTAAATTGGTAAATGCTCGTTGTCTTGTATCCGCATCAAATGTAACTCATTGCTTCATCGGTGGTGGCCAAATAGAGGTAAAGAGTTTCAGCCTCCATGGGTTTAGACAAAAGGGGCGGTGAGAGGAGATACTTTTTCAAGTTTTCCAGGGCCTCTTCACACTCCTTTGTCCACTCGAACTTATTTCCTTTTCGTAAGATCTTAAAGAAGGGAAGGTTCTTCTCAGCGGATTTTGAGATAAAACGGCTCAATGCCATCACTTTCCTAGAAGCTTCTAAACTTCATTGACAGTCTTGGGCTGTGGTAGGTCCATGATTGCCTTTATTTTCTCTGGGTTAGCACTGATGCCTCTTTCTGTGACCATGTAGCCAAGGAATTTTCCTCCTTTCACCCCGAAAGTGCACTTTTCAGGGTTCAGCTTCATTCCGTATTTCCGGAGAATAGAAAAACAATTGTTGAGGTGTTCTATGTGTTCCTCTTCAGTCTTGCTTTTCACCAGCATGTCATCCACATAGACTTCCATGGTTTTTCCCAATTCTTCCTTGAACATCTTATTTACCAGCCGTTGGTAAGTAGCTCTTGCATTCTTGAGGCCAAAGGGCATGACCTTGAAGCAATAGACTCCTCCGGCCGCAAAGAATGCCGTTTTCTTGATGTCTTCTTGAGCCATCCTAATTTGGTAGAAGCCTTGATATGCATCCATGAAGCTTAGAAGCGCACATCCTGCAGTGGAATCAACCAGCTGGTCTATGCGTGGCAATGGATAGGGATCCTTTGGACAAAATTTGTTGAGCCTAGTGAAGTCATTGCACATTCTCCACTTTCCGGGAGCTTTTTCGACGAGGACCACGTTGCAGACCCAATCGGAGTATCTAACTTCTTCGATATGACCTGCTTTCATCAACTTGTCAACCTCCCCTGCTATGATAGCATCCTCAACTGGTCCAAAGTCTTTCCTCTTTTGCCGGATGTGCTTGACCGTAGTATCCATGTTCAGACGGTGAACTGCGATCCTTTGGTCTATCCCCTTGAGATCATCTGTGCTCCAAGCAAAGATGTCGCAATTGTCACGAAGGCAAGTGATGAGCTTCAGCTTTACTTCCGTACTCATCTCCGTTCCAATCCGAGTTGTTCTTTCCGAATTTCCTTCGACCAGTTGGACCTCTTTCAAGGCTTCAAGGGATTCTATTCTAGCTGTCTTGGGGAACTTTTCTCTGAGCGACCCAATACCGATTTCTTCCTTTGGTGGCATTAGAGTAATGGAAGAATGGTCATGAGAGCCCTTAGTGACCGAAAGGACAGGTACTGTGGCCCCCCTGGTTGACATGATATAGCACTCCCAGGCTTCTCTAACGTTGCCCATTTCTTCCCCCACGCCGTTCGGGGTTGGAAACTTCACCCTGTTGTGTAGGGGAGAAGCAATTTCTCTGAATTGGTTAAGTCCCGGGCGGCCCATGATCACGTTATAGTCAATGGTGCTATCTACTACCACAAAGAGGATAGTCTTGGTCACTCTTGTCGGAAAAGTGCCCATGGAGACTTGTAGTGGTATACTTCCAATGGGGCGTACTACAGACCCTCCAAAACCTACCAACGAAGTGTATACTCGTCCATATTGTATTTGCCCCAGGTGCATTTGCTCCACGGTCCTTTTGGATATGACATTGGAGGAGCTTCCTGTGTCGATTAGTACCTTGTTGACCTTGTAAGTGGCAATCACTAGAGAAACAACCAAAGGGACATCGGGGTCCTTGAGATCTCCTCCGCCAGACGTTGGTGGGGGGATCTCGCTATCGTCAAAGGTAATTGCATTTGTGCCTTTCAGGGCTGGTGGACCGTAAGCTCTGTCGTTGTTTCTCAAGTGTTGCGCGGTCCTTTTCCTTGCATTTCTGCTATCTCCCCCTGTTGGTCCTCCTGCAATGGCATTGATAATTCCACTGTAGGGGAGGTTCTCCATTTCTGTATCTTCGCGGTACCCTTGATATCTTTGGGCATGCCGAGGTGGGATTTCCGCCGGAGGTGGTGGTAAAGATCTTGTCGGAGGTTCAGAATCATGCTCCTCTCTTCTCTGCTCATTCTTTCTATGCCTGGAGGGTTCTTCTTCACCTGTTGGTTCGTTCAACTTCCCACTTCTCACTAGTCTTTCGATTTCTGTCTTCAACTGGATGCAATCCTCAGTCGGGTGACCTTTCTGCTTGTGGAACCTACAGTAGTCTTTAGAAAATTTACTCTTCTTGCTGCTCTTGACAGGTTTAGGCCATTGTATATCTAAGTCCTTCTCAACAATAGAAGCCAAGATGTCGGATCTTGGTCTGTTGAGGCGAGTATACTCGGTGTATCTCCTAGGTGGAGTTCTTTCTCTATGGAATTCTTTTCTGTCCCTGAGATCTCTTTTTTGCTCAAACTTCCCCTGACGAGGAGGAAGTTCCTGTCGTACTTGTTCTTTCCCCTTCTTTATCCCTGCCCTTATCGGGACATTTCTTCGGTAATCTTCTCCATACAAGACTCCTTCGCAGATATCTTCCAGATACTTTTCAGTGGTGATTTCTTCGTTGGAAAGCTTCCGTCTAAGCTCATCATTATAAGTGTTAGCATATAGGTGTCGGACCACTCTTTGATGCTATGAGGCTCTACCTGTCGTACTTCAGCGTTGAAGCAGTCAAGGAAGGTTCTAAGGTCCTCATGCTCTTTCTGGATTATGCCTGCCAGGTTCTCAACTGACCTCTTCCTTCTCTTTGCTTTCTCAAACCTTTTCAAGAAAAGGGAGGCGACGTCCGCATAAGATTTGATGGAACCATTAGGTAGTGAGGTCCACCAATCCATTGCTTCTCCAAAGAGTGTGGTGGAAAAGTTGAGAGCTTTCATGTTGTCGTTGAGTCCATTGCTTTCCATCTTACTTTCGTATCTAGTAAGATGCCCTACAGGGCAAGTATCTCCATAGTAATGCTCAAGGTTTGGGATAACACAGTCGGGGCACTTTCTTTCTCTTCTGATCGATCTCGCCGACGGAGGGTTGGGAGTTTTAACTACAACCTTCTCATGTGCTTTGACCATCTTGCTCAAGGTGGCAATTTGTGTTTCGTGGCCTTCATTGGAGGTAGATGCGCTCATTGTCGGTCTTTCACCGATTACGGGGTTGATAGCTACATCGGAGGAAGATCGTGAGTAGAACTATCGGGGTGCTTTCCGCCATTTGATCTCTAGGCGCTTGTTGTTGAGCTCCTCGCCGACTGGTTCCCACTTCGTCTACTCGTGGCACTTCTGGACTTCTCCCTCGTTGTTCATGAGAAGCAGCGGCTCTTCTATTGAGAAGATGTCTCAGGTCTTCTGGTTGAGCTTGTTCCCCCAGCCTTTGTTGGATAGGACGGTGCTCATTTCTTGATTGAGCGAGTTCACTTGCCTCGGGATCGTGTAGGCGGGTGGTGAGGAGGTTGGAGGTTGTTTGATCCAAAGCATCCTTGAATAGTGGTGAGTAAGAGGCCAAACTGATTCTCATTCATCCCGAACTCACTAGGACGAATGATCTGACCATTCGGGAGGGTAAAGTTTCTTCCTGGAGGAGGACCATGTGTTCCTGACGGAGGAATCTGTCCTTCGTCCCCAAGTGTCTGGATCCTTACTGGTGGATTAGCGGCTCTTTCCTCGCCAGAAGAAAGACTAGCGGTATGGCCATCACTTGGATCATCTATTACTTCTCTTGTTGAAATTCTTGCTACCCCACCTCTTCTAGTGAGAGGTCTTCCCTTTCTTGGGCGAGCGTACCAATGGCAGTGGCGTTGGTTCTTGCGGACCTTCTTGTTCTTGCCATTACTGAAGAGAACGGGAATTTTGGTAAAGATTCCCACAGACGGCGCCAAAATGTTGAGGGTGTAACTCCCCAACTACTTAGATTTTATTCAACTCCACTAACGGGTGCCAAGGTAAGAAGCTCCTTGCTAGGTAAGGACCAATGCGTAAGAACCAGCGACCAACTACTTCGGTAAGGACCTGCACACTTGAGTTGGGGGGTTAGTGCCCGGTTTGCTAAGTGTCAAACCGGGATGAGACTTTACTCGAGAGTGACTGAAGATCAACTCTGTATAATGCTCGGGATTGGGGTCGTGATGTGACTTGTAAGATGACTTGTTCAAAGTGACTTACTTGTTGGGATGTGTGCCTTATTTATAGGCTATCATCAAAATGGAAGGCCTTGCTAGGATTGCGCCATGTGTATGGCCAGGATTGAGCCACCAATGCTAATATGAGGCCCATAGCCCAATAACGAAGTTTTAGCCCATGCCATCTTGGGCTTTAGGGGTAGTTTGGTCATTATTGGGAGAGTTCTTGAGGATGTAACTAGTTCTGTCGAGTTCCCAGGTTCGGAGGGATGGGTCCGGACGATTGGTTCAGACCACATTTGGTTGTCAGCTGAGGAAGTTCTCCTGCCTGTCCAACTCTTCCGATTCGGAGCTCCTGGGTTCGGACACCTCACTCTTTGGTGCCCATTTGCTTGGTTGCTTTATGAGATGGTCATGCTGGATCCGAGTTGACATCCGTATCGGAGTCCTTGGGTCGGAGAGGGTACTGACTTAGCACTATGCTCCTTTCCCAGAGAGGCTCGGGCCAAGGTGGGTCGGACCTACGGTTCCGGGTCGGGCCTTGTAGGTCCAAATCCTTTGTTCCTTTCTTTTAGGGTGGGTCGGACCATGGATGGTCTGCCCGGATCGGACCATCTGCTCGGACTAAAGTGTCTCGGATCCATTGGATGACTTAGGGCGCCTTAGGATTTGTTCCTAGGTCCTTTATGACGGATTGGACATATTTTCGTATCAACACTATTAATTCTGGTTCAAGTTGGATTGTAGATTCAGGAGCTTTAGATCACATCATTTGTGATGAAAAGCTCTTTACACACAATGTTAAAAGAATAACAACTTTTGTCCAACTACCTAATCTATCTAAAATTCCTATATCTCATTCCGGAGACATTAAAATAGCTGAAAAATACATATTAAAGAATGTTCTTTGTGTTCCTTCTTTTAAATTGAACTTAATGTCTGTGAATAAGGTGTGTAGAGACAACTCTATTGGATTCTTATTCATTAAAAATACTTGTCATATATTGCAGATAAGTTGTTCATTGAGTCAATCAGTGACAAAGATTGGACTGATTGAAGCTAAGAAGGGACTTTACTTATTGAAGGATGTTTTTCAATCACCTAAGGCACTAGCCATCTCCAGTCAGAATGACCAAGATCAAGATCAAGCTACTGCTTTGAAGGATCATTTATGGCATTTTAGACTAGTACACCTTAGTTCAAGTAGATTCTCTATTATTCAGGCATCTAATCCTGATATGCAATGTAAGAAGTTTTCTTATTGTGATGTTTGTATGCAAGCAAAGCAGAAGAAACTCTCTTTTTCACTTAGTAATAAAGATTCAAGTTCTATTATGGAATTGTTGCATTGTGATCTATGGGGACCATATTCTGTAGCAACAATCAATGCTCATCACTATTTCTTAATAGTTGTAGATGATTATAGCAGGTTTACTTGGGTATTCTTGCTCAGACACAAATCAAACACTAAAGAAACTTTAAGTAACTTTATTCAATTAATACAAAATCAAATGCAGAAGAAAGTTAAAGTGATTAGATTAGATAATGGCTTAGAATTTCACATGCCTGATGTCGTGAATAAACATGGAATATTGCGTCAATAGACATGCTCATATACTCCACAACAGAATGGAGTAGTGGAGAGAAAACACCAGCACCTTTTAAACATAACAAGAGCTTTACTTTTTCAATCAAAATTATCCAAAAAGTTTTGGGGAGAAGCAGTGCAAACAGCAGCTTTTCTGATAAATAGAACTCCCAGTCCAATTTTAAGTAATAAAACTCCTTTTGAGCTATTTTATGATAAGAAACCAGAATATTTTGATATAAGGAGTTTTGGATGCTTGTGTTTTACTTGCACTGAGACTGTGGGAAGGACCAAACTAGATTCAAGATCACATAAATGTATCTTCTTTGGATATCCATCCAATGTGAAGGGTTATAAAATAAATGATCTTGAAAAACATATAAGCTTCATATCAAGAAATGTGATCTTTGTAGAGACAGTTTTCCCATACAAAGAGAAAACTAAAGATGAGAATGATATACTGATACATGCACTTGATTATGTGGATTATGAATGGTTGAATAACAAAAATATGGAACATGAGAATAATCAAGAAGTGCACATTGATGATCAGATATATGATATACCATTTGATCCTGCAGAGAATAATGAAGAAGAAGATATGGAAGAAGAACCAATTAGGTCACCTATATAGAGATCTTTAGAAGAGAGAAATTTGAGAAGAACAACAAGAACAAGAAAATTGCCTTCAAAACTGGATATCTATCATCATGAGGCAAATGCCTATGCAATACAGAAAAATGAAGTAAAAGCTAAGTATCCAATCTCAACTTTTCTATCCTATGACAAGTTCTCTAAGAACTATAGAGAATACTCAATAAATTTGGCACTAACTCATGAGCCAGAAAGCTATGAAGAGGCAATCATAGAAAAAGCATTGGAGAGATGCTATACGGAATGAATTAAAAGCCCTGATTGACAATAACACCTGGACTATTATTAAGAGAACACCAGACATCAAACTAATAGGATGCATATTTGTTTTTAAAACAAAACTCAACTCAGATGGAAAAATAGATAAGCACAAAGCAAGATTAGTTGCTAAGGGTTATACACAACAATATGAATTTGATTATACTGAGACATTTAGCCAGTTGCAAAGCTAACTTCAGTAAACATCTTCTTAGCCCTGGCCTCTAAAGAAAATTGGCATATATGTCAGCTTGATGTCCATAATGCATTTCTGAATGGTTATCTAGATGAAGATATTTACATGAAAATACCACCAGGTCTTTTAATTCAAGGGGAAGATTCAAACAGATTAGTATGTAAACTGAATAAGGCCATATATGGATTAAAACAAGCTTCAAGACAATGGAACTCAAAATTGACTAGCTATCTGAAAGAATTAGGCTTTGATCAATCCAAAAGTGAATATTCATTATTCACTAAAGGTATTGAACATGATTTTATTGCTCTATTGATTTATGTAGACGACATAGAAGTGGATTGTCATTTTGTAAGAGAAAAGATCATTGGAAAGAAGATTGATGTTGTTTTCATCAATAGTAAGGATCAGCTCGCAGACATATTCACTAAAGTTGTACCTTCAATGAATCTCATTAATGCAATGATCAAGATGAACATCATAAATCCATATGTTCCCCTTAAGGGGAAATATTGGAAATTTATGAATAAAAGAATAAATCAAGGGACCAAAAGTTGTAATTTAACAGGAGTTAATTGCAAAGAATTTTAAACTATAGGGACCAAATGTGAAGGCGTGAAAGAGTTTAAGACTCAATTGCACGAAGAAGAAGAAAAGAAGGATCAGAGGATAAAGCGCAAGAGTGAAGCATATGGAATGTTTTGTTCCACGGTCGCGAACTCAATTCGCCAAACTACAGAGCGAGTTCGTCTTCCCCAAATTACCAGAAGATAACAAAATGCTCTGCAACATAGTACAAGCTGTACTATTCGATCGCGACCATTTCAAGATCAACTGACAGATGTAGAGAAAGGACGAACACAAGGCTTGAGCTCTTGATCAATTGTAGCTCATTTGTCTTGCTCATTTAATTTTTTGGCATCTTTTTCAATCCGATTTTATCCGTTTTAGGTCAAGTTGTTTCTTTGCTTTGAGTAGTATAAATAGTTAGTAGTATTGGCTATGTTTCACCATGTAATTCACTCTCAACTCTGAAAATCAATACAACAAATCTCCTTCTTGTGTGATTCTTGTTTTTCTAACAGAGCATGCATCTAGCTCTCTCCAGAAGTGTCTGATTCATATGTTCTGCTACACCATTCTGCTGTGGTGTATCCCTGACTGTATGATGCCTAGCAATCCCTTCGTTCTTGCAGAACTCATCGAACTCAGACCAGCAAAATTCCAGACCATTATCAGTTCGCAGCCTTTTGATCTTCTTCCCTGTTTAATTCTCCACTAATGCCTTTCATTGCCTGAAGTTCTTAAAGGCTTCACTTTTATGCTTCATAATGAACAACCAAGTCATCCTTGAGAAATCATCAATCATTGACACAAAATATATGTGACCCCCTAAAGACTCCACCCGGGAAGGACCCCAACAATCAGAATGGATGTAATCAAGTGTGCCTTTTGTTCTGTGTATAGCTTTAGGAAACTTGATGCGATGTAACTTCCCAAAGATACAATGTTCACAGAATTCAAGATTCGTGACCTTTTGACCACAAAGAAGATCTGCTTTTGACAGAATTTGCATCCCTCTTGTACTCACATGACCAAGCCTCATATGCCATAATTTGGTCATGTTCTCCTTATCAATCTCCGATGATGCAACAGTGACAAAACCTGATAACGTAGAACCTTGAAGAATAAACAAGGTACCACATTTTACACCTTTCAGAACTACATTCGAACCCTTGCAGACATGTAAAACTCTACCTCCACCTTTTTAATTGAAACCCTTGTTGTCAAGTGCACTCAAAGATATCAGATTCTTTGTCATAAGTGGAACATGCTGATGAGCTCAAATTATACTCTAAAAAGCAATTAGAGAATAAGCTGTAGTTGTAGACTAAAGCCTAACTCGTGATCGATCTCTAGGGAATTAATTAAGCTATGTAGCAGTGAGAGTAAACAGATACTTGCGTGTAACAATCTGATTGATGGTTTAGTTGTACTTCTAACTAGTTTAATTAAAGCTAAGATTACGATTAACAATGAGAGAAAGATGAATACAGTAGCAAGATCCAATTATGCTAATTCGAACCAGGGATAACACTCATATTTGTCACACGGTCGTTGTACAGTAAATCAATCAATCCGATTCAACCAATTGTTCTTAGAAAATATTATACTGGAGAAATCGTGAGTCGTCAATTCACGATCCTTAAACATGAACAATTTAGAGAATTTAATACGGACTTATCGAATTGAAGGTTTATACGAAGATTTAATACGAGACTAACCTATATGAGTGCTTTGATAAACCCTAGAACGAATATGCATAATCTTCACATACTACTGTATTCAAAGGTGTTTAGCTACTCATAATTGATGATTGCATGCAAAGATTCATGGTAATAATCATATGAAACATATATTAAAAACTCGCATGCAATAACATACAATTCAATCGATAGAATAAAGAACGAATTGTAAAGAACAAAGCAATTGAGAAATCAATACCAGTAATCTTGATTTGATGAACAAAATCAATGAATAACCAAGCTCCAAAGATGTCTCAATGTCAATGTATGGCTCTTGGAGTTTTTTTTTTTCAAAACTAGGTTAAAAGAAGTATGAAAGAAAAGGAATCAAAATTCTAATCTAATAAGGAAAATAAAATCAATTCTGCGTCATTGCAAGTGAAGAAATAGCTTCGTGATTTAGCCTTCTTAATCGCAATGTATATCCAGCTCGCATAATCTCGCCGCGGCGGACCAATTCCTTCTCCGCGGCGAGCTTCAATCTTCAAATAGGAGCATCACTCGCTAAATCTCGCCGCGGCGAGCCATGCTGGAACTTCCAATGCCAAGCTCGTAAAATCTCGCCGTGGCGAGCCATGCTAACCAGCTTATCTTCATACGGCTCAAAAGACACAAATTTCTACAAAACACAAACAAAACACCAAAGTGTAAAAACGAACTAAAAAGACTACAAAACTAAAGACAAAGACTTACAAAGACCGCTAAAAAAGACCAAATGAGACGTTAGAATATTTTCTCATCACATGCCTAACATTATTCAATGTGCAGAATTTACCATCATGTGTACAAATTTTGATTGAGCCTTTCCAACCGTCTTACAAAGAGAAATGTTAGCCATAAAAATATTACCACCGTATACCTGCTCTAGGTTGTAAACCACTCTCTGCGCAGACATATATGATAAGATGCTCCAGAATCAAGGATCCACGAATCACTGTGATGCGTGTGCTCATCAGCAACTAGAGCAATATCCTCTTCAGAATTGGTATCAGCTACAACAGTAGTACCTGTTGGTTTATCCTGTTACCTCTTCTTCTTAGGACATTCAGATTTCCAGTGTCCCTTCTCTTTACAGTAGTTACAAGTATCATTCGGTTTTGGACCCTTATAAGCTGATTTCTTGAATTTCTTCTTTCCCGAATTTCCATGTCCATTACTCCCATTGGCTACTAACCCAGCAGCCTGATTATAAGCACCTTTACCAGCCGCCTTATGGCGCAGCTCTCTAGTATGGAGGGATGATCTAACCTCTTCTAGAGAAATAGTATCTTTACCAACAATAAATGATTGCACGAACTTCTCATACGATAATGGTAAAGACACTAACAGAATTAAAGCAGCGTCCTCATCTTCAACCTTAACATCAATATTATGCAATTCTAGTAAAATTGTGTTTAACTGATCCAGATGATCTCGGAGAGGCAAACCTTCATGCATTCGCAGACTGAACAGATGTTGCTTCAGAAGCAACTTATTGGTTAAGGACTATCATATAGAGACTCTCGAGCTTAACCCACAGACCTTGCACGGTTTCCTCCTCCACAATCTCGGTGATGATATCGTCAGCAAGACACAACATAATCATCGAGTGTGCCTTCTCTTCCAGAACGGCCATCTCAGCGGTGACTTTTTCTGTCGACTTCCTAACAAGCGTCGCCCACAGCCCTTGTTGTTTCAACAAAGTTCGCATCTTGATCTACCATAAACTGAAACTATTCCTCCCAGTAAATTCGTCGATCTTCACGTTAATACTAGACATCTTTCTCAGCGAATTTCAAACACTAGAACAGATCCAGCTTTGATGCCAGTTTGGCTCTGATACCAGTTTGTTATAACGGAAGCAAGAAAGATTATAAAAAAACGTGAATAAAGAACTCAGAGATTTAATGTGGTTCACTAACAATAAGTTAGCTACGTCCATGGGCAGAAAAGAGAACAATATTATTGATCTTGAGGAACTCAGATTACAGAATGATATCACAGAATGATATCAGAAACAGAATGATCACAGAATAACAGAATGATCAAGACAGAAGTAATCTGATTACAGAATAATTAGATTACAGAATGCATAATAATTTAACTAGGCTAAGAGGAAGTATATAATACTTCTCTAGACAGATACCGAACAGGACTAGGAACTAGAACCCAATTCTAATAAAACTAGTATACATATAACTTAGTGGACAAATAAGCCCAAACATGAGAAACCTAGGAAATAGGCCTAATCCTGATTTAAGTCATATTCTAACGGAATCAATATTAAGTACCTCCAGGAAACTCATAGCAAAATCACAAGATTAACATTAGCCTCATACCCAATGAAGTAGACACTGGCACTTTCTCAAAAACCAAATCGCACATAATCTGAGGCCTATCTTCAGCGGAGACAGTACTAATAACCATATATTTGTCGCCGATCTTGCCACTTTTTCCATCTTTCACCTCAGCGATAAAAGCCTAAAAACATCAATTTCCCAATATTTTAAATTCAATCCAATACATGAAAAAAATTCATACATGGAGTAATACTTAGCTAAGCTGACAAATTTTTCGCATCTTCAATAATCGAACCCGCGGGTGATAAAGAAAAAGACTCATCACGCAATTGATTAACCACATAAATAGAATCTCCCCCGATAATTACACGCTGGAAGTCATATTCATAAGCCAATACCAAAGCACACCTGGCTGCCAAAGCCTCCCCAATTTCTACTGACTGAATAAAACCAATAAATTGGTGTTTCCACGCAAGCACAGACCCATCGAAACCTCTGGCCACAACGCCAATACCAATCCCATGTCGCTGCCTAGTCAATGAAGCATCAAAATTTAGTTTTACATACCCGGCAGGAGGTGGACACCAAACAGGCTGCTGGACTGCTGTTTGCCCAACAGAGAACAGGTCCTTGGCTTCTCTGTATCGCCAGATATATTGTTGTACAAAGAGGACAGCCTCCTGCGCATCTATGTGCTCCGTTCCATGAACAAGCTTATTCCGGCAAAACCAAATACTCCACAAAGCTGTCACAAAATACTCAAACTCCTCTTGACTAATAGCACCACGAATCTGCTCAATCCAAACTGAAATAGAACAAGAATCAGAGTTCGTAACAGAGAAAGGCAATAAAGACAAGGCCCAAAATAGTCTCGCAAAATCACAATTCCTGAAAGTATGTAACAGCGATTCAGGCACAACACGACAAATAGGACATAAAACATCAATATCCAAGCCCCTCTTCTGTAAAGCAATATTAACAGGTAATGCCTTTTTCAACAATCTCCAAAGGAACACCTTAATCTTATTAGGAAGCCCAAGGTTCCAAACCCAATTCCAATTCACCTGCTCACAAGTACTGTTGCTCCCTATTCAATTTTGCACATATTCAAGCCTTAGCTTCCTAGCCAAATGGTAAGCACTACTAACTGAATAATGACCATGAGAAGAAAAATGCCAAACCCGCACACCATCAATATGGCCCATTGAAATAGGAATACCCAAAATACAGTCAGCATTTATGTCCCAAAAGGTACTGCGAATCAAAGACTCATTCCAAGTTCCCAATTCATTATCGAAAAAGTCAGAAACAGGACAAAACACATCGCCAACAGTAGAAGGAGTGATAGGTTTAAAACAATTATCCCTTGGAATCCAACTATCGTGCCACATATCGATAGAAGTACCATCACCAACCTTCCACCTAACACCTCGTCTAACAAGATCTAGAGCCCCACACATACTTTTCCAAGTAAAAGAAGAGTTAGACTTAGGACAAGCATCAAGAACATCCGAATTTGGGAAATACTTTGCTTTCAAAACACGACTAAGAAGAGAATTAGGAAAATGAATAATCCTCCAAATCTGCTTACCAAACATCGCTAAATTAAAAGCCTTAAGATCACGGAAACCCATACCCCCATCTCTCTTAGACTCACATAAAGAGTCCCAATTTACCCAATTAATTTTCCTATCCTTCCCATTACCCCCACCAAAACCGTGAAATACAAGACTCAATCTCACAAAGAAGCAAATCGGGTAATTTAAAGCAACTCATCACATACGTAGGAATAGCTTGGATCACCGCTTTAATTAAAACCTCCTTCCCCGCTTTAGAGAGAAACCTATTTCCAAATCCATCAATTTTCTTCCACACCCGCTCCCGTAGCCAACTAAAAACTTCTTTCTTAGACCTACCCATTGTTGTAGGTGTTGAGGGATAAAACCTCAAACACCAACACTACTACTACAAGTAACCTAATCTAAGATCCACCTCCAACTTGAAGTCCGAGAGAAGGCTTGTCCGAGCAAGAGTACCAGAAAGGACTAAGTGTGTGTGTTGGGGGGGGGGGGGGTTAGAATGGGTTACCCGGATTGCCTAAGTCAATCTGGAAGGAGGCTTTACTCAAAGGAGAGATGAAAGCTCTCAATGCAATAGTAATGGGAAAGGTAATGAAATCAAGGATGTTTAGGACTTAGGAGACAACACAATTTCCTAGGGGATTTCCCACTTTTCTCAAGGTCTTGGACCTTGTGTTATATTTATAGTTATCATATACTTATGACGTAGCTCATAAGATGATGCCAAGTGTATGCCTCAGATTTGGACACAAATGCTACCTTTGGCCCATGGCCCATTAGTGAATAGTAATCCAATACTAATTAATGGGCTGGGAGGGTAGTTTGGTCCTTTCCCTCTGAGAGTACTGTTCCACACGTTGGGTCCGTAAGTCCCCTGACAGATCCGCATGATTGGATGACTACCATTGGGTAACTCAAGGTGTCCGGACCTTAGAGTTCCACGAAAGCATCTCGTTGGTTCACAAATACGCTTGGTCTTATCAGACGGTGGCGTCGAGATTCTCTCGTCCGTCCGCTTAGCATCTTAGGATCGGTTTGCGGTACTTGGGAGGACCAGTAACCTTTTGTCGCTCGAAGTCATCCATCTAGCTTGGTGGGCCTAGCCGAAATGGCGTCTTGACTTGTGAGTACTAGTTGACTGAGATGGTTTCCTTTGTGATGTACCACTCGAAGGTCGGACTAGCTTTGAATGGCTATCTTAGCCTTGATGCGCTCTAGGACACACTCTATGGCGCCCTTAACGGATTGGACACATTTCCATATCAACATATGTCCCCCCAGTTTCCAAGTATCTTAGTAGAAGATAGTTGGTAACTATGAGGGATCAGTCGTGTCTGTGGAGCGTGTCCGAATCGTTAGTTAAAAGAAAGAAAAAAATCCTTTTCGTCGGGATCCGTCGTCCGTGTCCTCAAGGATTCAATATATCTCTTTCCCCCCCCCCCCTTTTCCATCTACAACCGAAGTTATCACATAACCGGACCGTAGATGGAAAAGGTATTTGTATCCGAGATATATGGGTCCGAGTATCATTTAGTCTTTCGAGGAAGATCAAGTAGGAGGTTATCCGTTGGGCCAAATTTGTGAAATGGTCCTGATGGACCTCCGAACAGTAAATCAACGGGGTCCAACAAGTTGCTTGTCCGACCCATGGGGTAAGATCCCGAGGGGAACGATGCGACCGTTGGATTGGAAAGCCTCAATGGTTGAGATCAAGTGACGCGACTCCTCTATTCGTGAATCGTCATGACCGTTGGATTTGAACAGATCAACGGTCGCGGTTTAAACCTAAGTGATGTGACGCTTGGCCTTCCCACTTTGCCCCTATAAATAGTTAGGCGATCGGTCACTTCCACACTTTAGCTAAATTGAAACTCTGAGCAATCTTTAAGCAATTCAAACAACACAAGATCGATTCGAGCAACTGGGACTTGTAAGACTTTGGGCTATCCAGCTGAGATCTGTAACCTCGGAGCATTATCCAAACTCGATGGTCCGTTGAACTTTCCTGTTTGAATATTAGCAAGTAAGTACCCCTCATTTTTTGGCTTTGCGCTATACGCTCATTGCATGTCTAGTGTAGCTTCCCTTGCGCCTGTGTATGTTGTGCTTTTCTTTAGTAATTCTTATACCTTTCGCTGATGATGCGCATAATATGCCAATTTTCCTCACTGATTCCTTGTACTTTTATTTGGTACGTCCCGTCCGACACAACCCGTCTTGACAATGCATGCTTACTTGATGATAAATTGGTATTGTTGTGGTGTTCGCCTGTAAATTGTTTCTTCTATTGCCGTGCCATAAGGGGCAGATCGTGGTGCCATCAGCACGACTTAGTGCCGTGGTCTTGGGGCCCCTGTCCTTCTGTGTATAGAAAATCTTAGGGTTTAAACTTTTTCTCGGACCTATGGACTTAATAAGACATATAAATGAACTCTCGGACAATAACAATCATTGTTTCCGATCCGTTTCCTTCTGCCCTAGGATGTCCGGGAGCGATAGTCAAAACGTTCACGAGGTGCGGGATTACCAGGATGGATTAGATTCGGGCGGTGAATCCGCGGACGTGAGCGTGTCCGTAGAAGACTATCTCGTGGATGTCTTATCTTCCAGAGATTCCGACGCTAGGCACGGAACCCATGAAACAGTCAATCCTCCGACGGACGGGCCAGTGGTCGAAGAAAGTGTTAATGAGGCGAAAACGTTGGTCCAATCTTGGACTATAGGCGGTGTGGGAGGGCCTATAGATCCGAATGAGCTTCAACTTGAACGGGCAGGCGACAGAGGGCATGAGGCTGATGACGTGGAGATGTTCGAGGCTGGAGTGGAGGACCGTGTTGTGGTAGAGACAGGTCCATCCAACCCTGGTACATCTGGGAGACCTGATGGTGGTCAGGAGGAAGAAGGCGGAGAGGAAGAAGGTGAAGACGGGGAGGAAGAAGAGGAAGGTTATCCCGATGTCCGTCCTCGGAGAGGTGCTGGTCGTCGGGTTGTATTGCACTCCGTAGCTGCCGCTCAATCCAGCCTTCCGTTGGTTGAAGGCCGTAGTGTCAAGGCGGCAAGGATCAAATTTCCTCGTCCCGCATCCGCAATAGTGATAGCAGACGAGTTCAGAGAGAGCTAAACGCGGACGGGCTTCTTCCTACCTGTCCATCGAGGGTCCGGCCTGAGGAGATTCCGGAAATGAGGCGAAAATGGGAGATCCCTGAGTCTGTAGAAATAATGATCCCTGATCCCGGGCATGCATTCTATAACCCACCCGCTGGGTATATGTGCGTGCACGAGGTTGCCTTCTCCTGCGGATGGAAGATCCCCATTGCCACGGAACTGAAGAACATCCTCAACCATATTGGCATAGGTCCGAGTCAGGTTATCCCCAAGTCCCTGGGTAACCTTATTTGTTTTGTAATCTTTTGTAAGAAGAAGGGGCAAACAGTGAATTCTGAAAACTTCAGGCAGCTTTTCAATGTCTCTTTCAGTCCGGTGAATCCCCTTCTTTACACCTTTATGAATAGGAAACCCTATAACTTCATTTCGGACTCCATCTCGTCGTTGGGGTCGAAATGGTGGGATAGGTACATTTTTGTACGGATGTCTTTAAAGCCTGGGATGTCCGAGACAGAGGGAACGATGGGGGCTACCCACAAAGTTCCTAAGGGAGAGTATCCCTGATTGGCGCCCGCTTCTGAAGAACGTTTCTCCCTGGGTGGCGGAGATCCACAAGAAGAATGATCCACCTACCTACCCGTTCCACGGACTAATTTGTTAGCCGCTGCCATATCTATGCGGACTGACCGATGCCGTGGAAGTCGGAGGAAAGACATATTTCAGTAAGGAGTCTAACTTATGATTTGTGCGACTCCGTGTTTTGAATGTCTCGTTATGAATTTTCTCATCTCCGATATTCCTGTTGTTTCTCTGTTATTCGTCCGTGTTCTGAAATGTTTGCATTGCTATGTAGCTCACTGGTTCGACTATATCATGTCGACGCTCGCCGAAAAGAAGAGGCAGCAGAGAGAGCAACAATCTCTGGAGGTCGCCGCTGGTCAGAGGACCAAGATTATCAATACATCCGCTGGTCTTCCTATGGGAGATCCCAAGAATGCGGCAGTGTTCGCCGCAGAGGAGGAGAGGCGGAACAAGGCGGGAGAAGACCCGCAAGTCATGGGGGTGCCTGACAAGGGCAAAGCACCTGTTACTCGGAGCGCCGCTGCCTCCAGGCCACCAATCGCTGCTGGGTCCACGCCTCAGCAGGAAGTGTTTATGCTGGATGCCATAACGTCTGGGCGGAAGAGGAGAGCTCCCACGGAGACGTCCCAAGCAAACAAGAGGCAGCAGTTGGCCGCCGTTCTATCGACTGACCAGGCCGCTCTCGACAAGGAGTATGAGCGTGCCTGCGGACTTCCCGAGGTTGAGCGGGTCGGTGGCCTCAACGTACTATATCAGCAGGTTCGTGATCTTCTAATGGTTTTTTTTCATTATGTCCTTATGACAAGCATACAACCTATGTTTGTATGGATTCTTTGCAGCTTGGATGCTTCGTCCGAGCCATGCAGTGGAAAGCTAGTGAGCGGGCTACCATTGAGCACGAGTTGTTCAAGGCCATGGCCAGTTCCGCGGATGAGGCCGAAAAAGTGAAGCAGTTGGAGATGCAGCTGAAGGAGCACGAGGTGAAGTTCCATAAGCTGAAGACCAGCTGGTAGACAATCAAGGCGGACTTGGATTGGCAGGAGGGTTTCACCCAGAAATCAATGAGAGCCTTCCGAGACATGAAGGATTTCTTGCTTGAAGACCTGCCGAGATTTCATGAGGTCGGATTCTTTCAAGTTCTTCATGGCAGACAAGTCCGACGAATCTCGGCTGAATGGGTTCTCTGCTGCAATCGGTCAACTACAGTCCAAGGGGCTACTTCCTCAAGATTTCAATTGGAAGACGGAAGGGTTAAACCCTTCTGCGGATGCTAACGGCGTGGAAGTTCCCGTGGATGTTGTCTCGGACGATCGGTTGGCCGCTTGTGAGTTTGCGGAACTCGTCACTGAGGAAGGAGAATTGGAGATCAAGAACGGTGGACCCTTCCTTCTGAAGTGTGTCCCGGCTGCCCTGCAAAAAGTGTGCTTCGTCCCGTTCGAGAATTACCGGGCTTTTCTCAAGGATTTGTACTACATGCCTTCCCGGGTAGTTGGTCTTGCTGAAGACTTCAACTTGTTCGAGCTCGCAGAGTCCCTTGCTGTCCAAGCTGCTGCCAACTCGTCTACTGCTGATCCGCCTCGAATTGAAGAAACAGTCGAGCCGGCTAATCCTCAGTGAAGAATCCGGGGTATGCCCCGTGAAACTTATGTAATGTCTGGAATCTGCATCTCTTTGTGGCACGGAACAATGCCTTGAACAATGCTGCTTTATTTTTTATCCGTACTAACTGTCTGTAAAACAATATTTCTCGTAATTTCGAGTCATTGCCTGTTTTCCGCTTTGTTTGCTTCCGTTCATCGTTCGTATGTTATACTATTATAAAACACATCTTTAAAGAACACGGATCGCAGTAGATGGCGTCCGACGTATAAGTCAGAACCATCATTTCACGAATTTCGTACCGTCCGTGATTGCTAAATCCAATCGACCTTTGGGATGCGTGATTCTTCTAGAAGGAAGGAAGGTGAAACAGTGAATTTGTCATTATTACTGCGTCCCATCAACTTCCAAGCCGTCGGATGAGTGACATGTGTTGAGATCGTACGGGTTTGTCACTACTATAAATAAGAAAGGGGTAAGTGCCCTTTTCTTACTGTTGTACTTTTTAACCCTTTTTCCTGATCAGATTTCCCTATCCTTCCAGAGAGTCCGTCCAATTGTCCGCTGCAGCCAGAGAACTAAACCATCCCAGGTTTGATCGCTTCCTTCACTGGGTGGACTGTGCTTGCGGGGTCAAGCATCCCCCATATTATCCCGGAAAGGGGACCGCAGATGACCCAATCATCCTCGACTTCGAAGGGGACCCTCCTCCGTGTCCGGGGATAGTTAGTGGGCTAGCCGCAGAAAGGGAGCGGATTGTGAGGATGATCCGCAGGAGGATCCGAATGCAGCAGCAGGCTCGTCGGGGCCGAGGTGGTGGCTCGGAGTCCCAAGGCTCGACTTCCGGAATCTGGTAAAGGAACAAGGCGGGGTATGCCCCGTGAAAGTATGTACTTATCCTTGGACCTTTTCAGATTGTACTTCTGTTATGTAAATGTTCGGATAATTTTGTCTATAAAATTCGAACTATTTTTCCTCGGATGAGATCGCCATCTTTTTCTTGTGCAAGCTTCGTCGGATTATATTGACGCACATATCTTTGTAAAACGACCAAGAAACTCGGACGTGGTTGATGGGCTTGTTTAGGCTTGATTGGATAAACCCGTCTGGCCCAACACTGTTCAACCCAAATGAATAGTTTAAGCCCATTGTCAACGTCGCAGTTCTGACGTGTCGGACGCCTATTGGTTCGTTACTTCTATAAAAACTCCGGATCCCTCTTGGCCTTGGTCGTGCAAATTCAACTTCCAATTTCCATATCTATTCAATTAGCAAGAAGATGATTTCTTGAATAGTTTCCCCCTCGAGACTCCTGTCCACTCTCAAGTCGGCGTTCATCCTGAGCTTGAGAGTGGCGTGGGTCTAGAGGGGAAGATTGTTGAAGATCAGTCATAGAAAAGCATAGATCTCGGTTTGAATGTATATATCTGTCCGTCTCCTCTGCTTTCTTCCAACCCCACTTTAATGGTTCCAATCTCTCTTATATTGGAAATGGTTTCCGAATTTTCAAGAGTTTGAGTCTCTAAAGCCGGTGAGGCGGAAATCTCTTCCTGTCCGTACTTTGTTTTCCTCGGGCACAGGATTTGCAATGCCACATTTTGGTGGTATCATGAGGGATTCCACCACGTTTAACCATTTTCCTGTGTGCAGGTAGATCGAGTTCCTGGCCTCCGCGGAAACCAGGCTTGCCGCTCGTCATGGAAGAAGCTTTTTCCGGCAGAACGATCTTTCTTTGGGAGATGACGATCTCCGAGACGTTTCGCCTTTTTCATATTCGTCCGTAAGTCCGGATATCGATCCGAGATTGTAAATTATGCATAAGATTATGTATAATTCGTCTTTGTATGAATGAAATCTCTTGCTTTCCTTGTCATTAATCGAACGTTAAATCATATATGCATGGATCGAAAGATCACAAATCGAAAGATAGAGGTTGTATTGATTTGCCGGAAATTCAATTACAACTTGCGGGCTCTAAGGCCAATGACAAAAGGATCGAAAAACAGAACTGGCGGAGTTCCGTGTACTAAATTGTTGAAACTGAGATGACCAATCGATCTGAAGGAGATCCGCACAGTTATCTCTATGCATAGAACTTCTGAAGGTTCCTAGCATTCCACGGATGTTTGAGGGGATGTCCGTTCTCATCTTCTAATTCATAACTGCCATTCACTCTTGCGCCGATAATCTTGTAGGGTCCTTCCCACTTGGGCTTGAGTTTTCCAACGTTGCTTAAGATGTCGGCCCGGCGAAGTACTAAGTCTCCGACCTGGAAGTTTTTTTGCCCAAACATCCCTGTTGTAGGTTCGGGCAGTAGTTGCCTAATACCTATGGATATTCGCCAGTGCCTCAGACCTTTTCTGTTCGAGCATGTCTAGTCGGATATCCGAGCTTCTCGGTTTGCATTGCCTTTGAACTCTTGGATCCTCAAAGTCTCAACGGCAATCTCAGACGGTATGACTGCCTCCGAACCATATACCAAGGAGAATGGAGTTTCTTTGGTCGCAGTCCGTGCAGTGGTGCGATGAGCCCATAGCACGCCTTCCAGGTCGTCTGCCCAGCTTTCTCGGGAAGTTCTCAAACGCTTCTCCAGGATTTTGACTATTGTCTTGTTTGTGGATTCAGCCTGACCATTGGCTTGTGGGTATCCGACGGATGTGAAACGTTGTTCGATTTTGAAGGAGGCAAGCCATTACTTGAGCCTACTGCCTGAGAACTGAGCGCCGTTATCCGAGACTAGAACTCTTGGTAGGCCGAAGCGGCATATGATGTTCTTCAAAATGAAGGTCCGCACTCGACTTTCCGTGATAGTCGCTACAGCCTCCACTTCTACCCACTTGGTAAAATATTCCACTGCCACAATGAGAATTTTTTTTTGTTGGGTACCCCTCGGAAATGGTTCGACAATATCGATACCCCACTGATCGAATGGACACGCTATGATTGACGAAATCATGGGGTTCGTCGGACGATGTGGGATGTTTGCGTAATATTGGCAATCATGACATCTCCGGGCGTGGTCGGCAGAATCTTTATCGATGGTAGGCCAATAGTAGCCTTGTCGTATGATTTTCTGGGCGAGAGTCCTCCCCCCGGAATGACTTCCACGGCTTCCGTTGTGTATCTCTTTCAGCACAGTTTGTGCTTCTTGTGGGTTAAAACATCTCAGGTGAGTCCCGGAAAAAGATCTCTTGTACAAATCGTCACCCATTATAAAGTATCTATTTGCTCGGCATTGCACACTCCTTGATTCTTTCGGATCGACTGGCAAAGATCCGTCCTTGAGATAGTTAAAAATTTCAGTCATCCAGTTTCTTCCCGTGTCAAGTATCATGATCACGAACGGGACTCATGATGAGATAGTCGAGAATGGTGAGTAGGATTACTCTCCTTGTGTCTAGAGCCGCTGTAGCAGTTGCGTATTTTGCCAAGGCATTAGCTCTTTCGTTCCAAGCTCTATCAAACTTTTCCTAGGTGAATTCCTCGAAGTGGCTGGCCTCATTCTTGAGTAGCTCAAGATACTTGATCATTGAAGGACTTTTTGTGGCAAAAGTTCCTAAAAATTGGGCCTCGACAAGCTGTGAGTCCGTGTAAGCTTTGACCTTCCGGTCTTGGAGTGACTTGGCTAGACGCAGCCCCACTAAAAGTGCCTCATACTCAGCCTCATTATTGGTAACTTTGAACTCCAAGGAAATCGCATAGTCGAGTTCCGCGCCATCCGGGCTCTTAAGGTAGATTCCAATTCCTCCCACTCTTCCAGTGGAAGAACCATCCACTTCCAATGTCCAGATATTGGAAGGATGTTTTTGGGTTTGGAGATCTCCTGCGAGCTGCTGAGGTTCCGCTCTTGGTTCATCCCCTTCCGTGATTTCCGTTCTGATGTTGTCAAGACCTTTGAGTTTCGGGAACATCATCAAGTAGAAACATTTGGTTGACCGAGTTTCCCCATCGATAAAGGAAAGGGCCGATTGATGAACCGGGCTTCCTCGAGGTTTTCCGGGTTGAACTTTGGCGGGCGGCTTTGGACAATATGCTTGGTGATTAAGCACTTGAGCACCGCTTGTCGAGACTTTCTCAATCCTTCTCGATAATCCGCTAAGAAGTCGGCGAGGACTTGAGCCTTTTTGGTGACGGAACTGGTAGCAAATGTCGATTCGCTTAGCTCGATCGCCCACTTAGAGAGTCGTCTGATTGGTCGGGCTTTCCTAGGACTGTTTCAAAGGTTCCAGATTAGTACCACTATTTTGTGAGACTTAAAATATGGTTTCAACTGGTCAAGGTGTACACGAGCATCATAAATTTCTCAATCTTCACATATCTTGTCTCCGCAAAGAAGGGCTTTACTAAGATAGTAGATTGGCAAATGATCATTAGCTTGAATCCACACTAACGGAACTCATTGCCTCTTCCGTGATTGCTAGGTAGAGGTAGAGTGGTTCTCCTTCCACGGGTTTGGAGAGCAAAGGAGGGAATGGAGGTACTTTTCAAATTTTCAAAAGCCTCGAACATTTCGGTCCACTCAAAGCTCTCTCCTTCCGGAGGATTTTGAAGAACGGAAGGTTCTTTTCGGACGAGAAATGAAACGACTTAAGGACATTAGGCCTAATAAGTCATTGTACCTCGTTGAGGTTCTTGGATGGGGCAAATCTAGGATTGCCTTGATCTTCTCAGGGTTTGCACTTATCCCTCTTTTCGTGACCATGTATCCCAGAAACTTTCCTCCTTTCACCCCGAACGTACACTTTTCGGGGTTCAACTTCATTCCATACTTCCGAAGAATGGAAAAGCAATTGTTGAGATGCTCAATATGCTCTTCTTCAGTCTTACTTTTAACAAGCATATCATCTACGTAGACTTTCATAGTCTTGCCCAACTCCTCCTTGAACATTTTATTCACCAACCGCTGGTATGTAGCTCCCACGTTTTTCAACCCGGATGGCATCACCTTGAAGCAGTATACTCCTCCTGCCGCGAAGAAGGCTGTTTTCTTGATGTCGTCCTTGGCCATCCGGATTTGATAGAAGCCCTGATATGCGTCCATGAAGCTTAGGAGCGCACATCCCGCAGTAGAATCTACCAACTGGTCTATGCGAGGTAGGGGATAAGGATCCTTCGGACAAAACTTGTTGAGCCTTGTGAAGTCATTGCACATCCTCCACTTTCCTGGGGCCTTCTCGACGAGTACCACATTACAGACCCAGTCCGAGTATCTAACTTCTTCAATGTGCCCGGCTTTCAAGAGCCGGTCAACTTCAGTAGATATGATTGCGTCCTTGACTGGGCCAAAGTCTTTCCTCTTCTGTCGGATATATTTGATCGAGGGATCCATGTTCAGACGGTGAACAGTGATTCTCGGATCTATTCCCTTCAAATCATCGACTCAAGCAAATACATCCCTGTTGTCTCGGAGACAAGCAATAAGTTTCATCTCCACTTCTGCGCTCATCTCTGTTCCGATTCTAGTCTTCTTATCCGGGCTTCCAACAAACAATCTCGATTTCCTTGAGAGTTTCGTGAGGCTCGATCCGTGCAGTTATAGGGAACTTCTCCTTCTGGCTTCCTACCCCTATCTGCGGATTCTCCTATTTGGGCGGGAGAACAACTCTCGGATCGGAGGTCACCGTGACTGCCAAAACGGGGGCAGATGCCCTTCTCATGGACATAATGTAACACTCCCAAGCTTCTCGGATGTTTCCTACCTCTTCTCCTACTCCGAAGGGAGTTGGAAATTTCATTCTGTTGTGTAAGGTGGATGAAATAGCCCGGAATTGATTGAGTCCTGGGCGCCCAAAGATGGCGTTATAGTCGAAGGTCCGATCAACCACGACAAATCGGACCAACTGTTACCTGGCCGAAGGTTCCGGTGAAACGTGTAACATAACACTTCCTAGTGGTCGAACAGTTCCTCCTCCAAACCCTAGTATAGAGGTGTGAACTCTGTCGTAGCGGATTCTTCCCAACTCCATCTGATCTAGTGTCCTCTTAGAGATGATATTCGAAGAACTCCCGGTATCCACCAGAATTTTGTTCACTCGATAAGTCGCGATGGTCAATGAAACTACAAGAGGAACGTCCGGGTTGTCAATCTCCTCGCCTCCTTCCGTAGGAGGGGGGATTTCGCTATCGTCGAAAGATATTGCATTTGTTCCTCAAATCGCGGGGGCACCGTACGCCCTATCATTGTTCCGAAGGTTTTGGGCGGTCCGCTCTCTTGCATTCCTGCTATCACCTCCAGAGGGTCCGCCTGCGATAGTGTTGATCACTCCGCTGTACGGAGGGTTCTCCATTTCGCCTCATCGCCAGTGTCATGCGGATGTCCTTCCATGCGTGGCGGATAGCCTACTGGCGGAGGTGGCAAAGATAGTGGGCGAGGTGGTGGGTCAGCAGCGTTATCCTCCCTCTTATATGTGCTCCTTCAACTTGCCTTCTCTCACCAGGTGTTCGATCTCTGTTTTTAACTGGATACAGTCGTCAGTCTCATGACCTCTGCTCTTGTGAAATTTGCAGTATCCCTTCGCATTTCTGTTTCTCCGATTATGGGATGGCTTTGGCCATTGGATGTCCAACTTTTTCTCAACAATAGTGGCCAAGATGTCGGATCTCGGCTTATTGAGGCGCGTGTAGTCCGCGAATCTCCTGGGCGGACTCCTCTCCCTGTAAATGCCCTTGTCTCTGTGATCTTTCTTCGGGTCAAACTTCCCCTGGCGTTGCTCTTGTCTTTGCGGTTTCTTTCCCTTCTTCGATCCTGCTCGAACTGGTACGTTCCTTCGGTATTCTTCTCCGTACATCACCTCCTCACAGATGTCATCCAAGTGCTTTTCGCTCCTCACTTCCTGACTAGAGAGCTTCCTCCGCAGCTCGGAGTTGTAAGTATTAGCGTACAGGTGACGGACCCGTTCTTTAATACTATGGGGCTCAACTCGGAGTACTTCCGTATTGAAGCAATCTAGGAAAGTTCGAAGATCTTCCTGTTTCCTTTGGATGACTTCGGCCAGCTGCTCTACAGTACGTTTTCTTCTTTTTGATTTTCCGAACCGTGCTAAGAACTTAGAAGATAGATCTGCATACGACCTTATTGACTTGTTTGGCAAAGCGGTGTACCAATCCATAGCCGTGCCGAAGAGGGTGGATGAGAACGTAAGGGCTTTAGTATTGTCACTCAGCCCCTTGGAATCCATCTTGCTGTTGTACCTTGTCAGGTGACCCACGGGACAAGTATCCCCGTAGTAGTATTCCAAGTTCGGAATCACTTGGTCCGAGTTTCTATTTCTTTCCTTTTCCCTCATGATATCATCACACAGAGGGTTTGGTGCTCTTGTAGTGATCTGCTGGTGGTCTTTTACCAGGCGTCCGAGGTTCAGAATTTGGGTTTCTAAAGCTTTTTGTTGGGCGTAGATTTCGTCCGCTGTCATGACCTCTCCTGTCCGTGGATGGACTGCGACATCCGCATGAGGAGTTAAATCTAGGGACAACTGGAATGGTCTCTGCTACATGATCTCTGTCCCTCATGGGGGCTTGTCGCGGACCTCCTGGATGCCTGTTACCTCCTTCTTGGTACTCTCTCCTCCCATTCGGGCTTCCCTCACCCCGAACTTGCGAAGCAGAGGCCCGTCGGTCTAGAAGGTTTCGCAAATCCTCATGGGGCAACTGATCTCCCAACCTCTGTTGGATCGGACGCTGTCTGTTTCTTGACAAGGCGGGCTCCGCTGAACGGAGTAACCATCGCGGAGTGGCTTGCGAGGTGGGCATTGTTAGACCTAGGCATCCTGGATAATCGTGAGCAACCTATCAAACTGAGTTTCGCTTAGTCCGAGGTCGCTTGTGCGGACAACGCGACCATCGGGCATTGTAAACTGTTGACCTGTGGTAGGGCCTTGAGCTTCTGCCGGAGAAGCTCGTACTACCCCTTCTCCATGGTCCGTAGGCACGATATTCACAGGTACGCTTTGGCCTCCTCTAAGCGGGGCGTCTCTTCCCTCATTCGAGGATGGGCTGGCGGTCCGCCTGTCGCTCGGATATCTCCTCCCAGCGTTCCTTCCAGCCACAGCGGCCCTTCGTCCCCGGGTGGGCGGACGTCCTCGTGGGCGTGGTGGTGGGGTTCCCACTGCAAAGACTAGTCCGAGCTGTTCGTCTCGTTCTAGCCATCAGCACAACACAAACATAGATCTTTTTGTAAAGTTTCCCACAGACGGCGCCAAAATGTTGAGGGATAAAACCTCAAACACCAACACTACTACTACAAGTAACCTAATCTAAGATCCACCTCCAACTTGAAATCCGAGAGAAGGCTTGTCCGAGCAAGAGTACCTGAAAGGACTAAGTGGGGGGGGGGGGGGGGTTAGAATGGGTTACCCGGATTGCCTAAGTCAATCCGGAAGGAGGCTTTACTCAAAGGAGAGATGAAAGCTCTCAATGCAATGGTAATGGGAAAGGTAATGAAATCAAGGATGTTTAGGACTTAGGAGACAACACAATTTCCTAGGGGATTTCCCCCTTTTTCTCAAGGTCTTGGACCTTGTGTTATATTTATAGTTATCATATACTTATGAAGTAGCTCATAAGATGATGCCAAGTGTATGCCTCAGATTTGGACACCAATGCTACCTTTGGCCCATGGCCCATTAGTGAATAGTAATCCAATACTAATTAATGGGCTGGGAGGGTAGTTTGGTCCTTTTCCTCTGAGAGTACTGTTCCCCACGTTGGGTCCGTGTAAGTCCCTCAGACAGATCCGCATGATTGGATGACTCTGCCTTGGGTAACTCAAGGTGTCCGGACCTTAGAGTTCCACGGAAGCATCTCAGTGGTTCCGTCAAATACGTTTGGTCTTACTGTACTGGTGGCGTCCGAAATTCTCTCGTCCGATCCGTTTAGCATTTTAGGGTGACGGTTTATGTACTTGGGAGGACCAGTAACCTTTGTCGAGCTCGAAGTCATCCATCTAGCTTGGTCGGACCTAGCTGAAATGGCGTGCTGACTTGTGAGTACTAGTTGACCTGGGATGGTTTCCTTTAGGACAGACCACTCGAAGGTCAGACTAGCTTTGAATGGCTATCTTAGCCTTGATGCACTCTAGGACACGCTCTATGGCGCCCTTAACGGATTGGACACATTTCCGTATCAACAGTAGGAAGCCCCAAATATTTGTCATGTTTATCTACCACTCGAACCGGCAAACAATATCGAATCTCCTCCACCCTCTCACACCTCACATTACGACTAAACACAACAGTCGACTTCTCCAAATTAATTTCCTGACCCGACGCAAGACTATACCTATGAAGAATAGAGCCACTACATAAAGCAGCATCTTTAGTGGCTTGACAAAACAACAAAGTATCATCCGCAAAAAGAAAATGAGAGATCCTTGGAGCCTGAGGAGATACAGCAACCCCTCTAAGCTCCTCCCTTGACTCAGCATCCCGCAAGAGAGCACTAAAGGCCTCCGTGACAAACAAAAACAAATAAGGTGATAATGGATCTCCCTGACGAATCTCCTGTTCCGGTTGGATTGGGTTTAACTGAATTCCATTCAAAAGAACAGAATAGGAAACAGTACGCACACTAAGCATAATAAGTTCCACAAAAGAGGACTCATAGCCTAGTTTCTCTAACACTCGTTTCAGAAAAGGCCACTCCACTCGGTCATAGGCTTTACTCATGTCAAGTTTTAAAGCCATAAAAGAAACTTTACCCTTTGTTTTTTGTTTTAAAAAATGGTTCACTTCATAAGCCACAAGAACATTGTCAGTAATAAGTCTGTTAGGAACAAAAGCAGACTGTGTCTCAGAAATTATGGAGGTCATATGAGGTTTGAGTCGGTTAGTTATTGCTTTAGAGGCAATTTTAAAAATTACATTACTCAAGCTGATGGGTCAAAATAGTTTCACCTTATCTGGGTTTTTACACTTAGGGATCAGAACAATATGGGTAAAATTTAAACAGGGGTCTAAATGCTTGTCATTCAAAAAAGAAAGAACACAGCTAACAACATGGCTATTAACAGTACCCCAAAATTTTTGATAAAAAACAACAGACATACCATCAGGACCAGGAGATTTAAAGGGATACATATCGAAAAGTGCACGCTTTACCTCATCCGGAGTAAACTCACGAGATAGCTCCTAGTTGATCTGCGGAGTCACACGAGGTTTTTGGTAATTTACCCCCTTGTATTTGTCATAAAAAGCCGATTGACCCTATATTATTTTTAAAGACAATTTACCTCATGTGTTTATTTAGTAGGTGCAACTCGCCCCTTTACCCTAATTTTCGGTTAAATATTATGACTAATGGTGTTAACTTTTCCGTTAACTTTTGACGGATTACCCTTTTGTATTTAATATAAAAGGTGGATTACCCCGTTGTATTATTTTTATTGGCAATTTAACCCTTTGTATTTGTCATAAAAGGCGGATTACCCCTTGTATTATTTTTATTTGCAATTTAATCCCCTAAAAATATTGAATTTTTCAGTAATATTATTCTATAATATTATTAGATTTATGAACACTTGGTTAATAATTATACAATTTTTACATCTCTATTTATTTGTTTATTGCAATACATCAATTTCCCATAATTTAATAAAAAGATAACCACATTTAGCAACTACATAAATTATAAATTGGCCATCTCTTCAATGAAAAAAATACAAAAAGTAGATTTTTTTCCAACAATAATGTGAAAATACTTCTTTTTATCTTTTCAGTATATAGTTTACAAATTTGTGTCTCTTTCTTTCCTTCTTTTCCTCATTATTTTTCAATGGGATACTTAACCCATTTATAAATTTATTTTACAAGCCAATTACTAAAATAAGTAATTTCATTTTAAAATTATTAAAATTTTATACTAGTACTTACTTTTTTTTCATCACTAAAATTTTCCAAATAGATGAATTGTATAAAAACTAAGTTACGAAACAATACCAATTGCAGTGAAGGTGAGTGTATTTCACTCTTTAACGAAAGGGGCAAATTGCACTGTTTAACAAAATACACGGGGTTAAACCGCCTTTAAAAATAATACAAGGAGGTTATCTGCCATTTCAAATAATACAGGGATTAATATGCCAAAAACTCCTGAAGAGACATGTGAGGTAAAAACACAAAACATCCTAATTCTTAGGCCTTCTCCATCAGAGTCCCAAACCGAGTCCCAAATCGGTTTGGGACTCTCAATGAGTCTGGCGCTAAAATTCCCTTTTTAATTTTTTGCATTTCTGTTCTTGTTTTCTTTCTTTTCTTTCCTCGTTTCTTGTTTCCTTTCCTCTTTTCTTATTTTCTTTCCTCTCTTCTACTTTTATCTTCTTTATTATTTTTTATTTTTCTTGAATATTTCCATATGATAATAATTATATGTAGCAATAGAATATACTTATACATTACTTCTCAAATTTAAAATACATATTATTTGAATTTAAAATCACACTTGTAGAATGTAGTATTTTAATTGTTGTAATTTTTATTTTCAATTATTGTAATTTTCAATTTTAAATATTGTATTTTTTTAAAGTAATGTAATTTTTATTTTCAAGTAATATATTTTAAAAAAATTAATGTGATTTTGTTATAATTAATTAACGATATTTTAATAAATTCAAGAATAAAGTTTAAGAGGAAATGAGAAAAGAAAATGAAATGAAAAATTAAGTTTGAAAGAAATGTGAAAATAAAATAATTTTTGGGCCTCACTGTTGGAGTAGAGAATTGTAAAGAGTTGCAAAGTGAGGTGCAGTAAGTGGAATGCTGACGTGGCAGAGATTTTGGGACTGAATGAGTGCAACTGCTGGAGATGGCCATAGAGGAATCATTTTCATATTCAATAACAGAGAGCGCTTACTTTGCCTTGTTGATTCAATATTGAGAAGGAGAAGAGAAGGCTTACGTTATAGTACATCACTGGTAGCGGCCCAGCCGTAGACTCGATCGGTAGTTCAGGCCCTAATTTACCCAATAACTAAAATTTGGAAAAAGGTAAAGCTGAGCAAACCGGAAATTCGATTTGGTGTTTATATTGTAAATACATTACACAAAGTCTTGGGAGAAACAGTTTTTAGCTATTTTATCTAAAAACGGGTTTTTTTTGCAATTTACCATGAAACAGTTTAATTTAGCTTTTTTTTCGCGGATTCGGGTTATGACCCGTTTTGTTTCCGTTTATTTCATTATTTCATTACGGTTTTTTTTCTCTTTCTCTCTCTAACATTTCTCTTTTCCGTTTTCTCTCCTGTTTCTGAGTTTTATCCTTGGTTTTCATCACTTTCGAATTTGGATAGCTTGTTTTCCGGTCATTTTTCATCACAATCATCAATGTAAGTATAGGTTTTATCGTTTTCTGTTTGTTTTTCTCTGTGTTTTTACTTTTTTTGGCTCGGTTTTGTGAGTGTGGTTTGGTTTTCGAGTGATCAGACGTTTTTTGTTTTCGTTTTGCAGATCTGAGATAGAATGTCAGTTGGAAAGCCGGAAAAATTGCTTTCTGAAGTACCTGTGTTTCCGAATTTTAAGCGCAAGCGTTCTGAAGGTATTTTTTCGCCTTCGTACTTTTTATTTTTCTTTTTTCTTGGGTAGATGCATGTTTTTATTGAGATCTTAGGGTTTTTTTTTTTGTTTTTTGAAGTTGCAAGTTGTTGATAGTTTTCGCGGGTTTTTTTTTTGTTTTTTGTTGATGTATTGTTTGAATGAGATCATAGTGTTTTTTGTTGAGAACATAGATGTTTTGAATAAGTTATTGGCTTGACTTAGAACATAGTGTTTTTTGTTGAGAACATAGTGTTTCTTGTTGAGAACATACTGTTTTTTATTGAGAACATAGTGTTTTTATTAAGAACATAGAAATTTATATTTAAAACATAGTTTTTGTTTATGTTTGAGAACATAGTATTCTTATGGTTTGTTTTCCTTTTTTTCAGTAGTGACTGATGATAAAAATAATGTTAAGAAGACCAGGGGTAATAAAAAGAAAATTTTCAAGGTTGATGATGAGCGACTTAAGGTGCAACCTGGGAAGAGGGGGAAGTCACTGCTTGTTGAGGTGGCTGCTGAGGAGGGTGTTTTATTAAAAGTTATGCATACTAAATGCAATCCAAAGAAGTTGAGGGATTTGTTTGAGAAACTGAATGATAAGCAAAAGAACTGTATTGTTGAGATTGGATTTGGGGGTCTGTTTCAGGTTTTGTTGACGAAGATACCTCATGGCATTGTCCCTTGGTTGGTTGAGAGGTTTAACCCTGTTTCATATGTTCAAAAAATACAGTCATTTGAATATCAGATTACAGGGGATGATGTTCATGACATTTTCATGCTTCCGCGGAATCCTGGCAATGAAGTTCCCATCAAGTTTAAGTATAAAGGGAAGAACATTGTCCCTTCTGATAGTGTTTCTAAAGAGAATGATTTGAGGGCTGGATGGGTAGAATCTGTCAAGGGTTGGGCTAAGGTGACTGCTAGTGGTGAAGTGAGTTTGTCATGTGTTAAGAAGCGACTTATTAGTTTGGCAGATGGTGGAGATGAGTTTAAGCAGCTCTTTGTTATATATGCATGTGGGTGTTTTCTTGCTCCTACTTCAACAGGATATGTTGATCCAAAATTGTTGCTATCTGTACAAGATGTAGGGCTCATTAGGACATTTGATTGGTGTTCATATGTCATTGATAAGTTGGCTTATGCTATCAGAAACTTTAGAGAGACTGATTTTTGTTCTGTCAGTGGCTGTGTTGTCTTGTTGTTTTGCTATCTACATAGGTTTAACTATTTGGGACGTAATGCGCCTTCATCCCTTCCGCTTTGCTCTCATTGGACTGATAAAATTATCGAGGATAGGATTGGTGGTGAGAAAAAAGTTGGTTATGGATTAACACCCATGAGTTCTATCTATCCTATAACTAAAGCAAAGCAGTCAAGGCCTTTGTTTCATATTGGTCCACAATTTGCTGAAGGGTTTGTCAAGTATCCCATTGGTGAAGGCTTGCCGAGGAATTCAGAAATTAAGGCATGTGCAGAAAATGTAAGTAATGTTCTTTCTGAGATCATAGTTTTTTTGTATTGAGAACATATTACTTTATGTTTGTTATCATAGTTTTTTTGTATTGAGAACATATGACTTTTTTGTTGATAACATAAGTTTTCTTATTGAGATCATATTACTTTATGCTGATAACATAGGTTATTTCATTGAGATCATACTACTTTATGTTTGATATCATAGTTTGTTGTATTATGAACATATTACTTTTTGTTGATAACATAAGTTTTTCTATTAAGATCATATTACTTTATGCTGATAACGTAGGTTATTTTATTGAGATCATATGACTGTTTTTTTTTTTAACTTAGTACTTTTGTTTTTTTTTTCTTTTTTTAAGAGTGTTGATGAGTCATGGAGGATTTTCAAGAGAGATTCAGAGGTCATTATGCGTGCACATCTGGAAAGGTTGTTAAACATTGGTGTTGGAATTGCACCATCTGTTGCTAGTTCACAACCTTCCCAGTCACCTTCACAAAAATGGTGGTCTAATCCATTGCTTCATCAAGCTGTTGATCGTATTTGTGCTGGTTTCATGCTGAAGGTGATGGATGGACCCAGTTTTTCTCTTGGTTTCTCTCAAGAAGTTATGTCTCAACCTGAATCTCAGTCCGAAGGTGATAATCTTTATGACACACAGACTGGCATGATTTATGTAGACCTTGCCTCAACTCGAGATGATTTTCAGGATGTGCCTTGTCCATCTACTGTTAATCTTTATCCACCTGAGCCTCCATTGAAGAATATCGATCCACCTCAGTATCCATTGAAGAATATCGATGATGTCTTGTTGATAGCTAAAGCTGTTGAGTTTGAAGCTAACGGCATGCCAGAAGATAATGATAATGATGGTTTTGATGATACTATTAATCATGACCACCAACAAAATCTGCCAAATAAAGAGATAACTGTTGAGAAGCATGATAGTGAGAATTATGATGAGATAATTCTTGGATGTGAATTGGACTGTGGGTCTATAAACCCAGATGTTGTCATGGGGAGCAAGGTTATGAGGAGGATTAATAGTTATTCAAAGAAAGTCTTGAAGACATTAGTGAAGGAAGTTGCTGACTATTGCTTTTTCATTCAAGAGAATGAGATGTAAGTCATTTTTAATTTTTTTTATTGAGATCATATGTTTTTTTTTATTGAGATCATAGTTTATTATTTTTACTATTTTTTATTTTGTAGGGATTTTAAAAAATTTGTTTGGTTCGATGAGGTTCACTGGGTAGATACAGACCACACCAGGACAATGTTGCCTTCAAATATGATATCTTCTGTCATTGTGGATAGCTGGGTTATGCTTTTGAATAACACTGAGCTAAGAACTTGCGATGAGTTTAAGATTCGTCATTTTTGGTTCCACCTTAATATCTCTGTATGTTTGTGAACTTTCATTTTGTAGGTTTTGTGAACCTTTTTTTAACACTAATAGAGTTGTTTTTTGTTCTTTCATTTTAGGATTCTTGGTCCAAGCTTGCAGGGTGTTTTCAAAGCGGTGTTGGTAAAACAGGCTTTGATCGTGATGGTCGTGATCTAACCATGAAAAATATGCAAGGTGCATTTAATTATTCATTGTTGAGAAACTTGCGGGAACATCAATTTGATTTGAAGACTGTCAATCTGGTATATTGTTTTTTATTTGTTTGTATCTGCTGGCTTCATAGTTTTGATTTCACATGATCACATAGATTTTTGTGTTTTTTTTTTCTCCAGTTTTTTGTACCTTTGATCTCACATCAGCATTTTACATGTCATGTGATCAACATGGAGATGAAGTGTATTCAGTATCTTGATAATAAATCTCATAATGAAGCATCTGTGCAATCTTACTTTGAAGTGCTGGTAAGTCCAAGTATCTGTGTTTTTTAAGTTTGTTTTTTGTTTTTTTTTTTGTGTACGCATGTGTTGTAATACATTTTTTTTTGTTTTTCAATAGCGTGAAGCATTCTCGGTGTTTCTTATTAGCAAAGGTCTGCATTCTAAAGGGTTAGCTGTGAATCAGTTCGAAATGAAGAAAATTAAGTTTGATTGGATTACCGACAAGAATACAAATGATTGTGGTGTTTACCTTATGAAGCACATGGAACTGTTCAAAGGGGAGAAATTTAAATATCCTTTCCTTACGCAGGTAACTTATGAACTTCTTTTTTTTTTACTGTATGTGCCAACATGGTGGTTTTGTTTGAGAACATAGTGTTTTTAGTTGAGATCTTAGCTTTATTCACTGTGTTTTTTTATGTAGGTTTCAAGAAGGTGGGTGCTTCGTGTTGAGATTATGGCTACATTGGTTTTGTGTGATATAAATGGTCTGAGGGATAGTATGTTGAAAAGAGTCAATGCCTTCATTGATATGAAGAAAAAGTTTGATCCAAAGAAAAACATCAACATTGATCTTCGGAAGGTGTTTGATGAAAAAGTTAGGTTGAAGGTTGCCAAGCGGGAGACTGAAGCACTTAACAAAGCAGTTGAAATGAACAAGGTTGAGGAGGTAGACACATGTTTGAATTATGATGCTGTTGAAAAGAACAAGGTTGAGGAAGAAAAGAAGAAGGTGTTCGAATTACGTACTAAGAAGAATGCAGATAAAATATTGAACAAGTTTGTTAAATGATGAAGAATTTAGATAAAATCCTGATCAGATGCTAACTTTTTGATTGTGTTTTGTTAAGTGTACAAAAAGATATGTGTTGCCAAATTATTTTAGTAATGTTTACTCATCTTTTTTTGATAACATATGCTTTTGTTTTGAGATTATAGTCTTTTTACCTGAGATCATAATAAATGCATTTTTACTAGATAAATACATTTTATCTCGAGAATGACATGAGCAGTTAGTAATTAGTTTCCTGATATCATATTTGAAGGCATAGCTTCATTCATTGAGATCATAGAGTGTATACTTGAGATCATAGCTTCATTCATTGAGATCATAGAGTGTATACTTGAGATCATAGCTTCATTCATTGAGATCATAGAGTGTATCCTTGAGATCATAGCTTGTTTTTATTGATATCATAGTGTATTAGTCAGTTGATTTAATTATACGTTTTAGAGTACCTTTTATTGTGTCTGACATACATCCCCCATAATTAAGGTATTTTACTCGATAATTACATGCACAATTACTCTTGTAGTTTTCCAATAGTTTTTGGTTTCAATTCATGTTCATATTTCAACCTTTTCATCTTCCTAAATGTACCTATAAATACCCCCTTGCCTTCATTATTTTTCTATAATCTAATTATAACATAAAAATCGAAGAAGAATGGAGGATGCTATCAATAACAGGTTGGAGTTTCTCATCGCTAATGGTGTCAGGTATAAAGATATATCTAACAACTTCATGGTCAACCCAACGCGTTGGCAGAAGATAAACGCTCTCAAGAGAGAGTGTTTGGTGGAGGATTCGCCACTTACACCGATGGCGAGGGCTGCAGATATTGTAGCCCGGCTGGAGCTCATCGATCTACGCCACCCTCACATGCTGATGCCTGCTGCTCAGCTGAGGAACCAACTTGTCAACCTCCACATGTTTGGGGGTGATCATTTCGAGCAGCAGTACTGGAAGGAAGCAGCGAATTTCATTCGTGGCCTTTAACTTTTTTTTTGTCTAATGTAATAGGAGTTTTGCATTCAATATAATGTTGTCTCTTTTATATATGAATAAAATAATTTTTATTATATTTTTGTTGTCTCTTGTCAAACTGTACAAAAATATTTTAAGCCGCTTGTAATCATAGGAATTTATTAAAAGCACATAGCATTTCTTATTGAGATCATAGTGTTTTTTTTTTGAGATCATAGTGTAAATATAAGTTAACAGAGAGTATAAAAGAGATCATAGGAATTATAACAGATATCATAGAGTTTTATATTTTAGATCATAGTGTTAAAGCATAGAAGTAAATAACATAAATCACAGTTCATAATAGAAACCATAATAATGATTATAACAGATAACATAGGTATTTTAGCAGAGAACATAGTTATTATATCAATTGTTTGTTTGGAGGCTTGCCTCCAAATTCAGTTGTTATTGGCTTTTTCCTTTCAAACTTGTCCTTCACTCTTTGCTTTTTCCTTCCTTTGGTTTGTGTAAAGTCTGGATCGCGTACACATGTTGAATCACAGCTTGTTGATGCCTTTGATGTTTTTGGGTCTGTTGTTTTGGGTATATCCAATGTTGATGCTTCTATTATAGCTTTGATTGCTAGTAAGTCACGTTGGTACCCATCCTCTAATATTCTTCTAGCATCCATGTTCCCTTCTGACTTTAATACCAGTTCAGTGAAGTTTCTGTTCATTATCTGTCTCCAAGAGATGCATTCCTGTTCATTTGTTAAAACAATTTACTGAGAACATACTAGTAATAATAGAGATCATGGAATAATTTATTTAGATTAAGTAAAAATAATCAGAAAATATTAAAATCATAGAGTATATTTTTTACCTGTGCATTTTCATTTGATGTCTTTGTATGGTTTACGCGATCCCATACTTTTTCTTTTGATGTCTTTGTCCACCTCTTCATGATATACTCTTCTGGAATGCGCTTGATGTTGTTTTTGTCTAGCACACGTATGCAGTATTTGCACAACCACCCAACAGATTCAAAATGCTTGCAAGTACAAGTCACTTCCACCCTTCCGTTTTCATGTTTTATGTATATCACACTGCATTCCATTTCTGTTTCATCCTCAGGTTTGACATCATACATTATTTATTCACCCAGTCTCACAGCTTCATAAGTATCTGTAGCTAGGGATCTTCTGAACTCTTTTTGGAAGTATTTGAATATTTTTAATGTGTATACCTGATAACATAGGAACTATTATTGATAACATAGGAACTATTATTGATATCATAGAGTTTATAGCTGATAACATATGAACTATTTATTGATAACATAGTGTTTTTTTTACCTCTCACGATGTTTCACAAGTCCAAGAGGGTATGTATATCTTTGGTTCGTATAGGGAATTTTTGAATTCCTTATGTATCTCATTTGTCCTCCAACGGTTGATCATTGCAGCAAATAATTTTAAGAATTTTGTGAGAGAGGTGCTCTTATTTGCATTGAATGATATGGCATTGTTTGTGCTTTCACTACGTTGGGATGATAATATTCCTGCTGAAAAGGAATCTTTGCTTAGTGCTGTAGCCCATTTCTCTCTTAGCTCGTATAATTGGTTGAACCAACTATCATTCTCAAGTTCATATTTTTCAACCATGTACTTCCAGTTCTCTTCAAAATGCTCCCTATTTAGTGATCCTTGAAGACATTGATGAAAAGCATTCTTGAAACGATCATCATTTTTCAGTCTTCCACAGTGGCTTATTGCATTTTTAAACAAAAGCAAAAGCCAAAGGCATAGTCTATGGCTGGTATCATCACTAAATACCTGTAATAATGTAATCATATTGTTGAGATGAGATCATAATAGTTATATATGATATCATAACAGTTATGTATGAGATCATAATAGTTATATATGATATCATAACAGTTATACATGAGATCATAATAGTTGTATATGATATCATAGGAATTATACATGAGATCATACAAGTTATATATGATATCATAGGAATTATACATGAGATCATAGAAGTTATATATGATATCATAACAGTTATACATGAGATCATAATAGTTGTATATGATATCATAGGAATTATACATGAGATCATAATAGTTGTATATGATATCATAGGAATTATACATGAGATCATAGAAGTTATATATGATATCATAGCAGTTATACATGAGATCATAATAGTTGTATATGATATCATAGGAATTATACATGAGATCATAGAAGTTATATATGATATAATAGGAATTATACATGAGATCATAGAAGTTATATATGATATCATAACAGTTATACATGAGATCATAATAGTTGTATATGATATCATAGGAATTATACATGAGATCATAGAAGTTATATATGATATCATAACAGTTATACATGAGATCATAATAGTTGTATATGATATCATAGGAATTATACATGAGATCATAGAAGTTATATATGATATCATAGGAATTATACATGAGATCATAGAAGTTATATATGATATCATAGCAGTTATACATGAGATCATAATAGTTATATATGATATCAAAGGAATTATACATGAGATCATAGAAGTTATATATGATATAATAGGAATTATACTTGAGTTGAGAATATAGTACCAGTTCAATTCCTTTTGATATAGCAAAGTCTTGATCAGTGAATATCGTAGCTGGTTTCTTATCCCCCATGGATTTCATGAACTCAGTTAGAAGCCAAACAAAGGACTCAGTGGATTCATTAGCTATGAATGCACAACCAAACATAACATTGTTCCAGTGGTTGTTTACCCCTACAAAAGGCGCGCACACGAGTCCATATTTATTTGTTCTGTATGTTGTATCAAACACTACAATATCACCATAGAGTATATAATCATCTTTCATCATGGAGTCCCTCCAAAACAAGTTGCATAGCTTGCCATCTTCATCCAACTTTTGGGTGTAGTAGAACTGGGGATCTTGGGTTTGTCTTTCTTTTAGTATGTCGAGAACATTCTGTGCATCGGCCCCACCCATTTCCTTTGTTCTTTTTCTGCTTACAAAGTTGATGTGGTCCCTTTCTATGTGTCCAACATTCTCCTGCCCTCCTGCACTTGCTACCATATATTTAAAAGCATCGGTTGGACGTAGTCCAGTATCCTCCATAAGCTCAATTGTTTTTGCCTTATCAGCTGTTATTGTCCTTTCAACGCGGTGTAAGTGTGACCATTCTGGTCTAGTCAAAGCATGGTTTGATTTTCAACATGCCTGATGACTTTGTAGTAGTGATTGATGGTGTCACAACTTATCACAAGTTTAGCTTTGCAACCAGTTTTTATTATACAATCCACACGTCGTTTTCTTTTGTTTCTGCTACCTTTACCTTCTTCAACGGTTGGGGAAGGTGTTATGACAGGTGTTTTTGGTGTTGCTTCTGGTTTTCCAGCACGACTACACATAAAATACTTCTCATAAACTTTGCCATTTTTATCAAGTCTTGATGTGCACTTTTTGAATGTGAATCCAACCTTGGCAGCATTCTTTCTATATAATTTCTGTAGGTCCTCCAATTTGTTTGCCTCTCTATTGATTAAGCTGCCTCCGACATTAAATTCATCATTATCAGTCACTGTTGACATTGCCAAACTGTCATTGTTTGCGTTATCAACAACAACCATTGCTGTAATTAAGATCATAGAAGTTATAATTGAGATCATAACAGTTCATTCTGATATCATAGTAGTTATAATTGATATCATAGAAAACATATCAGTTAATATATGATAGGAGTAATCTTTGATATCATAATAGTTATATTTGATATCATAGTGCTCATTTTTGAGATCATGAAGAGTATATTAGTTAATATATCATAGTAGTAATTTTTGATATCATAGTACTCATATTTGATATCATAGTTGTAATTGTTGATATCATAGTACTTATGTTGACAGTTGAGTTCATAGACCACAATATTTATTGCAGAGAGCATGGTGAATATAATAGTGAATAAGGCAGATAACATAGTAGTTTTTGTAGAGATCATAGTGACTATAATAGAGAACATAGTACTTATTGCAGAGTGCATAGTTACTATAATATAAAACATAAAACTAGTTGCAAAGGTGATTAAAACAGAGTACATAGTAGTTTTTGCACAGACCATGGTGAATATAGTAGAGAACATAGAATTAGTTGTAGAAATCATATAATTCATAGTAGAAAACTGTAGAGATCATGAACCAGTAGAGAACAACTTTTTATTGAGTGAAAAGGCATAAATCATAGTAGAAAACTGTAGAGAACAACTTTTTATTGATTGAAAAGGCAGAAATCATAGTAGAAACTGTAGAGATCATGAACCTGTGCTTTGTATCTCTGGAGATTCACTGGTATTTGTAGTTTCGATGGTCGGTTGATTCTGGCATCTATGAACAGCAACGAACATAAATATCAATGAAATATCATTCGTATGAACAGAAATAGCAATGAAATATCGACGTAAACATGAAAAACGATGAAAATTGTTCCAAATCAGAGATAAACTTAGTTTTCGATCGCGTTTTTTGCAGAATTTGACTATGTATCTTCTCAGCTGACAGTTTCCATAGGCAGATCGTCGACGTTTGATCGGAAAATCAGGTTGATTAGCTGGTTTTTTCGAGCTAGTAGCTAGCCCTTGGTTGGGAGAATTTTAGAGAGAGAATGTTGAGAGAGCTGAAAGCGTAATAATGACGGCAAGTGGGTTAGGAAACCGGGTTATATCGTTTATATATGGATCCATTTTAACGACTTGGTAGTTGGCCCTTGGTTGGGTGTCTTTTAGGAACTAGTTTTTATTTTGGGGTTAATATGTAATATTAGAAACTTTGTTTCTATGTCTCTATCTAGAGGTTGCTTCTTAGGAAACTTACTCAATACATTAACATATCAGGAGATAGTGTTTTTGGTGTTTATATTGTAAATACATTCGATTTGGTGTTTATATTGTAAATCTTCTGTGTGGAAATAGAGATAATGACATGGTCAGAATGAGGAAAGAGAAAAATGAGAGAATCTCGTGTTTTGTATCAATAAGGAGCAGACTGGCAAGGAACGAAAAAGTCGACAAAGCGCGTGCAACTTAGCAACCTACACGCGCCCCGTTTTTCGTCATACTACTTCCTCCGTCCCGGAATAAGTTTTTCACTTTGATTTTTTGCGATCCAACTTTTCTAAATTTTCATTATATAAAAAAATTGAACATTTTACATTTGCGGTTTAAGATTAATTCGTAGTCAAAGTTCAAAAAGTTCGAAGTGGGAAACTTGTTCCGGGACGGAGGAATTAGTGATTACAAACAAAGACGATTTTGAAGAATAAAGAGATATAACACAAATCCAAGAAGTTTACGCAAATTTCAAGCAAGTCAAAGTTAATTGGGCTATTTTACATCAATCAAGAACGTCTTAGCTAGATGATCAACATGTACGATCTCACAAATTATATTATCATAATTATATTTTAATTATTAAATAAGAATGTACAATTATACCCTTATTCATAATTAATGATTACTAATAAATAAATCATCATATATACATTCACATTTCCAAATATACCCTTTTAATAAACAACAGATTCATCCGTCTTCATCTTCATTATCGCCGTCATCGTCTTCATCTTCTTTCTCTCTGACTTAGCCTCTTCTCCGATGACTATCGACGGCGGCGCTCCCTATACGCTCCTCCTTCATGTCGCATTCTCAAAGGTAAGATATTTCCCTCTTCTCTTTGTCGAATTTTGATTTTCTATTACGTGATTGCCTCGATTGCTAGCTCTACCTTTCATCCGAGAGGCTGAGTCTTGTTCTGTCTTCCATAATTCAACAACGAGAGGACTGAGAATGGGAAGACAAGAAGAGACGGTTGAGCTAGTATAGTATTAAAATAAATGTTTCAATTTCCCCCAATTTTAACATCCCACAACCTTTATTTCACTATTGGTCTTTTAGCTTATGTACAATCAGGCGTCCTTTGCTGTGTATTTTGGTAATTTGGTTTTGAATCTTGCTGGCTGGTAGCCATAGTTTGTTGTAACTGTGGAGTAGAGAATTAGAATTTTTTTCATACCAGTTGGGAGGTTCTCTATCATTTTCTGATCAATGAGGGAATTTTGTGGAAAGGACATTGCTATGTCATCTGTATGCATGTGGTGAACAAATCTGAACCTAGAGTATAGGAATCTTGTTCAGCCTGGCTATTCTTGAAGCTATTGTTGTATTAAACTATCGACACTAATCAGTTAACTTGTTTTTTTTTATTCAGGTCATTTGTGTCGATGGCACCTAAACGAAAGCGTGCTCCTGCATCAACTAAGCAAGCAAGCAATACAAAGAAACAACCAACAACCAATGAGTTGATGTTGGTGTACGCGAAACGAAGGCACCTGCTGGGTAACAGGACAGTATGGCTTTAAAGGGGTGTCACTGTAGAACCAAACAGTTACCCCTTTTTGGATGAAGCTTATAAGATGCGCAATTGGGGTAAACTCTTTGCTACTCCATAGGAGTACCATCGGAAGACTGTGATAGACTTCTACGTTGCACTCCCGGATATCTCAGATGCCGACATAGTTAGAGTAGGAGGGTCTCGAGTCAAATAAATGACTTCTTCGCATTGCATCATCTTCCACTCCAGAATCATCGGATTCATACATCTTAAATCTAGATCTCTTCGTGGACTTTGTTCGCGATTCTGATTGTGATGCTACAAAATTAGAAAAGGCGGAATGTCTCTGGAGTTTGACAAACTTTTGTATCTGTGGATTCATTGAAAGCAACACAATTGGATATGTCTTCAGGAGTTCTTTTCCAATGCATTTCGTCCATCTAGGGCATATGCATTCAGTAGGGATCTGCGTTAGGTGTAGTGATTTAAATGCAGAAAACAAGTGACGGCAGGGCAATCCATCGGTCTCCAACATTGTGCAACTACAAAGAAATTTTTTCTCATTCAGGTCTACTTCAACCGTCCATTCTTTATTATCATGTGATATGTACCTGGTAAAAGTTCCAGAAAATTTATTATCTTCCTTCCTCGAGTCTACAACGACAAGCGCTTGCTCTCTAAGAATTTCTATACGTAATTCCTTGAACACATTATTGGTACAAATTGATGATGCATGCTTTTCCAGATGGAATAGAGGTGCGCCCGGTCTGATGTACGGTGGCTCATTTTCAGATTCTTCTTCAGCAACCAAAAACATGGAACGAATTCTCCCAAGAACAACATGATAATGCTTCAGGAATGAGGTGATGTTATTTCCAGCCTTACCATTGTCCTTGAATTGCGAGTTCAACGACTCTGCTCTTTGAGTCGTTGACTTCATTCCTGTGAAATGCCTGCGAAAGTAAGCTTCGCTCCACATGTCTCTAATGTCATATAAATCTTTCAACCACTTATTTTCCATAAATGGTTCAGTTAGTTCAGCCCAAGACAGATCGAACTCCGGAACAGTAATATTTTTCTTAAGGAGGTTTCCCAGAGATTGAGTGAACTTTTGATCTTTCACTTTCTGCATGCAATTCCTCATCAAATGCCAACTGCACAGCCTATGTCTTGCTTCTGGAAACTCGACTGAAATTGCAGAGCGCATGGCTGCATCTTGGTCAGTCAAAACTGACACCGGGTTCTTCCCTCCCATCACCTTTTTAAATGTTCTCAACAGCCAAATGTATGCCTCGATTGTCTCATTGCACATCAACGCAGCACCAAAAATGCAGTTTCTCAAGTGATTATCAACACCTGACATAATTACTATCAAACACCAGAACATCACCAAAACAGTTGTAGCATGCTTGTGAAAATCCATCTGACCAAAATATAGCACTAAGAGCTTGGTAATCGGGATTAAGGTTGAACTCAACCTTCATGTCCGGATCATTCATCTTCATCCCTTCCAGAAGAGCCAGTGCAGTGTTCGCATCACCATCTCTACCAACTTGCTCAGCCTGCTTCTTATACAGGTAATTGTATACGGACTTGGGACGGAAAGGTAGAGTTCCAGGACCTCTTGTATCATGCTCTAGAATTTTTATGATGTCACGTGGACGAATCCCCGCTTCGTTCAATGAGTACAAGGTAAACTTCTGTGGTTCCGTCATATAACTGAAATAACAAGCTCTACACATTTAGTCTAATTAAGCATTTGATGTAATATAAATCAAGTACTTGGTATTTGTTGGTCCAGATAACGGCAAAGTAAAAGACTAGGGGGGGGGGGGTGAATAGTCTTTTAAAACTTTTATCGATAAACACAGTTTCTCAGAAACCTGGGGGTTTCTGATACTTAAATTCAGAGCGCGGAAGACTTTAAGATAGGTAAGTGCAGAAAAAATAAGTAAGTGTGTGTGTGCTTTGCTGAAATGTAAATACAGAAAGGTAAATAACACAGCAAGTATGGTGGTATCTGGAGGTGGCGTAATCCTCCAACTAATCCACTTCAGTCTTTCTGAGACCTAGAATTCACTAGAACAGATAATTGAGTTCACCTTACAATAATCCTTATTCTAAGATTCCTAAACAAATGGTTCCCAACCAAATGTTCCCCCTGAGTTATTCCCCAGCTCCTAGAGCTAAGTACTTCCTCTACTCAGATAACCTTGGAGTTATTCCCTGATTTCCCAAATCAAGTACTTCCTCTACTCCACGCCTTGATGGTGTTGGTTATAAGGTTTGTCAGAGAGGCTTCTCGTATAACTTTTCAGTTATGTTTTCAGAGAGCCTAATAGAACAAGACTACTTAATACACTTATTCAGTGGATGGCAGTCTGCTCTTTACTAACCCAAGTAATTGATGTCCGTTCTGGAGAATGAGCTTCAGAAAGGGTATCTGATAGTTCAACTCTTTCACGAATAACAATCTCTTGTTAAGGTTCAGGACAACTTTGAACTACTAGTGATTCTTCAAGCAACAGAAAGCTTTCAGAAAGGGTAGTAGAGTGCTTGAGAGAATACTTTGCTTGATGGTAAGTTTGCAAGATAGAGCGTTCTAAGGTATGTTCTTCAAGCATCTAAGTGTGTGATATATATAGATAAATTTGAGAGGCGTTTGAATTGTGTACGTTGTGCTCTCTATCAAATTATATCCGTTTATATATATCTTGAACTATGTACTCAGAAGTCACTATCTCATTTTTCAGAGAGGACTACTTTTTGCAGCATTTCTGCCGATGCATTTAATGCATAGTACTGTTCATTGTCCTTTAGTCTCAATGGATACATGAGCCTTTCTGATGACTTGCATGCTCCATACTCATGATGTCATATGTTCAGAATCATATCCCGAAAATAAGTTAATATACGCAAGAAAGGATTAAGGACATAGTCTTTCTGAGTTAGACTAAACCTTTGTGTCTTCATAAACCTTGTGCAATCTTCAGTCTTCTAATCTTCAGAAAAGCTCCATTGCTAGGATTGATCTTCATGGTCTTCTTGAAATAAAAATTACACTCAGAGACCTATAATCCTAATACAAGATTTACTAGACTAATCATACTCAGTGATTTCCTCTTTTACAATGTTCAAGTGAACCAAGAGCACTTAATCACCTTTCTGGCTAAGATAAGAACATGTGATGAGTGATCAAAATACTAACAGATATTCCTAACAAATTTCCCCCTTTTTGATCAGTCATCCATGACTATCTTTCAAGTCCTATTACAAAATTGTAATCTTGGAAGAGAAAACAATCCACCACTTAATCATTTCAAATAATATTCAATTTTAGTTGAATTAAGTGCAGAAAGTAAACATCAACCAAATCACAAGAAGTGATCTTTGCTGATAAGTTGTCATCTATTAAAATGTATATGAGAGTATGATCTTCAGATATGTACAGTTTACAGAGTAAGATGCAACTTTTACAGATAGAGAATTTCAGAAACAATCAGCAAGATTACAAAAAGTAATAAAACATACTAAGTGAATTAGAACAAAGGAGAGTCCAAGCTCCAAGAGAGTACTCTAATGTTACTAGTCTTCAAGTCTTCAGAAACACAACTTGGGTTCAGATACCTCAAGTTCTTCAGCACCCTTTCTGGATTAGTTGACATGGTCATCCACTTTTCTGCATTCTTGGACATAGTCATAAAGAATCCTTCTGATAGAGAGCTCTGTCTTTCTGGATAAGTCACATATTTCATGGTAACTCTTGCCAAGCTTGTGATTCTTCCGCAGAAAATGTTTGACCCAGAAGTACTTTCCCCAGACCCAGGCATGGTCTACTTGCAGTTGAGATAGGTTGAAATACTTGTATATTTCTTCCAGATAGTGTATATCATCTAGGTATTCATCCAATGTCATATAGAATGACTCATAGGTTGAAACACCTAGTTTGTTCTTCTTGCTGTAGCTACCATCCAGTTTTCTTACCTTGTGTACATCATCAGGTTTTGGGTAAGGACAGGCAAGAGAAAGATCCATCTTTCTGGCTTCATTCCTCTTTTCTACTTCAAAGTTTAACCAGGCATGAAGGTGCTCAGGTTTTAGCAATTCTGGCTTGCCTTCTCTCCATTTCAGGATCTGGTTGAGGATGGGAGTTGGAAACTTATCATTGACAAGTAGATGTTGTAGTTCCAGAATCCAATACCCTCTCTTGTTCAGAATGCACCTATATGAAGATTCTTCATTACTAGTCTTCATATACTCAATGTGGGCATCAGTTGGCCTTTCTTGATGTGTTTCATTGTTTATTCTGCCAAACTGGAAATCCCTCCTTGCTTTTCTGTTTGGTGGCCTTCTGTCAGGAGATCCTCTAACCCTTTCTTCCTGCCTTGGGGCTGTGCTGGTGGATGTTCCTTGTATAGACTTGGTGTTGCCAGAAGGAGTTCTGGCTGCTAAGGGCTTTGCTGCCAGAGGAGGTTGTGAAGTAGTTGCTTGTCTCCTTTTCTTGTGAAGTGGATGTTCATCAGAATCATCCTCATCATCATTGTAGTCCAAAATTGGAGACTTGCAGCTTTCTTGGCCTCTTACTTCTCCTTCTTCCTTTTCTTCTTCTTCAGAAGTCTTCTTCTGAGATTCTAAGGGACTTGGTTCCCCTAGTGACCATACTTCTCAGCCTTCTGGCTGGTTGATCTGGAACAACTTCTTCAGCAAGGGTGTCTCCAGTGGTGTCCTTAATGACAAGTTGACTTGAGGAGGGAGGATTTGATTGTTTTCTTTTTCTTCCTCTGCCTTTCTGAGGCATCTCTTCTTCCCCCTTAGTCATGAATGACTGACTCATGATAGCATAAGCTTCAGAGAGAGTTTAAAGTTTTTCTGGAGATTGTTGTGCACCCTGAATAATTCTTGAAGTTCTTTCTTCAGCTCGTTGTTCTGTCTAACCAGTTCCTGCTCCTTTCTGTTGAGTTCTTCAAGCGGCCTTAGGATGGCGTTGGCTTGCAGGACAGCATGGCTGGCTTCATTCAATGCTGCATTAGCATTGTTACAATCCTCATCCCTGACCAACCCTAGGTCTTTCTGAGAGAGAGCGATGCTGGTTGCTCTGTTGAGTAAAGCAGCAGCCAAAGGCTTCATCTCTTCTGGGACGGATTTTAGCACTTCTGTATCTTGGGCAACTAGTGTCTTTCTGAGTTCTAAAAAGACACTGTTCCTTGCACGGTGCTCTTCACTTCTTGAACTACTTGGTGCAGAGAATATATGAGGAGCAAGTAGGGCTCTTTTGTGCTGAGTGACAAGTCTCTCATCTTCTGCTTCAGTGATCAAGTTGTGGGTTTCAGCATCACTATCATAATCCTTTTCTTGGATTGTTTGCAGATTGACAATCTTCTTCTGCTTTCCATCAAGTGTGCTGGCCTTCTGAGAAGATGTAGAAGGTCTTTCTGATGCAGTCTCAGCATCATGCTCTTCATCATCATTGTCATCCATTGCATCTATTTCAGCAGCTGTGACAACAATGGCATTCTTCAAATTTCTTTGCTCATCTAGGAGTGCCAATTCTTTGGCATTAGCTTCTTCGAGCTTTTTGATTTTGGCTTCCTTTTCATCAACAAGAGCTTAAGTCTCAATGTTGATTCTCTTCTCTTCTTCCAATACCTTTCTGAGTTGTTCAATTCTAAACTCAGCGGCTGAAATTTCTTCTAAGGCATCATTGTGTTCAGCCTGTTGGGTATCTTGATGAGACTTGGGAGGTGATGATGATGGAGCTTTCTGAGCAATTGAGGGAGTAGCCTTTTCTCCACTCTCTTTGCTAGCTTTCTGAATCCTGCCTTGTCCAGGTTGGGGATCATCATCCTGATCATCATCACTCTTGTTCTTTGTTTCTTGGTTTGGATGCTCAGAGGAGGTTCTTGATAATCATTTTCGTCCATCTCCTCGTCATCTTCTGAAACCAGGTTGATCACATTTGGGAATGTAATCATCCTCCCATTAACTTCTTCTTGTTCAGCAGGATAAGTAGTGAGCTTGCTGGGCAAGGCAGGATGGGTAACCATCTGCTCTTGGGTTTGAGCATCCGCACTTGAAATCGCTATAAGTCTTTGTGCTACTTCATGAATGAAGTCTTCATGCATTAGAGTGGCAAATGAGTAGGACTACTGAGGGAACAATGCATGGATATAATCCTCCGATTTAGGCAATTGCTCTCTTTTACGGGACGTCGACATTTCGCTACTTGTAAAGGTCACTTTTCTCGAAGCCATTGTCTGAAGCACTTGAGATATTTCTTTAAGGTGTGCTTCTGGAAGGCCTTGAATAAATCAACTGGCACTAGACTTTGAGCCTGAAAGAAAGTGTTCAAGTTAGTTTTGTTCAAACCACTTGTGTTAGTATCTCAGTGCGTATGAGCTTTACGAGCATACCTGTAGAAACACTAGGCTCATCTGCTGATTTTTGCTTGCTTGGGCACAGAGGCCTCGGATACTTTGGTGTGAGGAGAAGTTTTATCCTCATCAACCTTTCTTTCGCTTGAACACGAGCGTTAAAATCAAACATGTTTAGAAACTTTTAATGTAAAAGATAGGTGGAAAAATGCTTCGAGACTTCACTTACTTCCAAGTGAGGAAGCTCAAGAGATGTTCCTCGAAACCTTGGGGTTTCGCACCTTTTCTGCAGAATCTTGCTTGTTCAGTAGTTTTAGTTTCTTTTGGAGGAGATGACACAACTGTTTCTCCATCCAATTGTTCTTCTGACTGAGCCTGTAAGAACAAACATAAGAGATTTTATTAGTGGGTTTTCCAGAGCATTCGTTGAAGAAGACTATTATAGATTACTTACCTTCTCAACAGAAGGGTCAGTAAATACTTCCTCGAGCTTTTCCACGGAATCTCTAGGTTTTGGGGTGTTGGTTCCACCACCACTACTTCCTCAGTTGGAGCCTAAGAAGAGGCATTAAGAATATTAGAACATAAGAGCAATTTTAGTTAGTTATTTCTTGTTCAGAGATAACTTTTACTACCTGTGGGACAGGCTCTTCTTGATGTTCTGAGGTTGGAGGAACCTCTTCTTGATTCAAGGGGGTGGACAGGTTTTCTTCCCCCTGAAAGTGTGTCTCCAAGTTGGCTGTAATAAATCTGACTTATGAGTAACAAGTTAACATACAATTATGTTGACATGTTAGATACAAACTATCTTTGTTACTGAATAGAGTCAGGTGATCATTGATCTCTTGAACTTGTGGTGATTCCACAGTCTCTGTGCTCATTATTGATCTCCTCTGCGGTATCATTACGAGTCTCCATCTCGGTTTGATCCCTTTCGAGAGTTGAGCTTTCTCGGAAGGTTGAGGAACTGTTCAAACAGGTTTTCTTCGACAATATTAAGTCTTGGCATTGTGAATGTGGAAGTAATGGCAACATCTTCCATCATTCTATCTTCCTCACCAGCCTTCTTCTTCCTGCTTTGGGCGGAGGGGCTCTTGTCTTCTCGAAGTGAGCTTGAAGCTTCTCCATGGGTCTCATAGTTGAACCTTTTGAGTACTTTTGCAAGTACTTCATCATCCTCGTAATCACTATTCGTGTTGGTGCGAACCCATCTATGATATTTCTATCATCTCGGAGTTCTGGAGCATTACAGTTCGGGACTCTTGGGGCATTCTGGATTTGCCTTTCGAAGCGTCAACATCTTACGAGACCTTGTCTCGAAGGTTGTGCCTCTTGTATGATTAGGGACTTGGGCTCTTTTGCTATGAGTCCTCTTTCTCTTGGCAATGGAGGTTTAGCTTTGGCTTGCTCGAGACCTCCTCACCTTGTCATGCGATTTCTTCTTCTTACGCCTTTCGAAAAGTGCGTTCTCGTGACAAGTTTTTCCTTTTCTTCAAAAGCGTGTCTGAAAAGGGAGTTGGTGACTGGGATTTCCTGCCTCTCTCTGAGAGTGATTCCCATTGTTTCCAGAATGTAACAGATCCTGAGACCAAAGTGCATATTGGCCTTTGGCTCAGCAAGGCCATTGATGATTTTGGGCTCAAATTCCTCAATGTGTCCAAGAAATTTTTTGAAGGCGTACTTCCCCCAATTGAAGTGGGTTTCCTGCCTTCATGCTTCTTGTTCAGAAGATGCATCATCATCCATCTCTCCATGCTTATCTGGTCTACTCCACCTTTGTTGCCATCAAAGCAACGGACCAGAATAAGAGCTAAAGTACTCCAGTCTTTCTGGAGATGACTAGTTCTGATGGCCTTCAGAACAAAGTCTCCTGGGCAACCTTTTTCATTTTCTAACTGGATTGCTTCAAATAGCTCTTTGACGCCTTGAATCATGGAAGCATCCTTGATGTTGATGTCTTCAAATGTTCCTCGATTTTTCAATCGGAATATCTTGCAGAAAGTCTTGCAGTCTAGAACAATATCTTGTCCTTGGACTTCAGTCTGCATGTATTTTTATTCTTCATCATTCACAACTTTTGTGAAGATTTTGGAGTTGTTATAGAACTCCAGTACATCCAGTGTGGATAGTCCTCTAGGTGCAGCAGATAGAAGCTTGTAGATATGGGAATTCTTCAGCATTCCCAATATCAGTTTCCTTTCTGGTTTTGAAGATATAACTGCTGGTACATATCTCTTTACTAGAAAGGCTCCCCAATTCATTTTGTGTTTAGGGTTCCAGTCCGATGGGGTAAACTTTCCCAGAAGGCGTTTATTCAACACCTTAAGTTCCTTTCCTCCTTGCTTTTCAGCAGGAGCAGAGGATGTTGCCTTAGGGTTCTTGGTGGTCATCTTCTTGGGTGCCATCTCTTATCACTACAAGAATTCTGCTGTAACGGGACGGAAAGGGGCGACGGAATTATCCGTCGTCCCTGTAGCGACGGATCGCTAATTGGGGCGACGGATTCTATCCGTCGCCCCGTTTGGCGACGGATAAAACTTATCCGTCGCTACAGAGAGACGGATAATTTTATCCGTCGCTACAGAGCGTTGACCAAGATTTAAAAAAAAAAAAAAAAAAAAAATTTAGCGACGGATAGATCTATCCGTCGCTATATAGCCAGAAAATAAAAAAAAATAAAAAACGTTAGCGACGGATAGATCTAGATCTATCCGTCGCTAAAAGCCTAAAAAAATAATATATCTCCTCCACCACCTCATTTCCTCCACCACTTCTCCATTTCTCCTCTCCTCCTCCTCCCATCACCACCTTTCTCCTCCCACCACCTCCTTTCCTTCCACCACCATCTCCTCCACCACCACCATCCACCACCATCCTCCACCACCATCCTCCACCACCACCATCTCCTCCACCACCTCCTTTCCTTCCACCACCTCTCCTCCATTTCTCCTCTCCTCCTCCTCCACCACCTCTCTCCTCCCACCACCACCGCACTACCACCATCTCCACCACCACCACCACCACCTCTCTCCTCCCACCACCACCGCACCACCACCCTGCCACCACCATCATCTCCTCCACCACCACCACCACCCTGCCACCACCACCACCTTTCCTCCTCCCACCACCACCGCACCACCACCACCCTGCCACCACCACTGCCACCACCACCGCACCGTACGAATACAAATCAATATCTCGTATACGAATACAAATTGGATACGAATTAATTCGCATACGAATATAAAAATTCGAATACGTATTTTATTTTTTTAAAAAAAATAGAAATGGGGCGACGGATAGATTCTATCCGTCGCAATCTATCCGTCGCCCCATTATCAATTTAAAAAAAAAAAGGTCAAAACCGTCGTCCAATCCGTCGCGAATTGGACGACGCGTTATTATCCGTCGCCACAGCTCCAGCGGGGCGACGGAATTTCTATCCGTCGCCAGAGCTGGGGCGACGGATAGATGGTCCGTAGCGACGGATCTATCCGTCGCTACAGACCAGATTTTTTGTAGTGTATATAGAGTTTAGAGTGAGTGTTTTTCAGATGAATATTGCACAATTGATCGAGATTAGTCTATCTTTTCAGAAGACTAAGCACAAAAAGTTGAGTTTTGCAGAGGGGTTTTGCAGAAATCTTGAGAGATTTTCTTTGTTTTGATCTGAAGTTTGAAATTTCGGAATTGGTAAAAGTGTTTGTCTTTTGCCCAAATTCTATATATATAGCAGACAAAATGTACATAGATACAACATACATATAGCTGAATATGAATGTGTGTCTTTGCATCTGCGTAGGCGTGGTACGTCCTTTGTGCTTCATTAAATGCGTATACGCATTTCTCCAGAGACATTACTTGCTTTGTTTTAATCTCAACCGTTGAGATCAAATGTTTATTCATCAAGGGCTTATATTGAATATCTTGTAATGATATCAATCAACAAATGGTAATGTGCCGACTTGATGGATTTTTAATATGCTAAATTCATTGTGTCACTTAGTAAAGAGTAGGAACACTTAATCGTTTGAGCTTATCATTCTGAGTGTCAAGTCCTTATCTATATATTGTTTATCATGAAAATGGTAAAAATACAAGACATTGCACATGTTTGACTTTCAGAACTTATACCTTTTGGGCTTTGTGTGTCCATTTCTCTTTATGACTACATAGCTTTCTGAATTCAAGTGTCAGAAGCTTCAGTTGTTTGAATGTATTTGACCCACTCTCAGTAAGTAAGTTCTAGTTTTATTTACTTATTAAGTGTGTACCGACCTTTGCCTTTCTGGATACCCGTTCCAGAAATGTTTTGCCTTTCTGAGTGTTGCTACTCAGAAACCTTTGCATCACTTCTTATCAACTTGGCTTTCTGAGAACCTGTTCTCAGAGGCCTACTCACTTATTCAGTCTTTTAGAGATTCAGGACAATTTTTCAGTCCTTAGGCAACTCCATTAATCCAAGATTATGTCTTAAGGTCAAGAACCGGCTTTCTTGTAAGGGCTTAGTGAAGATATCTGCAAGTTGGTCTTCTGTGCCAATCTTGAGTATCTCTATATTGCCTTTCTCAACATGGTCTCTGATGAAGTGGTGTCTAACATCAATGTGCTTTGTTCTGGCATGGAATTTGGGGTTCTGTGTGATTGCAATAGCACTTGTGTTATCACAGAAAATGGGAGTTTTCTCTTCATTGAGTCCATAGTATCTGAGTTGTTGTTGAATCCACAGAATTTGTGTTGCACAACAACCAGCAACAATATATTCAGCCTCTGTGGTAGAAGTTGCAATTGAGTTTTGTTTCTTGCTAAACCATGAGATAAGTCTAGTTCCCAGAAACTGACAAGTTCCTGAGGTACTTTTCCTATCAAGCATTGATCCAGCATAATCAGCATCTGAGTAACCAGCCAAACTCAATCCACTTTCTTTAGGATACCACAAACCTACATCTACTGTACCTTTCACATACCTTAATATTTTCATAGAAATGTTGTAGTGTGATTGCATTGGATTTGTTTGAAATCTAGCACACACTCCAACTGCATATTGAATATCAGGTCTGCTTGCAGTAAGGTAAAGTAGTGAACCTATCAATTTCCTATACTTGTGTTCATCAACACTCTTATCTGATTCAGTATAGGTCATCTTGGTTCCTATGCTCATAGGTATCTTAGCATTCTTTTCAGAAGGCTTAAGTTTGAACTTTGTGAGCATATCTTTTGCATACTTTGTCTGACTAATGAATATTCCATCATTGAGTTGCTTGACTTGCAATCCTAGGAAATAGTTCAATTCTCCCATCATGCTCATCTCAAACTTACTTTTCATGAGATTTGCAAAGTCATCACAAAGTTGCTTGTCCTTAGATCCAAATATGATGTCATCAACATATACTTAAACTAAGAGTAGTTTCCCATCATGGTTTAAAGTAAATAAAGTTTTATCAACTTCACCTTTCTTGAAACCACTTTCCAGAAGGTATTTGGCCAAAGTGTCATACCATGCTCTTGGAGCCATTTCATCCATAAAGAGCTTTACTAGCTTATAGATCATTCTACTTTCGAGGAAACTTCAAAACCGGTGGTTGTTCAACATAGACTTCCTCAAAGTTCACCATTCAAGAATGCACTTTGACATCCATCGATAAACTTTAAAGTCTTTATGAGTCAAAGGCTAGAAAGAGTCTTATTGCATCCAATCTGCAACAGTGCATATGACTCATCAAAATCTAAACCTTGATGCAGGTGAATCCCTTGGCAACCAACCTTGCTTTGTTTCTGGTTATTTCACCAGATTCATTCATCTTGTTTCTGAAAACCCACTTAGTTCCAATCACAGATATTCCTTCTACAAATGGAACTAGTTTCCAGACTTTGTTTCTTTCAAACTGATCCAACTCTTCTTGCATTGCAGAGATCCAGTCTTGGTCTCTTAATGCTTCTACTATAGTTTTTGGTTCAATGTTTGAGATAAAACATCCAAAGAGAGAATTAGCATTTTCAGTTATTGCTCTCCTAGTCCTAACACCTTGATTGATTGGTCCAATTACATCTTTTGCAGGATGATCCTTGATCCATCTCATTATGGGTTTAGGGCTAGTAGGGTCAACATCTATGTGATCTGAATGTGAATCACTATGATTATGACTTCATACTTCTTCAGTATCTGTGACATTTTGCACCTCAAAAGGGCGGTGAATGTCTGACACTTTCTCAGTATGAGAGCTTTCTGGGACATGCCTGTCACAGAGGTCATTTCCAGAATAAGCTCTCTGATGAACATCTTCAGTTTCCATTTCTGGAATTCTCATAGGAAATTCTTCATCATGTCTGAGAATCATCTGGTTGTTACTAGGCGTTTCATGCTTTTCTTCGTCAGAGTCATCCTCCCTTTCCACAATGATGTTTTTCTTTTCTGAGAGTTCCTCTTCAGAATCCTTTATCATTAGTTCCTTGAACCTTTCTGAGAGTTCATCAGCAAGGGGTGTTTTCTTGCTTCCTTCATAGAATACAACATGAACTGATTCTTCAATCTTCTTTGTTCTTTTATTGTAAATTCTGTATGCTTTGCTATTCATAGAATAACCAAGAAACACACCTTCATCTGCCTTTGGTTGAAATGTCCTTAGATACTCTTTTCCATTGTTAAGAACAAAACATCTACAACCAAATACTTTTAGATGTTTGATATTAGGGGGTCTACCAACCAAGAGTTCATAAGGGGTCTTGTCATGGTGTTTGTTTATCAAACATACATTACGAGTGTAGCATGTTGTGTTTACAGCTTCAACCCAATAAACTTCACTTATCTCAGTGTCAGCTAGTATTGTCCTTGCTGCTTCTTTAAGTGTTCTATTTTTCCTTTCTGCAACACCATTTTGTTGTGGTGTTCTTATAGAGGAAAGTTGGTGTTGTATACCTTTGCTGGTACAAAACTCCTTAATGTACTGGTTGACAAACTCAGTACCATGGTCTATTCTGATTGCAGATACCTTGTCATTTTTCATGACTTCAAGCTTATTCAGCAAGTTTGGTATCTTCACCCTTGCATCAGATTTGTGCTTTAGAAAGACAACCCAAGTGAATCTTGAAAAGTCATCTACAACAACAAGACCATACTTCTTTCCTGCATAACTAGTTACAGATGATTCAAAAAGATCCATGTGTAATAGTTGCAGTGGTCTAACACTAGAGTGTCTGATTTTGGACTTGAAAGAGATCTTAGATTGTTTCCCCATCTGACAGGCAGAACAGATACCATCCTTTCTAAAAGATGTTTTGGGAAGGACAACCACTAACTCTTTCTTGGCAAGTTTGTTCAGAGTTTTGAAATTCAAGTGACTCATTCTTTTGTGCCATAACCATTGCTCTTTTGTGTGACCTGATTGACTCACCATGAGACATTCTTCAGTTGTGGCAGATGCCCAGTCGGCAACATAAAGATCGCTTTCACGAAAGCAACCAAGATATGCGCTTTTGACTCATTGTCTATAAGTTTGCAATACTTTGCTTTGAATTTCACAGTAAATCCCTTGTCTGCAAACTGGCTCATGCTAAATAGATTATATTTCGAACCCTTAACATGTAATACGTCAGTGATAGTTAATGATCCTAATTTGACGTTGCCAAATCCCATAGAGGGATTTAATTCTCCTCCTGCAAATCTGATGTTTGGTCCATTGTTGCAAGTTTTGTAGTTGACCAGAATTGCTTTGTCTCCTGTCATGTGCTTTCCGCATCCACTATTAAATAGCCATTGAGCCTTAGTCCAAGAGGCGTTCTGCACAAAACAGGAAACAGGAGTTTGGTTCTTGCTTCAGAGATAGAACCATTTAGATTAAACATTCTTCCAGTAGGAATCCACACTTTAGTGAATTTCTTGGGAGTTTGTTTTTGTCTAACTTGATCAGAAGGAGATGCAATAAAATCAGTAATTTTGATCTCAATTTTCCTTCTTGTGGTGTTTCTAGGTGTTCCTTTTGGTGCTTCGGACCACAGGTTTACATTGCTTTTGACAAACTTAGCCTTTCCGCCGATTTCCTTCTAGCTCTGGCATTCAGTTTTTCAGTGGCTTGAGATTTCTTCCACTTACATCTTACTCGTGCAATATCGACCTTCGCCATTGTTCTTGTCCTTCCTTATATTGTTGCAGAAGAACTTTTCCAATAGCACGATAGCCAATGCCATTTCGAACACCTTTGGCTTTCTGAATACGTTCTTCAGAAGCCTTACTAGTTTCTGCACCATCTTTATTTTCATAAAATGGTACAGTAGAGAATTTGCCTATTCCAGCAATTCTTCCTTTCCTAGTAATGTAGCAATGTGGATAGTTACATGTCTGAGGTTTATGTTTCTTTTCAGAAACCTTATCCGCAAGTTTCTTGTGAGCTTGTTGTTCTTTCAAAGGCTGGGTTGCTACTCTTTTTCCTTTGTCAACTACCCTAGCTTTCTGACCAATGCTATAGGTGGTTGAAGAACCATTCTGTTGACTTTTTACAAAGGTCAACCTTTCATCACTCTTCTTCAGAGGAGATGAATTACTCGATTGTTCATCAAGTCCAAGTCCACCTTTCTCAGAGGGATCTCTCAGATAGGATTGAACCTCAGTGAGAGTGTCACTAGCCTTTGCATAAGATTGGAAAGATAGCTCTTTCTTTATGAGTTCTTCATTCTCAGAAAGCAGCTTCATCATTTTCTTAGTAAGTTCATCCAAGGCTAGTTTGTGAGAATTTTTATTCTCAGATATCTGAGATTTCGAAAAATTTCAGTTCTTGTTCTCGAGATACTCGTTAGCTCGAAACCTCTTTTTCAAGAGTTTCTTTGCTTTCCTCTAGAATTCTGGTTTTGGATTGTGCTTCCAGAAATTCTTTCTCATAACGATCCAATTCACTCTTGACCAACTCCAGATCCTCAATTCCATCATCACTCTCATAGTACAGAAATTGTGAATTGTTAGTTACCTCATCAGCCATAAGACACATTTCAATGTTGGAGATGTCTGAACCAAGAATCTCAAAGAACTCCACATTTCTTTCTTCTTAAGGCGAAGTCAATTACATCGTGGGTGATTCCACAATTACGGTGATGGTAGGTTTGAGTCATCCGAATCTCCATTTTGAGTCATCTCAAAGTCTAGAGCATCAATTTGAATTTGAGTCTTCTTCCTTTCTTGATCAAGAAGGCCCTTTGATTTCTCTTGAAATTTCTTACATCCTTCTTGTCACTGTCTTGAGCTTGTTTAAAGCGGGACAATCTCTCTTGAAGTGACCGCTTTTGACAATAGAAGCGGATATCATTTCCTATTTCATGACTTCAAGATTAACACCTTTCCGAATGGGGTGTTCGAGAGTTGTTCACTTGTATGTTCTTGTCTTGATGATAGTTTGGGCCAAGATGCTTTTTCACCTTTCTTTAGCTTTTCTTCTCTCAATCTCTTGACTCACAAATTTCTTCATGTGTCTTCTTGCAAGAGCATTTTCTTGGATGCTTCTTTGGTATCCTTCTTTTGAAGTGCCTTGAGAAACTAGAGCAACACTTTGCAACTTTTCAAATTGCTTGTTCTCTCCGAGTTGTCTCGTAGTCTCTGAGCAAGATGAGAGAAGAGCTCTACTGGAGTAATATTTGGCATCCCTTGATTGAAATAAAAGAACTTAGTGTGTTCCCAGTTGTGATTGAGACTTCTGACAATAGTCTTAATCTTTTCTGACTTGGAGTATCTATTGCTTTCACCAAGTGCAGCCATATCACTCATAAGAGTAGTAAATCTGAAATCAAGTTCTTCCAGAGTTTCAGTGGGACCTTGTTTGAAGTTTTGGAACTTCAATTTAAGAACTTCGAACTTGTTTTCTTTGGTTTTTCGGTTCGCATGATTTCTTCAATCAATTGCGAGCAACTTTCGCTTTTAGCACCCCATTTACCTTTGTATGTGCTCAGTGTCGATCGATGATTATATTACGAGCTTGACCATCCAATCTGTGTCTCTTGGCATCTTCAGATGTCCAGAGCTCTCTTGGCTTGTCTTCATATATAATGCTTCCACGAGCAACATGACCACTATCACTAGCAGCCATGTCCTCGCTTCCATCTTCCTTGTCTGAGGCTTTTCTTCCATCAGACACCTCAGTAGGCCCTTTATTGATGACATAGATCATCTCATCACTAATGGCCTCCAGATGGAGCATCATGTTGTTCTTCCATTTCTCGTAGTTTTCTGGCTTCAGGACGGGTGCATCACTCAGAGACATACCTGCACACTTAACACACAAATTATATAGTCCTCAGAAAGGGACAAAGTTCCTTCACCTATCTGGGGATCTAGGTTCAGTGCAGAAGGCTTGTGAATCTCCTGCTCTGATACCACTTGTTGGTCCAGATAACGGCAAAGTAAAAGACTAGAGGGGGGATGAATAGTCTTTTAAAACTTTTGTCGATAAACAGTTCTCGAAACACAGGGTTTCGATACTTAAATTCGAGCGCGGAAGACTTTAAGATAGGTAAGTGCAGAAACAATAAGTAAGTGTGTGTGTGCTTTGCTGAAATGTAAATACAGAAAGGTAAATAACACAGCAAGTATAGTGGTATCTGGAGGTGGCGTAATCCTCCAACTAATCCACTTCGGTCTTTCTGAGACCTAGAATTCACTAGAACAGATAATTGAGTTCACCTTACAATAATCCTTATTCTAAGATTCCTAAACAAATGGTTCCCAACCAAATGTTCCCCCTGAGTTATTCCCCAGCTCCTAGAGCTAAGTACTTCCTCTACTCAGATAACCTTGGAGTTATTCCCTGATTTCCCAAATCAAGTACTTCCTCTACTCCACGCCTTGATGGTGTTGGTTATAAGGTTTGTCAGAGAGGCTTCTCGTATATCTTTTCAGTTATGTTTCAGAGAGCCTAATAGAACAAGACTACTTAATACACTTATTCAGTGGATGGCAGTCTGCTCTTTACTAACCCAAGTAATTGATGTCCGTTCTGGAGAATGAGCTTCAGAAAGGGTATCTGATAGTTCAACTCTTTCACGAATAACAATCTCTTGTTAAGGTTCAGGACAACTTTGAACTACTAGTGATTCTTCAAGCAACAGAAAGCTTTCAGAAAGGGTAGTAGAGTGCTTGAGAGAATACTTTGCTTGATGGTAAGTTTGCAAGATAGAGCGTTCTAAGGTATGTTCTTCAAGCATCTAAGTATGTGATATATATAGATAAATTTGAGAGGCGTTTGAATTGTGTCCGTTGTGCTCTCTATCAAATTATATCCGTTTATATCTTAAACTATGTACTCAGAAGTCACTATCTCATTTTTTAGAGAGGACTACTTTTTGCAGCATTTCTGCCGATGCATTTAATGCATAGTACTGTTCATTGTCCTTTAGTCTCAACGGATACATGAGCCTTTCTGATGGCTTGCATGCTCCAAACTCATGATGTCATATGTTCAGAATCATATCTCGAAAATAAGTTAATATACTCAAGAAAGGATTAAGGACATAGTCTTTCTGAGTTAGACTAAACCTTTGTGTCTTCATAAACCTTGTGCAATCTTCAGTCTTCTAATCTTCAGAAAAGCTCCATGGCTATGATTGATCTTCATGGTCTTCTTGAAATAAAAATTACACTCAGAGACCTATAATCCTAATACAAGATTTACTAGACTAATCATACTCAGTGATTTCCTCTTTTACAATGTTCAAGTGAACCAAGAGCACTTAATCACCTTTCTGGCTAAGATAAGAACATGTGATGAGTGATCAAAATACTAACAGACATTCCTAACAGTATTCAATTGCATTACCTGTTACATTTAAGACGATGGGCGGTCTTAGGAGTTGCAAGAGGGTGGTTGTGCTGATTGCTTATATATGAAACGTAGTATAACTTATCTCCATCCAAGCCACGTGCCACCCGAAATTTAGCTTCGCATCCACATCTCTTGCTTTCTCTAGAATTGCGAACACGTTGCTTTCCTTCGTCAACCATGTTCTGTCCAGCATAAACGCATTCCCATTCCACATTCACTGTTTTGCGGGCTCGATCCTTCCTTCGATGGGTTCTCCTAATGTCAAATCCTCTTCGACGTTCATATTGAACATAAAATTGGTGTGCATGCTTCCAATGAACAAAAACATACTTCTTAATAGGGGTGTACGCGGGCGGTTACGGGCGATTATTTGCTAAAGTTCTAACCGACCGCCTATAGCGGGTAGACCAAATCATTAACCGCGGCGGGTGTGATTTTCTCTCAACCGCTGCGGGTCGGTTGACTACTTGAGGCGGGCGGATTGGCGGTCTAACGCATCAAAACAAGGACATATATGACACATTAAAGAAAGAGACATTAGACTTCATAAGCTTAATAAACTAACCCGCAACAGTAAGGGAAACATCAACATAATTCGAAGCTTTAATATAAGTAATTTAAGTACATAAATTCCAAATATAAGTACATGAGTATTTAAATTATAAAGGTCCTGACAAAAACTAAGATTGCAAACTAATGCCAAGAAGCAAAACAATATTCCCTCGGTCCTCTGATCCTTTGATGGAAAAGGCTAAGCAATGTGAGAAAATAATAAGGAAGAAACAATTCAAAGCTAATAGATATGCAAATCCAATAAGACAGTGTACTAGAGAGATATGATGGAAAGAATTGAGCGGAGACTAGTGGAGTTGGGTTTTTGTTAGTTTATATAGTACTATTAATCTATTATATAAAAAAATACATATATGCATATATAAATTTGGCGGGTTAGGCGGGTGGCGGTTTCAACCTCACCCGCCTAAAGGCGGGTAACAATTTTTTTAACATGCGGTTTTAAAACGCTAACCGTCAATGGATAGTTAGTGGACGAAATAATGAGGCGGGTGGTTATTTTTTATGTACACCCCTACTTCTTGACATCATCATCAGTTTCCAGTGGAGTGTCCAATGATTCTCCATTCACATAATTTTGATACAATTTGTGCCCCCAATCAGATGGTAAATCTTCTAGATCAGACATCTCATCATCCAAACTTCCAATTCCATCTTTAGAAACATCGTGCCCATCCATATTATCTATAGATGATAAAATAACAGATAATTAATACGAGGGTCACATATTCAATATTTAAATAGTTATGAAACTTTCTCTGATGTTTATTAAAGAGTGATGCGGCAATGAATCAAATGTCTTGGAGCAACAAAATTACATGACTAAATACATTCCATTCCGTTCTAGGACAGAACAATATTTTGCGCCATAATGCCGCGGCAATAAATCAGAAACCGTGCGGCAACAACTGAACAGAAAAATTCAAAGGTTTATTGATGTGCCGACTATTATATTGCCGCGTGGCAACCGAACTTAATTAGCGTATGGAACAGAAATCACTCAGATGAACGACGTGAGAATAGAAAAAAGCCAACACAGATGGAGATGATTATGATTATTTGATTATTTCACATATCAATATCCAACATCACAACATCGATTCAAGTGAGAACAACATCATAACATTGATTTGTGTTTGAGTTGAATTGAACAAATATCAGAAAACATCGATTCTAATAAACTTTCGGAGTCAATTGAAGAGACAAACTGTAGTAACAACGAATTGCTTGGAGAATATGTACCGACCTTTAAAATCCTCCATCAATTCAAGCAGGGTTCTTCAATGTAGAATTAGAGTTCTTCGCTGGACAATTAGGGTTCTTCGTGTTCTTCAGGAAGTATCTGCAATGAATTAACAGAAGATAAACGTTTCTCCACGTTTTAAACATTTTATTTAATAGGTTATTTATGTAATTTTACAATATTAAAATAATTTATTATATATACATATTTTAATAAATAATTATATCATTAAGGTTATTATAGTCAATATGTATATTTTTGGGAATTTTTAAATATTCAAAAAATAAATTATAAACCTTCGTACCTAAAATAAATGAAAAATTGACTTCAAACTGAAACTGACGGATCGGATTGAATTACATGCCACGTGGCGAAGATTTAGCGGTGACCTGTGTTCAGGTCGGTATCGTACCATACTGACCTGAGAATAGAAAAGCCGAAGTTAATTAGTGTGTTGATCCTAAAAGCTGTGGAAACTTTTGGAGTGACCTCAACAAGTGCAAATAGTCGTTCTGCATTCATTTTTTTCAAGCCGCAAACAAATTTGTTTATTTATGACCGAAACAAAAATAAAATGAGCATAAAAAATGTTCGATGGGGATAAAATCCAATATAAAGATGAGTCACCCAAAACTTACAAGGCTATAATCAAGATTACAAGTAAGCTTATTATTACATCCTAGACGTGGGAAAAATGGTCACTCCGTCATTTAGTATTACTTAGAATTCAATTTGTCTAGCTGAATATGAGAGGTTGCAATAAAATTCAATATGCGCGGAATAACCAACATCGTCTTAAATAATATCTTAAAAAACGTTAATTGATGTCATATGTGGTCTCCAAGCAATTTTCTAATAAAAAGGGTCGAAAACACTAGTCACTTGAACCCTAAATGATCCTTCTAAGGAAAGCCTACTAAGTAGGTACAAAATGAAACATCACAACCAAAACTATGACTTGGGCAAAAAAAATTAAGGTACGACCCGATTCTCCTTCTACACCAAGTTTACCTTGCATACCAACCCAAGAATTTAAATCAAGATCACACATATTTAGATCCGTTCAACCACAATCGGATCCCTGCATCAAGTTTACCTTCTATACCAATTCAAGAACATAAATTTATATCACAAAGGTCTAGATCCCTGGGTTAATACTTGGCAAGAAATTTAATACGCGATCACAATCGAATCCTTACACCAATTTTACCTTCTATACCAACCCCAAGAATTTAAATTTGTATGATTCGACAGGTCTAAATCCATAGATTAATACTTGAAAATAAAATTCTAGACGCGGTCACAACTAAGGCTCTGTTCTTTTCAAATTTGAAATTCTTGAATCGAATCGAAATTTGAATCGAATCGAATGGGCTGAATCGAATCAAAACGAAGCAGTCAAAGCAAACGAAATGAAGAAATTACATTTGTCCCATTTTTTAATAATAATGAATACTACATCCGGTCCATTAATAAATTCGTAAGGAGACTTTTTACGGGCGTTGATCAGATTACTTCAAATTACACGACAAAAGAATATAATAAAATTATATTATAAAAATAAATTAAGTATATTTGACTAACATAACTTTGTTTTATACTTTTTTGTGCGTAATTTGTAGAGTTTGGTTTGACTTTAGTTTGGTATAACATTTTTTTTATTTATTAAGTTTGAGAAAAAACTCAACTGGATAAATCTACTAAAAGTCGTGTTAAAAAGAAAGAAATAAAAAGGTTGAAAATATCTCAATTGGATAAATTTTCTTATTTTCCTCGTACAAAAGATGGGTTGTGTAAATAAATGATAAAATAATAATAATAATAATAATAATAATAATAATAATAATAATAATAATAATTTAATGAACTTAAGAAATTTGAGCGAAGAAAGAGAGGCGAATCAAGACGAATCGAACTGAACTGAACGAGTTTTCAGTTGAAAAGAACAGAGCCTAAATCCCTAACCCAAATTTACCTTTTATACCAGCTCCAAGATTTAAATCTAGATCCGGCCCAGATTCTATATTAACCCGTGAAAAGAAATTTAAAACGTGGTCACAACCAAGTAAACTAAGGCTCGTTCTCTTAAATCAAGTGAATTGAATCGAATCGAATGGGCCGAATTGTGGTATAAAAAACAACTAATCGAATCGAATCGAAATTAATGAGTTTTTAGGATGAAAATAACAGCTTTGAATTCAATTCGATTACATTACATTCGAACGAAGAGAACATAGCCTAACCCACCTTCACTGTATTCTTGGCTTGATCATGTGAATTTCTTCACATGGTTTTCTCTTTCCTACAACATGTTGTACTAACTCCTAAGCTGCAATAGTCTATTAGTAAATACAAATTAAATAGTTACAAAAAGCATTAAAATATCACCAGAACATCGATCGTAATTAAATGGAATCAAAATCAAATATACCCCACACCAGAACATCGATCGTAACTAAATGGAATCAAAATCAAATATACCCCATTTTATAAAACGTGGGGATAATATATACAAAATCAAGCAGTCACAAAAAATCTAGAGTCCAAGAGTCACACCGTGAACCAACCAAGTACCGATCTATGAGATAATTCGAGTATTCGATCGACAAATACTTGATAGGTTGATATAGATGATTGAAACCCTTATGATTTCATTATTTGTGGTCCAATAATTGAGTGTGTTCAATCAAAGCATAAATATGTGTATATATAGGGAGTGTAATTAAAGTTGTTAATTGATCAGAATAAAATCAAGAAAATTATATTCAAGAAAATCAGCATAAAAAAGAAGAAGATTAGTAGTAAAACATTAGTCAGTCACTCGGTTTCAGTATGTTGCACTATTTGATGCTATCTTTTATGAGTGTGTTTGTTATTTTAGGATTGAAAATCTTGAATTGGGTATGGTTCCAGCCAAAGAGGATGGAGAGGATTCTGAGGAAGCAGGGGCTGAGTGGGAATCCTTACCGGCTATTGTTGGGCGACACGAAAGAGATCTCCGCCATGTACAGCCATGCTCACTCCACAACTCTCGCCCTCGACGATGACATTGTGCCTCGCATCATGCCATTCATTAAGAAGACTGTCGAAACATATGGTATGTACGTATTGTAACGAATTATGATTATACGTATATTCTATTTAGTTGTATATGACATGATGTTTTAGTAAATGTGTACAGGCGAAATTTCATTTTCGTGGGTCGGGCCGAGACCAAGAATCATCATGAAAGACCTTGAATTAATGAAAATTGCTGTGATGGAACACGTGAACTATCCCAAGAGTTTTAACCAGTCTAACAAAATGATCCGATTGGTTCTTGGTGGGTTAGGTAGTTACCAGGGTGAAAAATGGAGAAAATCAAGAATCAAGTTCAATCCAGTATTCTATGTTGACAGGCTCAAGGTTAGTTAATTACTCTTCTTGTTATATAATAATCAAGGGCCTGCTAAAATTCACATAAACCTTGATTCCGTTCAACATCTACTATCAAACAACCAACCATTTAAATCACCAAAGTACCAACTATCCCTCAATTTTCACAAAAAAAATTAAAAGGAAAAGGTAAAACAAATTACTACAACATAAAAAAAAAAAAAAACAAAACAAAAAAACAAAGAGTGGCCAGAACTAGTTGAAGCTACGCCCAAGTACTCCGCCACTAGACAGAGCCTTGAGCTCTAGCCATGGAGGGGCACCAACTCCAAGGTAGAACTCTAGCTCCGATATGAAGCTCTACCATGGCTAGAGTTGTGCTTGGTGCTCAGCTATGGCAAGGTTGTTAAGCTCTGCAATAGAGCTTTCATTTGACACTTGTAATACTAAAAATTAGTAGCCAAGCTTCTCTAATTAGTAGCCCATTACAAAGGACTGCTAGTTAATAGCCCATGAAAAACCCCTTTTGTAAGGTTTTTTGGACTTTTTATCACTCAAAATCTCTCAAAAGACTTCCACTCAAAGTGACTTGTTTTTTTGTTTTTCTTTTTTAAATTGAGGGATTTCAGCATACTTAACGGTGACTTTAACTTTAGGGGTTTTAATAATAAACTTGTAATGAAGTCCAAGTTTATATGTAATCGGGTCTTAAACTCTTAATACAATTTTTCCTGTTAATCGATTTTATATGGATGAATTGCAATTTTGATTGCTTAACTCAAAGTTCAAATATTGTACAAAATATTTATTCTTCATGTTTTTCCTGTAAGTACCAATATATGTTTGACTTGATTAATTTGTTATAGGAAAAGATACATCAATTTGAAAGATGTGCTGAAAAAATTATAAACCAGTTGGAAAGTAAGATTTCTAAGGATGGTTCTGGTATTGTGGACATCGTGTATTATATGGAAGAGTATACCGGTTCTGTTATGACACAAATGTTGCTTACCCGTGAGTTTGATGCTGAGATGAGGAGAAACTGCGACTATCTCAAGAAAATTCTTATTATGACCGATACAGCTTCTAAGCCATTCAATATCCCTGGATTCTGGTAAATCAACTTACTATTACTAGCCATTCAATATCACCGTGATTTTAATAAAAACTCATAATGTTTGTCGCTATAAATGTAATATTTGCATAGATGCTCCTCCACGAGACTTGATATATATGTACTTGCAAGGTACTTGCCAACTAAGAAAAAGAAAAAGGCCTTGGCGATGGAGAAACAATTTAGAGACTCGTTTATGTCTTTGATTAATGAAAGACTGGATGGGAGAAATGCAGGAGAGCAGGGCGTCGGATCTCCTGATTTACTTGATCTTTTCTTGGATGATCTCTACAATGGAAACGTTTCAAAAAGTCGCACCCGTAAAGCCATCATTGACGAAGCAATTGCAGAATGCAAGCTGTTTTACTTTGCAGGTTTTGATACGACTTCCACTCTGCTCGTTTGGTCCCTCGTTACACTTGCCAGTCACAAAAACTGGCAAGCTCGTGCAAGGGAAGAAGTTTTACATGTATTGGGAAAAAGTAAGGACCTCACCATTGATAAGTTGAACCAGCTCAAAATCGTAAGTACTTATATACTCACTCCACCCCGCAGATTTTTAAACATTTGTCATTTTTATCCGTTCCACAGAACTTCGTATATTACTAAAACATGAAGCTAGCCCACAACCAACAAATATTAAACAATCTTACATTTATAATAAAAGTACACTTTTCCCACTAAAAGTATTGTATTAATTTTCATGGAACTTGTGCATGCGTGCAAGCCTAGGTTACAATGATTATGCAAGAAGTGTTACGGTTATACCCACCGGTGATGGAACTATCCCGACTTGTTGAAGAGGACAGAGAGTTGGGAGGATACCACATACCAAAGGGCGTGATATTGCAATTCCCGGTGGCAATGCTGCACCGGAGCACTGAAATTTGGGGCGAAGACGCACTTGAGTTCAAGCCAGATAGATTTTCTCAAGGACTCCTTAAAGCAGCTAATGGGCAGGCTGCATTCATGGCTTTCGGTTTCGGGCCCCGTATATGCATAGGACAGAACTTGGCCCTGATGGAAGCAAAAATTTTGCTAGCACAATTTCTCCGGACATTCTCCTTTGAGCTATCTCCAACCTACAAGCACACCCCTTATGCTGCTTTCGCTCTTCAACCACAGTATGGTGCTCCTCTTGTCCTATCTCAAATTTAGACCGATCAACTTGATTAAGATTCCGTTTTGTTATGGAGAGTCCAAAATGTCATGCACAAAATAAATAAATCAATAAAATATATATATTCTATGTTAGGTATATTCTAGTCAATGTTATTTTTTAAATAATTTGTTAGAACTATTGGACCGGGATTGGTATCCTGTAGGGGTGTACGCGGGCGGTTACGGGCGGTTATTTGTCAAAGTTCTAATCGACCCGCCTATAGCGGGTAGGCCAAATCATTAACTGCGGCGGGTGGGATTTTCTCTCAACCGCCGCGGGTCGGTTGACTACTTGAGGCGGGCGGATTGGCGGTTTAACGCATCAAAATAAGGACATATATGACGCATTAAAGAAAGAGACATTAGACTTCATAAGCTTAATAAACTAACCCGCAACAGTAAGGGAAACATCAACATAATTCGAAGCTTTAATACAAGTAATTTAAGTACATAAATTTCAAATATAAGTCCATGAGTATTTAAATTATGAAGGTCCTGACAAAAACTAAGATTGCAAACTAATGCCAAGAAGCAAAACAATATTCCCTCGGTCCTCTGATCCTTTGATGGAAAAGGCTAAGCAATGTGAAAAAATGATAAGGAAGAAACAATTCAGAACTAATAGATATGCAAATCCAATAAGACAGTGTACTAGAGAGATATGATGGAAAGAATTGAGCGAAAACTAGTGGAGTTGGATTTTTGTCAGTTTATATAGTACTATTAATCTATTATATAAAAAAATACATATATTCATATATAGGCGGGCGGGTTGGGCAGGTAGGTGGTTTCCAACCGCCCACCCGCTTAGGCAGGTAACAATTTTTTTTAACCGCGGGCGGTTTTTACAAAAACGCTAACCGTCGACGGCGGGCGAAATGGCGGGCGGGGCAGGCGGTTATTTTTTTATGTATACCCCTAGTATCCTGGACAAGTTTCAGACGATGTTGACTTTGGTGTTAAGTCAACGATGTCTTCAACAGTAATCGACAGCAGTGAACAGTAACGAACAGAACAAAGTATTTTGCTGCGGATAAAAATACTGAACACCACAGATAAATTCTAGCCAGTATATATACAATATACTGACCGTGTCGTAGGCTAAATTTCCACTATCAGAAAAAAGTAGAATTACAAAAACTACGTTTAACTAATCACAAAACAATTGATTAAACTGCAAATACTAAACCTAGAACAGACAGACAAAACCTATTCTATTTCGACTCCACTAAAGTAAATCTCAACCATTAGAGAAATCGATATCAATGTCTAGTAAAGCAAGAAAACCTTGTTGCTCATCAAAGGCGTATTCTTGCAGACTGCTTCTCCTTGTATATATACTGTCCTCATCGATCAAAGAAGAAGAACACAGTCTTATTTCTTTCCTGCTTCTTGCGTTATGTCAGAAGTAAACTTTCCTTAAGTTTTATCTTCATAAATCTTGTTTCCTTCTTGCTCCAAATTCTTTCCTTGTGTCCAAGATTCTTCAAACTCCTTCTTTCTTTTTGATGTAGCGTTCCAGCTCTTCCCTTCTAGCATTCCAGGTCTTCACGTCTGTGTTTGCTGGTGATGAGACAATATTCTAACGTCTCATTTGGTCCTTTTCAACATTTTTTGTGAGTCTCTGTCTTTAGTTTTGTAGTCTTTTTAGTTCGTTTTTACGCTTTGGTATTTTGTTTACATTTTGTAGAAATCGATATCTTTTGAGCCGAATGAGAACAAGCTGTTTAGCATGGCTCATCGCGGCGAGGGATTCAGTCCGCCGCGGCGAGATTTAGCGAGTGGTTATCTTCTGTGATTTAAGAAGGCTACATGGCAGATTTTTGAATGAGCTCTGTTTTGAAGTTTGTAGCTACATGGCCAAGGGATTTTCAGTGGCGAGATTATCTGAGCTATATTTTTTCGATTAAGAAGGCTCGCCGCGGCGAGAGGCGCAGGATTAGCGTTTTATTTTCCTTATTAGATTAGAATTTTGATTCTTTCTTTTCATAACTTCTTTTAACCTAGTTTTGAGAAAAGCTCCTAGATGGAGACATTGACATTGAGACATCTTTGGAGCTTGGTTACTCATTGATTTTTATTCATCAAGATTATTGGTATTGATTTCTCCATTGCTTTCTTCTTTACAATTTGTTCTTTATCTTATCGATTGAATTGTATGTTATTGCATGCGAGTTTATCATCTATGTTTCATATGATTTTTACCATGAATCTTTGTATGCAATTCTCAAATATGAGTAGCTAAACGCCTTTGAATACAGTAGTATGTGAAGATTATGCATATTCGTTCTAGGGTTGATCAAATCACTTATATAGGTTAGTCTCGTATAAATTCTTCGTAAAAACCTTCAATTCGATAAGTCCATATTAAATTCTCTAAATTGTTCATGTTTAAGGATCGTGAATTGACGACTCACGATTTCTCCAGTATAATATTTTCTAAGAACAATTGGTTGAATCGAATTGATTGATTTGCTGTACAACAACCGTGTGACAAATATGAGTGTTATCCCTAGTTCGAATTAGCATAATTGGATCTTGCTACTGTATTCATCTTTCTCTCATTGTTAATCGTAACCTTAGCTTTAGTTGAACTAGTTAGAAGTATTACCAAACCATCAATCAAACTGTTACTCGCAAATATCTGTTTACTCTCACTGCTACGTAGCTTAATTAATTTCTTAGCGAACGACTCTGTGGTTTATCTTTGTCTGTCTATAACAACTACTTACTACTTGGTTTTCTAAGTATTAATTTGAGCACATCAAATTTGCAGCCGCTTCCGGGGAATTAATTCCTATTGTAGCGCTGAGAGCCGGTGGTTACTTGTCGTGATTTCATTTTACTTGGACTAACAGAAACTAAGCATTTATTGAGTTACTGTTGTTGAGATCCATGAATGGAGTCCTTTTCCAGCTACTACGCACCCTCTGCAAGGGTAGCTGGACCTACTATAGTGATCGACGAAGCATCAAAGAAATATGAACTGTTATATGCTGAAGATATTGATAGGATTACCAATGAATGGCGACAGAGTGCAGGAGGACCAGCTCCGGAAATGGTGAATAGTGCAAATATTTTACCGGAGAGCAGCTCATTTAGCGAAAGCACATTGGTGGCCTTAATTGCCCATGATGAAAAATTTATGCAAGTTGTTATGAAGGGGCAAGAGAGAACAGACATGATTGAGGGGATGATGCGCAGAATAGAGGACTTAGCAGATAGTTTGGCTAACTTCATAGCTGGTCTAGAATTTGGGGATGAAGATGAATTGGAAGAGGAGATTCAAGCAACTACAGTACTGCGTAGTGGTAGGGTTGTTGAGAAACCAGATATGATGACTAAACCGGAAACTCCACCTACACCAGCTATCGATGTTACTGAGGAGGAAGCTGAGGAGGTTATTGAGGACCCAAGAAGCAGCACTGAGGTTCTACATAAATCTAATAACCACTTCCGCCCCCCAGGACCACCAGTGCCCAAGCTATTACCATACCCTGGGAGAGTTAAGAAGCTAAAAGACGACAGTAAGTTCAAATCTATTCTGGCAATGCTTTCGAAAGTTAACGTGAACATGCCACTGCTGGAGCTTATCGATAATGTCCCCTCCTATGCTAAGTTCTTCAAGGACCTAAATGCTAATAAGAAGAAGCTTTCGTCTACTGAAAAGCTAATTCTTCCAGAAACAGCGAATTCTGTGATCGGATTACCAGTGAAACAACAAGACCCAGGGAGTTTCGTGATTGATATACAAATGGAGAATGGGAAGGTAGCAAAAGGTATGCTCGACTTGGGAGCGAGCATTAATCTTATTACACATGACCTTTATCAGGAGCTCGGTTTGGGGAAGTTGGAACCTCTGTGTTTTGAAACTCGGACCCGGACGTTGACCCGGCCTACCTACTGTAGGAGGTTCAACCGGGTCAACTCGGGTCAACCTATAAAAAATATTTTTAAAAATAAAACATAATGTATGCCTTAAAAATTCAACATATACATTTTTTACCTAAAAAAAAGATAGAAAACATTGCATAAACGACATATGCCTCAATTCCAAACACAAAGTCACCATAACTCCATAACATTGAGTTCAAAATAACAAATAACATTAAAGCATGGGAGAAGAACGGGAGAAGAATGAGCCGCAAAAAAGGAAAAGGAAGAAGACTGAAAAGGAAAAGGAACTGAGCGATTAGGGCTTTTGTTGTGATTGGGGTTTTTTGATTTTTTTCTTTTTTTTTTAGAAACCCGGGTGGAACCGGGTTTTTACCGGGTGGAACCGGTTTTAACCGGGTTTTTACCAAAAATCCAATTTTTTCCGGTTTTGGGGGGTTTTCGGCCCGGACCCCCCTCCGAGTCGCGGTTGAACCGGGTCGACCCGCCGGGTTTCATAACATAGCCTGTGAATATGACTTTGCAGATGGCTGATTGTAGTATCCAGCGACCACTTGGTATTATACGGGATGCTTTGGTCAAGGTTGACACGTACTTGGTACCAACAGATTTTGTAGTTCTGCCTCCCAGCAATGCAGCAACCAGCAGCATAAACCATGTGATTTTGCTGGGAAGGCCGTTCATGAAAACTGTCAAACTTCAAGTCGATGTTGCAGAAGGGAAGATAGCGATGGATATCGGAGGCAATCGAATCAGCAAGGACGCAGTCCGTCCTGCAGGTAACTCTAATGCCTATTCTGTTACAGATTGTGAAACTGAACATGAGATTGCCAAAGAATTTCATAGCATCATTGATGACTGTGTATATATTGCTTTTCTTGATGATATTGCTAGCGATAAGTTAGAGTCCGCTTTGATACTAGATCCTGGTAAGGGAATTGTGAGTAAGGAAAGTCATGAGCTAATATGTACTTTAGATTCAGCTGAAACTGAACCGGCAGGTGAACCTGACCCCCCTAGTGAACCATTAGGTGAATTCGACTCCCTCAGTAGCAATACTGGGGAAATCGAACCCCCTAGGCCTTACCTTAAGGAACTCCCATCCCACCTTAAGTATGCTTTCCTTGGTGAAAATCGGTCCAAACCTGTGATAATCTCTTCGAAATTGCAAAAGGAAGAAGAGAACCAACTTGTTGAGCTTCGTAAGGAGAATTCTGCGGCCATAGGATGGAGAATTAGCGCAACCCGTTTCACACACAGGATAAGTTTAGAAGATAATGCTAAACCTGTTAGGCAACCCTAGCGCAGGCTTAATCCTATCATGCAAGATGTAGTGAAAACTGAGATCCTTAAGATGCTTGAGCACGACATAATTTACCCCATAGCTGATAGTAGATGGGTGAGTCATGTGCATGTAGTTCCTAAGAAGTCGGGGGTTACTGTCGAAACAAATGAGAAGGGCATAGAGGTCCCGGTAAGAAAAACCACTGGGTGGCGTGTGTGAATTGACTATAGGAAACTAAACGCAGCCACTAAGAAAGACAACTTCCCTCTGCCATTCATTGATGAGATGCTTAACCGCCTTGCTGGGCGAGAGTTCTATTGTTTTTTTGGATGGTCTTTCAGGTTTCTACCAAATACCCATTGCTCAGGAGGATCAGGAGAAGACAACATTTACTTGTCCCTATGGGACTTTTGCCTATCGCCGAATGCTTTCGGACTGTGCAACGCTCCTGCTACTTTTCAAATTGCATGCTTTCTATATTTTCTGACATGGTGCAGGATTTTATAGAGGTCTTCATCGATGACTTCTCTCTTTTTGGAGATTCTTTTGCTGATTGCTTATATAAAGTGCATAAACGCTGCATTGAGTGTAACTTAACTCTTAGCTGGGAAAAAAGTCACTTTATGGTTAGAGAAGGAATTGTCTTAGGACATGTAGTCTCAAAACGTGGGATAGAAGTTGATAGAGCAAAGCTTGATGTGATTGTTAAACTTCCCCCTCCCACTTGTGTGAAAGAGCTACAATCTTTTCTTGGGCATGTTGGTTTTCATAGGAGATTCATTAAGGATTTTTCGAAAATTGCTAAGTGTTTGAGCAACTTGCTTATTGATGTGCTCAAATTGATCCTTAGTAAACAAGTAGCAAGCAGTTATTGTAGAATAAATAAGCTAACCACGAAGTCGTTCGCTAAGGAACCAATTACGCTACCGCAACGATTGAAAACCAACAGTTACTTGTGAAACGAGTTGATTTGTTTGTGTTCTAGTACTTCTAATAACTAGAAAAGAGAAGATGCAATGTAGTGTTTGTAACAATGAGATAGAGAGGACACAGTAGTTACTATCAAGAAATGCTAATTCGCTCTAGGGATACGTTCATATTTGTCACACGGCCGGTGTACAGAAAACCATCAATTCAACCTTTACCATACGCGTTTGAAGATATTTGAACTAGAGTAATCGTAGGTCGTCAATCCACGATCCTTAACCAAACGTTTTAGAAAATCTTTGAACGACAGTATTGAATCGAAGGGTTTTTACGAAGATCTTTGAACGAGCCTAACCTATATGAACGATTTGAAACCCTAGATGCGAATACGCAAAGCTATCACGCAATTACCATGTCCGGAGCGATTTAGCTACTCATAATCAAAGCAAGAATGAAAGAATACGAGATATTGCTCATGATAAACACAAACAGAATGATAATCGCACGCAAGCTCATACAATTCGGGAAGTAGAGTAAGAACGAATTGAATAAGATTAAACGATAGAGATTTACCACAGTAATCAGGGATTCGATATCAATCCTTTGAATAACAAGCAAAAGCCAAACTCCAAATTGTCTCGATGTGAAAGTATGGATCTGGAGCTTTTTTCTAGAACTAGGTTAAAAAGAAGTATCAGAGAAAAATCCCAATTCTAAGCTAATAAGGAAAAACAAAAAATTCTATTCTGCGTCTCTCGCCGCGGCGGAAGGAATAGCTCGCCGCGGCGAGCCTTCTTAATCGAAGAATATATAGCTCTCGCATAATTTCGCTGCGGCGGGCAAATCCCTTCGCCGCGGCGAGCTTCAATCTTCAAAACAGGAGCTTCATTCGCAAAATCTCGCCGCGGCGGACTGATTTCCTCGCCGCGGCGAGCCTTCCTGCAATTTCCAGGTCCAAGCTCGTAAAATCTCGCCGCGGCGGACCGAATCCCTCGCCGCGGCGAGCTATGCTAAGCAGCTCGTCCTCATTTAGCTCAAAAGACATCAAATCCTGCAAAATGTAAATAAAACACCAAAGCGTAAAAACGAACTAAAAAGACTATAAAACTAAAGACAAAGACTCACAAAGACTGCTAAAAAGGACCAAATGAGACGTTGGAATATTGTCTCATCAAAATCTCCAAACCGAACCTTTGCTCGTCCTCGAGCAAACAAACAATCCTAGACACAACTAGACTCTAGACTACGACACATAATAACACACAAACGAGTCAGACTTCCAAGTGACCGAACTCTACCATTGTAACCGTTAAGTTCACAAGATGCAAAAGGTTTGCACTCAACCAACCTTGACAGAAATAGTGCACAAAAAATCCTGTAAGAGAGTTTCTCAAGTAAATAGCACTTAAGTCTAACTCTCCAATCCCTCACAAGGAAATCCTTCACATCTCTCTCTCACACTCTGGAAGTGTCTAGTAGGTTAATCACTCAAGGAACAATAAGAGAAAAGGAAGGTGACTTTCATCACAAAGGTGCCTCAAATACCTCAGTCGGAAGGGGCTTTTCCTTGCGCACAACAACTTGTCGGAGCATACAACCAAACTTCCATATCACCACATATTTGCATACAATAAATTAGATGCTAATCAATTTGGCCACTATGGACTCCTTCAGTCTCACTTTTTTGGTAGTGTCTATTTTACCGAAGTCCGCACTTTTGTGCGTGTCAGTTTGGTATACGTGCCATCAACCCTCACGGTCATATGGCTTTTTAGGACCACGCTGGTATATAGGTAGTATATGAAACACGCCTAACACGACTACGGTGGTGACAAGTGATGAGACAATATTCTAACGTCTCATTTGGTCCTTTATAATCGTCTTTTGTTAGTCTTTGACCTTAGTTTTATATTATTTTAGTGCGTTTTTATGTTTGGTTTCTTGTTTGTGTTTTGTAGGATTTTTGTGTCCCGAAGGTGAAAATCGGAGTGAAAATTTTGGTTCTAGATCTTTGAATGTAGAGTAACTGGGCGAAAACGGAAGTGGATTCAGAGTTCGGACGAAGATTTGAGAGTCGTTTTAGCGAAGCTTGCAAAAGTGAAGTTTTATGGAGTAGTCTAGCCATTTTGGCCATACCTCTCTCATATGATAATTCAAAGGGCTACAACTTTCGTTTTGGAAGCATGGGAAAATTCTGTCTGCAGAAAAAGTTACAGAGGTTTTAAGCTCACCGCGGCGAATGATGTTCTCGCCGCGGCGAGATTTTACGAGATCAATTTGGGGACCTAAACAGTGTCTCGCCGCGGCGAGCTATTTTCTTCGATGGGCGATTTCTGGCCGAATTCTGGACGGATTTTCTTCGTCTTTCTCCTATGAATAGATTTCTTTCACCATAACTTCAAACATAACTTATGCTAAACCCTATTTGGGACCTAAGAACCCTAGTTTATCATTGATTGATCTTTGGAGCTTGGTTTTCATCTTGTAAGAATCATCGACATCGAATTCTTGGTAATTTATTGATAACTCTCTATTGCTTATCTACAATTCTTTGTTTTCTTCTGTTTATTGAATTGTATGTTCTTGCATGCGATTATCACCATGTTTATGCTCTGCGTATTCAATACCATGCCTTCTTTCGTCTTCGATTCCATCATGAGTAGTTAAACCTCTCCAGAACTCGGTAGGTATGTGATGGTTATGCAGATTCGAATCTAGGGTTTATATTCGTTCATATAGGTTCGTCTAGTTTTAAATCTTCATAAAACCTTCAATTCAATAGGCTAGTTTTAAACCTTCAAAGTTGTTTTGGTTAAGGACCGTGGCATGACAACCCACGATTACTCTAGTTTTAAATATTCAAATTACAATCGGTTGAATTGAATTGATTGCTTTCTGTATGCCGACCGTGTGACAAATATGAACGATTACCTAGTATTGAATTAGCATAACCGGATCATCGCTACTGTGTTCGCTCTTCTTTCCATTGATTTTCACCAACTAGTTTTCTTCTGTTTCCTGTGTTAGGTTTAGTTTAGGTAAAAATACAAATTTCCAAATCTTGTTTTCTGCAAACATCTCTGTATTTTCTCTGCATCACTATAGTGGCTTAGTTAGCTCCTTAGCGAACGATCATGTGGTTAGCATTGTCTGCCTACAACAACTGCTTACTACTTCTTTTCTAAGTAATAATTTGAGCACATCAACAAGCACCACAGATACACTCCGAGGGGAAGTAATACATATTACAAAAAATGAATAATACACATGTAAACACAGCAGAATTCTTCTCCCCAAACCGGTTCTTCGCAATGTACTGGCTTTTGATAAAATGAAACATGAAGAGAATGTCGTTCGTCAAACTTAACTTAACTGAGTACACATGAGAATGAAAAGGCGCAAACAAGAGGGTTTGCACTTCCCGAAAGGACCACACAAGCGCCGGTACAATATTTTTTCATCGGCTTAAAGTTTCTCACCGGATTTTTGGACTAAAGAGTTAAACAGACTTGCTATTTACAGGAGAAACAAACTTATGGGCTTTTAAATCCACTATACCACCTCAGTTAAGTATCATGCAAAACATAAGCAGCAAGCAAATTTAACAATCACAATAGAAGCTTTCATAACTTGGAAGAACGACTCACGAAAGACTCTAGAGGGTAAAAGAAAAACGACCGGAGAAGAAAAATGACCAAAACATACATAAAGTAAAGGACGAAAGACTCTAGAGACTCAGACAATAGAGAAAAAGCAGACAAGACACTAGAAAGCACAATCCCCCTCCCCAAACCTAAACTCAAGCATGTCCTCAAGCGTAGAGTGAAAAAGAAAAGAGAATGGGAGCTATAGTGACTTACCTGCTGGTGTACCTTTATAGTCATGTACTAGACTCTTCCGTGTTGGCTAACGGGTACTTTGGAGATTCTTGGCACTTCCGGTTGGTGCAGCTCTTGTTCGTCCTTGTTGATAAGTATGTATATATAAGGGTCCAGTGTGTGCTCCTATGAATTTCCTGCTATCAACTGTAAATGAATATCTTTGGAGCAGAATAGGCCTTCAGTTCACGTGGCTTGCCTTGCACCTCAATTGTGCAGGTTCGGGCATGTAAATTCACCACCATGAGAGTTGAGCGGATGAAAGGTCTCCCTAGAAGTAGCATATCTCTTTCCATTTCTTTCCCCTTCACCCTCAGCGATTCCACTACCACAAAATCTGTCATCACTGTTATACCATCCAGCTTAACCGGAACATCTTCTACAATCCCCATGCATCTGCTTCTGGTTCCACCAGCAAGAGTCATAAAGCATCTGCGCGGCTGCAATCCCTTTAAGCCTAAGTCTTCATAGGTGTCAAAAGTCATCAAATTGCAACTAGCACCAGTGTCGACTATTCCGGTAACCTGAGCTAAACACCCAATGCCTACCAGTAAATCAAAACTATTGAAGTCGCTTATACTCTTTTCTACCTTAGGAATTATTATGGTGGGGGGGGTCGGTTTCAGCAGTTTCTTGCTCCGCATTCGCCTCCTCTTCTAGAATCACGGAACTCGGTTCCTCGACTTCATCCCCTATCGATTCAACAGTGGCTACATCTTCAGTCTGCTCAGCTGTCAGTACATGGGTCACTTGAACCGTTGCTGGAGTTCCCTCACCTGATGCAGAGTTCTCAACCTTGTTGGTACAGGTGGCAACAACAGATTTAACCTTCCTTGGTTCTTCAAAATTTATCTCAACCGCCAGGACTCTAATGTTTTCTGGGGCTGCTGGGGGTCTACCTTTCTCCATGAGCTGCAATTTCCCAACCAGGTCACCCAATATCTGTTCCAGCCTTCTTTGCGATTGCTCGATACTGTCAAACCTCTGGTTATTTTTTTCCTGAATTTTTTGCGCTTCAAACCAATACCTCTCAGACCTCTCCATATGGCTCCTGATTTCTTTTTCTAGCTCAGTAATACACGGCCCTGGAGTCTCTTCCACTACTCTGGCTGCCACTCTCCTAGCCTTATCTCTTGCTCCCTTAAGTTGCGATGTTGCTGGCAGCTTCTTGAATACACTGTTCAATTCATCAGCGGAGGCTTCCAGGAAGTAGTTTTTACAGCTCACATCGACCATATTTTGATATTCCCAATCCAGGCATTCATAAAATCGGACACATAAGCTCATATCGTCTATCCTGTGGTGAGGGCATTGGGCCAATAACTGCAAAAAACAATCCCGAGCTTCATAGAAGGTCTCATCATGCATCTGCTGAAACTGCATTATCTGGGCACGAAGTTGTTGTGTTCTCTCGGGAGGGTAAAATTTATTCATGAAGGCTTTATAGAGAGAATCCCAAGTAGGTAGAGAACCCCCAGGCTGGTTCAACAGCCGGTTCCTAGCTTTATCCTGCAGGCACATTGGAAAAACCTTCTTCCTTATCTCTCCATTTGAAACTGTTACTCCTCCGGCTGTCAACGGAATCCCTGCAATCAGTACTTCGAACTCCTTGAGGAACCTTATCACATCCTCGTTGGCCATTCCGTAGAACTTAGGGAGATTATGGAAGTGGTGAGCTTTGAGTTCCAAATTCCTCGCCTCATTAGACAGCACGATTGCCGCTTTCCCGGCCTTAACCTCGCCGGGCTGCATGTAGGCTCCATAGGTTAACTGCGCCATTGAAATGTCCTTTATGATCAACCTGTTGTTAGAGATACACAACACGAAAACCTCGAAATATCCTTAGTTTCTGTTAGTGCACTAAACTTCAGGTAAGTTGGAAAACAAGTAAAGATTTGCAATCAAGCGCTACAGTAGGAATTGATTCCCCCGGCAGCGGCGCCAAATTTGATGTGCTCAAATTGATACTTAGTAAACAAGTAGAAAGCAGTTATTCTAGAATAAATAAGCTAACCACGAAGTCGTTCGCTAAGGAACCAATTAGGCTACCGCAACGATTGAAAACCAACAGTTACTTGTGAAACGAGTTGATTTGTTTGTGTTCTAGTACTTCTAATAACTAGAAAAGAGAAAATGCAATGTAGTGTTTGTAACAATGAGATAGAGAGGACACAGTAGTTACTATCAAGCAATGCTAATTCGCTCTAGGGATACGTTCATATTTGTCACACGACCGGTGTACAGAAAACCATCAATTCAACCTTTACCAAACGCGTTTGAAGATATTTCAACTAGAGTAATCGTGGGTCGTCAATCCACGAACCTTAACCAAATATTTTAGAAAATCTTTGAACGAGAGTATTGAATCGAAGCGTTTTTACGAAGATCTTTGAACGAGCCTAACCTATATGAACGATTTGAAACCCTAGATGCGAATACGCAAAGCTATCACATAACTACCATGTCCGGAGCGATTTAGCTACTCATAATCAAAGCAAGGATGAAAGAATACGAGATATTGCTCATGATAAACACAAACAGAATGATAATCGCATGCAAGCTCATACAATTCGGGAAATAGAGTAAGAACGAATTGAATAAGATTAAACGATAGAGATTTACCACAGTAATCAAGGATTCGAGATCAATCCTTTGAATAACAAGCAAAAGCCAAACTCCAAATTGTCTCCATGGAAAGTATGGATCTGGAGCTTTTTTCTAGAACTAGGTTAAAGAGAAGTATGAGAGAAAAATCTCAATTCTAAGCTAATAAGGAAAAATAAAAAATTCTATTCTGCTTCTCTCGCCGCGGCGAGCTTCATTCTTCAAAACAGGAGCTTCATTCGCAAAATCTCGCCACGGCGGACTGATTTCCTCGCCGCGGCGAGACTTCCTGCAATTTCCAGGTCCAAGCTCGTAAAATCTCGCCGCGGCGAGCTATGCTAATCAGCTCGTCCTCATTTAGCTCCACTACAAGAAATTACTGAAAAAACGATGGAAAGGGGCGACGGATAAAAATAGCGACGGATCGCTTAGGGTAGCGACGGATAACCCTAAGCGACGGATAAATTTTATCCGTCGCTACGGATAATTTTATCCGTCGAAAATTTAGCGACGGTAATTTTATCCGTCGCTAAACAGTTAAGTTTTATTTTAATTTTAAAAAAATCAAAAATTATTTAAAATTTTATTACAAAATAAAAAAATAGCGACGGATAAATTATCCGTCGCTACATTTAAAAAAAAAAACTAATTTGGTCCGACGGATAAACTATTCATCTATTTTATCGGATCGCTAGCGACGGATAGCGATCCGTCGCTACAGAAGAATAAATTACGGGAAGCAGATTGTAAATCTCCACTTCCGATTCTGGTTCAGTTCTTCCATTTCTTCCGCCTCTTCAGCTATTCCGTCCAATAATCCTTCGTTCCGGCCAATCTTGGTATCAATTCGAAGCTCGTGGGACAAGGAGCTTGGGTGGTCGATCAATTTCATCCTTCTTTGGTTATTTTTACCGCAATTTGAGGTATTAGGCTAAACCCTAACTATTCTAAATTTGTAATTTTTGATAATTTAGATCAATTGTATGTTTGTAAACAATTATGGTAGCTAGTATATGTTATATGAAGTAGTGGGTTAAGCTTGGGTTGTCAATTGATTGATTTTGTTGTGAAATTAATTTATTGTTTGATGATTGATTAAGCATGAAAAATCATGTTTGATGTTTAATTGATTAAGCTTGATTTTCATGTTTGATGTTTTTGTATATGTATTACGATTAGTGTTTTGAAACCCTAATTTTTTGACAAATTTGGGAATTTTGTTAATTTCGACTAGTTTAATGTTAAGTATATATATCAAATTAGTATTACTAGTTAATTAACTTTGAGATTGCTATCACTTAGATTGTTAATTAGTATAATGTTAAGTAGTTTTGATTTGATAAATTCATATATGTACTAGATAACGAGGATTTAGTTAAGTGTTTTGAGACCATTTGTTGATTATATTAACATGTAATTTATAATTTATAACTCGTAGTAGTAAGTGGTTGAAATGGTTAAAATACATGGGAAATTTTGTAACATATCGAACACTTAATAATTAATCATGAAATTATAAGGAACGTATAATAATTAACAATTAATCTCTACAATCTCGGCAAAATTGGAATCGATCTAATAAATTAAATATGATCTAATCAATTGGAACGTGTCAGGTTACGAAAGTATCTAATGAATTCCGACCGTTCATGAATGTACGATCGTACGGCGGTAAATGGCAGAGTTTGTAGGAGTTTTGTAAAAGGGGTTAAAGGTTTCATCGTGTTTGCCATGGGACATCCGGCTTGTGCAAACGGGGGGTTGATAAAGTGTCCTTGCACATTGGAAACCTGCAGAAACAAGCAATTTATGACTCCTACAGCGGTATTCGAGCACTTGAGACGTAATGGATTCATGCCTGAGTATCATGTATGGATTCATCATGGTGAGGAAGCACCGTCCATGGCATACCTCCAATGGAGGGAGAGGCGGGGTTTGGGGCCGCCTATTGAGTACGTTTTTGGTTGTCGGAACATGTGCATGGTATATTGGGAGGAGGATGTAGATCTGTTGGAATGCAAGTTCTGTGGTAGGGAGCGTCACAAGTGGTGAGGAGGGGGCTGCAAGAGATTGATGAGTTTTATCCGTTTTGTCTTTAGGCTTGTATAACTAGTAATCATTAGTTGATATATGAAACCAAACATTATGGTAAAATTGAAGCTAATGTAACTTATATTATGTAATGACGTAACAATTGATTGAAGCTAATATAACTTATATTATGTTGTAATTGATTGAATTATTGTGAAATTGATTTATTATCGTAATTGATAGACCTCGATCTAATGAATTCAAATGTGTCAGGTCTATTAAGTAATTATTCAATGAATATCGATCGTTCATGGATGTATTGTCGTACTCTAAATGGCAGAGTTCAATCGAGTTTTCTGAAAGGGGTTGAAGGTTTCATTGCATTTGCAATCTCAAATCCGACTTGTGTAAAGGACGGGTTGATAAAGTGCCCTTGTACAATGAAAAAGTGCAGAAACAAGCAATACCTGACTCCTACAGCGGTAGTCCAGCACTTGAGGAAAAATGGATTCCTTCCTGCGTATCAGGTATGGAATCAACATGGTGAGGAAGCAGCACCGTCCAATACATATGAACAATACGGACAGCGTGGAAGGAAGAGAAAAAATGAACAAGTCGGGGAACAAAGTACATCTGAAGGCGATGCTATTCGAGCTCGAGTCGAACAAATGGTGTATGATGCTGCAGGGGCGGAGTTCATGGACACAACTAACACTGAAACCGAGAGGGAGGTGGAGGAACCACCGAATCCCGAGGATCAGGTGTTCTTTGACTTGTTAGAATCATCAAGGAAGCCGGTTTATCCAGGGTGTAAGCTCACTGAGTTGTCTTTGTTGGCTCGGCAGTATGAAATGGTTGATGTGAACCAGAAGAAGAGGTACAGAACCAAGTATGAACCATTTATTTTGGCGACTCAAGCATAACAAGTGGTGTTTCTTGAATATCCAAGCAGGAAACGCGATAAGGCGGAATGGTTAGCTGCGATACCTATTCGTGCTCGCTCGAAAGTGGAGTACATTGAGAAAGACGACTCAATTATCAACTCGTACCAACAAGAGGATGTTGATAAACAAGCAGAAAATCCCATAGAAGCAGATGATGAGTTGTTTGACCTGCACGAGGATCAATATGTAGACTTAGAGGACGGCGATAACGGTATATTATGTGTATTATAACTAGTTAGTAGTTGATAACACTTGAGTATTTCTGTTCTGCATGAAAAATGGTTACATGTGTTATTTATAATTTGTTATGTATTATAACTCGTACTAACACATTTTGTTGTATTTGTTACATGTTTTTGCAGATGCCGCGACAGAGACCACACACCTATCGCCCCCCCCCCCCCCACACGCAGCCAGCCGCATGATGGTGCTGGGTCGGGGACAGGGTCAGAGGGGGTGAGGGCTCTGGTAGTCAGGGCAGCAGGTCTCAGGTTCCTGAGACCCCACCAGCCGGTCATAGCAGCAGGGGCTCTACCAGTCAGCCCGGACACAGACTGGAGGAGGAGGACAATTGTCCCTACCTTGAGTGGGATGCACAAAATCCCAACGTTACGTGGGATGGGTTGCCTGCGATTTTTTCTCTTGTTCCTGCCAAGTAAGTATTATACATTCTTCTTAAATATGTAGAACATAACTTATGATAGTTGACAAGTATAAATTGTTGTACTAAAGTAATAAATATTTGTTTCTTGTATCTTATACATTGACAACAGTTTATGGCCTCGGGAGGTCCACAACAAACTAGGTGACATCTTTCGGAGCAGGAGAGAGCCACCGGGGCAGGGTGGTGAGTGTTGGTCTCACATCTCGGACCGCATGAGGGCCGAGTACTTTGATGAGCTGCGAGTAAGTTAAAATATGACATTCCTTTATTTGTTATTATAATCGTTTTAATATGAGTGGTATGTTAGCCACTGTATGTGAGTGGTATGTTAGCCATTTTATTTGGGTAATATGTTAGTCACCATTGTGTCAGTAAAATTTAGGACAATGTGATTGGTATGTTAGCCACTATATGTGAGTGGTATGTTAGCCACTTTGTTTGGGTGATATGTTAGTCATCATATCTGTTATGTTGTTGTATCTTATTAAATTGATGTAACATGGTGACGTTATATATATTGACTTTGGATGTTGTATGAAATTGGGAATGTCAACATATCTGTTATGTTGTTGTATCTTATTAAATTGATGTAACATGGTGACGTTATATATATTGACTTTGGATGTTGTATGGAATTGGGAATGTAGAAGGAGTACTTCATTCCCAGCAGATTGATCCCCCAGATCTGGCGTGTTTACGAGACTGTGGGATCTAAACTGTACAGGGATATGGTCCATACTTGGAAAGCCATCCGGGATCGGAATGGCCCAATGCCTCCACAGGTTGATGCAGAGGAGTGGGCCCTTTGGGATGCCTACTGGTCTCGAACTGATGTCGAGAATAATGCCTACATCAACAAACAGAACCGGGCGTCTCATTCTGATGCAGCAGGAAGGGCCGTTCACCATCTTGGGAGGCGATCTACTCTCACTGATTATTACCATTCGGTAAGTATATATATGTTTTTTTTCAATATAGCATTACATGTATGTATTGTATCTCTGCTCTATTACTTGTGAGATGATAAATTGTTGACTATATATGTTGTTCAGATGTCACGGGGTGAAATCCAAGTATGACATCTTCAAGAAGGCCAAGCATAAGGGCGGGGTATGAACTGACTCCCGGGCCGAGTCTATTGCAGTATGTTTATATTGCTTAAAGTTCATATTTGTACACTATTACAAGTTAGTTTTGAAAAACAGTAACTGATCATGATATCTGCTATTTACGATTTCAGGCTGAGGTTGATGCTCGTGCGAGGCGGGGAGGAAGAGATGGTGATGTCTTTGTCAACTGAACAAGTTGACAACATCTTCTTAGAGGTCAACAAATCGGACAACAAAGGACGAATATATGGACTCAGGAGCCTCGGTTTGAGCTTGGCTAGTCCGGGGTTCTCCTCATCATCATCCCAGCAGTCTAGACGTCCGGTTTTCACACAGGCCCAGGTCTCGGATATGGTGCAGTCGCAGGTCGCAGAACATGTTCCACGACTAACTCAAGAGATGGAGCGGCGCGACAGAGAACAAAGGGAGGAGATGTAGCGGCGCGCAGAGAACGAAGGGAGGAGAACGAGCGCCTTCGGTTACAGATGGAGTCTTTCATGTCCCAGTTCGGCCAGCACCCACCCCCGTCTGGTAGCTAGTTATGTATATGTACTATTTACGTTCAGATATATTATATTTAGACTTGTTCGGATAATCTAGACTTATTCGGATATTACATTTTTTATTTATCATTTATTGAAACATTTTCCGTATAATTGATTTATTATCGAGCATTATATTAATTAAATAGGTGAAATACGAAAAACAGGGATTATTATTAAAAAACAAAATTTATAAAAAAATTATTTTGTGACGGAATTAGTGACGGAATTTGAGATTCCGTCACTAATTCCAATAATACATTGGGCGACAGATAAATTCTATCCGTCGCCCAGTGTAGCGACGGATAGATTCTATCCGTCGCTACATGGGGCGACGGATAGATCTATCCGTCGCCCATTGTAGCGACGGATAGAATCTATCCGTCGCCAATAATTGATTTTTTAAAAAATAAAAAAAAGGTCAAACAAGATAATCCGTCGCGAATTGGGCGACGGATTATCTATCCGTCGCCACTGCTCCAGTGGGGCGACGACATTATTATCCGTCGTCCCATCCGTCGCCAGAGCTGGGGCGACGGAATCCGTCGCTAAATAGTGCATTTTTTGTAGTGCTCAAAAGATATCAACTCCTGCAAAATGTAAACAAAACACCAAAGCGTAAAAACGAACTAAAAAGACTATAAAACTAAAGACAAAGACTCACAAAGACCGCTAAAAAGGACCAAATGAGACGTAATATTGTCTCATCACTTATGAAAGATGTGCCTTTTGTTTTCAATGATGAATGCATGCAGGCTTTTAACATCTTGAAAGAGCAGCTTGTTTTCGCTCCCATTGTTATTGCCCCTAACTGGTCCTTACCCTTTGAGATTATGTGCGATGCTTCTGATTTCGCTTTAGGTGTTGTTTTAGGACAAATGATAAATGGACATTTTCATGTGATTTACTATGCCAGCAAGACACTTAACCCTGCGCAGGTTAACTACACCACTACTAAGAAAGAATTCCTAGCTGTTCTTTTCGCATTGGATAAATTCTGTTCGTATCTGAAAGAGTTCAAAGTGATCATCCACACGGATCACGCTGAGATCCGCCACCTCATGGCCAAGAGTGATTCTAAGTCGCGCCTTATTCGGTGGGTTTTGATGTTACAGGAGTTCGATTCCGAAATAGTTGATAAGTGTGGTAAAGATAATCTTGTTGTTGACCATTTATCTAGGCTTGATCCTAAGACAATCTCCCCTTCTCCACCTATTCCCGATGACCTACCTAACGAGCATCTATTCTCTGTTAGCTTAGAACCTTGGTTTGCAGATATTGTGAATTTTCTTGTTGCAAGTGTCTTCCCCGCTAACATGTCTTCGCAGGAAAGAAGGAACTTTGCGCTCCGAACCAATGGCTACTTTTGGGATGACCCCCACCTTTTCAAGGAGGGAGCTGATGGCATCCTGCGGCGCTGCATTCCAGAGAGTGAAGTAGGCAGTGTTCTCACCTTTTGTCATACCATGCAGTGTGGAGGGCACTACAACGGGAAGAAAACTGCTCTGAAGGTTCTTCAATCAGGTTTCTTTTGGCCCTCTCTATTTAAAGATGCTCATAAGTTTTGTGCTAGCTGTGATGCATGTCAGCGTAGTGGTAATATTAGCAAGTGTAATGAGATGCCTTTGATAGCAATCTTGTGGTAGAACCCTTTGATGTGTGGGGTATTGACTTTATGGGACCCTTTCCCAAAAGTAATGGTAATGAATATATTCTTGTTGCTGTGGACTATGTGACTAAGTGGGTGGAGGCTATTGCCACCAGAACTAACGATTCCAAAGTTGTGCTCTCTTTCTTGTCCAAGAATATTTTCAGCAGGTTTGGTACACCCAGAGCAATCATTAGCGATGGCGGATCTCATTTTATTAACCGATCATTTGCAAACCTGCTAGTGAAGTATGGAGTGCAACACCGTGTCACAACTACATACCACCCACAAACTTCTGGTCAAGTGGAAGTCAGCAATAGGCAAATCAAGAGCATTCTCACAAGGGTTGTAAAACCAAATCGTAAGGATTGGTCAACCAAGCTAGATGATGCACTGTGGGCTTACAGAACCTGTTACAAGACTGTTATTGGTACAACCCCAACCGGTTGGTTTATGGAAAAGCTTGTCATCTTCCCGTGGAGTTGGAGCACAAAGCGGCATGTGCCACCAAGGAGCTAAATCTCGATATGCAGGCAGCTGGGGAAGAACGATTGTTGCAGATCTCCGAGCTGGAAGAACTCCGCCACCTTGCCTTTGAGAATGCAAAGATTTACAAGCAGAAGACAAAAGAGTATCATGACAAGGGGATAATCCGCAAGGACTTGCACCCAGGTATGAAAGTTTTGGTTTTTAACTCTCGTCTTAAACTTTTTCCAGGAAAGTTGCGTTCGCGTTGGGATGGACCGTACATGATACTTCATGTGGCACCGCATGGTGCTGTTGAACTTTTGAATTCCGCTGACGGTTCCACCTTCAAGGTCAATGGGCAGCGAGTTAAACCATACTTTCAAGGGTACACTGAGCGACCGGAGGAAGTGGTCAAACTCTCCGAGTCCAGTACATGACTCTAAACTGTACATCACAAGCAAGTCACTGTTGACCCCATTCTTTTTCTTCTTTACTCTGCGCTTGAGGACATGCTTGAGTTTAGGTTTGGGGAGGGGGAATGTGCTCTCTAGTGTCTTGTCTGCGTTTCCTCTATTTTTCTAAGTCTCTAGAGTCTTTCGTCCTTTACATTTTGTTTGTTTTGGTCATTTTTTCTTTTCTTCTCTAGAGTCTTTCGTGAGTCATTCTTCCAAGTTTCGAAAACTTCTATTGTGATTGTTAAATCTGCTTATTGCTTACGTTTTGCACGATTCTCAGCTTAGATAGTATAGTGAACTTAAGATCTCGAAGGTTTGTTTTTCCTGTAAATAGCAAGTTTGTTTAACTCTTTAGTCCAAAAAGCCTGTGAGAAACTTTAAGCCAATGAAAAAAATATTGTACCGGCGCTTGTGTGATCCTTTCGGGAAGTGCAAACCCTCTTGTTTGCGCCTTTTCATTCTCATGTGTACTCAGTTAAGTTAAGTATGACGAACGGCATGCTCTTCGTGTTTCATTTTGTCGAAAGCCAGTGCATTGCGAAGAACCGGTTTGGGGAGAAGAAATATGCTGCGTTATGATGTTTTTGTTCAAATTTTGTAATATGTATTCCCCCTGATTTGATTAGTTGAATTGTCTCGGAGTGTATCTATGGTGCTTGTCATCACCGTAGTCGTGTTGGGCGTGTTTCAAATACTACCTATATACCAGCGTGGTCCTAAAAAGCCATATGTTCGTGAGGGTTGATGGCACGTACACCAAACTAACACGCACAAAAGTGCGGACTTCGATAAAACAGACACTACCAAAAAAGTGAGACTAAAAGAGTCCATATTGGCTAAATTGATTAGAATTTAATTCATTTGATGCAAATATGTGGTTTATGGAAGTTGGTTGTATGTCTTGGCAAGCTGCTATACGCAAGGAAAAAGTCCCTTCTGACTTAACTAATTGAGCACATTGCATGAGGTATTTGAGGCACCTTTGTGACGAAAGTCACCTTCCTTTTCTCTTATTGTTCTTGAGTGTTTAACCCACTGGACACTTCCAGAGTGTGAGAGAGAATAGTGTAGGATTTCCTTGCGAGGGATTGGAGAGTTAGACTTAAGTGTTATTTATTTGAAAAACTCTCTTGCAGGATTTTTTGTGCACTATTTCTGTCAACGCCAGTTGAGTGCAAACCTTTTGCATCTTGTGAATTTAACGCTTGCAATGGTAGAGTTCGGTCACTTGGAAGATTGACTCGTTTGTGTGTTATTATATGTCGTAGTCTAAGTCTAGTTGTCTTTAATTTGTTTGTTTGCTCGGGGACGAGCAAAGGTTCGGTTTGGGAATTTTGATGAGACAATATTCTAACGTCTCATTTGGTCCTTTTTAGCGTTTTTTGTGAGTCTTTGTCTTTAGTTTTGTAGTCTTTTTAGTTCGTTTTTACGCTTTGGTGTTTTGTTTACATTTTGTAGAAATCGATGTCTTTTGAGCCGAATGAGAACAAGCTGTTTAGCATGGCTCGCCGCGGCGAGATTTTACGATCTTGGAATTGGAACTTACAAGAAGGCTCACCGCGGCGAAGGAATTGGTCCGCCGCGGCGAGATTTTGCGAATGAGCTCCTGTTTTGAAGTTTGTAGCTCGCCACGGCAAAGGGATTTTCCCGCCGCGACGAGATTATGCGAGAGCTATATTTTTTCGATGAAGAAGGCTCGCCGTGGCGAGAGGCGCAAGATTAGCGTTTTGTTTTCCTTATTAGATTAGAATTTTGATTCTTTCTTTTCATAACTTCTTTTAACCTAATTTTGAGAAAAGCTCATAGATGGAGACATTGACATTGAGACATCTTTGGAGCTTGGTTACTCATTGATTTTTATTCATCAAGATTATTGGTATTGATTTCTCCATTGCTTTCTTCTTTACAATTTGTTCTTTATCTTATCGATTGAATTGTATGTTATTGCATGCGAGTTTATCATCTATGTTTCATATGATTTTTACCATGAATCTTTGTATGCAATTCTCAAATATGAGTAGCTAAACGCCTTTGAATACAGTAGTATGTGAAGATTATGCATATTCGTTCTAGGGTTGATCAAATCACTTATATAGGTTAGTCTCGTATAAATTCTTCGTAAAAACCTTCAATTCGATAAGTCCATATTAAATTCTCTAAATTGTTCATGTTTAAGGATCGTGAATTGACGACTCACGATTTCTCCAGTATAATATTTTCTAAGAACAATTGGTTGAATCGAATTGATTGATTTGCTGTACAACAACCGTGTGACAAATATGAGTGTTATCCCTAGTTCGAATTAGCATAATTGGATCTTGCTACTGTATTCATCTTTCTCTCTCATTGTTAATCGTAACCTTAGCTTTAGTTAAACTAGTTAGAAGTATAACCAAACCATCAATCAAACTGTTACTCGCAAGTATTTGTTTACTCTCACTACTACGTAGCTTAATTAATTCCTTAGCGAACGACTATGTGGTTTAGCTTTGTCTGTCTATAACAACTGCTTACTACTTGGTTTTCTAAGTATTAATTTGAGCACATCAGCTGGCATCTTCCAGATTTCTTTCTTTAAGGTTTAAGGCCCAAGTAAGCCAAGTCCAGTCCATTAAGCAATGTTGTAGCCCAACTTGTTATTTTCTACAAAATATCCATTCACAAACAACTATAATCGTTGAACCGGTTAATAAACGAAGAAAGACATGATTAATAATAACAAGTGCAAATAAATTGCACTTTCATAATTGATGTTACATATTCACACCTTATTATTCAATAATGTATCATATTCTAAACAAAAAAAAAAAAGTCGATGTTTTACCTAAAATGTTCGATGTTATATATAAAAGTCATAAATGTTATAAATACACAACTTATTATTATGTATGTTGATTTTTTACAAATAGACAACAGTGGTTGATGTTGATACTACTATAAAATAGTCGATCTTATCTTTAAAACTATATATACAAATCAATAAGTATTGTATCCGGTTAATATTTCGTGAAAAAACTACTCCCTCCGTCCCGAGAAATTTCATATGTTAGGATTGATGGATTGATGCATAGTCTTAGGTGAAAAGTTAAAGTAATGATAACAAATAGAAGTTGGGCAAATGTGTACTTTTAGTGGAAAAATGTATAATTTGTATATAAAATTGTTTATTATATGTTGGATGTGGGTAGCTTCCTGTTTTAATAATATATGAACTTCTGTAAGACGTCTGAAAATGACAAATATATGAAGTTCTGCGGGACAGAGGGAGTAATGTTTTACTGATGAGTCATGGACTGCCATTAGCTCGTATTGGACTCTACCTTCCAAAGTTGATTTTCAATCATGGCCGGCTGTATCTGCATTTTCGAGAATCATAAAAAAAAAAAAAAAAGGGCTCACGGTTTTAGTATTGGATGAAGAACACAATCCCACTAACACGACAACCTTTGAGGTATGTTTATTTATATTAAACATACCTCAAAGGGATGTAGGGAGTAATGTTTATCAATCGTTGAGATATGTCTATTTATATTAATAAACGTTACATTTAATATGTTACAATGAATACACACCTATATATTCAAGAGTTAAATGCATAACCCCCCTCCCGAATTACCGAATTAGCACCAAACCCCCTTGAGTTATTAAAAATGGGCACAAAACCACCCACCCTTTATTTTTAAAGTGTGTTAGGTACACTCTCATTAGGTGCGACTATATATGTTTGTTTATGTTATCTTACACTAAATCAATGCAAAAAAAAAAAAAAATCATAGTTATTAAAAATAATCGCAAAATACCATGGAATTCTTATAAAATCATTGCAATACCCCTTTTACATGAATACTAAATATACATGATGAATTCGTATTGTGAGCAGTTTGACTCGTTTGTCCAAATTTTTGAAATATTAAAATGACTTAAATTTGAGCTATTAAAAATAGTAAAACTCTATTTTTTTTTCATGGTTAAATGAACAACAAAAATCGATCACACACTACTGGTTATATAGCACTTAAAAATATATATAAATAACAACCATAGATAATACTAATTAAAATTGTCACTACATATCAACAACATATACCAATTAGTCACGTAAACGGAAAAAAGTGAAGGCAAAAGATAATAAACTGAAACTATGAATGTCTAATCCACCTAGTTGTGTTAATTTGGAGTAAGAAAACCTAAAAGAACATCCATTGTCGCACCTAACACGAGCATGCTGGAAAAAAAAAAGGCTGAGGGGGGTTCCACGCACATGTTTTAATAACTCAGGGGGGTTTCGCGTATATTTTTCATAACTCAGGGACTAATTTATTAACTTAGGGGAGTTTCGCGCACATTTTTTAATAACTCGGGGGTTTGGTACTAATTTATTAACTTAAGGGGGTTTTGCGCACATTTACAATAACTTAAGGGGTATTTTGCATTTAAACCATATATTCAATTATCAATTATATTTTGAAAATGTTGTTTTGCCGATGACGATTCTTTAGCTGGCAACAAAGATCGTATAAATTTTTAAGTATATAATTCTACGAAGTATCGATCCTTGAATTATTTTGAATTGATTTCTCTTCTAAATAATATTCCTTCCGTTTTAAAGAAATCTTTCCATTTACTATTTTGCGGTCAACTGTCTTCGACTTTGACCGCAAATATTTCATTATATAATTTTATTAAATTATTTACTATTATAGTTTAAAAGTAATTCGCGGTTAAAGTCGAAGTCAGTTGACCGGTTAAAGTGAAAATTGAAAGATTTCTTTGGAATGTAGAGAGTATTTATTTCGTTTATTACTTATATAAAGTTATAAACATGTCGTTTCAGCAACTTAGGTCCGTATGATTTGTTTTTATTCCCTGAACCTTGTCTATATATATATAAAAGACCAGTTTTTATTCCATCCATTTTGTATAGGACTGAAGCCAAGATTCATTCTTATAATTTCTTTCAATATTTTCTATTTTTTAGCCCAAAAAAATCGAAAGAATTACAGGTAAGGAAATGAAATCGATTTTTATACTACTTTCCTGAATTTCGCAACAGCCAGCATCCAAGTAAAGAAATACTTAAAAGTAACTATTCTGTACACCAGTAGGATTGCGTCAAATTCGGCATTTATCACTCTCTATTATTGGTAAATTTTTAAAACCTCCAGCCAAATCTTTCAAAACAATATACCTAAAATCATAACAAAGAAATAGGCCATTACATATAGAAAGTCTTCACTCAAAATTAATTGTCGTATTATAAGGAAAGTCTATACAGCGAATATAATTCACTTAAGATCTTGGTAAATCACACCAAATCTGTTTAAAACTAAATGCTTTAAATTGGCATTTATATAGTCAGAAGATTCATAAACAAGCGTTACAATTTCTTTCCCTACTAATTCAAATTTCAACTCTTCCATCATAAAGATTTGCAGCAAATGGCATAAATTTTGATGCACATATATGTCTGCAACATGGATTAATGATCCTGATCAAATTAGTTTGATGGTGTTAAAACAACGCCTACAAGTGTTAATCGATTCGAGTTCCCGCAGTTCACAACAAACCTCACCGGATTGGTCAGTATGGAATTATCGTTTTGCTCGGAGTCAGTTACGGTCATAGTTTTGATTTTTTGTTTCATATTTTCAGTTATTTTTCTATTTGATTCTTTTTGGACAGTTCGCATATTGTCTCATATGAGGTCAGGTAATCTCTCATGCTCTCCATATATGTCATTCGGTTCGTCTTCTCGGATTCATTTCTCTGTCCACTTTTATTCGATCATTTCACACAGATTCATTGTTTAGCGTACGTATGTTGTTCCATTTAAGTAATATAAATGAAATGAAAGTGAACTCAATGTTGCTTGCTTAAACTAGGCAGTATTTTTGTAAGATTCAACTATGTTTTTTGCTCAAATTGGACACTAATTCAATAAAATTTGATCTCACTGGCATATGTATCTCAGAGAAATTTTGTAGAGCATGCTAACTCTTTCACTACGTGGAACTCCTCATTATATAAAGCCAATTTTTATTCCATCCATTTTGTATAGGACTTAAGCCAATAATGATTCTTAGAATTTTTTTTCAATTTTTTGTATTTATTTGGACAAAAAAAAAAATGAAAATTACAAACATGGTAATAAATATTTTCACATTCTGTCTGCTACTTTTCCGCCCCTTGACAGTCAATTTCATTAATTGTTTGTCTATTTTAAGTAGTTACAAAGTTCTATTCTCACCTTATTATTGAAAATACACTGTTCAAATTTTTTAGGGTTCTTTCATCAGTTTCTTTCCTTGCTTCGTGGTAGAGGGTTTCCGCTCTTCGATCAAGATTTGTCATGCCGTTTCCAAGGTAACCATTAATCTTTTCTTATTTGTTCTTCGTCTGTTGAAAAAATTCCGTGTTTTCTCATTGTTTCGAATAGGAGTCCATCACCATACATTTACAGTGCGCAAGAATTGAACATTATGCAGTGAATCTTACTTTGATTTTGTATGTATGTTCTTGCAGTTCCAAAAACAGGATTTCTCCTCCAACAGCGCAATCAAGTGAGCATTAACTTTTAATCTTCATATACTAGGAGTAGTTTTGATTACATATTAAGAATTAAATGTAGAAATCAAATTTAAGCGAAAGAAATGGTAGAACAAAACTCGCCTGTGGATTTAAATGACAGGTCCAAACTCCGTAACATATCTTTTGTGTTTAGGCCAAAGTTGAAATCGAATTCATACCGATCCAAGCTCCGTAACATTTATATGTAATAAATAAGAAATTAGTTTTTTTCAATATACTAGATTAGCAATCCAATTTTTACAAACTCTGTATTTCGTGTGTGTAATCTTCGGTTTACAAAATGAGTTCCAAAAGGTCTACACTGAACCAGCCATCGAGGTTATTACAATTACCAACTGAACTACAGCTTGAGATCGTAAAGCATGTTGCAGTTGATAAGCACGAGGGTTATAAATATCGCCGGATTGATAGCGGTTTCTTTACCTTCGTAGGAATTATTATTGATAGCGGTTGATTGGTATAGGCTACATTAAGTTATAATATAGATGGAAGTCTTTAAGCCAATCATCATGCACATGATTTATACAAGGTAAATGTGATTAAAACTCTCTTAGTTTCCTACCTTAGTTTCAAAACATTGATTTTCATCTTTTTTTTTATCTTTGTTGCAGTACTTGAAAGACTGCTGGGGATTTGGGAATCTTGGTTATGTTTAAGTTACTGCGCGTTTTCTATCTTGCATCAAGTTACTATGATTTCAGGCACTGTATGTTTTTCATATTTTATATTTGATGTTGTATGTTGAGAATCAACATTAATGATCCTGGAATCAATAATTTTTGCTTTATGTTTGGATTTGTAAATTGACTTTTAATGGATTGTGTTTAGAGTATTGTTGAGATTGTCTCTGGAAGAATGACGCCAAGCAAGTTTATTGAATATAGATGAACTACATGTCCTGCAATCAACTTTGTAAAGCTAATTTCGAGCATCTGTATTTGTTTGAATTTTCGATTTTGAAACTGTATGATAATTGTTTGTTTATATCAAGTGACTAATTTAAGATAACAAAGGTGTTGGTGTGAAGTTAATGTTCATAAATACCGGGATATTACCGAAAGCTCCAGTCGTTACATTGTCTATTATTATTCCTCTATTTTTCGAGAAAGTGACGAACTCAAGGAGGATCGAGAGTGACTTTTCGTGGCTGTTATCAGCTAGAGACCAGAGAAGTATCAAGTGTAAGATAGAGATGGAATAGACCATTTTCAGACTCCAGTTTTGCTTAAGGTAATTGTAATCTCAAATGTCTTTTTATTTGATTATTGCATTTTCTTCATTACAAAATGATGACAATCTTTCTCATATATGTAACACATTGCTTGCAGAAATGAGTTCGCTGAAGCAGGACTCTCAATTATTTTAATGAACAACAATCTGCTATTGTGAATTCTCTTTCACTTCTCTCCGCGGGCTTGAATATATATAGAAGTGACCTTGCTGCATATTCTATCTTTCTTGCCGTGAAGGACTGTTGGTTATATATGTTTGTGTTGGAAACTGAATATAATTCCCATTTCACAATGATAGTTGAAATACCAACATCTCCTTCAGAATCTATGGATGGTTGGCTACATCGAAAGGTTTCATTAAAATCGATTAAGGCACGGCGATCTTCAAAGCGGATACATCAACAGTCTAGCGAAGGATGGCAATGGGTGTACTTTCGTTTGTTATGCGGATCATGAAGCACCATAATTTGCTGCTTCAAAGTTCAAATCAGTGGAGAACTGTGCAAAATTCAGGATGTTAATGTGAATATTGCAAAAGCTTGAAGGGTTGCTTTTTACTGTCTCTATACTCCTTCTGGTCCAATTAAAGGTTCATAGTTTTCCTTATTTAAAGTACCACTACAAACTTCATAGCTCAAATTAAAAAACTTTTTATCACACTAATTAATTCTTTATTATTTCTCTTTTCTATTTTATTATTACTTTCTTCATTCTCTCTCATACTTTATCAACCACTTACTACTTTATCAATATAAAACCCACACAAATCAATATATTATTATTTTCTCTTGATTGAAGAGAAAGTAACTCTTTAGGAAGTTATTATTAGACCGGAGGGAGTAGTATGCTATTGATCTCTATCCATCTATATATTATGTAAAACACAAGGGGTTAAACTCCACCAGATTAATTCAATTCTACTGGAATTTTATGGAATTAGTTGTATTTTAGCCAGTATATATTTCATTGTTATTTTTTGTATGTTGTCTACATATATAGTTTTTATTAAATCTCATATAACTTTATCTACAAAACTCCGAAAAATATTTTTGAACATATATTTGAATTCGTCGTGACAAGACGAATTGATAGACACCAATCTTGAGTGTTATTATTTCAAGAAATCATTTTATTCATTAAAATAAAATGTAAATTTATTTTTGAATTCGTCGTGACAAGACGAATCCATAGACACCAATCTTGAGTAGTATTATTTCAAAAATCATTTTATTCATTAAAATAAAATATAAATTTATTTTTGAATTCGTCATGACAAGACGAATCCATATACACCAATCTTGAATAGTATTATTTCAAGAAATCATTTAATTTATTCATTAAAATAAAATATAAATTTATTAAATAAGATAAAATGAATTAATGGAAATTTAAAAATAGAGTATTTATTAAATAAATTCAATCTACGTGAATTTTTTTTGGAATTAGTTGCATTTTGAAATATTATTTATTTTTTGTATGTTGGCTGCATATATAGTTTTTATTAAATCTAATATAAATTTATTCTACAAAACTCCAAAAAATATTGTGAATATATATTTGAATTCATAGTGACAAGACGAATCTATATATACCATTCTAGATGATTATTATTAGTTAAATAAATTATTTTATTCACTAAATAAAATATATATTTATTAAAGAAGATAAAATGAAATAATGGAATTGAAAAAATAGAGCATTTATTAAATATTTAATACTCCATCCATCTATTTAACAAGAAATTAATAGATATTTAGATTTTCAGTTATAAATTTTGATTCTACGGTTGAGCAAAGTCCGAATAGGGGGGCGAGAATTTTGTTCCATGATGTTTTGCCAGGTTAAACGTGAGGCTAATGTTTTAGCGCTCAGATTATCAGTTGGGTGTTCTTATATAATGTAACTAGAACGTAAGCGTGTCATTGTGGCATCTAATTACAAATAATAATAAAAATATATGAAGGTAAGTGCAATCGTTGTTCTGATAACGAATTATCTTTTTTAGTTGAATTAAGATTTTGGATAGTGCGAATTGATCTGTTCCAATTTGATTAAAGAAGATGGAGAAGAAATTTTGGTTATCGTTGTTTTTTTCCTTCAATGATGAATTGATTTTGTTGGAGTTCAATTAAGGTTTTGATTTTATTGTAGATGACATATTGAGATTTTTTAATGATGAATTTATTCTGTTGGAGTTGATTTAGGGCTTGAAATTTAATTAGAGAAGACAAATTGAGTTTTTTTAATGATGAATTGATTTTGTTGGAGTTGCGTTAGGGCTTAGAATTAGAATGAATAAAACATATTGGTTTTTTGTAATTAAAGTCTAATTTACATGCGTATCATAAATCGGTTCAATTTAACTTAAATTAATTACTCAATTGCACAACTCTAATAGTTGTGCACTTATATATACATATATATATATATATATATATATATATATATATATATATATATATATATATATATATATATATACACTAGCATTTACGTAACACAGTACGTGTGTTAAGGGCTTTTATATAAACCAATGAATCTGTGATTGAAAAAAAGAAGAGAGAAAATATTGAAAAATAATAAATAAAAGTGAGAAACTTACGTCAATGGGATTCGAACCCTACACCTTCTACTGAAACAATGACACATGTACGTACCAAATTCAAATTGAATTAGTAAGATTTTAAATTGAATTACAAATTTAGTGAAACTTTTTGAATTATTATACTACTTTGAATATACTGTAATATATAAAGTTGATGGGCTAAATCCACCAGATTCATTCAAATTCTAGCCATCCAACGTGAAATGTTGATACGGTTGAGCAGAGTCCGAATAGGGGGACGTATTAGTATTGTTGCTAGGGATCATGAGGGCAATGTTATTGCTTGGTATTTTTTTTTTTAATGTCTTATGGTTGTTGAAAATACGGAAGGTTGGCCAGCCAAATTAAGAACAAAATTTGTTCGAGATTTTGAGTGGCAACATGTACTAATTGAAAGGGATTGTTCTTTGGTGATTAGATCTCTTAAATCGACAAATTTTAGCTTTGCCCCTTTATTTCACTTTTCAAAGAAATTTAGGTATTTGATGGAGAATTAAGCTTTGCCAGGTTAAACGTGAGGGTAACGTTTTACCACATATATTATCGGTGTTCTGATAATGATGTTGGTTTGGTATATTTGTATTATCCACACCAAGATCGTTTTAGCATATATTGTTATAGTGGTATATATGTTACTACACATGTTTTTTTCAGTTCCAGGATATAGAAGAGATACACATGAGCTAATTGGTGGTGTGTTGATCTTTACATGTCTATCAACAACATTTTACACGTGAAGACTTTCAAGTTCCATTTCTTTATGTATAAGATTTGATCGGTAGGATGAGGTATAAGGGTTCTCTTCTCTACAGTCTCTGTCCGGAAGGGCTGGTTCTATCCAGCCCGAATTCAACCCTGTGCGAAATAATGATGTTCAGGTCCGGTCTAGCATATACTCGAACCCGTTCCACACCTTTGTTACAAGACCCGAGCATAATATTTTATGATTAAGTTAGTAAAAAGTGGGGGGACATAGAAACCTCCTTAGATCTTCGCTCTACTTTCTTGATCCATAACGGGCCTAGGGATCTAATACTCTCTAGGTGGAGAAACTCAATTCGATCTTCTCTCTACTTTCTTGATTTCAGTTTTTTAGATTATAAAATTACAAAACAATATATAATCAGGGTAAATTTATTTTTGATGTCAAGTTAATGCGTATCAAGGTTGTGTTACCTGCGCATGAATCCAGATAGGAGGACCTTTGGATCTATGCTTGACAAAGTCTCTTCAACTGATCTTCTAAGAATGTTCTATGAATCGGGTACTAGACGTGTTATTTTCAGTTCCAGAAGATAGAAGAGACACACGTGAGCTAATTGTTGGCGTGTTGATCTTTACATGTCTATCAACAACATTTTACATGTAAAGACTTTCAATTTCATTTTCTTTATGTATAAGATTCGATCGGTAGGATGAGGTATAAGGTTTCTCTTCTCTATGATCGAAATATGTTTAGGTCCGGTCTGGTATATACTCGAACCTGTTCCATACCTTTGTTATAAGACTCAACCGCAACATTTTATGATTAAGTTAGTAAAAACTACATTTTTTCCGGTGGAGGGGGAGTCTGCATAGACTCTCTGGGTAGGGAAACTCTCTTCGATCTTCTCTCTACTTTCTTGATACATAACGGGCCTGGGGGATCTGATACTCTCTAGATGGGGAAACTCTCTTAGATCTTCTCTCTACTTTCCTGATCTCAATAATATCTTGGGGATCAACCGATACTCTCTGGCGGGAAAATGTCTTCAATCTTCTTTGTACTTTCTTGATCTCCATGACTTGGGATTTGGGGCGATTACTCTCTCGCGGAAAACTCTCTTCTATCTTCTCTTTTACTTGCTTCATCCATGGAGTAATTTTGTGTCTTTGGTGGGGTGGCCGATACCATGAGATTCTTTGGGAACCGGTGGGTTGGAAAAAACAACCGTAACATGTGAAAGTATGTTTGTATAATATTTGTGTGTGTCTGTGGTGGGGTGACCACATATCACCGCGAGATTGTTGGGAACAACCGTATTGATTGTGTTGTATACTTTTGTATTTTATTTTGATTCCGTTTGAGGGATAGATTTTTTTGTAAAAATAACATGTACCTGTTACTAATTAACAAGTCGGGTACGGTAGGACCCTATTTTTACATTCTCTATAGTTTACATAAATAAACACTCAATGATATAATATTGGATGAAGAATGTCTACCGACCGACACCACAACCAACGTTGTCTACAAGGAATTTTGACTATCTTATTTTCTCGATTAATTTATTTAATCATCACATATTTATTTCTTATTAAAAGTAAACTATACCGTGACATCGCCACGAGTTAGTACTAGTTATTTTGGGTAAAGCCAAGGGATAGAAATTAGAAGGAGCACTTTTGACTATTAGGCACAACGTCCTTCCACCGCAGGATATAAAATAAATAAATTATTAATGACTTGAGCCACGAGATATTGAAACTAGCCGTTGTTGCCTTGCATGTATTCAAAATTCCAAATCATCTCTTCTCTTCACTCTAACACACACAGATAACTCTCTATTTCTCTGCTTCTTTCTCTCTCTAAATTCTAGATCTGATTGAATCAATCTCCTTTGTTTTCTCAGGTAACTTTCTTCAACTTTCTATTTTGATGTTTGCTAATTTGCTTGCTATTTCTAATTCTCTGATGTAAGATTTCATTTCTGCGTCGAAAAATGGTATCAGTGCTATCTATTTTTGGTAAATTGTTTGGAAATTCAGCAACTGGAGTGTCATTGGATTTTCATTCCGTTCTAAAGAGTAAGGTTCAACAATCGATGCGCGATGTACTTGTGCTGAATTTTTATCGTGTGCTTTAGGGTGTTATACTCTGAGTTATTTAGGGCAATTATTCACCTTGCTTTGTTTTGGGTGGGAGTATTCTTTGGGCATTTTTCATAATTCAGCTATGATTCGGTAGGCTGTACCTTTTTCGGGCTCTAACGTAAGCTTATTTTCGGATTTAGGGTATGATTGTTTTTTTGTTAAGTAGATTTTGATTCAGATTGGATTGTATCCGTTAGTATGCCGGTGTGTTTGAGGCAGCCGTTTTGGTTCAGATAGCTACTGTAATCAGCACTATGTGCTGCTTCGATTTCCGATTTTTCCTGTGCATATATAGTTTCTGAAGAACAATGTAACATTGTAAGCTTGTGCAATTGGAGTTTTTTACTCTTGTTATTTATTCCTATAGCTGGGTCATCCCCTCATTTCTTTCGACTTACTCGTAAAAGATAGGTTAAATGAAATAAACACTAAAATGGAAAGGAAGGTTCTACTTTCAAGTTAGGAAAGTCTGTGATATGTGATCAGCCACTGCTTCCTTGGGCAGTATCTAATTTCTTGTTACTTGTTTGTTATACAATACAAATCTTTCAGGATCCTTGGACCTACTACACTCCAATCATATAAAGTTCAACTCTAAAGGGAATTTTCAGCTGACATTAGGTTGATAAACATTGCTGGGAAAGGCCTTAGGCTGTGCTTAAGGCGGTGTTCTAAAAGTGACGGTGCTCTTAATACTATCTTAGCAAGATGACAGTTAGAACTCCTGGCACACCGGCCTCTAAAATAGAACGGACACCTGTGACAACTCCAGCCTCTAAAATAGAACGGACACCCGCAACAACTCCAGGCGGTCAAAGAGCGAGGGAAGAAAAAATTGTTGTGACAGTAAGGTTGAGGCCTCTGAACAAAAGGGAACAATCAGCTAAGGACCAGATATCCTGGGAATGCCCTGATGATCAAACCATAGTATACAAGTCTAACCCATATGAGCGCGCAGCTCAACCGGCATCTTTTACATTTGGTAATAATATGATAGATTATTTTTGTTACGTTTATATTTATTTGGTATCGATAAACTTATCACTAATGATTTTTTCCAGATAAAGTATTTGGTCCCGATTGTTCGACTGAAAATGTTTATGAGGATGGAGTAAAGAATGTGGCCTTATCTGCTTTAATGGGAATCAATGGTAATGTTCTTTAGAGAAACTAGTAGTAGTGCTATTATTTTTTCTGCCCCCCAGGATTCTCAATAATATACCTTTATTTGCAGCTACCATATTTGCATATGGACAAACTAGCAGTGGAAAAACTTATACAATGAGAGGAATAACTGAGAAGGCTGTACATGATATCTATATGCATATAATAAACGTAAGCTTCTTACTGGTATAAATTTCCAGTTAGATGATAATTGTAATCTTCTTATTGCTTTTTGCTAATTGTGATTGACTGCTTCAGAATCCGGACAGAGACTTTAAGATTAAAATATCTGGCCTGGAAATCTATAACGAGAATGTCAAGGATCTCTTGAACTCAGAATCAGAACGTAATCTCAAACTCCTAGATGATCCTGAGGTAAAGATTCTTATTTATACAAGCATTTGTTGGAATTAATTCTTTGTATTGCTAGCATAGAGCGTAAAATTCTAACTGTCATGCAGAAAGGGACTGTGGTTGAGAAATTGGTGGAAGAAACAGCAAAAGATGATCAACACCTGCGGCAGTTGATACAAATTTGTGATGGTAATAAGCCAAAGCTTTCTTCTGCATGACCATTCTCTATAAAGCTTATGAAAGTAACTTCTGTCCCTGACTATCGTGCTTCCTGCAGCTCAAAGACAAGTAGGTGAAACAGCACTTAATGATACCAGCTCCCGATCGCACCAAATAATAAGGCTGGTATGTTTTCTTTATACTTCTCTATGGATTATATATATTGAGTCTGCTAATTGCTTTCGCTTACAAGATTATTTTGGCTGTCAATGTAGACAATTGAAAGTACTCTTCGTGAAAGCTCAGATTGTGTGAGATCATATGTTTCAATCCTGGTAAAATTAAACATCTACTTTTCCCAAGTCCATATCGACCTTTTCTTTTCTTTACTTTTTTTTTTTTTTTTTTTCTTTTGAGAAAACCATGTGAACGTTTTTGCTTATATAATCTTTCTTCTGCAGAACTTTGTAGATTTAGCTGGAAGTGAGAGGGCTTCACAGACAAATGCAGAGGGCGCCAGGCTAAGGGAAGGCTGCCATATTAATCTTAGCTTGATGACTCTCACAACAGTAATTAGGAAGCTAAGGTAAGCACATGTACAAATGAAACAACTGTATTGATCTATTTTGCCATACCACTCAACGTGTTCGTTATTCTCAAATCTGCTTTATTTTCTAAATTTCTCCTTACTTGGCTAATGTGTTTGCTAGCTATTTACAATGAACCTGGATATGATTGTTTCTGGGGAAAACATCTAATTAGTTGCTTTGATGTTGGCTTGCAGTATGGGAAGAAGGGGAGGCCACATACCATACCGAGATTCAAAACTCACTCGGATATTGCAGCATTCATTGGGAGGAAATGCACGTACTGCCATCATATGTACATTGAGTCCCGCATCAAGTCATGTTGACCAAACACGCAACACACTCTTCTTCGCTACTCGCGCTAAGGAAGTAACAAATAACGCTCAAGTGAACATGGTAATTTGGCTAATTCTAAGTTACAACCTGCAACTGTACATTGTTATGTTTGGCGTAAACAAATTTCTTCCTCCTCCTTAATCTAACAAATTGAATTATATTGTTCCCATCAGGTAGTTTCAGACAAACAGCTTGTGAAACATTTGCAGAAGGAAGTTGCAAGACTAGAAGCTGAAATGCGAACACCAGTCCCATCTGATGACAAAGACATGAAAATTTTGCAGGTAACTTTTTTAACAGGATCCAAGTTGTTAGCATGATGTATCATATAGTATGTGTTTATTACTTGTGATACTTACAAAATATTCTTTACTTAGATGGAGAAAGAAATGGAAGAACTGAGGCGTCAAAGAGATCTTGCACAGTCTCAAGTGGATGAGCTGCGACGAAAACTTGACCAGGAGCAGGTATGTGGCTTGTGAAAAAGAAAATGGAAGTTAAAAAGTTTTTGATCACAAGTAATTAATGTAATCTCGTTTTTCACACATCCAGGGATTAAAAGTTTCTGATTCACCAACTCGTGGTGTAAAAAAGTGTCTCTCTTTCTCTACGACCTTGTTACCCAAACTTGACGGAAGGGACCTAGAGCACTGCAACAGAACAAGAAATGCTGTGGGAAGGCGTTCAATGGTCCGTCAATCTTCAACGGCACCCTTTACCTTGATGCATGAAATCCGGAAACTTGAACATCTTCAGGAACAGTTGGGTGAAGAGGCCACTCGAGCCCTTGAGGTGTTACAGAAGGAGGTATCATGTCACCGGCAAGGTAACCAAGATGCAGCAGAGACTATTGCGAAGCTTCAAGCTGAGATCAGGGAAATGCGAACAATTCCGCTTCCTCCAAAAGAAGTCGAAGTTGGTAATGCTGTTATCTCAGTTAATAAGAGTGTCAGTGCAAATTTGAAGGAAGAGATTACAAGACTTCACTCGCAAGGAAGTACAATAGCAGATCTTGAGGAGAAATTAGAAAATGTTCAGAAGTCAATCGACAAATTAGTAATGTGCCTTCCGGCGAAGAATGACGAAGGATCTAATGATGCAACTCCAAAGACCAAGAATCCAAATAAAAAGAAGAAATTACTTCCATTAGCTTCAAGTAATAGTATCAACAGGCAAAATTTCTTGAAATCTCCATGTTCTCCATTATCGGCTTCTCGCCAGGTAGTGAGTCGTGATATTGAAAATGTTGCTCCGGTCTATGATGATGCCGTTTCTGGCTCACCTTTATCAGCTTCTGAGAAAGATACTCCTACCAAAAGTGAAGGTGGTGATGTGTCATCGAAGGAAAATACTCCTTATCGGCGTTCAAGTTCTGTCAATATGAGGAAAATGCAGAAAATGTTCCAAAATGCAGCAGAAGAAAATGTAAGAAGCATAAAAGCCTACGTCACTGAACTTAAAGAACGTGTAGCCAAGCTGCAATACCAAAAACAGCTTCTTGTATGCCAGGTATATCTCATAGATTTGTATATTACTTTTCCCATTGTATGCCAAATAATACCTACAAACGTGATTTATATTTTTCTTGCTACAATGTAACTTACAGGTTCTTGAGCTTGAAGCAAATGAAGCAGCTGGATACAATATAGAGGACGAGGAGAACATGCCTGAGATACAGGAAGAGTCACCAGCTTCATATCAGTTAGCCTTTAGGGAGCAAAGGCAGGAGATTATTGAGCTATGGGATCTTTGCTTCGTTTCAATTATTCACAGGTCACAGTTTTATCTGCTGTTCAAGGGGGACCCTGCTGACCAGATATACGTAGAAGTTGAACTTCGACGCTTGTCATGGCTGCAGCAACATTTGAAGGAGATTGGTAACACAAGCCCAGTTCCTACTGGAAATGAACCTGCAGTTTCCTTATCTTCAAGGTATGTTCCTCCTTCCCATGAATGTTGTCTTCTTTACCGTTGGTTATATCAATATAACTTGCTTTGCAGAGATTTAAACACAATAAGAAACTTTTCTTGCAGTATGAGGGCGATAAGGCGTGAAAGGGAGTTTTTAGCGAAGAGATTAACTACGCGATTGACTGCAGAAGAAAGGGATGCATTGTACATAAAATGGGAAGTACCGCTGGAAGGAAAACAAAGGAAGATACAGTTTGTGAACAAGCTATGGACCAATCCTCATGATGAGAAGCATGTACAAGATAGTGCGGAGATTGTGGCAAAGCTTGTTGGCTTCTGCGAAAGTGGAAACTTGTCGAAAGAGATGTTTGAGCTCAACTTTGTTCTTCCAAATGATAGAAAGCAGTGGTTCATGGGCTGGAACCAGATCTCAGACCTTCTTCATCTGTGAAATCCTGCATCTTTCCTATAATTTTTTTAATTTTTTTTCTTTCACAAGTTCTCCCTTTTCTTTTTTCAATACAAGTTGATATTCTTCCTGTAATTCTTTTAGATTGTTTGTACTACCTCTGTTTCTGAATGTGTGGCTACTTGCGCACACTTCTTGTTTATTTATAGTGTTCATATTCTTTCCCTCTGGCCATCTTTAAAAGTTGAGGAGGCAAAATCGTTTAACAAAACTAGATAAGATAGCTAGTAGACGAAACTAGTTGATTTTTATACAGGGCAAGTGGTAATCTTATTATTGTCAAGCTTATAACATGTTCGATACAAGTCTCTGTTACAAACAACTACACTTGGTTTCCTACGAAATTAACAACATCATTACAGCAACACATTGGTACAACAACAATGCCACACAATTTCAATAAGTTTCATCATGCCAGTTTATGTTTCACCGGCCAGAAGAGAGTGAGCGCAGATGATTGTCATCTGCAAATGCCAAAACAACAATGAATAGAGCAGAACCAAATATTAGACAAAAACACAAGTTTGCTAGCCATAATGACAAGAATAGATCGTGTATGGAAACAAATGTGTCGTGTATTATGGAACGTAGCAATCTATTATTGTCTCATCCTTACATCTGAAAGATCGTATGAGATGAATATAAATTAGAGAACTTACCATGCTATATTATCCCAGTGCAGAAAACCACCATGCCCTCTGGCATTCGAAAACTTGTACGTTGGACCAGAAACTATATATAAAGAGTAATTCCTTTTGTTTAGAGCAGGGATATAATATCATAACCAGCAGGCACTAAATCTGAAAGATATGATGGAAAAAGAAAGAGAGTGCACGTACCTTCATAACCCTCAAGAACTGGATCCTCTGCCAGTAGGATGGGAGTATCTAGGTCAATAAACCTGCAAGGAAATCATCAGATATTATTGTGTCAAGGTGATTATTCATTGTAGTTACGTACTACTACTTCATGACAATTCTGGCCGATTAGGAACACGACTCACTAGTTGGTTGGCAATAGGTCAGACATGTGCCTGTCAACTGAAGTCTAAAAATGAAACTACATATATGTAGAACAAAAGAGGCATTGCAACACTACGAACAAGCAAAAACAACAAAGTCCTTTTAATGCCCAAGAAAGTTTGAACTAAGCACATTCCATGCTGGTAAAGAAGCCAAAGTTTAGAATGAAACTGCAAAATGCAATTGTGAACTTCTCTGTTTGGAAAACGTACATATACAATGCATGTTTCAGTACTTCCCCACTGATGTTCCAGAACGGGGGCACAAGTTTGAATACTAACACAAAATGTTTGGTGGAAAACTTGGAAGATCCACAGTAGGAATTTGAATTCAAGAGAAAGGGACCAAAGGGCAATCTTTTTGGCAACGTGAAGGAGCAAAACCAGTTGATGTGTAATGAACCAAAGTTGAAATTTTCTCATTCAAGGTTATCTGTTTGGACTAAATAAAGAAACCAGGATTTCTTTTCTATCTTAGACAGAGACTAGAATTAATCAATAGCAGGTCATGCACGGTGATAAGTATCGTGGAAATCAATATAGTTTGCTCACTTGAAACATCCAAGGCCAGCAGCCAAGTGACCGGCGAAGCCCATTGCAAGCCTAGTTTCAACCATCCCACCAATCATGAGATCTAGTCCTGATGTCCTAGCAAAATCAATAATTTCAAGAGCCCCAAGAACTCCAACTTTGGCAAGCTTAATATTTATTACGTCTGCAAGGTTATCATTCACTATTCTTTCAACATCTGCTAAACTACGACAGCTTTCATCAGCAGCAACTGATACACCGTACTTTTTTTTTGCGACACTTGTAACATAACCGAGACCTTCCCAGTCGTCTCTATGAACAGGTTGCTCAAAAAGAATTGGCGTCACTTCCATTTCTGCGACAAATGGAGGATAGGTATAAAATGACATTTTCTGAATTATGACAATAGTTTAGATTAGAATAACTCATATTACCATGTAACTTTTTCAGAACTTCTATGGCTTCCTCAGACTTGTAACCTTCATTTGCATCCAAAATAAACGAGCAACTGGGGTGGACATTACGTATGGCTTGAAGTACTTGGATGTCAGAAGCCAGATTCTTTCCTACTTTGAGCTTTAAAACCTTGAAACCTTCAACGTTATATTTTGAAGCCAGTTCAGCTGCTTCTGTTGGGGAAACTATAGGAATCTAGACAGAACAAATAATAAAATCAGTTACACTAACGGGAGGAAACTTTATTGTGCTAGATGGATTGAAAATGAGAAGGAGACTAAACTGTTATATCTGTTGTTATCGTATTTGAAACTCCACCAAACAGTCTCCACAAAGGTACTCCAATACTTCTTGAAACTGCATCAATCAATGCCATCTCGACTCCTGCCCTGACCTTCATCACCATATATATAGAACTTGATGAGCATCATAAAAAGTTCAACCTGGCTATATTCTGTAAGATCTGATATGCTAATGGCTTACGAACATCTGATATGCTGGCTAGAAAACACTAGAAAAAATGTATGAATATTAATTAAGCCGTTTCAAGCCAATCCAGTTCTTGTAGATTTTATGCTTAGTTGTGCAAGCCAGAAAGGTGTATGTGAACAATATTAAGCGCCCTTGTTGGCTTGGTTGTTTATTTTCAAAGATTGTAATTCATTGGGGTGATGCCTCCTCTCAAACGAGTAATTCCTTGCACTTGATACAAATTCGATTGCATTCAAATATAGATTAAGCCTCTAGGTCACTGACCACTCAAACTCAAGAAGGTAACTATGTTGACTCTAATATTAAGTTGATGCAATATTATTCATTACCAACAAGAAAAAAAGGGAACCTTGTAAGTTGTAACAATCACTTTAGGCAAGGCAAACATTCATGTTACCTGAGTAAGTACCGCTTTGAATACTATGAAACACAATTACGCTTTTCACATAATTAGCACTAAGCAAGAAAGATCGATCCTGAAAATCACAAGACACAGACTTGCAATTATGTATAAGAAATACTTGCATGATCAGGATATGAAACTTAGTTCCACAGTGATAAAGCAAGCAAATATTATTAGTGGATGTATATAAGAGCTGTTTTTTAGCAGTAACAAACATTGTGCAGAAGCTTGTTACGAAATTTAAAACGCATCATTTTCACTGTGAAAAACCCATATGTAGAACCTCAGAAATGCGCAGAACTAATTTAGCCAATCTAGAACTTCACAAAGCTTAGGAACACAAATGTTTCATATAGAATCTCCTGACAGATCCCAAATGTATATAGCAACCCAAAGAAAGCCATACCATTGACATTTCCTATCTACTTTTTCCCTATAATTCTAAACCTCTACTACACACATGAGCTGACTTCTGTTTCAAAAAAAAACGCATGAGCTGACTTAATACCCACATACTTTTCGATGCTACTATTCAATCTAGGACCACACAAAAACATAGTCAACCTAGTAAGAAATGAATGAACAAGAAGCCAAAATTTTCATATACATAACACAAAAAGTGTAGCACCCCAAATAAAGCCATATCATTCAACATTTACAGGCTGTTTGGCCTGCAACTATATCCCACCCGGAAGCTACTAAACACATGATCTGAATTAATACGAACATACTCTTCTACGGTTCTACCTACTTCATTATTCGATCAAAAAGCACCCAAGCATTATTAACCACTCTGATTCTAGGGTGGGTACTAATATTGCGGATTTCTGTATTTCCATTAAAAGGTAAGATTAACAGCAAAAGCAACTCACAGAAGCAAAGTTGTGACCAGGAAGCAAGTCATTGATCTGAGCCAAGACAACACCCAAAGTAGTCCCGTTAATCCCCTTCAACAACTCACAAGCCTCACCGGCTTTCTCGAGAGCAAAGGGCTGATCCTCGGCCGTAACATGGGGCAAAATGGGAGCCTCTCCCCACCCAACACAACCATTACTGAGCTCAACTCGAACACCCACATTCTCCACACTAGTCAACCTAGACGAAGCAATCGTAAACGGAGCAATTAACGGAACATTGAACGGTCTTCCCTCAGCTCTCTGCACGTTAACTCTGTACGTTTCTAACAAATCCTTGAACCTGAGAGATGTAGGAGGAGCCACCATCGCTGCAGATACATTGGTTTTGAATTTGGGGGTGAAACTTGATGATGATGGTGAGGAAAACAAGACTTTTGAACCCATTTTTGTTGGAGTTTTCTTGGTTTAAGGATTGTTTGTGATTGGTGATGGAAAGGACTGTAGTTAGTGAGTCAAGAGATGCTCCTGCCATTGTTGTGTTTTTAACTCTTTCTTGAGCTGTTGCTGATGAAGGAAATGATTAAAAATTGCAAATTGGGTTGCTTGCTTAGTTTAATCAAGAAGATGGAAAAAACAAATTCTTGGTTGATAGATCATTTCATTTCATCATTTGATTATTGCATCTGTCTTGTCTTTTTGTCCTGGTAATTATCCCATTTGATGGCATATTTATTGATTGATTGATATTCTTGGATCAACCTGAATTGAGGATCATATTTGCCATCACATAACTCTGCTACAAAGCCGCATCGCATATATGGGATGCAGAGAAATGAACATCGGGTCATGTTTCTCAAACAGAACAGTAATTATAGCATTCTTGGCAGTTGGCAGTTGGGCACAAGTGTTTGATTTGATGCTTTAGGGGTTCCACATTTGATCATTGTAGATGGTTCGACGGATTGGTTGTGTGTGATTTAATGGTTCACCGCAAAAGCGTTTTGTTAGACCGTACAGTTTCATCAGGATGCCATCTCAAACGCTTCTTGATGTGCGATTAAAATGCGTAGGGACCCTAGTGCAATTCGGAATGACGCGAGGACGGGCAATTTGAACATGACCTAAATTGTCAATCGCACACAACCAATTAGGCCCCAAGCATCGCATTTTGTGGTCGACGCACAATTCAACAACTTAAAAGCTTGACTGGGCCGTTGACGTGCTATATAAAATCTCTGACTGCACTTGAGTGCCAATCAGTCCCTTAGTGATATTATTCCAACTGAATGGAGTTGAGCTCGATTTGAAGTATTCGAGTCCAAGCTCGACTTGACTAAGATGATTAAGAAAATAAGCCTGTGAGCTTGAAACATCATTAATAAGTCTAGGCTCTTCAACTCGTTTGGATCGGATAGACTTGGGCTCAAGTTTGGAATCAAAATGCAAAAAAAAAAAAAAAGTATACTTGGAAGTTTCATAGCGATTGAACTACTCGACTTAATGCAAATCAAGCTCTAAGCAAAACTTTACCTCGACTGAATAAAGCCTTATAAGCAAACCAAACTTGAGCCGGACCAATTACATATCAAAACTCAAACTCGCATTAGGTGAATAGATGCAAATGACATATATGCTATCAAAATTTAGGTTTTAATAATTTGTCAAAAGAAACATGTGTTAATGATTATGAAACGGAGCAAAAATAAACCATGGATTAGAAAGTGATTCGTGCCTTTATTTATGCATAGTAAAGTCTTTATTTGTTTATTCTTTCAAGAGGCTAATGACACGGTTGTTTTGTTCATCAGAAGGCTTCTGTGTCCACTGAAAGGCCAGTGACCGTTGAAAGATGTAGAAAATGGCATGATTCTTGCTAATAATTGTGTTATGCCAATATAATATTTTGTTAAAAAGAATGGCACCGGCCTGTGCCTCTCCCAAAAGATAATCTAGTGTTCGGTTGTAAACAAGGCACAGTCTTGGGCTTCGTTTAGGCCCAGCTTAAACCGAGAGCCTAAGATAAAATCCAATACATACCACATCCCAACCCACCAATAGGAATAGGCCTACCCACCATTAGGACACAGTAGGCCTGTAAATGGGTAAGTGTCCGACCCATTAAAAAACCCGCATATGGAACCAATGATTTTGAACGGGGAAAATCCACGGAAGGTGCCTTAAGTTGTTACATTTCGCCTTTTGGTACTTTATTTAGTCACAATCCGATTTTGGTACGTTAAAATACATTATTCTCCAATTTAAGTACCCTATGACATGTGGCGGCTTGTTTACGCGACACGTGTCACTTTGCAAAATACATAAATATGTTGGACTAAAATGTAAATACAGTCAATCTTTGTTAATTTCACATAGATCATATTCTTTTCAAAAATCTTCAAAATCACCCATATTCTTTAGAACTTTAATTAATATATATATATCACCATGGAAGCTTCTTCCATGGCGGAGCTTCCATGGCATACAACTTCCATGGCCGGATTCGCCTTGGGAACTCCATGGCGGATCTGCCATGGAGATCCGCCAGCTTGATCTGCCTTCCATGGCCGGCTCATGGCCATGCAATGGGAGCTTCTGCCATGGATTGGCTTGCATGGCAGTAATGCATTTTTGTTTTAACTTTTTTTATATATATTTTTTTATTTTTACCTTTTCATTTTAGTAAATGGCGTTAAATCATAATTACTCAAAACATTGTTGTTCTATTGAAATTAACGGAAATTATTTTATTTATGATTTTGCCCATTAAATTTTTTTAAATTACAATGTGACACGTGTCGCGTAATTAAGATGCCACGTGCCACAGGGGTACCGTATTTGTGACAAAAGTTAATTTAAGGTTTTGGTGATTTTGATCAGATTAAAATAGATAGTTTTAATAAGGTTTTGGTGATTTTGATCACTTACCAAAGAAGCTGAGAACACACCTTTCTAGCAGCTAACTTGATTCGATTTAAAATCACAACGATCGATCAACTGTCCGTATGGGGTTTGAGTTCCACTCAATTAAACCTCGAGACTAAGAGACTCTCGCCCGTGTTCGAAACAAAAACGAGTCTGTCTTGCGAAAGACCCCTATATATAGGAAAGTTCAAATGTTAAAACTAGACAATTATACCTTTTTTCTCGACTTGGTTTTTTTATGGTTTTTCGCGGATCTTTTGACCCGGCTTCATTAAAAACAGGTCAAGTATAATGTAAAAACTAGAAAATATAGACAATTATGTTTCACTGAGTAAATTTCTGGATAAGTAATAAAACTAGACAATTCATTTACAAAACTAGACAATTCAGTTACAAAACTAGACAATATCATCATCAGTTCAAAACACTGTTTTTTCTTCGATTGCTTTAGTTTCTGCAGAGCATTCTTCTTCAAATCATCCAATGCACCCTCTTCAAAATCATCATCAGCATAAGGTCTCTTATATCAAGGAAAATGAGTTCCTTGGAACAGCTCCATATGCTTCATCAGAAAAATACCACAGTCAAAAGTTCCAAGTTTACCAAGTCCAATCAAGCTTCACAATTTATACAAAAAAAAAACATTGAACATTTATACAAAAACTAGAAAATTCCTCTCATAAACTAGACAATATAATGTAAAAACTAGAGAATTAATCTCTTAAACTAAACAATATAGTGTAAAAACTAGACAATATAGACAATTATGTTCATGTTTGATCATAAAACTAGACAATATACACTAAAAACTAGACAATATCTCGTAAAAACTAGACAAATATGTTGAGCTCAGTTAGTAAATTTAATTTGAAGGTGAAGGTGAAAATGTAAAAACTAGAGAATTTCTAGATATAATGTAAAAACTAGAAAATTTCTCGCATAAATTAACTAGACAATATAATGTAAAAACTAAACAATATAATGTAAATTTAATATCATGTAAAAACTAGAGAATTTCTTTCATAAACTAAACAATATAATGTAAAAACTAGACAATATAGACAATTATGTATGTTTGATAATAAAACTAGACAAATATGTTGAGATCAGTTAGTAAATATCTTGAATAAACTTATTGCCACTCGATATAAGAAAAAAATAAATTTAATATCATGTAAAAACTAGATAATTCCTTTTAAACTAAACAATATAGTGTAAAAACTAGAAAATATAGACAATTATGTTCATGTTTGATAATAAAACTAGACAATATTTCGTAAAAACTAGACAATTTCACACAAAAAAGCTGTAAAACATTAAAAAGTAGACAAAATATGTTAAAAACTAGACAATTTCACACAAAACATTCAGGAAATTCAAACAGACAACAAATCCCCACCAAAAACATATACAGTGTACACAACCACATAGCAAATCTAAAAATAATAAAAAGTAGATGATACATATTAAAAACTAGACAATACTTACTAAAACCTAGACAGTTTCCACAAAAAATGTTCAAAACAAACAGACATTCTATAGTTTACCACAATAAGATTCAAAATGAAGAACATGACCATACAATTCAACTGTAAATCAACAGATCTGGCAAAACAACTCAATTACGAACCATAAACGCAACTAAAAAACACTTACCCATGCCGGAAACAGGATTACGATGAACAGGAAGCTCCGTGTTCACTTGATCAATAGAATTCATGTTTGATTCCGCCATTTAATGCCTAACAAGCAAAAAAGAGATGAAAATAAAGTTAAAATCACCGGAATCAGCAAAAACGAAACAAAAAGCAAAAACGAAGCAAAAAAACGATCGAGTTTCAACAGATTACCTGATGATCACCGATTCAGCAAAGAAACTACACAAAAATCGCTCGAGAAACTGAAACATACATCACCGATTCAGCAAAAACGAAACAACAAAAAGCGAAAACGAACTCAAAAACACCAAATCGAGTTTCAACATACATTACCTGAGGATCGCACAATGAAACCAGAGAAAACCGCTCCAGATACTAGGGTTTTGAAAAAAATCGCCAAAACACAGAGAAAACGGGAGAAGAAACCGACTGAAAATGGAAAAAATGGCCCAAAAATCGGCAAAAACCCCTATTTATACTATACCCATATATAAAACGGTATGACCCGAATAAATTTCAACCCGCAAAATCGGGTATTTTGACCCGCGAAATAAAAAATGGGCCAATGTAAAAACTAGATAATTTATGTAGAAATCTAGTAGACTTTTTGGACTTTCCAAATGTGAAAATACTTTTATAAGAATAAGTAAACAAAAAAAAAAACAAATACTAAATAAATTAACAACACAAGATGCAAAAGCAACTCACATAACAGAGGAGTGACCAGGAAGCATGTCACTGATCTGAGCCAAGACAATACCCAAAGTAGTCCCATTAGTCGTCTTCAACAACTCACAAGCCCACCGGCTTTCTCGAGAGCAAAGGGCTGATCCTCCGCCGTAACATGGGGTATTGGAAATTTAGAGAGAAAAAGAAAAAATACAGGGACTCAATGTGCAATTTAGCAGGAGTTAATTGCACAGAATTCGAAAGATCAGGGACCGACTTGGAAGGCGCGAAGGAATACAAGACTGAATCAAATAAAGCAGAGTCATTTTTACTCACAGAAAGAGAAAGTCGCCACACGATCTTGCGTTTCTTCAACGAACATCTAGTTCGTCTTCAACCTTGAGGAAGCCGACGAATCTCTGAAACCAAGTTTCAGAAACGTGAAACCAAGTTTCAGAAGCGGACGAATCTCTGAAACCAAGTTTCAGAAGCGGACAAATCTCTGAAACCAAGTTTCAGACGAGTGAAACCAAGTTTCAGACGAGTACAAATTGGGGGATTTCGATCCTGGCCATTCATCTCATGATCAACGACGAAGATACAAAGCCAGTACATCATGCAAGCTTGCTGTGTACCATTTTTGTACAATTTTAGTGATTTAAGAATTATTTTCGTCCAACAATTTTTTGCGTTTTATTTGTAAAATCCGGCTATAAATAAGCCTTCTCTGTAGCGTCTTGATTCAGTGCAATATATCCGAGTTTTTCCTCCCCTTTGTCTGCATCTTAATTTTTAACATGGGACCAGAGCCATCTTAAATAATCCCTTCCTTTTTCACTCAAACACCTTTGCACTTTCTCACTTTTCTCTGCACCTGAACAATGGCTGATCCTGTTTCCACCAACACTGGCTCCACCACTACTACCACCATACCTGAGCATGAAAACTCAAACAGTCCTCTCTTCCTGCACCACTCTGATAACTCCATCTCAGGTGCTATCACACCTTTGCTCACTAAAACCAACTACCACACTTGGTCAAGGGCCTTTCTGATGTCTCTCAGCATCAGGAACAAGCTAGGCTTCATTAATGGTACTGTAACTCAGCCAGAAACTAATGAAGACTCCAAAGAAGCCTGGAAAAGGTGTAACACTATCATTCTTTCTTGGATGATACACTCAGTTTCACCTGAAATCAAAAGTTCTCTGTTTTATGTCAAAACTGCTGCAGAGGGATGGCATAAACTCAAAGTGAGATATGCACAGCCCAATGATGTACGCATATATCAACTCCAAAAGGAGGTAATGGCCTTAATGCAAAACAATACCTCAGTTACTGACTTCTTTACTAAGCTGTCAGGGCTGTGGGAAGAGCTGGAAGATTATAGGCCTCTTCCTGGTTCATGCAAAGATACTGCATGCAAAACCTCAGAAGAGTTTGAGAAAATAAGAGAAGTTGATAAGATCTTTAAGTTCTTAATGGGTCTCAATGATACTTTTGACATGGTAAGAGGACAGATCCTGTTAATGGATCCAAAACGAGCTCTAGGTAAGGCCTATTCAATGGTATTGCAAGAAGAATCTCAGAAAATGATAAGAGAAACTGGTTTAATGCCATTTGAATCTTCTGCAATGAATGTTGGCTATAAGAGAAAGGACTAGAAGGGTCTCTTTTGCCCAAACTGTCCAAATCTGAGCAATCACACATTTGAAAACTGTTTTAAGATTCATGGTTTTCCAATAAACAGCTCTAAGAAACCTTTTGAGGCAAGTGGAAGAGGAGGTTTTAGAGGAAGAGGTGGAAGATATAGTCATGCTGGCAGATCTAACTACTTTAATGGAAATGTCCTGCATAAAAATTCTGTAAGTCTTACTAATGAACAACTGCATCAACTCATGAGTTTTGCACAGCAAAATCCAGGAATGGGAGCTGCTAACTCTGGTCAGCCTGCTAATGCAAACAACACCCCTGGCTCTACCATGAAAGAAGATGCGCCTGAAATTAACTATGCTGGAATGAAAACTCCTGAGCTCAACTATGCAGACAAACTCTTCATTGATGGAATCACTGACAAAGACTGGGCAGATTGAGGCAAGAAAAGGACTCTATCAAGTTGAAATTTTAAATGCTTTTCCTAAGGCACTAGGCGCCATTAGTAATATTAAGAACCAGGATGAATCAGCTGCTGTGAAGACTTATCTCTGGCATTTCAGATTAGGGCACCTAAGTACTAGTAGTTTGTCAGTCATTAGTGCTTTGCATCCAGAAGTATCATGTAATGAGTTTACTTACTGTGAGGTTTGTATGCAAGCCAAACAGAAGAAGCTCCCCTTTCCTATTAGAAATAAAAACTCAGTTTCTATTCTTGAACTGCTGCATTGTGACTTATGGGGGCCTTATTCTATTGCTTCTCTGAATAATCACAACTATTTCTTAACCATTGTGGATGATTACAGTAGAATGACTTGGATCTTTTTACTGAGATTGAAGTCTAATACAAAAGAAACACTTAGTAATTTCATTGAAATGATTCAGAATCAAACACAGAGAAAAATTAAAACAATAAGGACTGATAATGGCATGGAATTTCATATGCCTGAAATAATGAACAAAAATGGAATAATACATCAAAAAACCTGTGCTTATACTCCACAGTAGAATGGAGTTGTAGAAAGAAAACATCAACACCTGTTGAATGTAACAAGGGCACTGCTATTTCAGTCAAAACTTCCCAAGCATTTTTGGAGTGAAGCAGTACTGACAGCTGCATATATGATAAATAGAACACCTAGTGCTGTATTGTTGAATAAAACTCCTCATGAGATGTTTTATGGGAAGAAACCTGATTATTCAATAATTAAAACTTTTGGATGCTTGTGTTTTTCCTGCACAGAATCAGTGGGAAGAACAAAATTGGACTCTACATCTCAGAAGTGCATTTTTAGTGGATATGCACCTAACACTAAAGGTTATAAGCTGTTTGATCTAGATAGAAAGGTGGTTTTCATCTCAAGAAATGTAATCTTTATAGAAACAATTTTTCCATACATAAATGAGAAAACTACAGATAAAGAAATTCAATTTCAAGCACCAAGTACTGATGAATATGAGTGGATTGATAAATATCAATCAAAAACAAGAACTGTAAATGACAGACAAATGAATGATGATATGAATTCTGAACAAATGAATCCTGTAAACATGGATATCTCAGATGAGGAAAATTCAGAAGATGAAGGAATTGAAACAGAGAATGCTGAAGCTGAAAATATACAAGAACAGCTAAGAAGAACATCAAGAACAAGAAAGCTACCTTCTAAATTTGACATTTATCATCACCAAGCTAAATCATATAAAGTTCAAATGGATAAAACTAAAACTAAATATCCAATTTCAGAATTTCTTGGATATGAAAAATTCTCTGATGAAAAATATAAAGAATTCTCCATCAATCTTGCACTCACACATGAACCTGAAAGCTTTGAAGAAGCTATTACTGAGAAACACTGGAGAGATGCAATTTCAGATGAATTAAAAGCCCTTATAGAGAATAACACCTGGAGCATAGTAAAGAAAAATCCAGGAATTAAGCCCATAGGCTGCAGGTTTGTTTTCAAAACTAAACTGAACTCTGAAGGAAAGATTGATAAACATAAAGCAAGATTAGTAGCCAAAGGGTATACACAACAATATGGTCTTGACTATACTGAAACCTTCACCCCAGAGCTGCTAACCACAAGAAAATATTCACGGCAATTGCAAAGAAATGTAATCTGGTTATTAAATCAACTGGATGTTCATAATGCCTTCTTAAATGGAGATTTAGAGGAGGACATATATATGAAAGTACCACAAGGACTTTTACTTCAGGGGGAAGTTAACATCAATGACCATGTCTGTAAACTGCATAAATCCATTTATGGTTTGAAACAAGCTTCAAGGCAATGGAATTACAAATTAACAAACTATCTCAAAACAGTTGGTTTTGTTCAATCTAAGAGTGATTACTCTCTCTTCACTAGACAAACACATGAGAACAATGATTTTATTGCATTATTAGTATATGTGGATGATATCATCATAGGAGGAAAGGATCAAAAAGAAATTGATCTAGTGAAAGACAAGTTGAAACAGAACTTCAAAATAAGAGACTTGGGAAATCTGAAATATTTTCTTGGTTTAGAAATAGCTAGGAATGACAATGGCATACATTTATCACAAAAGAAATATGCTTCTGAAATAATAGAGATTGCAGGACTATTGGGGTGTAAACCTACTGTAACTCCAGTAGAACAAAATGTAAAATACATTCCTAACAGCTCAGAACCATTAAATGATCCCACCTTTTATAGGAAATTAATAGGAAAATTAATATACTTGGGAATCACTAGACCAGATCTCAGCTATGCTATTGGGATTTTCAGTCAGTTTATGGAGAAACCTTGCAGAAATCACTTAGAAGGAGTTCTCAGAGTGATCAGATATGTAAAGGGAGACATTGGAATGGGAGTATTTCTTTCAAATGAAGAAAATCTCCAAATCACTGCTTACAGTGATTCTGACTATGCAGGTTGTCCTATAACAAGAAGATCTACTTCGGGGTATTGTGTTTTCATAGGAAAATCACTTGTGAGCTGGAAATCAAAGAAACAAATGACTGTAAGTAGATCATCAGCAGAAGCTGAGTATAGATCAATGGCATTTGCTTGCTGTGAAATTATGTGGACAACAGCATTACTCAAGGACTTATGCATTACAGTAGAAACAGTCACGTTGCTTTGTGACAACCAGTCAGCAATCTATCTAACAAAGAATCCCGTTTTTCATGAAAGAACCAAACATATTGAAGTTGACTGTCACTTCATAAGAGAAAAACTGATAGAGAAGAAGATAGAAATAGTTTTCATCAAATCACAAGATCAACTAGCAGATATATTTACTAAAGCAGTGAGTTCTGCAAGTTTATGTGAAGCTCTGAGCAAGATGAACATAAGAAATCCATATGTTCCTCTTGAGGGGGAATATTGGAAATTTAGAGAGAAAAAGAAAAAATACAGGGACTCAATGTGCAATTTAGCAGGAGTTAATTGCACAGAATTCGAAAGATCAGGGACCGACTTGGAAGGCATGAAGGAATACAAGACTGAATCAAATAAGCAGAGTTATGCAGGGATCAAAAGGAAAAACGTAAAATCATTTTTACTCACAGAAAGAGAAAGTCGCCACACGATCTTGCGTTTCTTCAACGAACAGCTAGTTCGTCTTCAACCTTGAGGAAGCCGACGAATCTCTGAAACCAAGTTTCAGAAACGTGAAACCAAGTTTCAGAAGCGGACGAATCTCTGAAACCAAGTTTCAGAAGCGGACAAATCTCTGAAACCAAGTTTCAGACGAGTACAAATTGGGGGATTTCGATCCTGGCCATTCATCTCATGATCAACGACGAAGATACAAAGCCTGTACATCATGCAAGCTTGTTGTGTACCATTTTTGTACAATTTTAGTGATTTAAGCATTATTTTCGTCCAACAATTTTTTGCGTTTTATTTGTAAAATCCGGCCATAAATAAGCCTTCTCTGTAGCGTCTTGATTCAGTGCAATATATCCGAGTTTTTCCTCCCCTTTGTCTGCATCTTAATTTTTAACATGGGGCAAAATGGGAGCTTCTCCCCACCCAACACAGCCATTGCTCAGCTCGACTCGAACACCCACATTCTCCACACTAGTCAACCTAGACGAAGCAATCGTAAACGGACGGAACATTCAACGGTCTTCCCTCAGCTCTCTCCACGTTAACTCTGTAGGTTTCTAACAAATCCTTGAACCGGAGAGACGTAGGCGGAGCCACCATCGCTGCAGATACATTGGTCTTGAATTTGGGGGTGAAAGTTGATGATGATGGTGAGGAAAACAAGGCCTTTGAACCCATTTTTGTTGGAGTTTCAACTCAAGGACTGTCTGTGTGACTAGTTTGGGCAGTATAGGGAGCAGTATATAATTGGGCAACTCAAATTCCAGTACAATTCTTGGTCCAACATTACATGTAAAGTTATTATGAACGAATGAAGACAATAGGTAGTAGTACTGTACAATGTTTTGGAGATTGGTACATGCATGAAATAAATGGACACTCAGTTGGAGGCAATGGATCGGACCGGATAATAGTCTTGGTCAATGGACACGTTTAACTTGATGGTACCAACAACTACTTTTCTATCTCTATACCGACAAAGGAGGACATGGTAGAATGTACTAGCACTAGCACATGTGACGAAAAAAATCATTCATATTAATAATTAAAATTAAAATGTTATATTATATATTAATGAAAATTAGTTATTTTATAATATTAAAAAATAATGTTAATAACATAGGTCTGTCTTTAAATAATATTTAATTAATGGACCTATGTTATCAATACAATAATAAAAACGTCTATCTTGTTACTGGAAATTGGTTATTTTGTAATATGAGAAAATCATAATGTTGATAACCTAGTTCTGTCTATTTATCACTATACTTACTCCCCTTCTTTTGCTGAATAAGTATTTTCACCAAATCCGCCATATATAGGGGAATTGCATTTTGGTCCCTGGCTGGCTGGCATAATGGCATTTATCCAAACAATGGACCAATATGTAATTGTTTAGGTCAATTATGTTATTGTTAAAATGTGAAAATGTTATTAGAAAATTTATATGGACCTATTAATGTAATTCACCTTTAAATTATATATGGTCTCTATCGTTTACTTTCCAAGTCTTGGTTTACTTTGGAAGTCTTCTTTTCTTTTCCAGTTCCTCATCATATCATATCATATCATATCAAATCAAAGAGAGATTACAGAGATAGTGAGAGACTGATAGTAGTAGTAACTTGGAAAGAAAAATGGCAGATGCAGCAGTAGAATTCCTACTGGACAATCTGAAACAGCTATTGCTACACTATGGCAGTCTAATTGCAAACGCAAGACCCCAAGTGGAGAAGCTCGAAAAGGACCTGAGGCTGCTGAACGCTTTTCTCAAGGACACCACCAACAAACGCAGAAAGAGCGAGAGGATGAGAGAGCTCATCAGAGAAATACGCGATGTCGTCTACGAAGCTGAGGACGCTGTTGACACGTTCGTCACTCAAGCTGCTGCTGCTGAAGGAAGGACAAGCAGATTCTCGTTCAAGAGAGTTAGAAGAACACCTGCTAACTTCATTGGGATTGCCAAACAGGTTGAGGATGTTAGTGCTAAAGTTAAACAGATATATGGTGATAAGACCAAGGTTGATTTTGCGCTCATTAATGTTGCTGATGCCGATGATCATGGTTCCGATGAAAATGAGGTACACATTTTTCGCTGACTTTTTCTTAGTATTATTCAAAATTATCAATATTGGTTGGTGTTTCTTCATAGACAAAATATACACTTTGTTAGCTTTTTAAACATCAATGATTTTCTTGATAAGATAGATCCGTTTCTAGATAAGATATCAAGGAGACTTTGTGATTCATGTTAGTAGGCGGATTAGTGATTATTTCCTCTGCAATTTATCAAACTAACCTGTTTTGCTTCTCAATTTCATGTTTCTATTTGACTCTGGTTTGTATTTTCATATGTATCTTCCTACAATTTGAATTTTGTCTAAACTAATTAAGGACACAATACCAGACGAGCATCTTTTGTTTTTAAGAGATCTCATATATATATATATATATATATATATATATGGTCTCTCGAGATCAAGGGTAATGGAGATATATTAAACACACCAAGTTTAAGCTAAACATATGATATTGATCTTGAAAGACGGATTCAGACGGGATAGGTGGCTTTCGATCGTAAAGTTAGTAATATCAAACACTAGTTCATTAGGGGAAAAGAAATAATAATGTGTTCAAGGTGGATATGTATGAAGTTGAAATTCCAGTGCAACAATGCAGAAGCTTACTGAATTGTGTGCTCTGTTTGCTGTCTTGGGCATGAGTGTTATCCTTTTTGTAGAAACGGCTTAGTGACTACTGACTACTATGGGTTAGATTTACAAGTATTCAGCTTCAAATTCAAGTCTTCTTGAGGTGTGGAGTTGATGGATATTAACTAAATGGAATGAGTTTTTAAGTTTGTCTTTGTTATTAAATTGTGATATTATAAGGTTTAGTAGGATATATGAATTTTAATGTTTTGACAAGTTCATGAATAATAACTCAACTTGAGTAGCATATGTAGAGTTGAAAAACAAACACAAAGATTGATAAAACTCAACTCTAGCTGAAAGTTTGAGCCACAAACAATATGAATGTATTTCGATCAGGAAGGACTAAAACTGTGACGATCTGTGATTGGAATCAGTTTGCGATTCTGCATTCCCCTAAATGGAAATAGAGTTAATCTTTTTTCCAAGCTTAAAATCCGTTGTTTCTCATGTAGTATCATGTGTGTTTATTCAATTCTAACTTTGAGAATTTCTTACATTAAAATTCAAATGGCAGGCACCCATTGTAAGACAAGAGAATATTGTTGGATTTGATGATGAGGCCGATAAATTGATTGGGTATCTGAAAGAAGAGACAGAGCAACTTGACGTCATCTCCATCATTGGAATGCCAGGGCTGGGCAAGACCACTCTTGCAGGAAAGATTTTCCGGGATTGGAGGATCCAATATGGATTCCCAATTCGTATATGGGTTTATGTTTCTCAGGAGTTCAAGAGGAGAAGTCTGTTTCTTGAAATCCTAAAAGAATGCACCATTCTTGTTGAGGACATGAGTAGCAAAACTGATCAGGAGTTGGCACAAATGGTGGCTAGATATCTGGAGAAAGATAAGTTTCTGATTGTCATGGACGATGTGTGGAGTGCTGAGGACTGGGATAAGCTCAGAGTCGCTTTGCCAACAAGAAATAAGATGGGGAAAGTCTTGATTACTAGCCGTCAGATGGAAGTGGGCAGGTATGCTAATTGTCAGAGGGCTCCCCACAGTTTGCGGTTCTTAACAGAAGAAGAGAGTTGGTTGCTGCTCCGGTACGAGGTTTTTGGTAAGCCTGAGTTCCCCGGTGAGTTGGAACCTTTTGGGAGATCCATCGTAAACAAATGTGACAACCTGCCGCTTGCAATAGTGGTTATTGCAGGAATTCTTACCAAGAAAATCTCTGTCACAGAAGATATGGTTGCAGTAAGAAACACATGGAGGAAAGTGTCTCAAAATGTTAATGCTTTCATTGTTGCGGAGGACCCCACAAAACGTATGGAAAAAATCATTGCGTTGAGTTACGATAAGTTGCCTTATCATTTGAGAGCATGCTTTTTGTACTTGGGAATGTTTCCTGAAGATTTTGGAATCCCGGCATGGAAATTGACCCGCATGTGGACTGCTGAAGGTTTTATACAACGCAAGGATGGTGGTATCAGCTTGGAGGACACTGCAGAAAACTATTTGGATGAACTTATCAATAGGAACTTGCTGAGAGTTGATAAGAGGAGGCGCGATGGTACAGTCAAAACATGTCGCATTCATGATATGCTTCGGGAATTCTGCAGAACGGAAGCTGGAAGTGAGAGAGAAAATTTCTTTCAAGAAATTAAAAGGTCAAGAGAAGGAACGTTTGATCCTCCAATTGCTAGCATACAACAGTCACGCCGTCTGTGTATCCATTCGAATGTTACGGATTTCGTTTCCTCAAAACCTTATGGACCCCGTGTCCGCTCTTTTGTGTACTTCTCCAAGGAAGAGATCAACTTACCAGCTGAAAGCACCTCAGTAATCTCTGAATCTTTTAAACTGCTTAGAGTTTTGGAAGTCCAACCCATCAAATTCCACAAAATTCCGAAGGACATATGCCAACTTTTTCATTTGAGGTACATAACTATATCATTTGATCTAGCTATTCTTCCAACAGTATTCTCGAAGCTTTGGAACATAGAAACTCTTATAGTAGACACAAAGAATCGCACCTTAGATGTTAAAGCAGATATATGGAAGATGAAACATTTGAGGCATTTCAAGACGAATGCATCTGCTATTCTGCCCAAAGCACAAGAGTCTAGTGATGAAGGTGAAAATATTCAAAGCCTTGGTACAATATCACCTCAAAGTTGCACTGAAGGAATTCTTGGTAAGGCACGTTATGTTAAAAGTTTAGGCATTCGTGGGCAACTAGCCCTGCTTCTTGAACCAAGGAACGGATCACTTGATAGTTTGGGGAAGTTGGATAAGCTTGAGAAGCTGAAGTTGATAAACCATGTATTCCCTAGAGCAGCTTCCGAGAACCCTTTGCCAGGCCTTCCTCAAGCATACCAATTCCCAGAAAACTTAAGGAGCCTAACTTTAGCTGACACATTTCTTGATTGGTGTCATATGTCTTCTCTAGGATTATTGTATAACCTAGAGGTTCTCAAATTGAAAGACAAAGCATTCATGGGGGATACTTGGGAGGCAGTTGATGGGACTTTTCGCAAACTTGAAGTCTTGTACATCGGGCGCACAAATTTAGTCACCTGGACTGCTCTGGAACACCATTTCCCTAGGCTTAGAAACCTTGAGTTGAGGAATTGTGAAGAGCTCCAGCAAATCCCAATCGGTTTGGCAGACATACCGAGCTTCCAGGTGTTGGACTTGTACCGTACAACGAAATCTGCAACAGCCTCAGCAAAGAAGATTCAAGAAAAGAAAAGACAGTTGCAAGAGGAGCAAACAATCACCTCTGGTGCATTCAAGCTTTCAGTTTTTCCACCTGAAGAATGATGACGATGTAACTATAGTTCTTGCACTTGTATTTTATCCTTTGTGATGCCTTGTTACAATGCATCTAGTAGAAAAACAATCTTACTTGTGCATGTTATTTGTATTGTATTTTCTTTAGACTTATGTTGTGTCTGAATTAATAATCATTTTATAGCACCAGTGTTAAGATATTTGTGCGTACATCTTATGTGATTGCCCCATAAATAGCTTCTATTGTTCAACAAAATAAACACAAATTGAAAGTGTGAAGTATTTGGAAGTTTTGTGGTGAATATGAAACTTTACAAGTCTTGAAGGACTATTCTGCAATTGGTCGTTGATTATCAAGTCATTAACGACTTAATCAGGTGTGTTTAATCTACAGCCGTCAGATCAAAACGGTTTTTAGTTAAGATCGAACAGTTCTTGTGTCTTGTGGCGTTTCTTCAGGGTTTGCAGAGTATTTAAGCTCATTTCTTCTCAACAAGTCATATAATCCCAGTCAGAGTTAAAAGCAGTTACATCTGATAGCAGAGTGATTCTCCATTGTTGTGGTAGAGTGAGAGCTTAACACTATTGTTTGTTCGATTGTAATTGTTCTCGATTGGAGATAATAAATCCTTGATTGTTCCTCCGTGGATGTAGGATTTGTTTAATCCGAACCACGTAAATCTCTTATTGTTCTCTGTATGTTTGATCGAGTGTTATTTCGTTTGTTTGTTGTGTGTGATCGATTGATTACGGTTTTCTCAACAAGTGGCCCCGTTTGTGGAAAACGATTGCTCGATTGAATCTCTGGTCTGAGTTGTTATTGCTTGAATCTAAGTAACAATGGCGACATGATTTGATATAGAGAAGTTTTCTGGAACAAATGATTTCGGTCTGTGGAAGCTCAAAATGCAAGCTATTCTAGTTCAACAAGGCTTGATCGATGCACTCCTAGGAGCTAATAAAATGCCTGCAAGTATCACTGATGCTCAAAAGAGTGATATCCTGAAGAAAGCTCATAGTGCTTTGATTTTGTGCCTTGGAGATAAACCGCTGAGAGAGGTTGCAAAGGAGACATCAGCAGCTGCGATCTGGTTGAAACTTGAGAGTTTGTACATGACTAAGTCGCTGGCTAATCGACTTTACATGAAGCAACGAGTATAATCTTATAAGATGCAGGAGGATAAGGGTGTACTTGATCAGATGGAGGAATTTAACAAGCTGGTTGATGATCTGGAAAGCATAGATGATAATAAGCTGGGTGATGAAGATAATTAAGGCAATCATGTTGTTGAATTATCTGCCTAGAACGTTTGATAACATGAAAGAGGCTATGGTGTTTGGGAGAGTGCAAACAATCACCTATGAAGAAGTTCAAACAACCGTGAGATCTAAGGAGTTTCATAAATTAGCAGGTCATTCCTCAAGCTCTAATGCTGAGAGCATGAATGTGAAGTTTAAGAGAAACTTTGACAAAGGCAAGAAGAAGAATGAATGGAAACCACCTGCTAAACCTATGAAGCACAGTGAGGGGGTAGAGACAAGGAAGTGCTACAATTGTCATAATCATGGTCATCTAAAGAAGGATTATCCAACTCTGAAGAAGAGGAAAGACAAGTTCATAAGAGACAGAGCTGGCCCTAGCTCAGATTATGAAGTTGCAGGAAACAATTGTGTAGAAGTTCTAACCATCACTGAGAAGAGCTCCTACAACAGCTGGATCCTGGACTCAGGTTGCACCTTCCACATGTGCCATCACAGGAGCTGGTTCACAGATCTGAAAACTTTAAATGCAGGAAATGTGCTACTGGGAAGTGATGAGGTATGCACTATTAGAGGTATTGGTAATGTCAAATTGAAAATGCATGATAATTCTATCAAGCTGCTTACTGATGTTAGATATATACCTGGTTTGAAAAGAAACTTGATATATCTTGGTACTATGGAGAATAAGGGATATAAGTTTAAATCAAAGAATGGTATGCTACATGTTATGAAGAATAAGATCAGCTTTATGATAAGAGATAAGGGAGAAAACAACTTATACTATCTCATTTGTGATGTTGTTACTGGTACAACTAATGTCTCTGTGAGTGATCCTAGTATATCTCTCTGGCATAAGAGATTGGGGCATATCAGTGAGAAAGGTTTAGTGGAGCTACATAAACAAAACCTACTGGGAAATACTGATATGGAGAAGTTGCAGTTATGTGAAGAATGCATACTAGAAAAGTCAAAACAACTGAGTTACACTACAGGGAAACATGTTACCAGTTCACCATTTGAGTATATTCATTCTGACATTTGGGGACCTGCAAAGGTAATGTCTCATGGTGGAGGATTGTATTTCATCACTTTCATAGATGATAATACAAGAAACGTACCTGCAAAGGTAATGTCTCATGGTGGAGGATTGTATTTCATCACTTTCATAGATGATAATACAAGAAAAGTATGGTCATACATTCTCAAGTTCAAGACAGATGCCTACAACAAATTTAAAGAATGGATTACTCAGTTGGAGAATGAGAGAGGCAAGTGTATAAAGGTGTTAATTAAGGACTAATAATGTCTTGGAGTACTTGTCAGGAGAATTTCAAGATTACTGCAAGTCTAAGGGTATAGTGAGACACAGAACTGTACCTGGAACACCTCAGCAAAATGGTTTGGCTGGGAGAATGAACAGAACAATTATGGAGAGAGTAAGGTGTATGTTGTTCTCATCAGGTTTACCAAACCAGTTTTGGGCAGAAGCTGTCATGACAGCTACTTTCCTCATTAATAAGAGTCCATCTTCAGCTATTCAAATTCTGACTCCAAATGACAAGTGGTTTAGTAAACCTAGAAACTACTCTATGCTGAAGGTATTTGGTTACATGGCTTATGCATACACTAGGCAAGACAAGTTGGAACCTAGAGCCTTGAAGTGCATTTTCTTAGGCTATCCACCTGGTGTCAAGGGTTACAGACTATGGTGCATTGAACCAGGTAGAGAGAAAGTGTTGGTCAGCAGGAGTGTGGTGTTCAATGAAGAAAGAATGCCATTCTTAGAAAAGAAGAAGGGCATCCAGTTTACAAACAAGGAAATTGAAGAAATGGATACTCATTTTAAGGTGGAGCTGGAGAAGTTAGTGAATCAACCTGTTGAAGACACTAACATGGATGTTTCAGATCCTATAACTACTGAGAATCCTACTGCAGATGAAAACTCACCTGTATTACAAGATATTTCTGAGAATGTACCTCATAGAAGAAGAAATGTCAGGAGAGCTGGTGGCATAGAGTTATGTGATGATAACTTGGAAGGACTTCAGTTAGCTAGAGACAGGGCTAGAAGATCTACAAGATCTACTTACTCCATGGGAGAGTCTCAGATAGTTGCTTTTGCTCTGAATACAGCAGAAGAGGTGGAGTATGAAGAACCAAGATCTTATAGTGAAGCTGTGTCATGCAAAGAAAGAGATCTGTGGCTATCATCTATGCAAGAGGAACTTGCATCACTAGTTAAGAATGATACTTGGGTTCTAGTCCCTAAACCTACTTTACAGAAGATTGTCAATTGCAAATGGATCTTTAAGAGAAAGATTGAAGTAGCTGAGAATGGTGAACAAGTGAGACATAAAGCTAGACTGGTGGCAAGAGGTTTTACTCAGAGAGAAGGAATTGATTATAATGAGATCTTCTCACCAGTAGTGAAACATACATCTATTAGGATTCTGCTAAGTATTGTGGCTCATAAGGATCTTGAACTTCAACAACTTGATGTTAAGACAGCATTTCTGCATGGTGAATTAGAAGAGACAATCTATATGCAACACTACAATAATAACCGGATTTAGGGACGGATAAAATCCGTCCCTAAGTTAGGGACGAATCGGTGGTGCTAGAGACGGACTAGGGACAGATAGGCCTATCCGTCCCTAGTCCGTCCCTAAATAGGGACGGATTACTAATCCGTCCCTATTTAGGGACGGATAGAATTATCCGTCTCTAAATTTAGAGACGGATAATTCTATCCGTCTCTAATTCGTTGACTAAAAAATAAAATAAAATTTAGGGACGGATAGATTTATCCGTCCCTAAATTAGGAACGGATAGATCTATCCGTTCCTAAACTATCAGAAACCCTAATTTATAACTCTCTTCCTCCCACACTTACTAACCACTCCTTCTCCTTCTCTCCTTCTCTCCCACTCCACCACCACCACTCCACCACCGTTCGACCACCACTCCACCACCACTCCACCGCCGTTCGACCACCACTCCACCACCTCCACCACCTCCACCGTACCACCACCTCCACCACCACTCCACCACCACGGGCTCTCCGTCCTCCACCACTTCACCACCTCCACCACCACTCCACCACCTCACCACCACTGCCTCTCCGTCCACCACCACCTCGACCACCACTGCCTCTTCGTCCACCACGGCCTCTACGTCCACCACCACTCGACCACCACTGCCTCTCCGTCCACCACCACGACCACGCTCCCAGATCCACCACCATGACATCTATACTGCCACCCCACCACGAGATCCGTCCACCACTATCTCCGGCCAGTCCAACAAGACCCAGATCCAGATCTAGATTTTTTATATTGTATTATTGTAATTTCTTATTTGTATTAATTATTATTAAATGTTGTATATTGTATTATTGAATATTGTATGAAATTGTCGGTTTATCCGTATTGAATAAAATTATCAGTTTATGCGTATTGAATAATCGTATACAATTTTCGGTTTATCCCTATTGAATATTCGTATATAATTGTTGGTTTATCCGAATTGAATAAAATTATCGATTTATCCGTATTGAATATTCGTATAAAATTGTCGAAATATTCGTATTAAAAATAAAAATTAAAAAAATAAAAAATACTATTTAGGGACGGATATTTATCCGTCCCTAAAGGTCTTTGACCATTAGGGACGGATATTTTATCCGTTCCTATTTGGTTAGAGACGCCCGTTTTAAGGACGGGCGTCTCTATCCGTCCCTAACGGTTTAGGGACGAATCGACAGGGGTTTAGGGACGTATAAATCCGTCCCTAAACCCGATTTTTTTTGTAGTGCAACAACCAAAAGGTTTTATTATGCCTGGAGATCATAATAAGGTATGTTTGCTGAAGAAGTCTCTCTATGGTCTTAAACAAAGCCTCGGACAATGGTATAAGAAGTTCAATGAGTATATGCTTGAGATTGGTTTTGAAATATCTTGCTATGATAGCTGTGTTTATTTCAAGAGAGAGAACTCTGACATCTTAGCATATCTGCTTCTGTATGTTGATGATATGCTTATAGCAAGCTCTAGCAAGAAGGAAATAGAATCAATCAAACTTAATTTGGGTGTGAAGTTTGAGATGAAGAATCTGGGAGAAGCTAAAAGGATACTTGGAATGGCTATAGTGAGAAACATATCTCATAAACATCTGTGGTTAAATCAAGAGAGCTATATCAAGAAGGTCATGCATAAGTTATGCACCTGTCTACACTAGTGGCTACTCCTTTAGCTGGACATCATAAACTTTCTGAGAGTCAGAAGCCTGTATCTGAGAAAGATATCTCAAACATGAGAAATGTTCCATATGCAAATGCTATAGGAAGCATCATGTACATTATGGTTTGCAGCAGACCTGACATAGCTCATGCTATAAGTGTGGCTAGTAGGTACATGTCTGATCCTGGTTTGCAACATTGGGAAGTTGTGAAATGGATCTTAAGATATTTGAATGGTAGCAGTGGCACAGGCATTGTTTATGTTGGAAATGATGATGATGAGAAAGATTCCTTGATTGACTTTGTAGACTCTGACTATGCAGCTAACATTGACAATAGAAAATCTCGAACAGGTTATGCTTTAACCTTGTTTGGCTCAGCTATAAGCTGGAAGTCATGTTTGCAGTCTGTGGTGTCATTGTCAACTCATCGAGTCGTAATACATGGCGTTGATCAAGTCAGAAAGAGGGTATTTGGCTCAAAGGAATTGTCAAAGAATTTGGAGTTGAAATTTCTCATGTGCCAATGTTGTGTGACAGTCAAAGTACACTTCATCTGGTGAAGCATCAAGTGTTTCATGAAAGATCCAAACACATTGATGTGAGATTACATTTTGTCAGAGATGTGATTGAGAAGGGATGGATACATATGCAGAAGTATTTGGAAGTTTTGTGGTGTGAAGCATTTGGAAGTTTTGTGGTGAATATGAAACTTTACAAGTCATGAAGGACTATTCTGCAATTGGTCGTTGATTATCAAGTCATTACCGACTTAATCAAGCGTGTTTAATCTACAGCCGTCAGATCAAAACGGTTTTTAGTTAAGATCGAACGGTTGAACAATAGAGATGCTTCTATATATTGTTGAACAAAATAAACACAAATTGAAAGTGTGAAGTATTTGAAAGTTTTGTGGTGAATATGAAACTTTACAAGTCTTGAAGGACTATTCTGCAATTGGTCGTTGATTATCAAGTCATTAACGACTTAATCAGGCGTGTTTAATCTACAACCGTCAAATCAAAACGGTTTTTAGTTAAGATCGAACGGTTCTTGTGTCTTCTGGCGTTTCTTCAGGGTTTGCAGAGTATTTAAGCTCATTTCTTCTGATTTCTTCTCAACAAGTCATATAATCCCAATCAGAGTGAAAAGCAGTTACATTTGATAGTAGGGTGATTCTCCATTGTTGTGGTAGAGTGAGAGCTTGATACTATTGTTTGTTCGATTGTAATTGTTCTCGATTGGAGATAATAAATCCTTGATTGTTCCTCTATGGATGTATGATGAGACAATATTCTAACGTCTCATTTGGTCCTTTTTAATCGTCTTTTGTTAGTCTTTGACCTTAGTTTTATATTATTTTAGTGCGTTTTTATGTTTGGTTTCTTGTTTGTGTTTTGTAGGATTTTTGTGTCCCGAAGGTGAAAATCGGAGTGAAAACTTTGGTTCTAGATCTTTGAATGTAGAGTAACTGGGCGAAAACGGAAGTGGATTCGGAGTTCGGACGAAGATTTGAGAGCCGTTTTAGCGAATCTTGCAAAAGTGAAGTTTTACGGAGCAGTCTAGCCATTTTGGCCATAACTCTCATATGATGTCCGATTGACCTTAGCTCCGTGTCCATAGAAAGATAATTCAAAGGGCTACAACTTTCATTTTGGAAGAATGGCCAAATTCTGTCTGAAGCAAAAGTTACAGAGGTTTTAAGCTCGCCGCAGCGAATGATGTTCTCGCCGCGGCGAGATTTTGCGAGAGCAATTTGGGGACCTAAACAGTGTCTCGGCGCGGCGAGCTATTTTCTTCGCGGCGGCGAGATTTCGCGATGGGCGATTTCTGGCCGAATTCTGGACGGATTTTCTTCGTTTTTTCTCCTATAAATAGATTTCTTTCACCATAACTTCAAACATAACATATTCTAAACCCTATTTGGGACCTAAGAACCCTAGTTTATCATTGATTGATCTTTGGAGCTTGGTTTTCATCTTGTAAGAATCATCGACATCGAATTCTTGGTAATTTATTGATAACTCTCTATTGCTTATCTACAATTCTTTGTTTTCTTCTGTTTATCGAATTGTATGATCTTGCATGCGATTATCACCATGTTTATGCTCTGCGTATTCAATACCATGCCTTCTTTCGTCTTCGATTCCATCATGAGTAGTTAAACCTCTCTAGAACTCGGTAGTTATGTGATGGTTATGCATATTCGAATCTAGGGTTTATATTCGTTCATATAGGTTCGTCTAGTTTTAAATCTTCGTAAAACCTTCAATTCAATAGGCTATTTTTAAACCTTCAAAGTTGTTTTGGTTAAGGATCATGGCATGACAACCCACGATTACTCTAGTTTTAAATATTCAAATTACAATCGGTTGAATTGAATTGATTGCTTTCTGTACGCTGACCGTGTGAAAAATATGAACGATTACCTAGTATTGAATTAGCATAACCGGATCATCGCTACCATATTCGCTCTTCTTTCCATTGATTTTCACCAACTAGTTTTCTTCTGTTTCCTGTGTTAGGTTTAGTTTAGGTAAAAATATAAATTTCCAAATCTTGTTTTCTGCAAACATCTCTGTATTTACTCTACATCACTATAGTGTCTTAGTTAGCTCCTTAGCGAACGATCATGTGGTTAGCATTGTCTGTCTACACCAACTGCTTACTACTAATTTTCTAAGTAATAATTTGAGCACATCAATGTAGGATTATTTCATCCGAACCACGTAAATCTCTTATTGTTCTATGTTTGTTTGATCGAGTGTTATTTCGTTTGTTTGTTGTGTGTGATCGATTGATTACGGTTTTCTCAACAGAAAGATTGAATGTTGTTAAATTTTAATATTGAAACCGACTATAGTATTACTCCATCCGGTCCATTAAAAGCTTCTTAACATGCTACTTCCTCCGTCCCATTACAAGCTTTTTAATTTTTCATTTTAGTCATCCCAAAGGAAGCTTTCCATTTTCATTATTTGTAATATTACCCAACATAAAATAATCATATTTAAAACTTTACCAACCCATTATCTCTACTTTATTCATTATTTATTCTCTTTTCATTTAATAATACTCAACTTTCCAGTTTAACAACCCACTATAATTTTTTATTCCTTCTTTATTATTTTAATATTCTAGTCTTTCACTTTCCTTATTGTGTTAACAAATAAAACAAACGGGAATCTATTACCGGGACGGGGGAAGTACTAATTATTAAAAACGTTGTTTAAAGGTTGTTGTTGTTCTTATTGACACTATATGACATCAGTAAGGCTCTGTTCTTTTCACCTGAAAACTCATTAATTTTAGTTCAGTACAATTTAATTATGCTTAGTTATTTTTTATACTACAAATAAATTCAATTCATTTTTGTTCAAACGAAGAGAACAGTGTCTAAGTAGACAAAGATACTAAGATTGTTGTACTTAGGACTGTTACGCGAGTCGAACCTTAGCGATGGCTCAACTCAGCTCGTTAAGGATTGAGCTCGGCTCGCTCGATAAGGTAAATGAGCCGAACTCGAACCTCATATTATGCTCGTTTAATTAAGTGGCTATTTATGCCCTTTCTCCCGTGATAATAATATCCATGAATGAGCAGCATAACAAACCGTTGAATGCATTATACTAGTTTGAAAAAGAAAAAAAATAGTCCTACTTTAAAATATACAACTACATATCTTGAGGTCTAAGTAATACTACAAACTAAAATAAATGGGAAAAGAATATTACAACAAAGAAAAAGATCACTTAGGATCTTCTACTACATCATTTTTCCTAAACCAATTCATCCTTACGTACATTTGTGAAGAAAATTATTCCACCGTATATTGCTGTGGTGACCAGCTTCTAACTTATATAGAATAGATACACATGATTTACATGGAAAGAATATTACAGAATCAACAATTACAATTGATAGCACAAAGAAACAGGAAAGGAGATAATCTTCAAGGATTCTAGAGATTCTGGCTTTGTAGTTTCTTGTGAATTAAGTTTAGCTTGAACACCCTCCCGCAACACTACAAGAAATCCTGTTCCTAGCCACGGCAAATTAGCGACGGATTTTCTGAGACACTGACGGAGAGCTTCTCCGTGTCCCAGCAGCAATCTCAGGGACATGGTGGTGTTTACTCACAGGTGCAGGTCGAGCATATGGTGAATCAAGCAGTGACTCCTCTCCAGACTGAGATTGGAAATCTCAAGGATGAGCAGGCTCGTATGAATCAGAGGATGGAAGAGCTCTGCCGCTTGTATATGAGCCATAATACCCCCGGCCCCTCGTCTCAGTGATGTTGTGATGTTTTGGATACTATGCTACTTTTTAGTTTGTTGGATATTTGGATTTCTATTCGGATATGTAGACTTTATTTTGGATAATTTGTTTTTTTCACGAATCGTTGTTGTTAATTATTGCAATTTCCCCTTTGTGACATATCACTATTATATTGGTTGAAAAAACAGGTGAAAATTATAAAATAATTTTAAAAAAAACAGTTATCCGTCGCTAAACTACGAACTAGGGAAAGAACGCCCTAATTCCTAATTTAGCGACGGATAGTTATCCGTCGCTAACTACGAATTAGGGTAGCACTCCCTAATTCGTTATTTAGCGACGGATAATTATCCATCGCTAAACAACGAATTAGGGCGTTCTAGCCCTAATTATATTAGAGACGGATAATTATCCGTCTCTAATGGCGACGGAAGGGTCAACGCCCATCCGTCGCCAATTCCGTGGCTATTATCCGTCGCTAATTCGCCTTAGAGACGCCCGTCATTAAGACGGGTGTCTATCCGTCGCTAAGGCCTTAGCGACGGATCGGCAGGGGGCTTAGCGACGGATAATTCCGTCGCTAAAACCCTGTTTTCTTGTAGTGCAACGAAGCATGGGGTTAATCCCAACGCGAAGCTTGGATCGAAAAACTGCAAAAAGTGGTCGAGCAAGCCTTTTAGTGAAGATATCTGCCACATTGACATGTGTTGGAACATACTGAGTGCGAAGATGACCATTTTGCACCAATTTGCGTGTAAAGTGATAGTCGAGTTCGATGTGTTTTGCACGCTTATGAGCAACAGGGTTGTTACTGATGAAAATAGCTCCCTTAGTGTCAGATAAAATAAGAGGGCGTGCTGTGAGAGAAACACGGAGGTCACGAAGCAAGTGTGTTAACCACATAACTTCAACAGCTGAATTTTCCAAGGCACGGTACTTGGATTCACAACTAAAACGAGCCACAGTGGGTTGCTTCTTTGAGCTCCAAGAGACCATATTGGAGCCTAGATAGATTGAAAAACCAGAAGTGGACCGTCGAGTGTCAAGACACGCAACCCAATTTGCATCTGAGTAGGCCAGGAGTGAAGGTCGCTCATTTGCAGAAAACGTGAGACCAAAGGAGATCGTTCCTTTAACATAACGAAGGATACGCTTCACAGCTTGATAATGCACAAGAGTAGGACTTTGCATGAACTGACTCACACTATTCATAGCATAAGAGAGGTCCGGCCAAGTGATCATAAGATATTGCAAGGCACCAACAAGGGAGCGATACAAAGATGGATCAGCAAAGGAATCACCTTCAAGAGATCATTGTTGACCAACAATCCTTGGAGTTGAAACTGGATTGCAGTCTAGCATTTGAGCACGAACCAAAACATCACGTGCATATTTAGACTGACTTAAAAATAATCCCGAAGAGGAATGCAAAACCTCCAATCCCAAAAAATAGCTCAAATGAAGATCCTTGATTGAAAATTGAGAATGTAGTTGCCCAATAATTCGAGAAATCAACGAAGAATCATTTCCAGTTAATATGATGTCGGCCACATAAACGAGAAGATAAAGGAGAGTATGACCAGTAGCATAAACGAATGAGGACGTGTCCGCACGACCACAAACAAAGCCGAGAGTAGTCAAAAAACTACTGAGCCGATGGAACCATGCCCGAGGTGCTTGCTTCAACCCATATAATGCCTTACGCAGTCGACAAACATGAGTGGGAAACTGTGAGTTAACATTTCCCGGGGGTTGTTCCATATACACAGTTTCAGTAATAAATCCATTCAAAAATGCATTTTTGACATCAAGTTGATGTAATGCCCATTTATTTATAACAGCAAGAGCTAAAACCACACGCACAGTTGAGGCTTTTACTACTGGACTAAAAGTAGTAGTGAAGTCAAGTCCCGGTACCTGAGAAAAACCTTGTGCCACTAATCGAGCTTTGAAGCGATCCACGGATCCGTCAGCAAGAAACTTGGTGCGGAAAACTCATTTTGCACCAACAACATTCATATGAGCGTCACGGGGAACCAACTCCCAAGTCGTATTGTCACGCAATGCTTGTATCTCTTCATCCATAGCATGAACCCACTCCGGAAATTTAGAGGCCGACTTAAATCCCTTAGGTTCAATGGTGGTAAGGAGGCTGTGAACAAGAGGAGATGCAGCAAATTCAGAAATTAAGCCAGGGTGTTTAATTTTGAAAGTGCCTTGTTGGCCTCTTGTACTCATAGAATGAGTTGGGATGAGAGACTTGGGTGGACGAGCAGGCCGTCGAGGAGGCAGTGGTGGAGACGGTGAGGCAATTGGCGACATAGGAGAAGAAGGTGGACTTATCTCGGGTTGTGGATTTGTTATGGTCATGGATGGTGAAGGTGATTCAATGGTGGGTAGTTGGGGCTGTAAGTCATGGCCCAAATCTGAACATAAGTGACATGGACTAGTATGAGAGTGATGTATGGGTGGAGACTCAACTCGTGGTGATGAATTAAGAGCAAGTGAGGGAATAGCCTCAAAGAAGCTACTGTACTCCAAATCAGTTGGTACCGCTGATGTTGAGTTGTGAGCATAAGGGAAATACAACACATCGAATTTCGCATGCCGAGAAATATACACGCAAGTTGTCGATACATCAAGACAACGAAAACCCTTGTAGTGCGGACTATAACCGAGAAAAATACAAGGCTGGCTCCGCGGAGATAATTTATGTGGACCATAATCCCGCAGACATGAATAGACCCTGCAACCGAACGGATGAAAATTGGAATAGTCAGGAAGAACTCAAAAATTTATTTCAAATGGTGATTTGTTACCAAATATTGGGGTTGGCAGCCGGTTGATGGTATAAACAACGGTTGAAAAAGCATCCCACCAAAAAGATAAAGCCATTTTTGAATGAAAGAGCATTGATAGACCCATCTCGGTGATATGTCTATGTTTTCGCTCAGCTCGACCGTTTTGAGCAGGCGTACAAGGACATGAAATTTTATGAAGTATTCCATGAGAATTAAGAAATTCTTGAAATCGAGTGCTCATAAATTCACCGCCACAATCACTTTGGAATTGTTTAACAACACTTGAAAATTGCCTTTCAACAAATGCATGAAACCGGATAAAAATTTCATAAAACTCAGATTTAAGGCGCATAGGATAAATCCAAGTAAAACGGGAATAATCATCCATGAACAACACATAATAGCGAAAACCGTCAGTAGATGAAATTGGGGCCGGTCCCCACAAATCACAATGAATTATTTCTAAAACACTGGAAGAACGTTTTTCATTGTTATCAAAAGGTAAACGATGACTCTTGGCCATTTGACATGATGAACATAAACGAGGACTAGGGAGTAAGGACGTAACAGACAACTGTCCTTTCTGACTCAAAAAAGAAATTATTCAATTCGACACGTGACCCAAGCGAGAATGCCACAAATCAAAAGAGCCTCGGAGGCGTTTATTCTGCAAAGCGGAGAGAAGAGCTGTGTTACCCTGGTCTAAGGTATATAGTCCTCCATTACGTCGACCTTTTTCTATCGGCACCCTTGTTTGACGATTCTGAATGATAAAAGAGTCAGCGAAAAGGTTACTTCAACAGGAAAATCATTTGTTAGCTGACTAATGGATAATAAATTTTTGGTAATATGTGGAACCGCCAAAACATGTAATAATTTAAGGACAGGTGATAAAGAACGAGAGCCAATATGAGATACACCAAGTGAAGCACCATTTTCAACATAAACTCGAGCCTTACCAACATATGGCTGAATAGAGTCAAGTTGTGACGGATTGGAGGTCATGTGAGTCGAAGCACAAGAATCCATATACCAGTTAGAAGTGTTTGAAGCCTCAACAAGATTTGCAGTACAATTTTCAACAAGATTTGCAGTACAATTTTCATATCTATCAGGGCAAGCAGTAGCACCATGCCCGAATTCCCTGCATATCTGGCACTTTGGAACATAAGGCCGACGATTTCCGTTATTATTCTCATTGTTATTACCTCGACCACCATGGCCACCTCCACGGCCGTGATTATTAAAGCCTCCACGAGCACCTGAACGCCCATAATTATTGTTCTGTTGGCGGGGTCGAAAATTGCGATTATTGGATGTGGATGCGTAAAACGCAGCAGCAGGGGACCCCGAAGAAGGAACTTCAATGGACTTTGTGAAAACCTGATATGATTCAGCCTGGGGAATCAGATCCAGGAAAGTCGGCAGCGGGGTAGTGCAAATTTTATTTGCCGAGAATGTATGGAAATCTGGACTAAGACCACGAAGGAACCAGTGCGACTTGTCCGTCTCATCAACAATGTGACCCATATATAGCTGCAAGTTGATCACAAAGCGACTTAAATTGACAAGCATATTCAGGGACAGAACGAGATCCCTTTTTGATGAACTGAAGTTCATCCTTAAGTTGGAGCTCACGAATCTTAGATTTATGGCTGAAAGTGGCAAGAAGAGTATCCCACGCAGCCTTGGAGGTATTTAAACCTATTGCAACACCGAGAGCTTCATCGGTAAGAGTAGAACGGATGAAGCTAAGAAGACACTGGTTCCTTGGAACCAGTCCAGATATGCCGGATTTGAAGTGGTTGTGGTGGTGTCACCTTCAGTACTGGTGAGAGTTTGCGGGCAAACGAACCGTCAAGATAAGGCATAAGGTCATTACCGACGAGAAGATGAAATATTTGGCTGTGCCACATAAGATATTTGGTGGATTCAAGTTTTTGGGTAACAAGGTGTGCCATGGTGGAGAAAGATACACCATGTTCAGAGGTGGTAGAGGAAGAGTTAGCAATGGTGGTGACAACCATGATGGACTAGAAAAGAAGAAAAAACGAAGAGCGATTAGCTTACTGGCTCAATGATACCATCTGAAGAAAATTATTCCACCGTATATTGCTGTGGTGACCAGCTTCTAACTTATATAGAATAGATACACATGATTTACATGGAAAGAATATTATAGAATCAACAATTACAATTGATAGCACAAAGAAACAGGAAAGGAGATAATCTTCTAGGATTCTAGAGATTCTGACTTTGTAGTTTCTTGTGAATTAAGTTTAGCTTCAACAACATTAACTATACATCATCTTCTCCCTGCAGCTCGATCGATCGCTTCTTTAATCTTAATTTGTTTCTCCATCATTGCAACATCGATCGCGTATATATATGGAGATTTTTTGAAGCAGTTAATTAAGATAGTGTTTGGGCAGGTAGCACAAAAGGTTGCTCATCTTGCAGCAGGCACAATTGGACTACTTTTCAGGGGATGGTGCACAAACCCGTATAACTTCTGCGTGGCCTTATATCCGATACTTATAGGTGTTTCAACTTGATTCCAGCTCATTCCGTACTCGAACAGAATCGACTTTGCTATCTCTTTTGAGTTATCGGAGAATTCATTAACACGGGACAGTAACAGTTGGATCATGGATGACTACTATATATGGCGAACAACTTGTTGCTCCACAAGGACAACAACATTCTCAAAACGACGTTGGCTTTGTGCCTATAGTGATCAATATTATTCAGGCGCTAAGTGATAGATTAAGGTTCCAACATGATTGCAAAGTTTCAATTTACGATCCAGATTGCAAAGTTGGTGGATCTATTCAAGGCTTAGTTCCATCAAGATATGGAAAAGTGAAGAAGAAGCAGCAGCAGACGTTTAGTTTCATCGAAAGGTTTCGTCCCATGTTATACAATACTCACTATGTCGATGGCCTCAACTGGGATGTTTTTGTTGTTGAATCGTTTGACGATAATTCCTTGTATCGTCCAAAGGGAAAAATAGTAATCTTCTCAGACCACCTTCACCCTGCCACAAAAGATGTGGAACTAGCTTTTACCATAGCACATGAGATACAATTAATATTCAAAAGTCCACTTGAATTTCTTAAATAATATGAAAATCATATCACAATTAACTTTCTTCACTAGGTTGCTCATGGAGTGGCTCGACATAAACCAACAAATCCATTCGTGGTGTTGGCCTCTAGCTTGCCGATTGTTAGTCCACTTGTCGATTTGTGGTACTCAAATATCGAAAGGAGGTACTTAACAACCTCAAGCACTTGATGACTGTTTGCAACTGATTTTTTTGTAGCAGTAATTCATATAATATACTTATATATATAATCTCATTTCATTTCGAAAATCTTTCAGCCAGGAGCTAGAAGCTGATTACATTAGGCTAATGTTGATGGCATCAGCTGGATATGATCCTCAAGAAGCTCCAAAGTTTTTTCAGCCGAGGGGTTTTAGCTATGAAGACTCGACGGATATCAAAAGTATGTTCTCAACGCACCCTCCTAGTGACGTAAGAGCCCGGAGTTTGAGCCAGGCCAAAGTGATGGATAAAGCTGTAAAGATATACGAACAAGCTCAAGCCAGTCTTGGTGTAAGGTTAAGGGTAAATTACACAATCACCCCCTGCATTTATACCCCCTTACTAAAAAGTCCTTGCTTTTATCGAAATTACACAAACCACCCCCGGATCAAATCCAGCTGACTCTATACCCCTCCGATTTCACGTTGACCGTTAGTCAACGCCGTTTGCTGACGTCATTATTCAAATAATGACGTCATTATTAAGTAAAAATAATAATTTTCGAAAAAAAAAAATTCTGGAAAAAAAATATTTTTTTTTATCGTTTTCAATTTTATTTACACTTTCACCCCCTGCATTTTCTGACCAACTGCTAAAATGTCTAAATTGTCCCTATCAACTTGTGTACTTGGTCAATTTCTTTCCATTCTTCTTTCACTCTTCTTCTTTCGTTCTGCTTGACTTGTTGGCGAGTTGCTCTGCCAAACAATTTTGAACTCCACCTCAATTTCTGCCAGAGATCCGTCCATCGTGCCGAAGTGCAATCGTCGATGGCCGTTAAAGTGAGAAGACCGAGCAAAGAAAACCGAGCTTGAAAACAGGTATGTGGGTTTTGATGTTTTGTTATTATGTATGTGTAATGGTGTTTTTGTGAATGTTTTGGGGGGTTTTTAAAACATTAATGGTGGTAATTTCATCTAATGAGTGTTTATTAAAAACTGAAAATTATGTTTTTGTAGAAGGTTTTGAAAGATGATGATGTTGTTTTTGTAGAAGGTTTTGAAAGATGATGATGTTGTTTTTGTAGGTTTTGTTGTTTACAAGTATTTGATGTAATACAAAAACTAGTTAGTTATAGTATGTTGTTGTCAACATTTAGGGTTTTTGTGAATTTTGAACCTTCATGACAATTTTTTGAAGATCTGGTAAGGGGTTTACTAGGTACATGTTTGAACTTGTTGTTTTTCTGATAGAGGGGTCGATGATCTGAAAGGGGTATGTTTGTAATTGAGTGAACGGCAACTTTTGAAGGGAGTGTTTCTGTAATAATAGATTTTAGGGTTTCGTGAGGGGTTCCATAAGTTAACTAATTTTTGTTCCACAGGTTGTACAACAAGAGTAAGGCAGCAGATAGCGGAGGGCCTGCACATGAAGGTTTTGATATCTTCATTCAGCATGGGGAGGATCAGGTTGTTATTCATGATGTAAGACATGGGGAGTACCACCTCATGGCGCTGAAGAATGAAGTGCTCGACATGGTTTTGGAATCCGACCGTCAACATGAGAATCAGCGTGAGATTAACAAGGACATGGTGTATGTCTATTATCCATACAAATATGATAGTGTTTCGTACTTGAAAAAGTACATATTTAATGATATGGATTTGGAGATGATCTTCTCAATGAAGTAAAAAATTTACGTGTTTAACGTGGAGGTGCCTAATGCAGTTGATCTGTTGAGAGACATCCAAATGGACACACCCATGGATCCAGACTTGATTGTTAAAGAGTTAGCCGAGAAAAGGGATGATTCCAGCATGCATAGGTCAGATAGTGACTATTACGATGAGGGTTTTGACTATTCTGATGATGATGTTTGTCACAGTGATGATGGGGGGGGGGGGGGTTGAGACTGATGATGAGTGGGAGTGTGACACTGAGGATGATGAGGGAAAGCCTGGTGATGAGTTTGCTTCCCAGCACTGTCTTGCTGGGAAGGGTTCTGAAAGTAATATTGTGGGTGGTTCAGAAAATGTTCATGTGAAGGATGAAGTGTTTAACACTCCTGACAAGCAGGCATCAGGGGATGATACGCCTTCTGATGACTCATCATTTGACCCACTCTTCAGCTATGAAAGATAGATGGCTCCAAGAGGACCTAGACCAGTATTGTCCCCTGTCCCAGGAGTTATCAAAGAGTTGTCTGTTTTACTGAATGATCTGAGAAAAAGGAGTAGTCAGTTTGTAGATGATGAAGAAGGGAATAAGATTCCAGTAGTTGATTTGCTAGATAGTGGTGATGATGAAGGTGAAAAGATTCTAGTAGTTAATGTGGTTGATAGTGGAGATGAAGCCACTGAAGAACTGGAAGAAGAGATAACTGAGAAACTGGAGAGTGAAGATGATGGTAAAGAATGCGATGGTGAAGTCAACAAGGGTGAAGGTGATGAGCATCTAAAGATGGTTGTTTATGTTGATAACAATCACTTGTTGGATAACTACAGGAGTGACGTTGATGCTGATTATATAATTACTGATGCAACCCCTACAATTACTTATGTGACCCCTACTAGTGAAGACAGATTGTCTTGCTGATTATACAATCTTCTCGTTCGCAACACATATTACTTCTGGAACCCCTAACAGTAAGTTGGCATTAGCACACAATCATTTCTTACAATATTGAAGGATTACTTATGTAACCCCTACCAGTTTATAGTACTGAGACAAATAGAAATAACATGTTCTATGTAAAGACATACTAATTGTTTGGAACTGAAATATTCAGATTGTAATCTAAACTTAAGTCTAATCAACTTAAAACAGCCTCTTCAACTTGAACTACTCCCTCTTCTGTAGTAGGAGGTGGAGAGCAATGCACTTCTGTCCCTTCATTCTCAAGTGGTGCCTCTTCAGGAGTAGGCTTAGGAAAACTGTTCTCTATTGCCTCTTCATTTTGAAGTTGTGCCTCTTTTGTAGTAGGAGGTGGAGAGCTGTTATCTTCTGTCCATTCATGCTGAAGTGGTGTCTCTTCTGGAGTAGGCTTTGGAGAGCAATTATGTATTGTCTCTTCATGTGCAACTTGTGTCTCTTCTGTATTAAGTTGTGGAGGGCTATTGTCCGTTCAACTTGAATATCCTCCGGAGGAACAACTTCAGTAACTTCTAAATTGGGCTGAGAAAGGACTGGATGTGCAATGATCTGGCTATTTTCATTTGTTCCCTCAGTCTCTTCTGAGGGAACAACTATCACCTTTCCGTCTGCTATCTTCCTTCTCTTCGGTCCCAACTTTGCCAGTGCTTTATGGTGTTTACCAGGCTTCCACATGCTATTCCTGTCTCTTCCAATTAAACCTAGTAGGGGCGTTTCTTCAGGCATGGTTCTCAAAGCCTGCATTGAAAACAATTCATGTCAATACATTACTTATGTAACCCCTACCAGTAACACATATTACTTGTGAAACCCCTACCAGTAATTACAGTTACAAAAAAAGTCCCACGTATTCAAACTACACAAACATTACTTATGTAACCCCTACCAGTACAGGCAGATTTTTCAGCCAAATTATACTATCTTTTCAAATAACATTTTCTAATGTAAAGACATATTAATGGATTTATGACTTACATTTTTTATTCTGGCAATCCTTCCCTTCACAACCTTGTTATTCCAATTTGGATCTTTTAGGCAGCCCCTAGCATTGTGGCCTGTGAAAACAACAAATAATTCATTCACAGTACACACCTCAATGATGTTCAAAAGTAACAATTAAACTTACCAGTGGCCCTGGACTTGCTGCATCTTATTATTGCCCCAGCTACTCTCACAGTTTTTTTCTTTGTTGCTTTTTCAGTCTGCCTCTTCGACTACTTACGTCGACCACCCTCTTCTTCAATAAGTTCAAGAGCCCTTTTCTTACCTCTGTAAATTATCATGTATGCAGGGTCAACAAGATATTTCTTTAGCTCATCCCTCAACTCTTTGAAGGGACGTTCAGGCTTCTCCCTAAGAAGAGGCAGTAATTTCTCAGCAACCCACTTGGAGTCAACAGACGTATTCACCTCAAGATTACTACCTGTATGTTCTACAAAATATGTCTTCACCATGAAAGGCTTTTCTCCCAATATGACTGGGCTTGCATGAATCCTCCATGTGCAGCCAACTGCAGAGCATTTAACTGTAACCCTTCTCCACTCATTCTTGATTCGATTGAGTTTGATTCGAGCCCTTACAGCATACTCTTCTAGAGCTGATCTAAATGATGCTATGTCATCAAACAACATTCCTGAGATTTATAAAAATACAATTAATACAATGCAAAGCAATATTAATCATAATAATATAACTGAGTAAATAACATTACTTATGTAACCCCTACTAGGCTTAAACTCTGGAATAGCCAATGGATCTTCAGGAATAACAAACACATATGTGTTATCCTCCTCCTCCTCATCCTCATCCTCCTCTCCTTCATCTTCTCCATCATCATCTTCTTCATCATCCTCTCCACCATCATCCTTCACTTCATCCTCCACATTATCATCTCCAGCAGCCTGCCCCTCTCCATCAACAACTACTCGAACCTCAACAACTCCAGCAGCATCCCTTGGTTGTGAAGAGCCATCATCCATGACTTCATCATCTCCAAGTTGTGCATCATCCATCAACACCTCAGTATTCTCAACTTGTGCATCCTCCAAACCCTCTGCAATCTGGTTGAATTCCTCAGAGTTATAGTTTTCTATCAGTGAATTTATGACTCTGACACTTTCATCTATTGAACTCTCAGGCACATTACTATCAGACCCCACTTCACAATCAGAACCCTTACCATCATTACTACACCCCTTGCTACAACCAGCAACATCTTTGCCAGAATCCTGTGCAGTGTGTGTGCTCACTTGACTACAACCACCCATATCCTTCAACACATTGTCTATAATCTAATCTGGGTCAATCACTGGGAGAAGATTCATCCTGTGCAACGCTATTAGCTCTTCAGGAACCTCGACCTGAAAGACATAAGACTTTTTGTTCTCTTTATAAATTCTGTCCATGTCAAGATCACTAATAACATACCACTTATTACGCAATTCATTTTCATACACAATGTTCACCATTGTCCTCAATACATCTGGATCCTTAGAAATCGCCATTTGATAAGCATCCTCCCTCAACTGTTCATACTTATACTCCCCGGGGACCAAATCATTCTTTCAACAACCTCGTCCAGATAGTGTATGAATATGTCGAACCCCTTCTTATCCCCATCCGAACTAGAATTATTGATATGCTGAAATTACTACTTAGGAAAAACAAGTAGGAAGCAGTCGTCGTGAACAGACTATGCTAACCACGAGATCGTTCGCTAAGGAATCAATTAGGCTACCACACAGTTGAAAGCAAACAATTACTTGTAGAAATAATTTGGTTTGTTTGAAATAGTACTTATAATAACTAGAAAATAGAAAATGCAATGTAATTGTTTGTAAGGATGAGGTAGAAAGAAAACGGTAGCTACGATCAAGCAATGCTAATTCGCTCTAGGGATATGTTCATACTGTCACACAGTCGGTGTACTCAAAACATTCAATCCAATTCAATCAAACGTTATTTGAAAATCTTTGAACTAGAGTAATCGTGGGTCTTCAATCCACGATCCTTCACCAAAACATTTTAGAGAATCTTTGAACTAGCTTATTGGATTGAAAGGTTTTTACGAAGATCTTTGAACTAGCCTAACTTATATGAACGATTTCAAACCCTTGAACGCAAGGCTATCACGCAACTACCATGTTCGGAGTGATTTAGCTACTCATAATCGAAGCAAGGATGAAAGAATACAAGATATTGATCGTGATTAGCACAACCATAATGATAATCGCATGCAAGCAATTCAAGAAACTAAGCAAGAACGAATTGAATAAGATTAAGCAATAGAGATTTGTCACAATAATCAGGGATTCGATATCAATCCTTCGTTGAACAAGCAAAACCAAGCTCCAAAATTGTCAAAGTATGATGATAATTTTTTCTCTATGAACTAGGTTAAAAGAAGTATGAAAGAAAAGAAAAACAAATTCTAAGCTAATAAGGAAAACTAATTCTGAGCCTGCGTGTCTACATGGCCAATCGATTCTTCCATGTGACTTTCTTTTGTCGATTATATATCCATTAGCAAAATCTACTTGGATGAATCCTACGCATGACATCTTCCTTCAAAACAGGGGAGCCACTCGCAAAATCTCGCAGCGGCGGCCCAATTGCCTCGCCGCGGCAAGCCTTCTTTATCGCAATATATATAACTCTCGCATAATTTCGCCGCGGTGAGCAAGGTGCTCCGCCGCGGCGAGCTTCAATCTTCAAACAAAGGTTCCACTCGCAAAATCTCGCCGCGGCGAGTCTTCTTGCAATTTCCAGGTCCAAGCTCGTAAAATCTCACCGTGGCAAGCTATGCTAAACTGCTCGTCCTCATTTAGTTCAAAATACATCAAATCCTGCAAAATGTAAATAAAACACCAAAGTATAAAAACGTACAAAAAACACTAAAAAACCATAACCGAAGACCAACAAAGACCGTTAAAAAGGACCCAATGAGACTCTAAATTATTGTCTCATCAAACTCCCCAAACCGAACCTTTGCTCGTCCTCGTGCAAACACACAACAAAATAAAAACAACTAGACTCTAGACATCGACACACAAGAACACATAAACGAGTCAGACTTCCAAGTGACCGAACTCTACCATTGTAAGCGTTAAATTCACAATATGCAAAAGGTTTGCACGATCAACCAACCTTGACAGAAATAGTGCACAAAAAATCACGTAAGAGAGTTTCTCAAGTAAATAGCACTTAAGTCTAACTCTCCAATCCCTCACAAGGAAATCCTACACATCTCTCTCTCACACTCTGGAAGTGTCCAGTAGGTTAATCACTCAAGGAACGATAAGAGAAATGGAAGGTGACTTTCGTCACAAAGGTGCCTCAAATACCTCATGCAATGTACTCAATCAGTTAAGTCAGAAGGGGCTTTCCTTTGCGCACAACAACTTGTCGGAGCATACAACCAAGCGTCCATATCACCACATGTTTGCATACAATAAATTAGATGCTAATCAATTTGGCCACTATGGACTCTTTTAGTCTCACTTTTTTGGTAGTGTATGTTTTACCGAAGTCCGCACTTTTGTGCGTGTTAGTTTGGTATACGTGCCATCAACCCTCACGGACATATGGCTTTTTAGGACCACGTCGGTGTATAGGTAGTATCTGAAACACACCTAACACGACTACGGTGGTGACAAGCACCATAGATACACTCCGAGATGAATCAACTAATCAGGGGAAGTAATACATATTACAAAAAATGAATAATAAACATGTCAACACAGCAGATTTCTTCTCCCCAAATCGGTTCTTCGCAATGTACTGGCTTTTGATAAAATGAAACATGAAGAGCATGTCGTTTGTCATACTTAACTTAATTGAGTACACATGAGAATGAAAAGGTGCAAACAAGAGGGTTTGCACTTCCCGAAAGGATGACACAAGCGCCGGTACAATATTTTTTCATCGGCTTAAAGTTTCTCACTGGATTTTTGGACTAAAGAGTTAAACAGACTTGCTATTTACAGGAGAAACAAACTTATGGGCTTTTAAATCCACTATACCACCTCAATCAAGTATCATGCAAAACATGAGCAGCAAGCAAATTTAACAATCACAATAGAAGCTTTCATAACTTGGAAGAACGACTCACGAAAGACTCTAGAGGGTAAAAGAAAAAACGACCGGAAAAGAAAAATGACCAAAACATACATAAAGTAAAGGATGAAAGACTCTAGAGACTCAGGTAATAGAGAAAATGCAGACAAGACATTAGAGAGCATATTTCCCCCTCCCCAAACCTAAACTCAAGCATGTCCTCAAGCGTAGAGTGAAAAAGAAAAGAAAATGGGATCAACAGTGGCTTTCTGCGTACCTTCTGTCATGTACAAGACTCTTTCCGTTGGCTAAATTTTCTGGAAGTTCTTGGTTCTTCCGGTTGGTGCAGCTCTTTTTCTTCCCTGTTGATAAGTATGTATATATAGGGGTCCAGTGTGCGCTCCTATGAATTTTCTTCTATCAACCTGCGAAACAGAATATAATGGAGCAGAATAGGCTTTAAGTTCACGTGGCTTGCACCTCGATTGTGCGGTTGGGCATGTAAATTCACCACCATGAGAGTCGAGCGGATGAAGGGTCGCCCTAGAAGTAACATATCTTTTTCCATTTCCTTGCCTTTCACCCTCGGCGATTCCACTACCACAAAATCTGTCATCACCGTTACACCATCCAGCTTAACCAGAACATCTTCCACAATCCCCATGCATCTGCTTCGGGTTCCACCAGCAAGAGTCATAAAGCATTTGCGCAGCTCCAATCCCTTTAAGCCTAAGTCTTCATAGGCGTCAAAAGTCATCAAATTGCAACTAGCACCAGTGTCGACTATTCCGGTAACCTGAGCTGAACACCCAATGCCTACCAGTAAATCAAAACTATCGGAGTCGCTTATACTCTTTTCTACCTTAGGAATTATTATGGTGGGGGGGTCGGTTTCAGCAGTTTCTTCCGCATTCGCCTCCTCTTCTGGAATCACGAAACTCGGTTCCTCGACTTCATCCCCTGTCAATTCAACAGTGGCTACATCTTGATGCGCTTTCGGTCAAGATTTCGGGTCACTTGAACCGTTGCTGGAGTTCCCTCATCTGATGCAGAGTTCTCAACCTCGTTGGTACAGGTGGCAACAACAGACTTAACCTTCCTTGGTTCTTCAAAATTTATCTCAACCGCCAGGACTCTAATGTTTTCTGGGGCTGCTAGGGGTCTACCTTTCTCCATGAGTTGTAATTTCCCAACCAAGTCACCCAATATCTGTTCCAGCCTTCTTTGCGATTGCTCGATACTGTCGAACCTATGGTTATTTTTTTTCCTGAATTTTCTGCGCCTCAAACCAGTATCTCTCAGACCTCTCCATATGGCTCCTGATTTCTTTTTCTAGCTTAGTAATACACGGCCCTGGAGTCTCTTCCACTACTCTGGCTGCCACTCTCCTAGCCTTATTTCTTGCCCCCTTAAGCTATGATACTGCTGCCAGCTTCTCGAAGACACTATTCAGTTCATCAGCGGACGCTTCCAGGGAGGAGTTTTTACAGCTCACATCGACCATGTTTTGATACTCCCAATCCAGGCCTTCATAAAATTGGATGCATAAGCTCATATCGTCTATCCTGTGGTGAGGGCATTGGGTCAATAACTGCAAAAAACGGTCCCGAGCTTCATAGAAGGTCTCATCATGCATCTGCTGAAACTGCATTATCTGGGCACGAAGTTGCTGCGTTTTCTCAGGGGGTAGAATTTATTCATGAATGTCCTGTAGAGTGAATCCCAAGTCGGCAGAGAACCCTCAGGTTGGTTTAACAGCCAACTCCTTACCTTGTCCTGCATACAGATCGGAAATACCTTCTTCCTTATCTCCTCGTCAGTATCTGTCACCGCTTCGACTATTAATGGAATCCCTGAAATCAGTAGTTCGAATTTCTTGACGAACCTTATCACATCTTCATCTGCCATTCCGCGGAATTTTGGGATATTGTGGAGGTGGTGAGCCTTGAGTTCAAAATCCCTGGCCTCATTAGATAGAACAATTGCTACTTTACCAGCCCTAACCACACCAGGCTGCATGTAAGTTCCATAGGTAAGTTGAGCCATCGGAATTTCCTTTCGGACAAACCTGTTGTTAAAGCTACACAACTCGAAAGCCTCGAAATATTCTTAGTTTTTGTTAGTGCACTAAACTTCAGGTTGAAAAACAAACAAATAACAAATCACTCTCAAATGCTACAGTAGGAATTGGTTCCCCGGCAGCGGCGCCAAATTTGATATGCTCAAATTACTACTTAGGAAAAACAAGTAGGAAGCAGTCGTCGTGAATAGACTATGCTAACCACGAGATCGTTCGCTAAGGAATCAATTAGGCTACCACACAGTTGAAAGCAAACAATTACTTGTAGAAATAATTTGGTTTGTTTGAAATAGTACTTCTAATAACTAGAAAATAGAAAATGCAATGTAATTGTTTGTAAGGATGAGGTAGAAAGAACACGGTAGCTACGATCAAGCAATGTTAATTCGCTCTAGGGATACATTCATACTGTCACACGGTCGGTGTACTCAAAACATTCAATCCAATTCAACCAAACGTTATTTGAAAATCTTTGAACTAGAGTAATCGTGGGTCGTCAATCCACGATCCTTAACCAAAACGTTTTAGAGAATCTTTGAACTAGCTTATTGGATTGAAAGGTTTTTACGAAGATCTTTGAACTAGCCTAACTTATATGAACGATTTCAAACCCTTGAACGCAAGGCTATCACGTAACTACCATGTTCGGAGTGATTTAGCTACTCATAATCGAAGCAAGGATGAAAGAATACAAGATATTGATCGTGATTAGCACAACCATAATGATAATCGCATGCAAGCTTAAGCAATTCAAGAAACTAAGCAAGAACGAATTGAATAAGATTAAACAATAGAGATTTGTCACAATAATCAGGGATTCGATATCAATCCTTCGTTGAACAAGCAAAACCAAGCTCCACAATTGTCAAAGTATGATGATAGTTTTTTCTCTGTGAACTAGGTTAAAAGAAGTATGAAAGAAAAGAAAAACAAATTCTAAGCTAATAAGGAAAACTAATTACGAGCACATGTCTATGCCAGCCAATTAATTGCTTGCGAAACTTTCTTTGTCGATTATATATCTAGCTCAAAAATCTCACCCACAAGGATGAATCCCTCGCCATGTGAGCATCTTCCTTCAATACAGGGGAGCCACTCACAAAATCTCGCCGCCGCGGCGAGCCTTCTTTATCGTAATATATATAGCTCTCGCATAATTTCGTCGCGGCGAGCTTAAATCTTCAAACAAAGGTTCCACTCGCAAAATCTCGCCATGTGACCAATTCCTACAAGTGAAGCTATGCTAACTGTCGTCCTCATTTAGCTCAAAAGACATCAATTCCTGAAAAATGTAAATAAAACACCAAAGCATAAAAACGTACAAAAAACACTAAAAAACCATAACCGAAGACCAACAAAGACCGCTAAAAAGGACCCAATGAGACTCTAAATTATCGTCTCATCAATTATCAGATGATTCACTACTTGTACTATTCTTCGAAGCCTTTCTAGCCATTTAATCTCAACTAATATGTGAAACAATAACTTCGCATTAACACCCCTTTCCTAACAAGTACACCCCTACCAGAAAAAAAACGTTTAGCATTACAGTCATGCATATAACCAAAACCGTCTAAACAATCAGAAATTATGCATAACAAACATTTCAGGAATTGACGAATTAGGAACCCTAGTTTATAGACAAGGATCTGATTTCAATTTCGAAATTAGCCATTTTCACTAAATCGTAAATCAACAGGACTCAATTTAGATAAAATTGAGTATGATAGTACCTTTCAAACAACTGTAACTCCACAATTTCTGCCTTCACCCCGACGGAATCAACACTCCTCAGACAACCAAGGCGCCAGAATTTTCTGTTCACCAAGGTCGCAATCCACTGTCCCAAATCTCACTGCCACAACTTACTACCGGATTCAACTGGATTTCTCTACAAACTCACTGACACTCAAGAATCAACCGTTCGATTGACGGGGGAAATCGTATTGAATTGAATTGGAAAACAAAACTGAACAAGGTTATATGACCTCGCGAATTAGTCCACAATACTAATTCGGGATTTCGCGAACGGTTATAATTCGCAAATTTGCAACATTACAAATACAACCCCTACCAGCAACCTTACTGATAATTACAAATACAACCCCTATTCAGAATTACTCGCGAAAGTTAATAATGATTACAATTACAACCCCTACAAGCAACATTAATAATTATCACAAATATAACCCCTACCAGTCTTATTGGCGAAAAATAATATCGATTACAATGACAACCCCTACCAGTCTATTAAGCATTACAATTACAACCCCTACCAGTATAATTCGCAAAATCGCGAACAATAACAACAATTGGCTGAATTCATCAGCCAAGTATAAGTAAGACGCGAGGAAAACCTCAATTGACAAACCCAAACACCAACACCAACTAAATCTCCATCCGATTCCACCTATTTCACTCTGATTCAACCATGCTTCAAGGATCTTGGATTATTGACAGTGAAAGTTCCTACCATGCCCCCCCATGTCTGGCTTGTCGGGCGTTTTCGAGTACTATCACTGTGAACCTCCCATGATTGTCACTGAAGGCATTTCTGGCAGAACCCAACCCGGCCGTCGCTACGTAGCTTGTCAACGCTACCGGGCAAGTGTTCGTTGTTCAATCTTTTAGTTCTCCGGGATTGGGGTTTTTTTTACTGTCAAATTAATTTTTCACCTTGAATCTGTAGGATGATGGATGTGAATATTTCCGCTGGTTGGAAGAACGTTTGGATCGAGATGTTGAGAGAATTATCAGGGCTTTTACAAAGACCGAGGAAGCAACAACAGGGGTTATGAGGCAGTCAATTGAATCTGCAAATCTTCAAAACCAGAAGTCTGAGTTGCTATCTAAACTGAAGAAGTACGAAATGGTGTTTGGTGGAATGTTTACGGCCATGTTTGTTGCTGTGATTGTCATGTTCGTGGCTCTTAAGATGTAACTAGTATGTATGATTATCTAGTTTATGTAGGTGTTTTGTAATAATCATTTCCACTGAACTTGTAAGAATTGTGATTATATGACCTACTGATTTTGCCCAGAACTGGTGATTAAATCGCGAATGAATCATTACTTTTGCACCCCTCTCTGTTACAAATAAACCCTAGTTTTAGCAGCACAGGTTTCAACACACACTCCAATAAAAAACGCGGGAAAAAATACAGTTCCCTCTTAAATCTTACATTAACACCCCCTGAGGGTAAATATGGTATTCCAGTCAGGCCTCACAAATAAAATATAAAAATATATTTTTTTTTCCAGAAAAAAAGTTTTCTAATTTTTTTTTAATTAATAATGATGCCATTATTTGATAATGACGTCAGCAAACGGTGTTGACTAACGGTCAACGTGAAATCGGAGGGGTATGGAGTCAGCTGGATTTGATCCAGGGTGGTTTGTGTAATTTCGATAACAGCAAGGACTTTTAGGTAAAGGGGGTATAAATGCAGAGGGTGATTGTGTAATTTACCCGTGAGGTTAATTAGTAGCTAGTATACTACAAGGCGTGGTCGCGCAATTTATTTTTGTTGCGGTTTGTTATTTTTTAATTTTCTTTTGAATTCACTAAGTAAAATTGTGCACCTTAATATTCACGTGCTAAATAAATAAGTCTCATATTAAAATTTAAATATGCATGACATAAACATTATAATATATATTTAAAACTTATACTTAGTTAATTAAAAATTCAATCATAATATATATAATATATGTTAATTATATGAGTAATTAATAAAAATATAAATTTTAGTGATTATAATGGTGGAAGTAGTGAGAGATGATATACAACTCCATTCTTTTTTTCTTTTTCTTTTTTAGCTTTATTTTTATAGGTGAAATTTGAAGTCAAAATTAATCAATTGGTCAAAATTAAATTGATTGGTATAATAACTACCTTTGGGTAGTTCTCTTTTAGAATAGTAAAGATGTTAAGCAATTTTTTTTCCGTTTTCTCGTACTTGATTATCTCTATGGTAGTAATTTATAATTTTTGTGTATTAATTATAAGTTGTCCATAATAATGAGAAACATATATAGATGTTTTAATATGCAAGTCTAAATAATTGTAACACAATGAAATCTCTACGTTTCTATTCATATATAATTATCTAGCATCTCATCATAATGACGTTCTTGGTCTCCGTGAACTATATTTTATGGCTCCATGTTTCTATGATCACATATCTCCAAGTTAAGCATGATAACATCCATGCTCCACTTGCGGGGATGTTAGTGATTATTATTCTCAAGTGTATATGGATGCAATTATATATAGCAGTCTCGCGTACTTAATTGAAGATTCCAGGTTTTGCTATTAATCTAAGGACTCAATTATATGAACGCAAGAGTTCTCTCTTGTTGAATAAATTCATACATGTCCAACCTTATGTAAACATATAGTATAGGAGGATCCCTAAAAGTTGAAATATGGTCCTGATCTATTCTGGGGTCGATCGGTAAGCTGAAATTATTTGATTTTTTCCTCCTCTATGGTCCGGATCAAGCTAGTACACTCTTTTTTCATGGTTATCCCTTATTCAACTTTTGCTACAACTACAAACATTTAATTAACTCAAGGCTCTAAATCACCTGCTACAAATGTTACAAAAACTCAACTGAAATTGAAAATATTCAATTTAAATGTGAAGGAAACACGTTGATTAAACCTAACATGGACTCACTATACCTTTTAATTTGTATTTTAAACTTCAGCAACCCCTTATGTTCGGGGTGGTCGTATACCAATCATGAATTAAGCAAAATCTTTGAAAGTCCTTGTTAGGTGGAAGGTTATTCAGATTATATGTAATTTGTGTGATTCACTATGGTCCGGGTACTCTAACACCACCACCTCCAAGGATTTTTTCCAAAGTTGATGACTAACACTTCTATTTTAAAAATTAACACACATAAACCCCTGCTCCTATTTTGTAGCTACCGTTATAGAGCATGAGAGTGCAGTACTTGCATTTGGGGGCCTAGTAGATCTTCTTCATCATCACAAGGTCGGAATGGATCATTCTTAATGTTCAATGATCGTATGACCATACACAAAGAATGTGCATTGCACATATTGAATCTTTCCAACATTTTTACGGTATGTTTTTCCACCCAGCACATGACTATTAACTTTTTCACCTAATATAGTAACTTTTTCGCCCTAACATTCTATATTGTTTTCATCAAACACATCTTAATTTCTTTCCTCCCAACACACTATATCCTTTACTCCATCTGTCCCGGATTGAACTTTCCGATGGATCAACACAAGTTTTAAGAGAGAGTGAATAAATTAGGAAAAGTAGTGAATAAAGTACTAGAAAAATATAGTGAATAAAGTAGGAGAGATTTTACATTTGAGTTATGAGAAGTTTAAATTGGAACGTCGTATAATGAAATGCGAAAAGTTGAATACAGGACGGATGGAGTAATTTCGCCCAACACTATATTTTTTCTATATAATACATTTTTTCCGCCCAACACACTATATTGGAATACTGAACATGAGACCATAAATATAAGTATGTAAAGGTAAGTAATTTTTTATACTAATTCATTGAATAAGTTCATTAGGTTTGGGTATGCAAATTGACTTTTTAAATCTAATTGGAGAAGATGAAGAAAAGATATTTTTTTTTTTTATGATGAATTGATTTTTTTTTGGGTTGAATTAGGGTTTGGAATTTAATTTGATAAGACCTATTAAAAAAATTCATGATGAATTGACTTTGTTGGGTTAAATTAGGAATTTTAATTTAATTTGAAAATACAAATTAGTTTTTCTAGTTAACTAATTTACATATATATTACAAATGAATTTGATTTAACTTAAATTAAATATTAAATTGCACAACTTTAATAGTTGTACACTTGTATATATACAGAAAAAAAATTATTTCATTAATTAAGAAAGAAATCTTGAGTAGAGTAAAATGGTTTCCTCAGTAATTGTGATGTAGTCTTCCGATCTTTGGGTGTGTTATGCAGAATATATAATCGTATACAAGATAATCACAGACAACATTTAAAAGATCGTGAAAAGACTACATCACATGCAGACAAACTGAGTAAAATATAGAAGAATGAATCTAGGGGGGCAAGAGGAAACAGTACGTAGTGACAGGGCTATAAGTCAAAAATCTCAAAGTCAATTTAATTACTCATGTGAAAGTCCAAAACCATGACCGACCTATAACTGACATTAAAAAGTGCTAGGAACAGCTCTAAAATGGTAAAGGGGCCAAGTTGCAAATACACAAATTAATGCATGCACGTTCAATCCGGACTGGATTGTAATTTGTAACAAGATCGAAATTAAGATTTTCAACTTAATTCGTAGGAGTAGTTGGCTTGAGAAAAAAAAAATGACATTTTTCCAATAATTGGACTGGGGCACAAATAAACTCTTCAAGTTCAAACAAAAAATACCGTACTTATCATGTGAACCGTACAATTTATGTACTTTAACAGAGATAATATAAATTATTAATTAGATTAACTAAAAATTAATAGAGTAACAGTATTATATATCTAGTGCCCGAAAAATGTCACTCTCTTGCGCCAGCAGCATGCAATTAAATTGACTTTTAAAGCCGCGCGGATCATGCACACACCTCAGCTCACACGAAGTAGATATCATATGTGACATGCCAATCAATAACCACTTGATAATTTTTATTTTGATAAGCAAATAGATCTAGACAAAACAAAATAGCAAACCACATACCCTTGACGAAGAGGATAAAACTAATCACCAAGGAGACTTATAGCTCACAAGATACATCTACTTCGGTTAATTGTCATGGTCCTAACTCCGAATTATCACAGGTCTATTTTAATATTTAATTAGCATTTGTAGTCAACTGTTTATATGTATATATCGATAAGGATGGATTATATAGCAGTACTTGTAGAGATCAGCTAAGTTAAAGTAAACACAAATTCTTTAGAAAGACGGTTTGTTAGTTAAAGATAGACTTATGTTTTTAAGAAAATGATTGATGTTGTCAATTAAATGTCAATAAAATGTATCTCTTTGTACATATGAAAAAACATCAATGATAACAACATAGACATTGTGATTGATAACATCGATGATTTTCTTCAAAACATAGTCCGTCTCTAGATAAATTATCTAGGACCATCTCCCAGGAGACTTATTCCAACTATTATAAAGAAGGAGACCGTGTCATACATTTGAAGTGGAAGGGATATATATGAGTTTACTATTGTTTAGGGAAATCAAGTATCGTAAAGTTTCGTATATTGCCGCAATGAAAATACTCAGTATACAAGATGTCATATATATATATATATATATATATATATATATATATATATATATATATATATATATATGTATATATATTCTTTACGAGTATTTAGGATTTACACTAACAACGAAAAATCATACCTCTTTTCATCGTTTAAACAGATGAAATAAATAAATTAATGCTATGTTAGTCCTTTGATGAGACCAAAATTTAGGCTCTCATATTGTCTTTTTACTCTATTTTTGTAAGTCTTACTAACATTTTAAAGTGTTTCTTGTGCCTTTTCATGTTTTTCGCTATTGAATTGTGTTTTGCAGATTCTCGTATTTTTAGGTGAACATATATCGGAATAAAAACGTTGGTTTTGGACTTGTTGAATTCAAATGGAGATTTAGAGTGGCAAGTCAAAGATGATAAGAATCTAGAGGCTTAAAAATAAAGAAAAAGGGTGAAAAGGGAATTGGATTTGGAGTTAGGACGAAAACTTTGCAGTAACTTAAGCGAAACTTGCGAAAAGTGAAACTAAGGGAGCAATCAAGTCATTTTGGCCATAATTCCCTCACACGATGTCCAGTTGAGCTCAAATTAGCACCCACGGATAGATAATTCAAAGATCTACAACTTTCGTGAGAAATCGAAGTCAAATTCGGACGCGGTATAGAACAGCAGGCATGCGGAAGTTACGAATTGAAGAAACAAAACAGGACGCGTCCCGCTTCGATTTCCAAGATTCGCAGATTTCTTATATATAGACGTCTTTTCTTATTCTTAGTTTATTTCCATACCATACTTGTCTCTAAACCTATTTTGGGGCTAAGAACCCTAGGTTTTCTCTTGTACTCTTGGTTTTTGATCTTGTAATCACATGCTTTACGTGGATTCACATTTGAAAGTTAGATATTAGATTATATTTCATATTCTTTTAGCAATTTACTTTCTTGTGATTGTTTATGATTTTAATTGTTATCTTCATCAATCTTTTGAGAATCCTTCTTTGACAATGATTCCGTATGTTAATTGCACGATAATGAGTAGCTAATTCTTGTATGGATGCAGTACTAGTGAAGTAATTATTTATTATGTTAGGATTTCATTGCTATGGATTTGATTCACACGCATTAAACTAGATCAAAATCTTCGTAATAACAATTGTAATTACCTAATTAAAAAAAATACTATTTTAACACTAACAAAGTTGAACACGTAAAAGTAATAATGAAATAAATTAATACTTCTATGGAAAAAACTAACAAAGATACTTAAGCTTCTAAACAGATTGTTGAAACAAGGGATATGTGGTAGTCAATCAATAGCATGGATAAAGATATTACATTCATATGACGTGTGTAAGAATTTGTGAATAGGTTGTCAATCTATTATATCCTACCAGCCGATTACAATTATCACCCAGTAATGCTTAATAATACATATGTAGACTTGTATTAATGCGATTATCTTCGACATTGATGTTTAACAAATTTCATGAGCCAACCAATTGAGAATCAATTAGATTAGAAGATCATGTGTAAAATCTCTCATAGAAATTGCAATTCGAATCAATCTATAAATTGCACAGATGATGTATATGCACTGTTATAATCATGTGATAGATCTTATTCTAGCATATTCTTCATGTCTACCACTTCCGCGGTGAATTTAGCTACTTATAATCACGTAAATGTAACGAAACATAAATATAGAATAGATAGAATCATACATCGTTGGTTCGTACGTAAACAAAGTAATAGGATTACAAATATTAGGCAAAAATATGAATAACCAAAGGATTAAATATAACTCTTAGGTCGTAAATCCAATATAATTCGTCTTCGAATCTTCGTTCTTCGTTGGTGAAAATAGAGAGAAAAGATAAACTAGGTTTACTCTTTATGCCCCTAATCAGATTTTGGAACTTCGAGACTTATGGACTTATGAATGCTAGAAGTTATATTTATACAAGAAAGAGAAAATCTAATTAAGAAGATTATATATAATCTTGCAGGAATTCCACAATCGACTCGCCGTGGCGAGCTGGCATTTTTAATCTTTCCAGCTGCTCTTTACTCTTGGTTTCTCTCTTTCTACTTATTGCAACTTGGTCCTTTGATTTCTTCATTCCTTTGTTGTAGCTGACGCATTTTAACATCTTGCTTCTCGACCTTGCAAATAATCTTCCTTCCTTGTACGACTAGACTTCGTCTTGACTTCAAAACTTCTCTTGCCATTGATCCTTGCCAAAAACGCTGTAAATCCTACAAATCAGTAAATTGAAACAAGTAAACAAATACTTATAAAACATGGTTAATTATGTACTTAAAGACTACAAAATCACGGTAAATAAAGGAATAAAATAGAGTATTTCATGCATCATCAATGTCCTCTGGAGCATTTTCCTCAAGTCTCTTACCTTAATTCGTGGCAGTTTGTCTTGATTCGTAGAAGACATATTTAATCCCAACAAGAAGATTCACTACTGGGCATTGAGGGTCCAGCTCGAAATCCCAGTACGAAAGTTGCGTCGGATATAAGCCCAAAGGTCCTTCCATCGAAATTTAGCTATGTATCCAACACATGGTTATAGGGGTGTGAAAAAACAATCCCTTCGACCGACTGCCAAATCACTTATTGTGTTATCACACGTTTCGATGGAACTCATACCCTTATGAAAATCATATTTAAACAATTATTTCAACGTATATAGAACTCGCTAACATGTTCACTTACAGTTTCAACATGATCAATTAATGCATGGTTATTGGTGTGTATAAAAATTCATTATATAAAAAAAAATTACTTGTACAAATTAGTGCAACTTTAAATTTAGTAAGTATAATTTTGGATCGGATAATTCAAGTCAAATTTAACTGGGTAATTTCAGATCGGATGATGATTTCAAATAAGGTATCGGGTCAATGATGGTTAACCTTCGGCAGAAATTTTGAATTAGATCGGATTACGGGACCGTCACAGTGACTAGTTTTATATGCGTGCTTTAGTTTGTGAGTAAGGAATTGTTGTTGACTAATTGTGGATGCATGGTATGGATAGAGTCAGGATAATGGTGATAAACTATTGCTACCAATTGGTCTGTGTTAGACTGTTAGTTCATAAGAAGAGTCGGGGTCTCAGAGAGGAAGCTTTCAGAGTTAGCCAAATGAAGCTTATGTGAGTGTGTGCTTAATCAAGCTCAAGTACAAGAAGGCATCTGGTCACTTTAGTCTAGATATTTCACTTTCAGATTGGTGTGTACTAAGTTTAACCTCAATTTGGATCTGTGCGTTTCATGTGTTATTATTTAGTGTAGTTGCGGTTATATATATGATTTGATCTTATAAAATGTTCATGTTATATTGTTGCATACATTTTAGACCATGCATTCACACACTAATTCATGCGTAGTGTGTTTAGAAATTACTTACACTCACGTTACCAAATTTTAAAGTAAAGAAAGTTTCAAGTTAAGTCAGACTTGTAAGGTCTCCTTAAAAAAATCATGGTCATTCAAGTTAAATGGTCACAAATCAAATCGGCCAAGCAACTAGTAAATCATAGTTGGAGTTCTGATATTTGTATCTCTGTCTTTGGTTGGACCATTTTATTGTATTGTTTGAGTGGGCATAACTTACCACTATTTTGGAATGAAATTTTTAACTCTAAAAAAAAAAAAAAAAAAACTAGCAAATCATAGTTATTCAAGTTAAGCAGTCACCATTGGCCAGACAAAGTAGCAATTAAATCGTGGGTATTCAAGTTAAAAGATCACTATCGACTTAGTCAACTAGTCAATCGTGGCTATTCAAATTAAACGGTCACTATCTTTTATGATTTTCATGTTAAGCGGTCACTTTCTTTTATAATAATATGTCCTTACAATCTCAAGTGAGCTCACAAATAACAAGATAAGAATACTGTCAAACTATACAGTATTTTAGCTTCAATTCAAAAAAAATTAAGGATCATGACAAATTAATGTCACGCGAAGAAAATCATAATAGTCAAAGGGTCAATTCTTAGCTACTACATATTTTAGTTATTAAAGTCAGAGTGACATAGGTACCGTACTTATTGATCAAAATATTCTCCGGGAGATTATAGGAGTAGATTTTTTGTGCACATCATTCAAATTTAAAACAAAACTAAAATAGAAGTAAGAATATGAGTAATAAATAAAGTACTACTAATTTCAATCAAATTTTCAATTATAAACTTTCTGGGAGACCGAGAACGATTCAACATCACATTTACGTACAAACATCATATGTGTAACTTCAAATAATGTGTGTATAATAAACATGTAATATATTTGCATATTAACATGTGATGTTTATAGTTAAATATGCAATGTTTGTGACAAAATATGTAACGTTTGATTTGATCACTTCGATATACGGTCAATCTCAAAACTTACTCATTACAATAATCTCAGGCACGTAATTATTTCTTGGCCAAATTGATGTCCAGCACACGGTATGGGCTGAAAACTGTCCCAGTCCATCACTATTTGAGATCCCGTAAGCCCAATACAACAATATTGGTCTGGGGTGACAATTTGTTCAAAATGTTAGGTTCATAGCTACAATTGCTACAATAGTAGGTTCTATTTTGAACTGTTTGGCTGCAGAGGCTCATTTAATGCAGATTGTACACAATCTGCTGATCATTGATGATCTTTCAAAATTCAAACATTATGATCTGAACTAAAAACATTATGATCTCATCCAAAAACTCAATGATTCTAACTAAAAACACAATGACTACGAACACTGTTCACAGGCAAACATCTCAAATACACTACGACATCAAAACAAACCCAATGATCTCAACTAAGGACACTATGATTTCAAATAAGAACATTATGATCTCAACTGAAAACATTATGATCTCATCCAAAAACCATATGATATCAACTAAAAACGCTATGATTCTAACTAAAAACACAATGACTACAAACACTGTTCACCGACAAACAGCATCTCAAATAAACATTACGATATCAAAACAAACACAATGATCTCAACTAAGTACACTATGATCTCAACTCAGAACACTATGATCTCAACTGAAAACATTATGATTTCAATGCTTACAATGAGAGGGATTTCTGGTACTGTTGATGAACAGTAGCATTAAATGCACTGCATGCCCACATGGGCCAAAGGACGGCTGCTGCAGTCGCTGTTGCTTGATGCTGCATGCTATTTTTTCTTTTCGCAGGTCTATAGAAGTTAGTTTACTAGCTATTGTACCAGACATCGATATAGAAAAAAACTTGTGTGCTGGGACAATTTCATTTGAACGTTTTGGTCTGGAAAACGAGATGCCCATTATTTCTTAAAGTCCAGAACATATATTTTTTAATTATACTAATAAAATAACTATAGCTGTACCACCAGCTGTAATAGTTAGTCAACAAACTCCAATTAATTATTCAAAAGATTATACGATAACCAAACTATGTCGATAAATGTCTTGATAAGTAGTAGTCTTAAAGAATATAGTATTAAATACGTTACACACACACACACACACACATATATATATATATATATATATATATATATATATATATATATATATATATATATATATATATATATATATATATTTTGTAGACGCATATACGAATATACTTAAGGCGTAAGAAAACCTTGGCTTCCTTTTCCTTTTCTTAAACTTTAGTACAAGTTATATTCATACTTTAAAAGTGTTCAAAGTAGTTTAAGGACCATACCCTTTTTTTCCAAATATATCTACAAAGGTTTTGAAGCCAATTGTACTCGCTTCAGATTCGAGTTAAATGCATAAAACCGTTTGAGTTATTAATAATGTGCGCAAAATCCCCATGAGTTAACGAATTAGTATCAAACCCCTTTAAGTTATTAAAAATGGACACAAAACCCCCCACCCTTTATTTTTTAAAGTGTGTTAGCTCTCATTAGGTGCGACTATATATGTTTGTTTATGTTATCTTACACTAAATCAATGCAAAAAAAAAAAAAAAAATCATAGTTATTAAAAATAATCGCAAAATCCGATGGAATTCTTATAAAGTCATTGCAATACCCCTTTTACATGAATACTAAATATACATGATGAATTCGTATTGTGTGCAGTTTGACTCGTTTGTCCAAATTTTTGAAAATATTAAAATGACTTAAATTTGAGCTATTAAAAATAGTAAAACTCTACTTTTTTTTCCTGGTTAAATGAACAACAAAAATCGATCACACACTACTGGTTATATGGCACTGAAATATATAAATAACAACCATAGATAACACTTATTGAAATTGTCACTGCATATCAAGAACATATACCAATTAGTCATGTAAACAGAAAAAAGTGAAGGCAAAAGATAATAAACTGAAACTATGAATGTCTAGTCCACCTAGTTGCATTAATTTGGAGTAAGAAAACCTAAAAGAACATCATTTGTCGCACCTAACACGAGCACGCCGGAAAAAAAAAGGTTGAGGGGGTTCCACGCACATGTTTTAATAACTCAAGGGTGTTTCGCGCACATTTTTCATAACTCAGGAACTAATTTATTAACTCAGGGGAGTTTCTCGCACATTTTTTAATAACTCAGGGGGGTTTGGTACTAATTAATTTGTTAACTCAAGGGGGTTTTGTGCACATTTACAATAACTTAGGGGGGTATTTTGCATTTAACCCCTTCAGATTCACTGCTAATTACCCTGTTAATAATACTGTTAATTGAACTAAATTCTAACACATGGCGATTTAAATAAAGGCTTGTTTGATTTTCATTTTTCATGGAACCTGACAAACCACTCTACACTCTGTTGTTACTGGGTTCTTCATCAATTCAATCCATGCCTAACAAAAAACATTAGCAACCTTAACATTCCATTCCAATATGAAAATAGTTACACTATGTATGTTGATTGTTATTTTAATTTATCCCATGAATTGATCTTTTTCATCTTAAAGTAATAGCATATGATAATGCACAGATTGTTAATGGCGCAAGCTGAAAATCCTCTGTTGTTAATTCAATTGGCAAGATTCGAGGGGGATTATGTACCCTTTTCAGAACAACACAGGTTACAATGTTTGCAAAGTTTTGATGACTATGGATCTGGGAATGTTGCAATGATAATGTCAAGGAAGGATAAGTGCATAATCATGGTCTCACAGGGATAAGTGGATGGCTACGGGGCGGAGGAGGTTCTGGATGGTGGCTATGTTGGAGCGCCATTAATGGATTATGGAGTATACAGCACACGGCAGCAAAACTTGAAGAAGATGGTAAGAAAAATGAAAATGGAGAACCAAACAATTACATCAATTAAAAGACACCTGTCATAATTTGATTCATTTAACAGTATTATTAGTAGGGGAGTTAGCAGTGAATCTGTGGGCAAATGTACTTGTTTCCAAATCGTAATTTTAAATTTAAGATGAGTTACCAACTGTAAAGTTTTTAATTGATAACATCAATACACCGGAAAATATTGTATCCGGTTCACATTAGAAAGAGTCGGCTAATAAAGTATTGCTCTGCTACGGACCTGCTACCTACCATATATTAGGTTGCAATTTTAAATCACGATATCATTTTCTTAGTGGACAACAAAAATTTCAATTACCTGATTTTAAGTCAACGGAATCTATACATTTTCTATTAGAATACGAACATGTAGCAGAAAATTCATTGCACATGCCATGTTTACAAACGTCGCCTTAGTATAAGGGCGGACTTAGGATTTCAATCTTGGAAGGAGGGGACCGAAATACATATATGAGTTTTTTTCGAGAGTTAAGGAGCGAAATCTAAAATTTTCGAAAATATTACCTATAAAATTTTTTTCCAAATTTTACGGGGGCGAACGCCCCCTGCCCCCTAGGTCCGCCCCTGATCTTATTGATAAGCAATTGCTCATTTTTCCCCGTTAGTTACGTAAACTAGTAATCAACCAATATGAGTACAATATAACGTGAACATACTACACGCATTATTGTAATATGTAAGTACAGATAATGTAATAAGTATATGAATTTTGATATTGTTGTTTCCGATAATCAATTTTTTTTAGTTGAATTAAGATTTTGGTTATTACAAATTGATCTTGTTTAATATAATTGAGAAGATGGAGAAGAAAAATTGGTTATCGTTGTTTTTATTTTATTTATAATGAATTGATTTTGTTGGGATTGAATTAGGGTTCATAATTTAATTGGGGAGGACTGATTGAATTTTTTCTTTATAATGAATTTATTTTGTTTGTTTTGAATAGGGTTTGAAATTAATTGGAAAAGATTACAAAATGAGTTCAATTTCAATTAAATTAAGTGTTGAATTGTAATTATTGTACACTTATATATATATACTGTAATAATACTATAATACGCACTACAATATCGATATTAGCATTCGAAAGATTACATATGATACCCTTTAAATTGTCCACCAAAACATACTAGTCTCTGTAATTCAATGCATTACATATTCGTCCAAAAGTTACATATAAATAAATTTAGCGAATTAACCTTACCTTGCAATATTATTTATTATTTTTCTTTTTTTTTGGAGATACAATATTACAATACTTACCTCTTCGGGTACGGGGTGTATCAGCTTGCCAATCGGTTACAAACGCTTTAACATTATTTATTATTATTATTTATTATATATTTGAACGGTTAAAAATGTGAAATGTATGTAAAGTATACATATCCTCTATAGTCTATATATAGTCATACCTTGCACATTAGTTGCATCACAATACTCTTTTCCAAACTTCATACCTTTTCTATATATCTCGATCCGTACGTACGGTCATCTTGTACGTAATTGATACTTAACGAACTTTGTTGTAAGAACCTGTAGAGCAAGAAACAATGAAGTTCGGTAAGGAATTCCGGTCGCAAATGGTTCCAGAATGGCGAGAAGCATACTTAGACTATCAACTTCTAAAAGGCCTGTTGAAAGAGCTTAAGAATTTCAAGCAACGAAACGAACCGGCTGCAACAGCTCGAATCGTCGGCAGCAGCTTCCGAGTGTTCAGTGGCCTGATCCACCTCACCAGACATCCTCCCACCACTCCACAGCAAATGGATATCGAAAACCAGGTCATTCTGGTGAACGACGTGCAGCAAGACGGGACTGAAGGCTCCGAGACTTTGTTCATGAACGCTGCAGATGAAGGAGGCGAATACGAGCTGACATACTTCAAGAGATTGGATGATGAGTTTAATAAGGTGTTGACGTTCTATAGGGGGAAGGTTAACAATGTTATGGTTGAGGCTGGTGAGTTGAATAAGCAAATGGATGCATTCATCGCTTTCCGGGCTAAGGTGGAGCATCCGGACAGATGGATTAATAGTGTTGAGGATACTGCACGGCTGGCATCAGAGGTTGAAGCTTCTACTGCCACATTGTCAGCTACTTCTCCGGCTGTTGTACGGGCCAATAGAAGCCGTAAGAGCTCTCACTCTCTCTCTCTAAATAGTTCATATCCTCATATATTTAGAATAAAACAATAAGTTTTGGGCTAAAATATAGAATCCTACCAAAATGGTGCATGGTTCACCAAATTTGAGTCCTTCTCAAATGATTTTGAAGGTGACTTGTTGTCAATTTCATAATTTTTATTAAAAATAAGTCGCCTGAAGTTTCGCCATAGGACGATATCATTTAGGGCCGGGGTACATATCTAAATGAAAAGTTTGAGATTCCTATAGTTAACTGCTCTAAATGTTTCTCATATGAAAACAAAGTTTCAAGTTTAATCCAGTCAGATTTGAATTCTTCTCAAAAGATTGACACTTATATGTAGAGTTCATGATTGTAAAAGTTGACTTTTATTGATGCAGAAAGACATGTGAACCACCCACACCCAGACATGGATGCGATATCTGAAGAAAATTCAGTAACTATGAGGCATCTGCTGCAAGAGGAGTCATCAAGTAGTGATTCGAGTGATGAAGAAGAGGACATGGAGCCTTTAGAAGCGAAGGTTAAAGAAGCAAATGCAGTAAAAGAGACATTAAGATACAAAAAACAAGTTGAGATACTTAAACAGGTCAAGTTTAATGCCACTGTGTCAACACCTGGAGAAACCATTAAAGAGTTTCTCAAAATCCCTACTCAAACAGACTTGAAGTTTAGTAAGGATAATCTGAGGAGAGCAGAAAAACAACTTAAGCGTGCTTTGATTGACTTTTACAACAAGCTTAACCTTCTCAAAAGCTACAGGTAATTCATCAATTATACACGTACACTCGGTTTAGTCTTTCCTACACCATGTTGACATATATACAATTGTAATTAAACATGTTACAGTCTCTCATACACTTATAATTGCCTCTTCTTCAAATGCAACAGTTTCCTAAATCTAACAGCAGTATCCAAAATCATGAGGAAATATGACAAGGTATATATACTCCATGCATGACGATTTCATTTTAAAGTAATTTGGTCTGTGTTGCTTAACTGTGTTTATATACATGTGATCGATGTCTTGTCCAGATTGCGTCAAGAAATGCATCAAAAGCTTATATGAGAATGGTTGATAATTCATTCCTAGGAACCTCGGATGAGGTATGTAATATTTATGCACACCCAAAATGGAGGATGAATATCGATCCATGTAGATAAATTTGTTTATATGTGCAATAACAGGTCAATGGATTAATGGAAAGGACAGAAGCCACTTTCATTAAGCATTTTTCCAATTCCAATCGAACGCTAGGAATGAAGATATTAAGGTCTAGTCCGAAAAGGGACAGACATAGAGTATCATTCTCAACAGGTAAAATGCAGGACATGCATTGGACTGCTGTTATTTGTTTTTAATCTTATAAGAACATTGAGGTTTCTAATTAAGTTGCTTGCAGGATTCCTAGCCGGTTGCACGTTTGCTCTTATCGTGGCCTTAATCCTAACAGTCCGACAAGGTCATATGATGGATGATCAGCCAGGCACTGAACTCTACATGGATACTATGTTTCCTCTCTATAGGTGTTAATTCACTTGCTCTTTATTTCCTCATTCCTTTTACTATGTGTCTCTAGCAGTATATATCCCGTATGAGCTAGTCGAATCTTTCATATCATGACTTGACTATCAAATCAAACTTATTTCTGCTGCAGTTTGTTTGGGTTCATAATTTTCCACATGCTGACATATGCCGTATGCATATACTTTTGGAGGAAATATCGAGTCAATTACTCTTTCATACTCGGTTTCAAGCAAGGAACAGAATTAGGCTACAAAGAAATTTTGCTTATCAGCTTCAGTCTAAGTGTGGTATCTCTTGCGTGTGTGCTTGCCAATCTGGATATGGGGATGGATCCAGAGACTGAAGCCTATCTACCGATAACAGAACTACTCCCAATTGTACTAGTAGCGGTAAATATCTATCTGTATTTTTTCTAGATGTTGATCAAGATGATATATACTAATTCAATTACTCCTCATGGCAGACTTTAGCTGGCATTATGATCTGCCCCTGGAACATTTTACACCGTTCAAGTCGTTTCTTCCTGCTGAGGTGCCTTCTCCATTGCTTCTTATCTCCTCTTTATAAGGTAAGATGATTCATACTGTCTCCCAAATCCCAAATTAACTAAAGTTCTTATTCTGACTATTATATGATGAAGGTTACACTACCAGACTTCTTAGTTGCAGACCAGTTTACGAGTCAGGTCCCAGCTTTAAGGAGCGTAGAGTACTACATTTGCTATTATGGATGGGGAGACTACAGGCGCAGACAACACAGTTGCAGTTCAAACCATGTTTTCCTCACTTTCTCTTACATTTTAGGCGGACTACCATTTTGGTGGCGCTTCATGCAGGTACGACACCTAAATATATATACTTTTACAGACCAGATATACTAGATTTCATTTGTGGTTAATATAGTACTAACCAACTGGTACATCATGTTGATTGCTTAGTGTCTGCGACGATGGTATGATGAGAAAGATGTTTGGCAAGGATACAACGGGATCAAATATGCTATGACTATTGTAGCAGTTTGTGCCAGAACCGCATACAATCTTAATGGAGAGATTGGTTGGCTTATAGCAGCATGGATAACATCAATAATTGCGACAGTCCTCCTCATATACTGGGACATATTCTTCGACATGGGACTTCTCCAGAAAAATTCCAAGAACCGGTTTCTGAGAGACAAACTACTTGTCCCATACAAAAGTGTTTACTTTGTAGCAATGGTGAGTTAATTTCCAGATACTATTACGTTCAGAATTAACTACTTATCGATCCTAATGAGATTGTACATTAACATTTCGGTTTTCCCATTAATAGGTATTGGATGCAGCATTGAGGCTAGCTTGGATTCAGACTGTGATGAACATCACCATTTTCAATCTACATAGCCAGACCATGATCACAATCATGGCATTCCTTGAGATACTTCGTCGTGGTTCATGGAATTTCTTCAGGTTGGAGAACGAACATCTGAACAATGTTGGTCATTTTCGCGCATTCAGATCAGTGCCATTGCCATTTAATTATGACGATGACAAAGATGATTAATTAGACTAGTATTACATAAAATATTTTGTTTGTTGTTTTTGTACAGAATGTCAATAGTTATAAGAGAATCTCTGTCACCCCGCCTTACTTGGTTGTAAATGTACACCATAAAATCTTTGCAACATATATTGTAATCACAATGTTCATAGCAATCATGAAATTATTACAAAATAGTGGACTTAGGCTTAAGTTCTATATATGACTCCACATTTTATTGTGATTTTACAGGCCGGTTAGTTGTTTTAACACCTTTTACATTCGTGGCCGGGCCACACACGTATTGCTGATACATATGATATTTTTCGCTTACAAAATACCGACTTGGACATGAAGGAATTCGAACCCGAGTCTTAGAGGTTTAAAAATATACTGCAATTGGAGAAACTATTATATGTCATATTAATGGATTGAAAAAACATCAATCTGTTGTCTGCAACAAAAGGGTAAGAAGGTTTTAAAAGTTAATTATTTCAATCTTGGGTTTTAAAAAAGTTGGGAGTATGTGCATAAAGGTTCCTTTGGCAACAAAATGCTAAAGCCTCAAGTCATACCTTTCTCAACCAAATTGCAACCTCCTAGCAGGCAACTTTCTTTGGTTCCAAGTTTTGAACATATTCCACAAGCCTATGTGGCTATAACCTAATGTACTAGGTTGTTAATTTGCACCACAACTCACACAATTCAAATGGATGCCTCATCATCGCATTCTGGTAGACTGTTCGGGCGACAAAGGACACTGTACGATGTCCTGGGACGAGGAAAAGGTAACGTACGTGTTCACTAATTAAAGAGTGCAGGTGGAATTAATGTTAGTGCGTTAAATCGAAAGAAATTCAACATGTCAATTTTTCTAACGAGTATTGTGAATTTTTACAGTCGCTGATATCCTGTTATGGAGGAACCGGAGAGTTTCTGCTGCGATTCTGACAGGAAACATAGCAATCTGGTTTCTGTTCCAAGTTGTTGAATACAATTTGGTGACTCTTCTTTGTCACATCTTCATCACTAATATGCTGGTCATCTTTATTTGGTCCACTGCTGCAGAATTCTTCAAATGGTAAAGCGTAGAAATTTTTCATACAACATGATAGATTGGACTCAGGGAATTTCATGAAATTAACGTGAAATTTAAATATGAGAGTGAACCTATATGAATGTGCTGGCTGACAATAATCAACAATTGTTTTCAGGGAACCTCCCAATATTCCACGAATCGTGTTCCAAGATTCAACCTTCACAAACGTTGCTTCAACCATTCACAAAAAATTCAACGATACTTTGTTGATGATACTATACGTGGCAACTGGGAATGATCCCAAGATCTTCCTTATGGTAATTTATTTAGTTTCTTGTTCTTTTGGACAAAACAGAATAGTGAACATACTATATAAATTGTCTGGTTTTCTCCCAAACTGATAAACATGTAACTTTTCGGTTTGCAGACAATAGTTTCTCTCTGGATAATTTCAATCATTGGAAGCTCAGTCAGTACCTTGAATCTTGTATTCTTTGGTAAAGCAAATGTTACTTACCCTGTCTATGTCGCATGAACTTATCATCTGTCTATGTCCCATGAACTACTATGTCCCACAAACTTATCATCTGTCTATGTCCTATGAACTACTTGAAAATCAACTAATTGGTTATTTCCCGGTTTACTAGGAATTCTCTGCCTGGAAATTATCCCTTTCATGTATGAGCAATATGAAGATGAAGTTGATGATCTTGCCTATCAAGTATTGTGGGGGTTCAAGGAAACTTACAGAAAGTTTGAAGCCGATTTCCTAAGCAAAATTCCTAGAGGTTCCCGGATACACAAGAGAATGTGAGTTCGTTTCCAAGATGCTAGCCTATTCGAATCCAACAGCAGATTAATGAAGAATATAAGAACAATTGTACTAGTAACAGAGGTTTCAACTTTGAAATGTGAATAATGAAATTCAATTCCAAACAGGACCAATCTCTTTGCCAACACAAACTTAAGTACATGCAAAACTAACTAACTATTAATAGTACTGTAATATTGTACTTGGAGTATCTAAAATTTGCACTAATTAAAGGACACTTAACTTCACATGAAACAAAATGATCAATCCTTTCATATGGAAGTTTAACTGCTTGCGGAAGCAGAATTGCAATGCAAAATGCAACGAATTAACATGTTTCACTTCCGAGGCAAAGCTACTGATGTTTTGCATACAGGGCAGGTATTTTTCTGACTAAGCCATTGCTTTATGCAATCAGTGTGATACAAATGCCCACAGTTACGAAGCTTCCCCGTATCTTCCCTAGGCTTATATTCCTCCTGCAGTACATAACATTCGCATACAGATGTCACAAATCATTAATATATCTCGCAGAACTGAACTGTACCGTTCTGTTAGCTAGAATGTTAGGCTCACTTGGCAAATAGGGCATTTCTTGTTAGGACCAGGTTTTCTCATTCTGGACCTCATGAGACAGCTATCAATGACAGCCTCGTTCAGTCCGGTGCTCACGTATCCGATCCTGTCGCTCAGCTCTAGCAATTGCTGCTCATGACATCAAACAAACTAGGTCCGTCACCGTTACTTTTAAAAACAATATCGCCTACAGGGCCGGTCCAAACTTTTGCAGAATTTTTGAAATGGACATAGTAATTGTGGATATAAAGGAAAAAAAATTTATAGCATTGGAATTTTTTATGCTTAAGTTTTTAGGGACTTTTTGTAAGTTTAATATCTTATCCCAAATAAATAAGGGGACGTATCAGAATATTTCTAATCTAGTACTAAGATTAAATAAATTCTTAGCATGAAAATAAATTTTTAACATTAAAAAGACGAGGAGAGAAATAGGAGAAAAGGGGAAGAAATTAAGATAAAAAAATAAACTGATGAATTAAAAATTGATTTTGCATTGTCTCGATTTGAAGTAGAAAACTAATGTTTTGCCTTAAATAAATGTATACAGTTTAAATGAGCTTTATAATGTTTAACATTAAATGTATAAAAATTTTGAAATGATTTATTTTCAATTCCAAAATGATCATGTTTCAACGCTTATTAATTATAGAAATTAGTTTAATTTTATAGAAATATACAAAAACATAAAAAATAAATATGTTAAAAGAATAACTTTAGAAGGGAAAACAATACATAATTAAAGAGTACAAGAAACAAGTAACTTGTATCTATAAATTTTTCTAGAAATACACGATTTGGATATATAAAATACAAATTCTAGAAAAAAGGTCTAACTTTCCATTAGAATAGGAAAAGCCACTTTTTTAAGTTGCTCCTGGTCAGCGGTCAGACCAGACCATAAGTTGCTCGCGGTCAGTATTAATTACTCCAGTTATAAAAACTCACAGACACAACATTAATTCCCCCAGTTATAAAATCACAGACATAACATAAATTCCTCAGTTATAAAAACTCACAGACACAACATTAATTCCCTTAGTTATAAAAACCCACAAACACAACATAAATTCCCCAATTATAAAAAACCGACAGACACAACATTAATTTTCCCAGTTATAAAAACTCACAGACACAAAATAAATTTCACTGATGCAAAAACCAACAGACACCAAATAAATCTCCCAGATAAGTCCGAACTTAAAGCGTGCCAGATGCAATAACCTCCAGTCACAACATAAATTCCCCCAGTTATAAAAACTCACAGACACAATATTAATTCCCCCATATAACTTACACTAGTCTAATGTGGCATTTCCTTTGTAAAGGAAAATCAAGCATTTTACTAAACTTTCTCTATACATATGTATGACTCTTAAAAGTGTAACATTTCAAGAGTTATTTGAAATATAAAATTATTATTTAGCTACAATTTAATTCCACTATTTAAATCATATATTGAATTGGAACTCTCAAAAGTGTGGGATCCTATGCCAGTAAATATTCTGCATGGGCTCAGGCCGGCCCTGATCGCCTATGTAATCAAAGACGATAAACAATGAGAGGGGATACTAATGCTCGACAAAACCGTACCTCGTAGGTCATGTGATCAATATTGAGTCTGAGATTCCTGTATCTATCTATCCGGGCCATCTGGCTGAATACTAATCCCATCAACCGTAATTAACTTCAGAGCATATATAACAAACAAATCTGCGACAGCAGTAACATAATCATGATCTTAAAGCTTGATTAATTAACTGATCAGAGTGATTAATCAATAAACTAAAAGAACAAGTCAACAAACAGTAAAAGGCTTACATGTACAACACGTAGATGAATTGTTGCAGGTTGATTAATTAGCTGATCAGAATGGTGAATTGCGTAACATATATATATAATCACTTAGCTACCTACTTTTCTACGATTCCTAATCAATACTACTAAACTCTTCTTTGTTCTTATATAAATAGTCATTCATGGGCCTAGGAAACCCAAATTATTAAATTAAACAACCCATTGAAAAGGAAAAAAAATGTCATGTAAAGTCTTGAGAATCCAGCGTTTGGACTTTGGAGTGGTCTGAGTCTATAGACTTTCCTGAGAAAATCCAAGTTGTACATATTTTTTACCATTGATTGTATCACATTGCCCACCCCATGTATTAAGCGACCTAAAATTGCTGGGCATATTTTATGAGACGGTTCCAGTTTGAAATTTTCTTGATAACCCGTTCAGGCTAAAGTGGTCGGGACCATTTGAGGTTAGTACTAGTTCGTGCCTATTTTAAGGGGCCTGACTCCAGCCAAACCCCTAACCCTTATATTTAGGGCTGGGCCCCTTAAAACGATCATATTCATCCTCTGAAATAGTTAAATTCATATAAATTGTCATCGTAAATTTTACTACAAATTTCGTGAACAGTTACGTTTAATTAAATGCAATTTAAAATTATATGGAAGATGTTCTAATTAATCCAGCGCCACTTAATCTAGTGGTACAGAGTTAAAACCTTGAATTAAAAAAGTCGATGTTTCTAACCAAATTTTCTTAGTTTTAGTCGCATGCAAAACAAACATTCCTTAACAAACCAGAGATGGCATTTAAATCTAAGCAAGCAGAAAAGAAGAATTAATACAATTCGCCATTAAAGAATGATTTATCATATGCAAGATTCATAGAAATCTATACAGAACAAACCCAGAAAACAATAAAAAAAAATAAAATAAAAATTAATTAAAAAGAAAAAAGAAGCAGCATTCATGAGAAAAGAACTAAGATTTGCTTAGTTTTTAGGCAGGGCCGCTGTTTTACATATGGGGCAGGTGTTTTTCTGCCCGAGCCATTGCTTTATACAATCGATGTGAAAGACATGCCCACAATCATTAAGCCTCCCTGTTTCGTCATCTTCATCATACTCCTCCTGTGATCAAAGTTCATCCGAATAGAGAGAATCAAGGAAGTGAAAGCAAATGTACAGGTATCGAATCATTGCTGTGTAAAGAGAGAGTAAATTGATGGGTATGATTTCAAATCATGTTAATGTAAAAAACTTTGGTGAATTTGTCAGTTATATTAACCGTTTTTCAAACAAAGAAACCATAAGAAAGACTGGGTCAATAATCAGTCTAGTGAATAGTGATTTCGACAAACCTGGCATATACTGCACTTCTTCTCAATTTCTGAAGCCAACAGTGATGAGAGATTGCCTGACATGGTGATCTTAGATCTCCTCAGACAGCGAGACATGGCATCCTCTCTGAGTCCCGTGCTCACATATCCAATTCTGTCACCAAGTTCTAGTAATTCCTGGTTGCAACATGACATGAAAAAATTATTACTGTGGGAAAGCATCTACATGAAATTTTTTGCCGAAATGAAGCTTTGAGAGAGATTATTTTGCTGTTTTCGGAGGAATACCTCGTATGTCATGTTATCAACGTCAAGCCTCAGGTCTCTGTACCCATCCAGGCCATTGAATCTGCCTCCCATCAGCATATCACCTTGAAGCATAACAATCTGCAAGAATCGTATTTCTACTTTATAGAAGTCTGTAATTCTAGTCGACCACAGAAACAGACCGACTAAAGAATTGATGCATAGAAGGCTGATAATTACATAGCTAATAAGAAGTGTTGATTAAGGTAATATATCTTCTCAAAACATGGGCTCAACTGTTCAACTAGCCCTTCTATGAGGAGCAACCAGACTTGGAACATACCTTTTCATGGTGAGCAACAAGAACAAATTTTCTAGCTAAGATTATTAATGCATTAGGTAATGTGCAAAAATGATCTAGTTTTACAAGAAGTCTATCCATTCTGAAGATGTCCCACTGAACTTTCTAACCTTGCTACATTTCTTGCTGAAGTTATATAAAAAAAAAAATCCAATCATATGCGTATCATCTTTGAATATTTCAATGAACAAATTAATTGAGTAGAAACTTACCGACTTGTAGCTGTAGTTTTTCTTAACTAGTCCTTTAGAACCATTAACTTGCTCAGCATATGATACCGTTATCGATATTCAACAAAGGATATGAAATAAGTTTTCTAAAAGTGATTGGCTTGCTACTTTTGGGTAGACAGTAATAACAGTATATTTTGCATGCCTTACCCATATGAGTTGGGACCAATGCAGGAATTTATACTTGAGAAAAACTCCCCCTCCAGTGCCGAAATACCACTAGCCAAGGTAAAGCCCACATACATGGAATGTTGAAGTCACATTCATCTCCCTTATCTACTATACATTGCCATTAATAAGATGCATTGATACTACAAATAGGATTAATGCATTTGTTTTAAACATCAATGTAATTATAAATGTATATTTTCATATTATTACAAGGGAAAATTACATATACCACCCCTGCAATATAGCCTCTTGTCAATGAGGTCCCCCAAAATCTAATTAAAAGTAGCTTCAGCAGTTGTGGTGGGAACAGACCGCAGGCATGTTATTGTGAGATATTTAATTGAAGAGGGATAATCACTGTGTGTTTGAATTGTTGGACATTCTGGTTCAACTTTCAAGAGATAAAGTTGATTAACTCTAGATTCATATTTTATTACTAAAAAATGTAACAAATGTATTTGTAATTTGGGGAAATTACGTTTCTTACCCCTTAAATTTGGGCCAACTACAGTTTAGTCCCTTCTATTCAAACAATTGCAGATACATCCAAAACCCCATTTTTGAGTTGACCAGAAATAAAATAAATGGAAAAGAAAATTAGTTCGACTTGGTTGCAATTTACAATCTTCAATTTACTACACATTGGAACCTAATGTTTTATAAATTACAACAATGACTCAATATTATTGTAAATTAAACCCCAATAAAATTTGTTTTCAAAATATACCCAATTTTTTTTTCTTCTCCTCCTCCTCCATCTTCTTCTTCCTTCTTCAAAAAAGATCCGATCGGAGCTATTATATACAGCTCCGGTGAGGAGCTATAAACAGCTCCGGTTTGGAGCTGTTACAGCTCCAATCGGAGCTGCAAAACAGCTCCGGCCGGAGCTGTATATAATAGCTCTGATCGGAGCTTTTTTGAAGAAGGAAGAAGAAGAAGAAGAAGAAGATGGAGGAGGAGGAGGAGGAGGAGGAGGAGGAGGAGGAGGAGGGAGGAAGAAGTTGAGGAGGGAGGAAGAATAAGTTGACCGAGATTGGAGGTGGTGGTTAGAAGTGGTGGTGGAAGAATGGTGGTGGTGGAAGATGGTACTTGGAGGTGGTGGAAGATGGTTGGAGATGGTGGGTGGTGGTTGGAGGTGGTGGAAGATGGTTGGAGATGGTGGGTAGTAAATTTGAAGAATAAAAAATGTTAGGGTTTGTTTGTGAGTGTTAAAAACATTTTTGGGTTTATTTTGCAATAATGGAGAATTAATGAATTTTTGAAGTATAAAGAAAAGATAAAATGGGTGAAAAAGTTGACTTTTTAGCCTATCTGTAATTACATTTTTTTTCGTGTAAAAAATGGGTTCATCTGTAATTGTTTGAATAGAAGGGACCTCATTGACAAGAGGCTATATTGCAGGGGTGGTATATGTAATTTTTCCGATTTTGGTTTTTGATAAGTCAGCACTTAGAATTCTCTTGCATTGTTCAAAATGAAAACAATTTTGTTTACTGATAACAGGTGAATTAATTAGCAAGAGTTATTTCCCATGCTCATAGACCCTAAACTGAAAATTTTCAATCATTCAGTTTTCTGCCGTGTATAAACTTCCGAAGACCAAGGCAAATTCATAGTAAGAAATGGTATTCGTAAATGCAACAGTATCATGATTCATGACTTTGAAGCCGGACCCAATGACAGAGAACCAATAATAAGGGAAAGGTTGTTCAGTCATTCAATGTGCCACCCTGTATATAAAGTATAAACTTCCGAGGACCAAGGCAAACTCATAGTGAGGAATGGCATTGGTAAATGCTACAGTATCATGACTTTGAAGCTGAACCCAACAACAGAGAACCAATTGTAAAGGAAATGTTGTCGTTTAACAAAACATGGTGACTAACTCAAAGTGGAATCAAGAGTTCATAGAAAGTCTATGATAACAAAAGCTAGAGTCAATCATACCTCAGCTAGTCCCTCACGGAAACCGTGTCTAACATGTCGGTTATGCCTGGACGAAGAAATATCTGCATGGAAGCGTGACAGTCCCATGCTGCTGTCTGTTTCAAAGAAAGGAATATCTTCAGGAGTTACCATTCGTCTGGGAGCACATGATCTCTGACAAAAAGCAACAAAATACATTAAGGTGGATGTAAATTTCATCATATTTAATAACTAGCAAACTAAAGGAAAAGTACATAATTAATTAACTTGTTCTCTTTTCCTATTCACTAGTACACCATCTGTCACAAGTAGCTGAGAGTTAAGTGCTAGCAGAGTAAACCATGGCCATACAACAACGGAGATGCATTTATAGCACAACGGAGACCAGTTCAATTGATATTCTTTATTGGGATGGTGATAAATTGCCTCTTGTGTGAGTAGTGACCTGCCGTCATGGGCTTGACACCTACAGGAAGGGTAATTCTGCCTACAATGTATGTCCACCCTCCCAGTGGAGATACAGGGAGTGCTTATGTTTTCCATTTACCATGACCGTGTTTTAAGACTTGGCTGTTCAACCTTGAATCTTAGCCATTGTGAATTGAACTAATTCCAAGCCAAATGGTATCAAATTCTCCGTCCACCCAACTGGTTCTATACATATTCTTTTTGGATAACTATATATCATTCCTACTTTATTCCGGGTCCACCACGTATTTAGAAATTTACAACGGGTTCTAAACGTTTCACTTTATTATGTTTTACCATTACTTTGCCCCATTACTTGACTAATAAACAACCATAATCTACAGAGTTTCCTAAATAACCATAGAGGAAGCAAATATATACTACCTGTTGGGATGGAGGGAGTACAAACAAGCATAAAAGTAATAATTCAACCTAAATTAACCAACTAAATGTCTTCATTGTCAGGCAAGAAAAACAAGACAATCCATATTCCATCCAGTCCAACAAGGTGTGGCAAACAATATGTCATGGGTAACAGAACTCTTTTGTGTTAGCAAGGCATAAAAAAAAACAATGATGGGAGCTTCAATACACCAAACAAATTGGTTTTCAGTAATTATGTATGACAAACATAACTCAGACCAAGTCAACTAACATTTATAAATGACAAAACTTTCAACGATTAGACAAACTTTAGAAGTTTACATATCAGAAATATACACACCCCATACATCGAAGTGTTAGGCTTATTCCCCTAATTCGCACATTAACCTTAAATATTAGAAAAATCATCCAAGTCTTAGGTGAATTTCCCTAATTTGCAATTGCCTATCACAAGTTCTTCTCTTCATTAACACAACATGTCTAACGTGGTCTTAGTATTCCAGCCGAAAGCAGAGAACCAGCATGTAGCTCATGGATTTAAGGCATGGAAACACCCTCTTTGTAGAAAATTTAAGGGCAATGCTGTCCAAGATCGATCCATCGTAAACTAGTTCCAAAACAAATGGCAATAAGCATCAGGGTACTCATTCAACCAAAGTTATCTCACTAACCAAAACTAACATTCGTTAATAGGACTTTCCTAATGAGGACCAAGTATCAAAATCGAATGCAGAGAGCCAGCTTCTATCCCATGGGTTCAAATTCCATTCACACAATATGAATTCAAATCCAAATAACATCAACCAATACTCAAAGCATTTCAATCCAGTTTTCCCAAATACAAGATACAAGACAACATTACCTACTACTAAAAATGATAACATAAATGAATTCAAGTAGATAAACAACGAAGAAAACACGAAAATTACCGAATCGACTCTCCCTCTAGCAGCAGGAGGTCTTCTAGAAACAACACAATCCACAGAAGCAGCATCAGTAGACACACCAATTCCAGCTCCACACCAAACATCATCAGGCATACTCACGCAACTAGACGAAAGCCCCAACGAAATCGGGTTTCCATTACTCATCACTACAACAGAATTGCTACCATTACTACTACTACTACTACTACTAGGCAGCTTGCTGTTATCTCCACTCCTTCGACTCTTAAACCTCTTCTTCTTCACCTTCTTAGTTTCCCAGTTGGCCGAAGTTCTTATCACCGCCGGTACAGAGACTTGCGAGGAGGCAGTGCAGCCGAGACCTCTGAAAGTGGCCGAAGAGAAGTTCTTCTTCTTGGAATTGTTGGTGTTGCTGTCGTTGTTTGGGCTGGAAGAGAGGAGGATGGAGGAAATTGTGTGTTTTGAGCGAATTGGGTTTGGATCTGTTGGTTCTGGGTTGGTGGGGTTTCTGGGTTTTCTCTGCCGAGTTTGCTCTGCCATTGTTGAGGTCTGTGAGAGAAGATAGCAAATGGAATGGAAAAGTGCAGAGGAAGAGACAAACAGACAAGTGATTGCGTGAAATGAACAAGTGTGGTGGGTGGTGATGATGATGATGATGATGGAGTGGGAAATTGGGAATTTACTCCTAGTCCAAGTCAAGAATGGATTGATTTATTGGTCAATTTTCCTATTGACCCTCCCTTTACTTTTAGCAAAATTAGTCGATAATTTAGTTAGTAGCTAATATTAAACCAAATTGCGTTGGGTGACCACGACGCGTCGTCAACTGGCCGATGATTAGTGACGTGTTTACTGTATTAGTGACGTCGTCATTAATCATGGAATTAAAAAAAGAAATTATGTTTTTATTCTTTTTTACAAGTTTATCATATTATAAGAGTTTTTAGAAATTGAAATTAATAAAATTGCATTTATAGAACTCGTTTTATAATTTATTAAGATCAAATCATAATTTAAGTTTATTAGATTTAATTAAGAGAGAAAGAGGAGTTGGAGATGGGACGATCCAAACATAGTCAAGAGTGGTGTATATTTATAGATCTCGGAAAAATAAAGTTATTGGTGATTTTTATTTATTTTTTACATTTTTATTTTGAAAGTGACAAAAAAATGGACAAAACATTAAAAAAAAAAAAAAAATAGTCACACCAGAAGGCGTCGCGTCACCAGGCTGCTGCCAAGTTCAAAGCGGGACTGTAACGGGTGATGACGGGCTGCATTAGCTAGCCCGTCTTACGGGAAAAGTGAATAGTGACAACAACATAAGTGCCAAACTATAAATAACAGAAAGATGGTGACATTACACAATAAGAATGTGAATCGTAGTATTATACAGAACAGAACGACATATTGTATTGCTATTAACGTAAAAGAACAAGTATATTATTAACCTTTTGTTTTTTCGACGTTGTATTATTATAATTTCCATCTGTCGATAACAAAACTTGTGTGTGATTAATTGGTTGGATTTGAAGAAACTGGGATAAATTGTAATAAACAAAAATTGTCGGCTCCACATGAATTTACTATTAGCTCCTTCCGTTTAATTGTTGATGATTAGTTGTTGGCTTTGTTAGGCAATACGATGATCACAATTGACTTTAGCGATGATGAGTGATAGAATTCCCCACACTCACATAAACCTATTTATTACTTCCTCTCCTCCGTATTTTAGATTTCTATTCATTTTGGGTGTATAATCAAAACTTTTCTTTTCTTATTTTTGCAACCACTCACCCAATTAAAACATTAAATATACTCAAAAGTAAACTCATTAACATTATTTTATACCAATTCTAACTTTAAAAATCAATTCGATGGACCCACTAGTACTATTTTATTCAAAATTAATATATATCTTATTTTCTCCACCTAAAAAGTGAACGGAAAGCTATTCTGCATTTTATAAGTACTACTTACTCAATCTTGCCATAACTTACAATTTGCTTTTTCAGTTAACAAAATCATACTCACTTCGTCTCGTTAATTTGGTATCATTTGACTTTTTTCTGTCAACCGCTTTCAAATTTAACTAAGAGTTAATCTTAAACCGCAAGTGTAAATTGTTCAATTAAATACTTAAATGTAACTTCAGGGATTAAAGTTGAGTAAGTATAGTATAGGGCCTGATTTTCCATTAAGATATAGAAAAGTCGATTTTTACATTAAATCGTTTGCGGTCAGTTTCTCCAGCTGCCCGGAAATCTCGGTCACACTATAAAAAAAATAAAAAAATAAAAAAACCCTAAATCAGATCCAAAACCACGTTCTTTCGTCTCCCCACCTCCACGGATCTTCTCCGCTTCCGCTTGTTGCTCACTTTGGCGCTCCGCCGTCACCCATCGCCTCCACCTCCTACCGCTACCCGATCCTCCCAAATTTCGGCATTTCCGACACCAGCTGGGGGTTCTACCTCTCTAGGCGCTCAATCTACGTTCTACAATCACCGGTTCCGGAGAAATCCTCATGGATCATCAAGCTCGAGAGGGACAACAACAATCACATGCATCTGATCCACCCGCTCACCAGATCGGAGATCAAGTAATTGCCCCACACTTTTCTGAAAAATTTCGATTTCATGAACGTTAGGGTTAAGGAATTGGGGGAAGAGTACACGCTTCAATATATTAATCTTAAGCCTACGGCTAATTCAATTAGTCAGGCGGGGAATCTGTATATGAAATTGATGTAGATCGGTGATATTTTACATCTGTGAGATTTATATCGTGACTGGGGGATTTTATGTCGTGTATGTGGGATTTTGCAACTGTGAGATTTTTGCTCTGTCTGTGGAATTTTTGCATATGTGAGATTTATCTTGTATCTGGGATATTTATTTTAAGTCTGTGATATATATCTTGTGTCTGTGAGATTTTAAAACTGGTGGATTTATCTTATGTCTGTTAGTTTTTGCATCTGTAAGATTTATCTTATGTCTGTGAGTTTTTGCATCTGTCTGTGGATTTTTGCATCTGTTAGATTTATCTTATGTCTGTGAGTTTTTGCATCTGTGAGATTTATCTGGTGTCTGTGAGTTTTTAAACCTGGAAATTTATGTTGTGTCTGTGAGTTTTTATAACTGGGGGAATTAATGTTGTGTCTGTGAGTTTTTATAACCAGTGGAATTAATGTTGTGTCTGTGAGTTTTTATAACTGGGGGAAAAGTTTGGTCTGACCGCACGATGGTCTGACCGTTGACCGTGAGCAACTTAAAAAATCGACTTTTCCTATTCTAATGGAAAGTCAGGCCCTTTTTTTCGAATTTGTGATTAAACTTTCATTATATACAATTGTGATTTAGGATTAATTCGTAGTCAAACATTGATACGCTTGACCCAAAAAAATAAAAATGGAACTAAATTAGCGGGACAAGGGTGTAGCATATAGGATTGAATATTATATAAATAGAATAATAATAAAGATGAATAAAAATATCAAAACCCATCACTTGGTTATTACACACATCAATTCACGCTTACACAACCTACATAATTAACCTTGCAAAACCTACAAATGCAAATATCAATTCGAAACATATTTTTTCAAAATTCAACTACAGTTTAGTTACCATTCATTCAAAATACTCTGCTACGTGCCGATTTCTCAAATCTATACCGAACACCCGGTAGTTGTCTAAGTTAGGACAACCAAATGTCATAAAAAATAAAAATAGAATATTTGAAGTAAATCTGGAAATTCAACAATCAAATAGTATTTAAAGTAGTATAATAATTCAAAAAGTTTCACTAAATTTGTAATTCAATTTAAATCTCATCCGTTGATCTTATTAATTCAATTTGAATCTGGTACGTACATGTGTCATTGTTTCAGTAGAAGGTGCAGAGTTCGAATCTTATTGGCATAAGTTTCTCCCTTTTATTTATTATTTTTAAATGTTTTCTCTTTTTTTTTTCAATAACAGATTCATTAATTTATATAAAAAAAACCCTTAACACGCGTAGTATGTTACGTAAATGCTAGTATAAACGTATAGATCATAAAATATACATATTAGATAAATCGTTGCATCTTAATTCTATATCAGAATCCAACCTGCCAGTGTTTCTTGAATAAATCTTGATACACACAAACACAAACACAAAACAAAATAAAGGAGGCGTTCATTGTCTTGCACATATCTTAGTTGACAAAATATTGATGGAACGGAAATTAGAATAAAATTTGAATTGAATTGATATCTTTCGCAACAAGGGATGTAGTTACAAACATACTATGAAATAAACAACTAGTTGAGCTGCATACATTAGAACCGATAAGAATAAATTCTTGTCCTGAGCAATATATATCATGAGATGAGTTCATCAGGCCTATTGATTGATGGTTAGCGAAAGAAAACCTTGAGCCAGTAAACAAGTTAATAATCCTGAAATCTCTTCAGCAGAGAGATCACCACTAACTTCTTCTTCTTCTTGAGTGAAAGAACGTTTTCCGTCAGAAATTCATTGATAACCATGGGATATAAATACAAGAGTACAATATAGAGTTTTAGACTAATGCTATTCTAAACCTACTATGATTAAGATTCTAGATTCTTTAATATTCTAACTAATATTTACATAATCTATCACACCCCCGCAGTCGAAGCGGGAGGTTTACGAACACTTAGACTGTCCCGAAAATCTTCAAACAAAACTCTCGGTAGTCCTTTGGTAAATATATCTGCAATCTGATATCGAGAAGGAACATGTAAGACCCGAACGTGACCACGTGCGACATGTTCTCGAACAAAATGAATATCCATCTCAATATGTTTCGTGCGCTGATGTTGAACTGGATTGCCAGACAGATAAACTGCACTAACATTATCACAATACACCAACGTAGCCTTGGAAATCGGATTATGCAACTCAAGCAGAAGGTTGCGAAGCCAACACGTCTCAGAAATAACATTTGCTACGCCTCGATATTCAGCCTCAACACTGGATCTAGACATCGTAGGTTGACGTTTGCTAGACCACAAGATCAAGTTATCACCAAGGAACACACAATAGCCAGACGTCGAACGATGCGTATCCGGGCAACCTCCCCAATCGGCATCCGTGTAGGAGACAAGAGCCGAAGTCGCCGATGGATACAAATGCAATCCAAAATCCAAGGTGCCCTTAATATATCGAAGTATGAATTTGAGAGCATGCATATGAATATCACGAGGAGAGTGCATGTGCAAGCAAATTTGTTGCACGGCATAGGAGATATCGGGCCTGGTAAACGTCAAATACTGAAGAGCACCTGCGAAACGGCGATAATGAGTCGGATCCGCAAACAATGCACCCGAGGCACTACTCGTCTTGGGTTGCGTGTCAACCGGCGTCAAGGAGGGCTTACATGAGGACATGCCAGCTCGATCAATAATTTTCTCAGCATACTTGCGCTGTGATAAGAACATACCATCTTTATGACGAGTAACCGCAATACCGAGAAAATAATTCAAAGGACCAAGATCTTTCATTGCAAACTCCGAGGCAAGCAGATTCATAATAGAACATCGTAGTGAGTCGGAGGAGGCAGTGAGAATAATGTCATCGACATATAGTAATATGTATGCCATATCTGAACCCTGCCGGTATATGAATAAAGACGTATCACATTTGCTGTTCACAAAACCAAGAGAGGAGACATAATCTGCAAATCGCTTGTACCATGCCCGGGGAGCCTGCTTAAGACCATACAATGATTTGCGAAGTAGACAAACATAATCCGAATGAATCGGATCTCGAAAACCCATAGGTTGATGCATATACACAGTCTCCTTGAGTTCTTTGTGTAAGAAGGCATTTTTGACATCCAATTGATGAATCGGCCACTGCCTGGATAAAGAAAGACTTAGAACTGTACGTACTGTACGTATCGTAGCCGGTTTCACCACAGGACTAAACGTCTCACCACAATCAATGCCCACCTGTTGAGTTTTACCATCACTTACAAGACGAGCTTTATGCCTCTCAAATTCACCATTAGATTTCACCTTATGAGCAAATATCCACATAGAACGAATAACATTGACATTAGGTGGACGGGGTACTAAATTCCACGTCTTATTTTTAATAAGAGCATCAAATTCATCTTCCATAGCCAATTTCCAATTCGGGTCCCTAAGAGCGGAAACCGGATTACGAGGTATAGGTGACTTCGTAACAGTGGCGAGATTTACAAAATCCGGGCCATAGAATTTGGGATTGGAAATGCGGGCGCGACTGGAACGAATCGGTGGGTCGATTGCTGGCTGGACCGGAGGAGGGGCCGATGCAACCGGTTGTGGTGAGGGACTTTGTGGTGAAAGCTGGACAGGTATGGGGTAATACGACCCAATCGAGAGGAATGGGTTGAAGAAGATCGAGCCGGGGTGGCCGGCGTATGGTGGACCGCCGGTCCCGAGTTGGCCGAAAGCGGGGAAGGGGCCTGTATTGAATCGGCTAGGGTTGGCGGTTTAGTAACCTGTGACAAATTCTGGATCACAAACGGGGTAATCCCATCGTCTAGGGAACCATAGGGCAAGGGTTGCGGTTTGATTTGGGAGGAGAAGGGGAAATTATTTTCATAAAAAATAATGTGGCGAGAAATAGTTATCTTATGAGTCGATAAATCATAGCATTTGAATCCACGATGGTTCTCCGGATATCCCAAAAACACACAAGGTGTAGACCTAGGTGGAAGCTTGTGAATGGTAGTGGATTGTATGAGGGGATAACATAAGCACCCAAAAACCCGAAGATGGGAGTATGATGGTTTGCGTTGATACAGGATTTGAAGGGGAGTGGCATGGTTTAGGATCTTGCCGGTAAAATGTTAAGAAGATAAGTTGCCATACTTAACGCATGATGCCAAAAAGATTGGGGGTAGGGAGGCATGAACGAGTAAAGTCCTAATGATATTATTGATAGACCGGATTTTTCTTTCGGCTTTACCGTTTTGCGAAGAAGTATGGGGTCATGAAAGACGGAAAGACATCCCATTAGTTTCGCAAAAACTCTTGAATTGGCCATTTTCATATTCCCTCCCATTGTCACATTGGATTTTCTTAATATGTCTCTCAAATTGGTTAAGTATATGCGCACGAAAGATAGAGAATTTTGCATAAACATCTTATTTCCTAGCTAAGGGAAAAGTCCACAAAAAGTTTGAGAAATCATCCAAGAAAAGAACATAATAACGATGACCCAAGAACTTAACACAGGAGAGGTCCATAAGTCACTATGAATAATATCAAAATGTAACATTGTTTGAGACATAGAAGCATCAAAAGGCAACTTTATGTGTTTACCAAGAATGCAAGAACGACAAATACCGGAAAGACTAGATTTAGCAGAAGGAATGCTATTATTCTATCGTAGGTAACTTAAAACAGAGTTTCCCGGATGTCCTAAACGATCATGCCAGAGAGAAGACGCCAAAGTCGTGAAGGCTGAAGGCGTGGGGAAGGAGTAGTTGGTAGTAGTAAGAGGATAAAGGTCCCCCCGGCTATTACATCTCATGATTGCCATCCCCGTTTGAAAATCCTTTACTGAAAACCCATTAGGATCGAATTCAATGCATACGTAATTATCGGCCAGAATTTGCGTACAGAAATTAAATTCTTAACGAGTCTAGGAGCGTGTAGCACATTTTGTAAGGATAAGGGAGGGTTCGGAGGAGGTAAACGAGAATGACCATAACTACGAATTGGAATAGACTGACCATTACCGACCATAATACCCTTATTTTGATTGCTCAAATTAAAATAAGACGAGAGATTACCTGGCGAAGATGTCATATGAGAAGATGCGCCAGTATCCATGTACCAATTCGGATCAGCACAGCGCAGTCCGAGGAAAATGGAGTTTCCCGTGGATTCAGCCGTTGGATCGTCACGAATTTTTGACACCATCAAGATAACGTGTTGAACTCCAATCTGAACGGTGAAGATCGGAATCGAATCAGGTTAGATAGGTCAAATTGCGTTCGCCGTTAAGCAGCAGATTGCTGAAAACTATGAGCCGATTTGAGGAAGGACAAAGGATCGAAGACGATCGATTGGACAGAAAAGGGATGGTTGATTTGCAGGAGTATATCGAACGTGAGGTTCTGTATACGGGAGTACTGCAGCGGAAGATAGTCAGAAACTAACTTGATACCATGAAAGAATGTTTTCCGTCAGGAATTCATTGATAACCATGGGATATAAATACAAGAGTACAATATAGAGTTTTAAAAAATGTTATTCTAACTAAGCTATACTAAACCTACTATGATTTAGATTCTAGATTCTTTAATATTCTAACTAATATTTACATAATCTATCATTGAGATTGAACAGGAAGAGGAAAGTACGCTTCGATGTCACGATTTGATTCGTCAACTTCGTCTTGCCATGACCACGATCTCTCCTTGCGTTTTCTACTATTCCCGTCTATATCGCACATGATCGGCTTCCAAAAGAGCAACAACTTCCTGACATTCTTCTTGCTAGCTCCTTCAAACTAAGAAAGATATCTATAATCTTGTTTGTTTCTACTCTGTAACTGAAATGAAACAGAGTGTGTATATATATCAAGATAAATTACCATAATAAGTATACTGAGCCTTCCAGATTTTTATTTTATACGTATTCAATTTTTTTTTTTTTTCTAAAACTAATCTTACTCTAGGTCTAGGGTGGCAATGGGAGGGCCGGATCCGCTTCTAGAGGTCCAATCCAGGCCCAATCATTTTTTCAAAGGCACATGGCCCATGGGCTGGAGTCGACAGGCTTGGAATTTGGTCACCGGTTGGGCCAGATACGGGCCAGCCTATGGGATTGAAAATTTGGGTTCAGGTCTGCGGGCCTAAGTTTATGCCCAAGCCCGGTGCTGGTCAAAGTCCGTTTAGTGGGTCGTGGGCGTCAAATTGTCATCCCTGCTTATTCCGACCCATAAAAAAATTCTTATTTTGCCATTCAACATTCCACACAAAACTTCTCTTTCTTTTTCTATTTATTTTTTGCCAATCATTACTTCAAATTTAACATGAAACATATCCAATTAAACTCAGTAGCATTATTTATCCAACTATCAACTTTACAAATACTATATTTGAGGTATCACTAGTATTATTTTATCTATCTGCATTATTTTGTGTATTACAAAAGTAACTGAGAAGCTATTTTCGAGATGAAGTAATTATAATCCAGGGGCGAATTGCTACAGTGTCTCACCTAGAATTTTGCGTATGAATTACTTATAACATGCTCAATATATACATCAGAAATGTTGATTTTATAACTGCGTTATTAATCAAAAGTCAGCTTTCTCCTTGTGGTCGAGATCACTGCTTTAGTTTAATTAGTTATTTGATGAGAGGACTAGAGATCAAATAGATCCATTTTTTTTTATACTTTAGTATGTGACATTTTCAATTTTGTTACTTCATAGTGGTCGCATATAATTATTAATATTAATTTCAATTAAGGTACTATTTGTAAATTAAAAGGTGGGGGCATGCCAATCAATCCAAAATAAAAATTAACCTAACCTCAATTTTATAAGATTTTGATCAATTGAAGGTTGATTAACACCAAACTAATGAAAAAACATACGAAAAAGAATCTGACAAGCGTGTCAGACAAATTCCACACGATGTACAATGAAAGGTAATGTTTCCATGTCCATCTTCCGGTATTAGGCATTCACTCGCGAGTGAAGGCACGACGACCCACCTCCTAAATGCACTTAGTACCTACATTGTAAATAGTTATTAATAATGAGTACCCCAATTGGACGCAACACTGAATATGAAAACTGAAAATGTCTCACACTAGCGTATAAAAAATGGCTTGTACCCCAAAATGGTTTTAATTTTTTTTATTACTTTTAACGATGGATAATCTATCAGTCGTTAAATTTCTATTTTTCTTTTTTTAAAAGTCAACAAAGCCTAGGGGCGGATAGTCTATCTGTCGCTAAAATGAGCGACCCGTCGCTAAGGGGCGACGGATTCCTTTGTAGTGAAGTGAACTGGCCTTGGAAGTCCATTTGGACTCTCAAAACCCTCCTAAAAATAAGGTTTTTCACTTGGATTACCTTATACGACAGGCTACCAACAGCAGAAAAATTGTTTGATATAGGAATCATACCATCACCCCTCTGTTCACTATGTCAAACTGCACCTGAAACCGTAACACACCTTTTCTTCGATTGTCACACATTCTCCTCAAGTAAGAATCTGATCTACCATGATCTCCCAAACAAAATTGATACCTTCCCTCAGATTCTAACATCCTTGTTTCACAATTCGCCTCAACAACTCTTGATCTTAAATTTTTGCTGGCTTTGCTGGCAAACTAGAAACAACAAAATCTTTAGAATCCAGGATTTCGATTTCTTTACCTTTCACAAAACTCTCACAGCCCTATATATAAAGGATAGAGGTGTTATTTGGGCCGGTCGCAGAACAGCCCGGCCCATTTAATATTTGGCCCGGACCGACCCATGTACATTGAAGTTAAATGGGTCATAGGGGCCTTTGTTTGACCTGGCCCGTAACCGGTTAAAACCGCATGACCGGCCCGGGACCGAATAAGCCCCGAACCGGTATGGTCCGATCCGTTTAGCCCGGTAAGGACCATTCCGTTTAGATGTTATTTTTGGGTTTCTCTATAGTCTATAGTCTATAGTCTATTTTGTCCAAGTACGTACTCCATACCATCCAAGTCCAATTGTCAAGGTCCAACTCTCCACAAGCCCATTTAATCTAGGGTTTCTCTTCAAGTTTCATTCCCAAATCCCAACCCAAATCATTTCCAGCCAGCAGCCTCTGTAGTCTGTAACGTTAGTACGTTACTTTCTTCTTTCTTGCGCAGACATCGTTACCTTCTTCCTTCTTCTTTCTTTGTTTCTTTTTTCCCCTTTCTATTTATTCAATTCAACCGTTGTGATAGTGACCATTGTTGGCTTGAATGTTGAGCTGAACGTTGGCGATTTCTTGTAATTGTTAGCTTGCGCCTTGCAGCTTGCTGCTCAAGTCCTCAACTCTCATCTATTAGAGTTTGTTTCTTAATTCATCACATCTCTTTTCTTAATCTTCTACTCTCTCTTCTTAATCCCCTACTCTCTTCTGATTTCTGAATCTCTACGGACTACAAGCCAATTGTCTTTTGTATTTTCAGAATTCAACTTTAGTGTTCGAGTTTTTTCCAAATTTTTTTTTGTCCAGTTTTATACAATCGTTTTTTGTATTTTGGTGGTTTTTGCAGAATAATGAAAAAATCAAAAACTTCTGGAAGTCGTACTAGTATAGGCCCAGCCCGGCCCGTGAACAAGACAGCCCGGACCGTGAATAGAGTGGGCTGGGGCCGGGCCGGGCCAGGGTTTTGGCAAAAAAAAGCCTGCCCGCCTAAAGGGGCAGCCCGGACCAGCCAGTCCTTTAAATGGAGCGGGCTGCTCCATCCCGGCCTGGCCCGGCCCGAGACCGGCCCGAATAACACCTCTAATTTAAAGGATACTGCTATCTCTAACCCTTTATCTGAATCTAAACCCACTAAAACCATCACTTATAAATGGGAACCTCCACTCCACCCCGAGGATATGTCAATATGAACATAGATGGATCAGTCTTACCAATGAAAGGCGGGAACATGAAGTATTCTTAGAGATCAAGGAAACTTTTTCAGAGCAACAGCCACCTTTATAGGACGGGCCAACCACATTATGGCTGAATTCACAGCTCTAAAAATGGGACTCTTGTCTTGTATCCCCTTGACATACAAATATTATAATACAAACCGACTCGCATGTGCTTCCACACTCTTTTAACAAAAAGAAAGTATCTACACCACAACTGCAAACCCTCCTCGAGGATAGCCAGCCTTAGACTTATGGATATCATAGGAGAAGTTCATGTGCAGTTTGTGTATCGAGAAATAAATTAATCTGCTGACCATCTCGCCAGGGAAGCCAGCCGACAAACCTTTGGAAATACTTTTGTGAACCGTACGTACTAGTTTCGATTTTGTTTGGGACATTTGTCCTTCTTGGCTAGTACCTATTTTAAATTTGAAAAATTGTAATCGTACTTGTATTGTACCTTTTGATAATTAGTTAAATAACTATTTACCTTTCAAAAAAAAAAAACCAAAAAGAAAGTCTTACGATAAATTATAAATTTATTTAGACATAGATTAATGGAGCTATGGGGAATAGACACGTAATGCAGATTTGGGAGATTAAAGCGAGTGGAATTTGAATCTCTTTTGTGGAGTGGTGCACTGGTTGAGGATAAGGAATGTGCGTAGAGGGTTTGTTGTTTTAGGATCTACCTTTGCTTTATTCTCCATTGGACAATAATAATGCTACTGTTTCTTCCATATGCTCTACATATATTCCACAAATCAGATGAGATAGAAACTTAAAAGTCATGTCTCGTCATGACAATTCCATCATCCCTAATCATTCATGCCTTTTTCATATTCTCTCAAAGATTATTGGAGGAGCATTTAGTCTTCGACTTGGATCAATCACATCCCAATTTAGGGAAAGAAACACCTCTCGTTTGTTTTAGTTCAGTCGTCATGTTCTCTTGAAAATAGTATAGTATGGATATATGATCACTATGGAGAATTTATCTAACGCCTATCAAACGAATATAGTGTAAAGTTTCAAATTGGTACTCCACCATTGGGCAAGCGGATCCAGAAGGAGTATAGTCACTGTGGCTTTTAGCGACGCTATATTTTTATGACTGATATAAACTGTCGCAAATACCTTTAGCAGGGAAGGTTTTACTTGAAAGGCGACGGTTAATAACTTTCGCAAATACTCGTACAAAATTATGAACTCAATAAGGGTCCAACAAGGGAATTCGTGGATTTATTGGTGAGATCTTTTGATCGAGGTCAGTAGTCACTTATTCTGGGTGCCTTTTTTTCAATTCACATTAGGTACTATTTTGCAAAATGTAAAATAAAAATGAAATGTGAATGTTTCTTCTCACTCCTTCTCACACAAATAAGAGAAACGTTTTCTCTGTGGAACGATAATGGAGGCCAAGCCCTAAATCCAATTCCTGGAATTAGTTTTATCAGCTCGTCCATTATGTTCGTCAACTCTGTATTCTCATTTCACTTCGTTGTTCAGATTTTTACAAATTTAATTTTCGGTTCAGATTAGTGGGGCGTCTCCTCCTGTTCAAATTTGAATTTTGGTTCCGCCCTTGTAATAAGACTTCCATCATTTTTGTGCTCCACCGGCCACTTTATATGGCAGCGTCCAATATGAGTACAAGAGTATAACTCCACATGAGCCTAGTTCAATTTGGATACTCTTTTTTTTGGTTGATTCGTCATGGATGCCTCCTTGAAAGCGCCACGGCCGCCTCTTTGTTAGCCACAACCACAATTCTATTAAACTTCGACAAATCCATCTATCACAAAATGTCTGGTACATGTGCAATACCAACTATGGATCTTCATGTCATGTTAAACTAATTTCTAACATTATCACGCGATAAACGGTCAATTAATGCAATGGACCAATTGACCAAATGATGCTAATATGGGGACACTAGGTCACTTCGATTCTTGCAGATTAGTCGTGGTACATTTCCATTAATTACTCTTTTACATGCATCCGAGTTTAAGTAAAATATTTTGCTTTCAACACCAACTGACAATAATGAGTATTAGAAACGGATACAGTTTAACGCGATTAAAGTCGTATGTGAAACAGAATGTGAATGATAACTCGATGAAAATTGAGTTTTAACCGCGACTAATAAAATCAATACTCCAATATAGAGAGAATTAATTGTCATTCGTAAGTATTCGTATTCTTCCAATAGAGTACAATACAATAATTAAAATGAATACACACACGGACAGTCAGTTAGCTTGATTTCTGAAAGTAGTAACATTTGAGCATTAATGTTACTACTTACATGCAACAACTTCATTGTCGATAGAATCTTCGTGGTCCTTTCTAGTTGTCCTTAGAATCTTCCATCTCAACAACTTCTTTAATATTGTTGTGGAAATTACCAACTATCACCAACGAATAACAGAGAACCACATAATCGAACAATTCTCCCAAAACTGAAGAAACAGAGAAATGGAAACTGGAAATGGAATCAACAAGATTACGTGCTTCAAACTTGTTTGATCAAGTATACATTTCATGGGAAAAGTTTTAGAGCTCTCCTATTACAATTTACACAAGTTTAAACGATTACATGAGTGAATCGTGAAAATTGTGATGTGGTAAAGCTAGTTCTCTCTGATACAGGTTGCCCTCAAGAAGAACGAATTGGACGATTAACAACCGGAGAAGCCCCCCCCCCCCCCCCACAAAAAATAAATAAATAAATAAATAAATCCACCTTAGTTCAATCGCAACACTTCATTTGTTACAAAATGGCACTGAATTATACTAATAGTTAAATTATGGCACTCCAACTCCAAGCAGGGATGAAGCCAAAAGAATTTCTTTACCACGTACTCAACTATAACAGCCCGAAAATTCATAAATCGAATTAAAGCGTTTTAAAACGAATCGAGCGTCAGAGCGTAATTCGCAAAGCGTGGATCATGGCCTGAGTTCGCTACCTTGTATTTCAACCCAATTCTTTGATCTTCTAAGCCTATTCTTTCCTAAACCTAGTCCAAATCAACTAGCTCATTTATTCCCATTTACTTACATTAATCATGTAAGTCGTTTTATGGGAGTGCAAACGTACGTTCTACATAGCATCACCTCCCTCCCTGCATTTCTTCACACCAATCAACCAACGTCTCCATCAAATTCTTGCAGAAGCTTTTCTTGTCCGTTTCTCTTCACTTTTGAATTTTAGCACGAAGATTTCTCTCGCGGTTTCGGTTGCGTCATCATCTTTTGAAAAATGCAAGTTCCCCTAGGACTTGCATAAACAAATGTTTATATGTATAATGTGTGGTTGAGTGTTATTTATGCTATGATTTGAAATTGATGCAAGTTCCCCTAGAAATCATTCACGATTATTTAATTTGTCATATATACTATGATGTGTGATCTTTGCAAGTTATCCATTCATTAGATGCAATATGTCCTTGGCTATGTCATTAATTCTCGTTTGATTTATAGCATGTGGCTGGATGTTTGTTACATATATATTCAAGTTACTTTTGATTGAGGTATTAAAGGTCATGTTAACATGTTTGTTAGCAAGATCAGTAACATGGGATTAGTGAAAGGGATGACTTGTCAGTGAAGTATTGTAGTGGCCGGGATTATGATTTCTTTAGTTAATGACTAAATATCGAAACATGGAGATTAGAAGAATGATTTTTATTTACTCTTGACATGACATGGTTGTTTTGATACTCCGCAGTACATCTACGGTGCAAGGTGGCAAGGTATAACAAACTTGGTAAACCTGAAAGATGAAATCACCCGAACAATTAATATATGCACGAACAAAGCAGTAAAAAGGTAAATATATTACAATCATTGTACTTTCCAGGGTACCAAAAGATGAAAAAATATTACATGCAGTAGAATCTTTCTTCCTGAAATTAAACTGTGAGTGGTAACTATTCTACTGAATTGCTCAGTGATTCAAGTACTCACTGCCACATCAGTTGCAAAAACATCTAGATCCCAAAATAAGTACAAAACTCAACCACCAAATCCAAATTATTATTGCATCTCCAGGACATTGCAGAGGAGGAACAAATTCTATTTTACTTTTATATCTTTTTGTTTATGTAAATAAACATAATTTAACGCTCCCACCATTAATTTGTTCAATACATTATAAAATTGGCAAGTATCCGACAAATCTCATGTCCATAGCACTTTGTAGAAAACTTGTCAATTGTGTCAAACTGTCAATCATCCCAAAATTATTAGAATTTTAAGCCCATAATTTAGTCAAGCGTTCGTACAACCAACTTAATACGTGAGTCAAACTTTTATCCTTCAAACAAAGCAGTGTATACGAAATTCAAAGGTTTTTTTTTTTGGTTTTTCGCGGTTTTTGAGTAGCGTCTGACCAGCCGAGTTTCTTAAAAAACTGTCGAGACACATATTTTTCGTTATGTTTTTAATAGATTATGTTATGGTTTTAAGTTGTTATCATTAAAAGTTTTAGTTACAGTTTTAACGTATTTTGTTAATGTTTTAAGAGATAATGTGATGGTTTTAATACGTCAGTATTGTATGTTTCAATTATAATTTTAACATCTTTTATTAATTTTTTAAGAAATTGTGTGATGGTACATGATAGTTTTTATGATGGTTTGTTATATATAGTTTTAAGTGACAATTTAATATCATTAAATTACCATTAAACAAGTCTAAATATTTCAGGCATGCTATTAAAATATCAATAAACAAGCTTAAAATAAGTTACTTGAAACATCTGTCATTATAAATTTACAATATTGAAACATTCAGTCATACAAATGTTTTAAAACATCTATTCTCATAGGAAAAAAATTACAATAAACGTTCATTCGGTGTTTTTTTATGCAAATGCAAACTGAGTTGTTAAAATAGGCTTTTTTTTCCGATTAAACTTGTTGGTGAACTTCAGCTTCATGTCTTTTGTTGCTTGTGCTTGTTGCTTCAATACTGCAATAACACCTTTGAGAGACCTATCATCAAACTCGATGTCATCATTAGCACTTACTTAAAACATTCAATAACTGGGTTAAAACCATAATAACTCTCATTAAAACTATCATATTGGTGCTTAATACAAAAAATGAACATGCAAAACAAGCTAAAAATTGTGATGCTTACAACCATATTAGTGCCTCTTAAAACAATACACTACAAAAAAACTGGGCCGGGGCGACGGATAGATCCGTCGCTTCAGCCCAACGATTCGTCGCCCCAGCTATGGCGACGGATAAAAAATCTGTCGCTCCGCTGGAGTTGGACTGACGGATAGATAATCCGTCGTCCAATTAGCGACGGATTGGACGACGGATTATATATTTGACTTTTTTTTTTAATCGAAATATTTTTATCCATCGTTATATGTAACGACGGATAGATTCTATCCGTCGTTACCTTTAGCGACGGATAGAATCTATCCGTCGTCCAACATATTATTGGAATTAGTGACAGAATCTGAAATTCCGTCACTAATTCCGTCACTGTGAATCCGTCACTATTTATTTCATAATAATCCCTGTTTTTCGTAGTTCACCTATTTAATCAATATAATGTTCGATAATAAATGAATAATACGGAAAATATTTCAATAAATTTTGAATAAAAAAAGTAATATCCGGAGCTGGAGAAATTATCCACACAAGTGTAAATATGAAAAAAAAATCCGAACATACAGATACATAACTAACTAGCTATCAGACGGGGGTGGGTGTGGGTGATGGCGAATCGGGACATGAATCGCTCCATTCAGAATCAAGGCGCCGTTCTCCTCCTTCGTTCTCTGTCACCGCTCCATCTCGCCCCTTTGTTGCTCCATCTCTTGAGTTAGCCGAGCAACTTTGTTCCGGACTCGCGATCGCACCATTTCGAGACACAGTCTGGTGTAAACCGGACGTCTGGATCCTGGATGATGATGAGGAGCACCGGACTAGCCAGCTCAAACCGAGGCTCCGAGTCCATATATTCGTCCTTTCTTGTCCGGTTTGTTGACCTCTAGGAAGATGTTGTCAACTTGTTCGATTGACAACACATCACCCGTCTCGTCCTCCTCGCCACCGAGCATCAACCTCAAATGAAATCGTAAATAGCAGATATCATGATCGCCATCGCTTTTAAAAATAACTTGTAATAGTGTACAAATATGAACTTTAAGCAACATAAACATACCATGATAGATGAGGCCCGGCATCGGTCCATACCCGCCCTTCCGGCCTTCTTGAAGATGGCATACTGGATGTCACCTCCCCGTGCCACCTGAATCAAATCAGATCTAGTCAACAATTTATCATCTACAAGTAATAGAGCAGCAGAGACACAATACATACACGTAATGCTAGATTGCAAAAACACATATATACGCACCGATTGATAATAATCAGTGACAGTAGATCGCCTCCCAAGGTGGTGAACGTCCCTTCCGCCATATATCGATGGGATGCCCAGTTACATTGTTAGTCCAGTAACGCCTGGACATCGATTGCGCCAAGTAGCATCCCAAAGGGCCCACTCCGCTGGATCAACCTGTGGAGGGATTGGGCCACCCGGATCCCAAATGGCCTTCCACGAACAGACCATATCCCTGTACAGTTTGGATCCCACAGTCTCGTAAACACGCCAGATCTGTGGGATCAACCTGCTGGGAATGAAGTACTCCTTCTACACTCCCAATTTCATACAACATCCAAAGTCAATACATGAATAACCTCACCATGTTACATCAATTTAACAAGATACAACAACATAACAGATATGGTGACTAACATATCACCCAAACAAAGTGGCTAACATACCACTCACATATAGTGGCTAACATACCACTCACATTGTCCTAAATTTTACTAACACAATGGTGACTAACATATCACCCAAATAAAGTGGCTAACATACCACTCACATACAGTGGCTAACATACCACTCATATTAAAACGATTATAATTACAAACGAAGGAATGCCATTTACCGCCGTACGATCGTACATCCATGAACGGTCGGAATTCATTGTATACTTTATTTTTAACCTGACACGTTCCAATTTATTAGATCGTATTTAATTTATTAGATCGATTCCAATTCGGATAAAAAGATTGTGGAGGTTAATTGTTAATTATTATATGTTCCTCATAAATTAATTATTAATTAAGTGTTCGATATGTTACAAAATTGGGCATATATTTTAACCATTTCAACCTCTTAGTACATATATTATATACATAACATGCATATCAAATTAACTAATTACTCTATACATATCGAATTACTACATATATTCATATCAAATTACATACTTAACATACAAATTTATCAAATCAAAACTACATACTTCTATACTTAACAAACATATCAAATTAACTAAACTAACTATATATACTTAACACACAAATCAAACTAACTACATACATTCATACATACCAAACTTAACATACTACATACATTCATATCATACTACATACCTAACATATATACATATCATTAACTAAACTAACTATCAAATTACACACACACACACACACACACACAGATATATATATATATATATATATATATATATTTATATATTTTTATATATATATATATATATATATATATATATATATATATATATATATATATATATATATATCAAATTGAACAAATTACATATAATTGATCAAATTAACTAAACTAACTACTACATACTTATCATATATACATATAATTGCTCAAATTAATCAAAATAAACAAAATCCCCAAATTTTTAAAAACTAGGGTTTTAGCCAAAGTACCTTAATTAATCGGTAGAAATATGAAATTGATCGAAGAACCAAACTCCTTGTCACACAAGCTTCGATTAGGCACCAAGATTGGCCGGAATAACGAATGATTCACCGGAAATCGAAGAGAGGAGAAGAAGAAAATGAGGAAGAAGAATGAAGAATGAGGAAGAAAATGAATTCTGCTGCCTCTGTCCCGGCCGGATCAAATCCCTCTGGGCCGACGGACACGTATCCGTCGGCCCAGTTGGGCCGATTCGTCGCTAATTGGGGCGACGAATAGGTATCCGTCGCCCCATAGCGACGGATAATCTATCTGTCGCCCCGTTTGATTTTTTTTTTAAAATTAAAAATATTAACGACGGATAAAATTATCCGTCGTTAATAATTTCATTTTTTTTAAGTCAAACTTGGGCGACGGATAATTATTATCCGTCGCCCAATTTAGAATTATCCGTCGCCCAATTTAGCGACGGATAAGTTATCCGTCGCCAAACGGGGCGACGGATAAAATCCATCGCCCTAATTACCGATCCGTCGTTATGGGGCGACGGATAAAATCCGTCGTCGCCCATAACGTCGTTTTTTGCCAGTATTCTTGTAGTGATAACAAAGTAGGAATATGTACCACAAGCTAAAAACAATAACATTGATGCTTAAAATCATAGCAGTTCCCTGTAAAACTATAACAATGCCTCTTAAAATTGTAACAAAGCCTTTGCAAACAATCAAATCATAAATATTTTATCAAAAGCTAAAAAGACTAATGTTGTTGCTTAAAACTTACAACAATATGTCTTAAAACTATACATATGCGCTAAAATAATAACAGGCAGAAATATTAAACACAAGCTAAAAATAGTAACATTAATGCTCAAAATTAACAACAACAGTGCATCTTAAAACTATAACAATGGCTATTAAAACTATAACAAAGCAGAGGTGCAACACAAGCTAAAAACGGTAACATTGATACTTAAACCCATAACAGTGCATTTTAAAACTATAATAAAGCATCTGCAAAAAATCAAATTACATCCAGTACCCCTCTTAGATATTCTAATTACACTTGGGCACCAGTTAGTTCAACAATTACATATAGGTCCATTTTCGTTGACCAAAGGATGCATGCCAAACATGGCCTTATTTTGTCAATTTGAAATGATATCCCTAATGTCTTTCTAATTCAACTTAAGTCCTTTATCTTCCAATATTTTTTGTTGAGTATCCAATTTATTGTTTAATAACATGAATTAAACTTTCTAAATAATTTATGGACTTAATTGCAAAATCAGAAACAAATTTAGGGCCAAATTGAAGTAACTGGAAGTTTATTAAAAAAATTTAAAAAAAAAAGAAAAAATATGATCGAGCAATCGATCGAGTCAGATATCAGCCTCGGATCGAGTTGTTCACACAAATCGAGCCTCGCTCCACCGGAGTTTTAATATTTCTTTTTTTTCTTTTTTTTTTAAATCTTTTATTTAATTTGGCTCGGGGGTTGTAAATTAATTTGATTTTGGGGAAAATATATAATTTGTTATAAGTTAGGGTCAAATTTGTAATTTTCAGTAAAAACTTCTGAAGGGTTATGTTTGGCAACACTTTAAATTTGTTTGACTTTTGGACTTACATGTAATGGAAATACTCTAATTGTCATTTGTTTGTTATTGTTGAACTAACTGGTGCTTAAATGCAATGACCCTATCTAACAGGGGGTATATGTAATAACCCCTAAAAACACTAATGTTGCTACTTAAAACTACAATAATAGGTCTTAAAACTATAACATATGCGCTAAAACAATAACAAACATACACATTCAACACAAGCTAAAAACATAACAATGATGCTTAAAACTATAACACTAACTATTAAAACCATAACAAAATACCAAGTAACATGATTGCGAAATGATTTGACTTTCACTGTACGAATTTCAGATCTAGTTTTAGATCTGGAAACATCAGATCGTAAAATCAATGAAAATCGAAAAATAAAAGGTAAAATTTCACTTCCAGTTGAGATTTTAATGAAAAAAGCTAAATAAATCCATATAACAGAGATGCTTAAAACTATAACACCAGCTTGTAAAACTATAACAATGCCTCTTAAAACCATAACAAAGCACCAGATAACATATACGCAAAATAATTCGATTTTCACTGTACGAATTTCAGATCTAATATCAAATATGAAAATATCAGATCGTAAAATCAGGGAAATACGAAAAATAAAAGGTCAAATTCCACTTCCAATTGAGATTTTAATAAAAAAGCGACATGAATCGATATAATAGATGAAAAACAACAAAAACCACGAAGCTATTTCAATCGATTCACCTGATTCATGATGAATTTGAAGAACTCTGGTGAAATCGCTTAGAATCCGACAAAATCGATGAAATCCGGCGGAAATGATTCACGGCGAAGATGGCGGAGTGGATGATTGAAGGTGCGGTGTCGACGGAGATGGCGGAGCGGAGTGGATGTTTCTGGCGGAGCAGATCCAATTTGGTTTTGTGTTTCTGTTTCTGTTTCTATTTTATGTTTATGGCGCTTGGTTTGTGGGTATATATAGGCAACCGGTTTCCGACTTATTTTGAGAACCGAACCGCCTGTTTCCGGTTCAACCGCACTTTTCATTACAAACCTGATTTTTCTAATCTATAGGAAAGTCTTGCCTTTTAGTATACTTACTCCTGTGACATTAGATAACTCATATAAAAAAACACCACAAATATACGGTGGTGAAAACACCCTATAGATTCAAAGTTACTATTCCACACATTAGTTCATCCATGTGAACATGTGATGGCTGGTTAAGATCCGTCGTCTTACCCGATTATCATGATCAATGATACTAACTTTAGTCATTCAACTAGTTGACCTAACTTAATACACTTAGTCTTAGTGGATGTTCGTTTCTCGTCGTGTCCTAACCATATATGATTTCTCAAACCATATACTGCTAGTATCTCATGTATAATCACTCTAATCAGTTAGCCTTGAATAAGCTAAGTCATATAATGGTCGAAAATTCCACTAGCCACCTTGGGTAAACATGGAAGTCTTATAGAAAGAGACGTGCAATATATATGTGTGAATGTGTCGGTAGTAAGTATAAATGGAAAATGAAATTGAGCATATATGCATGCATGGTGTGAGCTAGCAAGCAAGTAAAAGTGAAAGAGGGGTAACTCAACTAAGGAGTAGTTAGGAAGTTAGAGGGCAGGCAGGGGTATGATTTGCATGAGAAGATGGAGAGAGATACATACATTGGACATGGACAAGTTAATTGATTGGACTTGTGACAAGCTAGCAAGCAAAATGCCATATATGTGGTGATACAGCAAGAATTGCACTTGTTCTCTGGTAGGGTACCACATTTTACTCCAATTTTAGAAGGATCTTGTGATATCTCCAGGCCATTTCTTCCTATAAATACACACCATCAGGTTACTTCATTACTCACAATCACAACTCACAACTCCCCTTTAAACTATCAAAACATCATATCCATAATCCACATCTCTCTAAATATATACTTCCATGTCTCATGTCTCACACACACAAACACATATACATATATACATACTTCATACTTGTATTGTATGCATGCATGTGTGTAAAAATTTATTCACACATACATATATTACTCTTGAATTAAAAAAAAACATGCTGTATATATATATATATATGATTAATGAATTTTAAAGTAATAAAATTGAAGAGTAAATTTGAAGAGTTGTTTGGTGCATTTGTTGACAGAAGATAGAGAGCACAGATGATTAAAATGCATGCAATTGATCTGCATCTCACTCCTTTGTGCTCTCTATGCTTCTGTCATCACACCCTTTTTCAACCCTTCACTCTTTTATTTTTCCTCCCCCAACTTTTCCTTATTTCTCATTTCTTTATTTTTATTATCGAACAGCTTTTGCGTAAGAACGTATCTTAGAATCTAAAATCACACATTTTGTTATAACTTCACAGGTTCAACGACAAACATCACACGTATTTGGAAAAGCAGGTAATGCAACTATCATGTAGCTATATTAAATATTTGAAATTAATCATACGATGTTTGTTGTTAAATGCAATGCAATGGTGTTCCGGTGTGTCAGAGAGACGGTATCTCGTAAAAACATTTGTATTTTTGTTGTTTTTTTTAGATAATTTGGATTGATTATTTTGGGGTTAATTTTTGAAAATGTCTGATTTTTCTAAATTATGAAAGATCATATTTCTTCAATACAAGTGTGTGACATACTCATAGATTATATGGTATAATGTGGTATTTTTTATTGTGTAGGAAAATCAGACCTCTTACTAGATTTTCTCAATTAGTACTCACAAACATGCAAAAACAAAAAAAATACATGACGACTAGCCAAGTTTTTGGGAGGATCGGAGAAGTGCATGATTTTTTTTAGTGTTGCTTTTTCTTTAATACATTATTTTTGATAAATTTTTCATGTTTCCTCTGACATTTTCGATAATCTTTTACTTTATTACTATAAAACATATATCTATTGTAAATTTAGACATTACTACAATCTAACTTCAAACTTTCAACACATTTGTCGAAATGGTAAAATATTGCATGAATACATTTTCTAACTCTTGGTTAGTACTGGCATTATGTTCAACTTGTGCTGCGCAGTTTTGTTTGACCAAATTGCGAGAGTTCGATCATGATTTGGTTCTGTTTGGATAAACCAGTAGAAGATAAGGATAAGACCAGTTAAGCATCAACTGAATCAACTTAATTCTGATTCGCTATTATGGATATGTTCCCAAATCATACCAACTCTATGTAACACTGCACAATATCCAAATTTGGGCATACCCCTAGGCCCTATCACTAATCCTAACTTTATTTTATTATATTAATTCATGGTCAATGCATTAAAAATTAACCTTATGAAGGTTTTCAATTCAGACCCAAGGAAGGAGTATTCACCAATCTTTGCTTCAACTTTGAACGTGTTTCAGAAAATTATTCTTAAATAATACTCTCTCTATTTCAGAAAAAGTGTTACATTTTTTATGATTAATCGTTTCGGTCAATTTCTTCTTAAACGATATTAATAAATAAATTATTAAAATTATATAATGAAAATTTAGTAATTAAATTTTTATTATATGATTTTATTAAATTATTTACTATTATCGTTTATAAGTAATTTGTGGTCAAACTCGAAGACAGTTGACCGGTAAAAGTCAAAAGTTGGAAATATTACATTACAGTGGTACAAGTAGGTGAATTTGACACACATTTAGGGTTGAAGGAATATGATTTTTCTTATATTTAAAGAATTCATTTTACAAGAATTTGACAAAATGGTGTTGGAATAAATTTGTTTAAAATGTTGTAAATTAAGTTGAACTATGCAAATTTGGTCAAGTATCTTGGTTGGATACTGTTTGTACCAAATTAGTTAAGCATTGAACAATTTTCTGTTGAGATACAGTGTTTACTAACCTGCTAGGCTTAATTGAACTAGAGTATGAATGGGCAGTTGTTATTACTCTATAATTCTATGATATATTGAGTGATAACTTTGTAGATTGATATATGAATGATATATAAGTCGGGGACAAAACAAAATTAGTTACTCTTTGAATATATTATTTAGTTATCGAGTGTTACACTAAATTGGTTACAATGGAAAATCATTACAAAAATGTACAGTATTACACACCCAGATGCAAGTCGATATCCTTGTTAACACCTGTGGAGTATATGTCAAGCTGGGAGAAAGTCAAGCTGAATGAACTACTGACTCAACATCTTCACCAATTGTTTCTCCTTTACAAGACTGTGTGTGCATATCCCGGGTAAAATTCGTCGTAGTGTCCAAAAAGTAGAGAACGAATGTCATCACAAAGCAGCACACAAACATCGGTATAGGCCCGAAAACCCAGAGGAAGAGAGGGAACGAAAAGTAGAATGCTCGGAGCCCAAGTGACCAAAAGAAGCTCCCGCGATTCAAATTATTAGCCACATACTCCATGGCATCTTTTCTGCCACCAGACGAAGGTACAGTGGCGAGGAAGCTAACATGAGCATAGTACCTGATAGACTGCACGTTGCAAACAAAGGCGACCAGGAAGCAGAGCAAGATAGCAAAGAATTTTACCGATGTCATTAGTGAAGTTTTATTTCCGTAGACTAATGTCAGGGAAACAGAGCTTGATTTGTTGCTAACATACACGCTGATCAACGAGCTCAGGGTGATGGCTGTCGTTGCTAAAAGTGTCGATGCCATTATGTTGTTGCGTATTGTCTGAACTGCCAGAACACCATTTTTTAGGGGATCCTGTGGAATTTGACCAACATAGTTCTTGGTTAAATGGATAACAATGGTAGAGAGTGGAAAGTAATAAATAATCTTTTGAGCAGCAAAGACATTTTAACGCTTTTGATGGTAATGGAGAAATTAAGTGACGCACTTTTTTTTCAAAGAAAGAACAAACGCTAGCTAGCATCTAAACCTTATCAGAGCTCCTGTAATTTATAAAAGTGCTTCAGACACGTCACACAGAAAGAAGCTACCTTGGAAGCAATTCAAGTTTTATAATAAAACTAGGTCCTATCTTGGAGATCTGAGTTGATCCGGCATGACGTAGATACCACGTTAATAGTATAGCTCTTAGTGGTACAGTACAAACAAGTTCTTCAGGTTTGTCAGCTTGGTCAGGAAACGGCTGGACTGAATCTAGTAGCCTACTTCACATTCTAACAAGTTAAACAGATATCTTATTGAGTACACAAGGGAAGAAAGATTCAAGAGCACTTCACACTCACAATGATAACAAGCAATTAACCCTTTTGCAGCTCCAAGCACGACCCATCATATCATCCGAAATAATTATGCCCTTGTGCTTGGATCCACAAAAGAGTAAGGAACTAATCCAGTTATGCTTCCTTGAGTCAGGTAACAGAAGTTATGTACTCCAATGTCCAAGTTGTGCCTTTGGTAGCTAATATGTGTAAAATTGACAGCCATTAGAGAAGATTACGAATTGAAGTTGAGGAATGGGAATAAATGAAAGAGCTATATGGTAAGTACAGATAAACACAGCAGCAAAAAATTGTGTTAGACAGACGAATAGTAAGATGGGTGCAAATCAGGAGAATGAGCCTAACACTTAGGTGGGTGGTAGTGTGGTTCTTCAGTAATTGTGCAAATCAATGAAAATGGGCCAACACTTGACCGCCCACTATGGGGCGGTTGTGGGAAGGTCCGCGACTTCCCAAACCGCCCCACTACGGGCGGTTGCGGGGGAGACCCCGCTCCTGGTGAAGTCGCCGTTTGGGGCTGGGCCCCACATGGGGACAGCCCCAAACGGCTATGTCACCGGCCATTAGGCTTGACATCCACTAGGCTGGTGTTTGATTTTTTTTTTTCTTTTTTTTAATTTTGAATTCTAAAAATAATAAAAAATCTACCCACATACATATTTTTTCGAGATCTATAAATAGAGACAAGTGTTGATATGTTTCTTCACACCTCAAATTTCACCCTTCTTCCTCTCTTTTAAACTCAAAACACTCTAAATCAACCTTTCCCACTCTGATTTGCCAAACGAAAAATGTCTTCTTCACATCACGAAGATGCTTCATTTCACGGAGATTCGGATCCCGACTCTGAATCCGAAAGGCAATGCTTTCCATCCATGGGTTCAACTAGTTCGAAGATGGTGATGTACTTATTGAGCATTGACCTTCCTCATGTTCTCCATCAATCCCCGCCGAAGGAGAAGCATACTCGAACATAAATCAACCGAAAGCGTGAGAAGTGGCATGAGTCCATGGTCGAGGACTACTTCTCCGAGAAATGCACGTACACACCAAAGCAATTCCGTCGGAAATTCAGAATGACTCGCCCACTGTTCTTGAGGATAGTCGACGGCGTGACCGCATATGATCCAACGTACTTCACAGCAGGCCCAGATGCTTTCGATAGGGCACCGTTATCAAACTTGCAGAAGTGCACCGCAGCGATGAGAATGCTTGCATATGGTGTAGCCGCTGATGCCGTCGACGAGTACACACGATGTAGCGAGACTTCTGCATTCACTGCTTTAAATAAGTTTTGTGATTCCGTTCTTACAGTTTTTGGTCCAAGATACATGGTGTTAGGAATATCTGTTTAGATTTTGATCAGCAACTTAATGACTTATCTTAGCTCAGAAAGGTGGTTAGTACTCTTGGTTCACTTGAACACTGTAAAAGAGGAAAATCACTAAGTATGATAGTCTAGCAAATCTTGTATAGGATGTTAGGTCTCTGAACGTAATTTTTATATCTTTTAAGAAGACCAAGAAGAAGGCATCCGGCAGAAGAGTTCAAAAAATTTGAAGATTGCACAAGATTGCTGACGAAGTTCATCAGATACCTATGTCCAGATATCTTGAAGAAAAAGTGTTTTTCAATAAACAAGTTTTGCAAAAGATATCTGAGAACACAAGGTTTCTGAACGAGGAAAAGTGCCCACAGAAACCCACACTCAGATACCTTGGATAAAACTATGTTTCTGGAAAACAATGTTTCAACAGGTATCTGGAGATGTGAAGGTCTCTGGAAAGGGACATGCAATGCGTAAAGCATAGTTCCGTTATTGGCAGGACAAAAATAGTACAATGCAATAAATGCGCAGACAGAGACATCTGAACAAAAGAGTAAATCTCTGAAAAGGGACAAGGTCTTCTGCAGTACTATTTTCAGATATCAATAGTTTGAATTTGAATTGAGCCTAACGGATACTATTCAAACGGCTTCAAATTTAACTATAAATATCACCACTTAAAATGCTTGAAAGACACACTACACCTTGAACTTACACTGAAAATACCAAGCTTCTCTGATAATACAACTAGTGGTATCTTTCTCTCAAGCATACAAGCTTTCTGCCTACTTACTCTTTAGCTTATAGTTGCGACTAAGCTCTTGAATCCTAAGTAGCACGAAAGTTCTAAGTGTCCTGATCCTTAACAAGCCTTGATATCTGTGAAGGAGTTGAATCAAAAGATCAAGTATCTGAGTTTCATTCTCCAGAACATTTAACATAGACTTGGGTCAGTAAAGAACATACCATCACACTTTGTGAAGTGTTAAATGACTTATGTTCTATAGAGTATTTCTACATAACAGAAAAAGTTATTAAGACTACTCGCCTGACAAACCATCATAACCAACACCTTAAACGGCGTGGAGTACAAACTAAGGAATAACTCCAAGGTTACTGAGCATAGGAAGTACTTAGTTTGAGAAACTAAGGAACAACTCAAAGGTTTCTGAGTATATGAAGTACTTGGCTGGGAGCCGGGGAATAACTCAGGGGAACACTTGGTTGGGAACCTAGTGTATTTAGGAATCGAGAGAAGATATTTGTAAGGTGAACTCAATTATCTGTCTTAGTAGATTCTAGGTTTGAGAAAGGCCGAAGTGGATTAGTTGAAGGATTACGCCACCTTCGAATACCACTATAATTTGCTGTGTTATTTACTTACTGCATTTACCTTGCTTTAGTCATCTTGTTAAGTACTTACACACTATTACTCTGCTAAGCACGTGCACTTATCACAAAAAGTATTCCGCTCTCTGAAATTAAGTATCAGATATCTGTGAAGATATCTGAGAAATTGTGTTTATCGACAAAAGTTGTAAAAGACTATTCAACCCCCCCCCCCCCCCCCCCCATCTAGTCTTTTTATTTGCCCTTATCTGGACTAACACATGCAGAGGGCCAACGATGAAGACATCAAGTAGCTTCTCGCCACCAATGCCGGAAGAGATTTTTCTGGAATGCTTGGCTCCATCGAACTGCCCTTTGGCATGGAAAGGTCAGTACCAAGGCAAGAGTGGTTCCCGACACTTGTGCTAGAAGCTGTTGCATCACACGACACTTGGATCTGACATTCGTTTTTTGGAGTTTCTGGTAAGTTCACTTTAATGATCTTACTGTTGTTGCCCGTTCACTAGTATTCGATGATCTACTCAATGGAATTGCGCATCCCGTTGAGTTTGAAGTTAACGGTCATCAGTACTCAATGTGATACTATCTTATTGATGGAATATACCAGTGTGGACAACATTTGTGAAGTCCATCAAAAATTCTACAACTCACAAAGAATCCAAGTTTGCACAAAAACAAGAGGCCACTCGAAAAAATGTAGAGCGTGCATTTGGATGTCTTCAAGCACATTTTGCCATAATTCGCAACCTAACATTGGCCCATACTATACCATTGCTTGGTAAGATTATGAATACATGTAAACATGATCGTTGAGGATGAAATGCATACTTATCTTAACGCCAAAACGTACGAGAAGTATGTTAAAGAATTCAACAAAGATACTCTACTTGAAGTCGAAGACGATATGCTTGATGACATTCGATTCACACGTCGGCCATCGGTGATCAACTCCATAGAAGGATACATGGCAAACAAAAATCAAATGCACAATAAGCTCACTCACTTTGCTCTGCAGAAGGATTTAATCGAACACATTTATAGGAAGACCTTCTGAATTATGTTGTAATTGTAGTTGTTTTCGACTTCACATTTACGCTTTCATTGTTTGAATTTGCTATTCGATTTAAATAAAAAACATCATTTTCTACTACAAATCTTCATTACAATTCAATATTCTAACTAATATAACTATTATAAAAAATAAAAAAATTTAAAAAAAATGCCACGACCGCGATCACGACTCCTCCCACAGTGGGCGACCATTGGTAATGGACGAGGTCGCCCAGCGACTCGACCAAAATCGGGTCGCCCATAGTGGGTGGTCTTAGGTAGTTATTTCTAATAAAATATTTGTGTAATCGTTGAACCGTCCAACACATGTTTTTGCCATATATCATTATATATCAGGTGTATTGAACACTCTCAAGCTATGCAGTAGTTAGAGGGGGTCAGCTGTCAGCATATACTGTGTAAAACATTACCCTTGCATTTCTGCAAATAACCAATTCTACAACTCAACAGGTCACCATAAAATAATTTTTAGTCCATGGGTATTGGGTACCCATCAGGTCCATCTCAACCTCCTAGTGTACACCCGGAACCATAACTGATACTTAACCGGTTTCGCAGGTTTTGGTTCTGGATTCTAAATTTAGGTTTTGATCTTGCAAGTTGCAACCTTTTTCAGTTTCAGGTTACGGGTGTGGTTGTTACCATTTACCACCCACTGCCAAGCCTAGTACTCACCGTTCACCCTCCAAAGTCGAAACTCAAAACTCGAAACTAGGACACTACAGAATACATAACATAAGTAAACCACGAAACTAAGAAAAGCTAGGAAACTGAACAGAAATCAATCATGAATTTCTCGAATTAACATTTGGATAAATAAATAAACACCCCATTCAAAACCTAAAAAACTACCCTTGTAAAATTCCTAATTACCGATCGTTTTCAGGCCTACAAACACGTCAAGCATTTTAACAAACACCAAACAGACACAGGAAACAACAGAGGATTATCTTCAACAAATCAAGAAACAGTCACTAAACTATCTACCATTATAATGAAAAGCAGAATTTAAGTCCAGAAAGATGAAGAGAGAGGAATACTAACAGCCATCAAAGAGTAAACCCATTTATGTCGACTCTCAGCATTAAGTCCAATCACAGTTCTTCTGGGGTGCTTTACAATGGAAAAGAGAAGCCAAACATGGTAGACGATCAATATCGCCATGCCCAATGGGACAAGCACAAAATCAAGATCCTTTTCTTCCATCATTGCAATTTACAAATACAAACCCTTTTGATTTCTGATGCTATTTATTGCTAATTTGCTATTGTGTCTTCCCTTTCTTTATCAAGAAAAGTGAGTTGAGTTGAGTATGATTTCACACACTTTTCACTTTTCAGCTACATTAAATGGCTTAGACAGGTCACAAGTGTCACTTTACATTAGGCGATGTGTTTTATTCAACTGAAAACTCATTCAGTTCCGTTTCGTTCAGTTCAGTTCAGCTTAGTTATAAGTATTTTATACTACAGTCCAGTTTAGTAAATTTCAGTTGAAAAGAACAGAGCCTAAGTATGAATGGAAAAAGCCAAAATCACGTTGCGATTGGGGTCCATCTTTAAACCAGTTTCAAACCGGTTATTCGGGTTGGATTGGATCCAGTTGTGCGTGTCTGGAATCTGGATTGTTATCTTCGGATCAAGATCGAATCGGATTGGACTCAAGTATTGTTTGGGTTATAAAGTCCTGTGTCATACATAGGATCGGATCATTATTATTCGGATTTGGGTTATTTGGAATTATAATACTTCATACTAGCATTCTACATTGGGTTGTTTATGATCAAAGACAATTTGAAATGATTCATTCATACTCAGGTCACTTATCAACTTATCGCTTTTGAATATGTTGTAACTGAAGATACAATTACGATACTTTAAAGCGTTTTTACTATATATTAGTGTTATGAATGAATCATTTGAATTCAATTAATAATGAACCATGTACATTTCGTTTCAATTTTGATCAATATTAATTCGGATAGAATGATTTCTGGTCAATTTCAATTCGAGTAATTTCGAATAATATGTTTTCGAGTTAAATTTATTCACGTGGTTTTCATATCGGATAACTTAGGATCAGATACAGGATATAGTTCCACCTAAGGATGTTAACTTAGAATTGAGTATAAGATATGGTTCTACCTAGGGTGTTAACGAGTCGATTACGTACCTGATGTAAAAAAGATAAAGTAAAAGAATAAATGAGAAGTGGCTAAATGGTAAAAGAATAAATGAGAAGTGGCTAAATGGCATTCAGCATCCTGAATCCAACCTCTCAAATTGAAAATGGATGGATTATTTACAAATAAAGTAAAATCCCTATACTGGTAGTCCTTTGGCACCAAACAAATACTACTATATTTTGGACTTTAAAATTTCAAAATAAAGTAAAATGTTACTAGGTAGGAAGAAATTCCACTCACCCATCCGATTATCAATGTCCTACTTTTCTTTTATGGACGTATGTTTAATAATATTGCATACCGAAAATATAAAAAAGGTAAACAACACAAAACACTTAATTATAATCTCTCATACATTTTCAATTCATTATTGTTTATATCTTCTACTTTAACTCCCATTCAACCCTTTATTACTACTTATCATAGTATTCCTTAAAAACCCTCCAGAAAAAAAAAAAAAAGTGAGACATTAATAAGCGGACGGATGGAGTAATATTTTTTAAAAATTTAAGGTAAAATATGTTAATTTGAAAATTTAAAAGGGAGACAGTATAATTTACCCATAAAGAGTAAGTTGGAGGCATGCAAATTTTATAAGGAGGCCCAACCATAGTGTAAAAATGATGTTGATCCCAATAATGTGCTGGGAGTACACAAATATGCACACTTATGTTATAAGTATAAAACCCTATAATGCAGCTGATATTTTGAGTTCAATGCAAATTCTTCTCTTTTCACACGGCTAATCAGTTGATACAATATGCCGCAGAGAAAAAAAAAATAAGCCTGTTCCATCCCTGATACAACAATAACTACTCCATATTCTTCTAAGAGTAGCAGGAAGCCTGCAAAACAGGCAGAGATCCCTTTCTAATGCATTTGATCATACAAAACATGGAGAACGTAACCTGATGCAAATTGGGAAGATCAAACTGGGTGCACAGCTGATTCCACATCATCACCCGAAGTATCCTCTTCTAGAGAATGTGCGTAAATGTCCCTTGTATAATTCGACGTGGTATCCAAAAAATAGAGAATAACACTCATCACACAGCAACATACAAACATCGGTATGGGCCCAAATACCCAGAGGAAGAGAGGGAACGACAAGTAAAATGCCCGGAGTCCAAATGACCAAAAGAAGCTTCCACGGTTCAAGTTTGCAGCCACATACTCAATAGCGTCTTTTCTGCCACCAGATGTGGGTACAGTGGCAAGGAAGCTAACATGAGCATAGTACCGGATGGATTGCACGTTGCAAAGAAAGGCAACCAGGAAGCAGACCAAGATAGCGAAGAACTTCACAGAAGGCATGACAGGAGTTTTATTGCCGTACTCCAATGTTAGGGAAACGGAATGTGATTTGTTGTTACTGACATATACGCTGATTAATGAGCTAAGAGTGATGGCTGTGGTTGCTAGAAGTGTTGAAGCCATGATGTTGTTCCGTAATGTTTGAACTGCTAAGACACCATTTTTAAGGGGATCCTGCGAAGTTGAACTATTTTAGTTCTATAGCTAAACAAGTACGACGGGCAAGAAACAATATTAACACTTCAAGTGAATCAACATTATATGTACAAATAGGCAGGAGCAGACTTAGAAGCCCTGCCCCTCCATCAATAACTATTAGAATAGTTTTACAACTTACGACAAAAATTTAAGCTTATTTTGGCTAGGTTATACCAGAGACTAGTTAATTGTGTATAGAAATGGATGTAGCAACTTGCACATCATCTCCAGAACAAAGGGGAAAATAAAAAACAGAGGTAGTTATCACACAAAATTAAAATCAGGGCATTCACCAATCTAGATTAGATAAGTGGTTCTTTGGAGTCGGTAAAAAAAAGTGTAATACAACTTTCTCGTTCTTGTGTTATCATAGCTGTTTGTAAGATTATAAGAATATATTTCTTATTATTGGATTCAATGATGAGTACATGTATTTATACAATGTGATAACTTGATCACCAAGTATTCTAATCTAAGTCTAATCTAACTAGGATTCTAGATATATACATATTCTAACACACCCCCGCAGTCGAAGCGGGAGGCTTGCGAATGCTTAGACTGTCACGAAAATCATCAAAGAGAATCTTCGGAAGTCCCTTAGTAAAAATGTCAGCAATCTGATAACGAGTGGGGACATGTAAGACTCGAACTTCACCTCTGGCAACCTTTTCGCGGACGAAGTGTATATCCATCTCTATGTGCTTCGTGCGTTGATGTTGGACTGGATTACCGGACAAGTAAATAGCACTAACATTGTCACAGTAAACGAGCGTTGCTTTATGAACCGGAAAGTGCAGTTCGAGAAGTAAATTGCGAAGCCAACAAGATTCAGAAACAACATTAGCAACACCGCGATATTCTGCTTCGGCACTGGAGCGAGAAAGAGTGGGTTGTCGCTTAGAAGACCAAGAGATGAGATTATCACCAAGAAAAACACAATAACCGGAAGTGGATCGCCTAGTATCTGGACAACCACCCCAGTCAGCATCCGTATAGGAAGTCAAGGTGCCACTCGCGATTTATATAATTGCAATCCAAAGTCCTTGGTTCCTTGAATGTAGCGTATAATACGCTTGAGAGCGTTCATATGATCAACCCGAGGATCGTGCATGTGAAGACACACCTGTTGAACCGCATAAGAGATATCCGGACGAGTGAATGTGAGATACTGAAGAGCACCAGCAAGTTGACGATATGTGGTGGGATCGTGAATGGAGGAGCATCCAGGAGCCGAAGTTTCATTTAGTGTCGACGGTGTTTTGCGATGGAGAGCAGTTGACATGCCAGCTCTATCAAGAATCTCGTCTGCATATTGTTTCTGGGAGAGAAATAAACCGTCCTTGTTTCGAGTTACAGCGATACCCAAGAAGTAACTGAGAGGACCAAGGTCCTTCATAGCAAATTCGGCACTTAAGAAGGCCATAATCGAGTTGCGAAGAGTGTCAGTGGATGCAGTGAGAATAATATCGTCAACATAGAGAAGAATATAGGCAATGTCAGAACCATTTGGTAGATAAACAATGAATGGTCAACTTTGCTATGAGAGAAACCAACAGTCGCAATATGGTCAGCAAAGCGCTGGTACCAAGCCCTAGGTGCTTGCTTCAATCCGTAGAGATTTCTTCAGTAAACAAACATGGTCAGGAAATCTCGAGTCTCGGAACCCCAAAGGCTGATGCATGTAGACGGTTTCTGTAAGGTTACCGTGAAGAAACGCATTCTTAACGTCAAGTTGGTGAATTGGCCAAGATCGAGATCTTGCAATGCTAAATGCGGTGCGAATAGAGGTGGCAGCGACGAATGAATGTCTCATCACAATCAACACCTTCTCGAGATCGACCATCACCTACAAGACGAGCCTTATGTCGCTCAAAAGAACCGTCAGATTTCTTTTTATGACGAAAAATCCACATAGATCGAATAATATTTGCATTCTGTGGCTTAGGAACTAACTCCCAAGTCTTATTATCAATAAGAGCATTATATTCATCAAGCATTGCGGATTTCCAATTCGGGTCGGTTAAAGCATGGACAGGATTACGAGGAAGAGGTGAAAAATCACAGGAGGAGGCAAAGTTAAGCACCTTTGAGGGAAGGATGTTGAGAAGATAAGTTGCGGTGGCAAGTGCATGATGCCAAAAGGTAGGTGGCATGGATGCGTGAGCAAGAAGTGTCCGGATTATATTGTTTAGGGAACGAATATGCCTTTCGGCTTTGCCGTTTTGAGATGAAGTGTGAGGACAAGAAAAACGGAAGTGAATACCGTTAGTTTGGGCAAAGGAGTGAAATAGACCATTGTCAAATTCCTTGCCATTATCGCATTGTATATTCTTAATAGAAGTATTGAAATGGGTGCGAACAAAGGCATGAAACATAGTGAAGATAGCATACACTTGAGATTTCTTAGAGATAGGAAAGGTCCATAAAAACTTAGAAAAATCATCAAGAAAAAGCACATAATAGCGGTGTCCAGGCTAGCTATCGGAGAAGTCCAGAGATCACTATGCACAATATCAAAGGGAGAAGTAGTGTTTGACAATGAATTATGAAACGACAATTTTATTTGTTTCCCCAAAGAACATGAGGGACAAAACTAATGTTTAAGAGCATTACAATGAATATAATTCTTGCTGGAGAGAATCGAAGAGTAGTCTCTCCCGGATGCCCTAAACGACTATGCCATAAAGCAGGAGAAGAAACCGAAAAAGCAGAATTGAAGTGGGTGGCTTGCGTGTTGGTGGGTGGATAGAGGTCACCGTGCTATCACATCTCATGATTCATTTCCCTGTCATAAATCCTTGTGTAAAAGCCGAGGTCAAATTCAATAGAAACAGAGTTATCGGTGGTAAATTTGCGACGAAATGAGGTTTTGACAAGGTTGTGGTATGTAACACGCTTTTCAAGAGAAGAGGAGGTGGGGGAGAGAAAGAAGTGTTACCATAACCTTTAATCGAATCATATGACCATTACCAACAACAACTTAGCGATTATAAGTGCTCGAATTGAAATAAGAAGAGAGTACCTTTGTCGGGTGTCATATGGGAAGAAGCACCGTATCCATGTACCGCTTATCATCCCGGAGAGTAAGTCCCAAGGTATGCATGGCTGCCTCAACGTTAGTTGGTGATGCACCAGAGAAGAATGCCTGGTGGTTAGGCGGACGAGAAGTCCTCGCCGACGGAGGGCGAAGTGATGCGGCCAGGGAGCCATAGGATATGGGCAAGATGGCGGAGACCACGGCTGCCAAGGCCAGCCGTATGATTGCCATGGCGTGGTAGGCTGGGGAGGCTGCCAAGGTTGGGAGGAGGTCCCGGTTGGCTGTCCGGAATTGCTGCCACGGTTTTGGCGGTTTGGACCACCTTTGGGGTTGTTCTTCTTCTTGTTTTTGGAGTTAGGGTACCTGCCAGAAGGAACAGAAGAAGAAGGAGAGATAACAGGGTTTGAGTTATTTCCAGAAGTGGTACTACCAGAAGAGATCAAAAGAGCCGAGCCACCGGCTTCTTTGTTGGCACGATGCTTGAGGGTGCGTTCCGCTAATTTGATGCGAGAACGAACACTTTCAAAGGAAGGGAGAGGATCCTAATTTTGACATAGTCCACGGTGCCAGAATATGCCTCAGTTAAGCCACTGAGAAGACGGAGAACAAGACGGCTAGGAGAGACCTCTATACCCACGTCGGCAAGCCTATCGGCTAATGACTTGACATGATTGCAATAAGCCTCGGCAGAAGGGAAGTTGTCGAGGCGGACGTCAGCGAGTTCCTCTTCAAGATGGGTAGCTCGAGAACCTTTGTTATCCATGAATATCTGTTCAAGACGGGACCAAGCAGCAGCAGCCATATCGTTCTTGACAAGAATGGCATGAAGAATGTCAGAAGAGACTGTTGCATAGATCCACTATAATACGACGGCATCAAGTCGATCATAGAGATCAACATCGGCTTCTTTGAGAGCCTTGATTTGGGCAATGGCGGTTTCTTCCGTCGGAGGGATGATGTGATGCATAAGGTTATGCACCCGTGCTTGAACCTGGAATAACGTGACCCAAGAATGATACATACCGGTCTCATGATCCAATGTGATGGGAATCAGGGAGCGGACATTGGTGATAGAGAGAGCGGGATGAAACTTGGGTGATTGATCAGACATGGTGAGTGCCGAAAAACTGTTCAGAGAAGAGAGGAGAATTTATCGATTTAGCGTGAGGCTAAGTCGATGTTGTGTGGAGGCGTGAGTCCGGAAACAGGAGACGGAGCAGGCTGTTTTGGCGTGAGGCCGGAACACAAGGAGACAGGGGAAGAAAGGGGAGAGGCTGTTTGAGCGGCGTGAGGCCGGAAACAGGGGAAGAAGGAGGATCGAACAGTGGCGGCTAGCAGCGGAAGAGAGGGACCGATGTTCGGCGTGATACCATGTAAGATTATAAGAATATATTTCTTATTATTGGATTCAATGATGAGTACATGTATTTATACAATGTGATAACTTGATCACAAAGTATTCTAATCTAAGTCTAATCTAACTAGGATTCTAGATATATACATATTCTAACACTGTTAAAATAAGTTGTTCTGATACAGAAGAATTACTTTCAAATGTCGCACTGGGCTTCAACTATACTCTCATTGCACATGTTCATAGAACATATCATGAGACTTAAAGGTCTTACTAGCATGCCGTAGTGAAAGGTGAAACATGTTAAACACACATAAATCTACTTACAACAGAGAAGAAAAGGAAAATCACAAAAATAGAACATTATTGATGCTACGTCTAATGGCAGTTTACTTGAGAGGCTACTCAACTTTCTCCCAGGAAAACATATATTCTTGCTGTATATAGCATTTCCGAATCATCCTTACAATTGCTTAATCAGTTGCCTCCCAAGAGGGAATAAGATCCTTACTTTTTGTTGACTTGACGCATAGTTATGTCCTGATATGAACCTTCTCTTCAATTAAGTGATAAAGAATCAGAATATCATTGACCAAGCATCTAATTATCATTGCATCACGGTATCATGCTTATCGATTTCAAGAGGAAAGTATGACACATCGATCCACACCACATATAGTCTGTCAAAGTCACAATTCTTTCATAGACACAGCCTAAATCATCTTAATGTCTATTCCTTCAAAACGTTACATGCAATTGATGGACCTTCTGGACTAAAATTCGCTTGCATCACCGGATAAAGTAGTATGAATGGATATATGCTTTACTCTATTCTCAAATGGTGACGACGATTATAGACCAAGTCTAGCAGCCCGGGAAAGCTTCGAAATTAAGGACCATGTCTTGTGACCATTTCATCGAATACCACATATGCATTGTAGCAACATAAATTCAGAAGATCACATGAACTTCAATTCAATTATTCAACAGAAAACAAACAGACAACAAGAATGAGCATTGGTAAAAAGTTTCAAAAGATTCCAGCTTTAAAGTAAACCAATCGAAGATCGAAAGCAAAACAAGCAAGATAAGACAAAAAGAGAAGAGTGGAAGAATACTAACAGCCATCAAGCAATGAATCCATTTATGTCGACTCTCAATATTGAGGCCAATCACAGTCCTCTTGGGATTCTTTACAATGGTGAAGACAAGCCAAACATGATAAGCCAACAGCAATCCCATTCCAAGTGGAACAAGCACAATATCGAGCTCCTTTCCCTTCACAAACCATTTCAGTTTTGCTACACTATTTTCCTTTACAATAGTGTTAAAGTCTACTGGTATTAGATCCAAGCCAATCATTTTTTGCACACACATTAACAGACAATTGGTAATATGGCTATATATAAGGCTACAACATAAGATGGATAGTATTGTCTGGATCAACTCGAATTGTCGTACAGAGACCTTTTTGTTGCCTTGCTCTTTTGGTTCGGCAAAGGACACTGTCAATCATATTGTATATGATGAGATGATGACAAGATCAAAGGAAGAAGACCCAATGAACATGTGATATCTGTTTCTTTATTTCTTATCACGGGAATTGGATAATGTTTCTAATTCTTCTTGTTAATAGTTTAATTTATGTGTCTACTTCAAAATGAAAGGGAACATTTGTCCAAATTCATATGCAAAGTGCAAAGTTGGTTGTGAATTGTAATCCGAGGAATTCATAATATTAATAGCCCGACTTCCTAAAAAAACGAGTCAAGTTAAGTTTGGAATTCCATTAAAAAGAGGTGAGTTTGGATGTCAAGATCCGAATCTAGCTTTTCAAACAAGTCGGGCTTGGGCCTTAATGATCCGAACCCTCTTCTATCTGATGGAAGCAGTTCCATGGTGGTAGTCCAATCTTCAATAAGGTTTGACTTGTGCAAGGCATAAGAGCTCTAAACGAAATCCTTACCTTAAATTAAATTTTAGAAGCTCTAGTATGACTCTGTTTATCAACTCAATTAGATTATTTTCGAAATAATAACACTACATGAATATTAGTTGGTAACTAATCTTATAAGTTTGTCCAAGAATCTTATATAAAAATAAGTTAGCTGATTTGTTTTTACACACTATATTTAAGCGAATCAACCAACTTATCAACTAATTAATTTACTAAACATTTTATAAAAATCAATTGATTTATCAGCTATCAGCTAGTCTAAATGATGATAAGCTAACTAGTAGCTTGTAGCTGATATGCTAATTGATCCTGTTGGATGCGTTTGATAAATTAATTAGCTGATAATTTAGCCGATTTGCTAAATATAGTATATAAAAACAAATTAACTAATTTATTTTTTTTAATAAACCTTCTGGACAAGTCTATCAAATCAGCAACCAGACATTCACCTAACAATATTATTACGAAAATAATTCCGAACTGATAAGTTAGTGCTAAATTGAGACTTTATCAGCTAGTAATGAGACTTTTGAGCTAGTTTTGCTAAATAACACTTACTCCGTCCCTGGAATAGCTTCCCATTTACTTTTTGGGTGGAGAAAATAAGGTATATATTACTTTTATAAAATAGTACTAGTGGATCCATCAAATTGATTTTTAAAGTTGAAAGTAAGATAAAATAAAGTTAGTGGGTTTACTTTTGAGTATATTTAATGTTAAAGGTGGGTGAGTGGCTACGAGACAAAATAGGAAGTTTTGTTTGGAACACCGAAAATGATAAAATAGGAAGCTATTCCCGGGACGAGAGGAAGTAGTATATTTATTGTAGTAGTATTAGTTATATGGTCTTAAAGTCAATCTTCTGCAAATCTAGAGGTGGGTGTTTTAAGAATTTTAACGTATTCTGGGGATCGAATTTTAATTAACTTCAACATTTCCACTTTCCTCTCCAATCCATCTCTATGCTTCATCGTCCTCAATTTCTTTCTTCTCTACCAGCAAACCTTTCGCATATCCTCCAAAATCAAGTCCGATTGCGAAAAAATGTTAGCAACAGAAACCAAATCCTCAGATTCAAAGCGTCGTCAAGATGAAATCAACGATGCCATCTCCTCTTCACCCAAGAGATTGAAAACCGTAGACGAATTGGGGACAACCAAGCCTTTCTACTCCATTGAAGCCGCTTCTGCTGAAGACAAGGGCTCAAGGCACTCCATGGAGGATCGCTGCGTCGTGCTTCACGTTTCAACCTCCGAATTTCCTCTGAGGTTTAGTATTCTTCTGCTTTCTGATATGATATACGAAAATTAATTTGATTCGAGCAGTGTTATTTTGAATGAATTGGTGGACATGTTTTGTGTTGTAGATGCTCGCGTTTTACTGGTTAGGATTTGGTTATGGTTCTGTTGTTGATTTTGAATGAATTGGTGGAAATGTTTTGTGTTGTAGATGCTCGCATTTTGCTGTTTATGATGGGCATGGAGGCCGGTTAGCTGCAGAGTATGCTCAGAAGCATTTGCACCCGAATGTGGTCTCGGCAGGCTTACCACGTGAGTTGGTCTGTTAGTCTAAGCATTTAGCGGATATAGTTAGTTAGTAGTTGTTGTTTGAAAATTTAGTTTACCATCCAGTATATTTGTTGTATGAGGTTTTTAGCATTGACTCATGGTGTTTCCTCAATTGAAATTTCAGTTGGATGTTAAGTCTACAAAAAGGGCCATACTGGATGGTAAGTTGTGTCTTATGGTTAGCTCCTTGCTTTCTACATTTGCTCCTTTAATTGTAGTCCGATTTGATGTTCTCATGTGTTTTCTTTGGACAGGGTTTCGGAAAACAGATGAGGCTCTCCTGAAAGAAAGTGCTGCAGGTTTTACGACAGTTCTATTTCTTGCATAGTTAGAAGTATCTTTTACCCCTTGTTCCCTAACACTACTGGCCATGTAGCCATCCTGAGGAAAGGATACTTTATGCTTTAGATCTCCTTGCCATGCTTTAGTAGAGTGAGTAATATGGTACTGGAGTTCACCTTGCCAACTCGATTGCAATGCTCATTTATCTGCTTGATGACTACTCTTTGCTCTGCCTGTTTTGGCAACTTGCATCCTCTTCAGTCTTCCTAGTTGTTAACGATACCTATCTTCTTCCTTCAAAGCATATGCTATGTTTCATGTTGTGGATATGAATTATCTATGTCAAAACTTCCTTCTGTTTCAGGTGTTTTTTGGTAAGGGCATGACAGGATGATTGGGTCTTCTTTCTCTTTTCCTTTTCCTTCTCCTCTTCACCTTTTTCATCTTCCTTGTCCTATTTTCCAGTCATAGGTCTTGATAATCCTATATTGATTTAGTATATGCTACAAACTGGTGATATGGATATTGATGTCCTATATTGTTTACTTAAATCTCTTATATATATTTTTTCATGGTAGGGGCATGGCAAGATGGTGCTACAGCTGTATGTGCATGGGTATTAGGACAAACGGTAAGCCTACCATCATACTATTTCTAATGTTCTTGAAGCAGTTAGGAAATGATTTTTGGTGTTCACTATCTTGGATGTAATGATAGTATGATACCGTTTCAGGTAAAGGCATTCGAAATAAAAATAACAAAAACAAAGAAAAAAAACGTGAAGTACGGAAACAGAATGCAATTCTCCAAGCAATACATTATCTACTGCTGATACTCCTAGTTTGTAGATCCAGAGCATGGGGTAAAAAATTATGTCTTGTTCTGTTATGCATATTTCAGATGGAAGACTGTATAGTTAGGACGTTAGGACTTGGGAGTGTAGGAAGTTGGGTGCCCACAAATTAATCAATGATCTGCTTAAAGTAGTATAAATAGATACTACTGGCCAACTTATGTAGAACTTGTAAACCCTTCTCATATTTTTTTATTAGAGGTCCAGAGCCGTACAAGAAACTCGTAGATCTGTAGATAGCTTTCAGAGTTAGCCATGTAGTGAACGATCTCAAAGAAACGCCTAGTGTTTGAATATGGATTAAAATCATTGGAAAAAACCTAACTGGTTTGTTATCATGTACACTTCATTAGCATGTTTTGGGACTAGGGGAAATTTGTACATTAACCTATAAGGAAATGCCACTTAATCCGTTAGCTTAGGTTCAATATGATAAATTACAACTGAGGATCTTCATAATGAGAAAGGAGAAGCAGACCAAGCTGCGGTGGGGATAATTGTAAATTCTTCTATATTGGATGATGTTGATATAATTTCTATTGAAGTCTGTGTGCTCCCCCCCTGTGCGGGTGGTTGAAAGAAATAAAAGAAAGGAAATAAACTGCACTTCATGTACATCATATTGTATATTGTTTGGAGTATCGACATCCTGCAACTAAATGGATCATGTGCACATTTTCTGCAGGTATTTGTTGCTAATATTGGTGATGCAAAGGCTGTGGTAGCACGATCAGCTGCAGTAGTTGATCCAGAGAGTAATTCAGGCAAAAGTCAATTGAAGGCCATTGTGTTGACAAGGGAACACAAAGCCATATATCCACAAGAACGAGCTCGGATTCAGAAGGTCCCCATTGTGTGCAATCATGATTTTTTTTCTTTCCTGCTGTACATGTCCATGCTGTCTCTGTCTTACAGTTCTTTCTATGTTTAGCAGTATGCTAATTGGTGCATTAAAAGCCATAAGTTGAACCTCTAGGTCTCACAATGAGTCCCAAAAAGTTAATGTGTTTTGATTCTGCTAGTTATGCAAATGTCAAAAAATTTATCTTACTGATAGAAATCTGTTTTATATTTCTTTCTTCTATCAATATCAGTTAGTTACTTTAAAAAAATGCTCTAATTGTTGCTTTAAGAGCCATAATTTGCGACGTCTAGGTCTCACAGTGAGTTCCATAGATTAATAAAATATGTTCTGATTCTGGAAGTTATGCAAATGCCACAAATTTTTTCTTACTGATAGCATTCCGTTTTGTTGCAACGATGCACCATGTACAGTACCTCTGTGATTAGCCATATCACTTTAGATGAGTAATTATACTGTTTTGGGATCTGCATTGCTTCTATATAGGGGGTTATTAAACGATGTTTAATTGCAAAGTGGGGTTCAAGAGAAGCTTGAGGAACCATGGGCAGTAGCTATCACTTTTCATTTTTTAAAATTCCTTAGGAAACAGTTGCTGGATTCGCACTTCGCATGATACTTCATATCTTGGGAACTGAATGGGGATTTCTTTTGTTTTTTTAAACATCTTCAAATTTGTTGTGGTCATCTGTTTTCAGAGTATAGTTTTCATGAAGGTTAGATGCCTTGATCAGCATGATTTTATTTCAGCATATTTATTGGACAACCATTCAGAATCAGATTGTTTTGTTCATTTGGTATCCCAAACGTTGCCTTTCCACGTTATCGTATTTATAGTAATTGAATTATAAGAAGGCTGTTGCATAAATCCATGATTGGGGAGGTTGCCAAATTTGATAGGGGGTGGAGGTTATTCATTCAACCTTGGAAAATAGAAGCTGGAATTGCTCATAACAAGGTTTCTGCATTAAAGAACCTATTGCATCTCCAAGACCCCATCTGTTACTTGTTCTATTTACTCATTTGACATAATATTTTGTTGCTAACTTTATAATTACATATACTGATGAGTATATTCAATTTATAGGCAGGTGGATCTATCGGTCCTAATGGACGATTGCAGGGGAGACTTGAGGTTTCTAGAGCTTTTGGAGATAGGCAGTTCAAAAAGGTCCCTCATATTCCTTGATGGTCTTCAATAGTTTCGGGTTCCCTTAACTTCTGTGACCTGCTTTCCTTTGTACACCCTTTTTCTTTACCTGCATATTGGAGAAGTATCATGGTAAACTTTATCCTTTCATAGGCTATCATAACAACAAACTAGCAGTTAAATGGTCCTTAAAATAGTCTTGAATCTCAAGCAAGACCTAGACAACTATAACTGTTGGGTGGGATATTATAGTGTCCGAGGTTTTGAAACCTTCTCAGCTCTTACGAAAATTTTATAATGAAATTCAGGTGGGCGTTGTCGCAACACCTGATGTTCATTCATTTGACCTTACTGAAAGAGATAACTTCATTATTCTAGGCTGTGATGGCTTGTGGGGGGTATGTATACCTCCATCTTTTTAATTCTCTCTTCATTTTATATTTGTTTATAATGTCGTAACTCAGTTCCTGTAGTTTTTATTGAACGTTAACGATTGAATTGCACCCATTCAGGTATTTGGACCAAGTGATGCAGTTGAATTTGTTGACAAGTTGTTGAAGGTCTGTATGCACTCATGTCATAAATTAATTAGTTCAGACTGCTGGTGCTTAAATTTATACTATATTTTAACCAAAAAAATTACATTCTGAAGTGGGAAAAAGAACTTAGTTATTAGTGTTATTATATGTGGCTCCTACTGCCCATGTTTCCCCCTTGTTGCTAACAAGGGCCTGTTGTGAAGATACTTCTCCAGACATGCTTGCATAAGATCTATTCGTAGTTAAATACCAAGGACTATTATTTGCTCTTCCTTGTGTACAGGATTAATTGTTTTGCTTTGATGCCTGTTTATTTATCATGTATTAGGTCCGAGTTTAATCTTTTTTATTCAAGATAGAATTTCCAATGCACAACACTAGTCTTACGTCTAGCCACCTACACCACAAAAAATACATCACAGTGTTTATGTGCTTCTGTAGCTGCCATATTGTTATACAATGCATGTCAAAACAGTAATTAGTCAGACTAATCGCGTAGCAGTCATTTCAGTTTAAGTGTCCACGAAAGTGAGTTGTCCCAAGAAATAATTTAAAGAGCAATTACTGAAACATTTCTGTTTGCTTGTTTAACTTCATGACTATGATTTTTAGAGGTTCTCAAGTCACCTTAAAAAAAGAAAAACCTCTAGAGACAGATTAAAAACAAAGAAGAAAATGAGACTGTTGCTTAATTCTCATGCAATGCTTCACGATATGACAGGAGGGCTTACCAGTTGCGACAGTGAGTCGCCGTCTTGTACGAGAAGCTGTACGTGAGCGGCTATGCAAAGATAATTGCACGGCAATTGTCATTGTTTTCAGGTAGCTGCAGTAAACACCATCCAGATTCTACTAATGGTTGTGTACTCATGTTCATTTTCTAACATGCAAGTTACTTTCCAGACAGCAGTAGCAAGAAGGTGACTGGGCTTTTGTGATATTTGCATGAGTGTTTTCCTACGTGGCCAAATAGCTGGTTTTCCTGTGATATTAACAAATTCATTATGTGCGCAAGTTGTAATATAGCTTGCTGGATCAGGGAGTTGAAACTATAATCATGTCATGCATGTATAATGTAATCTTGCCGTCCGAGATCAAATGTGATATTTGAATTTTGAATAATTTTTTACTTTGTTCACAAATTACTTTTGAATTATATAAGAAAAATATTTTATAAAATTATATTTTGAAATTACATATCATGAACCTTCTTAATATAGAGTCCATCTTGTGAAAGACCCCTATATATAGGAAAGTTCCGAAAGTCCCCTTCAAATGTTAAAACTAGACAATTATACCTTTTTTCTTGACTTGATTTTTTTAATGATTTTTCGCGGATCTTTTGACCTGGATTCATTAAAAATGAGTCAAGTATAATGTAAAAACTAGACAATATAATGTAAAAACTAGAAAATATAGACAATTATGTTTCACTGGGTAAATTTCTGGATAAGTAATAAAACTAGACAATTCATTTACAAAAGTAGACAATTCAGTTACAAAACTAGACAAATATCATCATCAGTTCAAAACACTAATTTTTCTTCGATTGCTTTAGTTTCTTCAGAGCACTCTTCTTCAAATCATTCAATACACTCTCTTCAAAATCATCATCAGCATAAGGTCTCTTATATCAAGGAAAAGTAGTTCCTTGGAACAGCTCCACATGCTTCATCAGAAAAACATCACAGTCAAAAGTTCCAAGTTTACCAAGTCCAATCAAGCTTCACAATTTATACAAAAAAAAGCATTGAACATTTATACAAAAACAGAAAATTCCTCTCATAAACTAGACAATATAATGTAAAAAATAAACAATATAATGTAAATTTAATATCATGTAAAAACTAGAGAATTTATTTCATAAACTAAACAATATAATGTAAAAACTAGACAATATAGACAATTATGTTCATGTTTGATAATAAAACTAGACAATATATACTAAAAACTAGACAAATATGTTGAGATCAGTTAGTAAATATCTTGAATAAACTTATTGCCACTCGATATAAGAAAAAGATAAATTTAATATCATGTAAAAACTAGATAATTCCTTTCATAAACTAAACAATATAGTGTAAAAACTAGACAATATTTCGTAAAAACTAGACAATATCCTCTAAAAACTAGACAAATATGTGGAGATCAGTTAGTAAATTTGATAGTTAGTGAAAATGTAAAAACTAGAGAATTCCTAGACAATATAATGTAAAAACTAGAGAACTCCTCACATAAACTAGACAATATGATGTAAAAACTAGACAACATAATGTAACAACTAGACAGACAACATGAAACTATCCTAATGTACCAAATAACAGACAACGAAAATCGAACAACAACAACCGCGATGAAACTGAAGAGATGAAACTGAAAATCGAGCAACAACAACGAAAATCGAAAAACAATCGCGATGAAACTGAAGAGATGAAACTGAAAATCGAAAATCGAGCAACAACAACGAAAATCGAACAACAACAACGAGCAAAACGCAAAAATCGAGCAACAACGAAGCAACAACTGCATCCAAGCAGAACATACTAGAATCCTACAAAACTCGTAAATCAACTCAATCCTCTTCTTCAACTTAGAACAAATGAAAACCATGCCTCATACAGTCATACCAAATCTAGCAAGTTTAGAGATTACAATTGCACTAGCATATCCACTGAACTGGTAACTTTATAGATTAAACTACTAAAACGCCTTAAAATCACCGCCATAGAAAGTAACTGCCAATTCAAACAGCAAATTTGAAGATCTAAAACCGTATCCAAAAATTTCACCAAATGAAACGAAATTTAACTACACATATTCATTAAAAGCAATGTAACCACGTACAACTAGTCCGAAATCCACTTCTCAAACCAAAACTCGCTCAGATTTCTCCATACCTGTATCTAAGTTTTAGGATCGCGATTCTCCAATGAATTATATACTCTTTCAGTTTGAATTTCGGCGTGTTCGGGCTGGCTAATCGGGCTTTCAGCGTCTTGATCTCACGCAACAAAATGCGGTCTTCTTCAACCTTCGATCGGGCTTCACCGATGGATTTGACGAGGTCGAGAAACTCCTTGGACTGGCCGAATCTGCCCCGTGAGCCCATCGCAAGCTCTCTGACAATCGTTTCCAGCTGCTCCATCGCTGAATTGTGAATCAATTCGATTGGGTTTAGGGTTTGGGGAGAAATTTGGAGAGAGATCTAGAAGAAACCGCTTTAAAAACGGCAAATGAGATAAAAATGAAAAAAAAAAAAACTGAAAATCGACATTTATACTAGATCCAAAAATAAAATGGTATGACCCGAACCGGTTTTTGACCCGCAAAATTGACCCGCGAAATTAAAAACGGGCCAACGTAAAAAACTAGACAATTTTTGTAGAAACCAAGGGGAATTTTTATACTTTCTTAATAGTATAGGACTTTTATAAGACTAAGTACTTAATATATAACTTATTTAAAAAAAATTCAATATAACTTGGGAGTAATTTGTAGGCAAACTCAACTTCGAAGTGACATTTGGTTTGTAGCGTAGGGCATGTAATTACATATGTGATAACTGTAAACTCTAAATACAGCTTCTTTGTAATTTTGTGAAATCATGACCATTGAACACACTGTTTACTCTTAATGTGCATTCTCAATGATTCAAATTCGATTCCGGCAACTCCAGGCAGTTACGTTACCAGTAACTATTGGGGCTTCTGGACCCTGTGGTCTAAAGAGCTCTCAATTGTCGTATATCCGAATCTCTGATTAGACTCTTGTACAGAAACTACCACAATTTCCAACTGGAAAAGTTGGGAAATTGAGTGGTAGATTAAAACCGAGAAAAGTTGATTCTCATAGTATCTTTCTACACCATCTGTACTACAATCATCATTCACCCCGGGTAACTAAGACCAATTCATTTCATTCCCCGAACGTAATTCTCTCGAAAATTGTTTGCATATAATTGAAAGAGAGAGCATGATCAGCTTCAAGAAGTTACCCCTCTGCCTCTCCGTAGACGATTGCATCAGATTCAGATCGGTTCTCCAGGTCCGGATAGTACATGAGAGGAGAAATTGCTTTTGTGTTTTATACGAGTGCGAGTGTGAGATTGTCATTTGATGTAGTTAGTGTGTCAACCTAATGAGAAGAAAATAGAACGCTGAATTCAATGTTTGGGCCTTTGAGCTATAACGTTACAGTGCAAATAATGACTTTATACATTTATCATTTTTAAACGTGTCACCGAATTTCAGACATAATTTAAAACTACATGCCAACTCTAGTGTATAAAATTCTCCGAGGCAGAGGGAGTAACATATATAGTGTGAGAGGATTAAGTTGAAGTCCCGTTCTTCCTTGATGATGTTATCAGCAAGTTGATTAATCACCCTAGGAATCAAATAATGTGAACAAAAGAAAATAGAGACCTTTGCTGGCTAAATCTTCTCCCTGTTTGACAAGTCTTTGCAAGTTGATTTTATTACCCAATTTCCCACTGATAATTGGCAGGCAAACTTATTGAACAAAACAGCAATAATATTGTTAAAAATAACATAAATAGATAGATTGGCCGATGTATCAACTACCCTCCAACATGGGCAACTGATCTTTTGTCCCCTTAACCAACCTCAAATTTAAGCCAACAATTAAATTTGCTCCTCAATTACAAAAAAAATATGGCAACTAAATAAACATAATAATACATCATACACATCAGGTATACATGGATCCCATCATGAGATTGAATGATTGCTCTGCATATGCTTTGTTAACCACCACCTTCTACAAATCATACAAAATAAATGAATCTTCACGTTAAGTGTATCTATACTCTTATATATACATACATGCACTCTTCCATGCAATGTATACTAAACCACAACTTATTCTACCACTACAATACAAGAGAAAGACAATACAAACATGGCACAAGTTATGTCTGAGAAAGTGAAGCTCCTAGTCTCATTACTTGTTTTGCAACTATGTTATGCAGGTTTTCACATTGTCTCAAGAGTTGCACTTAACATTGGCATCAGCAAAGTTGTCTACCCAGTTTACAGAAATATCATTGCCCTAGTATTGTTGGGACCTTTTGCCTACTTCATGGAGAAGTGAGTATATACTACTCGTTTTGCACGAATCTGCACCTTACAGAGCTCAACCTTGCATTTCTGAGTTCCACATTAAAACGCACAAATACAACCTTTCCCCTTCCGTTAAAATCACGTCTATTGTTGCTAAAAATGATGTTTATTGCAGGAAAGAAAGGCCTCCTCTAACATTTTCCTTGCTAGCTCAGTTTTTTCTCCTTGCATTAGTGGGGTATGCAGACTACACATACTAATCATAATTACTCAGTTTCTAATTAGTTTTTATGTCAACCAATCCTATATCAACTGATTTTATTGCCTAACAGCATCACAGCAAACCAGGGATTTTACATTCTAGGTTTATACTACGCATCACCAACATTCGCATCAGCAATGCAAAATTCAGTACCTGCAATCACCTTCATCATGGCATCTCTTTTAGGGTAAGGAAGGTATTTCTATCACATGCTCAAATAACAAACTTTTAAGAACGGCTACTGAGTTTTGTGTTTCCAGGATAGAGCAAGTTAGTCTCACGAGGATAGATGGGTTGGCTAAAATCCTAGGGACCATAGCCAGTGTAGGAGGTGCAACTATTATCACTCTATACAAAGGACCTCCCATCATTTTGAACCAGACATCAGGAGCAGAGGGAAATGAAATTATGCAAGATTCTTCGATAAAAGTGCAAAACTGGACATGGGGTTGCATATTCCTACTTGGTCACTGCTTATCCTGGGCTGGTTGGATGGTCCTTCAGGTAAAAAAACCTATATCTAATAAAATCATCAACATTACACATCTGTATTTAGATAGCAGCATATTAGTTTGATTCCCTCAGCGAAAATTATCCATATTTGGATTGAAACCAATGATTATACTATCATACTGCTGCTAGGGGAACAAACTGCCAAATATTCTCATTCTCATAGTGATGAAGAGAGTAGGAGAATAAATCCACAAGAATCGAGGACAAAATTAGATATATTATTTTTTTTACTAAATAGATCAACTATCGAAAGTAATATCATAAATGAGAATATTCAACTATATTAATTTAAAACTGACTCGACAACTAACAAAGCTTCAAATGACAATATGCAGGCTCCTATCGTGAAGAAATACCCAGCTAAACTATCCCTTACATCATTCACGTTCTTTTTCGGACTAATTCAGTTCTTAGGCATAGCAGCTTTTGCAGAAAGAGATCCAAAGCACTGGCAAATCCAATCGGGGGAGGAGATTTTTACTATCTTATACGCTGTACAGCTTCTGACTTCTAAACTATTTATTATGGTTGGTTTTTTTCACACAAAAAGCATATCTTAAGTGCCTTAAACTTGATGCAGGGAATAATATCATCAGGTATTGTAATATCTCTACAGACCTGGTGTATTCAGAAAGGAGGTCCAGTGTTTGTTGCCAGTTTCCAGCCAGTTCAAACAGTATTAGTTGCAAGCATGGCTTTCATAATTCTACGTGATCAGCTATACTCCGGAGGGTACGTGATCGAATCGAAAACAATAAAACCAGACACTTATTAGATCCAAGGACACAACTTAAAATAGTAAAGGAACAAAATTAATATTCCCACTCTTGCAGGGTCATTGGAGCTGTCTTCATTGTGATTGGGCTCTATCTAGTCTTGTGGGGCAAATCAGCAGAGACAAGATATCGAAGTCAAGATACTGATGAAACATTGACCAAACATCTCCTAAATGGCAACAGCAAGGATCAAAAGTGCTCTAATGAGATCGATAATGCATAATCATGTCAACTGTTATTTGGTAAAATATTCAGTCAGCCTGCACAAGGTGATAAGCTCTGAAATGTAGAGGCTATTTCTTAAAAATCAAAATGGCTTAGCCCTCAGACATATCTGTAAATCTTCATTAGATTTCTCAAATTGTTAAGAGGAAAGAGAATACCTGAATTTGGCATCAGACTCAGAGCATGTCAAAAGAACGATGCAAGTAGTGTGCCTGGTGTGGCTTCTTAAACTGTGATGCCGTGAACAAAATCTTATATCGGAAATTGAAAATTCCCAAGATAGTACACCAATTTGAGTTTGCATACTGCATTTACTGATTTAGTGATAATTCAAACGCACTAGGGACTAACATGCAAATGATATTTGCTTGCTAGTAATTGTTTTTGCATATGCTCCTAACTAAGCTAGCTTAAAACCGTTTCAAGAGTAAGTAGTATCAGATGGCCATAGATTTAAGGTAAAGTCAAGAGAACTAAATAACTTGGAGACAAATTCTCAATATGCCCCATAGCAATAAAGAACCAAACACATCTAAAACCCAGCTCTTAGCCTATGTTTACAGGTGCAGAACCTTAATTAGGACATCTAATTAAAAACTAGAATCCTACTACAGTAGAAATGCGATACATACAATAATATCGTTGGGACTGGCAAAAATTATTCTTATATTCCTAAATAGAGTTTTTTTAAACAGTTTATATACAAATTGGGACCGTTAATTTTAATTACTGTAACGAGTTTATTCCTTTATAAAGTATTCTTTATGGGGTTTCTACTGTACAATATACATTACCAAATTATATAAATACTATTAAATACTGACCAAACCAGAATATGAAATATCAAAAAATTCTATCCTATTAGTAAAATAAAATCTTCTTAATTTGCATCGGCAAGACTGGTAAAGATACATAACTACTCTCTCAATCCTTAGATAATCGAAATTTTTCAACACCTAAGCAACATAAACAAATCACCTTGATAGATGACTAGACATTTCTGCTCGGAAAGTTCGCACAGATCTTGCATGCGTAGTTAAGCCATATCAAACTAAAGACAAGAGCTAAGCAACAACCATCATTCATAAATAAGGATTAATCCTAAAACCAAAGTAGCCAAAAGACATAACTGAAATACAAACACACGGAAATGGAATAAAATTGTGACAAAAATAGCAACAGCCAAACATTTTTTATCGAATCACTCTACCTCACAGTAACGATGTCGTCAATCTTCAAAATCATACGAACACACTCAGTAGCCAAACTAATTGCACTTGTGCTCACCAACAATGGCTGCAATACATTCTCCTCCAAAATGTTAGTGATCTGGCCCTTCCTCACGTTTATCCCAGTTGTGATTTCACCCTCTGCATGCCTGTTCCTGAGTTCAGTGACAATAGCGATCGGATTCAACCCAGCATTCTCAGCCAGGGTGTACGGAATAACCTCAAGTGCCTCAGCAAAAGCTTTAACACAGTAACTTTCCATCCCCTTCAACACCTTGGACCACGTACCTAACTGCCTAGAAAGCTCAATTTCTGGAGCTCCACCACCAGCAACCAAAAACTTCTTGTTCACCAAACACCTGATAACACAGAGAGCATCGTGCAAACTCCTCTCAGCCTCATCCAGCACCAACTGGTTAGAACCACGAACAAGAACACTAGTAGTCCTACCCATGTCCTTAATCCCTGTAATCTTGACAATCTTGCCACCATCTCCCAATGGCACTTCTTCAACCAGATCCGCATACCCCAACTTCTCAGCACGGAAATGCTCGATATTGGAGACCGGCAAGCAATTCAAAGTCTTGGTAATAAATTCAATCTCGTCCCTCTCAACATCCTTAATAACCAAAATCTTAGCCTTGGACAAGTAATGCAGAGACAAATCCGTAACAGCATCCCTCAAAATACTCTTCTGAATCAACAACACATTACATCCAGTAGCCTTAATCTTCTTAATCATTCCCAAAATGTAATTCCTCTCCTCCTTCAAAATCCTATCCATCTGAGTATAATCCGAAACCACAATACTCTGCTCTATATCAGTCTTAGGCGGCGAAATCTGAAACTGTATAACCCCAATCTTAGCATTCTCAACCCTAGTCAGCCCACCGGAAGCATGACTAACCTTCTTATCAAAAATCAACCCCTTAATAAACTCAGTATCATCAACCGTACCGCCCAACTTCTTAACAATCTTAATATCCTTCAAATCAACCAAATCAGGCTTCTCCGGATCGACAACAGACAAAACAGCATCAACAGCCATAGGAGCTAAAAGAGTAGAGTACTGAGACACAACCTTAGAATTAAGCGACGTCGAAGCCGCCTTCACAAGCGATTCACGATCGGACAAATCGACAGGCACAGACATCGCAATCAGAATCTCCTCCGCCTTCACAGACGCCTTATGAATCGCGTCCGATACAACAGTAGGGTGAATTCCTGCAGTGAGAAGACCGAGAGAAGCCTTGAGCAAAGCTCCAGCAATAACGACGACAGTCGTAGTCCCGTCTCCGGCGACAACGTCCTGAGATTTGGAGAGCTCGACGAGGAACTTGGCGGCGGGCTGGAGAACTTCCATTTTGTTGAGGATAGTGGCGCCGTCGTTGGTGATGATGACTTCGCCGGAGGAGGTGGAGATCATTTTGTCCATGCCTTTGGGGCCGAGAGATGTACGGACGGCATCGGCGACGGAGAGAGAGGCGGCGATGTTGGCCATGCGGATGTCGTCTTTGCGCTTGTTGTCGACGAAGGTTTCGGTGGCCTTTGTGGCTTTGGCAGCTGCTGTAGTAGCCATTGTAGAGGTTTTGGGAGATGAATCTGAAACCCTAGATTGGAATTTGGAACTCTGAGAGAGAGAGACTGTGAAATGAGGTTTCTGAGAGGGTTTTAAAAGTGAAAGTAAAGATTCAAAAATTTTAGGGGCTTTTTTGTGTAAAACTGAAACTTAGGGTCTCGGGTTTATTCGATCCTGGGGGTTTGATCATTGCTCCTACCACTCCAAATATTTGACACCTGTCCAACCTAACACATATTTTTCTTAAACTTTAAGTGGCTCAGATTGTGACACGTTTAAAGCCAATTAAAGATTTGTTTATTTACAAAATCTCTAACTCTGGTTCCTTTACCCTATTTAAAGTGTACAAAAGGGTTTTGAAATGCAATTCACAAGTCTCACAGCCCGCCATTGTTTCCCTCTTCATCTCCCACCATTTTCAATCTGTAAATTGAGCTCTTTAATTCACATATTAGCTACCTCACCACGGATTCGCTGCAAATCGTCATTATCTATATCTACACTTTATCAGGTATTGAAAAATTCGTTTTAAGTTGAGATTTGAGCGAAACTATATAGAGTTATTTGCTGCAAGTTTTGGTTCAGTTTATTCTAGCTTCTTCTAATTTAAGGGCATAGATAATTTACTACTTCTCCATGGTTTTGGTGATTTTTCAAAATTGTAGTTTTTTTGTACATTATAATATGGATTCAAAAAATAAAAAATTCACTGTAATTTTCTTACTCTGTGCTCTGTATCATTTGTGAATTTGAAATACATTATACTCCTAATTGTTTCAAACAAGAGAGGTAAAAGTTACAAAACATTATTGCAATATATGATACTGCTGATTGTACTAAAATTAAGGACTTTGTTCTCATAGTTTGTTTGTTTACTTAATGATACAAACATGTGTCGTTCTCAGTTTCTAAATGGATCAATGTTCTGATTATTCAGTGAAAGAGTTCGCAGGTAATGAATAATTATAACAATGCGATAGTAAATGAATAAATGAACAAGCTGATATTTGTTAATTTTTTAATTTTATTTTCAGACATGAATTGCAGTAATGGAATCGAAGGTAAAAGCAGTGGTGAGGATCTTGATGGATCACCTATTTCTGATGAGGTTCAGCCGGAAAAAGAGGTAGATTCTATTGACTCTTATTTGAATGATTTGGAAAGCAGGTTGGAGTGTGGACAGATTATGGAAGATGAACATATTGCATATGCTTTGTATTGTAAGTACGCGAGTGTAAAAGGATTCAGTGTGAGGAAGGGAAAAACAGTAAAGTTTAAGGATGGTTGTGGTTTGCTTTCTGGAAAGTTTTTCTATTGTCACCGTGAGGGCACTAAGGATATTAGGTGCTCGAGAAATAAGATTCCTGATTATCAAAAGAAAGATACCAGAATCGATTGTAAGGCGATACTTAAAGTTGCACGGAGAAAAGGGGATGTGTGGAAAGTAACAGTTTTTCAGAAGGAACATAATCATGAATTGTATGAACCTGATGAAACATATTTGTTAAGATCGTCTCGCAAAATGATGGATGAGCAAGAAGTGGTGTTATCTACATTGGTAAAATCGAAGATACCAATATCGAAAGCTATTAACTTTTTGGAGAGTATAGCCCATGGCAAAAACAATGTGGGGTTCACAAAAAAAGATGCATATGATTGCCTTCAATGCGTGAGACATAAAACTAAAATTGAGAATGGTGATGCTCGTGAATTGGTCCAACATTTTTTGGACAAGGCAAATAAGGAGAAGAACTTTTATTGGAATGTTGAAGTCAACGATGACAAGAGGCTTATGAATATTTTTTGTAGAGACTTTCAGTGCTTGTTGTATTATGAAAATCTCGGGGATGTGCTTTCAATTGACACGACATATCGAACAAATAATTTTGAATTGGTTTGTGCTCTTTTCGTGGGAATTAACCATCACGGTGAGAACATCCTGTTTGGATTTGCTTTAATGTCGAATGAAACTACAAGTTCATTTGAATGGTTATTTAGAGTATTCCTTGAGTCGATGGGGGACAAACAACCTGAAACCATATTTACAGATCAATGTCAAGCGATGATGAATGCTGTAGGGACAGTGTTTCCACTTTCATTTCATCGATTGTGTCAATGGCATATCAACCAAAATGCCCCTTCACATTTCGGTAATTTAAATAGTGATTCACGATTCAAATATTTATGGAGAAAGTGCATGAATTACTGTGGATCAGAAGAAGAGTTTGAAGCAACATGGAAAGAAATGATGAGCTATGACATCACTAATCGGAGTTGGTTTAATACAATGTATGAATTGCGAGCTAAGTGGGCTTCTACCTTTAGTGATCACAAATTTAGTGGTGGGCTTCATACGACATCTCGAAGCGAGGGTACAAATTCAGCATACAAGAAGTTGATGGGGAAAAAGAAAGTTTCTTTGTTCGATTGTGTTATTGGTTATGAGAATCTTCAGCATGAATGGCGTCAAAAGGAAAGGGTGAAGGACATTAGTAGTAACCATAATAACCCTTCGCTTTTTGTTTCTTCCAATCCTCTATTGAAGCATGCTGCAATTTTTTATACCATAGACATCTTCAATTTATTTGCTAAACAACTGAAGGATACCATGGGACTTGAGCCTCCACAACCATTTGCATCTGGTGGTTCTTCAGTTTTATGGTACAAAGTGAAGGCACATGGAGGAAATTCTAGGATAAACACCGTCGGCTTTGATCGTCAAAGTTTGGAAATAATGTGCAGTTATCACCAATTCGAAACTGTAGGTATATTGTGTACTCATGCATTGAAAGTCCTAGATGTGGTTAACTTGCAATCGATACCTGAGCAATTCATAAAGAAACGGTGGACTAAAACTGCAAAAAATGGAGTATTTACAGGACAAAGTGGTGGAGCAGGGGATATAAATGTTGATGTTGGTGCTAGTAGCTATGTATATGAGATGTCATTTGTTAATCATACAACAAAAGATGTGAACGAACTCGCAATGCGATGCAAATCATATGCCACTACGAGAGACATCTTGGCAAATCATATTCAACATGCTAAAGTGGAACTAAATGTTTGGTTTGAGAACATGAAGTTAAATAAGTCCACCTCTGTTGATGTTGATGGCGTAGATAACAACTCCCAAGATGACATTCTCGTGCGAGATCCTCCTATTGCCAAGACAAGAGGACTCACAAGTGTTCGTAAGCGCCATTTTGAAGTTAGAGGCAAAAAAGGGAAGGGAAAAGCAGAAAGTTCAAGTAAGCTGCAAATTTATGTCGATGTAATTATATTGCCATACATATTATATATCATTAGACTTTGATGCAAAAGTTTGATCTTTTTATATGTAGAGAGGACATCAAAAGGTAATTCTAGCTCTCAAGAGGCTAGAAATGTCCAACCATCGCAAGGAACCATGAATTTGCAGCCATTACAATGCCCGGTATATACTGGAGCTTTCCATACAAGTTTGGGTGGGCATGCAGTAAATAGTTGAGGTTTTGAGTACATCACAGGTTTGTGTTTTGAAGATAACTTTCCAACATAAGTTTATGTTTCAGTGAGAAGTAAAATGTGTTATACCTTTCTTTGTTTTGTAGGGACATTGTGCTAGTGGTTGGACACCATTGAAATGATCTGTTAGTTAGTACGTTTTCTGGTTCATCATGCTAAAGTCCCATTTTGTTTTCTTTTGTGGATGGACAGCCTGCTCATTTTTTAACAAGGTCACTAATGCTTCTAATACTTCAACCATGTGAATGGTAATTTATTGCTCGTGCAATTAGCTATTAGCACTTAGCAACAGCAACCAGAATGTATATTTTGCAGGAATTCTATAGGTTTTATGTATTTACCATTTGAATGCACTGAAGCCTTGTAAGTTGTAACAGCTGATTTGATATTGGAATGAAATATCTAATTTAAAATATACTGTCTTGATCAGTCCATCTATAAATATTTCCACATTAAACTTATCAAATTTCAAATTAAAAAAAGATTTTATACAAAGTGTATAATTAGACGGTTTCTAGGTAACTTAATATAGAGACGGACATGGGCGCCCTTAAAAAATTAATCTCATATATATAATTTTGTCACCCGAACTTCAAATCATTCGTCCACCCCTACAGACGAACCTATGCAGTAATAAAATCATCGATGATATTAATCAAAATGCGTATATGTTGTCAACATAGGTGTTCTTTTATATTTATGGAGAAATAAAATAGACATTTTGATTCATAACATCGATGATTTTATTAACAATATGGTTTTGGGACTTACTCAAGATTTAAAAAAATGATGGGAGATGAAGAGGGAAACAATGGTGGGGCTGTGAGACTTGTGAATTGCATTTCAAAACCCTTTTGTACACTTTAACTAGGGTAAAGGAACCACAGTTAGAGATTTTGTAAATAAACAAATCTTTAATTGGCTTTAAAAGTGTCACAATCTGAGCCAATTGAAGTTTAAGAAAAATATATGTTAGGTTGGACAGGTGTCAACATTTGGAGTGGTAGGAGCAATGATCAAACCCCCAGGATCGAAATAAACCCTCATTTCATTTGCGAGTTCGTCAACATTTTGTTTCTATTTACTAGTTTGTGGATTAAAACTATAACAATTTCATTACTTGGAAGAGAAAAAGAACGAAACCGCACTACATTAAATAGAAATCTTTGGTATCTCAAAAAAAATAAATAGAAATCTTTTCGAACAACGTTTATAATTTGATGATTTTGGATGTATGCTCCTTATGGCTTTTAAGAATTTTAAACTCAGATATGTATGTAGGGAAAGGTGTCATCCTCGGTGAACCGTAGTACATTAATTTGATTATATATATGCTAGTTGTGAATGTTGTTTGGTGGTAGTGTATGAGGATGGGAACAGAATCAGTGTATAGTAAGGAAAGGATTAGACTGCTGAGCAAAGGCTGGGCCTATTTCCTTAAGACTGTATTTGCCCCGCACTGGTGCTTACGGTTTACTTAGCAAATAGTCTCCCAAGATAGAACAACAATATTTGAATCAGAGTTCTAGCACTCGAACTTTGACTCGGCGAACTAATATAATAAAGAATTCTTCTGGCTTTAGAGAGTTTAAGAGAAGGAAGAAGGATGGATTGTTGTGTGTTAAATCCGAACCTAGGGGGGATATTTATAGTTTCGAAGAGTTGAGTGACAGGCACAATGGTTCGCGAACTGGTACAACAGATGAGTTGCAACTTCTGAGTACAACAGTTCTGAACATATATGGCGAACAGTTCGTACTGATTCGCTCATGCCCAATCCGAACAGTTGCACTGTTTGGGCTTTTCGTTTCAGACTAATCTTATTGGACTCAACTAAACATAGTTGGTTCCTGGCCCAAAAAAATTATAATCAATTCTAGCCCGCGAACCCGCGGACCCACGAACCCACGACCTGTGACCCGAGACCCGGGCCCGGCTCCTGGCGGAGCCAGGTGGGTGCGTGTGTAGGAGCATCTAGTTTGAGCTAATAAGTATGGGTGCCCTAAGGGCCCAATCACTTAACCCAAGTCTTGGACTAATAAGTAGTTCCTTCTTCCTCAATTTTAGCCATGTGGGACTTCTCCCATTCCAACTCTTGGCATTCCATATTCAATGCATCAACCAACACACTTTGAGCTTCAATAACTCTTTCACCTTTCAATGCATTTTAGTAATTCTTTCTCAAGTGTCATCTTCTACTATAGTAGATTATATACGCTTAAGGAAACTTCATTTCCAATGTGTGGGGCCCCTTTGGTTGAGGTGCAAAGTCATGGACTAGCCTCTTTGGTGACTAAAATTCTAACAATCCCCACATGAAAGAGAATTGATGCTCACAGCACAACGGGGTGCTCAAGCCTAGAATTTCCTGCGGAAAATCATATTGCATCTGGATCGATTGTCAGTGACACTGAATCGTCCCTAGTAGAATACCATCGGATTTACTTGCCACCCGGTGGACGTGATGCCTTGAACCGGTCGGCGTTTTGTGTAAACCAAAACAATGATATCAACACAATAATTTTCCTTATTGCCTCATTCCTTTTCTCAGTCCGTTAAAGGCCTTGGACTGTTCGGATTCATAGGTGTTCTCGTTTGAAGCGGCCTCCCATACTTCACACCCAAATAGGTGATCTCGTTCTAAGAGCATTCCTGCTAATGCTCTACTCGTAAGCTAAAGAGATTAAGAATCTACTTCAGAGATCATTAAGAGTTTAGTGACACATCCTCCGCCCGGTCTGCAGGAGCACTTAATGTGTCTTTCACGGGAATGGCGCAAATGGAGTATAACTCCTAAGTGCTTTTACCTCTAAGTACAAACTTCACGAGGCACGTACTGGTCCTTTACAGTTTAGTTGTCCCATTGAACCAAATTCTTGGGATCTCCAGTCAGTATGGTTGGGTTGCCACCGTAAATTCCCTTATTGAGTGGGTCTTAAGCCCATTCCCCTAGACAAGCAGTGTCCTTGATCCCTCGGTAGCGCTTTGGTTAGCGGATCTGCAATGTTATCCTTTGATTTCACATAATCAACAGTGATAACCCCCGTAGAGACCAACTGCCTAATGGTTTTATGTCTTCGACGTATGTGTCTAGACTTTCCATTATACATATTGTTTCCTGCCCTTCCTAATGCCGACATACTGTCACAATGAATTGTTACAGAAGGCACAGGCTTATCCCAACAAGGGATGTCCTCTAAAAATTCTTGAAGCCATTATGCTTCTTCTCCAGCTTTGTCCAAAGCTATGAATTTCGATTCCATCGTGGATCGGGCGATGCACGTTTGTTTAGAGGACTTTCAGGAAACAGCACCGCCACCAATGGTAAACACGTAACCACTAGTGGACTTGGTGTTTGTACTATCAGATATCCAGTTTGCATCACTGTATCCTTCTAATACTGTCGGATATCTTCCATAGTGTAATACATAATCTATTGTGGTCTTTAAGTATCCCAATAGATGAAGTAGAGCTTTCCAGTGAGCACTTCCTGGATTACGCGTAAACCTAACCAACTTGTTGACTGCAAAAGCAATATCAGGACGAGTGCAGTTCATCACGTACATTAAACTGCCAATTATCCGAGCATATTGCGTTTGGTTTACTGGATCACCTGAGTGTTTGTCCAAACACAAAGATTCGTTCATTGGCATCCTTACACATTGACGGTCAAAGACCTCATATCTCTTTAAAACGTCTTCAACGTAATGAGATTGTGATAGCACCAAACCCTCGGGTGTTTTAGAGATCTTTATCCCTAAGATTAAATCTGCTACACCCAAGTCTTTCATGTCGAAAAGTTGTTTCAACATTTGCTTTGTTTTTAAAATCAAATCCAGGCTACTTCCAGTAATGAGCATGTCGTCTACATATAAGCATATCATGACAAAGGATTCAGCGTTCCCTTTCACATAGATACACTTATCACACTCATTTATAGAAAAGCCCTTTGATCGCAACGTGTTGTCAAACTTTTCGTGCCATTGTTTAGGAGCTTGCTTGAGTCCGTACAATGACTTGACAAGACGACAGACCTTCTTCTCTTGTCCTGGAACCACATACCCTTCAGGTTGTTCCATATAAATTTCCTCGTCCAGTTCTCCATTTAGGAAAGCAGTTTTAACATTCATTTGATGTATCTCAAGACCACGCAGTGCAACTATGACTATGAATACTCTAATGGAAGTTATTCTAGACACAGGCGAGTATGTGTCAAACTAGTCAAGACCCTCTTTTTGTCTATATAGCCTTTGACTACTAGAGGAGCCTTGTACTTATCAATGGTTCCATCTGCTTTATACTTGCGTTTGAGTATCCACTTGCAACCCAATGGCTTATTTCCCGGAGGAAGGTTAACCACTTCCCAAGTATGATTTTGCAGGATGGATTCCATTTCACTTTCAATGGCCTCTTTCCAAAAGGGGCTTCAGGAGTGGACATCGCCTCTTGGATAGTCCTAGGCTCATTTTTTACAAGGAATGTGAGAAAATCAGGACCAAAGTCTTTCTGAGTCCTAGCCCTCTTACTCCTCCTTGGTTCGACATCAGGAATCTCAACGTTCTCTTGATGTGAAATTTCGGGTTCTACAGAATTCTCTGGTGGTAAGTCTTCAGGTTCTGTAGCATTCTCTAGAGGAGGTGAACCTATAGGTTCTGCAACATTTTCTGAAGGTACACCTTCGAATTCTGCATTAGGGCCACTTGGGTCAGGGACCCCCACATTTGACCCTATTGTCGTTTCATAGTCTCATTTACGAGAGACTATTTCCTTCTTTTCCTTCCTAGGAAAAACTTCTTCAAAGAATTTTGCATTCCTTGATTCAATGACAGTACCCTCATGGATGTCCGGTATCAGCGACTTATGCACTAAGAAGCGATAAGCACTACTGTTGTTTGCATATCCTATAAATATGCAATCTACAGTCTTTGGTCCAATCTTTACTTGCTTTGGTTTGGGTATTACCACCTTAGCCAAGCAGCCCCACACTTTCAAGTGTTTGTAAGAAGGCTTGTGACCTTTCCATAGTTCATATGGAGTAACATCACTATTTTTCCGGGGTATTCTGTTAAGAATAGTAGTAGCCGTGAGAATAGCCTCCCCCCACAAATTCTGGAGTAATCTAGAATCTAGTAATAGTGCGTTCATCATCTCCTTGAGAGTACGATTTTTGCTGTCATGCCCCAAAACCAAATAACTTTGGCGCGCCGGCCGTCTATCGTGAGATGGGCTCACGCCAAGACGAAGCCTTCTTTTAATCCTCAAATACTTAAAAATATCTCGGAGTGGTACAACAGAGCATCTAGAAAATCTCATATACAATAATATTACAAATCCTCAATACATTAGAACAATTCCAGTATCACAAGTCATCTTATACAATACAAACCCAAGAGTACGCAGTAACTACTAAACAATCTTCTCAAAATCCACCATCCGTCTACCGTTTCCACTCCGAAGTACCTTCGTCCAGTCACTTACTAAATATTTGAAAGGGGTGGGTAAGGGTGAGTCTCATTGACACTTCTCCCGGATCAAGTAGAGTTTCAAATATACATATATATACACACCGTACGATCACACATATACAAAAGTTGCATGGTAAAACAAACGTAACATTTCGACTCAATCAGACATGATCCTATGGCCACTATAAGTCCGATGGCACAGAGGTCGGCTCACATAACATAAACATAATCCCCTACCACAGGGGTAACATAACATAAGGGAGTACTCCAGCCAGACAAATTCCCCGAAGGGCACATAACAATTCATAGTCACAACTGAGAGCTCAAACGTAACATTTATCCATGCACTTGTACAAAATCATTTCACACATCGCACACATCATAAAATACGTTTTGAGTAATCACATACTTGATCCTTTCAAATAGACTATTATACCAAGTTCCATATCTTGATATAATAACCATAAGTTGTTTATCAAACATTAAAACTATACGTATACGATAATACAAAAATAAGAGCAAAAGTGTCAAAGAAACCCCCTTACCTTAGGTCCAACTAGCTACAGGTCGAGCCTCTACTACAAACACAGGAGTTTCAATCATCCTTGCCCAAAGTCAGTCTGCCAGTAATAAGATAAACATTGATGTTAAACTCATAGCCGGTCCTCTTAATCTACTATTACTACCAACTCATCAAGTCAACGGAACCAATCTCCAAATCCATTTAATTACAATTTCACGTGCTGATCACTCAAGCACAACAAAACTTCATCTAATTACCCTTAATTATCAAGCCCAAATCCTTTAATGATAAAGTTCAATTCCATCAATTAAATCAAGTGAGTGATAAGTACTGTTACCTCGAATCTTCACCCCATGAAAGTACTCAATTCACCAATCTCACACCTTATCTTCATCACAACAGTATCGTTTCCTTCGGTGAAGATCAGACCACCATCACCTTGATTTACTTAGTCAGACCATGATTTCTCGTTTCACTATAGCTCTGTCCGCCATCGACATCATACTCCCCAAACTCTATAATCTGGCGTACGGGGCTGGAACAAAGAAGAGGCTTCAGTGAGGCTGGCATAGATTAGATCGGCAACGGTGAGTCGGTGAGTGAGGGGCTGCTGGTGGGTGTACAGACGAGCATGTAATTGGGGACATGGACGGTTGCGGGCCGAGATTAGAGGCGCACGATGAGATGTGAGTGACTATTGAGTTTTGAGAGGTTGTGAAGGCGTGAGTGACAATGAGTCAGGCAACTAAGGAGATGATGTTTTGATGACTAATTGCTTGGTCAATTGAATAGGGTTTGAGAGTTGGGATTCCGAAAATTGGGCTTAGGAACCTGATTCACTTATTTGAAGCCCGTCTCGAAATATCGATCCATAAAAATAATGATTAATAAAATCCCGTGCAACAACTCGAGTCTATATAATTTCTCATCTCCAAATAAATTCAAATGGACGACCCAAAAATAAATTTCGGGATTTTACATTTATGTTCAGCAACACCATTTGACTGAGGCGAATAGGGAGCAGTAGTTTGATGAATTATGCCAAACTTGGAACAATATTCTTCAAATGGTGCTCCATATTCTCCACCTATGTCACTTCGAATTACTTTAATTCGAGTACTACGTTGATTCTCAACTTCAATTTTGTAGTGTTTAAATGCTTCTAAGGTTTCGTCCTTACTCCTTAGCAAATAAACATAACAATATCTAGTGCAATCATCAATAAAAGTAACAAAGTACTTTTTCCCTCCTCTAGTTTGCACAAATTTTAAATCACACAAGTCGCTGTGAATTAATTCTAGAGGAGTCGTGGTTCTGTTTACTGAATGAAATGGTGCCCTTGTTAATTTTGCCTCCACACAAACCTCACATTTACTTTGAGGATTGATTTCGAAGGACGGCAAATGTTTCGTTTTTATTAACTTTCGAATAGCACTGTAGTTTGTATGTCCTAATCTATGATGCCATAAATTAGAGAACTCAGACAAGTAGGTAGAAACATTTATTTCATTGACATTGCTCTCAAAGGAGCATACAACAGACATTACAGACATCTTAAAGAGCCCATCACACATGTAGCCCTTTCCTACAAACTTGCTAGACTTAAGTAGTACAAACTGACTAGACTCGAAAGTCATCTTGAAACCCGCCTTGACCAGCAGCGGCCCGGATACCAGATTCTTGCGGATATCTGGAACGTGCATCACTTCATTCAGTATGAGCTCCTTCCCAGAAGTCATCTTCAGAACCACTTTACCAACTCCCTTCACTTCGGAGGTAGCGTCGTTCCCCATGAACAACTTTTTATCCGGAGAGTAGGTGGAGAAGGCACCCCTGTCAGAACAAATGTGTCGAGTCGCACCTGTATCAATCCACCACTGTTTTGGATTCTCAACCAGGTTTGCCTCCAGAACCACATCAGCAAAGGAATTGACCAAATGCTCCACCATAGGATCATCTTTTGCCTCAGCAACATTGGCCTTGTCCTTCTTGAGGGAGTTGCAATCTGCCTTCATATGCCCAGGCTTTCCGCAGTTGAAGCAATTTCCCTTGATCCTTCTAGGCTTCCCCTGGTTTCCTTGCTTCCCTTGAGACTTCACGTCCCCATCACGCGTCTTGCGTTTCTTGCTGGAATTTCCCTTGGACTTTCCTTTGGAATCAACCAGGTGAGCCTTGGCTTCCATGGGCTGCTTTCCTTTGCCCATAGCCCTCCGATTGTCTTCCTGAATCTGAAGTTTGATGATCAGCCCCTCAAGCCCTATCTCCTTGGTCTTTAACTTGAAGTAACTCATGAATTCGTTCCATGATGGTGCTAGTTTCTCAATCAGTGAAGCGACCAGGAATGGCTCATTAGGCTTCATGCCTTCCTGTTCCCCAAGACTTGACTCATCATAGACTTCAAGTCATTCATTTTGAAGTTCAAAAATTTCCCCACAACGAACTTCTTAGTACCAGCGTCTTGAGCGTTGTACTTCCTGTTCAGTTTCTCCCACAATTCCCTTGCGGTATTGATAGTGCAGAAGGCAGTGTACAAAGGATCAGTAAGACAATTCAGTATGTAGTTCTTACATAGGAAGTCGCTATGGAGCCAGGCATCATAGGCAATCTGCCTGTTTTTGTTGTCCTCCTGAGTGGCCTGAACAGCTTCTGGAGACATGGAATTGGGATCAGTGTCTTGCAGAACAGGAGCAGCAGGTGTTTCAGCATGGAGATAGTTGTTCAGCCCAATGGTCGTCAGGTAGAAAAGCATCTTCTGTTTCCACTGCTTGAAGTTCGAACCCTGGAACTTCTCTGGCTTTTCGCCATGGTTGGGAGCGGCAATGCGAAAAACAGGAGCAGGAAGAACGGGGATATCGGTTCCAGTAGCAGACATCTTCGTACACAGAATACAGTCTTAATTGTTGTTTGGTGGTAGTGTATGAGGATGGGAACAGAAACAGTGTATAGTAAGGAAAGGATTAGACTGCTGAGCAAAGGCTGGGCCTATTTCCTTAAGACTGTATTTGCCCCGCACTGGTGCTTACGGTTTACTTAGCAAATAGTCTCCCAAGATAGAACAGTAGTATTTGAATCAGAGTTCTAGCACTCGAACTTTGACTCGGCAAACTAATACAATAAATGATTCTTCTGGCTTTAGAGAGTTTAAGAGAAGGAAGAAGGATGGATTGATGTGTGTTAAATCCGAACCTAGGGGGGGCTATTTACAGTTTCGAAGAGTTGAATCTGACAAGCACAATGGTTCGCGAACTGGTACAGCAGATGAGTTGGCAACTTCTGAGTACAACAGTTCTGAACATATATGTCCCATGCGAACAGTTCGTACTGATTCGCTCACGCCCAATCCGAACAGTTACACTATTTGGGCTTTTCGTTTCAGACTAATCTTATTGGACTCAACTAAACATAGTTGGTTTCTGGCCCCAAAAAATTATAATCAACTCTAGCCCATGAACCCATGACCGAGACCCGGCCTCTAAGCGGTGCGTGTAGGAGCATCTAGCTCCTCCCCCTTCCAAAAGCATGGGTGCCTTACGTCAATCACTTAACCCAAGTTTTGGGTAATAAGTAGTTCTTCTTCCTCAATTTTAATGGTAGGAATTCTCCCATTCCAACTCTTGGATTCCATATTCAACGATCAACCAACACACTGAAATTTCAATAACTCTTTAACCTTTCAATGAATTTTAGTAATTTTTTCTCAAGTCATTATCTACTACTATAGTTATACACGCTTAAAGTTAAACTTTATTTCCAACGCCTTTTATTGAGTCTGAAAGTCGTTGACCAAATTTCTTTGGACTAAAATTCTAACAGTGAATACCTCGGGGAACTGTATGGCTGTCTAATACTTGAACGTTTAATCTAATATAGTAGTACAGTAGTACTTAGTTTATTTCAAAAAGAAAAAAAAAAAGAAGGCAAACAACGACTAACATAAGCAAAATTCCTACGATATGATAGAGAATGGTCCGCTCAAGTGAGATAAATGTTGCTCTGGTTATTCTGGGTATTAACAACGTGAATCAGTCGAATCTTCAATAGCTGTTGGATGAGTTTTGATCACCGGTCGAGATTGAATGTGTCTCACTTATCCGTACGGCAGTCATATGGGCCTGAATTAATTTGGGCCTTCAGGCCCTTCTTCAATTGGATTAGAGTTATCTGCAATTGGAGCCGAACTCTCCGCCTTTCTTGATCAGTTCGTGTGCCGCTCTTATCTTTCTTATCAAGAAGAAGAAGTCCAGGTCGTCTTCCCCAAATTGGCAATCATGGACTGTTCGGATGTGACAGAATTCTCCATGTTTCTTTGAGTTAGTTGGTTGATTTCTGAATCTGCATAATAATTTGTCCGCAAAAGTTGAAGGAGTGGACAAATATGATGGTAACAGCTTCCGATAATTAACACGCAATCTATATGTACAAAGAAAATGACATTTGCAGGACCTTCCCATAATTGAACAATTTTACGATAGACCATATTTTGGAGATCAATTCTTTTATTAATTATTACATTTAACTATAAACATAGCATCTTTAATATTTATGAATATAACTATTATTTAAAGTTAATCGATGTTTATAATTAAATTAGGGAAGTTACATCTTGTTTCCAAGATACCTTTATCTCCCAAATAATTAAATTTATAGAAAACATGAAAAATAATTCCAATCACTAATCAATTGCGTAAAATCTTGATAGCCTTGACTAATGTGGCTCTGAATTTCGGTATATCTACAGTGACATTCTGATTTTCCAAGTAAACAGACTTAATCATGAGCCATCCTTTTCTATGTATGGACATTGGATCTCTAAGCACTGGATCATCAATTGGATATTGTGAACTCAATGAACTCTCTTTTGCTGAGATCTTGTACTCCAGGTACCTTATGTTCATTCCACCTGCAGGATCTCCGAAATCTAGTCTAGCGAAAAAATCGATCTTTCCTAATGGGACTACTTGGATTAGAATCGCGTTATCTGGGAGGAATAACATGTTTGTTAGCCCTGCTCCGTGGATTCCCAGCATCACGTCGCATGAATTCACTAGTTGCGCGAACTTTGACAGGCTCGTGGATGTGTCTGCCTCCGCCTTTACCACCTCAAATCCTAGTTTACTTGCCAACCTAGAGAGTTCCTCTGTTTTAAACAAATGTACATCACAAGAATTTCAAATCCAATGTTAGAACAACCCGGAACTGACTCTGGATTTGAAGTACAGAAAAAAAACTGTGTTTTAAGGAGTGTTACTAACCTTCATTGGCCAGGATACGCGTTCGCTTCCTTGAAACGAGCAAAAGGCGAGGCCTTGCCTTGTCTCCCTTTCTCAATTTGACTGCCCTTTTCCGCTCAAGAGAGTATGTCTGCCGAAGGAGTTTCCTGAAGTTGGACATCGACGTCCCTATTGGATATTTCAACTGTGCTTGATCCAGAAAGAGTTCTCTGTAAAAATTTAGGCCAATTGCGCTCTTCTGGTAGCAATGCACTTGCACGTTTTCTCTGTCGATATCTACCACTTGATGTCGACTGAGCCTACTGAGAATTTCTCTGTATTTCGATAACCACCATGGCTTAACATCACTAGCAAGAAAATGCACTTCTTTCTGGAAATGTGACGACGTCGTGTACAACGGAAACAACAGATCAGCAAAGTCGTGGAAGTGGTTTCCAGAGAAACCCCCTATTGAAAAGAGAATGGCTGGTTTGCTGTGGTTTTGTGTGCATTTGGGAATTTTGCTGTCTTCATTTTCATACCCTACTAGTTTAACTGTCCAATGTTTTACAAAATCCATGTTTTTTCTAGGATAAGGCTGTATGTTCCATGAATTTGTAATTGTTTGTTGATTTGTTACAACAAAAATTGTAGAGGTATTAGCTTGGATCCTAATATCACCTTCAAGCTCACAATAATCTGCTCCTCCTGTTATCTTTTTGCATAATGGCTCCACCATCTTTTCAACTGGACATGAAAACAAGAACACCTTAACAAGTTATCTGAAATCCGAAACATTTGTAAAGAGTCATGTTTAAATTTGGTTACATTCAATTCTCTTAAGACTCGGAGATTATTACCTTTTGGTTGAGGGATCACACCTGTGTCATTTACCAAGTGCATATTTGCTGCAACGTTCATTGACAGTTGCAAATTTGCAGCACTGTTGCCTCTAGCTGCGTTTTCATCACCAGATTTCAGCCTATTGAAATTTTACGTATAAAACACTGAAGGTTATAAGCATCTATTTGAAAACAATCAACACTTACCTATAGGGGCAGAGTTTTGGACCGTGTTGTTTGTTGCAAGTGTGTCTTGAACTGTGTCATTTTTTGCAAGAACGTCTTGAACCGTGTCGTTTGTTGCAAGTATGTCTTGAACCGTGTCGTTTGTTGCAAGTATGTCTTGAATTGCATTGTTCTCCAAATTGACAGCCTCACTACCTACAGCAAATACCAAGATTTTGGTTATAGTTATACTTAGCTAGGAAATTGGCTGTTATTGATGTGCTCTAATTTAGAGCCTCTAATAGATGCAGCTTAGTTACCTTTAGGCTCAGAGTTTACGACTGTGTCATTGGTTGAAAGTATGTCTTGAACAGCATCGATTGACATCCCGAAATTGAGAGCATCACCAACTGTAACAAAGATGACGACGAATTATGATAATCGTGATTGCAAATTGTTGTTATCAACCACAAGGAGTTAGTATAACAGACTTCAAACCCTCCAGACTCACTGTACCGCACATTAAAACATACATATCGGGACGACAGCCAAATGTACTTTAAAAGATGTGAAGCCGCGAATTCAAACACTAAGGAAACACGCTAGTAAAAAATCGAAGTACTTACTGAGTGACAAGGGATGCAAGCTAGGCTTGAAAGTTGAGCAAATGGTAAGTGCCAAGACGAGGCACAAAGCAAGTCCACAACAACCAAAGCCTTTACGCTCATACTTACTAAAGCTTTTAGCAAAAATGGGATCATACATGATCTTTGCTTAGAACTGAAGTTGCTAAATTAGTAGCTTTTTTTGATTAGCATGAGTGTGAGTAAAAAGTGCTTATCCACTTTGCTTACAATGCTAGCTTAAGTGCTAGCTCAAAAGTTGTGAACTGCTTAAAAAAAAGTCAATTGAATGAATGAATAGCATGGAAATCAGTAATCACTACTTAACACTAATTTATAGTAATGATTAATAATGTCTTACCAAAAAAAGTTTTATTAATTTGGTTTTGGAATTTGATAAATTTTATATTATGAGTAGATACAAGATGTGGACTCGTGGTAATGGCAGGTAAATTAATCATGCCATACTTTGTATATAATCTCTTTTAGGTGGCAGTACTTGGTGGTTGTTAATTGATGATGCCATTGACAATTTAATTTCAAGTGTGACATATATACTTCCCAATTCTTTGCTTCATAATGTGCCTAGCACGAATGTACTTTGTGCAACGTGTCTTATATGGCGGCAATGTAATTGCGTAAATTTAAATTTATTGTGTACATCTCCCACAAAAGAAAAGAAAAGACTGTGTAGACTGTTAATGCCATAACAATTTACACTTTACAACCATGTATAATTAAAAAAAAAAAAAAAAGACCATTGTTATGTCATTACAATTTATGCCCTAGTATTATTGCTAACTTTTATCTGTAGTACTGCTCATCTTTTGTAAGCACGACGGTTTTATCAAGGTGTATTCACATGGTAGATGGTGTTAGTGTCAAAATTGTACGAAATTATATTTGATTCGTTATTCTATTTATGTTTTCAATATTTATGTAGGACTTTGGCATCGATTAGGACATTGTATAGTAACTCATATAAAAGCACTGGTCTCAAACTTTGTGGATGTAAAAGTCCAATTTATATATCGTGAGGGCAACCTTACCGTAGGCTTCCTTACTCGGCTTGCTAGCTAGTTTGGGCTTTCGGCATGAAGTAGTGCTCTTTCCTAGATCATGTACCACTTAGGATGACGACTATGCAGAATGTTACGTTGGTCTGTTTGATCTTTCAGCATGCATGTTTTTATAAAAAAGTTTCGGTGGTGATAAGGGATATTGTTGTTTGTCATATACGCTATTTGAATTGAAGAACTCCTACTTCATAAAAAGTAAATATTATACATGTAATAATCTATGCAGTTACAGCATGCATATGTTAGATCATAGTACTGGTGGTAAATGGTTTATTGAAAGTGAAGAAATGTTGATGGAAATTAAAAGCTCATGAAGAAAGTGATATATACTTTTCCCACGAATGATTAAAGTGAAAATTGACGGTCATACTCTAATGAGTGAAAGAGAAATTTCAACTAAAACCAATTAGAAATATATATTTCCCACGATCGTAAGGAATAACTTGAGATACTACCATATTCTGAGAGTCGAGACAATACATATGATTATAATATTGATAAATATAAAGATACATATAATATTAATGAAAGAATATGAGTCCGTGACCCTTTCTATTGATCTCATTCAATATATATACTAGTTACAAGACAAGAGTATAACTCAACTAGGATTAGGAATTCTACTACAACACTAAGTATAACTAAACTAGGATTAGGAATTCTACTATAATACTAACTATACTAAATATTCTATTCTAATATTTACATAGTCTAACACTCAATGGAAAGCGGAGGTGGAAACATGTTGAGACTGTCCCTATAATCTTCAAAGAAAACCAGCTGATGAATAGGCCAATGCTTAGACAAAGCAAGAAAAGCAAGACTCAGAACCGTACGAATCGTCGCTGGTTGAACCACCGGGCTAAAAGTCTCGCCACAATCAATGCCAACCTGCTGTATTTTTCTATCACCGGAACGAAGGTGTTGGTCGGGTGAAGGGTGGACTGGAGGAGGGGCTTGTTGGGGTGAAGGATCAGAATCTGGATGCGGAACTGGATTCGGTGATCTAGATTGCAAAGGATCAGAAACTGGATAGGAAACTGGATTGGATCGATGCAAATCGATTCAAGATCTTGGATTCTGCAATCCAGATTGCAATGGATCAGAAGCTTTGGCGGATGTCAGATGCGAAGTAGCTCTAGTATCCATGTACCAGGTTGGATCCGGTTGCTGCAACGACATCGTATGCATTACCGACTCAATCACGGTCGGAGCATACGGACCCTGCGAAGACATCGACTCCATGTAAGCGTGCGAATTGGGATGAGAACCCAAAATTCCATGCTGAGGGCGTATATATTGCGCAGCTGGAGCAGGATGGACTGCGTCATAGGCCCATGGCTTGGGGAAGGATGGCGGTGGAGCCCAAAGATGGCGTGAAAGGCGCGCCAGAATTGTTCTTCCTTTGCTTGTTGCGTTTGTTACCCTGTCCAGGTGGACTGGGTTGAGCAGAATTGACATAATGCATATCCTGGGTCGAAGTAATCAAAGCTACACCGGAGGAAGAAGAGGATGCCATATCTTGGAGTTCTTGCTCCTCAAGACAGAGAGAAGAACGAGCCTGAGAGAACTTCGGTAACGGATTCGCATGACATATCTGCGTTCCAACACATGTGTAAGCTTCCGTAAGATCAGAAACCAACTGTAAAACCAAGCGGTGATCATCAACCGGAGCCCCAACATTCTTCAGTTGATCAGCAAGGCTCTTAAGGTGTTGACAAGTTGCATTAGCATTAGGAAAATCCTCCATGCGAGTAGTCGCAAAATCCTATCCAAGAGTAATTGCTCGCGACGTCTCGTGATCTTGAAAAATATCCTTCAATCGATTCCAAGCTTCCATAGCAGTAGCATCGGGTTCAATGATGGTGTTTAGCAAATCTAGTGAGATCGTCATATAAATCCATTGAAGCACAGTTGCATCAACGGTATCCCAAAGTTCTTTTTCTTCCGCCGTGGTAGGAGGAGTAATAACCGTATCCTTAGGAGGAGGGAGGATATGGAGTAGAACTTTGTGAGAACGAGCATGAATCTTGAAGACCTCAAATTGTACCATATTGTGAATTTTCCATATCAAGGATAATTGGAACATGGTTGCGGATATTTGAAACCGTGAGGTTGGGTGGAAGGTGGAGGTAGCCAAGTCTTTGGGGAGAGGAGGTACCGTTAGTCATATCTCATGACTTCGGACAAATAAACGGATTTATAGGAAGTCAGAGAGGATCGCTAATGCACAAAACGGATCGACATCAGAAAGGCATCGAGCGCATCAGAGCGATCGAACAACAAGAATGAGAAATACGGCAAGCAAGCAGCTGAGAAAGAAAAAAGCGGCAAGCAAGCAGCAGAAAAAGAAGGAAGCAGGAGAAAAAGAAAGGAAGCAAGCAGGAGAAAGAAGAAGAGAAGAAGAAGAAGAGAAAGACGGACGGAAAATAATATGGCAGCGGAAGAGAGGACCAATGCTCGTTAGAGTCTTACATGACTCTGATACCATGAAAGAATATGAGTCTGTGACCCTTTCTATTGATCTCATTCAATATATATACTAGTTACAAGACAAGAGTATAACTCAACTAGGATTAGGAATTCTACTACAACACTAAGTATAACTAAACTAGGATTAGGAATTCTACTATAATACTAACTATACTAAATATTCTATTCTAATATTTACATAGTCTAACAATTAATATAAATAAGTATATAATATAATATATTGAGAGGATGAAGTAGAAGAAACCTGTAAATGTTAATTATAGTCACCGGTCCGGGCCATTACTTGCGGGATTGCATTTGCACCTACTACTTCACCTTTTACTTTATAATCTTTCTTACGCCTAAATAATCTCTTCATGTTAATCTTACACTAGGGTACTCTAACGTTGAAGTCAACATATTAGACTTCATTAATCTGAAGGGGACCGAGCCGGATACGGAGGACCGAGCCTAAAGACCCAAGAAGGCAACACCAACCCGTGGAGATGACAAGATTGGTTCTATTCTATCACAAATACTTCGGTCCCAACTTATGGTTCGACCATCCTTACGAACCGAGGTAAGGGATGAGTCCTTATTTACCTAAAATGCTTATGAATCTGAGGAGTTATTGTAAGGAATGAGCTTGGCTAACCTAGCAAAGGTCCCTCTCGGAGACCAATTCTAGTCGCTATGAGTAATTGAGTATTACGACAATGAACAACCTAATTGGGCCGTTCATGTGGTATAATTGAGTCGGTATGAGTAATTGAGTACACAACCCTACTCGACGGGCACGTGGCAAGTATCTATTGGAGAGACAAGGTTCCAAATTTTATTGAATTACTAATATAGTCTTGTTCATAGCGCATTCATCAATGGATAAAATAATTAATTAGTACTCAAATACCCAATTCACTAAGAGGTATGAGGCTAGACTTGGAACCCAGTCTCCGTTTCTAATTCGTTTACCAAAGTCAAATATAGACCCCTATATTTCATGTACCAAAGCTAGAACGTGTATGCATATAGTATGACTCAAAATTGTACCGATTTAATCGAGTTTCGCTTAATGATTTAACTATTTTAATAGTAGCATTTACGTAGCACATTACGTGTGTTAAGAAATTCTATATTACTATAAAAGAATTTGAAATTGAAAAATGACAAGCAAAAGGAAGAGAAACACGTCAACGAGACTCGAATCTTGCACATTTTACTTAAAGAGTGATACATGTACTCACCAAATTCAAATTGAATAAGTAAAATGAAATAATAAGATTTTGATTAAATTGAACATTTAGTTACAGTAGTGAAACAACCGTTAGAAACTACAATATGTAGAGAATTAGTAATTGTAATACTGTTACCGACAAGAGAAAAGATAATAAACATGATACTACTAAATTTGAATGTACCAACTACTAACTACGTACTAGTGCCCTTGAAAAATAATTTGTTTAAGTACCATCATATTAGTGAATGATTAGTTGTTAGGCAAGATGTAACGAGCATGACGCATTGACTATTCCCCAAGTTTGTTACGGGGAAAGAGACACATTAACAAATATTTGTCTTTCAGCTTCTGGAAATATGTCAAGTAATGCACCTTGTGCAAATATGTCAAATGCTTGCAGGAGACACCCTTTCTTCTTTCTACTTGTGCCATATATATTGTCTGACATGCAATGAAATGCCAAAGCGTAAAACTGACGGTGTGTGGATTCAAATGTTGTCATAACATTGGAGATGATATAACTTCATCTCATCTAAAATATCTAACTTGTAAAGAGTTATGCAATCTATTCATTTATATAATACTAGTTACCTTTTACAATGTAATTTGCCCTTGTTATTTTGTTATTTGTTGCAAGAGTGATGGTTCTGACAAACTTCCTCTCTCGATCATTGGTAAGTTTCTGAATCCAAGATGCTTTAAACATGTTAACCGCACTACTCTTATATGTACTTATCGAGCAAATTCAAATGCATGGATGACATCCATGCTCTTTAGGGAATGGCTAATTTGGTTTGTTAGCCGTTTCGATAGAAATGTTTTGTTTATTTTGGATAATTGCCCTGCGCATGGTAAAAAGGAACATCTTTCTCCTCTTCATCATAAAGTGTCATGTTCTTACCACCAAACAACACCTCCAAGATTCAGCCATCTAATGCAGGCATCACTAGAAATTTTAAAGGATATTATCGTAAACGTTTCAATCGTCTACTTCTTAAACGCATTGAGGATCGTGTGTTGGAATCGACAAAGATATCTCTTCTTGATGGAATTATAAATGCAACTGCTTCATGGTCGTTGGATGTTAAGCAACATAGCATTGAGAATTGCTTCAAGCATTGCAAAATTCGAAGTGCAAGGATTGATGAATCATATGTTACCAATGAATTGGATGAGGAGAATAAAAGAGTTTCTATACAATTGAGCGAATAGATTAAATTATTTCACTACAACAATCAGATGGATATTATTTGTCTTCCTTAATCATCCAATGGAGCAACAAATTGTGGATGTTTTAATTGAAGACGAAATCGTCACATCAATTAGACAAGAAGCGGAGGGGAATAATCAAGAAGATGATAGCACAAAAGTAGCAAAAGTTTCATGTCAAGAAGCTTCGAACTTACTTGACAAGTTAGAGATGTTTTGAAATGCTTTATTTCAACTAATTCAAAATAATCATTTTTCAACGCATATAAATCATAACTTTGAAGCCCATTTTATATAAGTTTTGTGTAAAGGTGTTAATTATGTATTGTTTTCTCTTTCAAAGTTATTATTTAATAACTTTTATGTTTTAATATGTATCTATGAAATTCAATTACTTTCTATGTGATGATTTATATGCGTTGAAAAATGATTATTTTGAATTAATTGAAATAAAGCATTTCAAAATCTTTCTACATTTAATTTCAAATATTATAAAACTCCTTCAATTATCCATACTTGTTTAAGGAGAAATAATGTTCCACTTGAAATACGAAACAATGCAAAATCAGTTTATTTTTTAGATCATAGTTTAGAGAATTATTCTATTTTTATCACTTTTCTTTCCTTTCTCCTAAGGGACTTCCAAGGCAAATGGCGGTCCGTTTGCATCTCACAAGGTCATCGTCTTTTTCATGTGAAGAATATATTTCGTCTTAGGGATGGATTAGAAAGTGGTGCTGGCAGTTGTTTCCTTAACTTGAGCCGCCCTTCATAAATAATTTTAAAATTTTCAATATTATATAGAAATTTTATGTTTCTTTATATAAATTATTACTTGGGGCCCATTTAAAAAATTTTGCACAGGCCTAAAAATGTTTGGGTCGAGCCTGCTTCGTTCAAGTTTGAATCGGAGGAGAGAGAATATAGTTTCAATGGAGTTCGTGTATTCATATTCGTTTTATTTTTTTCCTGAAAATTTACCCTCAGATCAAGGTGATTATAGTAGGAGATCCTGGAACAGTTAACAACTAGGGTTTGTGCATATTTTCGTTACTGTAACATATTTAACCGGAAATATATAAGTTCTTTCTTAAGTGCATTATGTAGATTTTAGAAAGTGTTTGTGGTATTATAGGGAGACTAGTTTCCAGAAAAGGCATTTAACTGGAGAATATCTAACGAACTATAATCGTAAGAGATTCTCTTGTTGATTAAAATTTTGTTTTTGTTTGTGGTGGTAAATTGCTTTTTAAATTGAGACTATTATGCTATAGCTACTGCTGGTGTCGAAACATATGAACTAGAATTTTCTACCTTTGGAGGCAAGATGATGTTTGAATACTGGGATGTCGCTGGACAAGACAAGCCCAATCCCTTAAAAGATGCTTGCTAGTGAGTGTTCTCTCGTTGATTTTTTTATTAGAATGTACTTTTCTTCTTCTACATTAGTAATCTTATTTCCTAATTCTTTGCAGTTTGAATGGTAAATGTGCTATTATTATGTTCGATGTAACGGACAAAATGTCATATAAGAACATTCCCAACTGGCACCGTGAACTTGACCGGTGTGTGTTCTATTTAATACTAGAACTCGTGCAACACGCTACGCGTGTTGAGTGATATGTATTGGCATTTTTTTTACTTGAATGAATGTTATTGTTTGTGTCCTTTTCTTTTTATATTAGCATTTTTCGGCTTAACAAAAGCAACACCTTTGCTGCTCTGCATGCCATCATTTGTTCTAATTCTTCACACTTAAACAATTCATCAGACGGCTGGGTTGCAGTATAAATCAACAAACATTTGATGTAAATCAAAATTGGAGACAGAAAAAAATCGTATGGTTACATAGGAGAAGTAAAATTGATTTAAATATTTTCCTTGAATTCAAAAGAGGCCATAATATCATTGTAGGTCTTCAGTTCTGTTCCCATCATTCATTTCCACCAAAATAAGTTCACTTGTAGGAGGAAATATTCTAAAAACGTCTTACCATTTGTATATGCGTTCTCCTGCAGTGAGGTCAAATGATTTCGCAACTGCGGGGAAGTAAACACACCAGTGCTCTGCTCTCCATTGCAGCAGCTAAAATTTTCAGGATTAAAAAAAATAAATCAAGTACTCGCAAAACATGGGCATTAACAAATTCTGAGGAAAAAACAAAATCTCTATTCATCATGACTGAAAATAGCAAATTATTGGTTTCCATTAGAATTTGTTCAACATGAATTATAGAATAGTTTCACTTTATCTCTCTTTACCGCTTGAGATAGTGACCTAATGTGTTCTTCCAGAGGTATATCAAGTAAATAACAAGCATCATTCAAAGTAGCAAAAGGAGAATTAATCAGAATTATTCTTGGATCCCAGCTTCATACAAGTTGTCTCTACATGTGAATTCGACATTTACCACTCCCAAGGGTTGTTGTTAAACGCAACACCTTTTTGGCTAAACGCAACACCAAATATTTGCGTACTTACCTAAAATTTCCTTAACTCAAAAAAGACTTATAAAATTAACGTAAAATCGAAATAACTCGTTTACAAAAACACAATAACATTAACACGCACGATTGAATACAAATTACAACAATAAAAAACATCGAAAATTTTTCACAAATTTTTTTTTTTTGAAAAGTGGAAAAAGTTGGGAAATATTTAGAGAAATTGAAAAGCAAACCAAAAAAAAATAAATTCTGAAGATGAAATGGCCGGTTCTCAAAACCGGCCATTTTTGAAATGGTCAGTTTTGAGAACCGGCCATTTCATGTGTTTACTTTTTTTTTTTTTTTTAATTTTCAGTTTCTGTTTTTATTTTTATTTTTTTTGGTTTTTTTTTTGTTTTTTTTTCAATTTTTCCCAACTTTTTGCACAAAATGGCCAGTTCTCAAAACCGGTCGTTTTAAAATGGTCCATTTGACCGGCAATTTTTTTTTAAAATTTAGATTTATTTATTTTGAATTTGCAACTTTAACTATAATTCGAACTTGAATCGAAATGCTTCCGAATAAAAGGTTACAACTTGAACACTAACGAACTTGAATAGAAAATATTACATGCCATGACTATTGACTACGTAATAGAATAACATCTTCAAAGTGTTCACAAATTTCATCGACAATGTCGAATACGTCTTTCTGGCTCATATAACGCCTGCTTGGCTCAGTGATGCGTGCAAGTTTAGCCCCGAGCCATTGTATCCTCTACAAATTAAAAACACATAAAGTAAGGATTTGATGAAATGCTAACGTCGTGTATGTATATGTATTGAATGTTTAGGAACCATACCACGGTAGGATTCACGTCGGCTGGTCGGTAATGTTCCCTTCGAGTAAATGATTCTTGGCGTGTCACTTGCATATGCGTCCTTGGGCGAAACCAGTCCTGGTACGCTGGAAGAGCTTCAGTTCCGTAATGCACTCGAAGTGTTTGGAGATGGAAATTACATCGAACATTCTGAAAGTTCTCGAATGAGTCTCCAGCACGATAAGAACATCGATAGAGTGACGGTTGTGGTGGCCTTTGCACAAGCATTGGTGTTATGAGTGGTTGAGGAATGAATTGGGGGTATCCGAACTGGTGCATAACACGGTCTGGCATGTAAGCCTCCGTAATCTTTAAACAATGAATAATTCCCCTAAATTGAGAAATGGGGACAGCTTCTTCCGCTCTTGTCCAAATGGTGTCCAAATAACCTAGTACATAAGAGGTAAGTAACATAAGTAAATAATTATAACAGAGTTAAATCTTAATGAAGACAAGCGTGATAAATTTCATGACATACTTCATTTGCAGGAACATTGTCTAGGGCACTTCTGTATGCAAGATGTAGAGCAGTTTGATCTTGGTCGATGGTTCCCAGGTTCCATGATTCAAAACCAGGAAAGTGCTTGTAGATCCACAGCTGAAATCGTATAAAACTTCAATAAAAAATGTATTCTTTTTTAAAGATATGAAAAAATGTATAAATAATATAGAGCGAGCAAACCTGCACAAGTGAGAGACATCCATCTAATTGTTTGCAGTCAATACATGATGCAATTCCCAACTGTCTATACTGATTAGCAAGTGCAACAGCTCCCCATGCGTACATATGAACCTCATCCAGCTGATGTAGGAACGGTAGAAATTCGACTGGTACGATGACCACTCTTGTCGACAAATAGCGATGTGCCTAACAACCACAACAAGTACTTGATAGCATGTGAAGGAGGTGGAAGAGTTTGTGCTTTTAAAGCGGCCTCAATTGTGCTACGCTTGAACTCAGCACTTTTAAAGTTGGCCTTCAACGATGCATCATTCAGTTGCATATGAGTTGATAATGAGAGCTTGAGCATCTCTGGGTGGTTCGTTTCCACCTTAACCGCACAACCATGAACAGGAATTCCTAACAGATAGTGGACATCATGCAGGGTTATAGTCATCTCACCGAATGGCAAGTGAAAGCTATTAGTTTCAGGATGCCACCGTTCAACAAATGCACTAATCAAAGGCATGTTGATCTTCGGGTGCATACAACTGGGCAAGTGTGAGAGATGGCTGTTGTCGACAACATTCAAGACATAGTCGTTTAAATAGTCTTTGAACTTGATTAATTTACGGTATTGGTGAAACCCCTCTAGAATATCGCGGTCCTGCGGCATTTTAAAGTAAATAGTAAATAAGAATGAGTTAACAATAGTAATGAATACTCGGATTTTAAAGATATGGAATTAAATGACTTACATTTCTGGGATGAGGAGATTATTTATAGCACCAAAATCCCTTGTTTTACGGGACGCTTCGATTTACGTGACGTATCAATTTACGGGAAGTTTCGATTTACGGGACGTATCGATTCACGGAATGTTTCGATTCACGTGATGTTTCGATTTACGGGACGTTTCGATTCACGGGATGTTTCGATGCAAGAGATGTTTCGATTTACGGGACGTATCGATTTACGGGACATTTCAATTTACGGGACGTGTCGATTTACGGGACGTATCGATTCACGTGATGTTTCAATTTACGGGACATTTCGATTTACGGGACGTTTCGATTCACGGGACGTATCGATTCCCGGGATGTTTCGATTCACGTGATGTTTCGATTTACAGGACGTTTCGATTTACGGGACATATCGATTTACGGGACGTTTCGATGCACGGGATGTTTCGATTTACGGGACGTTTCGATTTACGGGACGTTTCGATGCACGGGATGTTTCGATTTACAGGACGTTTCGATTTACGGGACGTATCAATTTATGGGATGTTTCGCTTCATGGGATGTTTCGATTTACGGGACGTTTCGATTTACGGGACGTTTCGATTCACGGGATGTTTCGATGCACGGGATGTTTCGATTTATGGGACGTATCGATTTACGGGATGTTTCGATTCACGGGACGTTTCGATTTACGGGACGTTTTGATTTACGGGACTTATCGATTCACGGGATGTTTCAATTCACGTGATGTTTTGATTTACGGGACGTTTCGATTCACGAGAAGTTTTGATTCACGGGATATTTCGATTCACGTGATGTTTCGATTTACGGGACGTTTCGATTCACGGGATGTTTCGATGCACGAGATGTTTCGATTTACAGGACGTATCGATTTACGGGACGTTTCGATTTACGAGATGTTTTGATTCATGGGACGTATCGATTCACGGGACGTATCGATTTACGGGACGTATCGATTTACGAGATGTTTCGATTCACGGGATGTTTCGATTTACGGGACGTTTCGATTTACGGGACGTTGATGAGACAATATTCTAACGTCTCATTTGGTCCTTTTTAGTGGTCTTTGTGAGTCTTTGTCTTTAGTTTTATAGTTTTTTTAGTCCGATTTTATGCTTTGGTGTTTTGTTTACATTTTGTAGGAATTGATGTCTTTTGAACTAAATGAGGATGAGCTGCTTAGCAAAGCTAGCCGCGGTGAAATTTTACGAGCTTGGACTCGGGAATTGCAGGAAGGCTCGCCGCGGCGAGATTTTGCGAATGGAGCCTCTAATTTGAAGATTAAAGCTCGCCGCGGCGAAATTATGCGAGGCTATATATATTGCGATAAAGAAGGCTCGCCGTGGTGAAGAAATCAGTCCGCCGCGGCGAGATTTTGCGAAAGGCTCCCCTGTTTTGAAGGAAGACGCTCGCCGCGGCGAGAATTTGCGAGTTGGATATATAATCGACAAACGGTTTCGCCATGGTTAATCGTCTGTCATGAGACGCTTGTGCTCGTAATTTGTTTTCCTTATTAGCTTAGAATTTATCTTTCTTTGGATATACTTCTTTTAACCTAGTTTTGGAGGAGAGCTCCTAGATTCAGACATTAACATTGAGACATCTTTGGAGCTTGGTTATTCATTGATTTTATTCATCAGGATTATTGGTATTGATTTCTCTATTGCTTTCTTCTTTACAATTCGTTCTTTATCTCTATCGATTGAATTGTATGTTATTGCATGCGAGTTTCTCATCTATGTTTCATATGATTATTACCATGAATCTCTGTATGCAATTCTCAAGTATGAGTAGCTAAACACCTTTGAATACGGTAGGATGTGAAGATTATGCATATTCATTCTAAGGTTTATCAAATCACTCATATAGGTTAGTCTCGTATGAAATCTTCGTAAAAACCTTCAATTCGATAAGTCCGTATTAAATTCTCTAAATTGTTCATGTTTAAGGATTGTGAATTGACAACTCATGATTTCTCCCGTATAATATATTCTAAGAACAATTGGTTGAATTGAATTGATTGATTTACTGTATAACAACCGTGTGACAAGTATGAGTGTTATCCCTAGTTCGAATTAGCATAATTGGATCTTGCTACCGTATTCATCTTTCTCTCATTGTTAATCGTAATTTTAGCTTTAGTTAAACTAGTTAGAAGTATAACCAAACCATCAGTCAACTGTTACTCGCAAGTATCTGTTTACTCTCACTGCTACGTAGCTTGATTAATTCCTTAGCGAACGACTCTGTGGTTTAGCTTTGTCTGTCTATAACAACTGCTTACTACTTGGTTTTCTAAGTATTAATTTGAGCACATCAAATTTGGCGCGCTGCCGGGGAATTAATCCCTATTGTAGCGCTGAGAGCCGATGGTTACTTGTAGTGATTTCATTTTACTTGGACTAACAGAAACTAAGTATTTGTTGAGTTACTGTTGTTGAGATCCAGGAATGGAGTCCTTTTCCAGCTACTATGCACTCTCAGCAAGGGTAGCTGGACCTGCTATTGTGATCGATGAAGCATCGAAGAAATATGAACTGGAAAGTGATTTGAGGCATACACTACCTGTGTTTTCCGGAAACCCTGAGAAGGATTCCCTCCGGTTCATCTAGCATTTTGAATATGCAGTCGGAAATTTATCCAAACAAGGGTTGGAGGAAGAACAGGTTAAGTGTGTGTTATTTCCCCTCGCGGTGAAGGGTAATGCCAAGGATTGGTTATGGAGAATCGCCCCAGGATCGCTTACTTCTTGGGAGGATATCCTCAAGGCCTTCTACAAAAGGTTCTTCCTACACTCAAAGACAGTGAAGCTTCAAAGAGAAATATCTGAGTTTAGTCAGCAAAAAGGGGAACGTTTTGATTTTGCGTGGGAAAGATACCTCAGAATGATAAGATCATGCCCACACCATAGATTTTCTGAGCAGGTACTTATGAGCACCTTCTATGAAGGATTGGATGTAGAACACCAGACTGTGGTAGAAGTGAGTGGTGGTGGTATTTTGAACAAGACACCTGTGGAGATGAGGATGGTTTTTGAAAACATGGCAAACCGTGCATTAATCTTGGAAAATAAAAGGAATCCTATCGAAATCAAGGAGCCTGAATTGTTATATGCTGAAGATATCGATAGGGTTCCCAATGAATTGCGACAGCGTGCAGAGGGACCATCTCCGGAAATGGTGAATAGTGCAAATATTTTATCAGAGAGCAGCTCATTTAGCGAAAGCACATTGGTAGCATTAATTGCCCATGATGAAAAATTCATGCAGGTTGTTATGAAGGGGCAAGAGAGAACAGGACAACAGATTGAAGGGATGATGAGAAGAATAGAGAACTTAGCAATTAGTTTGGCTAACTTCGTAGCAGGTCTAGAATTTGGGGACGAAGATGAATTGGAAGAAGAGATTCAAGCAACTACAGTACTGCGTAGTGGTAAAGTTGTTGAGACGCCAGATATAATGCCTGAACCGGAAACTCCACCTATACCAGCAGTCGACGTTACTGAGGAGAAAGCTGAGGAGATTATTGAGGACCCAAGTAGCAGCACTGAGGTTCTACATAAATCTAATAACCCCTTCCGCCCCCCAGGACCACCAGTTTCCAAGCTATTACCATACCCTGGGAGAGTTAAGAAGCCAAAAGACGACAGTAAGTTCAAATCTTCGTAAAAACCTTCAATTCGATAAGTCCGTATTAAATTCTCTAAATTGTTCATGTTTAAGGATTGTGAATTGACAACTCACGATTTCTCCCGTATAATATATTCTAAGAACAATTGGTTGAATCGAATTGATTGATTTACTGTACAACAACCGTGTGACAAGTATGAGTGTTATTTCTAGTTCGAATTAGCATAATTGGATCTTGCTACCGTATTCATCTTTCTCTCATTATTAATCGTAATCTTAGCTTTAGTTAAACTAGTTAGAAGTATAACCAAACCATCAGTCAACTGTTACTCGCAAGTATCTATTTACTCTCACTGCTACGTAGCTTGATTAATTCCTTAGCGACGACTCTGTGGTTTAGCTTTGTCTGTCTATAACAACTGCTTATACTTGGTTTTCTAAGTATTAATTTGAGCACATCAGACGTTTCGATTTACGGGATATTTCGATTCACGGGACGTTTCGATTTACGGGACGTATCGATTTACGGAATGTTTCGATTCACGGGGTGTTTCGATTTACGGGACGTATTGATTTACGGGACGTATCGATTTACGAGATGTTTCGATTCACGGGATGTTTCGATTTACGGGACGTTTCGATTTACGGGACGTATCGATTTACGGGACGTATCAATTTACGGGACGTATCGATTTACGTGACATATCGATTTACGAGATGTTTCGATTCACGGGACGTATCGATTTACGGGACGTTTCAATTTACGGGATGTTTCAATTTACGGGATGTTTCAATTTACACAATCCCTCGATTTACGTTGTGTCTACACATCTATAAAATCCCCTCCTTCACCATCATTTTACAATACTCCACACTTGATTGAAACAAATATTCTATTCTAAACACTTGAAACCCAAAACACTTCAAATCCCAATCACGTATACTATGAGTGACTCACCTATTTCATATATTTCATCCGATGATGCTGCTGATTTTCCAAATTGCAGTCAATTTTTCCAAAACAATCAGAGTTTTGATACTCGTGAAGCTGCAGAAACTTGGGTTCGTGCTATTGGTCGAGAAAATAATATCTTTTTCGCGATCTCACATTCGAAACCAAGACACGTATACATGAGTTGTGAGCGTGGTGGGGCCTATAAAAACACGGCTTCAAGTGACCCCGAAGTGAAATCCAGAAATGCAGTTGGGACTAAGAAGCACAATTGTCAATTTTAGGTTAAGCTGCATGAGAGGTATCCGGGGGAGTGGAGAGTTGCTATCAGAGAGGGCCACGAGAAACACAATCATGCACTCGGGAATTACCCCCATGGGCACACGTCCAGTTCGAAGCTGACTGACGAAGAGTTCGTGCGAGTGATTGAAATGCTGCAGTGCGGAATGACACCTAGAAAAATTCTCAGGAAACTCAAAAAGGAGTTTACAAACAACTGTAGTGTCCTACGGCACATATACAATGCTGGCCAGAAATATCAACGTATGGAGATGGGATCGATGCCCCCAATGGATTATTTCTTGCATATGTTGGAAAAACATCATTATATATTTACACACTCGCAAGTGCAGGGTACTAACATATTTAAGGGAATTTTTTTAGCTCATCCTAATACAAGGGAGATGCTCCGTTTGTTCCCGCAAGTTGTCCTCATGGATGTAACCTACAAGACAAATTTGTACGACATGCCTTTGGTGGAACTGATTGGCGTCTTACCCACTGGGCAAAACTATCACATAGCTTTCATTTTCCTCTCCAACGAAAGGACGTCAAGTTATGTGTGGGGGCTTACACAATTGCAGGAGTTGTTTGCTGAGTGTGGTGTCTCACCGGGGGTTTTTGTTACCGACAGAGAGTTAGCGGCAATGAATGCGATTAATATCGTATTTCGAGCGACACCCATCGTGGTCGGAGGTACATATCGAAGGATGTGCAGGCTAAAGTAAACAAGCTGTGTGGTTCCACAAAGTATCAAGGGGCAGTAAAATCTAGATGGGATCGCATCGTGCATGCAAAGACTGCGGAACTCCATGAGCAGGCTATTGTAGAAATGGCGGAGGCCTGGTGAAGACTACCGGCTATCATGGAGTACGTACGGAGGACATGGTTGGACCCATACCGTGTGCGATTTGTCCACGCTTGGACCAAGAACATCCTACACTACGGGACAAACACGACCAACAGGTAATTCTATTTATCGTCATAAAACCACTCGTACCTTAGTTTATTTCGTAATGCACTACTAGCCTATAATTACAGTTATGCCGAATCTGACATTCAACACTGTAAATTGGTTGCAGAGTCGAATCTGCTCACGCCAGGTACAAGTTCTGGTTGGGTCCTTCAAATCAGAAGTTTCACCGGGCATTCCCGAAGCTGCATGACCTACTTGAAATGCATTTTGATGCGATCCGCACAGAGTTTGAGAGATCTCTTACGATTAAGCCTCATTCCACAACAAGTCACATCTTCCGTAGGCTGGGAGGTGTGGTTTCACATCTTGCCATTGATAAAATGGTGAAACAAATGGACGATGTTAATCCCAGTGATTGCGATCACACATTGCGCAAAGTTTTGGACTAATGTGCGCATGTCAATTGGCCGTCAAGTTGAGAAACACGAGGACCGTCCACCCGGTTCACGATCTAAACGTGTTCTGGAGAACTCTTCACATGGGGGAACCACCTGAGACTAGGTAGCAGAGTGAGCAGAGTGTACGGGACCAGTTTATTGACTGGGCGAGGGACCGCAGCGAGATTTCCACGGAGGAGGAAATGAGATCGTATTTCGACGATTCGAGTGCGTCACAATCGTTCTTGGAGGAGCCAATCATAAACCAATGGAGAGGTAGGCGACCTAGAGCAACAGGGAGTAGGATCCCATCTGCTTGGGAGCAGCAACACGCGAATCAATCTCGACGGAATTCCACCCGAAGCAATGCAGGTTCAGGTTCGCAAGCAAGTACTGGTAGATCATTTAGATACCAGTGTCAAATGCCGCAACAAACTGTACACTTCATTAGAGGTTGGACTAATGTCGTCTCCGATGGAAACTGCGGTTTTAGGGTCATAGCACAACTCCAATACCGTTCACAAGACCGGTGGTGAGACGTCAGTCAGGAACTTATGGAGGAGTTGAACAACCACAGGGAGCTTTACGTCGCAGAAATGGGGGCACAACGGGTCACCGAAATAACTAATCGTTTGAACTGGTTTGCAGGCCCATGTAACAACCCATGGTGGTATACACTCCCCGATATGGGGTTTCTTACAGCTACAACGTACCAACGGGTCTTGAGCTGCTATGCTGCGGTTGGGAGTCTTACATACTTTCCATTGGAGTGTCGTTCACAAATGGACTCACCATCTCCGGACCCTCCATCGACAGATGAAGAGTAGACAATGGGATTCGTTGATAACAATCACTATATTAGGCTGCGCGTGATAGATGAATGTCCACTTCCACCATTATGGATGTCATGGGAATCTGCTAGAGAGGAAAGAATAAGCCATTTGATGCAACATTATTCCGTTCGGCTACGTCAATGGTTTTTGTTCTAGTTTATGCTTTCAATTTTATGTTGCGTTCCGTATTTATAGTGAAATGAGTGAAAATTCATGTTGCCGTAATTAAAATAAATATGATTTCACTTTTACTGAAATAGTTCTTTATTTAAAATAAATAAATAAATAAATGTTAAAAGAATAGTTCTCTATTCAAGTTCGTCCGTGTTCAAGTTGTAACATTTTATTTGGAAGCATTTCGATTCAAGTTCGAATTATAGTTAAAGTTGCGAATTCAAAATAAATAAATTTTAAATTTTAAAAAAAATTTGCCGGTCAAACGGGCCATTTTAAAATGGCCGGTTTTGAGAACCGGCCGTTTTGTGCAAAATGTTGGGAAAAATTGAAAAAAAAAAAAATTAAAAACAGAAACTGAAAAAAAAAAGAGTAAAAACATGAAATGGCCGGTTTTGAGAACCGGCCATTTCATCTACATTTTTTTTTTTGGTTTGTTTTTCAATTTCTTTAAATATTTCCCAAATTTTTCCACTTTTAAAAAAAAGTTTTGTGAAAAATTTGCGATGTTTTTTATTGTTGTAATTTGTATCCAATCGTGCGTGTTAATGTTATTGTGTTTGTGCAAACGAGTTATTTCGATTTTACGTTAATTTTATAAGTTTTTTTTGAGTTAAGGGCATTTTAGGTAAGTACGTAAATATTTGGTAAATATTTGCGTTTAGTCAAAAAGGTGTTGCGTTTAACATTAGTGCTCCCAAGTTAATTACAATTTCGATAAACATAAATAAAATAAAAATTCAACATCACCAATTGAACTCAAAACCACTGGCACAGGACCAGAGCCGTGATTTCCATAGCGCTCCTCCTCATCTCTATCTTCCTTCTCGACTCCAATCTCATATTCTTCCTTCCTTCCCTGATTATAATCAGTTGATGTTGAATCTAGATGCTTCGTAGGTGGATTGGCCTGGGCCACCACCGATCAGTCTCTCAAGGAAGCTTTCTCTCAGTACGGCAAAGTCGTCGAATCGAAGGTCAATTTCTCGCCGAGATCGGTTTCGTAAAAACCTGATTCCTCGATCTTTGATCTAATTGTGTTACTTTGTTACTCTATGTTACGGTGGATCCGGTGGCGGAGGGGGTGGCGGCTACCGTGGAGGTCGTCGTGAAGGTGGAGGACGAAGCTCGGATCGGGAGCGGTGGAGGGAGGATGTTGCGTGAGGCGGTGGATCCATAGGAAAATTGGGTAGGTTTCGAATGAAGAAGTTGAATCGCTTTCTGTTGAGAAGAAGAGAAGGAAATGAAACGTAAGGCTGTGTTATTTTATCGCGTGTATCTCATGCAATATGGGGTGAGGGTGGGGCTGCAAAGTAAAAAACATCAAATTGAGTGAAAATCGGTCTGATTTAGCATGTCTCTCCACGCGCCAGTTAATGACGGAGTATTATACTACTTTGAATTAATAAACCAATTCATTCTCATACTCATGGTCGGTTTCAACCTGTTTTGAAGGAGTATTCGAGTATAATTAAATTTAATATGGGCGGAAATGGAATTTGTTTCCGTAGAGATTCGAATACATGCAAGTTGAACCTGAGCCAAAATCTCTGATACGATCATAGAATTCCACAACTAAAACATCGAACTTATGTAAATTCTTTTATATTAATAATTGATTTAACACTTGATACTTATAGACAGCTTGTGGTTTTTCTTAATTGTTATGCATAATTATTCAACATGTAACTTAATTTCATGGTTTAATTGTGTATGTGCATGTAGTATTGTTTAAGGAGTGGATCGAGCTGAGTATTTCATTACTTGGCTTGAGCTCGAGTTTAATTGAGCTGAGCCGAGTATCGAGATTAAAATTGAAGTTGAGTTCAATCTCAAGTGACTTGCAACAAGCACATATTTGAACTCGGTGAAAATATCAAATATATTAAAGATAGATTAAAAAAGTATAAATTAGCTAAAATAGCGAGCTTTATGGAGCTCCACTTGTTAAGTTAACAAGTACAAAATGATGCTCGAGCTCGACTCGATTACCTTATCAAACGAGTTGAGCTAGAATCTTCACGAGTCGAGTAGTTTACTCGTTAACGCTTGACCGATAACAACCCTATGTGCATGTATTTTATAGCAATAGAAGTCCAGTCAATCCATATGAAAGATCAAGAAGACATTATATATGTGTGATATATTGTACTGATAAGTATACTCCTACATGTATATCAGTCCTTAGCATCTAATCTAGTTTTTTGTTGATTAACCCACCCCTATATTATTTGAAATAGGCAGATAACCCTTTTGTATTATTTTTAAAGGCGGTTTACACCTTCATATTTTGTTAAAACGGTGCAATTTCTCCCCCTTCCGTTAGAGAGTGTACTATATCAAAAATCCAAAAAAGGTACAATACAATGTGCACATACCATTTGGTACCAGTAAAATGTACCTGACCAAAAAGGGTAGAGTACAATATGCACCAACCATTTTGGTACTATTAGAACGTACCCGTCCAAAAAGGGTACACTACAATAACATTGTGTCCAAAAAAGGTACTCCAGTGATTTTTAAGACTAAAATGATGATGTGGTTATCGGAGACTGACATGTAGCCTTTGTTGACTGTTAACTTTTGATTAAATTGAATTAAATTTATATGAAAAGTACACATGTCATGCACCCATAAAATATGAAAATGATAAAATTTAAAATAAAAATGGTTAATTTATTTAATTAGCTTAAAATTAATATAACTACAAAAAAATATAAAAAATAAATAAATTTATAATAAAAATGATAAAAATACATAAATTATAAAAATGCATATGAAAATAGTAATCCATAAACATGCCTGCTTAAAAAACATGTAATACTAATATCTAATAAGCTCAAGCCAAACCAACTTGCCACCCACCTGCCAAATGGCGGGTGAAGAATTAATGCATTTTTATTATTTTTATTATCAATTTATTTATTTTTTGTATTTTAAGTAGTACATAGTTTTCTCGTCTACAGGATGCTTTTTTTTGGAACCCGAGTATTACTTTCGATATACTAAAAATAGTTTACGTACAAAAACAACGATTCAAAAGTGATCCAACCGAGAATCTAAAAAAGTAACTAAAATTCAAAAAGGACAACAAAATTACCTATCCAAGCTTAAGCAAACCAACATGGTTTCTTTGCAACGGATAAATTCATGCTCGATAAATGATTCTGTCTAGAATTATATTCACACAAATGCTATTATCATAATGTGTACCGAAGCATTTATCATTTCATGCTATTATCATAATGTGTACCGAAGCATTTATCATTTCTGTGCTTCCAGATTTCGTAAATGGTTTTAGACTTTAGTGAAGGCCAATTGTCACTGCAAGAATAAGGGGCAGCACCAAGGAAAACATTAGTTGGTGATAAGGATAAATTTGTTGGTGATAAGTTATTGCCAAAGCATGCTCTTTGGTAATGATTCCTTCCTAATACCCTCGTGGGTAAAACCATTGCCCAGGAAAATAAAATTTCCTTGGAAATGTTATCTATTACCAAGGAAGAAAGATTTGGTACTAAAATTTATAGCCACCCACTTAACATTGGTAAAAACATTATCACCAAGGAGTAGTCAGCTGGTGATTGTTCGATTACCAAGAAAATAGTGTTGGTGAAATCTAATAGAGTAATCGAATAAAACATGCTTACTAAACGCTTTTGCCAAGGAAAAATTCATGTGTAAGTTTCCTAAGAAACACACTCTAGATAGAGACATAGAAACATAGTTTCTATTTATTACATATTAATCCCAATAAAAAATAACTTTTCAAAAACACCCCAACCCAAGGGCAAGAAGGCGGGTCGGACTGTTTGTGATACGGGTCGGTATATATATGCTACAAACCAACAGAAAAAATCACAATTCGCCATTTATTTCTGTGCTTCTTTCTCTCACTACTTTCTCTCTCTAAAATTCTCCAAAAAAAAGCTCGATTCAACCGTTAATTCACCGGAAAAACGCAACAAATCGATCGATCGGCAATGTTAGCTGCTATTTCTTCAGGAATCTGCAGAAAAAACGAGCGACAAAAAAGGTTAGACATGATTCGAACAAATTTTTGATTTTTTTTCAACGTTTTCAACCAATCTGACGAACAATCAAGCTATATAGTTGATACTATGATTGATTACAGACTGATACATAGTTGATTCATGTTTCGAATGATACGATAGCTTCGAGTCCACATAGATTTGAAAAAATCAAGTTCGAAAAATTGGAGATCTAGAACTATTCATCTATATTTTCGTGTTTTGATGGTAATTCATTGATGTTGTTGTTGTTGTTTATGCATTCACAAGGTGTAATCATGCTTGCATAAGGATCGGACAGTGTTTTTAATCAAGATCCGACCCCAATCATCAACTCAGATTTGGAAAAATAAGGTATACAACGTTTCTATGTTCAGTCCTGTATGTGCTATGTTCTCAAGAATATTAACTATGTTCTCTGGAATATGTCCTATGTTTTCATTCAAAACCTGATAGTCGTTTTGTGCTCTGTTTTTCGACATATTTTTTTGTACTCTGTTTTTTACTGTATTTTCCTATGTTTTTACATATATGTACTATCTTCTCACCAATATACCCTATGTTCTCAACAATATCTAATATGTTTTCTGTTAAATAGTTGCTCATTGATGTTGTTGTTGTTTATGCATTCACAAGGTGTAATGTAATCATGCTTGCATAATGATCGGACGTGTTTTTAATCAAGATCCGACCTCTCAATCATCAACTCAGATCTGGAAAAATAAAGTATACATTGTTTCTATGTTCATTACTGTATGTGCTATGTTTTCAAGAATATTACTTATGTTCTCTGGAATATGTCCTATATTTTCATTCAAAACCTGACAGTCGTTTTGTGCTCTGTTTTTCGAAATATTATTTTGAATTCTATTTTTTATTGTATTTTCTATGTTTTTACGTATATGAACTATCTTCTCACCAATATGCCCTATGTTCTCAACAATATCTTCTATGTTTGCTATGAAATAGTTGCTCATTGATGTTGTTGTTGTTGTTGTTTATGCATTAACAAGGTGTAATCATGCTTGCATAAGGATCGGACGGTGTTTTCATTCAAGATCTGGCCTCAATCATCAATTCAGATATGAGAAAAGGGTATACAACATTTCTATGTTCTTTCCTGTATGTGCTATGCTCTCAAGAATATTACCTATGTTCTCTGGAACATGTCGTATGTTTTCATTCAAAAGCTGATAGTCGTTTTGTGTGTACAACGTTTCTATGTTCTTTCCTGTATGTGATATGTTCTCAATAATATTACCTATGTTCTCTGGAACATGTCCTATGTTTCCATTCAAAACTTGACAGTCATTTTGTGATCTGTTTTTTGACAATATTATGTTAAATTTTGTCATTTACTGTTTTTCCTATGTTTTTACGTACATGTACTATCTTCTCACCAATATACCATATGTTCTTAACAATATCTACTATGTTTGTTATGAAATAATTGCCCATTGATGTTCTTATTTATGCATTCACAAGGTGTAATTATGTTTTCATAAGGATCAGGTTACCAAATTCATCAACTTGAAGAAGAAGAAGAATGTTGAGTCAAAGGCAACAGATGAGCAAAAAGAGATGATGAACCTGAAATTATGTAGATAGAGATCAAGAAGAGGTTTGGAAAGAGACAAAAGAAACAGCGTTATATGTTCTTTTCTTGGCAGTTGTATGAACAATATTACAACATGTAATTGTAATTGAATGATATAGGTTCCGTTTTGAATAGAATCTTATTTTTTGGATCATGATTTTATATGTTGTAAATTATCTACGTTCCATTTGAATATAATCTTGTTTTTTGGATAAATTTTATGATTTTTGAATCTGTTGAGTTCAGGGTCTTTGAATATTGTTGAGTTCATGGATGAATATGTTGATAACATGGACGATTATGTTGAGAACATGGACTAATATTCTCAACCAAATCACATATGCTCTCAACCAAATCACCTATGCTCTCAACCAATTCACCAATGTTCATACCTCATGATTGTCGTGTAGTAATTGCTTTGTCAACATGCAAATCTTATGTACAGTGTATTACATGTTACCTACATGGAGTTTGAATATCTCAAATGCATGTTATTTGAATGTTATTCATTAATCCATTATCTTAACATATTTATTCATGATCTCAACATAATCATCCATGTTCTATACATTTACAACCATGTTCTATGTTGCTTAGATACTCAGATATGTTCCCAACTATTACATCCATGTTTTCAACATACTAATCCATGATACCAAAACACAAGATTATATTGACACAAAGAAGAAAAAAAACCCATGTTACCAATCATATTATTCTATGTTCCCAATCATATATCTCATGTTACCAAACAGTTCAAATATTTTCTCATCAAAATATTATAAGAATGTCACACAGAAAAAACAGATGTTAACAAAAAAGAATTTCATATTCTCAGTCATATAGGCTAAGTGGTAGAGAATGGATCTCAATGTGTGTCTATATATATATATATATATATATATATATATATATATATATATATATATATATATATATATAGTTCATATATGTAAACATAGTGGATATTGCTGAGAACATAGAGTATATTGGTGAGAAAATAGTGCATATACGTAAGAACATAGGAAAATACAGTAAAAACAGAATGCAATGTAATATTTAAAAAAAAAACAGAGCATAAATGACTGTCAGGTTATGAATGAAAACATAGGACATTATCTAGAGAACATGGGTAATATTGTTGAGAACATAGCCATATACGAAAGAATATAAAAACGTTGCACACCTTATTGAGTTCAAATTTTGAATGAAAACATTGTTCAATTCATATGCAAGAACAATTATGCCTCAAGCCTAGAACATATTGTAATTTCGGACGCGTCTGGTTCCAATTCCAGTCGTGTTCGGTTCTCCGAATTGCCAAAACTCGAGAATTGCTAGGACTCAAACTTGTGGCGTTCAAATGGAGTCTTGAGCCTTCTAATGCTTGAATACGACCCTTCAAAGGCACCATTTTTCTCCGATTTTCACCTAAAAATACGAAAACATGTACATCACAACCAAAACATGAAAACACATATAAACGCACATGAAACACAATAAAATATAAATAAAGACCAACAAAAGGTGGTAAAAAGGACGAGATGAGACTCTAAATTATCGTCTAATCACTACCTCTTCTCCTTTACTTAACGGATAAAAAATACTCAAAAAGATTGAGTATTCTTTGTCCATATCAGTAAGCCTTTATATTAAAAAGATAGTGCATGGTATAGCCTACTATGTTTCTCAGATTTTCACTTATACTGGGTGCTTGTTGATTATGTGGCTTAAGGTATGTTGTCTGAAATTAAAAAAACTTGTTCAGTTTTCACTAAGTCATTTCTTAGTAAACATGTGTAGTTTGACTAAGTCTTCAAGTTATTGAAGACCTTCTACGATGTCTTGGTCTTTTTCAGAAAGGTAAAAAAATAGAATTACTCTCAGAGAACTAACATCCTACAAGTTATCTAATTTTAACAGTCTCAGTGAGGATCCTGATTTACAATGTCCTTTCAGAAATATATGGACTAAGAGTATTACTTACGTTATTGATCTAAAAGACATGTGTTGAACATCAAAGTCTAAATATCTTAAGCTAACATGTAGTATATCAATAATTTAGTACATATTGTTAGAAAAAAGAAGGTAAGTAAGTACCTCTTGATATACAAGTGATAAAAAAATACTTGACTCTATATATTTTATGTACAATTAATATTAAGCAACAAATTAAGGAGAAAATACTGTGACATGTGAATAGCCTAGCTCACAACATATCATTGATGTAGAAGGTTCATGGCATGCACAAGTGTGCCTTTGAACCTTCCAAGATCAATAGTGACATTAACATTATGCAAGTAAATTGAAAAAATTGCATCCCAACCTTTCCAATAATAGGAATCTGGATCTGTAATTCTGGGGTCATCTGGAGCGTACTGTTGACTCAATGAGCTCTCTTCTACTGTGATCTTGTATTCTAGATAGCTTATGTTCATTCCTGGTGAAGGAATTCTAAATTCGATTCCAGCAAAGTAGTCTAATTGGTCCGTATGGTATAATCTGTATGACGACTGCATTATCCGGGGAGGAATAGCTTATTTGTCAGCCCTGCTCCATGGATTCTTATCATAACGTCACATGAATTCACAATTTGCAAAAATATGGTACGATTTGTAGACAATTCTGCATTAGCACTAACCACGTCGAATCCTACTTCATTTGCCAGTTGACGGATTTCATCTGGTTAAAATTAAACATGATATGTAGATGAGATTAATCTGTAAACTAACATTTAACGAAAGACTAAAATTAACGCAATTGCTAACATTATATGTATCACCTTCGTTTAACAAAATACGTGAGTCTTTCCTTGATACAATCATGAGATGGGGGCTAGTCCGGTTTACAAGCTGGATTGGTTCTATTGTCGTCAGTCTCTCAAGTGAGTATGTGTCTCTAAGGAAGTGTCTGAAACTTTGCATTGTTATTCCTGTTGCATATTCTGGTGATGATTTGTCAACGAGAAGATCTCCATGAAACTTTAGACCAACAAACATTTTATGGTAGCAATGCACTTAATTGCTCATTTTCGTTGTCAATATCTAGTATTGGATATCGGGTAAGCCGATGAAGAATTTCATGGATTTTCAATATAAGGATATCCGGCCGGTAATCAGTAATAAGAAAATGTACTTCTGCGTGGTAGCCAAAAGGAAGTCATATATAATGGAAATAGATAATCCGCAAAAGAATGGTAGTAGTTCAAACTGTGTCCATATATATTACCGGAAAAAAGAATTGCCGGATTGTAGTGCTTTTCAGTGCAATTCGGGGCATAACTGCTATACCGTACAACTTTTACTGTCCAATGCCTCAGTTGATGTGCGTATGATCTTACATAGGGTCTTATGAGCCATGAATTTGTTGAATTTAAAATCGTTTCATTATGTGTAATATGGTACCCGTTTTTGCTTCAACTCTAATATCTCCTTCGAGCTCGCAAAAAAGATCACCATAGCATGATGCTTTCTCAACCACTGTAGATTTAGAAGTAACAAAGAAAAACATTTAAGATCATATTGATTGACAATATATGCTAGATACATATATGTACTCCTTCCAAGTTCCAACCCAGACCAAATGACATAGTCCCAGAAAAAAGTTTAAGATCTTATTTGATTTTGCCCACGTGGACAAATAAAGTAAAAAATGCCAGAGATAAAGTGTAATGCTCCGAATTTTATTTGGGATATAGTGAGTACTACAATTATTAGTCTTTCGGATCAGAATGCCATGGGATTATAGTGTGTCTGTATTAAAAAACGTAGGGACGTACAACCTCTAGTTGCATACATACAAGTATATACATACCTTCTTTCCGTAAAATTTTCAATGATGATAGGAAACTCGTGCGTGCATCATTATCAACTGCATTCAAGATCAACATGCATGTAAGATATATATTGCACTTTGTTTAGTAATTCGACCTTTCTTCGTAACATAACCGGTTCAACGTTTGTAGTTGTTTTTCTATGGATATTTTGTAGGAAATACAAGTTGGGCTTGAACATTGTTTAATGGACTAAGCTGGACCATCTTGGGCCTCAAGGAAGAATCTGCGCAAGCTGGAAAGAAATCTGGAGCATGAACGCTTAAACATAAAGAAGGAAGGAGTTTGAGGAATCTTGGAGACAAGGAAAGAATTTGAAGCAAGAAGGAAACAAGATTTATGAAGCTAAAACTTAAGGAAAGTTTTCTCCTGTCAGAACGCAAGAAGCTGGAAAGAAATAAACAACGTTATTCTTCTTCTGTTACAGAACGCAAAGAAGGAAACATGATATGCGTTCTCCTTGTTCTGTTCGACTTGGCTGCAACTATAGATACAAGGAGCAGGAAACAAAACAGTACAGAGTTCTTCTTGATGAGATAGATCAGAACATTACATATACAAGAAGAACGACATCTGCAAGAAGACGCCTTTGATCATCATTGATTCATATTATTTAGATTAGGACTTCTTGCTTTACTAGGCATTGATATCGATTTCTCTTGTGAGTGATTTCTAAAGATTGAAATTTACTCTAGAGTCTTCGAACTAGAATAGGTTTTTGCTTGTCTGTTCTAGGTCTAGTTTTCTGTAAGTTTAAACAATCGTCTGTGATTGATTTAAACTTCGTTTCTATAATTCTACTTTTACTGATAGTGGAAATTTAGCCTACGGCACGGTCAGTATATTTTATATATACTGGCTAGATTTTATTTTTGGTTGTTCAGTTACTTGTCCGCTGCTCTCTGTTCCTATTAGTCTTCTGCTGTCAACCATTGTTGAACACGCTGTTGACTCAACATCATAGTCAACATCGTCTGAAACTTGTCCATAGTACCAATCCCGGTCCTAAAGTTATAACAAGTGGCATCAGAGCCAGCCACCTAATTAATTGGTGTCTGGATTTGGTACTATGACAATGGACGTTGTCAATTCAAGTGTCAACAGGACACCTATGCTAGATGGGTCAAATTACCACTACTAGAAAATAAGGATCAGAACGTACATCAAATCCATTGAAGGGCGTGCATGGAAATATGTTCTTGAAGGCTTTGTGCGGCCTACCATAGGACTAGACGCTGATGGAGATGTCGTTCCTAAACCAGAAGCTCAATGGACAGGTGATGATTTTCTTGCTAGTTCTTACAATGAAAAAGCTTTAAATGCTATATATATTTGCTCATGTTGATCCACATATGTTCAAACTTATTCAGAACTGCAATACTGCTAAACAAGCTTGGGATTTACTTCAAAATCATTGTGAAGGTGATAACAGTATTAAGCAAACTAAACTTCAAATGCTTTGGTCAAAATTTGAAAACTTGAGAATGGCAGAAGAAGAAACCATTGATTCTTATTTTGATAAACTGCTCACTATTTCAAATGATATTCAACTGCTAGGTGATGCTATGTCTAATAAGCAACTGATTTTCAAAGCTGTTCGTACTCTTTCTTCAAATTTTGATATAAACGAACTGTTTTGGAAGATACTCAAAACCTGGCTACTATGGATTTTCATACCCTGATGAACAATTTGAAAATTTTTGAGCTCGAACAGAATGAGCACAAAGGTACGAAAAGTCATAGTATGTCTCTTCACTCAAAATCAAAAATCTCTGAGTCTGAAAGCAGTATGTGATGAGATGACTGAAGAAGCCTTTGGTAAAGCTTATATTAAGTTGCTTAGAAAGTTTCAACAAAATCAGCTTTAGGAAGAAATCTAACAATGCCTCCCCAAGTAATCCTAAGGCTACTGGCAAGTTCAATAAGGCCATAGAGCTTCCTGGTTTTAAATCTAAACGACTAGACAAAGTTAGATGGTTTGAATGTCAAGGATGGGGTCACTTTCAGAATGAATGTGCTAACACTCTTCGTAATAAGGGAAAAACGTTGCTTGCTTGTCTTAGTGATGATTCAGGTGACGAACAGGAAGCTGATACTACAGAAGGTCGTGTTACAGCTCTGTCCTCTGTTCTGGACGATGTTGGAAATCGATATTTGGTCAACAATGAAAACTCAACATCGTCACAGATCCTCTTCTTTGATTATGATGACTCACAGAACTGTGAAGAGATATTCCGTGATAAATCTTTGGACTCTCAAAACTCGATTTCTACTAACATTTACTATTTGCATGGCTCAGTTGATTTATCTGCAGATTGTCACTTTGAAGTAGAGTACACTGACGAACAGATGGTGGAAGAGCTGAAACTGAAAGATGCATAACTTGAAAAGGATGAGACAGGTACTGAACCAGATTCCCCAGTTGCAGTCAGAGAAGAAGTGATCAATGTTGATCACAGTGTTGACTCAACATTGCGCCCAATAACACGGGTATAAAGTTCATCAGATGACTTTGTCTCTGAAAAAGAAGATGAACCTGATCTGGAACCAACTGAACCTCAGTCTAATCCATGCAGTACTCCTATGGCTACGCCTCTGAAACTGAGCAGAATCGATGTTGGCGAGGATGTTGACCCAACATTGTACATATCAATGATTGGAAGCCTTCTGTATCTGTCTGCCAGCAGACCTGACATCATGTTCTCTGTGTGTGTGCGCGCTAGGTATCAATCCAACCCTAAAAACCCCCCATTTAACTGTTGTTAAGAGAATCCTTAGATATATATATCAGGAACTGTTAATCTAGGATTATGGTTTGCTTGTGATACAAACACTAATCTTGTGAGATTTAGTGATTCTGATTGGGCTGGTGATCTAGATGATAGAAAATCTACTAGTGGAGATTGCTTTTATCTTGGTCCAAATTTGGTGTCTTAGTATAGCAAGAAACAGAACTGTGTGTCACTTTCAACTGCTGAATCTGAATATGTAGAAGCTGGGAGTTGTGTGTCTCAACTAGTTTGGTTGAAAAACATGTTGCATGACTATGGTCTTCAAAGTTATACCCTTTTGATGTTCTGTAACAACCTTAGTGCCATACATATTTCTAAGAACCCAGTGCAACACTCACGCACAAAGCACATAGACATTAGGCATCATTTTCTTAGAACTTGGTCAATAAGTAAGTAATTGACATAGAACACATAGATACGACCAATCAACTTGCAGATATTTTTACCAAGCCTTTAGATAGTGAGAGATTCTTCAATCGTAGAAGATCTCTTGGTCTGTACTCTCTGTGATCTTCGATGTTGAACCCAGTGTTGACTCAACATCACAGTCAACACTGGTAGTCAGAAAAGTGATGTAGTTTTGATTGCTTTTTGTATTAAGTTCTTTTTTGTGCTTATGTGCTTCTGTTGGTCTCTGGATGACTGTTTTGTAGCTCATGGTGGTGATGCTTAGGGTTTGAAAGGCTGTTTGAAACCAAGGTTGAAAGGTATCGGGTCTCTTGTGTGTTTGCTTTATGTAAAACCCATTTTTGCTGATTTTGGCCTTGTTTACTCGTACCTTGACTCGCACTTAATGTTGCCTCATGTCCTCTATGCTTAATACATCTAATGAATTCTGTTAAAAAGGGCTCGAAGTGTTTCCGTCGAGGATCGTGTTGGGCAGGTCCAAATACTATCCAGATATCGATGTGGCCAATGTGTCATATGTCGTGAGGGTTGATGGCCTGTACTGGAAACCGACACACACAAAAGTGCTGATTCTCGTAATGCTGCTGGTTCACTTTTTTAGTACCAAATCGTCCAATGTGGCCAAATGAGTGATCTTTATGTCATGAGACGTGTGTTTACCTAACTCCGCATAGGCTTCGGCTTTGGAGCGGATTCATACGTGTTCCAATTATTTGACATGGTTCACTGTCTCTTGGTCACCCCCCACTCAAAATTATGCTAAGTGTTTACTTTACCTTTTGAGGCAATGTTGGGTGTGTTTCTTTGGTATTCCTTTCTCTTTCTGTTTTGCCTACAACATTAGTGGTGTTAATCGGATCTGCACATTTTGAGACTTGGTTTCCTGGCTGACTTACATTAAGAATGGTTTGATTTTCCGATGTTGTCATCATTGTTGAGTCAACATTCTGGTCAACAGAGACTTTACATGAAGTACTATTTGCTCTTTTGTTGTGCTCCATTTTTTGTGCTCTAATTCTGTGTGTTTTTGGGTTTGAGGGGGAGTAGGTCTAATGTGTTTCCTTGTGGTTTTGGATTTCTGCATTCCTGTACATGCATTTCAAGTCATTTTCTTTAAGATCAAGATTTTTGATCAACCTCCCTAGGGTTTATCTGATTACGTTGACTTGACGGATAACTGTTTTACTTGCAACTTTAATCTTTAATTAACAGTTGTGCATAGTTTTTCATTGCTTTGATATATATCTGCAGGAATCTACCTTGAAGCAAACCCAACAACACCCATCATGACTTATTTTGTAAGTTGTGTTCATGACCATCCACTCTTGTCCTAACACTTCCCTCCAGCTGATTCAACCTCTATTCCTGATTACTGCCCTCCAGCTGACTCGACCTCTATTCCTGCTTTTGCTACTTCCTTTGCCAGTGTTGACTACAATGTTGAGTCAACATCGTTTCTATGCATTGGTACTTTGTCTGCAGGTCCTCAACAGATTATCAAGATGTTGAAGTTCTTCAAAGAACGTTGTTTTCTTTCTTTCCTCACAAAAAGGGGGGGGGGAATGTTTGTTCAATTGGTATTTTGTATTAAGGGGGAGCTTAGCACTTAAGGGGGAGTTTGATTTTCCTTCTGACTTGTTTAAATCCTACTTGTTCGATTTGACTAACAAACTGTCTTTCGGTTTTGTGAAGAAAGGTGAGAATTAAGGGGGAGATTGAAAGTGCGATTTATTGCACTTTGTTTAGTAATTCGACCTTTCTTCGTAACATAACCGGTTCAACGTTTGTAGTTGTTTTTCTATGGATATTTTGTAGGAAATACAAGTTGGGCTTGGACATTGTTTAATGGACTAAGCTGGACCATCTTGGGCCTCAAGGAAGAATTTGCGCAAGCTGGAAAGAAATCTGGAGCAGGAACGCTTAAGCATAAAGAAGGAAGGAGTTTGAGGAATCTTGGAGACAAGGAAAGAATTTGAAGCAAGAAGGAAACAAGATTTATGAAGATAAGACTTAAGGAAAGTTTTCTTCTGTCAGAACACAAGAAGCTGGAAAGAAATAAACAACGTTATTCTTCTTCTATTACAGAACGCAAAGAAGGAAACAGGATATGCGTTCGCCTTGTTCTGTTCGACTTGGCTTCATAGTTCTCTTCGACTTGGCTGCAACTATAGATACAAGGAGCAGGAAACAAAACAGTACAGAGTTCTTCTTGATGAGATAGATCAGAACATTACATATACAAGAAGAACGACATCTACAAGAAGACGCCTTTGATCATCATTGATTCATATTATTTAGATTAGGACTTCTTGCTTTACTAGACATTGATATCGATTTCTCTTGTGAGTGATTTCTAAAGATTGAAATTTACTCTAGAGTCTTCGAACTAGAATAGGTTTTTGCTTGTCTGTTCTATGTTTAGTTTTCTGTAAGTTTAAACAATCATCTGTGATTGATTTAAACTTCATTTCTATAATTCTACTTTTACTGATAGTGAAAATTTAGCCTACGACACGGTCAGTATATTTTATATATACTGGCTAGATTTTATTTCTGGTTGTTCAATTACTTGTCCGCTGCTCTCTGTTCCTATTAGTATTCTACTGTCAACCATTGTTGAACACGTTGTTGAATCAACATCATAGTCAACATCGTCTGAAACTTGTCCATAGTACCAATCTCGGTCCTAAAGTTATAACAATATATATAGCCTCAAATAATGTATAATGATCTTGAAATTTTACATTGCAGATCATAGCTAGGCATACTCTATTCGATATTATAGACAATTAAACAGGTACTATGATATTGAAAAAAAATAGTTTGTAGCTTGATAAATATTGCCATGTATAATAATATTTTTTAGAACTACAAGTATAAACTGTTGTTTGTTAAAAAAAATTAATGTTTGTCTATATATAATAAATAACAGAACCCAAATGTATGACGTTTGAAGATAATCTTTTAATGTCGAGAAAGAAAACATCACATGTGATATATATATATATATATATATAGTCATCTTGTTAATTTAAGTCAATAGTCGTGTATATATAACAAATAATGCTCGAGTCGAAATGTATGCAAGTAAATACGTGATGTTTTGAACTAAATTTATCATGATTTCATGATGTGTTTAGATGAATCCTCTTTGTTACTCGTCGTGTATAATAATCACATAATATTTGATTTAAACCATTTGTGAAACTAAACTAGTGAATGGTTTTATGAAGGAAACATGCATACAAGTGATGTTTTATTTAAATCACTTCTCATGTACATTAAGGAGGTCGACTTCCGTCTCAATGTGTTAAGAATTCGATCCAATTGCGCCTCAACAATCGATTCAACTATTCCAACGATAACTGTTAGAATATGTATATATTTAAAGTAGATTCCTAATTAGATTAGAATACTTGGATTCCTAATTAAATTAGAATACTTGGCTATCAAGCAATCACATTGTATAAATACATGTACTCATTATTGAATCAATACACAAGATTATTATCTCACATGGTATCAAGACCTAAATTCGGTCCCCTCCGCTGCTAGTTGTTCCCGTTCGGCGCCCCTCTTCTTCTACGCTTCCTTCTGCTTAAATCGACCTCACGCGGAAACAGCCCTCCCCTACCTCTATTCTTCCGGCCTCACGCCACCTTCTTTCCCGAACGGCTCCTTGTCTCCACCATGTCTGAATCATCCAAGTTTCATCCGGCTCTCTCTATCACCAACGTTCGATCACTAATCCCTATCACGTTGGATACTGAGACAGGCCTCTATCATTCTTGGGTGACGTTATTCCAGGTTCAAGCACGGGTGCATAATCTTATGCATCACATCCTACCACCGACGGAAGAGGCCGACATCGCCAAAATCAAGGCTCTCAAGGAAGCCGATGTCGATCTCTACAATCGACTTGATGCCGTCGTTTTACAGTGGATCTATGCGACCGTCTCTTCCGACCTCCTTCATGCTATTCTTGTCAAGAATGACACGGCTGCTGCTGCTTGGTCCCGTCTTGAACAAATCTTCATGGATAACAAATGTTCTCGAGCTACTCATCTAGAGGAAGAGCTCGCAGACGTCCGCCTTGACAACTTCTCTTCTGCCGAGGCCTATTGCAATCACGTCAAGTCCCTTGCCGACGTTGGTATTGCGGTTTCTGAAAGCCGTCTAGTTCTACGTCTTCTCAGTGGTTTAACTTAAGCTTATTCCGGAACTGTTGACTATGTTCAAAATCAGGATCCTCTACCTTCTTTTGAGAGTGTTCGCTCTCGTATAAAGCTCGCGGAGCGAACACTCAAGCATCGTGCACACAAAGAGGCCGGTGGTTCGGCCCTCTTAGCTTCTTCTGGTGGCCATAACTCTGGAGATACCTCTGACTCTGTCATCCCATCCTCTTCTTCTGGCAGGTACAACAACACCAACACCAAGAACAAGAAGAAGAACAACAACAGAGGCGGTCCAAACCGCAAAGGCAACACCACTGGAGCTCCTCCTCACCAGTGGCAGCCACGGCAGCCCACTCCTCAATGGCAGCCGTACGGCTGGCCCTGGCAGCAATGGGCCCCGCCATGCCCCTTCCCCACGGCCCCATGGCAGTCCGCGTCTCGTCCACCAACTCAGCAGGGTCTCCATGGCCCTCGTCCGCCTCATCAGCAGGCATTCCATTCCGGTGCTTCACCCATCGATGTCGAGGCAGCTATGCATACCTTGGGACTCACTCCTCCGGATGGTAACTGGTACATGGACACGGGTGCTTCGTCTCATATGACACCCGACAAAGGTACTCTCTCCCCTTATTTCAATTCGGGTACTTATAATTATCGAGTTATTGTTGGCAATGGTCATATGCTTCCGATTCAAGGTTATGGTAACACTTACCTATCTCCTCCCCATCCTCCTCTTCTCCTGAAAAACGTGTTACATGCTCCTAACCTTGTTAAAAATCTTGTCTCTGTTCGCAAGTTTACCACAGATAACTCTGTTTCCATTGAATTTGATCCTTTTGGTTTTTCATTAAGGATTTCGCATCGAAACGAATCATGAGATGTGATAGCATCGGAGACCTATATCCAATCCACTCAACAAAATCGGCCACCCCCCTTCAAACAGCTTTTTCAGTTGTTCCTTCTACTTTATGGCATAGTCGTTTAGGGCATCCGGGAGAAGCTATACTTAGCTCTCTCTCTCGCAAGAATTTTATTCGTTGTAATGCTCTAAAACATTCTTTTTGTCCCTCTTGTTATTTAGGGAAACAAATAAAATTTCTTTTTCATAATTCATTATCCACTACTACTTCTCCCTTTGATATTGTGCATAGTGATCTCTGGACTTCCCCTATAGCTAGCTCTAGCGGTCACCGCTATTATGTGCTGTTTCTTGACGATTTTTCCAAGTTCTTATGGACCTTCCCTATCTCTAAGAAATCTCAAGTATTTGCTATATTCATTATGTTTCATGCATTTGTTCGCACACAATTCAATACGTCTATTAAAAACATCCAATGCGACAATGGCAAGGAATTCGACAATATTCTATTTCACTCTTTTGCACAAACCAACGGTATTCACTTCCGTTTTTCTTGCCCTCACAGTTCTTTCCAAAACGGCAAAGCCGAAAGCCATATCCGTTCCCTAAATAATATTGTTCGGACTCTTCTTGCTCATGCATCGATTCTGCCATCCTTTTGGCATCATGCACTAGCCACAGCGACTTATCTACTCAACATCCTTCCCTCAAAGGTACTTGAGTTTTCCTCCCCCACTCAATATCTATACCATCGACTTCCACGATATGACCATCTTCATGTTTTTGGTTGTCTTTGTTTTCCCCTCTTTCCTTCTTCTACTATAAACAAACTCCAAGCTCGTTCCACCCCTTGTGTTTTTCTTGGGTATCCGTCTGATCATCGGGGGTACAAATGCTATGAAATCTCTAGTCGCAAAATCATTGTATCTAGACATGTGGTTTTCGACGAATCGAGTTTTCCTTTCTCTAAGCACCACACACCCGACCCCACCACCTATGAGTACTTGGATCGGATATTGATCCATCTTTTCTTCATCACTTGCTCACTCGGCCCAACTCCATCTCTGGCCCATCTGAGCAGCCCACCTCTAGGCCCGGTTCTGCCTCAACTGAGCCAACCGATATCCCGCTGTACGCTTCCCTGGAAAATCGCTTCACAACTCGGTTCCTTCTTGGCCAACCGCTAATCGGCCCACATTCCCTCCCGGTTTTGCTCCAACCGCACCTCTCACCCGGTCGCGTCTGTGAACCCTAAATACTATGGTCCGGATTATGTCAATCTTGCTACATCCGTTGCCATCTGTCCTCTTCCTCGAAATCCAGTACATGCTTTAGCCGACCCCAATTGGAAATCCGCCATGCTCGATGAATATAATGCTCTTATTGATAATAAGACTTGGGAATTAGTTCCTAAGCCATCCAATGCAAATATTATTCGATCTATGTGGATTTTTCGTCACAAAAAGAAATCTGACGGTTCTTTTGAGCGACACAAGGCTCGTCTTGTAGGTGATGGTCGATCCCAGCAAAAAGGTGTTGATTGTGATGAAACATTCAGTCCTGTTGTCAAACCGGCTACTATTCGCACTGTGCTCAGTATTGCAGTCTCTCGTTCCTGGCCAATTCACAAACTTGATGTCAAGAATGCATTCCTTCACGGTAACCTTACTGAAACCGTATACATGCATCAGCCATTAGGGTTCAGAGACTCTCAACATCCTGACCATGTCTGTTTACTGAAGAAATCCCTTTGACGGATTGAAACAGGCACCGAGGGCCTGGTATCAGCGATTTGCTGATCATCTTGCGACAGTTGGTTTCTCTCACATCACAGTTGATCACTCTCTGTTTATCTACCGCCGTGGTTCTGACATTGCTTATATTCTTCTCTATGTTGACGATATTATTCTCACTGCATCTACCGACACTCTTCGCAAATCCATTATGGCCTTCTTAAGTGCCGAATTTGCTATGAAAGATCTTGGTCCTCTCAGCTACTTCTTGGGCATCGCAGTGACTAGGAACAAAGACGGTTTATTTCTCACACAGAGACAATATGCCGAGGAGATTATCGAATGAGCCAACATGTCCTCCTGCTCTCCTTCCCAAACGCCGGTCGATACCAAACCGAAATTGGGAGCCTCGCCTTCTGCTCCTTTTGCGGATCCCACTGCCTATCGTCAGCTTGCTGGTGCTCTTCAATATCTCACATTCACTCGTCCGGACATCTCTTATGCGGTTCAACAGGTGTGTCTTCACATGCACGATACTCGGGTTGATCATATGAATGCTCTCAAGCGTATTATACGCTACATTCAAGGAACTAAGGACCTTGGCTTGCAACTGCATAACTCGCGCGTGGACACATTGACTTCCTACACCGATGCTGACTAGGGTGGTTGTCCTGATACACGACGGTCTACATCTGGTTATTGTGTTTTTCTCGGTGATAATCTCATCTCTTGGTCGTCTAAGTGACAACCCACTCTTTCTCGCTCCAGTGCTGAAGCTGAATATCGCGATGTTGCTTGTTGCTAATGTTGTTTCCGAATCTTGTTGGCTTCGCAATTTGCTACTCGAACTGCACTTTCCAGTTCATAAAGCAACGCTAGTTTACTGTGACAATGTTAGTGCCATTTACTTGTCCTAATCGATCCGAGATCAACGCACGAAGCACATATAGATGGATATACACTTCGTCCGCGAAAAGGTTGCAAGGGGTGAAGTTCGAGTCTTACATGTACCCACTCGTTATCAGATTGCTGACATTTTCACTAAAGGCCTTCCGAAGATTCTCTTTGATGATTTTCGTGACAGTCTAAACATTCGCCAGCCTCCCGTTTTGACTGCGGGGACGTGTTAGAATATGTATATATTTAAAGTAGATTCCTAATTAGATTAGAATACTTGGCTATCAAGCAATCACATTGTATAAATACATGTACTCATTATTGAATCAATACACAAGATTATATATATATATATATATATATATATATATATATATATAGTGCCGGCCCAGAATACAATTTAAATATTTCTTAATTTAGTTCATATATTTCGTGTTCCGTCGAAGAGAAGCAAATGAAAGGCTTTCATAAAAATTCTCGTAGAATCGAGACTAGAAAACTGCAATAAAAACACATTTGAAGAGATCGAATCAATACTTATTCAATATATATATATATATATATATATATATATCTTGTTAATTTAAGTCAATACTCGTGTATATATAACAAATAATGCTCGAGTCGAAATGTATGCAAGTAAATACGTGATGTTTTGAACTAAATTTATCATGATTTCATGATGTGTTTAGATGAATCCTCTTTGTTACACGTCGTGTATAATAATCACATAATATTTGATTTAAATGTACCATTTGTGAAACTAAACTAGTGAATGGTTTTATGAAGGAAACATGCATACAAGTGATGTTTTATTTAAATCACTTCTCATGTACATTAAGGAGGTCGACTTCCATCTCAATGTGTTAAGAATTCGATTCAATTGCGCCTCAACAATCGATTCAACTATTCCAACGATAACAAAACGAAATCGAACAATAAACACATAGAATTTTACGTGGTTCGATTGAATCACTTCAATCTACATCTACGGAGAATCGACAATTTTATTACTTCTCGATTTTCCTACTACACAGCTTTGTTACAGAGAAATTGAAAGGAATTACAGCTTGAATTCTCTCTACAATAATTGCTCTCACTCACAGAGAAACTACCAGAGGAATGAAGAAGAATTTGTTATGATGACAACGAACAAAGCCTTCGATCTCTGCTTTTATAGCTGAAGAAGAAAGCCAACGACCAAAGTAGCAGGAACCGTTAGATTACAACTGCTTTGAGATCATCTGACGGCTGAGGCAAAAGCGCGTAACACTTGACACATTTAACAACACGTTTTTATAACAACTTCGGTTAACAGCTAACAAACTCCATTCCGGAAATTGCAAACCAAACCCTGTACTTCTGAAATCCTTCGAAACACCCCAAATCTTCACACAATGCATCATTTATGTTTACTTCTGATTGTATCATTATGAGTAGCTAAACTCATTGTGGGATACAATGGGTGTATGAAGTGATTGATTAATAATTTCATGTCAAAGACAGTTATCTATCTCGAATGCGTTGATTTTAATTCACATTATTCTAAGGGATGATTTAACCATAGGGCTCACGTATTCTTTCATAGTTAACCTTTTCATCTTACAAGGCTCGAATAAATACTGATTTGCTGATCAAATAATATCGATCATAGATAGTAATTTTTATCTAGAGAATTCTTCATATTGCTTAGTTCACAGTAAAATATATATGTATCTCCAGATTGATCGTATGATAGATTGGTTTGACAAGCTAGTCGCATGTTATCCTTACATTGACATAGAGATTCAAATACATTTTATGTGCAATTGATCATACATCTACCGTATATCCCATGATTACGTATTATTTTAGTCTTATAAAAGTCCTATCACATTTGCAAAGTCCAAAAAATCCACCTAGGTTTACATCAAAATTGTCTATATTTAATATATGTCCATCCCGTTTTTTTCGGATCCTTTTCGCGGGTCGAAGTTTTTGAATGTGGATCCGGGTCGAACAGTTTCCGGAATCCTGTTGTTGCTATTCTCTTCACATGCTCACGAAATCGCCGTTACTCGCTGCAACTCTCTGAGATCCGCGATGTGAAGCACTGAATCTGAACCGTCATCACTCGCCGGCAACTCTCTCATATCCGTCATTTCATATCGGACTTGACGGCGGTTAAGGTGATGAAACATCATTCCATTTTTGTTTTTGCTTCAGTGATTTGACCTGTTCTCATCCACGATCGGTGAGATTGGTGAACTGGTGATCGAGATCGGAGCGTTGGTATTCATTCGTGGAGCGATTCGACGTCGGTGAGATTGCGGACTTCTTCGAGAGCTTCCGGCTTGCCGAACACCACGCGCCGCCATTGTTCGTCGGAATCGGCTTTGCCTCGCCAAGTTGATGCCAATTTTAGATCCAGTAGTGACTTGTGAGCTCACCTCGATCCATAAGCTACTCTGTAGCTTCAATTTGCATCTCTAGGTGCGATCTCCATATTATGATGTTAATTTGTTCATTTCATATTGTTAATGCTTATTGGATGACAGTTGTAATTGGAATTTTTTCTGATTTGTGTTTGAAATGAAGAAGCTAACCGCCGGAAACTCCGTCAGCGTGCCTCGCCCAAACACGACGGCGATTGAGGTGATTTGGGGATGACGAATTTTTTCGTGATTATTACCGATGTGAGCGAGGATTTCGGCTGATTTCGAAGCGGATCTCGGCGATGAGCTTGTTTCGGAACAAATCAAGGATTCATAGATATACAGGTAACCATTCATTCAGCAGTTCGACTGCGATTTCTAGGTTTTTTTCGTTGTTGTTGCTCGATTTTCAGTTTCATCGCGATTGTTGTTGTTCGATTTTCGTTGTCTGTTATTTGGTACATTAGGATAGTTTCATGTTGTCTGTCTAGTTATTACATTATATTGTCTAGTTTTTACATAATATTGTCTAGTTTATGCGAGGAGTTCTCTAGTTTTTACATGAATTCTCTAATTTTTACATTTTCACCAACTATCAAATTTACTAACTGATCTCAACATATTTGTCTAGTTTTAGAGGATATTGTCTAGTTTTTATGAAATATTGTCTAGTTTTATTATCAAACATGAACATAATTGTCTATATTGTCTAGTTTTTACACTATATTGTGTAATTTATGAAAGGAATTATCTAGTTTTTACATGATATTAAATTTATTTTTTTCTTATATCGAGTGGCAATAAGTTTATTCAAGATATTTACTAACTGATCTCAACATATTTGTCTAGTTTTATGTATATATTGTCTAGTTTTATTATCAAACATGAACATAACTGTCTATATTGTCTAGTTTTTACATTATATTATTTAGTTTATGAAAGAAATTCTCTAATTTTTACATGATATTAAATTTACATTATATTGTTTAGTTTTTACATTATATTGTCTAGTTTATGCGAGAAATTGTCTAGTTTTTACATTATATCTAGGAATTCTCTAGTTTTTACATTTTCACATTCACCTTCAAATCAAATTTACTAACTGAGCTCAACATATTTGTCTAGTTTTTACTAGATATTGTCTAGTTTTTAGTGTATATAGTCTAGTTTTATGATCAAACATGAACATAATTGTCTATATTGTCTAGTTTTTACACTATATTGTTTAGTTTAAGAGATGAATTCTATAATTTTTACATTATATTGTCTAGTTTATGAGAGGAATTTTCTAGTTTTTGTATAAATGTTCAATGTTTTTTTTTTGTAGAAATTGTGAAGCTTGATTGGACTTGGTAAATTTGGAACTTTTGACTGTGGTGTTTTTCTGATAAAGCATATGGAGCTTTTCCAAGGAACTCATTTTCCTTGATATAAGAGACCTTATGTTGATGATGGTTTTGAAGAGGGTGTATTGGATGATTTGAAGAAGAGTGCTCTGAAGAAACTAAAACAATCGAAGAAAAATTAGTGTTTTGAACTGATGATGATATTGTCTAGTTTTGTAACTGAATTGTCTAGTTTTGTAAATGAATTGTCTAGTTTTATTACTTATCCAGAAATTTACGCAGTGAAACATAATTGTCTATATTTTTCAGTTTTTAAATTATATTGTCTAGTTTTTACATTATACTTGATCCGTTTTTAATGAATCCGGGTCAAAAGATCCGCGAAAAATCATAAAAAAACCAAGTTGAGAAAAAAGGTATAATTGTTTAGTTTTAACATTTGAAGGGAACTTTCGGAACTTTCCTATATATAGGGGTCTTTCTATTATCTATATATTCTGATTGCTTTTATTTATTGTTTATGCAATTTCAGTTTTCACATACAAAATAACTCCCAAATATATTGATTTTTCTTTTATGTTTTCAAACTCGTTGCAAGTTATTTTTTCGAAGAAGTAACTTAAATTAATTGTTTTGTAAGAGTTCTGACACTCAAATCAACTTCTTATTATGCCACGTTACTATGTGTGCTGATATGAAGATTTGACTTTATAAATTCAAACTGCTATTTAGTGTTTTGGATGGCTTGGACTAAGTTTAGCATTGGGGTGATAAAATTGCTCTTTTTGATTCAAACTGCTACTTAGTGTTTTGTGATTTACTAAATATGTAAGGACCCGACCCCGACTAATTCTTCTTTCATGGGCCATTCTCCGGGTGACATCTGGCATTGTATCACAATGTCATTCCCCGTGCATTTTGTCCTCACTCGTGCACGGACTGGGAGACTTCCCAGTTGATCACCCATCATAAGATTGCTCCAGAGCAAGTACGCTTAACTCTGGAGTTCTTATGGGTGGATTTCCGAAAAAAGTTGCACCTTATGGTATGGGTAACGTTCTCGATCCCTTTAAACTCTTTGACTTGACTTGAAATTTTGGGGCGTTACAAAATAAATTAAATGTGTGGGGTTTGTACAAAAAAAACCACTGATGTTTAAAATAAATGAAAATGGGTGCAATACATGCACGACTGGTATTTTATTTTATGTGCGAGATGTTGAAGCAAAACCACTTATATATCCATCCATCCATTATGTAAAGTACAGGGGTTAAACCTCACTAAATTCATTCAGTTCTATGTGGAATTTTATAGAATTAGTTGTATTTTAGCCAGTGTATATTTCATTGTTATATTATGTAAAGCACAATGGGCTAAACCTCACTAGATTCATTAAGTCCTACATGGAATTTTGTATTTTAGTCAGTTTATATTTCATTGTTATTTTTGGTATGTTGACTGTATATATAGTTTTTATTAAATCTTATATAACTTTATTTACAAAAATCTGAAAAATATTTTGAACATATATTTGAATTCGTCATGACAAGACGAATCCATAGACACCAATCTTGAATACTATTACACCATATTCATTTAGTCCTACGTGGAATTTTATAAAATTTGTTGTATTTTAGCCCGTGTATATTTCATTGATATTTTTTGTATGTTGACTGTATATATAGTTTTTATTAAATCTCATATAACTTTATCTACAAAAATCCAAAAAATATTTTGAACATATATTTGAATTCGCCACGACATGACGAATCCATAAGACACCAATCTTGCATACTATTATTAATTAAATAAATTATTTTATTCATTAAAGTAATATATAAATTTATTAGATAAGAAAAAATGAAATTTTAAAAATAGAGCATTTATTAAATTAATTCAATCCTACGTGGAATTTGTGAAATTAGTTGCATTTTCAACCAGTATATTTATTTTTTGTAATTTGACTGCATATATAGTTTTTATTAAATCTCATATAAACTTATCTACGAAACCCCGAAAAATATTTTGAACATATATTTGAATTCACCGTGACAAGACGAATCCATAGAGACCAATTTAGATTATTATTATTATTAATTAATTATATTATTTTTTCGCTAAAATAAAATATAAATTTATTAAATAAGATAAAATAAAATAAGGGAATTTTAAAAATAAAGCAGAGTCCGAATAGGGGACGAGAACTTTGTTCCATGAAGTTTTGTCAGGTTAAACGTGAGGCTAATGTTTTAGCACTTAGATTATCAGTTGGGTGTTCTTATATCATAATATCATAATATCATATAATATATAAAGTTGATGGTCTAAATCCCACCAGATTCATTCAAATTCCAGCCATCTCACTTGAAATTTTGATACGCTTGAGCAGAATCTGAATATATGGATTCATGCCCATTTAGAAAATTAGTGTGTGGGTGGTGATTTTGATGGAATTATGGGATTTAGAAGATTTGATTGATCACATTTATAAATAGTTACAAAGGTTGAATATCATTGGCAGAATTATGTAATCAAAATTAGATTAACATTGTACAAGTAACAAAACCAAATACGCATTAACTTGGCATCAAAAATAAATTTACCTTTACCTCAATTTTGCAGGTGGATTCAAGATTCAATTATAATTATTGACCTCACCTAAGTTATGAAGTATTCATTCCTAAGCTAATTTATTTAACCGTTTTTTATACCATATAATGTCATACGTAGAGTGTTGGAAATCTTGTGTTAACTTTAGTTGACTTCATAGTCAAGGCTATCAATGTAAGAACTAACGAAAACTGCCATTGGTGATTCAAACAAACTCAGGGATTTACATGTAATTTTCCCAAATAAGTTAGTTAGCTCGTAGCCTCGTAGTAGTGCGGTCTAGTGTGGTGAGCTGAATGGTGATGTTCTCCATCATCCACTAATGGCAGTGTATTGCAACTAACCTTCCTTCTATTGATTTCTTTAAAATCAACCAAAGTGGATTGCATAGTCAACCTTCAGGCTTATCCACTCCCGCCCACTATCAATAATATTACTCTATCCGTCCCGAAAATGTTTATACATTAGAGTTCGATACATAGTTTTAGCTAAAAATTTGAACTAAACTATAAGAAGTGATTTAGTGGCATAATATGTACTTTTAGCGTATATACAAATAAAATGACCTGGAAATCCGAAGGGCCATGGCCATAGGGACAAAATATGGGCTGGGGGTGCCCCTTTGTTTTCATGAATGTTATGGGCAGGGGTGCCCCTTTGTTTTCATGAATGTTATGCGTACAGGTACGACTTTATTTTCATGACGTCAAACTCAAGAGACTAGACGATGTAGTATTCGGCATCTCTAGGAGATCACAATTAGATGTATGTTGGAGATCATGGTACAAAATACATGGGATTAGGGAGTTTAAAGGTGTGATTGCCTGCATAGTCTCCTAGGAGGTCACTCCACTGATCTCCAACGTTCCCCCAAATTCTGTATCCTTGCCCTGTCAATCGCTTCCTTATTTGTGCCTTGTATGCTATTGCGCTTTGTCCTTTGTACGTGTTGTTCCTACCAAGAATTCATAGTGGTGGTATTATTTATTAGTGGTTGGAATAGGTGGCCAAATTAAAGGTATGCATATGGAAAATTAGATCCTCCTTCAAGGGTGGTTAGTGCCTAAGAAAGCATATGTAAATATTAGAAGCTAAACCTTCTCCAATGGTCTCGCACACTCCTGTAGTATGGGATCCCACATGTGGGACCACTGCTACAGTCAGAATATGTAATCTACTAGTAGAATAAACTAGCAAGGGTTGTTAGTAGTACCGTAGAATGAGGCTTTGGTATCCAACAAATCCTTGATTGCTGAGGTTATCAAGTGTTGCCTGCTCAAGTGATTCTGCATCCCTGCCTGAGACCAAGAATACCTTAAATCCCTTGTAAACCAACTTGTGGAACAATCTCAAGACCTCGGGAATTGCTACACACTCTCCTTTGGAAGCCCATGCCTTAAACCCCCACGGATCATATGGTTCGCACCTACGAACAAATGATTAAATCAATGAATACATACATATTGGACATAGTCTTCTAGTCTAACAATATTAATGAGAAATAGTTGCTTACCCATAACGTTTAATTTTATAATAAAAGAGATTGGAAATGCATGTTTCATCCACATCTAGAATCCACGCATCAAAACCATCACCCATGAGTGTAATGTCATCGATACAAGTGGAGATGTTGTCAACAACCAGAGTGAGGTCTTGTTGGTATTGTCCAGTAGTCATGTAAGATTCAACGTGGTTGGAGCACTGCGTTGGGACTGTCCGCCATGGACGTATGTTGTTTGCTTCCACGGCCAGTCGCCAGCTCAAGCAGTAGCCACAATCTTCCCCCGGCCACCAACAATAGGGAATTGCGTTCACGGCTTTTGAATGCACTATACCCAGTAACACTACTAGTATTGCATTCTCAATGTGAAGCATAGTTTTGTCTAAACTAAGCAACCAATTGATGTTGATTTTGACTAGTAGCCAGGGAAAGGAAGAGAAAGATTGGTGGAGTAATCAAATATAGAATGTCACCAATTTATAGGGCATAAAGGAGGACTAATTCACACTTTTGATGGGTGTAATATGCTCTCCATCTGGCAGGCTCCTCTCCAATTGGTAGTAATCAATTCAGACTTAAATTTGGAGGAGCACCATCATCTGCAGTGAATATATAATATCATATTCCATAGCCTTTTTCTTCAAATCTCAGGCCAATACATAATTCTATAACTATGAACACATGCATACCTGTAGGATTTGAAACTGTAATTGCATTATTAGCTGCAAGCTGGTCTTGAACAACGTCCATCATCGATTTAGAAATAGGAGACTCGAACCGGCAAAATCCATGGATCAATTTGTGTTATTTTGGAATTTTTCTGGACCGATTTGGACGGAGGAAGTTGATGGGAATCGTATGATGTTACCTTTGCTCGGAGTTGGAGGAGTTTTGTTGGAGTATGTGAAGTTTGGATTGTTGCAGGGACTAAGTTGAGGTTTTTGAAAAGTTAAAACCCTTACTTTTGAGAATTTGATGTTGCTAGGGACCTCACGTGTAATAGACCATCTTCAGCTTATTTCAGTTTTGCCCCATATCTGTACAGTACCTATTTTGCCCCTGAACTCGCACCTATATAGATGCTGCCAACGCAGATTTATAGTTTCTTGTCTGCCGTTTTTGAACATATATCTGCCTAGCCCTGCTGGTAATTTTATTTGCTGTTAACCTGGAGGTTGTATGTTCGAACCCTCACACAACCAGATATTTTTATTAGCCTTTATGACCCGTTTAAATTTACCGTTGTACCCCTAGACATTGCAGAATTACAATTGTACCATTCCACCATTTATTCCTATTTTTCCTAACTCCATAAATTACCGTTTTACCCTTATAACTACCTTTTCCTTTTCGACCTATTAAACCGCAGTAGAGACCAGCGAAGTGTACTAGTGGTGCTTTGGATGACCCGTTTAAATTTACCGTTGTACCCCTAGACATTGTAGAATTACAATTGTACCCTTCCACCATTTATTCCTATTTTTTCTAGCTCCAGAAATTACTGTTTTACCCTTATAACCTAGCTTTCCCTTTTCGACCTATTAAACTGCAATAGAGACTAGCGAAGTGTACTAGTGGTGCTTTGGATGAATTGTGGTTCAAGGTGACTTTGGAGAATTTGAGTTATACGTTGGAGCTTTGTGGTTGGCTATGTTAAGTTGGATTCGTATCGATCTTGATGTAAGGGGAACTCTTGACACTTTTGCTTTTATTTTTATCGTTATATGTATATGTATGTTTTAAGAATTGATAAACAACTTATGGTTATTATATTAAGGAATGTGACTTGATATAATAGTCTATTCGAAAAAGGATCAAGTATGTGTATCCCAAAATATTTTGTCTGTGTATGCGATTTGTGAAAGTGATTTGATAAAGCATGGATTATGTGTACATTTAAGCTCATCGATATGCCTATGAAGTGTGTGACCCATTTAAGGGATTGTCGTGCTTTGAAGTACTCCCAGTGTTATGTGTGTGACCCCTATTGTGTTAGGGGATATGTTATGTGAAAGCCGACTTGTGTGCCACCACGGTTTGTGTGGTCGTAGTGTATATTTGATTTGAGCTTTAAATGTGAATTGTGATTATTGTGCCATATGTTCCATGCAAAGTGATTTTCGACTATGTTTGATATAAAACAGAGTGTATATATATGTAAACTTTTCATATGTACTTGATCCGGGTAAAAGTGCCAGGAGCTCACCATTACACATTTTTTTCATGGACGTAAGGTCTTTTTAAGGAAGGACGCTTTGGAGTTTCGAGTGTTTAGTTTGTGTAGGATTACTTTTGTTTAGACCTATACTGTTTGTGTAATTTGTTTTGGCTTTTGGACGAGTAGTTAGTGTTTTAAGATTTATTGTGGTTCTTTCTTTTTAATTATTAAAAGCTCTGAGTTACTGTGTACCACTATCTCAAACTGCTTTTTAACTAAATTGAGGCTTCGTCTTGGCGTGAGCCCATCTCACAATAGACGGCCGGTCGCGCCAAATTAATTTGGTTTTGGGGCGTGACATAACTTATACTCGAATCCGAACCAAAATAAAATACAAAAGTGTATAATGCAGTTAACATGGTTGGTTTCCAACAACCCCTGGGGTGCCCCCTCCACCCGCCCCGAACCTGTGACGATGCCACGGTATAGTTTGATTTTAATGATAAATAAATTAATCGATAAAATAAAATAGTAAAAATTAAACAACGTTGGTCGTGGTGTTTGTCTGGAGTCCTTCTTCGTCCAATAATATGTTGGGGTGGTTGCCTAAAAAACCACCGCAATAATTGAAATTATATTTGTAGAATAATTTTTTTTTGTGTGTGGTGGGTGGAGCACATACCACTCCAGGGGTTGTTGGGAACCAATCCTGTTAACTGCGTTATACACTTTTATATTTTATTTTGGTTATGGATCATTAGGGCAAGGTTATTTCTATTTATTATTAAACGTAAACTATATCGCGGCATTGCCACAGGAATTTTGTGGAATTAGTTACATTTTCAGCCAGTATATCTTTCAATGTTTATTTTTTTTTGTATATTAGTTGCATATATAGTATAAATTAATATACAAAACTTCGAAAAATATTTTGAATCCAGAGCATACATTTTTCTACACATGTTTACTAAGTTATGACAATTAACAAGAGCGAGGAACACTCTACATTGGTATTCCCGAGTTCTATCCAACCCGAATTCAAACCCGTTTGGAATAATGATGTCCATACTCGAACTCGTACATTGGTGACAATACACAAACTGCAACATTAGTGAAAAGTCTCCGCGAGGGGTGGGGGTATGTTAGGGGTGGGTGCAAAAAAACCATCGTAACATTTAAATTATGTTTGTAGAATAATAAATTTTGTGTGTGGTGGGGGACCACATACCACCTCAGGGGTTGTTCAACCCCATTAACTGCGTTGTAAACTTTTGTATTTTATTTTGGTTCGGATTGGAGTATAAGTTAGTAATTAACGTGTTAGGTACAGGTAGATGACCCGATATAAAACTATCATATCTCTTTCAAGGCATATACGTACGTCAGGATGAGTCATATTTTACATTTTCTATAGTTACCATGAACAAAGATTCAATGATATAGTATTGGACGAAGAAGGACTCCACACAAACACCACAACCAACGTTGTTTGTAAAGAATTTTTACTGTCTTATTTTATCGATTAGTTTGTTTATCATTAAAAGCAAACTATACCGTGGCATCGCCACGGGTTCGGAGTGGGGGAGGGGGCACCCCAGAGTTTGTTGGGAACCAACCATGTTAACTGTGTTCTACACTTTTGTATTTTATTTTGGTTCGGATTGGAGTATAAGTTATAAATTAACGTCTTAGCTACGAGTAGAGGATCCGATATAAAATATTATATATTATCAACCCAAACAATTATATTATAGCGCATTGTTGGAGACGCGGATAAATCAATGTGAGCCAGGTACGTGGCGTGCATAATTTAATTTCCCCCCCCCCCCCCCCCCACCCCCCGATTTGGAACTGAGATCACAATTACTTGTACATTTCTTCCGGAGGTCGTAAAAATGTTATGCGTAAAGGTACAGCTTTGTTTTCATGACGTCAAACTCAAGAGACTAGACGATGTAGTATTCGGCATCTCTATGAGATCACAATTAGATGTATGTTGGAGATCATGGTACAAAATACATGGGATTAGGGAGTTTAAAGGTATGATTGTCTGCATAGTCTCCTAGGAGGTCACTCCACTGATCTCCAACGTTCCCCCAAATTCTGTATCCTTGCCCTGTCAATCGCTTCCTTATCTGTGCCTTGTATGCTATTGCGCTTTGTCCTTTGTACGTGTTGTTCCTACCAAGAATTCATAGTGGTGGTATTATTTATTAGTGGTTGGAATAGGTGGCCAAATTAAAGGAATGCATATGGAAAATTAGATCCTCCTTCAAGGGTGGTTAATGCCTAAGAAAGCATATGTAAGTATTAGAAGCTAAACCTTCTCCAATGGTCTCGCACACTCCTGTAGTATGGGATCCCACATGTGGGACCACTAACAGTCAGAATATGTAATCTACTAGTAGAATAAACTAGCAAGGGTTGTTAGTAGTACCGTAGAATGTGGCTTTGGTATCCAACAAATCCTTGATTGCTGAGGTTATCAACTGTTGCCTGCTCAAGTGATTCTACATCCCTGCATGAGACCAAGAATACCTTAAATCCTTTCAAACCAACTTGTGGAACAATCTCAAGACCTCGGGAATTGCTACACACTCTCCTTTGGAAGCCCATGCCTTAAACCCCCACGGATCATATGGTCCGCACCTACGAACAAATGATTAAATCAATGAATACATACATATTGGACATAGTCTTCTAGTCTAACAATATTAATGAGAAATAGTTGCTTATCCATAACGTTTAATTTTATAATAAAAGAGATTGGAAATGCATGTTTCATCCACATATAGAATCCACGCATCAAAACTGTCACCCATGAGTGTAATGTCATCGATATAAGTGGAGATGTTGTCAATAACCAGAGTGAGGTCTTGTTGGTATTGTCCAGTAATCATGTAAGATTCAACATGGTTGGAGCACTGCGTTGGGACTGTCTGCCATGGACGTATGTTGTTTGCTTCCACGACTAGTCGCCAGCTCCACAATCTTCCCCCGGCCACCAACAATAGGGAATTGCGTTCACGGCTTTTGAATGCACTATACCCAGTAACCCTGCTAGTATTGCATTCTCAATGTAAAGCATACTCTCGTCTAAACTAAGCAACAATTGATGCTGATTTTGACTAGTAGCCAGGGAAAGGAAGAGAAAGATTGGTGGAGCAATCAAGTATAGAATGTCACCTATTTATAGGGCATAAAGGAGGACTAATTCACACTTTTGATGGGTGTAATATGCTCTCCATCTGGCAGGCTCCTCTCCAATTGGTAGTAATCAATTCAGACTTAAATTTGGAGGAGGAGCAACATCATTTGTAGTGAATATATAATATCATACTCGTACTAACCCGTGACGATGCCACGGCATAAATTTCTTTAAATGTTGAACAAATTAAAGATTGTATTGAGTATAATTTGTAAAAGAAAAATAACGCTAGCTCAAACATTGGTATGCACCTCATTTTATACCACATTAGTCATGGTGTCGCTGGGTTTGACCTTCGAATTGAGTTCTCAAGTTGGAATTATAACATTTATGAAGTTGAGTTTGCCCTCTCAATTGAATTCCAATGTTGCAATTATTACATTTTTAGAGTTTATTTCTCCACCAGATTGAGTTTCAAAGTTGGAATCTTATTTTTCTTAAAGTATTTTCCCACAAAGTGTGGTTTACTATTCGAATAAAATTTTCAAGTTGTAACTATACAATTTTTAAAAGTTGGTTTATACTTCACATTGAGTTGTCGAGTTGAAATTACGTACCCATTATTAAAGTATTTTTTAATATAGTTTGGTTTACCCTTTAAATATAGTTCTCAAATTTTAATTATATATATCCTTATTAGAGTTGTTTTGAGTTTCAAAGATTGAACTATCCCATTCTTAGAGTTCAGATTACCCATTGGGTTCCCTAGCTAGTTGAAACTATCTCATTCCTATAGGTGAATTTACCACTAATTGAGTTCCCAAATTAGAATTATTTCTTTCTTAGAGTTCATTTACCACTTGAATTTAGTTTCCAAGTTAGAATATTCAACTATTGGAGTAGTTCATAAGTTAGAATTTAGTGAGGTTTACTCTTCGAGTGGAGTGCTGAAGTTGTAATTATCTTATACTTACAATTAGTTTGCAATTTGAAAAGAGATCTCAAGATTGAATTATCTCATTCTTAGTTTTATCTTTCGAAGTGTATTGTGACGTTGCACTTAAAACATTCTTAAACTTGGTTTACAATTCGAATTAGATTCCTAAATTTGGGATTTCACGCTCTTATAATCGGTTTATCATTCGAATATAGTGTCCAAGTTGGAACGATCTATTCTTGTATTACTTCCCCAAATAGTGGAGTTTTCACTTTTGGGTGAGTTTCCAAATTGGGTTTACCCCCATTTCTAATGTTATTTACCCTTTTATTGAACTCTCAACTTGGAATCATTACATTCTTAGATTATTTCAAATATTGTGATTTACCCTTTTAATAGTTCCAAGTTGTAGTTATCACACACTTATAGTTGGTTTGCTCTTCAAATTGACTTCCTAGGTTGGAATCATCTCATTTTAGAATTGAGTTGAGTTTACCATTCAAATTAGTTTCCTAATTGGATGATTTAATTATTATAGTTGGTTGACCCTTCGTGGTCATCGGTCCCTAAGTTGGACGTATCCCTTTCTTAGAGTATCTTTCCGTTATAGTGCGGTTTACTCTTCGAGCATAATTCCTCACAATTGTAATAATTTCAATCTTGGAATTTGTTTACCCTTCAAATTGAATTTTCAAGTGGAATTATCACATTCTTAGAGTATTTTGCTATATAGTTTGGTTAACATTTCTAATATAGTTTTCAAGTTTGATTCATCTCAATCATAACATATGTCTACCGTTCAAAATGAGATCATAACCCAGATACATCTTGTTTTTTTTATTATATTTCCAAATGGCATGGTTCATTCTTCTAGTAGAGTTTCCATGTTGGAATCATATCACTCTTAGAGATGTTTTGCCCTTTAATTAAATGGGGTTTGAGAGTTAGAATCTTGCCTTCTTAAAGTTGAGTTTAACCTTCAAATTGAATTTTCATGTTGCGTATGTCCCATTTGTAGAGTTAATTAATTTACCCTTCTAACTGAGTTCCTAAGTTGAACATATCCCTTTCCGGGTTCCTATGTAATGCCATATTCCCTTTTTGGTCGAGGCCTGAACCTTTGGGGCGGCGCAGTTACTCATGGATTGCTCTCCGGGTGATATGTTAACCCACTCTACTAACGCATGTCATTTCCCCCGCGCACTTTGCCCATGTGCGCACCGGGATACTTCATAGTAGGTCATGCATTATAAGATTGCTCCAGAGAAAGCAAGCTTAACTTTGGAGTTTTTATGGAGAATCCTGAAAAGAAAGTTGCGCCCCATTGGTATGAGTAGCATTCACAATCCATTTAAGTTATCTGAAATTTATCAGAAACTTTGGGGTATTATACTCACCCCCTCTTAAATTGTGCGACGTCCTCGTCGCACATTGCCCGAACCAACCGTCTGCCCCTTGTTGGTTTTGGGTTGGCTCGGCTCTGGTACCATTTCTAAAGCCACGTCCCTTTGTAGGTCTAGGCCTGACCAATTGGGCCGGCGCAGTTACTAATGGACTACTCTTCGGGTGATATGATGGCACAATGTACTAACGCATATCATTTTCCACGCACTTTGTACTCACTCGTGCTCGCACCAGGTGACTTCACAGTAGGTCACCCATCATAAGATTGCTCCAGAGTAAACACGCTTAACTATGGAGTTCTTATGGATGGATTCTCGAAAAGAAAGGTGCGCCTTCTAGGTATGAGTAGCGTTCACAATCCCTCTAAGCACTCTAAAATTTGAAACTCTGGGGTATTACATCCACCCACTCTTAAATTGTGAGACGTCCCCGTCGCACCTTGCCCGGACCAACCATCCACCCATTGTGGGTTTTGGGTTGGCTCGGCTCTGGCACCATTTCTACAGCCACGTCCCTTTGTGGGTTGAGGCCCGACCCATTGAGACGGTGCGGTTACTCATGGGTTGCTCTCCGGGTGGCCCACGATTCCATTTGAGCAATAATACATTAGTCCAATTATATTTTTTGAGTTTACCAAGTTTTTTCTTAATTTCCACCTGGAAATTAGTTTCTCTAAGTTGCAATAAACCCCTTCGGATTTATAACAATTTAATAAATGACCCAAACAAATTATATACTCTTTCATTTCATCTTCTTCTTCACCCAAATATGTTTTGTTGAAATTATATATCACCTTCTTTACCATAAAACTCAATTTACTCTTTTTTTCTCTTTTTCTTTAAGTAGTCGAATCGGGCTCCATTATAGAGCCCGAATCTGAGCTCCATTAATGGAGCTGTTGTACTGTTCGTGGAGCCAAGCTCCATTAATGGACTGTGTCGAGAGACACATCAACTCCATTAATGGAGATAAGCTCCATTCTAATCTCCATTAATTAATGGAGATTGGCTCCATTAACAGGGCTTTACAGCAGCTCCTATGGAGTTGTTGTGAGCTCAGCATTAATGGAGCTGCTCTAAGCTCATCAATGGAGCTTAATGCTCCATCTCCATTTGAAAATGGAGCTCGAATTCGGGCTCTCTAATGGAGGCCGATTCGACTTCTTGAAAAGTTTTTTTTTTTTTTTAAAAAAGGAGGGGTTAATTGGTGAAGAAGAAGATGAAATGAAAGAGTATAAATGTTTGGGTCAATTATGAAATTTTTATGAACTTAAAGAGGGGTGATTTGGAGTTATAATGAATAAAAGGGGTTAATTGCAATATATGTTATTCCAATAAGATTATTAAAATAAAGAAAAATAATTTAAATACTTTCCACGTCATTATTAGCATGCCACATAGGTATTTGAGTTTACTTTTAGACTATCGTGTTATTGAATTATTTACATCCGGCATGATGTGTTATTGATGAAATGTTAGCACTACAAAAAATCTGGTCTGTAGCGACGGATAGATCCGTCGCTACAGACCATCTATCCGTCGCCCCAGCTCTGGCGATGGATCGGGCGACGGATAGAAATTCCGTCGCCCCGCTGGAGCTGTGGCGACGGATAATAATCCGTCGTCCAATTCGTGACGGATTGGACGACGGTTTTGACCTTTTTTTTTTTTTAAATTGATAATGGGGCGACGGATAGATTCTATCCGTCGCCACGATCTATCCGTCGCCCCATTTCTATTTTTTTTAAAAAAAATAAAATCCGTATTCGAATTTTTATATTCGTATACGGATTAATTCGTATCCAATTTGTATTCGTATACGAGATATTGATTTGTATTCGTATACGGATTAATTTGTATTCGAATTTTTATATTCAGATATCAATTTGTATTAAATGCAGTGCGGTGGTGGTGGGAGGAGAAAGGTGGTGCGGTGGTGGCAGTGGTGGTGGCAGGGTGGTGGTGGTGCGGTGGTGGTGGGAGGAGGAAAGGTGGTGGTGGTGGTGGCAGGGTGGTGGTGCGGTGGTGGTGGGAGGAGAGAGGTGGTGGTGGTGGTGGTGGAGATGGTGGTGGAGGAGGAGGAGAGGAAAAATGGAGGAGAAGTGGTGGAAGGAAAGGAGGTGGTGGAGGAGATGGTGGTGGTGGAGGATGGTGGTGGAGGAGGTGGTGGTGGAGGATGGTGGTGGATGGTGGTGGTGGAGGAGATGGTGGTGGAAGGAAAGGAGGTGGTGGGAGGAGAAATGTGGTGGTGGGAGGAGGAGGAGAGGAGAAATGGAGGAGAAGTGGTGGAGGAGATATATTATTTTTTTTTTAGGCTTTTAGATCTATCCGTCGCTAACGTTTTTTATTTTCCGGTTAAATAGCGACGGATAGATCTATCCGTCGCTAAATTTTTTTTTTTTTTTAAATTTTGGTCAACGCTCTGTAGCGACGGATAAAATTATCCGTCTCTCTGTAACGACGGATAAGTTTTATCCGTCGCCAAACGGGGTGACGGATAGAATCGTCGCCCCAATTAGCGATCCGTCGCTACAGGGGCGACGGATTTTCCATCGCCCCTTTCCGTCCCGTTACAACAGAATTCTTGTAGTGTAGGGCCCCCGTTCAGCAAGGGGTGTTTATGTAAATTTCCCTTTACACTTTTTTATTAGAGTTTTTTTCTTCCATATATTGTTGATATAGTCATCAAGTTGGAATAATCACATTCATATGGTTCATTTTAGCTTCAAATTTAGAATTATCTCATTAGAGTTAAAGCTAACCCTTCGAATTGAGTTCTCCAGTTTGACTTCTCCTATTCATTAGGTTCTTCATGTTTTAAATTGAGTTTGTAAGTTGAAATTATCCCTTATATAGTATTTTCCTATGTAGTGTGGTTCATTCTTTGAATAGAATTATTCAGTTTGAATTATATCATTTTCAAAGTTAGTTTGACCTACAAATTGCGTATTCGGTTGGAATTATCTCGCTCATAGTTAATTTGACCTTCGAATTGATTTTCCATTTTAAAATTATCTCAATATTTTGAGGTGAGTCTACTCCTAAAATTAAGTCCCCAACTTGAAATCATCCCATTATTATAGTTCCCTTACGCTTCTAATTGAGTTCATAAGTTGACATTATCCCTTTGCATATATTTCCATTTAGTGTGGCTTACTCTTCGAATATATTTCTCATTTTGTAATTTTCGCATTCTTAGATTTGGTTACCCTCCGAATTGAGTTATAAAATTGGTAGTTTCTCATTTATAGAGTATTTTTCTCAAATAATGTGTTTTACCCTACTAATAGCGCCCCAAAAATTGTAATATCTCATTCTTATAGTTGGTTCACCTTTCGAATTGAGTTCTCCATACGGGATTATCTCGTTCTCATAATGTTTTCTCATATATTGTGGTTTACACTTCGTATATTTTTCCAAGTTGTAATTATCCAATGCACAGAGTTGGTGTGCAATTCAAATTGAGCTCCCAAGTTCCATTTATCTAATTATTATAGTTGAGTTTACACATCGAATTGAGTTACCAAGTTGGAATTATCTAATTCTTTGAGTCTAGCTTATTTAGCATGCAAATTGAGTTCATAAGTTTGTTGTGCGCTTATTTCTGCTATTGAGCTTTATCAATTTTGTTCAAATTTTCATGTCATCTGTCATTCTCCTTATTCACTCCTCCATCGGTTCTCTCTTCTTCACGGTACAAATATTCAAATCGACTCGCATATGCTATCATGACCAGACATCAACATTTGGATATTTTGAATCTCATTCATCAATTAGTTTTTGAATTTTTTTCTTACTTGAACTGATGTATTATGTTAATCTGGTTGATTCGCCAATGTGTGTTGTAACGATCTATTCTTCCTCTTCTTTATTTTTACTGTTTTGTAGGGATTTTTATTCTTATATATTCCTTAACTACTTCTTTTGTTTATTGATTTAAAACTGTCACGCCCCAAAACCAAAATACTTTGGCGCGACCGGCCGTCTATCGTGAGATGGGCTCACGCCAAGACGAAGCCTTACTTTAATCCTCAAATACATCAATTAAGTTAGAGTGGTACAACAGAGCATCTAAAATCCCAAATACAATAATATTACATGTCCTCAATACAAAACGACAATCTCAACAGTACTAATAATCTATACAATACAAATCTCAGAGTCGCAGCAGCTACTAAACAGCCTTCACGTATCCGTCATCTGACTACCGTCTCAACTCCAAAGTATCTTCGTCCAACCACTTACTAAATATCTAAAAAAATGTGTAAGGGTGAGCTCCTGGCACTTTTACCCGGATCAAGTACATATGAAAAGTTTACATATATATACACTCCGTTTTATATCAAACATAGTCGAAAATCATTTTGCATGGAACACATGTCACGATACACTATTCACATTTAGCTCGAATCAAATATACACTACGGCCACACAAACCGTGGTGGCACACAGGCCGGCTTTCACATAACATATCCCCTAATCCACACACATAACACTGGGAGTACTCCAAAGCACGGCAATCCCTCGAAAGGGTCCACACACTTTATAAGCATATCGATGAGTATAAACGTACGTACACATAATCCATGCTTTCACAAAATAGCTTTCGCAAATCGCACACACAACAAATACATTTTATGGGATATACATACTTGATCCTTTTTTTTAATAAACTATTATATCAAGTCCCATAACATGATATAATAACCATAACTTATTTGTCAATCGAAAACTATACATATAGATTTTATTTACGGAAAATAGAAGCAAAAGTGTCAAGAGTTCCCCTTACTTCAAGGTCGATACGACTCCAAGTCAAACTTAAGTAACCGCAAGTAATCCTCCGATAGCTTGCACATTGAATCTCCAAAGGTCACCTCCAAAACACCACTAGTACACTTCGCTATTCTCTACTACGGTTTAATAGGTCGAAACGGGAAAAGTAGGTCACAAGGGTAAAACGGTAATTTCTGGAGCTAGGAAAAATAGGATAAAAATGTAGAAGGGCGTAATTATGATTCAATAACGTTCAGGGGCAAAACGGTAATTTAAACGTTTACCCGGATCAAGTACATATGAAAAGTTTACATATATATACACTCCGTTTTATATCAAACATAGTCGAAAATCATTTTGCATGGAACACATGTCACGATACACTATTCACATTTAGCTCGAATCAAATATACACTACGGCCACACAAACCGTGGTGGCACACAGGCCGGCTTTCACATAACATATCCCCTAATCCACACACATAACACTGGGAGTACTCCAAAGCACGGCAATCCCTCGAAAGGGTCCACACACTTTATAGGCATATCGATGAGTATAAACGTACGTACACATAATCCATGCTTTCACAAAATAGCTTTCGCAAATCGCACACACAACAAATACATTTTATGGGATATACATACTTGATCCTTTTTTTTAATAAACTATTATATCAAGTCCCATAACATGATATAATAACCATAACTTATTTGTCAATCGAAAACTATACATATAGATTTTATATACGGAAAATAGAAGCAAAAGTGTCAAGAGTTCCCCTTACTTCAAGGTCGATACGACTCCAAGTCAAACTTAAGTAACCGCAAGTAATCCTCCGATAGCTTGCACATTGAATCTCCAAAGGTCACCTCCAAAACACCACTAGTACACTTCGCTATTCTCTACTACGGTTTAATAGGTCGAAACGGGAAAAGTAGGTCACAAGGGTAAAACGGTAATTTCTGGAGCTAGGAAAAATAGGATAAAAATGTAGAAGGGCGTAATTATGATTCAATAACGTTCAGGGGCAAAACGGTAATTTAAACGGGTCAAAAATACGCTGGAATAAAAAGAATACAAAATCTGTCAGCACTAAGGTTCGAACCATCAACCTGCAGGTTCTCAATTAATCACCAAACCAACTGGGCTAGGCACGGGCTTATTAACAATTCAGCAGATAAGAGTCTATAACTCCGACATGGCAGCTTCTGTAGATTAAGTGCGATCTCAGGGCCAAAATAGGTAATTTACGGGTCTGGGGCTAAACTGAAATATCTGGAAGTTTGTTAAATTGCACAGGAGGTCCTTGGTACCATCTAATTCTCAAAGCAAGGGTTTATTCTTTCCGAAAACCTCAAATAAGTCCCTGCAACCTTCAAAACTTTACCAAATCGATTCAATCAATTCCAAATCAATACCAAGGTGACACCAATCGAATCCCCATCCATCTCTCCAACAACAACGATCAATAACAGTCCCGATTGTCCATGAAAGTTCGCCAATTCTCAAACCACTTTTCATTCGCGTTTCCCGTCCATCAGCTCCCCTTGTTATCCGCGATTTAAAACCCCCAAATCCAATCGATTTCAGTGCTAAAATCTGGTACGGTTTGTAGTGACACGGTGCTGGGCAAGGTCTAAGTCGAAGGAGGCGCACAAGGAGATGTGATGCGCGGCTGAGTACAGTGGATGTGAGGGAGGTCGATGGGATCAAGGTGGGTAGACTGATGGTGGCAGAACGAGAAGAAGAGGAGGAAGCGAACGGCCAAGGAAAAAGATGAAGAAAGAGACGTAAAAAGATGAGCCAAGGTAACCGAATAAATAAACCTAATGGGATTTTAGTAATTGGGCCTTTTACTCCCGTTCATCTCCAATTTAAATCCAAATTGACGATCCAAAATTTATTTCCGGAATTTTACAAAAACACTCATACATAAGATATTATTCGCATTCATGTAGTTTACCTTATATGTGAGGAGGAGTGTCCAATTCTTTTTTTTTTTTTGCAAAACTTGTGCTTGATTGTGCAATATTAAAGATTGAATAACGATTTCCGGATAGTAAGTTTAAATCTTTGGGCAGCAAGCTACTTCGATTAGTGTAGAACATTTGATCTTTTGGACATTGGTGGACACAAACATGTATGATCTATAATACCATTACCATACACTCTATAAATCAATTTAAATCTTGACTTATTTTTATAAAGGAAAATAGGGCATTCTTTAGCCTAACACGCTACCTAGAATTTTTACATATGTGTCATCCTTCTTCATTGAGATTACTCACCACATTAATATATGCTAAACTGCTTCTTATGCTTATTGATTTAAAACACCGATACATATGATATTATTGACATTCATGCAAGTCCAAAAATTAATTTACTCAAGCTTTTCATGATAAGTCAATAGTGTTTCCACAAATGTTAGTGGTAAGGATTCGAGGGAGAGGTAGATTTTTTTGAGTTGAGTTTACCCTTCGATTTGAGTTTCCAAGTATGAATTGTCTCATTATGAAAGTCCTTTTATGCTTCAAATAGAGTTTCTAAGTTAAAATTATCTTTTACTTAGATTATTTTACCATATGTAGTGTGGTTTACTATTTCAACAGAATTTTTAAGTTGGAATTATCTCATTCTTATAGTAGTGTGGTTAGCCTTTGAATCGAGTTCCTAATTTAGAATTATCACATTCTTAAACTTGAGTCCCATCTTGGAACATCACATTCTTAATGTTCGCTTACACTTCAAATTAAGTTTCTAAGTTGGAATTGTCCCTAACTTAGTGTAACAACCAGCCACTAATGGGCCGAGACCCGGCCCATTGGGCTGGCAAGGTTACTCATGACTGTCCCACACGCGTCTCGTCAGTATAATATTGTCCGCTTTGGGCCAAAGCCCGCATGAATTTATTTTTGGTATTCCCAAAAGGCATCATACCATAGAAGAGTGGTGGTTTGCATATATATCATCCACCACAACCGTTTTCAACCGATGTGGGATGTTACATCTATCCCCCTTAAGGGCTCGACGTCCTTGTCGAGCTTTCAAGGTTACAATCGGTCCCAAGATCATCCAGCCGTGCAGAATTCTAGAGGTGGCCCCTACGGGCTCAAGAGGTGGCTCCCACCGCCCATACGGTGTAGCACTTTGCCCCGCATGGCACTTAGTTCCTGCAATTCTGGATCAACCTGGCTCTGATACCACTTGTAACGACCCGGCCACTAATGGGCTGATACCCGACCTATTGGGGTGGCAAGCTTACTCATGACTGTCCCACACACGTCTCGTCGGTATGATATTGTCCGCTTTGGGCCAAAGCCCGCACGAATTTATTTTTGGTTTCCCAAAAGGCCTCATACCATAGAAGAGTGGTGGTTTGCATATATATCATCCACCACAACCGTTTTTAACCGATGTGGGGTGTTACACTTAGAGTTTTTTTCTTCATATAACGTGTTATCGTTTGAATATAATTGTCATGTTGCAATCATCTCATTCTTAGAGTTGATTTACCCTACGAAATTGAGTTCTCAAATAGAAATTATCTCATTTTTAGAGAATTTTATCTTGCGGTGGGTTTGCCACATTCGAATTTATTAGATTGAGTTTACCTTTAAAATTAAGTTTTCAAGTTGCGATCTTCCTATTCTAGGAATATTTTCACGTATATTGTGGTTCACACTTCAAATAGAGTTTTCAAGTAGTAATTATTCGATTCATTGAGTTGGTGAGTTTTCAAATTGATACTCTAAGACTTTGGAATCTTTAATTTCACAATGATAATCTGCATATCTTTTTAATGATCGATCTTGTAATTGGCCGGATGCTCCTTTTAATTTGGTTAATAAAAAGTGTTACCTTTCAAAAAAAAAAAAAAAAAAAGGTGTTGTGGCAAACATTCCCTTTTAATTTATAAAGTGGTGAATCGATGTTTTTAAGTAAGACTATAAGAAATTCAATAATATTTTATTAGTGATTGTTTTATGTATTGTCATTAAAAGTTATTTTGTATCTTTTATCGATGTTTTAATATAAAACATTAACTATTATTTTAATAAAATACTATTCTTGTTCATTTCCACGCAATCACCTCTTCTCCCACATTGATTCCCAACCTAATACTCGTAGGTTGGTGAATAATAGATATACTAAAATTAATCTTTACAATCCCATCAACGGATGTCCGGCAGTTGATCAAAACTTCGTTGTACTGTCTTAAAAAATCTTTCTAAAAGGTGCAAGGTCTGAGTTTCATTGACGTGGTTTTCTCACTTTCATTTGTCATTTTTAAAACATTTTCTTCTTTTTAATTTATATATTTCTTTTATTATACAAAAAAAATGTTATAGATACACAACTATTGAAGTTTTCCAATTGAGTTCAATTACAAATCAACTTCAGTTTGACTGAACTATTTTTTAAGATATTGGTTGCATTTCTGTAAATATACAATACTCCCTCTGTCTCGGTTTAATAGGTCACCTTATGTTCGGCGTTGTTTTTAAGAAAACTAATACTATTATTTGTTGTTGGAGAGAGAAATTTTAAAAAATAGAGAAAATATGAGAGATAAAAGGGAGAAATGATAAAAAAGTGAAAAAAAGTATGCAAGGGTTAGTTGGGTTTACTTTTTTGATATATTAGAAAAGTAGATATATTAATGAGACGTCCAAAAAAGAAATAGATCATTCTTTTTTTAGCGGGTGGAAGGAGTAAAACTTTGTAACAACAACATAACTTTATTTTGTATTCTTTTCAAATTCTCAATATTACTCATTTGTATAAAATAATCATTTTAACCAAATAATATATGCGTTAATATTTATGATTCGACATTCACATTGAATAAATTTTGACAATTTGATCTCTCTCAATAATATCCGTGCTGAAAATATATAGAGTAAAAAATGACACGCTTTATCATATTCGTGTGTAAAATTCATTAATTGTATCATCAGTTAAAAATATAAATTTGTTCTACGTCGGAGTAATAAAATATGTAAAAACACTATACTTGTGTTATGTTTAGTTAAACTTTACTCTTTACAATTATTATTTTCAATATATATTTAAGAAATGTATTTTTTTTATTTATAAAAACACATACGTTATTAACTAAACGCCGCAAATTATCAATAATAATTACAATAATTGTTTGTATATATTTATAATTAATACATACAGTCATCCAAAAGACTTGTATTTATGCTTTTGACTTTTCATAAATAATATTCACCTACCTCCCAGTGTCATGTCAACCCAATCCTATGTTCAATCTAGGTTATGTATTTACAAATGCTTTTTTATCGCAATTATATATCTATATTTTCATAATTTTTGTAATTTAAATTTGATCTTAAATAAGAGTAAATGCATGAACATCTAGTCGAATTAAATGCCCCTCCAAAGTCATTTCAAAACGTCCATATTAAGGTCTTTAAATGAAAATTAATTTATTTTAGAGTAAATTTTGTATTGAAATAGCATGAGAAATTAGAAAATCACACCGCATAATTTTTTTTAAAGATTTTTCATATGTGGATTTGGTGGGATTTCAAATAACCCACTACTTTTACTTCTTTCTTTGCCTTTGAGGAAATAATATATAATTTTGTTTTTTAAGGAAATAATATATAATTTGATATCCCCACTACTTTTAATAATTTTTAATAATGTCGATGGCCTAAAATCTACCGGATATATACACAACATGAGGCATCACGGTCAGTCTGATCGCAACGATCAGAAGTCGAAATTTTTGTGCTATATCGACTCAACTGGATCTTCACCATTATTGATTGGATCGATACCAACGTCTGAATCACAGTTACGCCAAAGATTATGACTGAATGTACTCTATAATTTTTTATTTCTAATATGGTTAATAATCATCTTGGGCAAATGGACCATGCAAATTTAAAGTTCATTGGTAGATTAGCTTCTTACATTATGATAATATAAAAGAGACCATCTTTTATACAACATGCTATCTTAAAATTCAGAAGAATGAAGATGCTAGTAATCCAAAATGCTGGAATGCTATTCCAGCATAGACATTATTAAAAGACAAAATAAGTGCATTAGCAAGGAAATTAAGATGTTAAATAATCCAAAATGTTAGAATTATATAATACCCAGCATGAATATCAATTTTTTTTGTTGGAGAAGAAATCATCACGTATTATATATTAATAAACCAGATCAAGTAACATCAGGAAAAGGGGAAGGCAAATGAAATCGAAAAGCCTTCCTCATCTATCTCGAAGCTAGCTAAAGAATGTGCCGAATTACTGTTATGTCAAGAGTAAACTGAAACAGAATAGAATCAAAAGAAAGAGCTAGTTTCTTGATGTCCTCAACTATGCTTCCTGCCAATCACCTTCATTGATCAGCCTCCTCATGTTTAGATAGCATGCAATTTAATTTGACAACTTCATAAGCCACCAAAGCTTCTGCAACTTCCAGACTTCCGATGGGCTTCACACGCCTGATATATGGCTGGCACATTAATTCATCACTTCTTGATATGATAGTGGTACTCGTAGGGCATCAATGGTCGATAACTTACCATCAGCCAGTGATGGAAAACTCGAGAATTAGTAAGTATTAGGTTGTGAGTTGTCTTGATCATCTTGAGCCAAGGGAACATGGAAGTATTTTTGTATAAATCCTGAAATACGGTCTCTACATAATTTGTATGAATAAAATCAAAATGTTAGAAGTTAAATGATTCAAAATGGGATTCGTAGATTATGAAACGAACAACGTACCACAAGAGATTAGACGAATCTTAATTGCGGATGTCGAGAGGATTCCTGATGCATCGAACTCTACACCATCTATATGGATTCGGTTGAACAAAACCTCTAGGATGCTTTACCAGATTCATTTTTTCTTTTTACATTAATTAGTGTGAACAATATATATATCGATTCCACATTTATAGGACGATGTATGTTGAGAATCCATGTGCATAACATATCAGTCAGTTGGAGAGAAATAAAATTGTAAATGCTAATTGCCTGAAGACCGGGCTAAATTAAAGGCCATAAAAATCTTTTAAACGATTTGACTATAAAATTAGGATTAATGGCTGTCTAAAAATAGTCAATTCTTCATTATGACATGATAATGGACGAAAACTGAATTGGATTCAAATAGGGCCAGCAATAAAGCAGACTAAAAATAGGGATAAGCGTTAGCAAACGATGTAACCGAGTTGATGAGAGTCAATCAACATTCCTGCCAGGAAAGGTTATACATGATAATATCTTTCTTGCGAGTGAGCTTGTTCGTGGTTATGAGCGTAAAGCTATTTCTCCCCGCTGTATGATACAGATGGACTTACAAAAGGCCTTTGACACCGTTGAATGGGACAGTTGATTCTGGAAGAATTGGGGTTCCCGACACAATTTGTGACTTGGATTATGACCTGTGTAACAACTGTCTCATATCGGTATGTTATTAATGGCACCCCTTCCACACTTTTGAAAGCTAGGCGAGGCCTCCGACAAGGTGACCCCATGTCCCCCTTGCTGTTTGTAATCATAATGGAATACCTTCATCGAGTTCTGAGCCTTCTCAGGAAAGTCCCAGACTTTAATTTCCATCCACGATGTGAAGAACTGGGTATAACCAATCTGTGTTTCGCCGATAACCTTCTTCTCTTTGCCCGGGGAGACCTCAGATCCATTGAACTATTGCTCGACCATTGCCGCATGTTCTCGGCTTCGACAGGCCTCACTGCGAATCCCTCCAAGTGCCAGATTTTCCTTGGGGGGGGGGGGTCTCTCGATCCGTGAGTGAGGATATTGTTAGTGCAACGGGATTTAAGCTAGGCAAACTGCCCTTCAAGTACCTTGGGGTGCCCCTCTCCACACGGAAACTTACTATTCGGGATTGCCAGCCGTTAATTGACCGCATCACATTGCGTATCAGGCACTGGACCTCCAAACTCCTGAGTTATGCAGGTAAATTCCAACTTATTTGGAGTGTGCTGCATGCTATGACCAGTTATTGGATGTAGGTTTTCCCCCACCTTCGGTTGTACTCAAACGCATTGAATCCATCTGTCGCTCCTTCTTATGGAGTAACACAGATGCTATCACCAGGAAATCACCCGTCGCTTGGGACAAAGTTTGTGATGAGAAGAATGCCGGGGGCCTCAACTTAACTTCGCTTGCTGATTGGAATAAGTGCACAATTGCTAAACTACTATGGAACCTGTGCACCAAAGCTGATAAACTATGGGTGAAGTGGATACACTGCTATTATATAAAAGAACGGGATGTCATGGAAGTCACAATAACTTCGAACTGCTCCTGGTTGCTGAAAGCCATAATGAAGGCACGAGATCTTGTGCAATCTACTAGTATGTGGACGATGGCCTTGCTTGCCCCACGTTTTCCCACCAGGCTACTTTATAAGGAGATCCGAGGGGCCAAACAGGAAGTCAAATGGAAGAAATTCTGGTTCGGAAACAAGGCAAGGCCGAGAGCTCTTTTCTGCACTTGGATGGCACTCCATGAATGACTGGCAACACGGGACAAATCCGCATATGGGACCCGAGCATCGACTCGACCTGCCTCTTCTGCCCACAAGTAGAAACACATCAGCACTTATTCTTCGAATGCCCCTATGCGAATGGAGTCTGGTCTTGGGTACTGACATGGCTTAAGATCAACCGCACACCACATGGATGGAACTTGGAACTTGACTTGATCTGTCGACGCTTTGGAGGCAAACATTGGAAAGCGAAGCTCCTAAAAAGTGCCTTCGCTGAGACTATCTACGCCATTTGGGTGGAGAGGAACGCAATCCTCTTCAGAAACAAGACCGCGAACCCACGACTGGATGCGAAGATCATTGATGCCGTACTCAACCGCGCCTGGACGAATCCACGCTTGCGCACACACTGTGCTCAGTTAATATTAGCTTGATAGATTAGTCTCTCTCTTGTTTTCTACTAGTCATTTAGCGTTTTTCTGGATACTTTGCCTGGATCTCTAGATCGGCGTGTACTTAACAGATTGGAAGGAAATAAAATGTTTAATGCTCTTTCCAAAAACTATGTAACCGACTACTTTATGTTTAAATTGTTCTCTCAACATAAATAATAAAAAATCTAGAATTAAAAATACAAAAATTAGACTTTTATTCTACATCAGCTTTTGAGACCTCTAGACCATCTTAGCTTTATAGCCTTTTTCTTCTAATCTCAGGCCAATATATAATTCTATAACTATGAACACATGCATACCTGTAGGATTTGAAACTGTAATTGCATTATTAGCTGCAAGCTGGTCTTGAACAACGTCCATCATCGATTTAGAAATAGGAGACTCGAACCGGCAAAATCCATGGATCAATTTGTGTTATTTTGGAATTTTTCTGGACCGATTTGGACGGAGGAAGTTGATGGGAATCGTATGATGTTACCTTTGCTCGGAGTTTTGTTGGAGTATGTGAAGTTTGGATTGTTGCAGGGACTAAGTTGAGTTTTTTGAAAAGTTAAAACCCTTGCTTTTGAGAATTTGATGTTGCTAGGGACCTCACGTGTAATAGACCATCTTCAGCTTATTTCAGTTTTGCCCCAGATCTGTACAGTACCTATTTTGCCCCTGAACTCGCACCTATATAGACGCTGCAATCGCAGATTTATAGTTTGTTGTCTGCTGTTAGAATACATATCTGCCTAGCCAAGTTGGTCATTCTATCTGCTGTAAACTTGGAGGTTGTATGTTCGAACCCTCACACAAACAGATATTTTTATTAGCCTTTATGACCCGTTTAAATTTACCGTTGTACCCCTAGACATTGCAGAATTACAATTGTACCCTTCCACCATTTATTCCTATTTTTCCAAACTCCATAAATTACCGTTTTACCCTTATAACCTACCTTTCCCTTTTCGACCTATTAAACCGCAGTAGAGATTAGCGAAGTGTACTAGTGGTGCTTTGGATGACCCGTTTAAATTTACCGTTGTACCCCTAGACATTGCAGAATTACAATTGTACCCTTCCACCATTTATTCCTATTTTTTCTAGCTCAAGAAATTACCGTTTTACCCTTATAACTTACCTTTCCCTTTTCGACCTATTAAACCGCAGTAGAGACTATGAAGTGTACTAGTGGTGCTTTGGATGAATTGTGGTTCAAGGTGACTTTGGAGAATTTGAGTTACACGTTGGAGCTTTGTGGTTGGCTATGTTAAGTTGGATTCGTATCGATCTTGATGTAAGTGGAACTCTTAACACTTTTGCTTTTATCTTTTTCGTTATATGTATATGTATGTTTTAAGAATTGATAAACAACTTATGGTTATTATATTAAGGAATGTGACTTGATATAATAGTCTATTCGAAAAAGGATCAAGTATGTGTATTCCAAAATGTTTTGTCTGTGTATGCGATTTGTGAAAGTGATTTGATAAAGCATGGATTATGTGTACATTTAAGCTCATCGATATGCCTATGAAGTGTGTGACCCATTCAAGGGATTGTCGTGCTTTGAAGTACTCCCAGTGTTATGTGTATGACCCCTATTGTGTTAGGGGATATGTTATGTGAAAGTCGGCTTGTGTGCCACCACGGTTTGTGTGGTCGTAGTGTATATTTGATTCGAGCTTTAAATGTGAATTGTGATTATTGTGACATGTGTTCCATGCAAAATGATTTTCGACTATGTTTGATATAAAACAAAGTGTATATATATGTAAACTTTTCATATGTACTTGATCCGGGTAAAAGTGCCAGGAGCTCACCATTACACATTTTTTTCATGGACGTAAGGTCTTTTTAAGGAAGGACGCTTTGGAGTTTCGAGTGTTTAGTTTGTGTAGGATTTCTTTTGTTTAGACCTATAGTGTTTGTGTAATTTGTTTTGGCTTTTGGACGAGTAGTTAGTGTTTTAAGATTTATTGTGGTTCTTTCTTTTAATTATTAAAAGCTCTGAGTTACTGTGTACCACTATCTCAAACTGCTTTTTAACTAAATTGAGGCTTCGTCTTGGCGTGAGCCCATCTCATGATAGACGGCTGGTCGCGCCAAATTAATTTGGTTTTGGGGCGTGACATAACTAATACTCGAATCCGAACCAAAATAAAATACAAAAGTGTATAATGCAGTTAACATGGTTAATTTCCAACAACCCCCGGGGTGCCCCCTCCACCCACCCCGAACCTGTGTCGATGCCACGGTATAGTTTGATTTTAGTGGTAAATAAATTAATCGATATAATAAAATAGTAAAAATTAAACAACGTTGGTCGTGGTGTTTGTCTGGAATCCTTCTTCGTCCAATAATATGTTGGGGTGGTTGCCTAAAAAACCACCGCAATAATTGAAATTATGTTTGTAGAATATTTTTTTTGTGTGTGTGGTGGGAGGAGGCACATACCACTCCAGGGGTTGTTGGGAACCAACCCTGTTTAACTGCGTTATACACTTTTATATTTTATTTTGGTTAGGGATCATTAGGGCAAGGTTATTTCTATTTATTATTAACCGTAAACTATATCGCGGCATTGCCACATGAATTTTGTGGAATTAGTTACATTTTCAGCCAATATATCTTTCACTGTTTATTTTATTTTGTATATTGGTTGCATATATAGTATAAATTTATATACAAAACTATTTTGAATCCAGAGCATACATTTTTCTATACATGTTTACTAAGTTATGACAATTAACAAGAGCGAGGAACACTCTACATTGGTATTCCCGAGTTCTATCCAACCTGAATTCAAACCCGTTTGGAATAATGATGTCCAGACTCGAACCCGTACATACCTTTGTGACAATACACAAACCGCAACATTAGTGAAAAGTCTCCGCGAGGGGTGGGGGTATGTTAGGGGTGGGTGCAAAAAAACTATCGTAACATTTAAATTATGTTTGTAGAATAATAAATTTTGTGTGTGGTGGGGGACCACATACCACCTTAGGGGTTGTTCAACCCCATTAACTGCGTTGTAAACTTTTGTATTTTATTTTGGTTCGGATTGGAGTATAAGTTAGTAACTAACGTGTTAGGTACAAGTAGATGACCCGATATAAAACTATCATATCCCTTTCGAAGCATATACGTACGTCATGATGAGTCATATTTTACATTTTCTATAGTTACCATGAACAAATATCCAATGATATAGTATTTGACGAAGAAGGACTCCACACAAACACCACAGCCAAAGTTGTTTGTGAGGAATTTTTACTGTCTTATTTTATCGATTAATTTGTTTATCATTAAAAGCAAATTATACCGTGGCATTGCCACGGGTTCAGAGCGGGGGAGGGGGCACCCCAGAGTTTGTTAGGAACCAACCATGTTAACTGCGTTCTACACTTTTGTATTTTATTTTGGTTCGGATTGGAGTATAAGTTATTAATTAACGTCTTAGCTACGAGTAGAGGATCCGATATAAAATATTATATATTATCAACCCAAACAATTATATTATAGCGCATTGTTGGAGACGTGGATAAATAAATGTGAGCCAGGTCCGTGGCATGCATACTTTAATTTCCCCCCCCCCCCGATCTGGAACTGAGATCACAATTACTTGTACATTTCTTCCGGAGGTCGTAAAATGTTATGCGTACAGGTACGGCTTTGTTTTCATGACGTCAAACTCAAGAGACTAGACGATGTAGTATTCGGCATCTCTATGAGATCACAATTAGATGTATGTTGGAGATCATGGTACAAAATACATGGATTAGGGAGTTTAAAGGTGTGATTGCCTGCATAGTCTCCTAGGAGGTCACTCCACTGATCTCCAACGTTCCCCCAAATTCTGTATCCTTGCCCTGTCAATTGCTTCCTTATCTGTGCCTTGTATGCTATTGCGCTTTGTCCTTTGTACGTGTTGTTCCTAGCAAGAATTCATAGTGGTGGTAGTATTTATTAGTGGTTGGAATAGGTGTCCAAATTAAAGGTATGCCTATGAAAATTAGATCCTCCTTCAAGGGTGGTTAGTGCCTAAGAAAGCATATGTAAGTATTAGAAGCTAAACCTTCTCCAATGGTCTCGCACACTCCTGTAGTATTGGATCCCACATGTGGGACCACTGCTACAGTCAGAATATGTAATCTACTAGTAGAATAAACTAGCAAGGGTTGTTAGTAGTACCGTAGAATGAGGCTTTGGTATCCAACAAATCCTTGATTGCTGAGGTTATCAAGTGTTGCCTGCTCAAGTGATTCTGCATCCCTGCCTGAGACCAAGAATACCTTAAATCCCTTGTAAACCAACTTGTGGAACAATCTCAAGACCTCGGGAATTGCTACACACTCTCCTTTGGAAGCCCATGCCTTGAACCCCCATGGATCATATGGTTCGCACCTACGAACAAATGATTAAATCAATGAATACATACATATTGTACATAGTCTTCTAGTCTAACAATATTAATGAGAAATAGTTGCTTACCCATAACGTTTAATTTTATAATAAAAGAGATTGGAAATGCATGTTTCATCCACATCTAGAATCCACGCATCAAAACCGTCACCCGTGAGTGTAATGTCATCGATACAAGTGGAGATGTTGTCAACAACCAGAGTGAGGTCTTGTTGGTATTGTCCAGTAGTCATGTAAGATTCAACGCGTGGACGTATGTTGTTTACTTCCACGGCCAGTCGCCAGCTCAAGCAGTAGCCACAATCTTCCCCCGGCCACCAATAATAGGGAATTGCGTTCATGGCTTTTGAATGCACTATACCCAGTAACACTACTAGTATTGCATTCTCAATGTAAAGAATACTCTCGTCTAAACTAAGCAACCAATTGATGCTGATTTCGACTAGTAGTCAGGGAAAGGAAGAGAAAGATTGGTGGAGCAATCAAATATAGAATGTCACCAATTTATAGGGCATAAAGGAGGACTAATTCACACTTTTGATGGGTGTAATATGCTCTCCATCTGTCAGGCTCCTCTCCAATTGATAGTAATCAATTCAGACTTAGATTTTGGAGGTGAAACTGAGAGCAATTCTAGAACTAAAGGCCTACCTATGTCTCCCGGTAAATAACTTGTATACTCAACTCCGTTCAAAAACTTCAACATTTTTAAGTAACCAATTTCATGTTTTGTGTCTTTTGACTATGCACTAATGTTAAACTAAGCTAAAATAGTATTTAGATAATGAAAATTTAGAATGTAAAGTAATGTAATATAGTATTGTTAAATATGTCACTATTATAGTTTTGAATTAATTCATAATCAAACTCTATACTGATTAACAATATATGTGAAAGGGATTGAAAAATATACTCATACCAACAATATGCACTTTTATTTTTGAAATCAATTTATAAGAACTGCAGAGTTAGTGTGCTTGCTCTGGAGCAATCTTAGAACGAGTGACCAATTGAAAAGTTTCCCGGTGTCGCACGAGTGAGGACAAAGTGGCGCGGTAAAAGACTTGTGTTCGTACAGTGATGCCAACATATCATCTGGAGAGTAGCCTATAAGTAACCTCACCGGTTCAAAGGGTCGGACCTCTCCCCGCAAGGAGACGGGCGTTAAAAAGGGTGTCTAAGGAAAAATCCAAGAACTCATAGGAGGTGGACGGTTGGTCACCGGGATGCCCCAAAAGTTTTAAATAAGTTTGAAAGAGATTAAAGGGATTGCAAACACCAACAAGACGCACCTTTGTTTTTGAAAATCTATCCCTAGAACTCTAGAGTTAGGCTTGTTTGCTCTGTAGCAATCTTAAGATTAAGATGGGTGACCAACATATCATCCTGATAGTAACCCACGAGTAACCACACGGTCCGCACCAGTCCAAATGGTCGGGCCCTGCCAAGAAGGAGATGGGGCGTTAAAAATGGTATCAGAGTCGAGCCAATTCAAAAATGCACAAGCGGTGGATGGTTGGTTCGGGTAAGGTGCAATGGAGACGCCATACAATTCAAGTGGGGTGAATGTAACACCTCAAAGTTTTAAGTTAAGTGTCAAAGAGTTTAAATGGATTGAGAACGCTACTCATACCAACAAGGTGCACCGTTATCTTCGGGAATCAATCCATAAAACTCCAGAGCCAAGCGTGCCTGCTTGGTTGCTTAGGATGATCGCAAACTGGGAAGTCCCAGTGCACGCACAGGTGATGATAAAGTGTGTGATAAATGATTCATGTTGGTATATTGGGATCAACATATCATTCGTAGAGCAGTCCCAAAGTACCTGTGGTAGCAGGGTGGAATGACCAAATCATATATTTTTATTTAATTTATATATGTATAAAATTGAGAAAAGTAGAAGAACTTTTTTGGGTGAGCAAAATGTCAACTCTGAATATAACTTGTGATTTGTGCAGGAAAGACACCTTGCCAATACTTGAGACTCAGATAAGATGGATGCTCTGAATCTGATGACTTCACTCCCACTGCCGCACTCCCACTGCCGCGCAACAATATACATTTTAAATTTATAGAATGTTCATTGCACTACTACAGGCATATACTCCCTCAATTTCAAAAAAAGTGTTACATTTTGACTTTAACCAGTCAACTGTTTTCGAGTTTGACCACAAATTACTCATAAACGATAATAGTAAATAATTTAATAAAATTATATAATAAAAATTTAATTACTAAATTTTCATTATACAATTTTAATAATTTATTTATTAATATCGTTTAAGAGGAAATTGTGGTCAAATGCAGAGACAGTTGATCGCAGAATAGTAAAATGTAATAATTTTTTATGAAATGGAGGGAGTAATATATTTTCAAATAATAAATGTAATGAGTCAGTTACCACCACAAACAGGGCACGTAAACCTAACATGTTCGTTGTTACCACCAATAAACTTCAATCTCGAGTATTTCTTTATATTTGGTACCCCTCAGGTCGTTAATAAATAACAAAACGAAAAAAAATAAGGGGAGGAACTATGGTAAATATACTTTGTAATTTTGATGATTTGACGGTTTTTTAGTGACTTTTATGATCATACCTTAAATTATTTGACACTTACTTTAATAAAGAGCATAAGATTAAGTGGTGTTGGCAAATACTCCCTCCGTTCCGATTTCAACTTCCTGTTGGGCTGGACACAAGTTTTTAAAAAAATAGTGAATATCAAAAAAGGTCTAACCCTTACCTCAATTTTGCGGGTGGATTCGGAATTCAATTATAATTATTGACTTCACCTAAGTTATGAAGTAATCAATCCTAAGCTAATGTATTTAACCGTTTTTATACTATATCATTCATATGTAGAGTGTTGGAAATCTTGTGTTAACTTTGGTTGACTTCATAGTCAAGGCTGTCAATGTAAGAACTAACGAAAACTGCCATTGGTGATTCAAACAAACTCAGGGATTTACATGTAATTTTCCCAAATAAGTTAGTTAGCTCGTAGCCTCGTAGTAGTGTGGTCTAGTGTGGTGAGCTGAATGGTGATGTTCTCCATCATCCACTAATGGCAGTGTATTGCAACTAACCTTCCTTCTATTGCTTTCTTTAAAATCAACCAAAGTGGATTGCATAGTCAACCTTCAGGCTTATCCACTCCCGCCCACTATCAATAATATTACTTTATCCTTCCCGAAATGTTTATACATTAGAGTTCGATACATAGTTTTAGCTGAAAATTTGAACTAAACTATAAGAAGTGATTTAGTGGCAAAACATGCACTTTTACATATATACAAATAAAATGATCTAAATCCGAAGGGCCATGGCCATAGGGACAAAATATGGGCAGGGGGTGCCCCTTTTATGAAGTCTTTAGAAGGTCCATGGTCTTAACTAACGTCCCCTTAAACCTTTCGACATCAATGGTGAAGTTCTGATTATCCAAATAAAGTGAAAGAATGAGTTCCCATTTGGCCTTGTGAATGGTCTCCGGATGTCTAATAACCGGATGATCACTTGGATATTGTTGGCCTAATGTACTCTCATTTGTTGCGATTTCGTATTCCAAGTACTTTAAGTTCATTCCAGCAGGAGGATCCCCATAATCCAGTTTAGCCCACCAGTCAATCCCTCCTAATGGGACTAACTGGATCAAAACCGCGTTATCAGGGAGGAACAACATGTTTGTTAGTCCTGCTCCATGGATTCCCATCAATGCATCGCATGAGTTTACTGCTTGCGCAAACTTTGACAAGTTTGTGGATCCATCTGCCTCTGCTAATACAACCTGGAATCCTACTTCTCTTGCCGCCTGGGAGACTTCATCTGTTACGTACAATATACAATATCAACACAATAATGTTGGTAAAATAATTATGTTAATATATACTGACAAGAGCTATGTATAGCAGCCAGGTCACCTTGGTTTAGAATGATTCGTGTTTTCTTCCTTGAAATGATCATAAGACGAGGACTAACTGAGGCCAGTACTGTTGAATTTTTCCGCTCAAGAGAATATGTTTCTCGAAGAAGCTGCCTGAAATTAGAAATTGACACTCCCATTGCATATTCTGGTGCAGATTGGTCTATGTAAAGATCTTTGTAAAATTTGAGACCAACAAACATTTTTTTGTAACAATGAACTTGTCCGGTTTCTTGGTCAATATCTACTATTTGGTGTTTGGTGAACCTGCTAAGAATATCATGGAATTTAGGTACCCACGATACCCGGTAATCTGTAGCCAAAAGATCCACGTCTCGTTGGAATTCAAAGGAAGTGATATATAGTGGAAATAGCAGATCGGAGAAACTATGGTAATGGTTTCCACTATGCCCGAACATTGAGAAAAGAATGGCTGGATCATTGTGATATTTTGTACACCTGTAGAATCTATGGCCTTTGTCCTTGTGCCGTATTAGTTTTACTGTCCAATGCCTCAAATTTACTACGTATCCTCTAGGATAAGGCTTTATGTCCCATGAATTTATAGAATTCAACATGGTTTCGTTCGATGTCATAAAGAATATGGTACCAGTTTCAGCTTGAACCCTAATATCCCCTTCTAGCTCGCATAAATCTGCATTTCCTGCAATCTTTCCGCACCAAGCCTTCTCCCATTCTACAACCACTTCTGATCTGACTGCAAATATAAATAAATAAAACAAAGGGAAACTGTTGAGATGTAAGTTATAGAACTATATATTGACTGGCCTTTGTATATGAAGAACCTGTTTGCCATAAGACTATCGGAAAAAAACAAGGAAAACCAGGCTCGAACTCATCCTTTAGCAGTTACTGTTATAATATATTAATATGAAGGTTAGAGGAACTTTAGTAAAAGGCGCCCGATTAGTTTTACTTGAATGAGAACGTTGTTTAAAGCATGACATATGAATAATGTTTGTCGCTTCCAGGAACAAACGCGCGCAATATAGATCAAAAGCTCTATTTTTCAAAGATTTTGACAAATGAGCACTTACTACCATTGCTAATGATTTGTACCATCATTACCCACTGCTCACATACCTTTAGGTTGTTGAACTGTACAATTCCTTAGGTTTCTGTATTCCGAAGCATCCTTTGATGATTGGAAATTTGAAGGACCGTTGTCATCTGGATGAACATCACGTACGAGCGAGCATTGAATCTATAGTACTTTTGAACAAAATATCTAGCTAGTACATTATGTGCTCTTACAATCGATGTACACATATATACCTGTAGGCTTTGAAACTGTTATTGTATCATTATTTGTCAATGTCATTGTATCATTCTTTAATGGTTGGGAATTTGGAGGATCACCATCATCATCTGCGATGAACATGAAAATGAATATCTAGTATTTTCTTCAAAATCCCTACTGAGTTTATGTGCTCTGATGCATACCCGCAGGCTTTGAGACTGTTACTTGATCACTCGTCGATGATTGGCGGTTTGAAGGACGATCATCATCTGCCATGAACATCTCACAAGAGTATTGAATATGTATGGAATTTTTGTATAAATCTTTAGTCAGTTATGGCTCTTAATTCTCACATATACCTGTATCATTCTTTGAGGGTAGGAAATTTGAAGGACCATCATCATCTGCAGTGAACATCACATAAGATAATTGAATCTATACCGTCTTCTTCTAAATCTCTACTGGGCTTTTAAAATGTACACATACCTATAGGCATTGAGATTTTTGTTGCATCATTCTTTGATGATTTGAAATTTGGATGGTCATCAAGATCATCTGCAACCAACATTATCACACAAATTCATTGGATCTATCGAGCTTTCTTTAATTTTAAATCTTTAGCTAGTCAATTATGTGCAATTACAATTTACACATACCAATAGGCTTTGACATCATGATTCTGTCATTCTTTGATGAATGGAAATTTGAATGAACATCACCTTCTGAAAAAAAATTACACAAAAATATTGAATCTATATATAGTACTTTTAGATGCTAGGTATTACACAAAAATTACAGAAATCTCTAAGTCAATTATGCGTTCTTACAATGTAAGCATACATACACTCATCGAGAGATTTTTAGATGCTAAGTAGGTAGGGGAGAAGGAGTACAACACCATCTCACTTAGTGTGTCAACATGGTAGATGGGTACAGTTATGGCCGCTCCTTAAATTTCTCGCTAAAATAGTAACCCAAGGAATTAGACTTGTATGATCTGGTTGGAGAGTTATTTTGCCTCACTCTTGAAGAGGGGTGAATAAGGTAATCCTTTAGACCCCAACCAAGTAACAACTCAGGAGCCATGCTAGCTTTTTGGATTTGGCTTTATAGTTTTTGAGCTTCAATGCTTGGTATAGCGAGGTGGTTTTGGTCATCTCTTAAATTTCTTAGCAAGTTTTAACTCAATGATATAGACCAATGCCATATAGTAGTTTTAAATTTTGTGTGGTACATTTAGATGGTTTGAGTCTTTGTATTTAATTTGTAGTTGGTGATATTCAGTTGCAATAGCTTCATGTTGGTAGAGGTATAGCTTCATGAGCTCTTATTTTGGAAAATTGAAAGTACCTCACCGGAACATCATATAACATTCTATTGAGGTGTTATCTTAAAATATTGTCTTGCTGTGGTGGATTTGGTTGCAACCTCTCACTTTCGGCTAGGCAAAATGAATGTCTAGATATACTTGACGACCATGTAACCATTTTTCTCTATATCTAGCATCTGATGAAGCTAGCTCGCGACATTGGGTAGGCGTTGGAGTTGGTTTCTTGTATTTGGTTCCGATCTTGAGACAAAGGTACTTCAGAGCATTTCTTATGCTCTCTGTATCATGAATGGGCATTAATAAAAAAATTGTTGTTTCATGATCAAAAGTAAAAAGTTTGTGCACCCCATGTGTGGGATCCCAATCGGGCCGGTTCAATTCATATCGGATTGTTCTGGTCTATAATTTATTTATGGTCGATCGGGTTCAGATTGAATTCGGATTTTGTTCGGACTCGTGTCATTTCAGATTCAATTGTTATTTGGATTTGAATCTTGAAATATGCCAATTTAAAACTCACAACTTGTTGCAAATGTCTTATAATAAGTACATATATTGGATTGAATTCAATCTTTTAATCCTCCTCAAACTCTTCTTAATCTTATAAGAATCAAATTCAAACCTGGACAAATTTAGTTCGGATAATTTTTTATCAGGTGAATCCGATCAAATTCAATTGGGGTGATTTTCGATTGGATGATCAGGGTCAAACTAATTCATGTTACTTCAGTTATAATACAGGGTCAATGCTCGGATGGTTTACCTTAGTATTCTTTGGTCAAATTTTGGATTCGAATCAGGTCATTTTGAACCTGGGTCAAGTTTGCCTCAGCTATGTGGGACCCCCTAATATCTACTGCCTCTATTTTATTTACAGCTTGACAATAGTATTGGGAACCATTTTCAATGAATGTGAGTAAAAAGATGGTTTATATTTAGAAAGTTGAAAGCAATTGATAAAAAATAACAGGAATAGATATAAAGTATGAAAAGAGTGATTAACAAATAGATCATGGGGTTCTATTTAAGGAAATGGATTGCTTTTAAAGAAACGTCTTAAAGTTTTATCCAAACGAAGGTAGTTGTTACCTTACGTAGTTAATAAACCAAGAGATTGTTATTGCATCATTCTTGGATGATTCGATTGGAAATTGTTCAGACAACAAGAGTATTTGAATCCATAGCTTCTTGCAAATCTCTAGCCAATTCAGTGCTATATTATAACAACGTACGCATACCTATAGGCTTTGAGATCACATCATTCTCTGATGATTGTAAATTTGGAGGAGAAGCACCATCATCTGCAGTGAATATATAATATCATATTCCATAGCCTTTTTCTTCTAATCTCAGGCCAATACATAATTCTATAACTATGAACACATGCATACCTGTAGGATTTGAAACTGTAATTGCATTATTAGCTGCAAGCTGGTCTTGAACAACGTCCATCATGAGCAGATCAGCTGCATCGTCAACTACATGATCGATCAATATGAAAGATTCTCATATATACGTGTTACGTTATTCAAAAATCGAGCAACCAAGTTCAGCATACAATACAGATCAAATGACCTTACTCTGCTTCATGTGGTTCTGAAGAGTCTTCATACTCGACCAAATGCTCAAAGACAAGATTAACAACCAAATGAAGCTAAAACCTTTAACCTTAATTCTGGGGAAGCTCTTGCGGTACATATTTAAACGGAAAATGAGGTCTCTTTGAGGCATTTTGTTAGTACTCGGAATTGGACTCAGATGATCTAAGGTAAAAGTAAATGCAAACTACTTGTAAAATAATTTCGACACTTTTAGCTAGTCATGATAGTCATATTTATGAAATGCAGCTTTGATGATGGTAGTTAAAGAGTGATCATTCATCTTCTTCACATGTAGGATTGAGTGAGATTTAGTCTCGCAATTATTTTTCCTTTTCAAGTTTTAGAGTAAAAATAACTTCATTGCATATTGAAAATTACGATCTCCATACTACGGTAGGTGAAACAAAATTTAATATACTTCTTTTGATCTGTTTAATTGAATACTTGTAACTGGCCGGAAATTTACAACGTTCTAACAAAAACTTATGTGTAGAGCTTTGGAGTTGGCCAATATCATCAATTATTCAATCGGGTAAAATCCATTTTTGATACTCTGGTGTGAGACATTTCCGATTTTGGTACTATAGAGAGGTCGCGTCCAATTTAGGTACTAATTATCAATAACTATATATAATTTAGGTACTAATTGGATTTATGATATGCACGGTCGCATTCAGGTGCGAGCGAATGTCAAACGCCGAAAGCTAGACATAGAAAATTGACCATTCGCAAGATGTCGTGGACTTCATCCTACTCACAAGCGTCAAATTCTTCCTCGGCAGATTCTTTTTAATTTGTAGGCTTTTTCATCAATTTTGTTTCAATCAACTTTCAATTAATCGAATTCACGTGAAATTGGAGTTAGGTTAATTATAATTTGGTACTGATTTGCACACCCACTATCTAATTTACATTTAGTGCCTAAATCATAAATAGTTATTGATAAATAGTACCTAAATTGGATGCGGCCACTATGGAGTACCAAAATCGAAAATGTCTAACTGTGGAGTACCAAAAATGGATTTTACCCATCAAAACACCAATATACCTACACTAATTAATTGATCCAATTAAACTCATTTAAAACAATTCTTTTTTAAATCAATATTAATATTCGTAATGAAATGAACAATACCCCTCCATTTCAGAGAAAGTGTTACAATTTGTATTTGCACCAATTTTAAGAAAAAGTAGAAAGTACAAGTGGCCCCCCTGATTATTAGAGATTAACTGAGTGGCATATTGTAATAAAAGTGAAAGGTAGGGAGTTTTATTATTTAACTAATTTCCATAAATAGAAATTGTAACACTTTTAGTGAAACGCCGAAAACGGAAAGTTGTAACACTTTCTCTGAAATTGAGGGAGTATTAGTTGCAATATAATGTTGTCTTAACAATATTGATGTCAACATTTTTAGCTGCACTTTAATAATATTTATAGTTTTAAGGTGTTTTACCTTTATATATTATCTTACTAAGAGTGATTGATCGCTCGTAAGTTTTGGTTGTCCGACGATCACTCTGTCGACCAAAATTCTACACAATGGAGTGGTCATGCATGGGCAAATTTTTTATTTTTCATGTATTGTAAATGTTAAATAGTTGAAAAAATGTAAAAATAAATTAAAACATGAGTACTGCTAGAAATTATAGAACTAATATGATAGGAAAGAAAATAAAAACAATAAGAAAGGAGAGAGTAGAGTAGAAGAATATATCATTCATCTTATCCAATGATACAAGTGTATTCAACATACATCATGAGCCACTATTTATAGTTTACAAGTAGGAGGAGATTTAATCTCATCATAAAATATAATAATAGTGGGGTGATTGAAGTTACAAGAGTTACAATAGGATGTAAATGGTGCCATTTGGCCGTTTTTTGAGGTTACGCACAAACTTTTTTTTTTCCACCCGACACCAAAACCTTGGTCAACGTGTGCACTCAACACACTCGACTGGACGCCGTTAGTTCTGTCCGTCAAAAGGCGTGTAATTCACACGCCTGGTAAGGGCAAAAGGGTAATTTTGCTGAACGCAAGCTTATTACCAACAACACAAACCTAATTAGGCAAAATTCTCATTTCAATTCTTCACAAATTCAAAAAACTAGCTTCTGACGATCGAAATTCTCTGCACAAAATTGCGATGGCTTGGAAAAAACGCAGTCCAAGTACAAGAATTCCTAAAGGGCGAACAACTCCAGATTATGGTAAGTTCATTTTCTGTATACTGCTTGTGTTTTTGAAGCAAAAAGTTTGTTTTTTTTGGTGAAATCGATGATAATGTTGGCTTGTTGTGTGTTGTTGCTGCTTAATACCATTGTTTATTCAAGTTATGTCGAATTAGTGGCTGTACACTAGGTTTTCTTGTATGATTTTGGGAGTTTAAGATTCCATATGCTCCCCACTGTACATGCTTTTGAATAGTTTATACATTCCAAGAATAGTGTATTTATGTTGGGTTGGAATGAAAAAATGACTGCTTGCTCTGTTTTATTATTGCAGTTCCATTGAGCTTCAACTTTACAGTTGTAATGCACCACCATGGGAAGTTCATTAATGGGAAAACATTCTATGATGGAGGATGGGTTTCACATTTTGATTGGTGTCATGTTGATGAAATGAGCATGTTAGAAGTTAAAGAGATGGTGAGTATGTGTGGAATTGATCCCAAGACTGTGAACTGCTACTTTTCAAAGAGTGGAATTAATTGTTGCAGAGACTTGGTTCAGATCGAAACTGACATTCATGCATGCCAAATGGGGTTTACTGTTGATAGTAGTAATTCAGTGGGTGTGTTTGTAGAACACTTGATTGATGGAGAAACTGGTAGTGAAAGTGAGGAAGAACAGGGTGAAAGAGAGGTTGGAGAAGATGATGAACAGAGTGAAAGAGAGGAGGGAGAAGAGAGTGAAGTAGATAATGAACAAAGTGAAGATGATCATAGTGAAGATGAGGATTTTAATGTGAATGATGAACATATTGAGAATGAGGGAGATGATGAACTGATAGAGGAAGATGATGAACTCGTGCAGGGTGAACAAAGTGACCATGATGAGCCTATTGATGAGGAACTGGTGAAGGAACATGAACCTATTGATAGAGAGTTGTTGAAGTTGGTGGATGATAGAGAAATAGAATTTGATGAGCAATCAATAGGAAGTGATCCAGTCAACTCTGATGGTTTGGATGATAGTGATTGTGAGTTGAGTAATGAAACTGCAGAATTCTATAAGGGTGTAAAAATCCATCAGTGGTTGGGTGGGTTACATAACTCCAATTCCCAGAATGAGCAATCCATTCCTAGCATGAGTGTTCAATCCACTTCAGTTGTTCCTCACCCATCTAAGTATAAGGGCTTCCCATTGATTAACCCTGATACAGATATGGAGAACCCTAAGTTTGAAGTAGGGTTGGTGTTTCCTGGCAATAAAGTCTTGAGAGATGCCCTCAGGAGTCACTCAATTAAGAATGGCAAGGAGCTTAGGTATGAAAGGAATGATGAGGGGAGGATTGTGTCTGCTTGTGCTGCTGAAAATTGTCCTTGGAGAGTTGTAGCAACTGCCTTTCATGGGAAGCGAATTGGTGGCTATGCAGATCAAGTATGTGAATGATACACATCAGTGTAGCAGGGTGGAGGAAGTGAGAGCTGCTTCTGCTAGATGGATATCTGAGCAATATGAGGAGGAAATAAAGTCAATTGACAAATGGAAAGTGAAGTCCATGAAGTCAGTAATAAGAAGCAAGAAGGGGGTACTTATCAAGAAGAACAAGTTGTACAGGGCTAAGAAGTTGGTTCAATTGAAGAGGTGTGGAGCTAAGAATGAACAATATGCACAGTTATGGAGGTATGCAGCTGAGATAAAGAGGAGTGATCAAACCAACACTGTAATGATCAAGCCTTTCAAGCATGATGATGGTAGGCATATATTCAAGAGGATATATATATATATATATATATATGTTGGGGTGCTATGAAGAGGGGGTTCAAGCAACTGAGGAAGATTATATGCCTAGATGGACCATCTAAGGGGAAAAATGGTGGGATACTCCTCACTACAGTAGGAGTTGATCCCAGTAACTCTTTGTATCCCATTGCCTATGCTATTGTAGAGAAGGAGAAGACAGATATATGGACATGGTTTCTTGAGTATTTAGCTAAAGATTTAGGGATTCATGAGACTTCTGAGGACTTCACCTTCATGTTAGACAAGTAGAAAGGATTGATCATTGCTATTGAGAGCTTATTCCCAAATGCTGAGCACAGGTTTTGTGTTGTTGACTTGTGCAACAATATGAAGTTGTATCATGGTGGCTTAGCACTTAAACAACTACTGTGGAGGGTTGCAAAAGCTACAAGGATGGTTAATTTTGAAGAGGTTATGAGTGAGATAAAGAAGAAAGATAAGAAAGCATATGAATGGCTTGTGAAAAAGCCTGCTGATAACTGGATCAAGTCACACTTCAAAACTCTTGTGAAATCTGACATATGTGTGAACAATATGTTTGAATCATTCAACTCTATAATTTTGTAACCAAGAAGCAAGCCAGTAATTGAGATGCTTGAAGATATAAGGATGCTCATAATGAAGAGGGTTTGGGTGAGAAGGAGTCAGGGTGAGGGATGGTGGAGTGATATATGTCCTAAGCTTAGAGAGAAGCTGGAGTTGGGCAGATTGAGAAGCAATGAATTCACTTGCTTGTTCAATGGAGAAGATGAGTTTGAGGTTGTAATGAATGGTGGGGGTATGGATAGATGGATTGTCTGAGTTGTGAGGAGGACATGTTCTTGCAGAAAATGGCAACTTAGTGGCTATCCATGTTGGCATGCAATCTCCTGTCTGAATTTTCTAGGTAAGAGAGTTGAGGATTATGTTGATGATTGCTATAGAAGGGCTACATATATGGCAGTATACTCCAATGTCATGGCTCCATTAAGAGGGCAATCTGAATGGCCAAGGTCTGATCTGCCCATTCTATTGCCTCTCATTCCTGAAAAAAATGCCTGGGAGGCCCAAGAATAACACTAGGAAAAAGAGCACAGTTGAGATTCAAGAACTGAAAGCCAGGCTTGCTCTACAAAAGTATGAAGAGACTGGTAGGATGGGAAGGCATGGAATGATCATGAAATGCTCATATTGCAAGCTTGCAGGACATAACAAGAGAGGGTGTGTGAAGTTGAATAAAGATTTACCTCCAGAATCTAGTACTGCTGCAGCTAAAGGCAAGGTAAGAATCAAAAAACACTCTAATGACTACATATTCCTATGTTGTTTAACTTGTAGTAACTAACTCTACTTGCTTGTCATTGAATCAGAAAAGAAAGATACAAGAAAAATTTCCTACTGCAAAGACACAGGACACATATATGAAGAATGTTTGATGAGGATAGTAGATGATGAAGCAATAGTGGAGGTAATAATCATTACACTATGTTAGTCACTTTACATTAAGTTTGGTTTCTTACACTAGCTAGTTGATGTTAACAGCACACAAAGGGGAATAAGAGGTCTAAAACTGGAAACAAACAACCTGGCAGCACTTCTACTGTGATTGAAGAGCCTGTTGACACTAACACTAACATTGGGGTATGTATTTTTACAGTATAAGTCAATATAATTTTTGAGGGATTTCTTAGCACACAATATCATTGTTATTGTTTGATTGTCATGCAGGGTAAACCTAGGAAGAGGCAGTTGTTGTTTGTTGAAGATGAAGTTGAAGATGAAGAAACTTCAAGGCAGGCTGCAAAGGTAATGTTTTGATACTAGAATACATGTCTTCATGTTAATCTTGAATCTTGTAATGAACAAAGGCTTGAATTTGTGATTGTAGGTTCTTGAAGAACAACATAATGTTCTTAATTCGTTGCAATACTTTAAGGATAAGGAATCTCAGGATTACAACTCACTCCATGTATTTGTATTACTTGTTTGTATATCCTTGAAGAACTATTAACACTTACTCATTAATACTTTAGGGAAATAACTCAAACAAGACCTCAAGCAAGATCACAGACAAGAACTCAAGCAAGAACTCAGGCAAGGTGGCTGGCAAGAACTCAGGCAACATAGGCCAGCCTGATACACCAAGGAGGAGTAAAAGACTTGCACTAATTTATGGAACTCAGGAATCATCTGTTACTGGAGGTGGTGGAACTTATAAATGATTTGTCAATTTACATGGACTAGACTGACTAAGTTAGCTAATGGCTCAATGTTCTCTACTAGTATTTTGTCGACTTGGTGGATAACTTACTGTTTAGTTGATTCCTGAATGACTTAAATCATGTTTTGAATACTCTAGTTTTGCTTTTGTTGGAATTGTAATGGAATATGCCTGAATGGCTTGGATAATGGTATATGCCTTAATGGCTTGGATAACTTACATGTTTGTTCCATTATGGAAAGGTTTATTGTTGTTCAGGTTTATCTAGTTTTTGTACAAGTTATGTACAGGTTTATTTTGGTTGGTTACAGGTTGTTTATGTACAAGTTATGTACATGTTCACTTCAAAACATGTTTGGTGTAAACTCAAAAATATGTGAAAGGTTTATGTATCGAGTTAGACAATTTGCAAAGGTTAATGTGTCGAGTTTAACAATTTGCAAAGAATTCAGTGTGCAGAATTGTAAACAAATACATCAATCTTGAAGAAAAACATACTTACTTGATACACCATTTCAACAAAAGCAATTCATTAAAGCATCAACAAACACTTAAGAGACTTAAATCATCCATTACATAAACAGGACTACCTAATTTAGCCTACTTCATACGCATCATCACCTACGTACTAGTTAAATCCAACTCGAATACGCAATTCCTCAATCCTTGCACTTAGTTCGTCGATCTCATTCTTCACCTCCTCTGCTACACCACTACCAACCTCAGATTCTTTAGCTAGCATACCAAGAAGATGACTGTTTTCCGCCCTAAGCCTTGCATTTTCTTCCTCCAAAGCACCAACTCTTGCCTCATACTCATTAATCCTTCTCAACAAGCCTGGGATGATTTGGATAGATCTTTTGCACATTGGTGGATCAATCCATACCCAATGTCTACATGCTCTTACAGTCTACCAACAAAAACATGCGAATATAAATATCAACATACGAAACAAAAATCATTCGTCAATTGACAAATAGGACACGAAAATCAACAAACTCCACTGAAAATTAACGAATTGAACTGAAAATTAACACTACTACTTACTCCAAAATTTGGACACCTATCAAACCTTCTGCCGGGATTAATGTCTGTCCACGATGTGATTCGATCACTAATTAACCCACACCGACAAATTGTTGGTCTCGGATCAACACCCGACATTTTCGAGAAGAAAGAAAACTGTCAGAACTTGTTGAGAATGTTGAATTGCCGTTTTAGGGTTTAGTATGAAGAGAATTGGGGATGATTTTATAAAGGAGGCTTTTCTTTAGGGAAAATCGGTAACGAAAGGGAGGGAAATTGGTTCCCTTTGCAAAATTACCCTTTTGCCCTTACCGGGTACGTGAATTACACGCCTTTTGACGGACAGAACTAACGGCGTCTAGTCGAGTGTGTTGACTGCACACGTTGACCAAGGTTTTGGTGTCGGGTGGAAAAAATAATGGTTTGTGTGTAACCTCAAAAAAGGCCAAAGGTTTGTGTGTAAACTAAATTTTTTTCTAAAATATAATAGTAGTGGGGTGATTGGAGTTGCAAGAGTTACAATAGGATGTAAATGGTGCCATTTAACCCATAATCAATAAGGGATAGTAGTAGGGTAATTGGAGTTACAAGAGTTACAAAGAAGTGGAGGAGGTGAATGGACATTCATCATGTTTCATATTATTACATAACACTCCCCCTTGAATGTCCATTGACTTGAGAATGTGCCTCGTTAAAACCTTACTAGCAAAAACCGAGTGGGAAAAAGTCTAGTGAAGGAAAAAGAGTACATCATCCTTATTAAAAGAAAATACGCTTTGGTAATACTGCATCATAAACCTTGCTAAGAAAAACCCAGTGGGAAAAACCTTAGTCAAGGAAAAGAGTACAGTGAGTATTTGCTCCCCTTCATGAGTGCATTATTTCATTTATATCGCCATATTCATATTGTCTTCTGGACAATTTGTTGATCGACATTATCAACATTATATGTTGAATGTAAAGTGCTTCATTGCGAACTTCATCCATCATGTATCTGATTCTGAATTATCTTCAATGAGCAACGAATGTCCCTCCATATATTGTTCATCACATAAGTCCTCAAGTGTTTCTGCATGGTTAGAATAAGAACACAAAAATTTGTCGATATATACGTTTATCTTCATGAGAAGAACGTCTCGACCACTTGAAGAATTACATTTCTTCAAACTATATTTTAAGTTTTCTTCAATATGATATGTGATCATTTTGAAAACTTTGCAAAAAAATCTTGTTACGAGGAAATGAGTTCTAAATCTCCATCATATTTGTAAATGTAAAGATAACTATCAAGTTATATAACCTTATCTTTACAACATATGTCACAATCATGGAGATATGGAAATAACCATATATGCGCTTAAAATGTTGCCTCGTTAAAAACCTCATTAGGAAAAACCCGATGGGGTAAAAACATAGCAAGGGAAAAAGAGTGCAACAATTGACCCTGGAATGCGCAAAAGCACTCATGGCTTTTCAGTCATTATTTCCCTTTACATGACAAGATACATACCTTCTTCAGAAGGTATAGTAAACGATTGTAAACTTCTTGTTAACTCAACTTTTAAGAATTTGTATTCTTAGTTGATAAATTATTAAGGTACTTCTGGACCATGTCAATCTCAATGTTGCTAACAAGAGTAATCATTGTATATGCTCAAACTTCAGGTTGAGCTATCATTAATGTAACAAATACTACTCTTTACAAATCTTGAGAATCTTATCTCATACTTCACTTGTTCAAAGTAATGAATATACATTTTCATGTCGTCGACGTGTAGTTGATTATAGAATGAGTCTAGAGATAAAAAGAAAATAGTTCTTCAAGAACTTTCCGGCAAAAAGGCATAAATGGTCCTAAAGTTTGGGGGGTATGGCGTACGCAGTACAACGTTTGCCTGCTACGGCAACTTCAGTCCTACTATTTTAATTTTCCGGCTTAAACGATCCTTTCGGCGAAAATTCGGCATTTGATGCTGAGTTGTCTGCATTGTCATCAGTTCAAACCCGACTTTGACCTCCACATAAGCAACTTCCTCATTAACAGAATTAAGAAAACTGAAAAATAAAATGCAAAAAATGAAAATAAAAAACAAAAGGAAAAATAAAATAGAAAATGTAATTAAAAAGAATCAACTCATCATATTTTCCCTCTTCTCCAACCCCAAATCAACTCATCCATGTCTTCTCTGGCAATCCTTCCGATCTCCGGCGACTCTCAGCCGCCAATCGCCACTCCCGCCTTCCGCTCCTTCATCTCCCGCCTGACCTCCACCGAATCAACTACATCTCTCTCCTTGTCGTTTCCCTCGGACTATCGCTCCTCATGCATCCTTTCTCTCTCCTCTCCGCCTGGCTGTTCCTCTACCTGTTCCGTCCATTAGATCAGCCTGTTGTTGTTGGAGGCAGGACCTTTTCAGATTGGGAGGTTTTGGGGATTCTCCTGGTTTCTACCGTAGTTGTGGTGTTTTTTGACAAGCGTTGGATCGGTGCTCATTTCTGCTCTGCTCGTTAGTTTGGTTGTGGTTTGTGTGCACGGAGCTTTTAGGATGCCGGAGGATTTGTTTCTGGATGATCAGGAGCCTGCTAATTCTGGTTTTCTGTCATTTCTAGGTGGCGCTGCCTCATGCCGTCATGATTCTTGGATCTGGTCACATCTGATTACTTAGAGTTTAATTGTTCTTCAATTTGATTGTGATACTTGTACCATTGATGAGATTAGGCTATTTGTATCTTGGAATTGGGGTGTTTAAGGATATTATTTTTCCTTTTATTTTTATTTTCGTTTTTTGAATTTTATTTTTCAGTTTTCTTAATTCTGTTAATGAGAAGCTGCTTATGTGGAGGTCAAAGTCGGGTTTGACCTGATGACAATGCAGACAACTCAGCATCAAATGTCGAATTTTCGCCGAAAGAATCGTTTAAGCCGGAAAATTAAAATAGTAGGATCGGTTGCCAGAGCAGTAAACGCTAGATCTGACGCCATACCCCCCAAACTTTAGGACCATTTATGCCTTTTTGCCAGAACTTTCCTCATTCAATCCATGTTTGTTAACATGATACTTTTAGTCTCCTTCTGGGACTAACTGTTGGAGATGATAACTCCCCTCATTAAACTTTCTCAACCCATATGACTTGTAAGTCAAGCCAGTCACTTTCATGTGCACAACCTGAGGGTTGTGTATGAGTAATAACATTCACAATATAAGAATAAACATGTGAGTATGCAACATGATACATAAAGATACTAGAAAAAACTAAATAGTGTAAGTTATGCAAGAATAAACATATTAGGATGCATTACTTAGTATCTAAATGCACATGAAATTTGACTCGATAATGCAACGGTACCGTACGTATTTCGAATTCGTTAATCAATCGGACTTCAGGTCCATGAGCTCATTTTTATCATCATCATGATGTCATCGAATGGATTCACATATATGATCCCCACTTACATGTCTAAGAATTTATGTCCATCGAATTTCGCATATGCTTATAAATTTCTCGGTTCCATGTATACCGGTATTTCAAATCTCTTTCTTAGATTTTTCAAATCAGTAGTGATAATTGGTATCTGAATATTTTGGAGGTACCATTTCATTTTATATGTGCCATCTATTATAATTCAAATATATATATGCCTTTCATGGCCATATCATACTCTTCAAGAGGACCAACTGCTTTATCTTGCCATTTTCCTATATTGTATGTAATATTTGGAACCGCATATATCGCACTTCAGGTGCATTGGTCATTAATAAAATAGGCAAGATACCTAAATGTTCAACACATACCATTATATCACTGATCCGTAACTCTGTATGCCTCAAATTGGATCATAGCGGGTCAGCAGTCAAATCATAAAATTTTATGGTTGAACATATCTCAGTAATTTTGAAAGATATAAGTGGTTTATATATGATACATCATCATATCCTTTTGAACATCTATTTGATGTATTTCATAGTTAACAAGTCTAAACTTCCGGTTTAGTTTGGGGATCTAATTCTTTTTACCAGCTTTATCCTTCATCCTCCCCTTAAGGTGGTAAAACCTATCTCTAAGGGATAGGTTTATTGGGCGATTTATTATCAAATATCATAATGTCCACCTTAGAATAAGTTTCTCATGTCTAGTTGTCTTGAAAAGAACATAACAATGGTGAAGTTAACATATTTGCACAGTTGGATTTTATAGATATTGCTGAAAATAAATTTGCCCCAAAATAGAGATCAATTAACTCACTCAATAAACTTTAATTGTAAAACAATTGAAAGATACATGTAGACTTCTGACCACTTATATTGTATCAATCTTATCAACTTGATGAGTGTGATATTGCTTAGATCTCAATTCTCATGCTTACTCAATGTTGTGTCTTGCCACTGATATAATTGAATTACAACATGAGAAAGCTTTCAGCACATAATTATATTTTGTATATGAGAACTTCAGGTTTCACAAAAACAGTAAATTTAAGTTGTATCCGGATGGCCGAATTTGTCACATCAAACATAATGTTCAATATTATCACTTTCTGCCAAGCTTTTGGTTGGTAGTGAATAATTCTTAGAGAATGTGCCAATCTTCTTGTTGACGGGTAGTGAAATTTCATAGCGCTTGTATACAAAATTAATTTTGATATCGCTTAACGATGTGACATAAAGAAACGAATCATTGTCTCTTTTTTATTTGGCAAGACATATAGTCATCAACTCCTTCAAGGAGTAAGTCTAACATGTGTTCTTCTGGGACACAATGTTCTTCAACGTAGTTACTCTTCTAGAGCCTGAACTTTCTTTTGAGGCTTCATTTATAATTAAAAACTACTTGAATAATCTATACCAAGTAAGTTTTGCACTTCGGGTGGTAAAAGTATCAAGTGATTTATTTGTAATTATGCCTTCTGGGCACAAGTTGTCAATTATGAGTTTATACTACTAGTGCTAGCAAACTCTTCTAGTGCTTTCACACAACATCAAGTCGGAAAGTGATATGCAAGGACTTGTAAATCCATATACAGTGACTAATAGATGTAGTAAATAAGAGTGATTGCCACTTTGATCTAAAGTTTACCAGTAAATATGAGGAGACTAATGAGCATTCACGAAATTAGTTGTAATGTCCCCTCTGAGGGCTAGCATCATGATAGATGTTGTATAAACATTGTTCGATCCCAACTGCAGGTTAGGTAACAACTTTGTGCTTGATATAGTTTCATCATCTTGAATATAATTACTTTTACCAACTTGAGATTGGAAATGCATTAGACATGTATTAGATGCGAATTGTTGTACATATATCTTATAATTTGTACACTCTTCAATAGCAATAGCTCTATAAGGGAATATATGACATGCCAGTTTCTATCCAAATGCATGGACAACAAAATATATGTGTCCATTTGGAGAACAAGACCCAACTACAGGTTGGAGAGATATATTTTGTATTTCCATTTACTTCTTCCAACGGCAAAGTAAAAGACTGGGGGGGGGGGGGGGATAGTCTTTTTCAAACTTTTGTCGATAAACACAATTTCTCATATATCTGATACTTATTTTCAGAGAGCGGAAGACTTTTTGTGATAAGTGCACGTGCTCAGCAAGATATGTGTAAATACTTAGCAAAGTAAATAAAGCAAGTAATAAATTGCATAAAGTAAATAACACAAGTCTTTATAGTGGTATCTGAAGGTGGCGTAATCCTTCAACTAATCCACTTCGGCCTTTCTCAGACCTAGAATCCACTAAGACAGATAATTGAGTTAACCTTACAAATATCTTCTCTCGATTCCTAAATGCACTAGGTTCCCAACCAAGTGTTCCCCTAAGTTATTCCCCGGCTTTCTAAGCGAAGTATTTCCTGTACTCAGAATCCTTTTGAGCTATTCCTTAGTTTCCCAAACTAAGTACTTCCTATGCTCAGTAACCTTGGAGTTATTCCTTACTTTCCCAAACTAAGTACTTCATGTACTCCACGCCGATTAAGGTGTTGGTTAAGGTAGTTTGTCAGGTGAGCTTCTTTAATAACTTATTCAGTTATGCATATAGCTCTGTGAATCAAGTATACTTAATACACTTTTCAATGTATGGTATCTTGTTCCTTTCTGACCCAAGTCTATGATAAGTGTTTAAGAGAAATGAATCTCAGATATGAAATCTTAATTCAACTCCTTCACAAATAACAATGCTTGTTAAGGATCAAGACACTTAGAACCTTTGTGCTACTTAGAATCAAGAGCTTTGGTCGCAACAGAAAGCTTAAAGGTAAGTAGTATGCTTGAGAGTATGAAAGATAGTGTTCAGTGTTCTTGGTGTAAGTTCTGTGTATATTTCAAGCATTCTAAGTGTTGATATTTATAGTTGAAAATCATGCTGTTTGAATAGTATCTGTTAGGCTCAATGAAATTCAAACTATTGATATCTGAGTATAGTACTGTTGTACGTTTGTCTTCTTCTCAGAGACTGTGTTTTTGTTCAGACATTTCTATCCGCGCATTCAATGTACTGTACTATACTTTTTCCTGTAGTGCCAACGGAACTATGCATGCTTTCTGAAGCATTGCACGTCCCTTTTTAGAGACCTTCACATCTCCAGATACTTGTTACAACATTGTTTCCCAGAAACATAATTTTTTTTTATCCAAGGTATCTGAGTGTAGCTATCTGTGGGAACTTTTCTTCATTCAGAAACCTTGCGTTCTCAGATATCGTTTGCAAAACTTGTTTATTGAGAAACACTTGTTTATCAAAGATATCTGGACATAGGTATCTGATAACCTTAGTCTTCAGCAATCTTGTGCAGTCTTCAAATCTTCAAGTATGTTGAGCTCTTCTGCCGGATGCCTTCTTCTTGGTCTTTTTCAGAGAAATAAAAAATTACATTCAGAGACCTAGCATCCTATACAAGATTTGCTAGACTATCATACTTAGTGATTTTCCTCTTTTACAGTGTTCAAGTGAACCAAGAGTACTAACCACCTTTCTGAGCTAAGATAAGTCATTAGGTTGCTGATCAAAATCTAAACAGATATTCCTAACAAATTTCCCCCTTTTTGATCAGTCAACGATGACTATCTTTAAAACCTATTACAACTTGGAAGAGGGAACAATCTAACACTTAATTGATTCTTATGATCTTTTCAATTCAAATCTTAATTAAGTGCAGAAAGTAAACGTCAACCAAATCACAAGGTGATCTTTGCTGACAAGTTATCTTTTTATAGATTGATATCTGAGAGTAGGTTCATCAGATATGTTACAAAGAAAGTTTACAGATAACTTTTACAATGATAGAACAATAATGTACATTCAGCAAGATACAAAACACTTAGTTAAATTAGGACAACAGGAGTGACCATGCTCCAAGTAGACATCCTAATAAACTAGTCTTCAAGTCTTCAAGATCTTCAAGTCTTCAATCAGCAGATCTATGGATCAATTTGCAAATTCCCTATCCCCAAACCTTTTGATATCATCTAAGTAGTCAAAGAGAAAAGTCCTAACTATCATCTCAGTGTTTCTGGCAAATCCACAATCTTCCTTGTAGGTTTTGGTTGAATTTTTCTTGGCAAACTGTTTGACCCACAGATACTTCCCCATTTCCAGGCATGCTCGATTTTTGATATCTGATAGCTTGAAGTATTCATATATGATCTTCAGATGTCTGATGTCACCCTTGTATTGATCTTCAGTAATGTAGAAAGACTCATAGGGTTCCACAACAAGTCTTGCTCTTGTGCCTGTTCTAGTGGTGTTGGGAATTCTGTGCACATCATCTGGCTTCCCATAGGGACAATCATTAGAGAGGTCCTTTTTCATGGCTTCTATTCTCTTGATTACTTCAAAATCCAACCAGGCTTTGATGTGGTTGGTATTAATCAAGACTGGCTTGTGTTTTCTCCATGCCATGAGCTGTTTATGGATTGGTTCTGAAAATTTTTCATTTACCAGTAAGTGCTTGAGTTCCAGAATCCAGTAGCCATTCTTCTGATTAATGCATCTGTAGACAGATGAGTCATTGTTGGTCTTTACATACTCAATCTTGGCTTCTTCAGGCCTGAGTGGTAGTTGAAGTTTTCTTTGTTCAGCTCTCAGCCTGTTCCTCCTTTGTCTTGAATTTTCCCTTGGGGGATTGCTTGAAGAACCACCCTGGATTGACTTGGTATTTCCAGAGGGTGTTTTAGCTGCCAAAGGCTTTGCAGCTGTGGGCTCATATAGGCTATCAACCCTTTTTCTTTTCCTGTGAAGAGGAGCTTCATCTTCATCAGTCTCTTCATCATCATCATCATCATCAAGATTAATTCTTGTGAAAATTTTGCAGCCTTCTTCATTACCCTGGGATTTGATTTGTCCTTCTTGTTCTTCAGAAGAAGACTCATCAATCCCTCTTACTTGTCTTCTCCTTGGAGCCTTGGTACTCCTTGGAGGGATCTGTGCTCTAGCCCTTGTTGTCATTCCGTTTTCAGGAAGTTGCTGAGTGGTGGCCACTATCTGTAGAGCAGTCTGACTGGAGGAGGGCTCATTTATTCTGAGAAGTGGATGTTCAAATTTTCTTTTGTTTCGTCTTCCTCTTCCTTCTGAGCACCTTGAAATCCTTCCCCCTTAGTCATTGTTGACTGACTAAGAATCACGAAGGATTCTGAAAGGGAGTCAAAGTTGCCCTGCAAATAGTTGTAAGCAGCAACCAACTGTTCCATATTAGCCTTGAGCTCCTGATTTTGTTTGATAAGACCTGTTTCCTTATCAGTGAGCTCTGCCAGTGGGCCTTGAATAGCATCTACTTTTCCAGCAGCATAGCTAGCCTCTTCAAAGGCTTTTGCAGCCAAGTTTTGGTCATCATCCCTAACCATGCCTAGGTCTTTCTGAGCAACGAGTAGACTGGTTGTTCTCTGAGTGATGAGCTCAGTGAATGTCTTCATTTCTGTAGGGACTGATGTAATGGCAGCTTTGTCTTGAGAAGACAACTCCTTTTTCAATTTAGCTAGTACTTGATACTGTTCAAGTATTCATTGGAGTTGACATTTGGCAGCTTGCTAAATATTTCAGGAGCAATCAGCTTCCTTTTCAAATGAGAAACCGCTAAGTGTTCATTGCGGTGTTCTGCCAATGCCTGGTCTTCTTCATCATCTGAGTCATCAGCCCAGTGATCTTCATCCTCTTGGACATTTTCATCAATGTTTTCTAGTCCAGCAACCATCTCAGAGATGGGCTTCTTTCCTTTCAGTGAGGAGGATGGTACATCTTTTGGTAATGCAGCCTTAGAATCATGCTTGTCTCCAGATACTTGCTTAGTATCTAATTCCTCAGCAATTGCCTGTGTTGGTCCAGATAACGGCAAAGTAAAAGACTAGAGGGGGGGGGGGGTGAATAGTCTTTTAAAACTTTTGTCGATAAACGCTTTCTCGAAACTGGGGTTTCGATACTTAAATTCAGAACGGAAGACTTTAAGATAGGTAAGTGCGTAAACAATAAGTAAGTGTGTGTGCTTTCTTTGAAATGTAAATACAGAAAGGTAAATAACACAGCAAGTATAGTGGTATCTGGAGGTGGCGTAATCCTCCAACTAATCCACTTCGGTCTTTCTGAGACCTAGAATTCACTAGAACAGATAATTGAGTTCACCTTACAATAATCCTATTCTAAGATTCCTAAACAAATGGTTCCCAACCAAATGTTCACCGAGTTATTCCCTCACTCCTAGAGCTAAGTACTTCCTCTACTCAGATAACCTTGGAGTTATTCCCTGATTTCCCAAATCAAGTACTTCCTCTACTCCACGCCTTGATGGTGTTGGTTATAAGGTTTGTCAGAGAGGCTTCTCGTATAACTTTTCATTTATGTTTTCAGAGAGCCTAATAGAACAAGACTACTTAATACACTTGTTCAGTGGATGACAGTCTGATCTTTACTGACCCAAGTAATTGGTGTCCGTTCTGGAGAATGAGCTTGTAAAGGGTATCTGATAGTTCAACTCTTTCACGAATAACAATCTCTTGTTAAGGTTCAGGACAACTTAGAACTACTAGTGATTCTTCAAGCAACATAAAGCTTTCAGAAAGGGTAGTAGAGTGCTTGAGAGAATACTTTGCTTGATAGTAAGTTTGCAAGATAGAGCGTTCTAAGGTGTGTTCTTCAAGCATCTAAGTGTGTGATATATATAGATAAATTTGAGAGGCGTTTGAATTGTATCCGTTGTGCTCTCTATCAAATTATATCCGTTTATATCTTGAACTATGTACTCATAAGTCACTATCTCTTGTTTCAGAGAGGACTTGCTTTTTGCAGCATTTCTGCCGACGCATTTAATGCATAGTACTGTTCATTGTCCTTTAGTCTCAACGGATACATGAGCCTTTCTGATGGCTTGCATGCTCCATACTCATGATGTCATATGTCCAGAATCATATTTCCAAAGTAAGTTAATGTACTTAAGAAAGGATTAAGGACATAGTCTTTCTGAGTTAGACTAAACCTTTGTGTCTTCATAAACCTTGTGCAATCTTCAGTCTTCTAATCTTCAGAAAAGCTCCATTGCTAGGATTGATCTTCATGGTCTTCTTGAAATACAAAATTAAACTCAGAGACCTATAATCTTAATACAAGATTTACTAGACTAATCATACTCAGTGATTTCCTCTTTTACAATGTTCAAGTGAACCAAGAGCACTTAATCACCTTTCTGGCTAAGATAAGAACATGTGATGAGTGATCAAAATACTAACAGATATTCCTAACAAATTTCCCCCTTTTTGATCAGTCATCCATGACTATCTTTCAAGTCCTATTACAAAGTTGTGATCACGAAGAGAAAACAATCCACCACTTAATCATTTCAAATGATATTCAATTTTAGTTGAATTAAGTGCAGAAAGTAAACATCAACCAAATCACAAGAAGTGATCTTTGCTGATAAGTTGTCATCTATTAAAATGTATCTGAGAGTATGATCTTCAGATAGGTACAGTTTATAGAGTAAGATGCAACTTTTACAGATAGAGAATTTCAGAAACAATCAGCAAGATTACAAAAAGTAATAAAACAAACTAAGTAAATTAGAACATAGGAGAGTCCAAGCTCCAAGAGAGTATTCTAATGTTACTAGTCTTCAAGTCTTCAGAAACACAACTTGGGTTCAGATACCTCAAGTTCTTCAGCACCCTTTATGGATCAGTTGACATGATCATCCACTTTTCTGCATTCTTGGATATAGTCATAAAGAGTCCTTCTGATAGAGACCTCTGTCTTTCTGGATAAGTCACATATTTCATGGTAACTCTTACCAAGCTTGTGATTCTTCCGCAGAAAATGTTTGACCTGTAGTACTTTCCTGCACCTGTGCATGGTCTACTTGCAAATGAGATAGGTTGAAATACTTGTATATTTCTTCCAGATAGTGTATATCATCTAGGTATTCATCCAATGTCATATAGAATGACTCAGGTTGAAACACCTAGTTTGCTCTTCTCAGTAGCTACCATCCGCTTTTCTTACCTTGTGTACATCATCAGGTTTTGGGTAAGGACAGGCAAAAGAAAGATCCATCTTTCTGGCTTCATTCCTCTTTTCTACTTCAAAGTTTAACCAGGCATGAAGGTGCTCAGGTTTTAGCAATTCTGGCTTGCCTTTCATCCATTTCGGGATCCGGTTGAGGATGGGAGTTGGAAACTTATCGTTGACAAGTAGATGTTGTAGTTCCAGAATCCAATACCCTCTCTTGTTCAGAATGCACCTATATGAAGATTCTTCATTACTGGTCTTCATATACTCAATGTGGGCATCAGTTGGCCTTTCTTGATGTGTTTCATTGTTTATTCTGCCAAACCGAAATCCTTCTTGCTTTTACGTTTGGTGGCCTTCGTCAGAGATCCTCTAACCCTTTCTTCCGCTTGGGTCAGTCTTTGATGGATGTTCCTTGTATTGACTTGGTATTTCCAGAAGGAGTTCTGGCTGCTAAGGGCTTTGCTGCCAGAGGAGGTTGTGAAGTAGTTGCTTGTCTCCTTTTCTTGTGAAGTGGATGTTCATCAGAATCATCCTCATCATCATTGTAGTCCAAAATTGGAGACTTGCAGCTTTCTTGGCCTCTTACTTCTCCTTCTTCCTTTTCTTCTTCTTCAGAAGTCTTCTTCTCTTCTGAGATTCTAAGGGACTTGGTTCCCCTAGTGACCATACTTCTCAGCCTTCTGGCTGGTTGATCTGGAACAACTTCTTCAGCAAGGGTGTCTCCAGTGGTGTCCTTAATGACAAGTTGACTTGAGGAGGGAGGATTTGATTGTTTTCTTTTTCTTCCTCTGCCTTTCTGAGGCATCTCTTCTTCCCCCTTAGTCATGAATGACTGACTCATGATACCATAAGCTTCAGAGAGAGTTTCAAAGTTTTTCTGGAGATTGTTGTGCACCCTGACTAATTCTTGAAGTTCTTTCTTCAGCTCGTTGTTCTGCCTAACCGGTCCTCGCTCCTTCATTGAGCTCTTCAAGCGGCCTTAGGATGGCGTTGGCTTGCGATGACATGGTCGGTCGCATTCAATGCTACATTAGCATTGTTACAATCCTCATCCCTGACCAACCCTAGGTCTTTCTGAGAGAGAGCGATGCTGGTTGCTCTGTTGAGTAAAGCAGCAGCCAAAGGCTTCATCTCTTCTGGGACGGTTTTTAGCACTTCTGTGTCTTGGGCAACTAGTGTCTTTCTGAGTTCTAAAAAGACATTGTTCCTTGCACGGTGCTCTTCACTTCTTGAACTACTTGGTGCAGAGAATATATGAGGAGCAAGTAGGGCTCTTTTGTGCTGAGTAACAAGTCTCTCATCTTCTGCTTCAGTGATCAAGTTGTGGGTTTCAGCATCACTGTCATAATCTTTTTCTTGGATTGTTTGCAGATTGACAATCTTCTTCTGCTTTCCATCAAGTGTGCTGGCCTTCTGAGAAGATGTAGAAGGTCTTTCTGATGCAGTCGCAGCATCATGCTCTTCATCATCATTGTCATCTATTGCATCTATTTCAGCAGCTGTGACAACAATGGCATTCTTCAAATTTCTTTGCTCATCTAGGAGTGCCAATTCTCTGGCATTAGCTTCTTCGAGCTTTTTGATTTTGGCTTCCTTTTCATCAACAAGAGCTTGAGTCTCAATGTTGATTCTCTTTTCTTCTTCCAATACCTTTCTGAGTTGTTCAATCCTAAACTCAGCAGCTGAAATTTCTTCTATGGCATCATTGAGTTCAGCTTGTTGGGTATCTTGATGAGACTTGGGATGTGATGATGATGGAGCTTTCTGAGCAATTGAGGGAGTAGCCTTTTCCCCACTCTCTTTGCTAGCTTTCTGAATCCCGCCTTGTCCAGGTTGGGGATCATCATTCTGATCATCATCATCATCACTCTTGTTCTTTGTTTCTTGGTTTGGATGCTCAGAGGGAGGTTCTTGATAATTATTTTCGTCCATCTCCTCGTCATCTTCTGAAACCAGGTTGATCACATATGGGAATGTAATCATCCTCCCATTAACTTCTTCTTGTTCAGCAGGATAAGTAGTGAGCTTGCTGGGCAAGGCAAGATGGATAACCATCTGCTCTTGGGTTTGAGCATCCGCAGACTTGAAATCTGCTATAAGTCTTTGTGCTACTTCATGAATGAAGTCTTCATGCATTAGAGTGGCAAATGAGTAGGACTCTGTAGGGAATAAAGCATGGATATAATCCTCCAGATTTAGGGCAATTGCTCTCTTTTCTGGGACATCGACATCGCTACTTCGTAAAGGTCACCTTTACGAGTTTCTGCCATTGTCTGAAGCACTTGAGATGTTTCTTTAAGGTGTGCTTCTGGAAGGCCTTGAGTAAATTAACTGGCACTAGACTTTGAGCCTGAAAGAAAGTGTTCAAGTTAGTTTTGTTCAAACTACTTGTGTTAGTATCTGTGTGCAGAAGTGAGCTTTCTGAGCATACCTGTGTAGAAACACTAGGCTCATCTGCTTGGATTTTTACTTGCTTGGGCACAGAGGCCTCAGATACTTTGATGTGAGGAGAAGTTTTATCCTCATCAACCTTTCTTTCTGCTTGAACCTGAGAATTACAATCAAATATGTTTAGAAACTGTTAACAGAAAAGATAGATGGAAAAGTGCTTTCTGAGACTTCACTTACTTCCAAGTGAGGAAGCTCAGTAGCAAGTTCCTCAGAAACCTTGGGGGTTTCTGGCACCTTTTCTGCAGATACTGCTTGTTCAGCAGTTTTAGTTTCTTTTGGAGGAGATGACACAACTGTTTCTCCATCCAATTGTTCTTCTGACTGAGCCTGTAAGAACAAACATAAGAGATTTTAGTAGTGGGTTCTCCAGAGCATTCGTTGAAGAAGATTATTACTGATTACTTACCTTCTCGTGGAAGGCTCAAGAATACTTCCTCGAAGCTTTTCACCTGGAATCTCTAGGTTTTGAGGTGTTGGTTCCACCACCACTACTTCCTCAGTTGGAGCCTAAGAAGAGACATTAAGAATATTAGAACATAAGAGCAATTTTAGTTAGTTATTCCTTGTTCAGAGATAACTTTTACTACCTGTGGGACAGGCTCTTCTTGATGTTCTGAGGTTGGAGGAACCTCTTCTTGATTCAAGGTGGACAAGTTTTCTTCCGAAAGTGTGTCTCCAAGTTGGCTCAGAATAAATACGACTTATGAGTAACAAGTTAACATACAATTATGTTGACATGTTAGATACAAACTATCTTTGTTACCGAATAGAGTCAGGTGATCATTGATCTCTTGAACTTGTGGTGAATCCACGCCTCTCCGTGCTCATTATTGATCTCCTCTGCAGATCATTCGAGTTTCCATCTTAGTTTGATCCCTTCTCGAGAGTTGAGCTCTCTCGGAGGTTGAGGAACCTGCTCAAGAACAGGTTTTCTTCAAAGAATATTAAATGTGGCATTGTGAATGTGGAAGCAATGGAAACATCTTCCATCATTCTATCTTCCTCACCAGGCCTTCTTCTTCCTCACAAGGAGGGGCTCTTATCTTTCTGAAGAGCTGAGCTTGAAGCTCCTCCATGGATCTCATACTTGAACCTTTTGAGTACTTTTGCAAGTACTTCATCATCCTCAGAATCACTATTCTGTGTTGGTGCAGACCCAACTATGATATTTCTATCATCTCTGGAGAGTTCTGGAGCATTCTGGTTCAGGATTCTTGGGGGATTCTGGATTTGCCTTTCTGAGCGTCCAACATCTTCTGAGACCTTGTCTCCAGAAGGTTGTGCCTCTTGTATGATTAGGGGCTTGGAGGCTCTTTTGCTATGAGTCCTCTTTCTCTTGGCAACTGGAGGTTTAGCTTTGGCTTGCTCAGAGACCTCCTCACCTTGCATGCGCTTTCTTCTTCTTCTCGAAAAGCGTTCTCGTGAGAAGTTTCTCCTTTTCTTCAAAAGCGGTCTCAAAAGGGAGTTGGTGATCGATTTCTCTCTGAGAGTGATTCCCATTGTTTCCAGAATGTAACAGATCCTGAGACCAAAGTGCATATTGGCCTTTGGCTCAGCAAGGCCATTGATGATTTTGGGCTCAAATTCCTCAATATGTCCAAGGAATTTGTTGAAGGCATACTTCCCCCAATTGAAGTGGGTTTCACGCCTTCATGCTTCTTGTTCAGAAGATGCATCATCATCCATCTCTCCATGCTTATCTGGTCTACTCCACCTTTGTTGCCATCAAAGCAACGGACCAGAATAAGAGCTAAAGTACTCCAGTGTTTTTGGAGATGACTAGTTCTGATGGCCTTCAGAACAAAGTCTCCTGGGCAACCTTTTGCATTTTTTAACTGGATTGCTTCAAATAGCTCTTTGACGCCTTGAATAATGGAAGCGTCCTTGATGTTGATGTCTTCAAATGTTCCTCGATTTTCCAATCGGAATATCTTGCAGAAAGTCTTGCAGTCTAGAACAATTTCTTGTCCTTGGACTTCAGTCTGCATGTATTTTTCTTCTTCATCATTCACAACTTCTGTGAAGATTTTGGAGTTGTTATAGAACTCCAGTACATCCAGTGTGGATAGTCCACTGGGTGCAGCAGATAGATGCTTGTAGATATGGGAATTCTTCAGCATTCCCAATATCAGTTTTCTTTCTAGTTTTGAAGATATAACTGCTGGTACATATCTCTTTACTAGAAAGGCTCCCCAATTCATTTTGTGTTTAGGGTTCCAGTCCGATGGGGTAAACTTTCCCAGAAGGCGTTTATTCAACACCTTAAGTTCCTCTCCTCCTTGCTTTTCAGCAGGAGCAGATGCTACAGCCTTAGGGTTCTTGGTGGTCATCTTCTGGGGTGCCATCTCTTATATAGAGTTTAGAGTGAGTGTTTTTCAGATGAATATTGCACAATTAATCGAGATTAGTCTATCTTTTCAGAAGACTAAGCACAAGAAGTTGAGTTTTGCAGAAGGGTTTTGCAGAAATCTTGAGAGATTTTGCTATTTTGATGCAAGTTTGAAAATTTCGGAATTGGTAAAAGTGTTTGTCTTTTGCCCAAATCCTATATATATAGCAGACAAAATGTACATAGATACAACATACATATAGCTGAATATGAATGCGTGTCTTTGCATCTGCATAGTCGTGGTACGTCCTTTGTACTTCATTAAATGCGTAGTGGGCCATGTCTGCATTTCTCAACAGATATTACTTGCTTTGTTTTGATCTCACCCGTTGAGATCAAACGTTTATTCATCAAGGGCTTATATTGAATATCTTGTAATGATATCAATCAACAAATGGTAATGTGCCGACTTGATGGATTTTTAATATGCTACATTCATTGTGTCACTTAGTAAAGAGTAGGAACACTTAATCGTTTGAGCTTATCATTCTGAGTGTCAAGTCCTTATCTATATACAAGACATTGAACATGTTTGACTTTCTGAACTTATACTTTTTGGGCTTTGTGTGTCCATTTCTCTTTATGACTAAATAGCTTTCTGAATTCAAGTGTCAGAAGCTTCAGTCGTTTGAATGTATTTGTCCCACTCTCAGTAAGTAAGTTCTAGTTTTATTTACTTATCAAGTGTGTACCGACCTTTGCCTTTTTGGATACCCGTTCCAGAAATGTTTTATCTTTTTGAGTATTGCTACTCAGAAACCTTTGCATCACTTCTTATCAACTTGGCTTTCTGAGAACCTGTTCTCAGAGGCCTACTCACTTATTCAGCCTTTAGAGATTCAGGACAATTTTTCAGTCCTTAGGCAACTCCATTAATCCAAGATTATGTCTTAAGGTCAAGAACCGGCTTTCTTGTAAGGGCTTAATGAAGATATCTGCAAGTTGGTCTTCTGTGCCAATCTTGAGTATCTCTATATTGCCTTTCTCAACATGGTCTCTGATGAAGTGGTGTCTAACATCAATGTGCTTTGTTCTTGCATGGAACTTGGGGTTCTGTGTGATTGCAATAGCACTTGTGTTATCACAGAAAATGGGAGTTTTCTCTTCATTGAGTCCATAGTCTCTGAGTTGTTGAATCCACAGAATTTGTGTTGCACAACAACCAGCAGCAATATATTCAGCCTCTGTGGTAGAAGTTGCAATTGAGTTTTGTTTCTTGCTAAACCATGAGATAAGTCTAGTTCCCAGAAACTGATAAGTTCCTGAGGTACTTTTCCTATCAAGCATTGATCCAGCATAATCAACATCTGAGTAACCAGCCAAACTCAATCCACTTTCTTTAGGATACCACAAACGTACATCTACTGTACCTTTCACATACCTTAATATTTTCATAGCAATGTTTTAGTGTGATTGCATTGGATTTGTTTGAAATCTAGCACACACTCCAACTGCATATTGAATATCAGGTCTGCTTGCAGTAAGGTAGAGTAGTGAACCTATCAATTTCCTATACTTGTGTTCATCAACACTCTTATCTGATTCAGTATAGGTCATCCTGGTTCCTATGCTCATAGGTATCTTAGCATTCTTTTCAGAAGGCTTAAGATTGAGCTTTGTGAGCATGTCTCTTGCATACTTTATTTGACTAATGAATATTCCATCATTGAGTTGCTTGACTTGCAATCCTAGGAAATAGTTCAATCATGCTCATCTCGAACTTACTTTTCATGAGATTTGCAAAGTCATCACAAAGTTGCTTGTCCTTAGATCCAAATATGATGTCATCAACATATACTTGAACTAAGAGTAGTTTCCCATCATGGTTCAAAGTAAATAAAGTTTTATCAACTTCACCTTTCTTGAAACCACTTTCCAGAAGGTATTTAGCCAAAGTGTCATACCATGCTCTTGGAGCCTGTTTCAGTCCATAAAGAGCTTTCTGTAGCTTATAGACCATTCTACTTTCTGAGGAAACTTCAAAGCCAGGTGGTTGTTCAACATAGACTTCCTCAGCAAGTTCACCATTCAAGAATGCACTCTTGACATCCATCTGATAAACTTTAAAGTCTTTGTGAGTCAAAGGCGGAAAGAGTCTTATTGCATCCAATCTGGCAACTGGTGCATATGACTCATTAAAATCTAAACCTTCAGTCTGGGTGAATCCCTTAGCAACCAACCTTGCTTTGTTTCTGGTTATTTCACCAGATTCATTCATCTTGTTTCTGAAAACCCACTTAGTTCCAATCACAGATATTCCTTCTACAAATGGAACTAGTTTCCAGACTTTGTTTCTCTCAAACTGATCCAACTCTTCTTGCATTGCTGAGATCCAGTCTTGGTCTCTTAATGCTTCTTCTATAGTTTTTGGTTCGATGTTTGAGATAAAACATCCAAAGAGAGAGTTAGCATTTTCAGCTATTGCTCTCCTAGTCCTAACACCTTGATTGATTGGTCCAATCACGTCTTTTGCAGGATGATCCTTGATCCATCTCATCATGGGTTTAGGGCTAGTAGGGTCAACAACTATGTGATCTGAATGTGAATCACTATGACTTGATACTTCTTCAGTATCTGTGACATTTCAGTGTGAGAGCTTTCTGGGACATGCCTGTCAGAGAGGTCATTTCCAGAGTTAGCTCTCTGATGAACATCTTCAGTTTCCATTTCTGGAATTCTCATAGGAAATTCTTCATCATGTCTGAGAATCATCTGGTTGTTACTAGGCATTTCATCCTCTCTTTCCACAATGATGTTTTTCCTTTCTGAGAGTTCCTCTTCAGAATCCTTTATCATTAGTTCCTTGAACTTTTCTGAGAGTTCATCAGCAAGGGGTGTTTTCTTGCTTCCTTCATAGAATACAACATGAACTGATTCTTCAATTTTCTTTGTTCTTTTGTTGTAAACTCTGTAAGCTTTGCTATTCATAGAATAACCAAGAAACACACCTTCATCTGCCTTTGGTTGAAATGTTCTTAGATACTCTTTTCCATTGTTAAGGACAAAACATCTACAACCAAACACTTTCAGATGTTTGATATTAGGGGGTCTACCAACCAAGAGTTCATAAGGGGTCTTATCATGATATTTGTTTATCAAACATATGTTCTGAGTGTAGCATGCTGTGTTTACAGCTTCAACCCAATAAACTTCACTTATTTCAGTGTTAGCTAGCATTGTCCTTGCTGCTTCTTTAAGGGTTCTATTTTTCCTTTCTGCAACACCATTTTGTTGTGGTGTTCTTACAGAGGAAAGTTGGTGTTGTATACCTTTGCTGGTACAAAACTCCTTTATGTACTGGTTGACAAACTCAGTACCATGGTCTGTTCTGATTGCAGATACCTTGTCATTTTTCATGACTTCAAGCTTATTCAGCAAGTTTGGTATCTCCACCCTAGCATCAGATTTGTGCTTCAGAAAGATAACCCAAGTGAATCTTGAGAAGTCATCTACAACAACAAGACCATACTTCTTTCCTGCATAACTAGTTACAGATGATTCAAAAAAGATCCATGTGTAATAGTTGCAGTGGTCTAACACTAGAGTGTCTGATTTTGGACTTGAAAGAGATCTTAGATTGTATCCCCATCTGACAGGCAGAACATATACCATCCTTTCTGAAAGATGTTTTGGGAAGGCCAACCACTAACTCTTTCTTGGCAAGTTTGTTCAGAGTTTTGAAATTCAAGTGACTCATTCTCTTGTTCCATAACCAGTGCTCTTCTGTGTGACCTGATTGACTCACCATGAGACATTCTTCAGTTGTGGCAGATGCCCAGTCGGCAACATAAAGACTGGCTTTCCGCCGAGCAACCAAGACTGTCTGTTTTGACTCATTGTCAATAAGTTTGCAATACTTTGCTTTGAATTTTACAAGAATCCTTGTTCGCAAACCTGCTCATGCTAAATAGATTATATTTCAAACCCTTAACATGTAATACGTCAGTGATAGTTAATGATCCTAATTTGACGTTGCCAAATCCCAGAGAGGGATTTAATTCTCCTCCAGCAAATCTGATGTCTGGTCCATTGTTGCAAGCTTTGTAATTGACCAGATTTGATTTGTCTCCTGTCATGTGCTTTTCGCATCCACTATCAAATAACCATTGAGCCTTAGTCCAAGAGGCGTTCTGCACAAAACAGGAAACAGGAGTTAGGTTCTTGCTTCAGAGATAGAACCATTTAGACTAAACATTCTTCCAGTAGGAATCCACATTTTAGTGAATTTCTTGGGAGTTTGTTTTTGTCTAACTTGATCAGAAGGAGATGCAATAAAATTAGTAATTTTGATCTCAATTTTCCTTCTTGTGGTGTTTCTAGGTGTTCCTTTTGGTGCTTTCTGGACCCTGGGTTTCTGGGATTGCTTTTCAGCAAACTTAGCCTTTCTGGCCAGGTTCCTTCTAGCTCTGGCATTCAGTTTTTCAGTGGCTTGAGATTTCTTCCACTTCTGTCTATTGCTACGTGCAATATCAGCCTTGCGCCATTGTTCTTGTCCTTCCTTATATTGTTGCAGAAGAACTTTTCCAATAGCACGATAGCCAATGCCATTTCGAACACCTTTGGCTTTCTGAATACGTTCTTCAGAAGCCTTACTAGTTTCTGCACCGTCTTTATTTTCATAAAATGGTACAGTAGAGAATTTGCCTATTCCAGCAATTCTTCCTTTCCTAGTAATATAGCAATGTGGATGGTTACATGTCTGAGGGTTGTATTTCTTTTCAGAAACCTCATCCACAAGTTTCTTGTGAACTTGTTGTTCTTTCAAAGGTTGGGTTGCTACTCCTTTTCCTTTGTCAGCTACCCTAGCTTTCTGACCAATGCAATAGGTGGTTGAAGAACCATTCTGTTGACTTTTTACAAAGGTCGACCTTTCATCACTCTTCTTTAGAGGAGATGAATTACTCGATTGTTCATCGAGTCCAAGTCCACCTTTCTCAGAGGGATCTCTTAGATAGGATTGAACCTCAGTGAGAGTGTCACTAGCCTTTGCATAAGATTGGAAGGATAGCTCTTTCTTTCTGAGTTCTTCATTCTCAGAAAGCAGCTTCATCATTTTCGTAGTAAGTTCATCCAAGGCTAGTTTGTGAGAATTTTCATTCTCAGATATCTGAGATTTCAGAAGGGCTATTTCAGCGTTCTTGTTCTCAGATACTCTGGTTAGCTTAGAAACCTCTTTTTCAAGAGTTTCTTTGCTTTCCTCTAGAATTCTGGTTTTGGATTGTGCTTCCAGAAATTCTTTCTCATAACGATCCAATTCACTCTTGACCAACTCCAGATCCTCAATTCGATCATCACTCTCATAGTACAGAAATTGTAAATTGTTAGTTACCTCATCAGCCATAAGACACATTTCAATGTTGTAGATGTCTGGACCAGCAATCTCAGCAACTCCACACATTTCTTTCTTCTTAAGGCCGAAGTCAATTACATCGTGGGTGATTCCACACAATTCTGGTGATGGTAGGTTTGAGTCATCTGAATCTCCATCTTCAGAATCTGTCTCAAAGTCTAGAGCATCAAGTTGAATTTGAATCTTCTTCCTTTCTTCAGTCAGTAAGGCCCTTTGATTTCTCTTGAAATTTCTTCTGTCCTTCTTGTCACCTGTCTTGAGCTTGTTTAAAGCAGGACAATCTCTCTTGAAGTGACCAGGCTTTTGACAATAGAAGCAGATATCATTTCCTATTTCTGACTTCAAGATTAACACCTTTCTGAATGGGGGTGTTCAGAGAGTTGTTCACTTGTATGTTCTTGTACTGATGATAGTTTGGGCCAAGATGCTTTTTCAGCTTTTCTTTTGCTTTTCTTCTCTCAATCTCTTGACTCACAAATTTCTTCATGTGTCTTACTGAAAGAGCATTTTCTTCAGATGCTTCTTTGGTATCCTTCTTTTCAGAAGTGCCTTGAGAAACTAGAGCAACACTTTGCAATTTTTCAGCTGTTTGTTCTCTCTGAGTTGTCTCATAGTCTACAGTAGCAAGATGAGAGAAGAGTTCTACTGGAGTAATATTTGGCATCCCTTGATTGAAATAAAAGAACTTAGTGTGTTCCGGTTGTGATTGAGACTTCGACAATAGTCTTAATCTTTTCTCGACCGAGTATCTATCGCTTTCACCAAGTGCAGCCATATCACTCATAAGTGTAGTAAATCTGAAATCAAGTTCTTCCGAGTTTCGGGGGACCTTGTTTGAAGTTTTGGAACTTCAATTTAAGAACTTCGAACTTGTTTTCTTTGGTTTTCTCTGCTCCGCATGATTTTTCAATCAATTGCGTGCAACTTTCGCCGCTTTTAGCACCCCACGCTTTACAATCGTATGTGCTCAGTGTCGATCCGATGATTATATTACGAGCTTGACCATCCAATCTGTCTCTTGGCATCTTCGGATGTCCGAGCTCTCTTAGCTTGTCTTCATATATAATGCTTCCACGAGCAACATGACCACTATCACTAGCGACCATGTCCTCGCTTCCATCTTCCTTATGCGAGGCTTTTCTTCCATCGCACACCTCAAGAACTTGTTTGAGTTGTCCGATTTTGATAGGTCCTTCATTGATGACATAGATAATCTCATCACTAATGGCCTCGGATGGAGCATCATGTTGTTCTTCCATTTCGTAGTTTTACGGCTTTAGAACGGAGCATCACTCGAGACATACCGCACGCTTAACACACATTATATAGTCCTCGAAGGGACAAAGTTCCTTCACCTATCTGGGATCTAGATTCAGGTGTATATTGTGAACCTCTGCTCGATACCACTTGTTGGTCCAGATAACGCAAAGTAAAAAGGCTGGGGTGAATAGTCTTTAAAACTTTTGTCGATAAACACTGCTTTCTCGAAACTGGGGTTTCTGATACTTAAATTCAGAGCGCGGAAGACTTTAAGATAGGTAAGTGCAGAAACAATAAGTAAGTGTGTGTGTGCTTTGCTGAAATGTAAATACAGAAAGGTAAATAACACAGCAAGTATAGTGGTATCCTGGAGGTGGCGTAATCCTCCAACTAATCCACTTCGGTCTTTCTGAGACCTAGAATTCACTAGAACAGATAATTGAGTTCACCTTACAATAATCCTATTCTAAGATTCCTTAACAAATGGTTCCCAACCAAATGTTCCCCCTGAGTTATTTCCCAGCTCCTAGAGCTAAGTACTTCCTCTACTCAGATAACCTTGGAGTTATTCCCTGATTTCCCAAATCAAGTACTTCCTCTACTACACGCCTTGATGGTGTTGGTTATAAGGTTTGTCAGAGAGGCTTCTCGTATAACTTTTCATTTATGTTTTCAGAGAGCCTAATAGAACAAGACTACCTAATACACTTGTTCAGTGGATGACAGTCTGCTCTTTACTGACCCAAGTAATTGGTGTCCGTTCTGGAGAATGAGCTTCAGAAAGGGTATCTGATAGTTTAACTCTTTCACGAATAACAATCTCTTGTTAAGGTTCAGGACAACTTAGAACTACTTGTGATTCTTCAAGCAACATAAAGCTTTCAGAAAGGGTAGTAGAGTGTGTTCAGGGATAAAACCTCAAACACCAACACTACTACTATAAGTAACCTAATCTAAGATCCACCTCCAACTTGAAGTCCGAGAGAAGGCTTGTCCGAGCAAGAGTACCTGAAAGGACTAAGTGGGGGGGGGGGGGTTAGAATGGATTACCCGGATTGCCTAAGTCAATCCGGAAGGAGGCTTTACTCAAAGGAGAGATGAAAGCTCTCAATGCAATAGTAGCGGGAAAGGTTAAGATATCAAGAGATACTTGTTACTATGGAATTATCACCTGCTTTAAGGTCTTGGACCTTGTGCTATATTTATAGTTATCATATACTTATGAAGTAGCTCATAAGATGATGCCAAGTGTATGCCTCAGATTTGGACACCAATGCTACCTTTGGCCCATGGCCCATTAGTGAATAGTAATCCAATACTAATTAATGGGCCGGGAGGGTAGTTTGGTCCTTTCCCTCTGAGAGTACTGTTCCGCACGTTGGGTCCGTGTCAGTCCCTCGGACAGACTTGTCTGCTTGGTTGATCTGCCCTTGGGTGACTCTGGATGTCCGAGCCTAGAGTCTCACGGAAGTATCTCAGTGGTTCTGTTATATACGTTTTGGGCTTATCGTGATGGTGGCGTTCGAGATTTCCTCGTCCGGTCCGTTTGGCATCTCTGTACTGGCGTGGCCAGGTTTGTAAGTCCTTCTCCCAGCTAGCTCGGACTAGCTGTAAGGTTGTAGTGACCTTTAGCGTACTGGTCGATTCACTTTGGGCGGACCATGTGAGGTCGGACCAGTACTGAATTGGCTAATTAAGTCGTGATGCGCTTTAGGACACGCTCTATGGCGCCCTTAACGGATTGGACACATGCCCGTAACAACATATGTCCCCCTAGTTTTCAAGTATCTTAGTAGAAGATAGTTGGTAACTATGAAAAGAACAAGTGTGTTGTGGAGCGTGTCCGTTAACTGAAGAAAGGTAAAAGGTCCCTTCGGTTTGAGATCCGTCATCCGTGTTCCGTGTTCAGGAATTTAATATATCTCTCTCCCCCCTTTTTCCTTCTACAGTCCGGATTAACAGAAGTGTTCGGACTGTAGATGGAAAAGGTATTTGTAATCGAGATATATAGTTCCGAGTACGGTTAGGATGTAGTGTAGCCCTCTGGAGACTGTCCGTTAGACAGCTTTGTCAAACTGATCCGTCTGGGTCACTGATCCGTAAGCCCAAGAGGCCCAATAGGTTATGTGTTCGGCTCTCGCGGGAAAGATCCCGAGTAAAGCGACACGACTGTTGGATCAGGACGACATCGACGGTTGGGGTTAGAGGCCCGATTGATGTGACACGTCTGTCACGCGTTAGGTGCGACGTACTGACAGCAACCCATTCGTGGAATGGTGTAACCCTTGGGTAAAAAAGATCTGACGGTTGGGATTCAAATCCAGGTGATGCGACTCCTCGGTTAGGCACCGAACGTAATGCGCTGTTGGCCATCTATTCGTGAATCGTCATGACCGTTGGATTTGAAGAGATCAACGGTTGTGGTTTAATCCTAAGTGATGTGACGCTTGGCCTTCCCACTTTGCCCCTATAAATAGTCAGGCGATTGGTCACTTTCACACTTTAGCTAAATTGAAACGCTGAGCAATCTTTAAGCAATTCAAACAACGCAAGATCGAACCGAGTAACTGGGACTTGTAAGACTTTGGGCTATCAAGCTGAGATCTGTAACCTCGGGACATTATCCAAGTTCGATCGTCCGTGGAACTTCCCTGTTTGAATATTAGCAAGTAAGTACCCCTCATTCTTTGGCTTTGTTAAAGTTGCCTGTATTCTCTATACGCCCATTGCATGTCTAGTGTAGCTTCCCTTGCTGCTTCCATAATTGTTCTTGTCTTTAGTAATTGGCTCTTGCGATACCTTTGGTTTAGATGGTAGTTGATGTGTTTCTGCTGCATGCTTATAATATGCCAATTTTCCTCATTGATGTCTTGTACTCTTATTTGGTAAGTCCCATCCGACACAACCCGTCTTGACAATGCATGCTTTCTTGTAAATCGGTATTAGTTGTGGTGTTCGCCTGTAAATTGTTTCTTTTATTGCCGTGCCATAAGGGGCAGATCGTGGTGCCAATGGCATACCGCGTGCTGTGGTCTTGGGGTCCTGCCTTCCCGTATAGAAAATCTTAGGTTTAAACTTTTCCGGACCTCTGGACTTAATAAGACATATAAATGAACTCTCGGACAATAACAATCATCGTTTCTGATCCGTTTCCTTCTGCCCTAGGATGTCCGGGAGCGATAGTCAAAACGTTCACGAGGTGCGGGATTACCAGGATGGAGTAGATTCGGGCGGTGAATCCGTGGACGTGAACGTGTCCGTAGAAGACTGTCTCGTGGATGTCTTTTCTTCCAGAGATTCCGACGCTAGGCACAGAACCCATGAAACAGTCAATCCTCCGACGGACGGGCGATGGTCAAGAAGGTGTTAATGAGGCGAGAACGTTGTCCAATCTCGCACTATAGGCGGTGTGGGAGGGCCTATAGATCCGAATGAGCTTCAACTTGAAGGCGGCAAGCGATGGGCATGAGGCTGACGACGTGGAGATGTTCGAGGCCGGAGTGGAGGACCGTGTTGTAGCGGAAACAGGTCCGTCCAAGCCAAGCACATCCAGGAGACCCGAAGGTGTCATCGAGGAGGAAGAAGATGGTGAGGAAGAGGAATATGAGGACGAGGAGGAAGAAGGAGAAGGATCTCCTGCCGCTCGTCCCCCTAGACGATCCAGTCGGCGGATTGCACTACACCCTGATGCGCCCGTTCAGTCCAGTCTTCCATTAATTGAAGGTCGTGGTGCGAAAGCTGCCCGAATCAAGTTCCCCCGTCCTGCGTCCGCTGTTACAATAGCGGACAAATTTGGAGAACTAAACACGGACGGACTTCTTCCTACGTGTCCATCCAGGGTTAGGGCGGAGGACATCCCCGAGTGGAGGCGAAAGTGGAGATCCTCGACCAGAGAAATCATGGTTCCCGAGCCCGGACACGCCTTTTACAACCCGCCCGCCGGGTATATGTGTGTGCACGAGGTAGTTTTTGCTTGTGGGTGGAAGGTCCCCATTGCAACGGAGTTGAAGCACATTCTGAATCACATTGGGATCGGTCCGAGTCAGGTTATCCCGAAGTCCTTGGGTAATCTTATTTTCTTCGTCGTTTTTTGCAAGAAGAAAGGGCAGCCCGTAAATTTTGAGAACTTCAGGCAGCTCTTTCACGTTTCATTCAGTCCGGGGAATCCACTATTCTATACTTTCATGAATAGGAAACCCTGCAATTTTATCTCGGACTCCATTTCGTCGATGGGATCGAAGTGGTGGGATAAGTTCATTTTTTGTACGGATGGCTCTGAAACCAGGGGAGTCCGAGAGGCAGCGAGAACAGTGGGGACTGCCAACAAAATTCCTAAGGGAGAGTATCCCGGATTGGCGTCCCCTTCCGAAGAACGTGGCTCCGTGGGTGGCGGCAATCCACAAAAAGCATGACCCACCTACTTATCCGTTTCACGGATTAATCTGTCAGCCACTTCCCTACCTGTGCGGACTAACAGGCATAGTGGATGTAGGAGGGAAGACGGACTTTAGTAAGGATTCGTTGACTTGAAACTTGGCGTTTTTTCTTCTTCGATATACTCCATTTTGATTACGTATTTCTGCAATTCTGATAATTCTTCTTTAACCCGTCTGTATCTAACGCCTTTGGTTTATTGTGCAGCTCATTGGTTCGACTACATCATGTCGACACTCCGCGAAAAGAAAAAGTTGCAGAGAGAGCAGCAAGCCCTGGAGGTCGCCGCTGGTCAGAGGACCAAAATCATCAACACTTCCGCGGGTCTTCCCATGTCAGATCCGAAGAATGCCGCAGTCACTCGGAGCGCCACCGCTTCGAAGTCCCAGGCTTCCGCTGCTGCTGCACGACAATGGGAGGTGTTGATGCAGGATGCCATTACCTCGGGACGCAAGAGAGGAGCAACTTCGAAGGCTCCTCCTGCAGCAAAGAGACAGCAATTGTCCGTTGTCCTTCCTGTTGACCAAGTTGCTCTTGACAAGGAGTACGAGCTGGCTTGCGGACTCCCTGAGGTTGAGCGGGTCGGAGGGTTGGATGGGCTATACCAACGGGTAAGTAATCTTTGGATGCTCTTCTTGGTTTGTTCTTAGTATGACAGAAGTGCAACTTATATTCTTACGGACTTCTTGCAGCTCGGCTGTTTCGTCAGGGCCATGCAATGGAAGGCCGCTGAATGCGCTACCATTGAGGAGGACCTCCACAAGGCTGTGGCCACTTCTGCGGATGAGGCGGAGAAGGTGAAGCAATTGGAGATGCGGCTGAAAGAGCACGAAGTGAAGTTCCATAAGCTGAAGACTAGCTGGGAAGAGATTAAGGCGGACCTCGACTGGCAGGAGAACTTTGTCGACAAGTCGATGAAGGCTTTTCTGGATTCCAAGGATTTTCTGCTCAAAGGCCTCCAATATGCCCGTCTTCAGGCTGGTCGTGACTTCATGGAGTCCGACTCCTTCAAGTTCTTGACGGCGGACAAATCCGATCCCTCCCGCCTGGATGGGTTCGTGTCCGCTATCGGGCAACTGCAGTCCAAGGGACTACTTCCTCCAGATTTCAATTAGAAGGCGGAAGGGTTAAGCCCTTCTGCGGATGCTAACGGCGTGGACGTTCCCGTGGCCAATGTCTCGGATGAACAGTTGGCCGCGTGTGAGTTTGCAAAACTCGTCACTGAGGAAGGTGAGATCGAGATCCGAAATGGCGGGCCCTTCCTCCCGAGATGGATCCCGGATGCTCTCCGAAAGGTATGCTTTGTACCTTTCGACAATTACCGGGCTTTCCTGAAGAAGTGGTTCTCCCTGCCTTGCCGGGTTGTTGGCCTTCCCGCGGATTTCAACTTGTTCAATATTGTTGAATCCCTTGCTGCGCAAGCCACCTCCAACACACCCCCTGTCGATCCGCCTCAAGCTGGTGAAGCGGGTCCGAGCCAAGCTGGGCCTCAGTGAGAAGTCCGGGGTAGGCCCCGTTGTAATTTTGTATTTGCTGAATCTTTCTGTTGGATTTGCATCTTTTGATAACTCGGAATGTCATTACATACTATAGCAATGTTTCGTATTTAATCCGAGGAGTTGAACTCCTACGTTTCCGAACTATTACTTGCTCTCTTCTTCGTTCCTTTTTATCTGTTGTTCATAAGGTGAGTTATTATAAATTACCCATCTCTTAAGAGCGCGGACCGCTGTAGATGGCATCTGATGTAGAAATCAGACCATCATCTTTCCGATACTCGGACTGTTCGCCCCTTGGGATGTCTAATTCTTCTAGAAGGAGGAAGGTGAAATAGTGAAATAGTCATTATGACTACGTCTTTTCATCTCCCCCGTCGTCGGATTATCAACATGTGGCGAGATCTTGAGGACCCATCGCAACTATAAATAAAGGTGTGGTAGTTCTTCCCTTTTTCACTGCTGTACCCTTCTTCGCTTTGTGTTTTGTTTTATTGATTCCAGCCATCCACAAAAGCCGGAGTTCTCCAGGATGTTGGAATCTGATGACGAGGAATATCAGCATTGGGTAAACTGTGCTTGTGGGCACATGCATCCACCGATTTACCCGGGTACGGGGACCGCGGATGACCCGATCATCCTTGATTTTGAAGGCGATCGACCTCTATGTCCGGGAATAGCTAGGAGGAGAGCCGAAGAAGAGAGGGAGCGGACGCTGAAGCTGATCCGTAGGAGGATCCGTATGCAGCAGCAAGCTCGTCAGGGCCGAGGTGGAGGATCGGAGTCCCAAGGCTCGACTTCCGGAGTCTAGTGAAGGAACAAGGCGGGGTATGCCCCGTGGATGCATGTACTTATCCTTAGACCTTTTCATATTGTACCTCTGTTATGTAAATGTTCGGATAATTTTATTTATAAAATTTGAACTATTTTTCCTCGGATGATATCGCCATCTTTTTCTTGTGCACGCTTCGTCGGATTATATTGACGCACATATTTTTGTAAAATGACTAAGAAACTCGGACGTGGTTGATGGGCTTGTTTAGGCTTGATTGGATAAACCTGTCTGGCCCAACACTGTTCAACCCAAATAAATAGTTTAAGCCCATTGTCAACGTCGAAGTTCTGACGTGTCGGACGCCTATTGGATCGTCACTTCTATAAATACTGCGGATCCCTCTTGGCCTTGGTCGCGCAAGTCCAACTTCCAATTTCCAAATCTACTCAATAGCAAGAAGACGATCTCTTGAATAGTTTCCCCCTCGAGACTCCCGTCCACTCTCGAGTCGGCGTTCGTCCTGAGCGTGAGAGTGGTGTGGGTCTAGAGGGGAAGATTGTTGAAGATCAGTCACCGAAAAGCATAGATCTCGGTTTAAATGTATATCTGTCCGTCTCCTCTGCTTTCTTCCATCCCCACTTTAATGGCTCAAATCTCTCTTATATTGGAAACGGTCTCCGAATTTCAAGAGAGTTTGAGTCTTTAAAGCCGGTGAGGCGGAAATCCCTTCCTGTCCGTACTCTGTTTTCCCCGGGCACAGGATTTGCAATGCCACGTTTTGGTGGTATCATGAGGAATTCCATCATGTTTAAACATTTTCCTGTGTGCAGGTAGATCGAGTTCCTGGCCTCCGCGGAAACCAGACTTGCCGCTCGTCATGGAAGAAGCTTTTTCCTACGGGGAACGATCTTTGCTGGGAGATGACGTATCTTCAGAGACGTTTTCTGCCTTTTTCATGTTGCGTCCGTGAATCCGGATATCGATCCGAGATTGCATATTGTACAGACAAAATTATGTATAACTCGTCTTCGTATGAACGAAATCTCTTGCTTTCCTTGTCGTTAATCGAACGTTAAATCATATATGCATGGATCGAAAGATCACAAATCGAAAGATAGAGGTTGTATTGATTTGCCGGAAATTCAATTACAACTTGTGGGCTCTAAGGCCAATGACAAAAGGATCGAAAAACAGAACTGGCGGAGTTCCGTGTAATAAGTAGTTGAAACTGAGATGACCAATCGACATGATGGAGATCCGCACAGTTATCTCTATGCATAGAACTTCTGAAGGTTTCTAGCATTCCACGGACGCTTGAGGAGATGTCCGTTCTCATCTTCTAATTCATAACTCCCATTTACTTTTGCCCCGACAATCTTGTAGGGTCCTTCCCACTTGGGCTTGCCCAGAATTTAGGATCTCTAACCAAAAGTTTTCCAATATTGTTCAAAATGTCGGCTCGTCGAAGCACCAGGTCCCCGACTTGCAAGTTAGCCGCACGAACGTTCCTGTTGTAGGTTCGGGCAGCAGTTGCCTGATACCTAAGGATATTCGCCAGTGCCTCAGACCTTTTTTGTTCAAGCATGTCCAGGTCGAATATCCGAGCTTCTCGGTTTGCTTTGTCTTCGAACTCTCGGATTCTCAAAGTCTCTACGGCAATCTCGGATGGTATGACTGCCTCTGAACCATATACCAAGGAGAATGGAGTTTCTTTGGTCGCAGTCCGTGCAGTGGTGCGATGCGCCCATAGCACGCCTTCCAGGTCGTCCGCCCAGCTTTCTTGCGAAGTTCTTAACCGCTTCTCGAGGATTTTGACTATTGTGTTGTTTGTGGATTCAGCCTGACCATTGGCTTGTGGGTATCCGACGGATGTGAAACGTTGTTCGATTTTGAAGGAGGCAAGCCATTCCTTGAGCCTACTGCCTGAGAACTGAGCGCCGTTATCCGAGACTAGAACTCTTGGTAGGCCGAAGCGGCAAATGATGTTCTTCCAAATGAAGGTCCGCACTCGACTTTCCGTGATAGTCGCTACAGCCTCCGCTTCTACCCACTTGGTAAAATATTCTACCGCCACAATGAGAAATTTTTTCTGTTGGGTACCCCTCGGAAATGGTCCGATAATATCGATACCCCACTGGTCGAACAGACACGCTATGGTTGACGGAATCATAGGGTTCGTCGGGCGATGTGGGATGTTTGCATAATATTGGCAATCCTGACATCTCCGGGCGTGGTCGGCGGAATCTTTACCGATGGTAGGCCAATAGTAGCCTTGTCGTATGATTTTCTGGGCGAGAGTCCTCCCCCCGGAATGACTCCCACAGCTTCCGTTGTGTATCTCTTCCAGCACGGTTTGTGCTTCTTGTGGGTTCAAACATTTCAGGTGAGTCCCGAAAAAAGATCTCTTGTACAAATCGTCACCCATTATAAAGTATCTGTTTGCTCGGCATTGCACACTCCTTGATTCTTTCGGATCGACTGGCAAAGATCCGTCCTTGAGATAGTTAAAAATGTCAGTCATCCAGTTTCTTCCCGTGTCAAGTACCATGACCGCTGAACTGGGACTCATGACGGATGAGTCAGTAATGGTGAGTAGGATTACCCTCCTTGTGTCTAGAGCCGCTGTAGCAGATGCGTATTTTGCCAAGGCATCAGCTCTTTCGTTCCAAGCTCTATCAAACTTTTCCAAGGTGAATTCCTCGAAGTGGCTGGCCTCATTCTTGAGTAGGTCAAGATACTTGATCATCGAAGGATCTTTTGTGGCAAAAGTTCCTGAAAATTGGGCCTCGACGAGCTGTGAGTCCGTGTAAGCTTTGACCTTCCGGGCTTGGAGTGACTTGGCTAGACGCAGCCCCACTAAAAGTGCCTCATACTCAGCCTCATTATTGGTAACTTTGAACTCCAAGGAAATCGCATAGTCGAGTTCCGCGCCATCCGGGCTCTTAAGGTAGATTCCAATTCCTCCCACTCTTCCAGTGGAAGAACCATCCACTTCCAATGTGCAGATATCGGAAGGATGTTTTTGAGTTTGGAGATCTCCTGCGAGCTGCTAAGGTTCCGCTCTTGGTTCATCCCCTCCCGTGATTTCCGTTCTGATGTTGTCGGCACTAGAGTTTCTGGGAACATCACCAAGTAGAAACATTTGGTTGACCCGAGCTTCCCCATCTGACAAAGGAAAGGGCCGATTGATGAACTGGGCTTCCTCGAGGTTTTCCGGGTTGAACTTTGGCGGAACTGGCTTTCGGACAATATGATTGGTGATTAAGCACTCGAGCACCTGCTTGTCAGGGACTTTCTCTGGATCCTTCTCTGGATAATCCGCTAAGAAGTCGGCGAGGACTTGAGCCTTTTTGGCTGACGGGGCCTGGTAGCAAATGTCGTATTCGCTTAGCTCGATCGCCCATTTAGAGAGTCGTCCTGATTGGTCGGGCTTTCCTAGGACCTGTTTCAAAGGTTCCGCAGTTAGTACCACTATTTTGTGAGACTTAAAATATGGTTTCAACCGTCGAGCGGTGTAAACCAGAGCATACTCAAATTTCTCAATCTTCACATATCTTGTCTCCGCCCCGGCAAGGGCTTTACTAAGATAGTAGATTGGTAAATGATCATTAGCTTGAATCCGCACTAGTACGGAACTCATTGCCTCTTCCGTGATTGCTAGGAAGAGGTAGAGTGGTTCTCCTTCCACGGGTTTGGAGAGCAGCGGAGGGGAATGGAGGTACTTTTTCAAATTTTCAATAGCCTCAGAACATTCCGCGGTCCACTCAAAGCTCTCTCCCTTCCGGAGGATTTTGAAGAACGGAAGGTTCTTTTCCGCAGATCGAGAAATGAAACGACTTAAGGACATTAGACGCCCAATAAGCTGTTGTACCTCGTTGAGGCTCTTCGGATGGGGCAAATCTAGGATTGCCTTGATCTTCTCAGGGTTTCCACTTATCCCTCTTTCCGTGACTATGTATCCCAGAAACTTTCTTCCTTTCACCCCGAACGTACACTTTTCGGGGTTCAACTTCATTCCATACTTCCGAAGAATGGAAAAGCAATTGTTGAGATGCTCAATATGTTCTTCTTCAGTCTTACTCTTAACAAGCATACCATCTACGTAGACTTCCATAGTCTTGCCCAGCTCCTCCTTGAACATTTTATTCACCAACCGCTGGTATGTAGCTCCCGCGTTTTTCAACCCGAATGGCATCACCCTGAAACAGTATACTCCTCCTGCCGCGAAGAAGGCTGTTTTCTTGATGTCGTCCTTGGCCATCCGGATTTGATAGAAGCCCTGATATGCGTCCATGAAGCTTAGCAGCGCACATCCCGCGGTAGAATCTACCAACTGGTCTATGCGAGGTATGGGACAAGGATCCTTTGGGCAAAACTTGTTGAGCCTTGTGAAGTCATTGCACATCCTCCACTTTCCTGGGGCCTTCTCGACGAGTACCACATTACAGACCCAGTCTGAGTATCTAACTTCTTCAATGTGCCCGGCTTTCAAGAGCCGGTCAACTTCCGTAGATATAATTGCGTCCTTGATCGGGCCAAAGTCTTTCCTCTTCTGTCGGATATATTTGATCGAGGGATCCATGTTCAGACGGTGAACAGTGATTCTCGGATCTATTCCCTTCAAATCATCAGTACTCTAAGCAAATACATCCCTGTTGTCTCGGAGACAAGCAATAAGTTTCATCTCCACTTCTGTGCTCATCTCTGTTCCGATTCTAGTCTTCTTATCCGGGCTTCCAACAACAATCTCAATTTCCTTGAGAGTTTCGGGAGGCTCGATCCGTGCAGCTCTAGGGAACTTCTCCTTATGGCTTCCTACCCCTATCTGCGGATTCTCCTGTTTGGGCGGGAGAACAACTCTCGGATCGGAGGTCACCGTAACTGCCAAAACGGGGGCAGATGCCCTTCTCGTGGACATAATGTAACACTCCCAAGCTTCTCGGATGTTTCCTACCTCTTCTCCTACTCCGAAGGGAGTTGGAAATTTCATTCTGTTGTGTAAGGTGGATGAAATAGCCCGGAATTGGTTGAGTCCTGGGCGCCCAAAGATGGCGTTATAGTCGAAGGTCCGATCAACCACGACAAATCGGACCGACTGGGTTACCCTGGCCGGGTGAACTCTGTCATAGCGGATTCTTCCCAACTCCATCTGATCTAGTGTCCTCTTAGAGATGATATTCGAAGAACTCCCGGTATCCACCAGAATTTTGTTCACTCGATAAGTCGCGATGGTCAATGAAACTACAAGAGGAACGTCCGGGTCGTCAATCTCCTCACCTCCTGCTGTAGGAGGGGGAATTTCGCTATCGTCAAAAGATATTGCATTTGTTCCTCGAATCGCGGGGGCACCGTACGCCCTATCATTGTTCCGAAGGTTTTGGGCGGTCCGTTCTCTTGCATTCCTGCTATCACCTCCAGAGGGTCCGTCTGCGATAGTGTTGATCACTCCGCTGTACGGAGGGTTCTCCATTTCCGTCTCATCGCCGTACCTGTATGGATGTACTTTCATGCGTGGCGGATAGCCTACTGGCGGAGGTGGCAAAGATAGTGGGCGAGGTGGTGGGTCTGCAGCGTTATCCTCCCTCCTCCGCTCCGTTCAATTGTGCCTGGAAGGCTCGTCCGCATATATGTGCTCCTTCAACTTGCCTTCTCTCACCAGGTGTTCGACCTCTGTTTTTAACTGGATACAGTCGTCAGTCTCATGGCCTTTGCTCTTGTGAAATTTGCAGTATCCCTTCGCATTTCTATTTCTTCGATTATGGGATGGCTTTGGCCATTGGATGTCCAACTTTTTCTCCACAATAGTGGCCAAGATGTCGGATCTCGGCTTATTGAGGCGCGTGTAGTCCGCGAATCTCCTGGGCGGACTCCTCTCCTCAGAATGCCTTTGTATCTGTGATCTTTCTTCGGGTCAAACTTCCCCTGGCGTTGCTCTTGTCTTTGCGGTTCCTTTCCCTTCTTCGATCCCGCTCGGACTGGTACGTTCCTTCGGTATTCTTCTCCGTACATCACCTCCTCACAGATGTCATCCAAGTGCTTTTCGCTCCTCACTTCTTGACTAGAGAGCTTCCTCCGCAGCTCGGAGTTGTAAGTATTAAGCGTCTGGTGACTGGACTCGTTCTTTAATACTATGGGCTCAACTCGAGTACTTCAGTATTGAAGCGATCTAGGAAAGTTCAAGATCTTCCTGTTCCCTTTGGATGACTTCGCCAGTGCTCTACAAGACGCTTTTCTTCTTTTGATTTTCCGAACCGTGCTAAGAACTTAGAAGATAGATCTGCATACGACCTTATTGACTTGTTCGGCAAAGCGGTGTACCAATCCATAGCTGTGCCGAAGAGGGTGGACGAGAACGTAAGGGCTTTAGTATTGTCACTCAGCCCTTTGGAATCCATATTGCTGTTGTACCTTGTCAGGTGACCCACGGGACAAGTATCCCCGTAGTAGTATTCCAAGTTCGGAATCACTTGGTCCGAGTTCCTATTTCTTTCCTTTTCCCTCATGATATCGTCACACAGAGGGTTTGGGGCACTTGTAGTGATCTGCTCGTGGTCTTTTACCAGGCGTCCGAGGTTCAGGATTTGGGTTTCTAAAGCTTTTTGTTGGGCGTAGATTTCATCCGCTGTCATGACCTCTCCTGTCCGTGGATGGACTGCGACACCCGCGGGGAGTTTGTCTAGCCGGACAACTGGAATGGTCTCTGCTACATGATCTCTGTCCCTCATGGCAGCTTGTCGCGTACCTCCTGGCTGCCTGTTACCTCCTTCTTAGTGCTCTCTCCTCCCATTCGGGCTTCCTTCACCCCGAACTTGCGAAGCAGAGGCCCGTCGGTCTAGAAGATTTCGCAAATCCTCATGGTGCGGCTGATCTCCCAACATCTGTTGGATCGGACGCTGTCTGTTTCTTGACAAGGTGGGCTCCGCTTGAACCGGAGTAACCACTGGCGGAGTGGCTTGCTGAGGATGGGCATTGTTCGACCCTAGGAATCCTTGGATAATCGTGAGCAACCTATCAAACTGAGTTTCGCTTAGTCCGAGGTCGCTTGTGCGGACAACGCGACCATCGGGCATCGTAAACTATTGACCTGTGGTAGGGCCTTGAGCTTCTGCCGGAGAAGCTCGTGCTACCCCTTCTCCATGGTCCGTAGGCACGATATTCACAGGGACGCTTTGGCCTCCTCTAAGCGGGGCGTCTCTTTCCTCATTCGAGGATGGGCTGGCGGTCCGTCCGTCGCTCGAATATCTCCTTCCAGCATTCCTTCCAGCCACAGCGGCCCTTCGTCCCCGGGTGGGCGGACGTCCTCGTGGGCGTGGTGGTGTTCCCACGCTCAAAGACTAGTCCGAAATGTTTGTCTCGTTCTATCCATCAAGACAACACAAACATGATCTTTTGTAAAGTTTCCCAGTATATGCCAAAATGTTGAGGGATAAAACCTCAAACACCAACACTACTACTATAAGTAACCTAATCTAAGATCTACCTCCAACTTGAAGTCCGAGAGAAGGCTTGTCCGAGCAAGAGTACCTGAAAGGACTAAGTGGGGGGGGGGGGGGTTAGAATGGATTACCCGGATTGCCTAAGTCAATCCGTAAGGAGGCTTTACTCAAAGGAGAGATGAAAGCTCTCAATGCAATAGTAGCGGGAAAGGTTAAGATATCAAGAGATACTTGTTACTATGGAATTATCACCTGCTTTAAGGTCTTGGACCTTGTGCTATATTTATAGTTATCATATACTTATGAAGTAGCTCATAAGATGATGCCAAGTGTATGCCTCAGATTTGGACACCAATGCTACCTTTGGCCCATGGCCCATTAGTGAATAGTAATCCAATACTAATTAATGGGTCGGGAGGGTAGTTTGGTCCTTTCCCTCTGAGAGTATCTTGTCACAGCGTTGGGTCCGTGTCAATCCTCTGACGGACACTGCCGCTTGGTTGATCTGCCCTTGGGTGACTCTTGATGTCCGAGCCTAGAGTCTCACGGAAGTATCTCAGTGGTTCTGTTATATACGTTTTGGGCTTATCGTGATGGTGGCGACCAAAGCTCCTGATCTTAAGTAGCACTAAAGTTCTAAGTGTCCTGATCCTAAACAAGCATTGCTATCTGTGAAAGAGTTGAATTGAAAGATCAAGTATCTGAGATTCATTCTCTTGAACATTTATATAAGACTTGGGTCAGTAAAAAGAACAAGATACCATACATTGAAAAGTGTATTAAGTATACTTGATTCACAGAGCTATCTGATTAACTGAAAAGTTATTAAAGAACCTCATCTGACAACTCAAACCAAAACCAACACCATCACTGGCGTGGAGTACAGGAAGTACTTAGTTTGAGAAACTAAGGAATAACTCCAAGGTTATTGAGCACAGGAAGTACTTAGCTTGGGAAGCTAGGGAATAGCTCAAAAAGGTTTCGAGTCAGAAGTACTTGGCTGTGAAAGCCGGGGAACAACTCAGGGGGAACATTTGGTTGGGAACCATTTGTTAAAGGAATCTTAGAATAGGATTTTTGTAAGGTGACCTCAATTATCTATTCTAGTGAATTCTAGGTCTTTGGAAGACCGAAGTGGATTAGTTGGAGGATTACGCCACCTCCAGATACCACTATACTTGCTATGTTATTTACTTCTCTGTACTTACTTTTCACCAACACAAACACACACACACACACTTTAACTGTTTCTGCACTTATCTATCTTAAGTCTTCCGCGCTCTGAATCTAAGTATCAGATATCTACACAGATATCTGAGAAATAGTTTTATCGACAAAAGTTTTAAAAGACTATTCACCCCCCCCTCTAGTCTTTTACTTTGCCGTTATCTGGACCAACAAGTGGTATCAGAGCAGGAGGTTCACAAGCCTTCTGCACTGAACCTAGATCCCCAGATAGGTGAAGGAACTTTGTCCATTTACGAGGACTATTTAATTTGTGTGTTAAGTGTGCAGGAATGTCTCTGAGTGATGCACCCGTTCTCAAACCAGAGAACTACGAGAAATGGAAAAATAACATGATGCTCCACCTTGAAGCCATAAGTGACGAAATGATCGAAGTAATAAAAAATGGCCCAATAGTCATTCAACAACTTAAACAAGTCATGGAGGTTTCTAATGGTAGAGACAGAGATCAAAGCGAAGGATCTTCACAAACTGATGCGTCAACAAGTGGGAGATCTACTAGTCAAGTTATTTACGAACCAAAGCCCAGAGAACTCTGGACATCGGAAGATGCCAAGAGAAATCGTCTGGATGGTCAAGCTCGTAATATCATCATCAGATCTACACCTGAGCACATACAGTGTAAACTGTGGGGTGCTAAAACGGTGAAAATTGCCTGGCAACTAATTGAAGAAATCAGCGGGCGAGAAAACCAAAGAAAACAAGTTCGAAGTTCTCAAGTTGAAATTTCAAAATTTTAAACAAGGACCCACTGAAACTCTGGAAGAACTAGATTTCAGATTTACCACTCTCATGAGTGATATGGTAGCACTTTGGGAAAGTAACAGATACTCTCAGTCAGAAAAGATTAAGATTATTGTCAGAAGTCTTAACCACAACTGGGAGCATACTAAATTCTTTTATTTTAATCAAGGTATGCCAAATATCACTCCAGTGGAACTCTTCTCACATCTTGCTACGGTTGATTATGAGACAACACAAAGAGAACAAACAACTGAAAAGTTGCAGAATATTGCTCTAGTTGCTCAAGGAACTTCTGAAAAGAAGAAAAGCAAGGAAGAGACTGAGGATGCTCTTGCTGCAAAGCAAATGAGCAAATATGTCAGTCGAGAAATTGAGAGAAATCAGTCGAGAAAATATGCAAAGCTCACTGAACAAGCCAGCTCAGAAAGCATCATGTACTGAGGAAGTAGAAATTTGAAATGATATCTGCTTCTATTGTCAGAAACCTGGTCACTTCAAGAAGGATTGTCCTACCTTCAACAAACTAAGGACAGGTGACAAGAAAGATAGAAGAATCTTCAGAAGAAGCCAGAAAGCCTTATTAACTGAAGAAAGAAAGAAAATCAAAACTCAACTGGATGCTCTAGACTATGAAACAGATTCTGAAGATGAAAATTCAGATGACTCAATCTTACCATCACCAGAATTATGTGGAGTTACTCATGATATAATCGACTTCGGCCTCAAGAAGAATGAAATGTGTGGAGTTGCTGAGATTGACGGTCCAGACATCTCTAACATAGAAATATGTCTTATGGCTGATGAGGTAACACATACTTCTTGTTATACTTATGAAAGTGATGAAGAAGAAATAAAAGATCTAGAAAATCTCAGGAAAGATCTTGACATCTATGAAAGGGAATTTCTAATGATCCGAGCTAGAGCCGAAAATCTTGAAGAAGAAAAGAATTCTCTTGCAAAGGAAAATTCTCAATTAGTTAAGATATTTGAGAAAAAGGATGCTGAAAATGCATTTCTCAAAGCTCAGATATCTGAGACTGAAAAGTCACATAAAGAAGCAATGGCTGAATTACGAAAGAAATATGAAGATCTTCTTTCTGAGAACAAGGAACTCAAAAAGAAAGAATTATCTTTTCAATCTTATGCCAAAGCTACTGACACTCTTACTGAAGTATAATCTTATTTAAGAGATCCTTCAGAAAAGAAAGGACTTGGGCTGAATACACAGACAGAGTGTTCTATCACTCTGAATAAGAGTGAGGAAAGAAGAACATTTGTAAGTACTCAGCAAGATGGTTCCCATGCAATCTATAGTATCGGTCAGAAGACGAAGATTGTTTACAAAGGAAAATCAGTTGCGACTAAACCTTTGTGGGAAAAACAAGTCAAAAATAAAACTGATGGGCACGTCTCTGAAAAGAAACACAACACTGAAAAGTGTAAACACCCACAGTGCTATGTCTCTCAAAAGGGTAAAATTGCAGGAGCTGGCAATTTCTCTCATGTCACTTTTTCTGGAAAGAAATTGGATCAACCAGAGACTAGCAAAGCTGCTGAGAAAAGATCTCAGATAGCTTCAAGTGCTCGAAACGGTATTGGCTATAAAGGCATCGGGAAACAACTTGCTCATGAATACAAACAAGAGCAAGAACGATGGCTAAAGGCTAGAATTGCTCAAAGCAATTATCAGAAGTGGAAGTTGAATCAAGCCACTGAAAATCTGAATGCCAGGGCTAGAAGAAATCTGGCAAGGAAAGCTAAGTTTGCTGAAAAGCAAACTCAGAAACCTGACAGGTATCTGAAAGCACCAAATGGAGCACCTAGGAACACACCAAGGAAGAAAATAATTCTTAATAATGATAATCATTCAATCAGAATTCCTCCTTATGTTCCTATCAGACAAAAGAATGTTCCAAGGAAATTCATTCAAAAATGGATTCCTACTGGAAGATTGTTTAGTCCTGATGGTTCCAACCATAAATTGAGAACCTAATCTCGGTTCCTGTTATGTGTAATGCTTTCTGGACTAAAGCACAATGGCTATTTGATAGTGGATGCGGAAAGCACATGACAGGAGACAAAGCAAATCTGGTCGATTACAAAGCTTGCAACACAGGACCAGATATCAGATTTGCTGGAGGAGAATTAAATCCCTCTCTGGGATTTGGCAACGTCAAATTGGGAACATTAACAATCACTGACGTATTACATGTTAAGGATTTGAAATACAATCTATTTAGCATGAGCCAGTTTGCAGACAAAGGTTTTACTATAAAATTCAAAGCAAAATACTGCAAACTAATTGACAATGAGTCAAAGCAGACAGTCTTGGTTGCTCGGCGGAAAGGCAGTCTTTATGTTGCCGATTGGGCATCTGCCACAACTGAAGAATGTCTCATGGTGAGTCAATCTGGTCACACAGAAGAGCACTGGTTATGGCACAAAAGAATGAGTCACTTGAACTTCAAAACTCTGAACAAACTTGCCAAGAAAGAGTTAGTGGTTGGCCTTCCCAAAACGTCTTTCAGAAAGGATGATATCTGTTCTGCATGTCAGATGGGGAAACAATCCAAAATCTCTTTCAAGTCCAAAACTAGACACTCTAGTGTTAGACCACTGCAACTACTACATATGGATCTTTTTGAATCATCTGTAACTAGTTATGCAGGAAAGAAGTATGGTCTGGTTGTTGTAGATGACTTCTCAAGATTCACTTGGGTTGTCTTTCTGAAACACAAATCTGACGCCAGGGTGGAGATACCAAACTTGCTGAAAAAGCTTGAAGTCATGAAAAATGACAAGGTATCTGCAATCAGAACAGACCATGGTACTGAGTTTGTCAACCAGTACATAAAGGAGTTTTGTACCTGCAAAGGTATACAACACCAACTTTCCTCTGTAAGAACACCTCAACAAAATGGTATTGCAGAAAGGAAAAACAGAACCCTTAAAGAAGCTGCAAGGACGATGCTAGCTGACACTGAAATAAGTGAAATTTATTGGGTTGAAGCTGTAAACACAGCCTGCTACACTCAGAACAGATGTTTGATAAACAAACACCATGACAAGACCCCTTATGAAATCTTGGTTGGTAGACCCCCTAATATCAAACATCTGAGAGTATTTGGTTGTAGATGTTTTGTTCTAAACAATGGAAAAGATTATCTGAGAACATTTCAACCAAAGGCAGATGAAAGTGTATTTCTTGGCTATTCCACGAATAGCAAAGCCTACAGAATTTACAACAAAAGAACAAAGAAAATTGAAGAATCAGTTCATGTTGTATTCTATGAAGGAAGCAAGAAAACACCTCCTAATGATGAACTCTCAGAAAGGTTCAAAGAACTAATATTGAGGGATCCTGAAGAAGAATCCTCAGAAAGGAGAAACATCATTACGAAAAGTGAGGATGACTCTGACGTAGAAAAGAATGAAGTGCCTAGTAACAACAAGATGACTCACAAACATGATGAAGAATTTCCTATGAAACTTCCAGAAATGGAAACTGAAGATGTTCATCATGAAGCTATCTCTGGAAATAATCTCTCTGAAAGACATGTTCCAGATAGCTCAAACGCTGAACAAGTGTCAGACATTAATTGCCCTTCTGAGGAGCAAAATGTCTTAGATACTGAAAAAGTATCAAATCAAAATCCCAGTGATTCTCATTCAAATCATTTGGATATTGATCCTACTAGCACTAAACCTATGATGAGATGGATCAAGGATCATCCTACAAAAGATGTAATTGGACCAATTAATCAAGGTGTTAGGACTAGGAGAGCAATAGCTGAAAATGCTAATTCTCTCTTTGGATGTTTCATCTCAAATATTGAACCCAAAAATCTAGAAGAAGCATTAGGAGACCAAGACTGGATATCTGCAATGCAAGAAGAGCTGGATCAATTTGAGAGAAACAAAGTCTGGAAATTAGTTCCATTCATGGAAGGAATATCTGTGATTGGAACTAAGTTTTCAGAAACAAAATGAATGAATCTGGTGAAATAACCAGAAACAAAGCAAGATTGGTTGCCAAGGGATTTACCCAGACTGAAGGCTTAGATTTTGATGAGTCATATGCACCAGTTGCCAGATTGGATGCAATAAGACTCTTTCTAGCCTTTGCAGCACATAAAGATTTTAAAGTTTATCAGATGGATGTCAAAAGTGCATTCTTGAACGGTGAACTTGCAGAAGAAGTTTATGTTGAGCAACCACCTGGCTTTGAAGTTTCCTCAGAAAGTAGAATGGTCTATAAACTATGTAAAGCTCAGTATGGATCAAACAGCTCCAAGAGCATGGTATGACACTTTGGCCAAATACCTTCTGGAAAGTGGTTTCAAGAAAGGTGAAGTTGATAAAACTTTATTTACCTTAAACCATGATGGGAAACTACTCTTAGTTCAAGTATATGTTGATGACATCATATTTGGATCTAAGGACAAGCAACTTTGTAATGACTTTGCAAATCTCATGAAAAGTAAGTTTGAGATGAGCATGATGGGAGAAATGAATTATTTTCTAGGATTGCAAGTCAAGCAACTCAATGATGGAATATTCATTAGTCAAACAAAGTATGCAAAAGATATGCTCACAAAATTCAATCTTAAGCCTTCTGAAAAGAATGCTAAGATACCTATGAGCATTGGAACCAAAATGGCCTATACTGAATCGAACAAGAGTGTTGAAGAACATAAGTATAGGAAATTGATAGGTTCACTACTTTACCTCACTGCAAGTAGACCTGATATTCAATACGCCGTTGGAGTGTGTGCTAGATTTCAGACAAATCCGATGCAAACACCCTACAACATTGCTATGAAAATATTAAGGTATGTAAAAGGTACAGTAGAGGTAGGATTGTGGTATCCTAAAGAAAGCGGATTGAGTTTAGCTGGGTACTCAGACGCTGATTATGCTGGATCACTGCTTGATAGGAAAAGCACCTCAGGAACTTGTCAGTTTCTGGGTACTAGACTTATCTCATGGTTTAGCAAGAAGCAAAACTCAATTGCAACTTCTACCACAGAGGCTGAATATATTGCTGCTGGTTGTTGTGCAACACAAATTCTATGGATACAACAACAACTTAAAGAATATGGACTCATTGAAGAGAAAACTCCCCTTTTCTGTGACAACACAAGTGCTATTGCAATTACACAGAATCCTAAATTTCATGCCAGAACAAAGCATATTGATGTTAGACATCACTTCATCAGAGACCATGTTGAAAGAGGCAATATAGAGATACTCAAGATTGGCACTGAAGACCAACTTGCAGATATCTTCACTAAGCCACTACAAGAAAGTAGATTCCTAGCCTTAAGACATAGTCTTGGACTAATGGAACTACCAATGAACTGAAAGAGTTCGTAAATGCGAACGGGCATCCAGAGAAGAGGTATCTGGAACGGGCATCCAGAGAAGAGAAAAGAGAAATCTGGAACGGGTATCCAGAAGTCAAAAAGGCTAAAGAACAAAAAGACAGCTTAAGATCTCTGAAACGGGAACTCAGATATCTGAATCACTCTATAAACGGTGAACACAAAGGAGAATAGTACAACTATCTGCAGTCAACTACTCTCTTGAAATTCGCATTATTTCTATCTTGATGAAAAACTTGGAAAAATCCTAAGTATAAGACAGATTCAGATGCAAACAGTGTTCTTGGTCATACACAAACATGATTCAGATAGCTAATAGCCAAAATTCATTAAATGGGCACAATTACACTTGTTGATTGTGATCATTGCTGAAGAAGCAATGGTGACCCTTGATGAAATTAAGCGATTGATCTATACGGTGGAAATTAATTCACAGTAAATAGTGGACTGTAAAAAATTCTGACAAAGCCCACTTTGCATTTAATGCCGAACTAGCTTTTGCTCACGCCTGCTTGCAAATCACAGATACGTACACACAAAATCAATTTGTATGTATTTGTCTGTTGAGATTCTATTGCTATATATATAGGATTTTGGCAAAAGAAATCACTTTCGCCTAATCCAAAATTCAGACTTGCACAAAAATAGCAAAACCTTCTCTTGATTCTCTGCAAATCTTCTACAATCTCTGCAAATCAAGATTAAGTTTTTCTGCAAAGAATTACTAAATCAAATCTCTTTCAAACACCAATCCAAATCTACACTATATAAAGAGATGGCCCCAAAGAATTCTTCTACCGAAATCTCAATCCTCCTTTGCTGAAAAGCAAGCACCAGAGTTGGTTATTGTGAGCAACCGACTGGTAGGAGATTTTAATCCTGACCATTGGACTTCAAATCACAGAATGATTTGGGGTGGTGCCATGGTTGAGGAATACCTCACGGCTGCAATTGAAAACCAAACCGACAGAAAACTGATTCTTAACATGCTTGAAAAGGCACAAATCAAGGGTTTTCTATACGCTTTCAAGTGGAATTTCATCACTCGATGTGTTGGAATTCTACAACAACTCGAGATAATTTCCTATGTTTACGAAACCTTTGCAATAGTGTGCATCAAAACCTCGATCGGAAAGGAAATCCATACGGACTTAACAACTTTCAGTAAGTTGTTTGAGTTTCAAAATCTTGGAAAGGATTTTGAAATAAACACCAAGACGATGATCTCCTTGAAGGTGTTAAAGAAGCATGCGATGGCGTGTGTGATCTTGAAAATCGGATACACCCACGAATTCAAGCTTGCGACATCCGAACCGGACATCGATGGTTCACTTTGGGATGTATGGCTTGCATTCTTCACGAGATGCTTTGATGGTCTACAAGGAGGTCTTGACGGATAAGCCAAGAACGATGGATCATGATGTTCTTCTTGAATCAACAAGAAAAACGGTGGAAAATCCTTTTAATGGGAAAATGCGCCTTCATGAAGTTTGTGAAGAAGATTCAAGGCTTGAGCCTAAAATCGCTAAAGGACTAGCTGAGCCAAAGGCCACGATGAGCTATGGTGCGAAGATATGCTACTTCTTTGGAGAAGCTTGGCATTGAGCTCGAGAGGCAATTTGAAATAGCCAACGATAACCTACTCTACAAATATGAGTATAAAAACTTGTTGAAAAAGGTTCTTGGGTCTCGTAAAGGTTCTAAGAAGCGAAAGTCCGAAAAGGTATCTGAAGAAAAGGTTGCGAAGAAGCCGAACTTCAAGAAAGAAGTCTGGCGGCAAATCGAATACATACCCATTGAGGTTGGCGATTCTCGGATATCTGCAGCATTGCCGATGAACTGATAAAGGCGGATGAACTCATCAATCTTGCAAAAGAGTTATCAACTACTGAACAAGTAGACTCAGCAAGAGAAAGTGCTTTCAGAAATGTGAAGACTATTGCAGAAAGCCTTGCTGATGAACTCATAAATACTGCCAAAAGTGGTGAAAAACACCAAGCCCTATCTGCAGAAACCGCAGGAGTAATGGACCAATCAGTTCCTAATGCTGATGAGAGCTCTGACAATGAAGATGAGAAGCTAGTCATCTCTCAAGTCCTAGAAAGAACAAAAAGGGCTAAGGTTACTAAAATAGTAACTGGTGAAAAGGTTTCTGAAGAAGAACCTACACCTCAGGTTGCTGAACAAGCACCTATAGTGAAGGTTGTTGGTGCAAACACATCATCAGGGAACGTTTCTTACGCACAACTTCAAAAAGCCCTGATGAGTGGTATTTTAGTCTTTGGCGATCTTGATGGAAACGCCACATCTAAAAATCTGGAAGAACACTCTACTGACTAATCTTCTGCTTCCAGACAACCACAACAACCACAACCACAACAGCCACAAGTGGTTGATGAAATGGTAAATGAACTCCATTTTGAATTACCAGCAATGCTGTATGCTGAAGAAAATCCTGCAAAAGAGCAGGTTCCCCAACTCAATGACAGGGATCAAACTGAGATATCTACTCAGAATGATCAACCAGGGGAGGCAACTGAGTTGCACACTCAGGAAAGGTGTGAAGTACCTGAAACTTCAAACAAAGAAGTGTTACTGGAACAAGAAGACCAAAGTATAAAAGGGTGACGAGTTTCAGAGACCAATCAGCCTGACATGGATCAGGTAGCTGAATGGTTTAACTCTCATCTTGTGAAACTTTATGCTTATATATATCTTATTACTTATCAAATTTCTTTGTTATAGGCTGAGTTAGAAACACAGAAACAAGAGGAAGCTGGGAAGCTTGCCTCAGAAACTGAGAAGGAGGTTCCCCCAACCTCACCTCTTAAGAAATATGAGCCTGTGCCATAGGTGATAAATTGATTCTTAAGATAACACTTTTTAGTCATATGTTCATGTGCTTACAGTAAATGTTTCTAATAGGCTCCAACTGAGAAAGAGGAAGATAAGGCAGAAATGCCAGAAAAGAACCCAGAAACCAACAAGGTTTCTGAAGAACACATCATTGAGCCTTCCCATATGAAGGTGTATATATATATATATACATATGAAAATCAGTGATAAAAAATTCTTCACCTTGGGTTATCTCAAACTTCTTCTAAATTACTCAATACTTTCTACTCACAGGCTCACTCAGAAGTAGAAGTGCAAGGGGACAGAGTTGCGACATCCCCTGCACCTATGGAAATTGATGAGGCATCAAGGCCTTCATCACAAGAAAAGATTCCAGAGACTGCACAAGTCTCTGAGAGACAAGTATCTGAGCCTCCCATGGAGGTAACTGACCTCTCAGATATCTGATTTGTCACTTAAAGTTTTCTTGATGAGGACCAGACTTCCAATTCTCCGCCTCACAACAAGATATCTGAGACACCAATTGTCTCAGTAGCACAGGTCTCTGAGCCTGAAGTACTTACTCAGGTAACTCAGAAACTAAACTATACTTCTACTCAGATATCTATAAAAGTTTTGAAGCTCACTCAAAACTCTTTCTATCAGGCTCAAACAAGTGCAAAGCAGGCTCCCAATGATGAGAAAAGGGACCTACTTCCCTTCTTCAAAGCTCAAACCCTGCCAAAGCATATACAATGCTTCAAGAAATGGCAAAGGTTAAGGTGCTCTGATCTCTCTGAAATATTGAGAATCACAGATCAACCAACCAGACGAGCACGAGCTCTTGACTTGGAGACATATATCCATGCAATGTTCCCTACCGAACAGTACACAGTTGCGACTTTATTGCATAAGGATTTCTCCAGAGAAGTGGCGCACAGTTTGATACAAGCCTTTGAGCAGTGATGGTCGGACAAGATTACGATGGCGATTACGCCCTGCACTGCAATTTATACCTTCTGAACAAGAAGAGGTTAATGGGCAGAAGATCACTATTCCTGAAGTGATCAATCTTGTATCTGAAGATGATGAGGAGGAAGAGATAAACGAAAACGACTTCGATGAACCTCCCACTGACCATCACCAAAAGGATGACACAGACAAAAAGGATGATGATGATGCCCCTGCACCAGGGACCGGAGGAATTTCACAAAGAAATCATGCCTCAACTGCTGAAAAGCAAACTGAGAGGAAAGCACAGAAATCTCCGTCTCCATCTCCTCAAAAGTCAACTCATCCATCTTCCCAACAAAAGGTTAATACTGAACAAGTAGTTGAGGATTCTGAGGAAATCACTCAGAAATTGTTGAATACTCAATCCAGAACTGCTCAACTCAGACAATTGTTGGAAGAAGAACAACAGCTCCATCTTCAACTGGAAGACCAGATAGCCAAATCCAGAGACAAGCTTGACCAACTACAAGATCAATATCTGCAAGAGATGATTGCTTACCCTGAGGTTAAAGAGCTACATGATGCTATAAATGCCATCACCAAAGAACTCGATACTGAAGAAGTATCTGAAATTAAGCATGATGCTAAGGCTGCATCATCTTCAAAAGAAGTACCATCCTCCTCCCAAAAAGGGAAGAAACCAATCTCTGAGATGGTTGCTGGACTCGACACAATCGATGAGAATGTCCAAGAGGATGAAGATCACTGGGCTGATTACTCAGATGATGAAGAAGACAAGACTTTGGCAGAACATCGCAATGAACATCTAACTGTTTCACACTTGAAAAGGAAACTGATTGCTCCTGAAACTTTCAGCAAACTGCCAAATGTCCACTCCCATGAATACATGAACAGATATCAAGTACTGGCTCATCTGAAAAAGGAGATTTCTTCACAGAACAAGGAAGTAATTGCCTCCGTCGCCCTCTGAAATGAAAAAGTTCACTGAGCTCGTTACTCAGAGAACAACTAGCATAGTCATTGCTCAGAAAGATCTGGGAATGATAAGGGACGATGATGCGTCTTTAGCTGAAAAAGCTTTCCAAGAGGCAAGTTACACTGCTTTGAAGCAGATGCCATCCTAGGCCCATTAAGCGAGCTCCGATAAGGACAATTGACTTATCAAGCAAAATCAGGAGCTCAAAGCCAAACTTCAGAAGTTGGTCACTGCCTACAATTATTTACAAGGGCATTTTAACTCTCTCTCAGATTCTTTTATGAGACTGAGTCAGCCAACAATGACTAAGGGGGAAAGAGTGTACAAATCTGGGCCTCAAAGTCAGGGGGAATGGGAAGAAGGAGAAGAAAACAAGAAGAAATCTGGAGCTCGTGTGGCTCAGAGAGGAAGAAGAAACATGAAAACTTCCCAGCCACCACTCAGAATCAACGAACCCTCCTCAAGCCAAGCTGCTTTCCAAATAGTAGCTTCTTCCCAGAAACCTACTGAAGGAACTACAATGATAGCAAGGGCACGTAAACCTCCAAGGAGTACCAAGGCTCAAGGAGAAGACAAGTTAAAGGATTGATGAATCTTCGAAGAAGAAGAAGAAGGTCAAATCAAGTCCTTGGGCAATGAAGAAGGTCAGAAACTCTCACAAGATCTAATCTTGATGATGATGAGAAGCGATGAAGATGAAGCTCCTCTTCACAGAAAAAGGAAAATTGAAAGCCTAACTGAGCCCATAGCTGCAAAGCCCCTAGCAGCTAAAACACCCTCTGGAAATATCAAGTCTATCCAGGGTGGTTCTTCAAGCAACAAACCCAAAGAGAATTCAAGACAAAGAAGGAACAGACTGAGAGCTGAGCAAAGACAAAGTCAACTTCCACTCAGGCCAGAAGAAGCCAAAATAGAGTATGTGAAGAATGACAATGATTCCTCATCTCTGAGTGCATCAATCAGAAAAATGGCTATTGGATTCTGGAACTTAAGCATCTACTGGTAAATTCAAAATTTCCAGAACCAATCCATAAACAACTTATGGCATGGAGAAAAGATAAGCCAACCTTGATCAACACCAATCACATTAAAGCCTGGTTGGATTTTGAAGTTGTCAAGAGAACTGAAGCCATGAGAAAGAACCTCTCTGATGAATGTCCATATGGAAAGCCAGATGATGTGCACAGAATTCTGAATATCACCGGAACAGACACAAGAGCAAGACTCACTGTGGAACCCTATGAGTCGTTCTATCTAACTGAAGATCAATACAAGGGTGACATAAGATATCTGAGGATTATCTACGAATACTTCAAGCTTTCAGATATCAGAATAGAGCATGCCTGGAAGTGGGGAAAGTATCTGTGGGTCAAACATTTTGTCAAGAAAAATCCTACCAAAACCTACAAAGAGGTCTGTGGATTTGCCAGAGACACTGAGATGCTCGTCAGAACACTTCTCTATGATTATTCTGATGACATCAAAAGGTTTGGAGATAGGAAATTTGCAGACTGATCCATAGAACAACTGTTGAAGACTTGAAGAGTTAAAGACTTGAAGACTAGTCTATTAGGATGTTTACTTGGAGCTTGGTTACTCCTGTTGTCCTAATTTACTATGTATTTTTGTTGTATTTTTGTTCGAGCTAAACTTGTTTTATGTACTAAAGTTATCTGTAATCTTTCTTTGTAACTTATCCAAGAACTTACTCTCGGATAGTATTCTATAAAAGATAACTTGTCGATAAAGATCACACCTTGTGATTTGGTTGATGTTTACTTTACGCATAATTGAATGATTTGAAAAATCTTAAGAAATGATTAAGTGTTGGATTGTTCACTCATCCAGTTGTAATAGGTCGAGATAGTCATCGTTGGTGATCAAAAAGGGGAAATTTGTAGGAAATTTGTTAGATATTTTGTTAGAAATATCATTTAGATTTTGATCGACAACATGATGACTTATCTTAGTCTCAGAAAGGTGATTAGTACTCTTGGTTCACTTGAACATTGTAAAAGAGGAAACCCACTAAGTATGATAGTCTAGCTAATCTTGTATAGGATGTTAGGTTTCAAAATGTAATTTTTATTTTATGAAGAGAAGACCAAGAAGAAGACATCCAAGCAGAACAAGTTCAACGACATTGAAGATTTGAAGAAACTGCAAAAGATTACTGAAATAGTTTTGCAGATACCTTGGTCAGATATCTTGAAGACACGAATAGTTTTAAACAAGCTGCGTCACAAGAGATATCTGAGAACTAGAAGGTTTTCTGAAAACCAGGAAAGTGCCCACAGATATCTACTCTCAGATACCTTGAGCCTTAACCACATTTCTGAAAAAGAAATATATTGCAACAAAGTTGTTTCAATAAAGTGGTATATGAAGATTAAAGATAAGGACGTGCAAAGAATCAGATAATACTAGTCTCTGATACTGAGCATAGTTCCGTTGGCACTACAGGACAAAAAGAACAGTACAATGCATTTAATGCACGGACAGAGATGTCTGAATAAAAGCAACGGTACCTTCTGAAGAAGAAGACAAACCTACTGCAGTACTATACACAAATATCAATAGTTTGAATTTGATTTAAGCCTAACGGATACTATTCAACGGCATTCAAATTCATCTATAAATATCAATACTTAGACTACTTGAGAAGACACCTTGAACTCCATAAACACGCTGAACAACATATTCTCTCAAGCAAACTACTTATCCTCAAAGCTTTATGTTGCGACCAAAGCTCCTGATCTTAAGTAGCACTAAAGTTCTAAGTGTCTTGATCCTAAACAAGCACTGCTATCTGTGAAAGAGTTGAATTGAAAGATCAAGTATCTGAGATTCATTCTCTTGAACATTTATCTAAGACTTGGGTCAGTAAAAAGAACAAGATACCATACATTGAAAAGTGTATTAAGTATACTTGATTCACAGAGCTATCTAATTAACTGAAAAGTTATTAAAGAAGCTCATCTGACAACTCAAACCAAAACCAACACCATCACTGGCGTGGAGTACAGGAAGTACTTAGTTTGAGAAACTAAGGAATAACTCCAAGGTTATTGAGCACAGGAAGTACTTAGCTTGGGAAGCTAGGGAATAGCTCAAAAAGGTTTCTGAGCAGGAAGTACTTGGTGGAAAGCCGGGGAACAACTCAGGGGAACATTTGGTTGGGAACCATTTGTTTAAGGAATTTTAGAATAGGATTTTTGTAAGGTGACCTCAATTATCTATTCTAGTGAATTCTAGGTCTTTGGAAGACCGAAGTGGATTAGTTGGAGGATTACGCCACCTCCAGATACCACTATACTTGCTGTGTTATTTACTTCTCTGTACTTACTTTTCACCAACACACACACACACACTTTAATGCTTTACACTTATCTATCTTAAGTCTTCCTCGCTCTGAATCTAAGTATCAGATATCTACACAGATATCTGAGAAATAGTTTTATCGACAAAAGTTTTAAAAGACTATTCACCCCCCCCCCCCCCCAGTCTTTTACTTTGCCGTTATCTGGACCAACATGTCATATGTCCAGAATCATATTTCCAAAGTAAGTTAATGTACTTAAGAAAGGATTAAGGACATAGTCTTTCTGAGTTAGACTAAACCTTTGTGTCTTCATAAACCTTGTGCAATCTTCAGTCTTCTAATCTTCAGAAAAGCTCCATTGCTAGGATTGATCTTCATGGTCTTCTTTAAATACAAAATTACACTCAGAGACCTATAATCTTAATACAAGATTTACTAGACTAATCATACTCAGTGATTTCCTCTTTTACAATGTTCAAGTGAACCAAGAGCACTTAATCACCTTTCTGGCTAAGATAACAACATGTGATGAGTGATCAAAATACTAACAGATATTCCCAACAACCTGAACAGCAAGCTGGAATTCTTTCATTTCAGCATAAGCTTCCATTTCCTTGATTGTTTGATCTACAATCTTTTGGAGCTTTACTTTAGATTCAGCTATCTTCTCTTCCAGTTGAAGATTTAGCTGTTGTTCTTCCTCCAACAGTTGTTTAAGTTGAGCAACTCTGGCTTGTGCATCCAATATTTTCTGAGTGTTGTTCTCAGAGTGCTCAACTATTTGTTCAGTAGAGTCCTTTTGTTGGGGAGATGGATGGGTGGATTTCTGAGGAGATGGAGGAGGGGATTTTTGTGATGTCCTCTCAGTGTGCTTTTCAGCAACTGAGGTATTATTACCTTGTGCAATCCCTCATGTCCGTGGTGTAGGGGCATCATCATCATCCTTCTTATCATCCTCATCCTTGTGATGGTCAGAAGAGGTTCTTCATAGTCATTCTCATCAGTCTCCTTCTCTTCTTCATCTTCAGAGACCAGATTGATCACTTCTGGAATAGTGACCATCTGCCCATTAACTTCCACTTGCTCAGAGGGTATGAATTGTACAGTTTGGGGCAAAGTAGGCTTGAATGCCATCTGCATTCTGGTTTGACCATCTGCCTTTTCAAAGGTTTCAATGAGCTTGTGTGATACTTCCTTTATGAAGTTCTTTTTCATCAACGTGGCAAATGCATATTGTTCAGTTGGAAACATTGCATGCACATAATTCTCCAAGTCAAATGCTCTTGCTCTTCTGGTAGGTTGATCTGTGACCCTTGTGATTTCAAACAGATCAGAGCATCTGAGTTTCTGCCATTTCTTGAAACACTTTAGATGTTTTGGCAGAGTATGAGCCTTGAATAATGGAAGTAGGTCCTTGTTCAAATCTTCAGGGACCACTAAGGCACTAGCTTGAGCCTGAAAGAGATAGTTTTGAGTTAGTTTCAAAACTTTTAGTAGATATCTGGGTTTTAGAGTAGTCAAGTATCTGTGTTACCTGTGCAACAGCAACAGGCTCAGAAGGTTGGACTATTGAGGTTTCAGGTGCCTCAGATATCTTGGTGTGAGGAGGAGACTTGGAAGTCTAATTCTCAGCATCCTCTCTTTCTTTTTGAACCTGAGATTAAAAAACAACATAACACTTAGAAATTTGTCAGGAGAGAAACACTTAGACAATTTGATATCTGAGATGTCAATTACCTCCACAATAGGAGGCTTAGATACTTGTCTCTCAGAAACTTGTACAGTTTCTTGTATTCTCTCTGGTGATGAAGGTTTGGTGGCCTCATTAATTTCCATTGGTTGAGGGGACTGAGTGGGCAATTCCCCCCAACAACTTCTACTTCTGTTTGAGCCTATGAGTAGTAAGTGTTAAGTATTTAGAAAAATGATCAGAGTATTATTATGAAGAATATAGATATCTGAGATATATACCTTCTCAATAGAAGGCTCAGATACTTGTTCCTCAGAGACTTTGTGAGTCTCTGGTTGATTCTCTGACGAGTTAGGCTTCTCAGCCTCATCATTTTTCTTCTCAGTTGGAGCCTATTAGAAACAAACACTTTAGTATTATTCATATGTATAAAGCATATATCTAAGATGTTATATCTTAAGGAACTTTCTTCTACCTGCGAGACAGGCTCCTGTTCCTTAAGTGGTGAGGCTATGGAAGCCTCCTTCTCAGATTCTGAGGCAAGCTTTCCAGCTTCCTCTTGTTCTTGTGTTTCTAATTCAGCCTGTAACAAAGAAATTTTATTAAATAACAAGATTAATAAACACAAAATATCACAAGTAGAGAGTTAAACCATTCAGCTACCTGAGCAGTGTCAGGCTGATTGGTCTCTGGAACTTGTGACCCTTCTATGCCTTGGTCTTGTTGTTCCATTTCAGCTTCTTTGTTTGAAGTTTCAGGTACTTCAGACCTTTCCTGAGTGACTAACTCAGTTGCCTCCCCTATTTGATCATTCTGAGCAGGTGTCTCAGTTTGTTCCCTCTCTAGGAGTTGGGGAACCTGCTCATTTGCAGGATTTTCTTCAGCATATTGCATTGCTGGTATGTCGAAATGGAGTTCATTGACCATTTCATCAACCACTTGTGGCTGTTGTGGTTGTCTGGAAGCAGAAGTTTGAGCATTTGAGAGCTCTTCCAGATTTTTAAGTGTGGTGTTGACATCAGCGTCTATCAACACTAGGTCACCACTCATCAGGGCTTCTTGAAGTTGTTTATACGTGAATTTCCCTGATGGTGTGTTGGCACCAACAACCTTTGCTATAGGTGCTTGCTCAGCAACCTTGGACCTTTTGGTCCTCTTTCCCTTGGTCTTGGTTACTTTTTCAGTAACCTTGGGGGCTTGGATCTTCTCCTCCTTGTCTGATTTGTCATCAAAATCTGGAATGGAGTTATCAACAATCCCTGCTGCTTCTGCAGAGAGAGTTTGAAGTTTCTCACTACTTTTATCAGCATTGATAAGTTCATCTGCAAGGCACTCTGGAGCATTGATGAGTTCATCTGCATTGATGAGTTCACCAGCAGTGGCAACAAGTATCTGAGAGTCGACATCCATAGAGGGCATGCCTTCTGATTTGCCAGCAGACTTCTTTTGCGAAGTTCTGGGCCTCTTGGTCGCAATGGAACCTTCAGATACCTCATCAGTCTTTCATTTCTTGGAACCTTTCTGAGATGCAGTAACCTTTTTCATCATGTTTGTATACTCATATTTATAGAGCAGGTTACTGTTGGCAATGTCTGTCGTCTCTCTGAGCTCAATGCCAAGGCACTCCAGTAAGTAGCAAATCTTCAGTCCATAGCTTACTGTGGCTTTTGGATCAGCAAGGCCTTTAACGATTTTAGGCTCAAAGCCTTGTATCTTCTTCACAAATTTCATGAAGGCGTACTTCCCCCAATTAAAAGGGTTTTCCAGCCTTTTGTCTTGTTGATTCAACAAGAACATCATCATCCAGCGTTCTTGGCTTATCTGGTCAGCACCTCCTTGTAGACCATCAAAGCATCTGTGAAGGACACATGCCAACACGTCCCAGTGGACCAACAAATGTCTGGTCCTTATGTCAGCAAGCTTAAAGTCGATGGGTGTGTTTGGCTTGTCAAGATCACACACATCACTGTATAGTTGCTTCACACCTTCAAGGAGATCTTCATCCTTGGTGTCAATTTCAAAATCTTTTCCAAGATTTTGAAGTTCAAACTGCTCACAGAAAGTTGTTTCGTCCAACATGATTTCTTGTCCTTGGACTTTGGTCTTGATAGACACTGTTTCAGTGCCTTCAGAGACTTTGGAGATAATCATGGAGTTATTGTAAAACTCCAGGACATCCAGTGAAGAAACTCCAATGGGAAGAGCAGATAGAAAGCCCTTGATTTGTGCCTTTTCAAGCATATCAAGTACCAGCTTTCTGTCAGTCTGGTTTTCTATTGCAGCTACCAGGTATTCCTCAATCATGGCACCACCCCAAATCATCCTGTGATTTGAAGTCCAATGATCAGGATTGAACTCTCCAATCAACCAATTATTTGTTATAACCAGCACTGGTGCTTGCTTTTCAGCAGTACCAGATGTAGTAGCTTGGGATTTCTGAGTAGAAGCACGTTTGTGAGCCATCTCTTTAAATAGTGAAGTTTTTGAAAAACGAGAAGAAATTAAGGTAGGAAATTAGTGATTCTATGCAGATAAACTAAGAGGGAATAAGTAGTTGCAGAGAAAATTGCAGAGAGATTTGAGAGAATTTTGCAGATTTTGGGCAAGAGCAACTGTAGGATTAGGTGAAAGTGATTTCATTTGCCAAAATCCTATATATATAGCAGTGTAATTCCAACAGACAAAAATACACAAATTAATTTTGTGCATTTGTATCTATGTACGTGCAGTAAGGCGTGGGTAAAATTCGGTTTGCATTAAATGCTTAGTGGGCCAAGTCTGAGTTTTTACAGTCCACTATTTTACAGAGAATTAATCTCGGCCTTTAAAATGGAACGCCCATTTCATCAATGGTTGGGATTGCTTTTTCAGCAATCATCACAATCAACCCATGTGATTGTGCCCAATTAATGAATTTTGGCGATTAGCTATCTGAATCACATTTCTTCTGTGTGACTAAGGGACAATTTTTGTATCTGAGTCTATCTCACACTCAGTATCTGTTCATGTTTCACACAAAGATAGAAATAACACAAATTTCAAGAGGGTAGTTGACTGCAAACAGTTGTACTATTCTCTTTTGTGTTCCCCCTCACTGAGTGAACTAGATATCTGAGTACTTGTCTCAGAAATCTTCAAATAGCGATTTTACCCTTTAACTTTTGATATCTGAGTACCCGTCTCAGATACTTGTTTTTGCCTTTGATATTCTGGATTCCTGTTCCAGATATCTTATCTCTCCTTTTTTCCTTCTTAATCATACTGAGTTCCTGTCTCATTCACATTCTTAGCTTCTTTTAGTATATGAGTTCCCGTCTCAGATACCCCCTTTTTTTGTTTGAATATCTAGATGCCTGATCCAGATATCTTTCTCCTTTCCGAATCCTCATCTCAGAGATTAGAACTTTTCAGTTCCTTTGGTAACTCCAATAACCCAAGACTATGTCTCAAGGTTAAGAACCTGCTTTCTTGCAAAGGCTTTGTAAAGATATCTGCAAGTTGGTCTTCAGTACCAATCTTGGGTATCTATATATTGCCTTTTTCAACATAGTCTCTAATGAAGTGGTGTCTAACATCAATGTGCTTTGCTCTTGCATGAAACTTATGATTCTGAGTTATGGCAATAGCACTTGTGTTGTCACAGAAAATCGGAGTTTTCTCTTCATTGACCTCATAGCCTCTAAGTTGTTGTATCCACAATATCTGTGAAGCACAACACCTAGCAGCAATATATTCAGCCTCTGTGGTAGATGTGGCAATTGAGTTTTGTTTCTTGCTGAACCATGATATTAATCTGGCACCAAGAAATTGACAAGTTCCTGAGGTGCTTTTTCTAATGATCCAGCATACTCAGCATCAGAATAGCCAACTAAACTCAATCCACTGTCTTTTGGATACCACAATCCAACTTCTACAGTACCCTTTACATACCTTAATATTTTCATAGCAATGTTGTAGTGTGATTGCATTGGATTTGTCTGAAATCTAGCACACACTCCCACTGCATATTGAATATCAGGTGTACTTGCAGTGAGGTACAGTAGAGACCCAATCAATTTCCTATACTTGTGTTCTTCAATACTCTTGTCAGATTCAGTATAGGTCATTTTGGTTCCAATGCTCATAGGTATCTTAGCATTCTTTTCAGATGGCTTTAGATTAAACTTGTTGAGCATGTCCTTTGCATACTTTGTTTGACTAATGAATATTCCATCATTAAGTTGCTTGACTTGCAATCCTAGGAAGTAGTTTAATTCTCCCATCATGCTCATCTCAAATTTACTTTTCATGAGCTCAGAAAAGTCTTCACAAAGTTGCTTGTCTTTAGATCCAAATATAATGTCATCAACATATACTTAGACTAGAAGTAGTTTCCCTTCATTGTTCAAAGTAAAGAGTGTTTTATCAACATCTCCTTTCTTGAAGCCACTTTCCAGCAAGTATTTGGCTAAAGTATCATACCATGCTCTCGGTGCCTGTTTCAGTCCATACAGAGCTTTCTGAAGCTTATAAACCATTCTACTTTCTGAGGAAACCTCAAAGCCTGGTGGTTGTTCAACATAGACTTCTTCAGCAAGTTCACCATTTAGGAATGCACTTTTAACACCCATTTGATAAACTTTAAAGTCATTATGAGCTGCAAAGACTAGAAATAGTCTAATTGCATCCAATCTTGCAACTGGAGAATAGGACTCGTCAAAATCTAGTCCTTCTGTCTGGGTGAATCCCTTGGCAACCAACCTTGCTTTGTTTCTGGTTATTTCACCAGACTCATTCATTTTATTTCTGAAAACCCACTTGGTTCGAATTACAGATATTCCGTCAACAAATGGAACCAGTTTCCAGACTTTGTTTCTCTCAAATTGATCTAACTCTTCTTGCATTGCAGAGATCCAATCTTGGTCCTTCAATGCTTCTTCTATAGTTTTAGGTTCAATATTTGAGATGAAACATCCATAAAGAGAGTCAGCAATTGCTCTCCTAGTTCTAACCCCTTGGTCTAAAGGACCAATCACATCCTTGGCAGGATGATTTCTTATCCATTTCATAATGGGTTTTGAACTCGTAGGATCAATATCATTTTGATCTGAATGTGAATCAATATGATCTTGGTAGGATACTTGTGCAGTATCTGAGATATCTGAGACATGGGAGATGCCATGGATATCTGACACTTTTTCAGTGTTAGAGATATCTGAAATTTGATTTTCAGCAATCTCATTCTCAGAAACCTCTTCATGATGAAGGTTCTCAGTAACATGTTCCATTTCTGGAATTCTCATAGGAAATTCTTCATCATGTCTTAGAGTCATCTGGTTGTTACTAAGCAATGGTTGCTTTTCATCGTCAGATTCATCCTCTAAGTGAATGATAGAATTGTTTCCTTTTGAGGATTCTTCTTCAGAATCTTTAATCATCAGCTCTTTGAACCTATCTGAGAGTTCTTCATTCAAGGGTACTTTCTTGTTTCCTTCGTAGAAGACTACATGAACAGATTCTTCAATCTTTTGCGTTCTTTTGTTGTAGATTCTGTAGGCTTCGCTATTCAGAGAATAACCAAGAAATACTCCTTCATCTGCTTTTGGTTGAAATGTTCTCAAGTGTTCTTTTCCATTGTTAAGAACAAAACATCTGCAACCAAACACCCTTAGATGTTTGATACTAGGGGGTCTACCAATCAAAAGCTCATAAGGAGTTTTGTCATGGTGTTTGTTAATCAAACATCTATTTTGAGTATAGCAGGCTGTGTTAACAGCTTCAACCCAATAGATTTCACTTATTTCAGTGTCAGCAAGCATTGTTCTTGCTGCTTCTTTTAGGGTCCTATTCTTCCTTTCAGTCAGCAACACCATTTTGTTGTGGTGTCCTTACGGAAGATAGTTGATGTTGTATACCTTTGCAGGTACAAAAATCTTTTATGTACTGGTTCACAAACTCAGTACCATGGTCTGTTCTGATTACAGATACCTTGTCATTTTTCATGACTTCAAGCTTATTCAGCAAGTTGGGTATTTCAACCCTTGCATCAGATTTTTGTTTGAGAAATACAACCTAAGTGAATCTTGAGTAATCATCAACAACAACCAGACCATACTTCTTTCCTGCATAGCTGGTTACAGAGGATTCAAAAAGATCCATATGTAACATTTGCAGTGGCCTTTCACTGGAGTGTCTAGTTTTAGACTTGAAAGATGTTTTGGATTGTATTCCCATTTGGCAAGCTGAGCATATACCATCTTTTCTATATACCATTTTGGGTAAACCAACCACCAATTCTTTCTTGGCTAGCTTGTTCAGAGTTTTGAAATTCAAGTGACCCATTCTCTTATTCCATAGCCAGTTTTCTTCAGTGTGGCCAGATTGACTCACCATGAGACATTCTTCAGTTGTGGCAGATGCCCAGTCAGCAACATAAAGATTTCCTTTTCGCCTAGCAACCAAGACTGTCTGCTTTGACTCATTGTCAATCACTTTGCATAGTTTTAACTTGATCTTGACAGTGTAACCTTTGTCTACTAATTGACTCCTGCTTAGAAGATTATATTTCAATCCCTTTACATGTAGTACTTTAGAGATTGTAAGGGCTCCAAACTTCAGATTGCCAAATCTTATGGTTGGATTTTCATCTCGTCCAGCAAATCTAATAATTGGTCCATCATTGCATTTTCTGTAGTTAATCAGATTTGCTTTGTCTCCTGTCATGTGCTTCCCACATCCGCTATCAAAATGCCACTTTGGATTAGTCTTTAGAGTGTTCTGCACAAAACAGGAAACAGGAGATTAGGTTCTCATACCAACAATGGAACCATCTGGACTAAAGAATCTCCCTGTAGGAATCCATTTCTGAATGAACTTCCTTGGGATACTCTTTTGTCTTGTTGGAACATAAGGAGGAATTTTAGGTAAATGATTGGTATCATTATCGTTTAAAGCTATTTTCCTTCTTGGTGTGTTCCTTGGTGCTCCTCGTGGTGCTTTCAGATACTTGTTAGATTGCTGAGTCTGCTTTTCAGCAAACTTAGCTTTCCTTGCCAGACTTCTTCTAGCCCTGGCATTCAGAGTGGTCGTAACTTGTTCTTTCTTCCACTTCTGATGATTGCTATGCGCAATCCTGGTCTTTATCCATCGTTCTTGCTCTTGTTTATACTCACGAGTAAGTTATTTCCTGATGGCTTTATAGACAATGCCATTTCGAGCACCTGGTGCTATCTGAGTTCTCATCTCAGCATCTTTGCTAGTCTCTGGGTAGTCTATTTTCTTTCCAGAAAACGTGACATAGGAGAATTTTCCAGCTCCTGCAATTCTTCCTTTCTGAGAGACGTAGCACTGTGGGTGATTACACTTTTCAGTGTTATGTTTCTTTTCAGAAATATTCCCAACAGTTTTCTTTTGGACTTGTTTTTTCCACAAAGGTTTGGTCGCAACTGCCTTTCCTTTGTCAATAGCCTTAGCTTTCTGACCAATGCTATAGGTTGTTTGGGAATCATCTTATTGAGCACTGACAAATGTTATTCTTTCATCACTCTTATTCAGAGTGGTAGATCTATTTGTTTGTGCGTCCAGCCCAAGTCCTCCCTTTTCTGAAGGATCTCTTAAATAAGATTGTGCTTCTGTAAGAGTGTCACTAGCTTTGACATAAGATTGGAAAGATACTTAGAAAGAAGACCTTCACATTTCTTTTGAAGTTTGGCCAATGCTTCTTTATGTGACTTTTCTATCTCAGATATCTGAGCTTTGAGAAATGCATTTTCAGCATCCTTTTTCTCAGATATCTTGAGTAATTGTGAATTTTCTTTTACAAGAGAATTCTTTTCTTCTTCAAGGATTTCGGCTCTAGCTCGGACCATTAGAAATTCTCTTTCGTAGAGATCAAGTTCTCTTCTAAGATGTTCCAGATCTTTGATTCCTTCCTCATCACTTTCATAAGTATAACAAGAAGTATGTGTTACCTCATCAGCCATTAGACAAGGTTCAATGTTGGAGATATCTGGAAAGATTTCTTCAGCCACTCCACGCACTTCTTTCTTCTTTTGACCAAAGTCAACCACTTCATGAGAGACATCACACATCTCTGGAGAAGGCAGTGTGGAATCATCTGAGTCTTCATCCTCAGAATCAGACTCAATGTCAAGAGCATCCAGTTGGATTTGTATCTTCTTTCTTTCCTTAGTGAGCAGAGCTCTCTGACCTCTCTTGAAGTTTCTTCTATCTTTCTTGTCACCTGTCTTTAGCTTGTTGAGGGCAGGGAAATCCTTTTTGAAATGACCAGGTTTCAGACAATAGAAACAGATATCGTTTCCGATTTCTGCTTCCTCAGTACTAGATGCTTTACGAAAGCTTGTTCAGCGAGCTAGACAGTTGCATATTTTTGTACTGATGATAATTTGAGCCTAGATGCTTTTTCAGGTTCTCTTTGGCTTTTCTTCTCTCAATCTCCCGACTGACATATTGTCTCATTTGCTTTACAGCAAGAGCATTCTCCTCAGTCACCTCCTTGCCTTCCTTCTTTTCAGAATTTCCTTGAGCAACTAGAGCAATATTCTGCAACTTTTCAGTTGTTTGTTCTCTTTGAGTTGTCTCATAGTCAACTGTGGCAAGGTGAGAGAAAAGTTCCACTGGAGTGATATCTGGCATTCCTTGGTTAAAGTAAAAAAACTTTGTATGCTCCCAGTTATGATTTAGACTTCTCACAATAGTCTTGATTTTTTCTGGTTGGGTATATTTATTACTTTCACCAAGTGCAGCCATGTCACTCATGAGTGTTGTAAACCGGAAATCTAGTTCTTCAAGAGTCTCTGTGGGACCTTGTTTAAAGTTTTGGAATTTGAGCTTCAAAACTTCGAACTTATTTTCCTTTGTTTTCTCAGTGCCGGCACAGATTTCCTCAATCAGTTGCCAGGCCACTTTCGCCATTTTTGCACCCCACAGTTTACACTGTATGTGCTCTGGAGTGGAACGTATGATGATATTGTGAGCCTGACCATCCAGTCGATTTCTCTTGGCATCTTCCGATGTCCAGAGCTCTCTGGGCTTTGGCTCGTAAATAACTTGACCAGTAGGTCTTCCACTGGTTGAAGTACCTGTTTGTGAGGAACCACCACTTGGTTCTTCATCAGTGGTAACTCTGTTTCTACCATTAGAAACCTCTATGACCTGCTTGAGTTGTTGAATGTCTATGGGGCCATTCTTTATTACTTCGATCATTTCATCACTGATGGCTTCTAGGTGGAGCATCATGTTGTTCTTCCATTTCTCATAATTCTCTGGCTTGAGAATTGTAGCGTCACTTAAAGACATCCTGCAGCAAACACACTAAACAGACAAATCTATTGTAGGTGAAAAGCAGTTAGTGGGCACTTATCTGGGATCTAGGTTAAGTGTAGAAGTCTTGGGAACCTCCTGCTCTGATACCACTTGTTGGTCCAGATAACGGCAAAGTAAAAGACTAGGGGGGGGGGGTGAATAGTCTTTTTCAAACTTTTGTCGATAAACACAATTCCTCAGATATCTGTGAAGATATCTGATACTTATTTTCAGAGAGCGGAAGACTTTTTGTGATAAGTGCACGTGCTCAGCAAGATATGTGTAAATACTTAGCAAAGTAAATAAAGCAAGTAATAAATTGCAGAAAGTAAATAGCACAAGTGTTTATAGTGGTATCTGAACTATGCATGCTTTCTGAAGCATTGCACGTCCCTTTTCAGAGACCTTCACATCTCCAGATACTTGTTACAACATTGTTTCCCAGAAACATAGTTTTTTTTTATCCAAGGTATCTGAGTGTAGCTATCTGTGGGCACTTTTCCTCGTTCAGAAACCTTGCGTTCTTAGATATCTTTTGCAAAACTTGTTTATTGAGAAACACTTGTTTATCAAAGATATCTGGACATAGGTATCTGATAACCTTAGTCTTCAGCAATCTTGTGCAGTCTTCAAATCTTCAAGTATGTTGAGCTCTTCTGCCGGATGCCTTCTTCTTCTTGGTCTTTTTCAGAGTAATAAAAAATTACATTCAGAGACCTAACATCCTATACATGATTTTCTAGACTATCTTTCTTAGTGATTTTTCTCTTTTACAGTGTTCAAGTGAACCAAGAGTACTAACCACCTTTCTGAGCTAAGATAAGTCATTAGGTTGTTGATCAAAATCTAAACAGATATTCCTAACAGTTGGATATTTTAATACATTTCTCCAAACTTCAGGTTGAGATTTATTTGATCACTCGTATATTTTTCTCAACTTGTGGTTGATGAGATCTATTTCATGCTCACTTCTGGTGAAGCTATGGACAAAATTTCATATATAATTAGCAAAATGTTCACATTCACTTCATAGAATGAGAAGAATCAATTCTTAGAAATTGATTATGATCTTCCAATTAAAGTTTTAAAACTTTATTATTTCTCCAACCACCTCTTGTGGTGTGACCATAGAGATGCATTTGAGTATAGATCAAATAATGGTGGTTCATTTCCAATATACCAAATTGACATTAGCTCCTTTTGCAACCCTCTAATTTTTTTTTTCAAATATCTCCAATCACTTCTGGGAAAGGAGATTCATAAATTGTATATGTTATTCATTGTACAAGATGAGAACTTTTACAAATAAACTGAACTTCTAGTTCATCATCATGTAAAATATGTATGAACAACAATATTTGCACTCATATTATAGTACTATGGTCTACGAGACCAAACATTGTTCTTGTGAGCTAGGGGTATATCTTTACCACATACATATCAAGTTTCTAGTGGTTTTCAAGATCCATACAATTTAGTATGCACACAATTGCTACTTCGGGAGGAATAATAAGAAATTGTGCTTTTAGGAGAATGACTTTAAGTACACTTGCACACATATTATACAACTTCAAGTTGGGCAATTTATAAAGATTAATACTACCAACTTCAGGTTGGAAGTTATTACTTTCTTTGCATCATCATCAATATAATATGTTTAATATGGGTGTGCATTCCATCTTTGTCTAGCTAATCAAAGCTAGAATATTAACCATTTGTTGTTGGACTTATGGCTAGAATATTAACCATATGTTGATGGATTTATCATGGTCCATGATATGTCTGTGGACATATATATTTTAACAAAGGAACCATCAATTGTTAGCCACTTCTGGTGGTTTTCAATTCTTAAAAATTTTGGATCATATATCCATGTGAATGATAATTTGACATTCACTTCTTTCTCAATAATTTTAACCTTCAAGGTGTTGTATCTCATATTCACTTCAGGGAATATGGTAAACTATATTGTAATTTTATTACCACTTGGAAGGTTTATAAAAAATATGAGTGTGAATATGAGATTCACCACTAAGAAGAAAATTTAAGTGGTCAAATGATATCATATGATGAGAAAAATAAATTCAAGGAAGTAAATTATAAACAAAATAAAACTTATCTTGAAAGAGGATAAGTAATAGTTTTATAGTTTCAAAGGATATGTAGCTCCATTGATGGCATCATCCATATGTTAGCTCCATCGGTAAAAACTCGTAAGTGATCATATTAAAACACATGGCATCTCCTATCAAAATCCTTTGCCATGGTCTTAAGTATGTCTTCAGTATGCCATCGTCTAAGGTTGCTTTATGCATCTTTAGGATGGAACTACAAAAACAAAGAACTTATTAGTATATAATCTCAAACATAAAAATAATAAAATACATCAATGTAGTATTATATGAAATTGAGAGATGGAGGGATGATGTAATAAGAAATCTCTATTCATGATCATCATCATCATGGCCAATCAGAACTCTCCTCTTCTTCTAGCTTTTCCTTCGGATCATAGTTTACATTCTCTATCAGTTGGTTGAGCACTATTGTACTGATAACGTGTTAGAAATTATAGAAATAATATGATAGGAAAGAAAAGAAGAACAATAAGAAAGGAGAGAGTAGAGTAGAAGAATATATCATTCATCTTATCCAATGATACAAGTGTATTCAACATACATCATGAGCCACTATTTATAGGCTACAAGTAGGAGGAGATTTAATCTCATCATAAAATATAATAGTAGTGGGGTGATTGGAGTTACAAGAGTTACAATAGGATGTAAATGGTGCCATTTAACCCATAATCAATAAGGGATAGTAGTGGAGTGATTGGAGTTACAAGAGTTACAAAGAACACTACAAGAATAATCGGATTTAGGGACGGATAAAATCCGTCCCTACCTTAGGGACGAATCGGCGGATTTAGGGACGGACTAGGAACAGATAGGCCTATCCGTCCCTAGTCCGTCCCTAAATAGGGACGGATTATGCTATCCGTCCCTGTTTTAGGGACGGATATTTTATCCGTCCCTAAAACACTTAACCAAGAAAAAAAAAGAAAAAAAATGAAAAAAGGGGGGCAGAGACGAATAGCTATCCGTCCCTAAATAGGGACGGATAGCTATCCGTCCCTAGAACCAGTATACAGAACGAAAAGCAGCGGGCATATCTCAAATTTGCTCACTGCTTTTCTTTCTTCCTCCTCTCTTCTCAAATTCGCCACTTGCCATTTCCGGCCAAATCTCGACGATTCCGGCCAATCTTGTACTCGTTTCAAAGCTAGTGGGACAAGGAGCTCGGGTTGTGCATCAATTTCAACTTTCATCCGCTATTTTCTCCGGAATTGAAGGTATTTTGGCTAAAACCCTAACTTTTTAAAATTTGGGGATTTTGTTAATTTCGACTAGTTTGATCAATTGTATGTTTATAGGAAGTATGTAGTAGATAATTTAGCTTATATTACTTATTGGGTTAGCTTTTAGATGTGCAATTGATATATTTCTTGTGAAATTGGATTGCTAGTATGATGTTAATATGATTGTAAGTATGTAGGGTATTCACTTAGCTACTTTCGTATACGTACTAGGATTATGAAGATTTAATTGTATTTTTGAAGACAATTTGGTGATTTTGGTGATTTTAATATAATTTTGGAGTATTAACATAAGAACAATTACTAATATTTTCATCTACAATTTGTAATGTTAATAGATATATGGAAGTTTAACTACTAGAAAATTGAATTGTAATCGTAAAATGCATGTAATTCATTATCAATTGTTAACGTATCCTAATTAAAAATGTAATTGTAATTGTAATGAAACTAAATATGTAATGGTATACATGTTATAAATCTAATAAATTGAGACGCAGGTTAATTGTTGAATTATGAATCCCGATCGTTCATGGATGTACCTTCGCACTGTTAATGGCAGAATTGAATCTAGTTTTGTGGAAGGGGTTGAAGCCTTCATTGCTTTTGCACTTACACAGACTACTTGTTTGAGTCGGGGGATGATGAAGTGCCCTTGCAATGCGAACAAATGTAGGAATATGCAATTTTTGCCTCCTATAACGGTAGTCGAGCATATTGAGTTGCACGAAGACCAATATGTAGACTTAACCACGGGCGAGGAGGACGAGGGTATGTGTATACTGGTGGTTCTTGATTAACTCAACTTTTTAGTCTTCTTGACGTGTTAAATGTATATGTTTTACATGCATGCCAATTCATCTCATCTTTCTTACTAACACTTGTTATATATGCTTTATTACGTGTCTATTGTATATGTTTTACCTGCCAATTCATCTCGTCTCTCTTACTAACACTTGTTGTATGCTTTTGCAGATGTCATGCGTAAGAGGTCCACATACCGTCCTCGATGTCTAGTGCTCTTGGTGGTGGTTACGGTAGGGCGGTCTGAAGGTAGCCCTTCGGACGGCTATGGCATTGGCGGGAGCAGCCAGTCATAGGTTCCTGAGACTCCCACTGGCTCAAGCGTGGGGACGTCACCCATGTTTGGTGACTTATCCCCTGATGGGTGTCCCTACACCATTCTGACACCCGGTGCTACTTGGAATGGGAAGCCGGTGTTGTTCCCAAACGGGAGAAGTAAGTATTATGCATTTGTAGAACATAACTTCAGATTAAAAAATGTTATATGAATTTACTAAGAATGTTTGTTTCATGTCTGTCTCATTTATAACAGGCTTTGGCCACAGGGTGCTAGCGAAAATCTTGGTAAGATTATAAGGCTCAGGAGGGAGAAGCCGGGTGAAGGAGGCGAGAAGTGGTCTACACTCCCGGACCGGATGAAGCACCATTACTTTGATGAGATGCGGGTAAGCTTAAATGTTACAATGCTTATATATCCCGTGGTATGTTAGCCACTGTACTTGGGTGATATGTTAGTCACCATTACTGAACTTGTTGTGCTGATTTTGTGGTATGTTAGCCACTGTACTTGGGTGATATGTTAGTCACCATTGTGTTAGTAAATTTTAGGACAATTTGAGTTGTGTGTTAGTCACTGTACTTGGGTGATATATTAGTCACTGTTCTTTGACTTGTTGTGCTGATTGAGTGGTATGTTAGCCATTGTACTTGGGTGATATATTAATCACCATCACTGAACTTGTTGTGCTGATTTCGTGGTATGCTAGTCACTGTACTTGGGTTTATCTTTAAATTCCTACTTTCATTAACCTTGTGTAATTTCTACTTCTTATGGAAATGTTGTAGAAGTACTACTTCATTCCCAATGCCCTGATTCCCCAACTGTGGCCTATTTTCGAGACTGTTGGATCAGAGTGCTATAAGAGGATGGTTAACAACATGAAAACCGCTGGGGTAAAGCCGCAGTTCATGGGGGATGATGAGTGGGCTCTTTGGAAGGAGTACTGGAGGGATCCCTTTGTCAGGGACACGGCGGCGAAGAACAGAGCGAACCGGTTGACTGAGGTGTGAGATGGTACGGGCAGCTCCAGGCATTATTATAGGTCGCGAGCTGTTGTTACAGACTGCCAGATATCGGTTAGTATATATGTTATTTATGACTTGGAGTATGATTTGTACATATGTTTTTTGCTTTCATTTCTAACAACTTACTACTTGTTTGCATGTTCTTCAGCTCCATGCCGGGGAGCCCACTACTGCTCTTCACCACTTCAAGTAGGCAAAAATGAAGAATGGCATTTGTACTGATACTTGGGCCGAGTTAATTGGGGTGCGTTTCTTTGTTAAGGTTCACATTTGCATTTGTGTATATTATATATCAAGCGTATCTTCCTAAAACTGTATCTCATTTCGTATGCACTACACTATTGCAGACTGAGGTGGAGCGGATCATGGAGGAGAGGATGATCGACGGTCATAAGCTCACAATTCGAGAGCAAGAACAGATATTCTTCCAAGTCAACCCGATGGACGCTAAGGGTCGAGTGTATGGGATCGGCAATTTGGGCCCTGCATTGACGGGTGGTAGCTTCTCGGTGTCTCAAGCATCCTCATCACGTGGAAATTTCTACACACAAGAGCAGGTGAATGAGCTGATGAATCCTCTCAAGCAAACGATCGATCAACTACTAGAGAATCAAGATCGTATCACTCGTCGGATGGATGAGATGGCACTGCAGATGTTCGGTGCGAACCAACAACCACCGCCTCCTCCCGGTTCTTAGATGCTCATGTACTTATGTTGTTCTAGCTACATACTTTCACACTATCTCATCTTGTTCGGATATTTTATCGAATCTCTAATTTAATTAATGCAATTTTATCACTTTCGGGTATATTATATACGACTATATTCAGTGTAAAATAGGTGAAATGTGAAAAATAGGAAAAAATAAAAAAAATAATAAAAAATTGAAAAAATGCAGTTTAGAGACGGATATTATCCGTGCCTAATGGTCTTGGACCATTAGGGACGGATAACATCCGTCTCTATTTAGGGACGGATATTTGGTTAAGGACGGATAATATCCGTCCCTATTTGGTTAAGGACGGGCGTCTCTATCCGTCCCTAACGGATTAGAGACGAATCGGGGCGGGGGAGGGGGGGTGGGTTTTAGGGACGGATAAATCCGTCCCTAAACCCGGATTTTTTTGTAGTGGAAGTGGAGGAGATAAATGGACATTGATCTAGTATCATATTATTACATAACAAGTACAAAATTATTTACTATTTTGATACGAAGGGTGAAGTATTCCAAATATTGTCAAAACTAATCTCAATTTGTAGAGCACAAAAAATATGACAATTGGTATAATTTTTTGGAAATCAACTAAATATTATAAATTAGAAAATAGGGAAAAAATGCACCAATAAGGTGTTTCCAAGTGTCACCATCATAATGGATGGTGACTTGATGACCATGGCTGAATTTAGTCGGGGATGACCAAACTCCTCAAGACCAGCCTCATGATTGATCGTGACCACTTCACTGTGGGGACAGATTGGGTGGTCGTCCCACCTCCCACGACGCGCCCCGCCACAAGTAGTCTATCTTACTCCATTTGCTGGTTGTGTATGGGTTTATAGAGAAAACTACATTCGGTACCACTGCAATTGACCACTTCACAAATTCATCCATTTTATTCAAACAATAACAGATGTTCCGCTACAGTTATGAAATCCCCAATCTACTTCTCTCTCCTGCCACACTGGATTTTGAAGTTCATAGCGTGCAATGAAGTTGCAAATTAGTAGTAGATTTTAACTTTCTGATGAGTGCTGAACGATTTGAAAACTTTATTCTGATAATGAAGTACATGTATATTCTAACAAGACTGGGATACAATCTTACAAGTCATCACGTTCCAACAAGATTGGTATATATGATATCATTCCTACAACACTGAACAGAACTCCCGAACTATCTGCTATAGAGATTTCTTGAGCAATTCAAGCCACACAGATGCAGGATTGTCTGATTCTGTTCCATTCCATAACATTGCAATGATGTTCTAATTGTAACTTGCATAAAGTCTTTAGCTTTTTGCAAAGAAATCTACCGTTTTGTTGTCACACACGTCTTGGAACAATTAACTATAGATGAACTTGAGGCTAGACTGGAACCTACTAAGGTTGTGCGAAGTGAGCATATTACATATGCATTGTACTGCAAATATGCAACTGCGAAAGGATTCGGTGTAATAAAGGGGAAGAATGTTTACTTTAAAGATGGTTGTGGACAACTGCAAGGAAAAAAAATTGTTGTTCTTGTGAAGGCTCTAAAGACAACAAGCGTTTAACAAAAAGAATTCCCGATTATCAGAAATCAAGTGGTAGGTGTGAGTGCAAACCCATGCTTAAAATTAGATGGAAGAAAGGAGGAGAGTGGCAGGTTGCTTCATTGCATAAAGAGATACATGTTATAATCAACTCAGCGCCTATCATGAATTGGTGTTGACCATGATGGTAAAAGCAGGAATACCGGTGTCTAAAGCTGTTGAGTTCTTGCACAATGTTGCGCAAGGAAAAGAAAGTATAGGATTCATTCCGAAAGATGCCTAAAGCTGTTGAGTTCTTGAACTTCTTCTTTAGAGATTACCGCTGCTTGGTTCACATTGGTGCTTTGATGATGCATGTGATTTCTTTCGACACCACTTACAAAAAAAAATAAGTACGACTTAATGTGTGCTTTATTTATGGGGATTAATCATCTTGGTGAGAATGTGATGTTTGGATTTGGTCCGATATCTAATGAAACCGAGAGCACTTTCGAATGGTTGTTTAGAACATTTCTTGCATCTCTGTGGCATATAAACCAAAATGCCCCCCTCACATTTTAGTAGTTTGAATGCAAAAATACAAAGTTTCAGAGCATGTGGACTAGATGCATGACGTATTATGAGTCTGAAGAAGAATTTGATGCCACATGGAAAGAGATGATGGATGATTATGACATTGGTTCCATTGAGCTGGTTTAGTATGATGCATGCTTTGCGACACAAGTGGTCATCTCGTTTCAGTAATGAAGTATCTAATGCTGGACTTTTGGCTACATCCCGAGGTGAAGGAACAAACTCAGCATTGAAGAAAATTATTAGAAACAAAAGTGCATCCTTACTTGAATGCGTACGGGATATGAAAAGCTTCAAGATAGTTGGTGGGTGACCGAAAAGGAAAAGGTTACTCTTTGCTTGTGCAAGAAACCTGCTGGACTCTTTGTTACAAATAACCCATTACTGGTGCATGCTACTGATGTTTATACACTTGACATGTTGAACAAAATATAAACTCCACACCATTGATTATTTTAATTCAAAATTAATGTTACCTTATTTTTGCCGACCCAAAAAGAAACAGGATGGTTCGAGTGGGGCAGAGGAAGTAGTACAATTGACTAGGAAGGTGTAGTAAAGACGAAATAATAAAGGTATACTCATTAAATAAAATATCCTTTAATTGTACTTTTTCGTCCTAAAAATAACTTCTCATTTTATTTTATTTTTTACTTTATTTACCTTCGTTTGACAAAAAACTTGTTGAGGGTGAAGTCCCCCAAACTCTTGTTGAGTTCTTCCTAAATCGTCTAGGTCCAAATCACTGCAAGTCTTCCCAAGCTAAGGTCCAAAACACTCCAAGGTCCAAATCACTAACGGGTAAGAACCTGGACAAGTAACTTTGGAGGGGGGGGGGGGGTTAGGACCGTAGACCCGGTTCGCTAAGTGTCAAACCGGACTAAGACTTCACTTGAGAGAGACTGAAGGCCAACTTTGTACTGTGTATAAGATTAGTCCGTAAACATGATGTGACTTACCTTATCATGGAAATGTGTGCCATATTTATAGAGATTTCCCAAAAGGGATGGACTTCGTTGGATCGCGAAGTGTATGGCTCGGATTGCGCCAACAATGCTCCATTAGGCCCATGGCCCATTAAGAAGACTTAACCCATTTCCCTTTTGGGCTTTCGAGGGTAGTTTAGTCATTCTTCGAGAGAAATTAGAGACTTCTGAAGTCCGCCTCGGACTTCCATCCGAGAGGGGAGGTCCGGAGCAATGGTCCGAGCGGTACACACTTGAAAGTAAGATAGCTTAAACAACCTCCTAATGTATTGTGGTTCGGACCTTGCTAGCCTCGGACCCTGCCTTCTCTCTTGGTGCCAGTCCACTTGATTCCTTATGAGGTTGAGGACTTACGTCCGGACTGTCGTCTGGGTCGGACCCTCATGGCTTCGGACCACGGTTTGTGTCGGTCCTACTGTCTTTGAGGTCCATTTCACCGTTATACTCAGGAGGGTCGGACCGGAGGTGACCTTGGGGTCGGACCTTAAGGCCTCGGACCTTGAGACAGCTTGGGACGCCTTAGGATTCGTTCCAAAGGCATATTATGACGGATTGGACATATTTCAGTATCAACAAAACTAACACTATATCAAGAATTATTAAATGCAATACTGCTCTGAAAGAGTAACTGTTGCGAGAGACCATCTCTCAAAAAGACCAGATCAAACACCACATAATTATTAGAAACATCGCATTTTTTGTTACAAATATCACATGTTTAGAAATGTAGATAATGCAATTATAATGCATGCTTAATATACACATGATGTAATGTTGATAATTAAATATGTGATGTTATCCGGTATCTTCAAAAGACGTTCCTATCGTAAAAGTTTGTAATTATATAAAGTTATTGTCTAATACATTTAGGAAGTATGTTACAAATAAAAGGTTAAATAATATCAAATTATGTATCTGTGCAATTATCTAGTTTATCCAAAGTAATTTGACTATATTTTATTTACGTTTACTATCGTCGGTATACAATCTTTTATCATTCTTTAGAAAAATTGAAAGAATAATATAGAAATCACTCACTGGGTATATGTTAGGTTTCTAAATAGATCTAGCTATCAATTAGCCAATAAACCCAAAATTCCTTATGCAAGGTATAAGGCTTAGAACACCAGTCTAGGTGTTCTAATAGATAAACTCCAGATCTATACGATCACAGTGCTAAAGAGCACAAGCAATCCCTATATCTCCAGACGGAGTAGATCACCATGTACACAAGAATACAAAGGCTACCTATCCACGAGACTTCCTGAAACTTAAGAGACGCCTACCCTCTAAAATTATTCTAGGGTACACTTAAGTACTCAGGATACCTACTCTAGGAATCTGCCAACGAACACTTTGTTCAACTAAATACTCATTTCATTCGATATATAATAATGAAATAGACTATTTCCTAACTAAGTAGCTTAGCATCTAAGCACAAAATATAATAATATTTATCTACTAAATATACCCACGGTCTACAATCCATGGGCCAACTAACTAACTAAATCCAATACTTAATAAAATAAAGATGTGTAGACATTTATTCATAACATTACCGCCCTCTGGAAATGGACCATGTCCTCAAGGTTCTCTTCAAATGTTCCTCAATTGCTTCTTCCATTCGTCAAGTGGCAGCTTTTGTATGTCTTTCGACCTCTTGAACACCCCCACCATCCACGACGACTATAGACACGAGCTTAGGCACGTAGCTTCCCATCATTATCGCCTCCTAATATTATCAACCTTGTCCCAGGTCGGCAACACCAACTCTAGCACGTTCTTGCCTAAAATCGACACTTGATGCTCCCTAGCAGGGTCCCCTACCAGCTCGTCCTCCTTCTCAGTAGCTCGAGCGGGCGGATACTCCTGGATGGCTTCTTGATCTTCAAGCTTCTCAACAATGATAAATTCTCTTTCCCATGTGGGCTTCCTCATCCTCCCACAGTTCCCATGTCTCTTCCTCACGTTGAGTCTTTCACAACTTCTCCTTCCTCCTAGGAGAACCTTCTTGGCTTATTTGATTCAGAATTGCAAGAATCATCATGAACGTCGATCAACTCAACTCCCCTTCTCACGAATTCATCATCATATAAAAATCCCATGCTCTCGAAATATTCCACCAATACTCATCACCAAATAATTCTCTTCACATGACGTATAATTCCCAAGATGTAATGAACTTCTCAACTATAAATTGAGCCACTGAATTATACACATGATAAGAAGTATTTACCTCGCCAACTTCCACAGAATATTTCTTGAGAAAATTTAATCAACAATCTTTGCCAATCATTCGCAACATCACATAAGGTCGTATTGTAAATTCCCAAGACTCCTCAAATTCTTCCATTAAGTACCCAACCATTCATGTTTCTCGGATTCAGTATCTCCTGAAGAAATCTGCAGCTGACTTCAACAGTACTTCTGGATAGGTTAAGGTGCTTAGAATCCGATCTCCATTGTTCGGATTCCAGGTCGGTGAGTTGTGAAACATCTATCAAAATTTCAGGGAAATCCAACGGTTCAAGTAGCGGGAATTGCGATTTTAAGCTGGCTGTGCAGTCCGGGGAATTATGTACGGAAATTGGCTTCCGGTCACAATTCTCACCCGATCTACACGGTTCAGGTCTTCCCCAATTAGAACCTTATGTAACCTCTTCCAACCTATTTTCACCGTTCATGGATCCCAATTCACCACCAACACAACATCAAGATTAGTTATGTACCTGATTTGTGTTGGCATGGCTGTTTCTCTTCCTTTCTCTTTTCTTTGTTCTTTTGACCTTGATTTGTCCAATTGCCGCAACTGGGTGGTGCAGCCATACCGGGTTGATGTCAATTCACATCAACACTGCAGTCGCGCTATGCTACTAGTCTAGTGGAATTCCCTTGACCTTTTCTCCTCGTCCTTCCCCCAATGGTTGTCCATCCATGATTGGATACCACCCTTCCCTCTCGCCTGAAGCGATCATTCCTCCATTGAACCACCGGGTCATCAGATTCCGGTCCTATTTGCTTCGCAAAGCTCAGTTTGCCAAAATCTCTTGATTAGGTCAACTTGGCCCTTCCTCTTGGTTTGGCAACGGAATTGGTCTTGGATGGAGTGATCCTCCATGGCTCCATCTTCCATCTTAATTCTCCTGAGAAACCCTTTACCTACGCCCATACGGATAGACGAGGTCTAGATACCAACTGTTAGGATCCTGGATAGATCTGGCTATCAATTAACCAATCAACCCAAAATGCCTTATGCAAGATATAAAACTTAGAACACCAGACTAGGTATTCTACTTGATGAATTCTTGATCTATACACGATCACAGTGCTAAAGAGCACAAGCAATCCTTTTATCTCCAGACGTTGTAGATTAGCCAATACACAAGAATACGATGGCTACCTAGACACGAGACAACCTGAAACCTAAGAGACACCTACTCTCTGATTAAGTTTATCCAGGTTACACTTAATTAAGTACTAAGACTACTTACTCTAGGCATCTTCCAAAGAACACTCTGTTTTACTAACTACTCATTTTATTCGATATATAATAATGAAAGAGTCTTGAGTATTTATAACCTCTACAATGACTAAGGAGCTCTAGCCCATAAATCATATTCCTATAACATTACTTAGTTAGTAAGAGTTACTATAGCAATAGACTCCTTCCTAACTAAATAGCTTAGCATCTAAGCACAAAATCTAACAATATATATCTACTAAATATACCCACGAGCTATAGTCTATGGGCCAACTAACTAACTAAATCCAATACATAAAATATAGATGTGTACACATTTATCCGTAACAGTATATGGCAGTATACATCGCTTCATCTTATTGTCTCTAGTTGAGTACTATTACTTTTTCATCTTCTTAAGGAGATAAAGAGAAAGGAAGCGCCCAAAACCTATTTTCCGGTATTGTGTCTATAGGTGGAGGAGAGGGAGAAGTCGAAAAATACATGAGAATTGGGTAGAGTTTAATATTAATGCTGTGTTTGTTTGGAAGGAAAATAGGGGAAAGGAAAACAAATAAGGGAAAATCAAATACAATGGAAAAATTTTGAAGTAAAATAAAGGGATTTCCTTATTTTCCTTGTGTTTGGCATCAACTATAATTTTCCAGGAATTTTTTCTAAATTTAAATTTTTTTATTCCATCAACAACAAACAGTATACATAAGACATGTTCTATGCATTATAGAAATGCTAAACAATCCAATCAAAATCTAAAAAACTGAAGGAAGACATTAGACTACAAATACAAGCCAATAAACTCCTTAACCAAAACAATACATTCCCGCACCGGAGCTGAATAGCAGAACTTTCACCATCAATGTTTACAGGTGACCTGGAGACAACATAATTATTTAAAGTTCACAAGTTTAACACCAACAAATACTACTAATATAGAAGAGATGGACTACATATCAAATAAGCTGATAAATTACCATGAAAGTACTGCACATGTAGTGTTGTTAAACGAGCCGAGCCGAGTATTGTAATACTTGGCTCGTTAACAAAAGCGAGCAAAAAAGGGGCTCGAGCTTGAGCTCGAGTAACATGTAACGAGCTCGAGCTTGACTCGAACTCGAAAAAATACGAGCTTTAACGAGACTTATCGAGCCTTAACGAGCCTTATCTATTAAAAATATAAAAAATATGTATAAAAAATATAAATTTATTAAAATAATTAGTCTTAACGAGCTGAGCTTGGTTCGTTACATAAACGAGCATAATATGAGAATCGAGCTCGGCTCGTTTACCTTATCGAGCGAGCCAAGCTCGAGCCTTAACGAGCCGAGCCCTTGTTACGGCTCCACTCGCGTAACAACCCTATGCACATGGATCTAATAAAAGGACAGTTTATGAATCAAGAATGGTTCAAGATACGTGAGCTTGAGTAATCTTGCTACCTTGAATATTGGAAAACTAGAAGAGGTGGCTATGGCTCTAGCCAAAAGCGCACAACCATTCCTATGGGCCATTCGGCCTGGATTAGTCATTGGCTCTGAATGGCTTGAAGCACTACTAAACGAGCTGTTGGAGTCGCTTAGAACTTCAAATGGGAACTCAAATATAAAGCTTTTCCAACAGAGTACTTATCAACCATACAAATAAAAAAGTATTGCCTTGCAAATAAGGAGGAGCAGAGGGTTTAATTACCTGCAAACAAGAAGCAACAGAGACTTTAATTAACGCCCTGAAAATGGAATAGCAAAAAACGCTTAGGTAAAAAAGGAATTCTTCATAAAGTCATGAACTAGGTTTGATTTAGATCACTTACAAGTAGGGTGTTGACAAAGATCAATTGATTGAAGTCTACACCCAATCGACATATATATACTATACACACAGCCCAGTAGAAAGAATTTTGAGCATTGGAGGGAAAATGAAAATTATATTTTGGGTTGGAGGGAAAACGTACGAGAAGGAAGGGGGAAGATAAAAGTCTGAGATTACAATAATTTTGAGATAGATTGAAGTTGTAGAAGAGAGATGGAAGGAGAGATGATACAATTTGCTTCTTTCCCGCAAGATATCAATTGTTGGCAGATTTTTGGTGTGAAAATTTGAGATTATCCCTCATTCCCTCTTTTCCCTAATTTTCAATCTTTCCTTTATTTTACTGATTTTCCACATATTTACCAAACATAAGGAAAATAAAATTTTCCCTTATTTGTTTTCCTTTCCTCTATTTTCCTTCCAAACAAACACAGCATAATTGAAGAAAAAAAGGCAAAAATCGACAAACTTTGGAATCTAGACACATCCTTACCGGCGGAAACTACTATCAAGAAATCTGCCATTATCAAATTCTCCTTTCAATAAGAGAATGGGTTTTTTGTTATCCAGAAAATGGGTTTTTTGTTAACAAGAAAGAAATCAGATATGGATAGATATGAGGATTGAATTAATAATGAGAGGCTGTGCTTAAAGTAAAAGAAATTTTTTGAGTTGTATTACGTTGAAAAAGTACACTGCACCTATGTCCTAGGCCGAAAGGGTCTAATGCAAATTACCAAAAGCATTAAATAATACAGAGGGACCTAAATGCAAAATGTTTCTACTTGGCGAGAATGGTTTCGTATGGCACAGTCAGGGTTTCGTATCTGATTGCGACTACGGAAAAAAACACGTATCTAGAACAACTATTGGGCCAATTCTCGTACTGGGATATAAAAATAAATAGTGTCACATGACAATGGCCTCACAACAAGTATCTCGGTGTCGTAGAAGTTTCATAGCCTCAACTAGTGTACCTTTGAACCTTCCCAGATCAATAGTGAAGTTAACATTATGCAAGTAAACTGAAAAAAGTGCATCCCACCCTTTGGCGTAATAGGAATTTGGATCTGTAATGATGGGATCATCAGGAGCATATTGTTTACTCAATGAACTCTCTTCTACTGCGATCTTGTATTCCAGGTAGCTTATGTTCATTCCCCAAGAAGGATCTCTAAATTCAACTCCAGCAAAGTAGTCTATTGGTCCGTATGGTACTATTTGTATCACCACTGCATTATCCGGGAGGAATAGCATATTCGTCAAGCCTGCTCCATGGACTCCCAGCATCACGTCACACGAGTTCACTGTTTGTGCAAATCTTGATCGATTGGTAGTCAATTCAGCATCGGAAGTAACCACATTGAATCCTACTTCATTTGCCATTTGAGAGATTTCATCTGGTTTAAACAAAAGCAAAAAATGTAGCTAGATAAGAATCTAAAAATTACTAAAATTTTACGACTAAAGCTAGCAGAGTAGGGAGATTATCAATTTTCGTCTTCGTGTTTGGTGCATGGAGTTGGTGCAGTCCCTATTTGTTTCGATTGGCAAAGATAGTCGGTTTTTTCCCTTCGTCTGTTTGTTTCATCCTACATGTAGTTGACCTGTAGGATGAAAGTGCTGAGGTGGGTGTGGTTTGGTCCTTAACTATCGTTTAAGGACAAAAACAAGCAAACGAAAGACAAAAGTGAAATATATTTGCCAATCGAAATAGACTAGCTAGGGATTGCTTAATTAGGCCAATCCCACCAAATTTTAGGATGAAAATTGCCTTTCTCCGGGCTAGCAACCTAACGTCAGATTATTATGTGTCACCTTCGTTTAACAAAATACGTGATGTTTTCCTTGATACAATCATGAGACGGGGGCTAGTCCGTTTTACCAATCTTGGTTTCAATGCACTTGATCGCTCTAGTGAGTATGTGTCTCTAAGGAACCGTCTGAAACTTTGCATTGACATTCCTGCTGCATATTCTGGTGACGATTGGTCCACAATAAGGTCCCCATGAAACTTTAGACCAACAAACATTTTGTGGTAGCAATGAACTTGCTCATTCTCGTTGTCAATTTCTACTATTGGATATCGGCTAAGCCGATGCAGAATTTCATGGGTTTTCGTTATAAGCATATCCCTGTAATCAGTAATAAGAAAATGTACGTCTGTTTTGTAGCTGAAGGAAGTCATATATAATGGAAATATCACGTCTGAGAAACAGTGATAGTGGTTCATACTGTGTCCATCACCGGAGAAAAGAATGGCCGGACCGTAGTGCTTTTGAGTACACTTGGGGACAATGTTCTCTTCTTCTTCCTCTTCATTATACCTTACCACTTTTACTGTCCAATGCCTGACTTGATGCATATACCATCTTACATATGGTCTTATGAGCCATGATTTTGTAGAATTCAAAATTGTTTCGTTATGTGTCATCACATATATTGTACCGGTTTTGGCTTCAACCCTAATATCCCCGTCGAGCTCACAAAAAAGATCATCCTTGCATGATGCTTTCTCAACCTGTACTGGAGATTTAGAAGAAAGAAAGAAAAGAAGTTTGAGAGTGAGAGACAAGTTCTTGTAAGATGACCTGCAATTATAATAACAAGTCAAAGTTTCTTTATATAGCTAGATAGCTAGTATGCATGGTGTATAAGTCTCTATCAGATCTCAATGGCATGGGATTATCTTTTATAAGTGAAATTGAGAATATATATACAAACCTTCAGTCCTTAATACATTCAATGATGATAGAAAACCTGTACGACCACCATTGTCAACTGCATTCAAGATCAAAATAGCAATGGTATATAACATGATATTAGAAATCTTAATGTGCAGAGTCATTATTATCAATTTTCTATAGAAATCTTAAGGTTTTTAGGAACTTGTTGTTATGATGGAGTTTAATATATATGACTCGACATCTTGTTTCCTTAGTAATGTGTGGGCATCTAACTTAAATACTTGTGTTTGCAATAAAAGTATATTTTGGTTATGACTTCTTCAAGGGGAGTATTTACAACTTCTTTGTACTAAGGGGGAGTAACTGAATTACTGGATTAACTGAGTTTATATATATATATATATATATATATATATATATATATATATATATATATATATATATATATATTTATATATATATATATATATATATGACTCGACATCTTGTTTCCTTTGTACTGTGTGGACATGTAACTTAAATACTTGTGTTTGCAATGAAGTATATTTTGGTTATGATTTCTTCTTTTAAGGGGGGTATTTACAACTTCTTTGTACTAATTATAAGGGGAGTAACTGAATTACTGGATTATACTGTATGAACTAACTTTGAAAGATGAGGTTTGTTTTTTTCTTTTTGGTAGTGCAAGATGTTTAGTCCTTAGACTATATCAAAATTGATGAAGGGTACAACCTGGGTTGGAGGAGTTTTCCAAAGGATTTTCCCGACCACACCGGAACTAGCTAGTTTTGCTAACTTATAACTGAACTGGACACTCTACTTATCCATTTAAGATTAGTTAAAAAGGGTAGAATGAAATTGCATGTGTTGTCCTGTGCATGCACCAGCTGACAAAACTTTATTTCTGCATTTCTATTTCTTTTACTATAATAATTTATTAATTATATTTATTACTTTATTCGCACTCTCTACTACTTAATTCACTATCTCTACTACTTTATTCAATCTATTTGCTATTTGTTCACTGTTATTTTAAAACATGCATGTACCCGGACCCTGGGAAGTCGAGTCCGTGACAGAGAGTATCATTAAGTAAAGTGCGATGTCCGCCTTTCACAAAGTTATTTACACTAGAAATTTCAGCAAAAATAGAAGAGTACTTACAAGATATCTGGCAGTCGAAAAACGAAAGCCATATGCTGATCAAGGCTAATAGGAGGCATAAAATGAGGAATTTGGCAATGATATCGGGATTATACGTATGATGTTTCATTCTATAGTAGATATTTTGGTATTCCACTAATTTTCTTTGAATGCCTGAACAAGTGCTTGAAGCATGAGAATTTTCATGCATATATATGTACTGCCTGCTTTATATACCTGTGTTGATGTTAGATTGTTAGTTGAAGTAATTAGTCAATTTACTGGTTTAATGACATTTTACACACTATTCTTCTTGTTCAATTTTCACATTTTTCCTCAAAAAAGGGTATATAGTTCACTTACATTAATGTCTTCTCTTAATCTTAGTTAATGCAAATTAATAATTCATCTATATCGATCTAGCACCTGCATAAGGTAACATGGTTATTAATTTACTAATTGAAGGTATTTTTTGTAATTTTTGCTACTGAATATATATGCACATAAGATATACATTTAATTGGTGACCACGCAATTGTTTAATTTTAGACCAAAAGTAGGCATGGCGTGAAAAATGTGAACATAATCTAAGTTTGAAACTAATTAGTCAGTGAAGTAATTTCACAGATATTTCCAGGATGAGCAAAAAAAGTTATTTGCATGAGAAATTAATTATATTAATTAAGTTTTAAGTTAAGATGATTAGTTGAAAGAAAAATACGTGTAACATCCTTAATTAATGATCTGGATCATCTTCTACGAGCTGGTACAGTATCTTCTACTACAAATACCGGATAATGATCACATGTGCCATTTTATAATCAACATTCAACAAGCTAGGCAGGGGCGGAGACAGGGGTGACGGCCTTAAAATTTTTATACTGTATTCTTTATTATTATAGGTATATTTTTGAAAATTATATGTTCTGTTAACAAAGCAGTTAGATTCATTCATCAATCATCTGTAATTTCATCTCTAAAAGAATATTGATGGAAAACTGAGTTGTTGTTGTTGAGAGATTTTAAGATAATTTTTTGTGATTGTAAATCATTAGAAATCTTAGTTTCATTGCTTTTAATCTTTAGTGGATTTGGGAGTAATAAATCAAGGATTTCTCCGTGGATGTAGGTAATCTGGTTTTATCCGACTGAACCAAGTAAATTGTTGCATTTCTAAGGCTACATACATGATCATGAGAGGGGAAACGAGTGGCTAGATAGCAATTCAAGAAAGCAATTTTAATGTCTAGATGATGGAGAGACCAATCACGCGCGCATCACAAAAACTGATAAAACTACATGAACAGTGGAAGTCTTAATGGCAGGGCTAAACGTGGAGTGGCCTAGCTTCAACACCAGGAACCTACATAAACCCCCCGAGTCACAAGACACAGCCTTATATATTGATCAATAGAACCATCAGCAAGTTATTTTGTGTGAAATGCCGATTTAGCCCCTATGACGACATTTCATGGAAAGGGCAAGGAGCAAGCTCATGAGTATCATTTTGGCGGCGAAGAGAATGAATTTCCTCACCCATAGCACGAACTGGCCGAAGAGATTTGGAGGCAAATATAAAGCTAAGAAGGTCTGAGATAAAGCCATTATTGGAGTTGATGTGAAGAAGTCCATGAAATTTTATTTTGAAGGTACCCCAACTTACCCCAGTAATCATATGATGATCTTCAGGAGGACGGATACGGGGACACAGTTGGTGGACCAGGATAAGCATCAGCTTGGAAGGATGGCTAGTTAAACAAGCTTAGGGGGGTGTATTGGAGTTGATGGTTTAGATTATTCATGGGGATCGGATGGTTGGACATCAAGTGGAAGAGGGTATTCCTTCGGATTCAAACAAGTTGGACAAGGCGTAATAGAGCAAGAAGTTGGTGGGGTTGTAGATGGAGGTGGAGTGGCTGTGAAAGATTAGGAACAAAAATGGGCTCATGAGACCTGGCCAAAATGTTGGAATATGGAGGTATGAACCCTAGGTTCGCGCAACATAAGTTTAAAAATTTCGCTCCATATTGAACCAACTGACAACGAATGAATAACAATTAGCACGTTAAGCATATCATATAGTAAGAAATACTTACACGGATTGAAGTAGCGAATCCTCTACTAGGGAGTCCACAGGCTCAACACTCACGATCTCACAAACGTCTTCCAATATATATATATATATATATATATATATATATATATATATATATATATATATATATATATATATATATATATATATATTCAAAGGCATGTAAGTAGTTGTCTTTCCACCATCCCATGATCTTTTAACCACTAAACAATTTGTAGATCATGAAGAGGTGGTTAGAGACCAAGTCTCAACACCACAACTACACGTATCATGCCCTTCCTTCTTCATCTTAATTCATATTTTGATATTTTCGGTCCAAGTGCACTTTTAATTATTTAATCGAATCAAATAATTAAGTAATTCTTCTATCTAATAGAACACATCCGAAATATTAAATAAATTGATCTTATCAATTATTTAATTGATTAATAAATTGATCCAATCAATAAATTAATCTCACCGCCATTATAAGTCGTGAGCGTGAAACCATATAGTGTGACCCATAGGCCCTTGTGAATTGACAACTAATCAAATTACGGTTCAGATAAAACTCCTAGGCTGCTTAATCCAAACAATGCCAATGCCAAGGTACATTTGCGAGGATGCAAACCTTAACCTAGAATGTAAAGTTCATAATGATACGGTCCTTTCTGTTGGTCCAGATAACGGCAAAGTAAAAGACTAGAGGGGGGGGGTGAATAGTCTTTTAAAACTTTTGTCGATAAAAACTAATTCTCAGATATCTGTGTAGATATCTGATACTTAGATTCAGAGCGCGGAAGACTTAAGATAGATAAGTGCGTAAGCTTCTTAAAGTGTGTGTGTGTGTGTGTGTTGCTGAAATGTAAGTACAGAAAAGTAAATAACACAGCAAGTATAGTGGTATCTGGAGGTGGCGTAATCCTCCAACTAATCCACTTCGGTCTTCCGAAGACCTAGAATTCACTAGAATAGATAATTGAGGTCACCTTACAAAAATCCTATTCTAAGATTCCTTAAACAAATGGTTCCCAACCAAATGTTCCCCCTGAGTTGTTCCCCGGATTTCACAGCCAAGTACTTCCTGTACTCAGAAACCTTTTTTTTGAGCTATTCCCTAGCTTCCCAAGCTAAGTACTTCCTGTGCTCAATAACCTTGGAGTTATTCCTTAGTTTCCCAAATCAAGTACTTCCTCTACTCCGATAACCTTGGAGTTATTTCCTGATTTTCCAAACTAAGTACTTCCTGTACTCCACGCCAGTTATGGTGTTGGTTTTGGTTTGAGTTGTCAGATGAGCTTCTTTAATAGCTTTTCAGTTAATCAGATAGCTCTGTGAATCAAGTATACTTAATACACTTTGCAATGTATGGTATCTTGTTCTTTTTACTAACCCAAGTCTTAGATAAATATTCTAGAGAATGAATCTCAGATACTTGATCTTTCAATTCAACTCTTTCACAGATAGCTGTGCTTGTTTAGGATCAGGACACTTAGAACTTCAGTGCTACTTAAGATCAAGAGCTTTGGTCGCAACAGAAAGCTTGAGAGTAAGTAGTTTGCTTGAGAGATTAAGATATGTGTTCAGTTTGTCTAAGGTGTTCAGTGTGTCTTTTCAAGCAGTCTAAGTGTTGATATTTATAGATGAATTTGAGTGCCGTTTGAATAGTATCTGTTAGGCTTAAATCAAATTCAAACTATTGATATCTGTGTATAGTACTGTAGCAGGTTTGTCTTCTTCTTCAGAAGCTACCGTTGCTTCTGTTCAGGCATCTCTGTCCGTGCATTTAATGCATTGTACTATATTTTTGTCCTGTAGTGCCAACGGAACTATGCTTTGTATCAGAGACAACCTTGATCAGATTTCTCTGATTCTTTGCACGTTCTTATCTTTAACTTCATATACCACTTTTATTGAAACAACTTTGTTTGCAATATATGTATTTCTTTTTCAGAAATGTGGTTAAAGCTCAAGGTATCTGAGAATAGATATCTGTGGGCACTTTCCTTGTTTTCAGATAGACCTTTTATTTCTCAGATATCTCTTGTGACACAGTTTGTTTAAAACTATTCGTGTCTTCAAGATATCTGGCCAAGGTATCTCAAAGCTGTTTGATAATCTTGCGATCTTCAAATCTTCAATGTCGTTGAACTTGTTCTGCTTGGATGTCTTTTTCTTGGTCTTCTCTTCATAAAATAAAAAATTACATTTTGAGACCTAACATCCTATACAAGATTAGCTAGACTATCATACTTAGTGGGTTTCCTCTTTTACAATGTTCAGGTGAACCAAGAGTACTAATCACCTTTCTGAGACTAAGATAACTCATCATGTTGCTGATCAAAATCTAAACAGATATTTCTAACAAAATATCTAACAAATTTCCTAACACTTTCATTTGCGATTACTCAATTAAGTATGGGGCTTGATTTGTGTCTACCCTTTATAACTTAATTGTGTCGTCTCATTGACCAGTTGACTTTTTTTATCATATTCAACTTACTTGAATATATCATGCTTTGGCCAAAGTCTTAATGGTCCAGCATGGTTATGAGAACATGAGTAATCTCTCCGAGTCTATTCGAGGAATGAATCCTATCTTGGCTCACATGTTATACTTACATATATCACGGTGAACCCAACACAAGCCGTATCTACTCCTATGGAGTGCAAGCATTGGACATTGGTCAAATATCCTTCCATATGTAATACAACATTGACCTCAAGTCAAAGGACTATTACATTACCCTACAAACCGATAATACCGTAGACACAGAAATAGAATCTACCGAACGGTTTCTCGGCGGGTATACCAATACTCCTCTAAGAGTATCTATGTGTCCATCACAAGTCTAGTACTTTATAGTCGTGAGACTAACTATATCATCTAAGGAAGTGATGCGACCACATACCAACTTATCTCATATTATCGATATCCCTTTTCACAATAATCCTTAGTCGGGGTTAGTTTATGAGTTATATTACGTTTCCCAAGTTCTCACTCACTTGGCAACTAAAATAAACTCAAGGGAATATTAGCATATATAATGACAGACAAACAGATAACATATTAATATGCGAATATAACATTTATATATATAGAAATATAAAACCTCAATTTACACTGAATGTGATAATAGTACAATCGTCCTCAAATAAGATTGTCTCTAGGACATTATACTAACAATCTCCCACTTGGCCTAGAGCCAATCACCTACACATTTAATGCTCAGATTTCCAAAATGGGCAAAATGTTTCTTAGAACAGAATGCCTTGGTGAAAGGATCAGCCACATTTTCATCTGTGGGAACTCGTTCTATCTCTATTTCTTTTCGCTCTATCTGTTCTCTAATCAAATGGTACCGCCTCGGTACATGAGTATTTCTATTTGTTGATCTTGGTTCCTTTGCCTGTGCAACAACACCAGTATTATCGCAATAAAGCTTTATTGGGTAACTGATGCTAGGAACTACCCCAAGTTCTTTTAAGAACTCAATCACCCATAGAGCTTGATTTCTTTGCGTCGATGCGAGAATGTACTCAACCGATTCAAGAGTTTGCAGTAGTTTCTTGCTTGGAACTATTCCAAACTACTGCTCCACCATTGAGCGTGTACACATATCCCGTTTGGGATATGAAGTCATCCGGGTCAGTTTGAAAACCAGCATCTGTAAATGCAGTTACTACCAGTTCCTTGGTTCCACCATATACAAGAAAATTATCCTTAGTTCTCTTAAGATACTTAAGGATATTTTTGACAGCTACCCAGTGTTTCGCCCCAGGATTCTTCTGGTGTCTGCTTGTCATGCTGAGTGCAAAGGCTACATCAGGCCTAGTGCATGTCATGGCATACATGATCGATCCTATAGCTAAAGCATAAGGGATCCTACTCATGTGTGTCATCTCAGCTTCAATAGAAGGACTATCCTTCTTCGAAAGTTTTTCTCCATGACTCATAGGCAAAAAGCCTCTCTTAGAATTTTCCATAGAAAATCGTCTCAGCACCTTGTCCAAATAGGTGGATTGTGACAGCCCCAACATACGATTAGATCTATCTCTGTAGATTCTAATTCCAAGTATATAGTAGGCTTCCCCCAAGTCCTTCATCATGAAGGTATTAGATAGCCAATCCTTTATGGATTGCATTTCTTGAATGTTGTTTCCTATGATCAATATGTCATCCACATATATGACCATAAATACAATGCAGTCATTGCTGTGTTTACTATAAACACATGGATCTTCCTTACTTCTGACGAAACCAATGGACTTGATGGTTTCATCGAATCGGATATTCCAACTCCTAGAGGCTTGCTTGAGTCCATAGATGGACCTTTGAAGCTTACATACTAAATTTGTCTTAGTCTTAGATACAAAACCTTCCGGTTGTGACATATATGATAGAATTCCATCTCATCTAAAAGCTCGAACTTATAGAGAGGTGTGGAATCTAATCATTTATATTAATACTCCAATACTCCCCCGCACTCGTGGCCGATTTCAACCTCTTTGGGGAGGCCATTCGAGTGGAAATTTAATATGGGGCGGAGATTGTCTCCGTGGAGATTCGAACCCAGGTTTGGCGTGAGTCAGAGGCTCAGATACCATGATAGAATTCCATCTCATCTAAAAGCTCGAACTTCTAGAGAGGTGTGGAATCTAATCATTTATATTAATACTCCAATAATATAGACTTCCTCCTCGAGGTTTCCATTCAGGAAGGCCGTTTTCACGTCCATTTTCCAAATTTCATAGTCATAGTATGCTGCAATAGCAAGTAAAATCCTAATGGACTTGATTTTCGCTACTGGTGAAAAGGTCTCATTATAGTCAATGCCTTCTCTTTGACTATATCCCTTCGCCACCAACCTAGCCTTGTAGGTTTGTAGCTTACCATCGGCATCAGTTTTCTTCTTGAAAACCCATTTGCAACCTATGGGTCTAACCCCTGATGGTAAATCAACCAAGTTCCAAACTTGATTGGTGTACATAGAGTCCATTTCAGATTTCATGGCTTCGTGCCACCTCTCCGAGTGCTTGTCCAATACAGCCTCGGTATAGGTTCTAGGTTCTTCCTCATCAGGAATCTCTACGTCGTCATTTTCCTCTATAAGGAGGTTCAGTTTATCAACTTTACGACGTTCCCTAGTCGACCTACGGAGTGCATTTTCTTGAACTAGAAAATATTGTCTACTCTGAGAGTGATGAGGTTCTCTTGCATTGGACGATCCAACGTTCGAAGAATACTCAGGTTCAACACTGATGTGTTGTTCTTGAGTAGGAGATGTGTTAGCAATCAAATCGCTCCCACTAAATCTAGGAGGTTCGGTATCTCCTTGAGAAGTACCTCCTATAATGCTCCCACTGGCTAAAGGATGTCCACCTAGTGACATGCCTTGACCATTAGCATTATTAGTCTCTCCCACTAAATAATCATCATAATCCATTGATTGATTTTCAGCCTCAGTGTTGTTTTGTGCTTCTTGAATCTCTTCAAGTTCTATGATTTCTCGACCGTGTTCACAATAGACAAATTCTTCTTCTAGGAACTTCGCCTGCTTAGAAACGATGATTTTTCGTTCCTCAGGGACATAGAAGTAATATCCTCTTGTTTCCTTAGGATATCCCACAAAATAACATTTTTCACTCCTAGATTCCAACTTCTCAGTTTGCATCTTCTTCACAAATACGGGGCAACCCCATGTTCTTATATGTGATAGAGATGTTTTCTTCTTAAACCACAACTCGTATGGTGTAAGTTCAACTGCCTTAGATGGAATCCTATTCAGAATATAGATTGAACTTTGTAATGCATATCCCCAAAGAAATGATGGAAGAGTTGCAAAACTCATCATGGACCTAACACTACAAAAAAACTGGGCTGGGGCGACGGATAGATCCGTCGCTTCAGCCCAACGATCCATCGCCCCAGCTATGGCGACGGATAAAAAATTCATCGCCCCGCTGGAGTTGGGCCGACGGATAGATAATCCGTCGTCCAATTCGCGACGGATTGGACGACGAATTATATATTTGACTTTTTTTTTTAATCGAAATATAACGACGGATAGAATCTATCCGTCGTTATATGTAACGACGGATAGATTCTATCCGTCGTTACCTTTAGCGACGGATAGATTCTATCCGTTGCTAAACTGGCCGACGGATAGATTCTATCCGTCGTTATATTTAGCGACGGATAGATTCTATCCGTCATCCAACATATTATTGGAATTAGTGACGGAATCTGAAATTCCGTCACTAATTCCGTCACTGTGAATCCGTCACTAATTCCATCACTATTTATTTCATATTAATCCCTGTTTTTCGTAGTTCACCTATTTAATCAATATAATGTTCGATAATAAATGAATAATACGGAAAATATTTCAATAAATTTTGAATAAAAAAAGTAATATCCGGAGCTGGAGAAATTATCCACACAAGTGTAAATATGAAAAAAAATCCGAACATACAGATACATAACTAACTAGCTATCAGACGGGGGTGGGGGTGGGTGATGGCGGAACTGGGACATGAACTAATCCATCTGTAACCGAAGGCGCTCGTTCTCCTCCCTTCGTTCTCTGTCCCGCCGCTCCATCTCGTCCCTTTGTTGCTCCATCTCTTGAGTTAGCCGAGCAACTTTGTTCCGGACTGCGATCGCACCATTTCGAGACACAGTCCTGTGTAAACCGGACGTCTGGACTACTGGGATGATGATGAGAAGCACCCCGGACTAGCCAGGCTCAAACCGAGGCTCCCAAGTCCATATATTCGTCCTTTCTTGTCCGGTTGGTTGACCTCTAAGAAGATGTTGTCAACTTGTTCAGTTGACAACTCCTCGCCCGTCTCTTCCTCCTGCCTCGCTACCTGAGCATCAACCTCAGCCTGAAATCGTAAATAGCAGATATCATGATCAGTTACTGTTTTTAAAAAATAACTTGTAATAGTGTACAAATATGAACTTTAAGCAACATAAACATACCGCAATAGACGAGGCCCGGTAGTCGATCCATACCCCCCCCCCTTCGGCTTGGCCTTCTTGAAGATGACATACTTGGATGTCAACTCCCCCCGTGCCACCTGAATCAAACCAGATCTAGTCAACAATTTATCATCTACAAGTAATAGAGCAGCAGAGACACAATACATACACATAATGCTAGATTGCAAAAACACATATATACACACCGATTGATAATAATCAGTGACAGTAGATCGCCTCCCAAGGTGGTGAACGGCCCTTCCTGCCGTGTCGGTATTGGATGCGGTTACGCTGTTGGTCCAGCAACGCGTCCCGGACATCGATTCAGCGCCGATGGGCATCCCAAAGGGTCCACTCCATTGGATCAACTGTGGAGGATTGGGCCACCCGATCCCGAATGGCCTTCCACAAATGCAGACCATATCCTCAGATTTGGATCCCAGTCTAAATAAACGCCAGATCTGGGATCAACTCTTTGAATGAAGTACTCCTTCTACACTCCCAATTTCATACAACATCCAAAGTCAATACATGTATAACCTCACCATGTTACATCAATTTAACAATATACAACAACATAACATATATGGTGACTAACATATCACCCAAACAAAGTGGCTAACATACCACTCACATATAGTGGCTAACATACCACTCACATTGTCCTAAATTTTACTAACACAATGGTGACTACCATATCACCCAAATAAAGTGGCTAACATACCACTCACATACAGTGGCTAACATACCACTCATATTAAAACGATTATAATTACAAACGAAGGAATGCCATATTTTAACTTACCCTCAGCTCATCGAAGTACTCGGCCCTCATGCACTCCGAGATGTGGCTCCAACACTCACCACCCTGCCCCGGTGGCTCTCTCCTGCTCCGGAAGATGTCACCTAGTTTGTTGTGCACCTCCCGAGGCCATAAGCTGTTGTCAATATATAAGATACAAGAAACGAATATATATTACTTTAGTACAACAATTTATACTTGTCAACTATCATTATAAGTTATGTTTTACATATTTAAGAAGAATGTATAATACTTACTTGGCAGGACCAACAGGGAAAATCACTGGCAAGCCGTCCCACGTGACGTTGGGATGGTTTGGATCGAACACGAGGTAGGGACAATCGTCGTGGTCGTCCTCCAGCATGTGTCTGGGCTGACTGGTAGAGCCACGGCTGCTCTCTCCTACCCAGGGGGTCTCAGGAATCCGAGACCTGCTGCCCTGACCATCGGAGCCCTCCCTGTCGTCTGACCCTATCCCCGACCCACCACTACTATCATGCGGCCGGCTGCATGGTGGGGGACGATAGGTGGACGGCCTCTGTCGCAGCATCTGCAAAAACATGTAATAAATACAATAAAATGTGTTAGTATGAGCTATAATACAGAATAGATTATAATAACACATATAATTACTCAAATGTTATCAACTACTAACTAGTTATAATACACATAATATACCGTTATCGCCGTCCTCTAAGTCTACATATTGGTCCTCGTGCAGATCAAACAACTCATCATCTGCTTCTATGGGATCTTCTGCTTGTTTATCGACATCCTCTTGTTGGTACGAGTTGGTAATTGGGTCGTCTTTCTCAATGTACTCCACTTTCGAGCGAGCACGAATAGGTACCGCAGCTAACCATTCCCCCTTATCGCGTTTCCTGCTTGGATATTCAAGAAACACCACTTGTCGCAGCTAACCTTCAACCCCTTTCAGAAAACTCCATTGAACTCTGCCATTGAGAGTACGACAATACATCCATGAATGATCGGTATTCATTGAATAATTAGATAATAGCCTGACACGTTTGAATTCATTAGATCGAGGTCTTTCATTTACGATAATAAATCAATTTCACAATAATTCAATCAATTGCTACGTAATATAAGTTATATTAGTTCCAGTCAATTGTTACGGCATTACATAATATAAGTTACATCAGCTTCAATTTTACCATAATGTTTGGTTTCATATATATATATCAACTAATGATTACTAGTTATACAAACCTAGAGACAAAACGGATGAAACTCCTCATTCTCATGCACGATCCTCCTCATCACTTGTGACGCTCCCTACCACAGAACTTGCATTCCAACAGATCTACATCCTCCTCCCAATACACCATGCACATGTTCCAACAAGTAGAAAGGCACTCGATAGGCGGCCCCAAACCCCGCCTCTCCCTCCATTGGAGGTATGCCATGGACGGTGCTTCCTCACCGTGATGAATCCATACATGATACTCAGGCATGAATCCGTAACGTCGCAAGTGCTCGAATCTTGTAGGCGTCATAAATTGCTTCTGCAGGTTTCCAATGTGCAAGGACACTTTATCAACCCCCAGTTGCACAAACCGGACGTCCCATGGCAAACGAGATGAAACATTTAACCCCTTCTACAAAACTCCTAGAAACTCTGCCATTTACCGCCGTACGATCGTACATCCATGAACGGTAGGAATTCATTGTATACTTTATTTTTAACCTGACACGTTCCAATTGATTAGATCGTATTTAATTTATTAGATCGATTCCAATTCGGATAAGAAGATTGTGGAGGTTAATTGTTAATTATTATATGTTCCTTATAAATTAATTATTAATTAAGTGTTCGATATGTTACAAAATTGGGCATATATTTTAACCATTTCAACCTCTTAGTACATATATTATATACTTAACATACATATCAAATTAACTAATTACTCTATACATATCGAATTACTACATATATTCATATCAAATTACATACTTAACATACAAATTTATCAAATCAAAACTACATACTTCTATACTTAACAAACATATCAAATTAACTAAACTAACTATATATACTTAACACACAAATCAAACTAACTACATACATTCATACATACCAAACTTAACATACTTTATACATTCATATCATACTACATACCTAACATATATACATATCATTAACTAAACTAACTATCAAATTACATACATATATACATATATACATATATATATATATATATATATATATATATCAAATTGAACAAATTACATATAATTGATCAAATTAACTAAACTAACTACTACATACTTATCATATATACATATAATTGCTCAAATTAATCAAAATTAACAAAATCCCCAAATTTTTAAAAACTAGGGTTTTAGCCAAAATACCTTGATTAATCGGTAGAAATATGAAATTGATCGAAGAACCAAACTCCTTGTCACACGAGCTTCGATTAGGCACCAAGATTGGCCGGAATAACGAATGATTCACCGAAAATCGAAGAGAGGAGAAGAAGAAATTGAGGATGAAGAATGAAGAAGATGATGAATTCTGCCACATTTCTCGCCTCTGTCCCGGATAAAACCCCTCTGGGCCGACGGACACGTATCCGTCAGCCCAGTTGGGCCGATCCGTCGCTAGTTTGGGCAACGGATACCTATCCGTCGCCCCCATAGCGACGGATAATCTATCCGTCGCCCCGGTTTTTTTTTTTAATTAAAAATATTAACGACGGATAATATTATCCGTCGTTAATAATTTCCTTTTTTTTAAGGGCAAATTTCTTATGGTACCCCTTAAATTCGATCTAATAACAAATTCAACCCTTCTATTCGAAGAATAACAGTTACATCCAAAAATTGAACTGAGCAATTTTCAATATTACAAATGGGTCCAAAAGTCAAACTTGATGATGACATGGAATTGCTTTTTACTGATGTGTCGACCAAAGTTGGTAATAATAACGAAAATGCCATTGAATATTTTGATTTTTGAGTTTATTTAAATTTGTTTCCCTATTTTCTTTTCTTTTTCCATTTCTTTTCTCCTCCTTTATTTGGTGACACAGGCTGTTGGATGTGTCTGTAATTAGAAATCTCAAATTCAGGGACTTATTTGTAATTGATTTAAATCAATTTCCAACAGGACTTATTTGTAATTTAGCTTAGATTTTGTATAGTCAATTTAGGTAAATTTCAAGTAATTTCAGCTAATCAGTCAATTAATCTATTTCCTAATCATTTCTCAGTATGCTGAAGAATGTACTAGGTCCCTTTATTGACTTCAAATAAATGCACCAGGTCCCTATATTGATTGAATGCATATCACGAATACAAATCAGAAACTATCAATGTATGAAGGTCAAAGGTCAATTATACATATTCCAAGAGTCAGATTCAATTCTTCCATTGTTTTCATGTCCATATCCATGCATTCATCTTTATAATTTACCTATAAATACAAACCATCAAGAAGCGACAAGCAAGAAACAAGTAACAATGAAAATTAAGGGTTATGAAAGAAAGATTCGCCCATCATCTCATGTGGAGATTGGGTAATTTGCTATACTCTTATTGTATGATGAGTCACATAATAAGACTAACATATTTGAATGCATGGAAACATACATAATGACGAACATGGAAACTATTTGAACAACCCTACTCTTGCTAAAAACTAGCAACTTCACGAAGAGAAATGAACACTAATGATCAAGCAGTTAGACCACGTATGAGGGCTTCCAACATTGCTTCAAGGCTCATTCACATTGAGTGTGGCCACTCTGACGAGCTTCGTCCGAGAGCATCTGTACTCACGACTTCCATGACTGTCTTGGATATTCAACTGGCCACGACATATTATGGTGAAAGGTGGAATAATGCATTTCTTCAAGAGGCTGCTAAGCATGTGGATGAGCTCATCAAATTAGGTTCATATATTTGATGTAATTGCTCCCTGTTCTTCCATAATTGGCTTTCAGTTCTTCTGTTTAATGGATATTCTGTTAATGCATTTCTATTGCTCTCTCCACCAACAATAACAACAAGAGACAACATTAACAATGGTTTTTCACCATTTAATCATCTTCATTTCATTGTAAACATAAGCAAATTACATGGTGATTTGATCACAAGTTCTTACAATACATTCCACAAAAGAGATAATTGTGATCACTCGACAAAAATACATTAAACTGAAATTAAAATAACTAATCACTACTAGTACTTCATTATCATCCAAGTCACAAATAACTAAAATAGCTATTTAGTAAGGGTCAATTTGTAATTTGGGGATAAAATTTCCCTCCAATTCCCACATACGATTTAGAGGGACATAATTAAGTTCAATCAATTACATAGAAGTTTATGAGGAAATTATTTTTAGTGCATGTATTTTTGGACTTTTATTAGCAAAAATTACCTGAAAATCAATTACAAATAGCTCCCTATATTTGTGGAAGCTAATTACAGATAGATCCATCTGTTATTTTTGCTTTACTTTAATTAATGTAAGAAATTTTAATTTGTTTTAACTTTTCTTTTAAGGAGAGAGAAAATTAAATCCACATGGCAGGAGAGAGAAGTGTTGTTTAGTTTTGGTCAACTACAGGGGGCCATCTGTTATTGTTCGAATAGAAGGGACCAATCTGTGAAGGGGGTCAATTTAAGGGGTACCAAATATAATTTTCTCTTTTTTTAAAGTCAAACTTGGGCGACGGATAATTATTATCCGTCGCCCCATAACGTCGTTTTTTGCTGATTTTCTTGTAGTGTAACCATGTCTAACAAAGTTCGGTTCCTCCTTTCGGACACACCAATCATTTGTGGTGTTCCCGGAGGAGTCCATTGTGATATGATCCCATGAAGTTTCAAGTAATTTAAGAACTCTTGGCTTAAGTATTCACCTCCTCAATCTGATCGTAGAGATTTAATACTTATACCAAGTTGGTTTTCTACTTCAGCTTTATACCCTTTGAATTTCTCAAACGCTTCGGATTTGTATTTCATAAGATAGACATATCCAAATCTTGAAAAATCATCAGTGAAAGTGATGAAGTATGAAAAACCTCCCTTTGCTTGAATTTGTAATGGCCCACACACATCTGTATGGACAAACTCAAGCACTTCCTTGACTCTTACCCCTTTCCCATAAAAAGGTTTCTTAGTCATTTTTCCTTCTAAGCATGATTCACAATCACCATATGACTCTAAGTCGAATGGAGTTTAATAATCTAACTTCTTTAATCTTGCGATTCTAGTTTCATTAATGTGACCAAGTCTACAATGCCAAAGGAAAGTGGGATTGTCTTTATTACTTAGTTTTTGCCTTTTGTTTTGTATGTTGAGAATCTCATGTCCACTATTGAGCAAATATAAACCATTCGCAAGGGGAGCATCCCCATAAACAATACCATGATGCAAAAAACAACAATTGTTATTAGCAATATGGAAGGTAAAACCTTCTTTGTCTAAAACTGGAATGGAAATAATATTCCTCATTAAAGAGGGAACAAAATAACAATTATCAAGTTCAAGTCTACGACCAGAGGGTAAGTCTAAAATATAAGTTCGTACACGCTCAGTAGCAACTCTTGCTCCATTTCCCACGCGTAGGTCGACTTCACCTCTTCTAATCTTTCTGCACATTAGATACTGGTTGTGTGAGCCACAACTAGTATCTAATACCCAGCTAGAAGAATTAGATGTAGACATATTATCTCAATCATACAGATACCTGTTTTCAAGCCAGAAGCACAGTGCGTTAAATCACACCGATGCTCTCTTCCAGTGTCCTTTCCTCTTGCAGTTAAGGCACACATCTTTTGGGGTTCTCACCTTTTTCTGAATTCCACCTTTAGGCTTATTTGACCAAGCCTTTAGAACCATTCTTAGCCTTCTTTTTCTGTTTGGCCTTACCCCTATGGTTTGGCCTAGCAGCTTGCCCAATGTGAAACACGAGTCTTTCCTTAGTGGTAGAACTCTCAAAGGTCTTGAGCATATTGAGCAGCTCAGCAAGTGTCATATCCGTCTTGTTCATATTGTAGTTTACAATGAAACTAGAATATGAATCAGGAAGCGACTGAGAACAACATAGGCAGACACATGTTTCGAAAACTTAAAACCGAGAGTATCCAACCTCTCGATTAAGCCTATCATCTTCAGAACATGGGCAGTGACCTTACCACCTTCAGATAGCTTACACCTAAAGAGTTCCTTCATCACCTCATACATTTCTGTACGAGACTCGGAGTCAAACAACTCTTTGAGGTGCACTATCATCTCATAGGCAGTCATGTTCTCATGTTGTTTCTACAGCTCAGGCGTCATCGCCATTAGCATTACACACCTCGCTTGCCTAGCATCTCCCTCATGCTTTTCCCAAGCAGCTATGTCAAACGCGGCTAACTCGGTTGCATCCTTGGGAACAACGGGTAGTGCTTTGTCCAAGACATATGCAATCTTTTCCTGTTCCAACACCAAACGCAAGTTCCGGTGCAAGTCCGGGAAGTTTGACCCAGTCAACTTGTTAGCTTCAATTATGCATCTCAATGATAAACTCGACATTTTTTTTTTTTTTTTGCAACCTATAGAGATAGAACATAATATAAATTAAAACACAATTTAATGATCACATTCAGCGACTAAACAAAAAGGATTTCTTTTATTTAGTTTCCATCATTTTTACACACTAAACGACCCCATCGGAGAATTGCGAATTTATACAATATAAATTATGATGGACTAGGATCCTCATTCTAGTTGTGGCAACCCCTGCCAGGGCTGGTGATTGCAACAACCGAACTCGGTAGGTTCTTAACCAATTACACCATATGTAACTCCTAGTTGATTGGACCTAGCCCAATCGACGTCCCCTAACTATTCTAACGCTAGGGCGAAAAGACATAGTAGGTTAAACCACAACCTCGCACGGTGACACAATGTCCCTATGAAAGGTTCGATAACCATGTAGTTTAGAGCAAACACTAGGGTGTAAATACTCTTAACGAAATGGTAAAGATATCCTTTCAATTACAAGGGTGACGTCGTTCATCAAATGAGATTTAAATTTAACATTGGGGAACATTTATCGGGGTAGTCGCTTAATCAAGATCAATACATATTTGAGCATATCAAACAATCAATGGGCGCCGCCTACCCAAACATGCTACATGCTATACTCGGTCCGACAAATAATGGGTGCCGTCTGCCCATACATGCATAAACGCGGACGCTAATCTATATAAAACAATTCATATAGACAAGTACTGGGCGCCGTCTACCCAAACATACATAACCGCGGACGCTAATCTACATAAATTAAAGCAACCCACATAGTCAAGTATAACGTGCATAGACAAATAATTGTGAGTTAAAGCTTACAAGAAAATACACTTTCCATTATTGTAAACCCAAATAAGTCATCGAATGATTTATTTTGAAAATGAAGTATTTGACACTTTTCATAATTATAAAATCAAATTTTAAAGGTACTGTTTTGAGGTTTATAAAGTTTCCGGGGTCATTTTGAAATTTCTGAAACTGTAAGGGCTTCAGTGAAGAATCTGAATTGTACAGGGACTGCTAGTGCAATAAGATAGAAGAATCTGTCAAATTGCAGGAGTAGTCCCCAGAGCACATCAAATTCTCCAATGAACACCCTTTAGCTTTTCATAAACCTCAAACCAACCCAAAAACTTCTGAAACTTCAATTAGAAAATTCATCCAATGAATCAACCCTTGTAATAATCAACCCATACAAGGGAGGTCAATTTTCCGACCACAATGGCCGGAAAATACCTCCCGTGGCTATTTTCCGGTGAAGCGAAGCGAGCTGCCACCATGGAAGCCGCATCGCTCCACCTCGCCATTTTTCCTCTCAAAACGCAGCGGAAGCGATGGGGAGAAGCCAGTCCGTACGTTCCGGAGTCTTACTCCGGACGGTCACCGGCTCTGCAATCGTTTGCTCTGAAAACAGTAATCTTTTTTTTTTTATTGAAATCGTTTGCTCTTCCCCTCTTTAAACAAAAAGGTAATTGACCTTGTTTTTCACAAAACCATGAAAAGGATCAGTTTCATTTTCTTGTTTCTCTAAACAAACAATAAAAGGGAACTGGATTATTGAAATCAAGAGCCCAAAGAAGAAGAAGCGCGAGTACAGGAAAAGCCATTTTCCAATGGACAAAATCAGTTTAAAAAATTATCTAGCCAATTCAATTTGGCTCAGATACGAATGAAACCCAGTTTCAAAGTCATTCTCAATGTTACTGTTTCGGGTCATCTTAATAGGAAAGTAATTTTAACAAGAAGTATTAACTCACAATCATAATACTACCAATCACGTAAACTTTCGTTATTATACCACTGTTGGAATATGAAGGTATGAACCTAGGTTTGTACAATACAAGTTTAAATTTTTTTTCTTCATATTGAACCAACTGACAATGAATGAATAACAATTAGCACGTTAAGCATATTATATAGTAAGTAATACTTACACAGATTAAAGTAGTGAATCATCTACTGCGATTCATGCGCCAAAGACTCACGATCTCACAAACATCTTCCAGTTTGCCTTGAGAATGCTAGGATTTCTATTGATATTTTGGTGGTATGAATAATATTTACTTTCTCTACAGACGGTAAAGATTAGGCCAGTGATACGCCAGAGCAGTATTTATACTGCCAAAGCAATCTAATAAATTTCACTATTATTTTTTAATAAGTCTATTAGGTGCTATATAAAAAATTCCAAAGAGGAAAGTATATTTTTACAGAATGATTCAAGGAGGAAAGATCCTCAAATTTGTGTCCCCATCCTTAATACTACCTTCTTTCCTTCCAAATCAACGATAAAAGATGGAAAGAGTCAAGCTCCCTTCATCTTTACCAGAAGAAATCCATGTGCTTTAGCTGCAATGTTCATCAAAAGATTTCCAAGAAAATTTGTTCGTGAAAAGGAGCTCCAGCACTTGATGCAAACTAAATCCGATCAAATAGGAAAATGGCATGAGCAATTGGTACTTCTCTAGATGGGCAATTTGTACTTTTCGATATGTGAGCAATTGGTCACAGATTAAAATCAACTGGGAAAATTGGTCTCATCTATGACATCATGGTAATTGGTACTTGCCTAAAGATTAAAGATGAAATCAAAAGAATTGGATTTTCTCACAAATTTTATGCCATTCATGGCAGTGACTATAGACGCTTAGATCACGTTAGCAATTTGTACTTGAATTTTTTTTTAACTGTGGATCAAAAGAATTCAATTTTCTCATTGCTTCATCAATGAAATTACCAGATGCAGAGAAGAGACGATGGCTGGTTGGCATGCATGGGTTAGTGCTGAATCTTGCTATCTTTCTCGGTGGTTTGGAAGGAAAGATGAGAGCTTTTAGACTTATTCCATTTTACAATTGTCTAACCAAGAGTAATAGTGTAACGCCCGAATTTTTTTAGAAAATGAACTAAGAAAAATATGATTCGTGCTAGAGCGTTAACCGATAAAAATGCGGGTTGCGACTTTATTTGAACTTAAAACGTGATCGACGCAAAACTCGCCAACAGTCCATGCCATGAAATCTGTGAACATAATTCGTTAAAATGCGGAAGCATAAACGTGCAACTGTCTTGCACAAACCGCGCTAAAAACTAAGTTCTAAGATGATAATACAATGCATGACTTAAATGTAAAACATATAAATGGTGACTATAAAAGGTAAAGGCCATGATCACTGATCCGAAACGCCAGTCCCCGCTCCAGGCAGCTCTAGCTCCTCACCTAAAAATTATTATAATTAAGGGGTTAGTCAAACCACCGACTCAGCAAGTTCCACGACGTCTGGCGCAAAGTTCTATCTTTATGTCTTTTAAATCTTTTAGTCTTGGATAATGCAATGCAACTCTAAAACTTGACTTAGACCTGACTTGACTTTTAATACTTGAACTTCTTGAACATTAAACTTAAACTTCAATCTTATACATGACTTGTGATTTAACATGATCGCGAGCTCACTTGGCGTCGTAGGTTCCTATTCTGGCCATGGTGGCTATCTGCCGGCCTCAGGTCACTTTCGTGGCCCTATCCGTTGAATAAATATAAACTGCCGGCCTCAGGACCTTGGTCCCTATCCGTTGAAGATGAACTAATAACTGCGCCACAAATACCAGAATATTTTCCTACGAGCTCTTTACTTATCTTTAACTTGAAAGTCTTTCTATACTTGAAACCCTTAACGTTTTGTTAAAGTGAATGCATGCTTGTATACTCTAACTCATGAATGTATGATTCCATGGGTGTTTATAAACATTAATAGATAATATGGATCAAAACATAACCAAATCATACAACACTCCTGCTAGCACATTCGCACTATCTTTTCCAAATAACAGGGAACAATAATGTCAACAATATGAACTCTGCAACATCAAATAACAGTACCAACAACAGCCATAAAAGGCCTTGCATGCAATGTACATCATTCAAACAAGATTGGTATTTATCCCATGCCACTTAATTACACAGCAAAATCTCAACACCTTAAATCATTCAAAATAAGCGACTAGCTCAACTTGTCACACATATATGTACATTCGGCCAACTAGATGATAATAAACAAGTATTTAAATACAGCATGATTTGTTTAACAAGTCTGAATCGTCTGAATATGTTCTGATGTTCCATAGTAATACTAATATTTTATCTAGAATCACATAAGGCAAGACAATTAAATCCTTAGCAAGAATACCATGACACTTGAATTCTTTGCCCACTGGCAACTTTCTGATCGGCCGGCACTATTATAAGCAACATGACACTTCACAATTCCGTCTAACAATTGCCACTACTCTTTCATACACATACATATATATACAAATCTTGAATACGAGTAGCAATAAACACATAATCAATTTATAATCATATATAATCCTGGACGAACCCTAAAAAAAACATACATCAATTTCATATCATAATATACATAACAATCAACCATCAAACAGAAATATTTGTGCATGCAAGTCCTAGGGGAACTTGCCTTAAGAAATATACAGCAAAACCTGCGACGGAAGAACGAACGAGCCCCTCTTACTAAACCAACCCCGCTGTTGTTGCCAAAGAAGAACCGTTTTCAAAGGAAGATGAAGCTTCTGATGGAGGTCGATGGTTTTAGAAGAAGAAAACGCAAATAAGACGTCGATCAAATTTGAAAGAAACGGCTGGAGTAATTAAACTGAGTTTTAAATGATATTTTGGGCTTCTTAGGGTAACTCATTGGGTCAAGGGTAAAGAATTGGGCTGGAAACAAAGAGTAAAAGCTTGGGCCAACGATCCAACGTCTACGAATTACATTCTGACGCTCTGGTTCGTACTAAAGCGCGTACAAACGAACTGAGGAATTTTCGGGTCGTTACAAATAGACTTAATAAAAAAAAATTGCAAAATCAAATACTTGCTCTGGCAGCATAGAAACTGCTTTAGCAGTATCAGCTTATTCACCTCGTTCAAAAGAACGTCCGATTAAAATGAGGAAGAGCATATATATTCTAATGCATGTAAGTAGTTGTCTTTCCACCATCCCATGATCTTTTAACCTCTTTTAACCACTAAACAATTTGTAGATCATGAAGAGGTGGTTAGAGACCAAGTCTCAACACCACAACTACAAGTATCATGCCCTTCCTTCTTCATCTTAATTCATCTTTCGATATTTTCGGTCCAAGTGCACTTTTAATTATTTAATCGACTCAAATAATTAAGTAATTCTTCTATCTAATAGAACACATCCGAAATATTAAATAAATTGATCTTATCAATTATTTAATTGATTAATAAATTGGTCCAATCAATAAATTAATCTCACCACCATTATAAGTCGTGAGCGTGAAACCATATAGCGTGACCCATAGGCCCTTGCGAATTGACCACTAATCAAATTACGGTTCGAATAAAACTCCTAGGCTGCTTAATCCAAACAATGTCAATGCCAAGGTACATTTGCGAGGATGCAAACCTTAACCTAGAATGTAGAGTTCATAATGATACGGTCCTTTCATTCGCGATTACTCAATTAAGTCCGGGGCTCAATTTGTGTCTCCCCTTTATAACTTAATTGTGTCGTCTCATTGACCAGTTGACCTTTTTTATCATATTCAACTTACTTGAATATATCATGCTTTGGCCAAAGTCTTAATGGTCCAACATGGTTATGAGAACATGAGTAATCTCTCCGAGGAATGAATCCTATCTTGGCTCACATGTTATACTTACATATATCACGGTGAACCCAACACAAGTCGTATCTACTCCTATGGAGTGCAAGCATTGGATATTGGTCAAAGTTCATCGTTCCATATGTAATACAACATTGACCTCAAGTCAAAGGACTATTATATTACCCTACAAACCGATAATACCGTAGACACATAAATAGAATCTACCGAACGGTTTCTCGACGAGTATACCAATACTCCTCTAAGAGTATCTATGTGTCCATCACAAGTCTAGTACTTTATAGTCGTGAGACTAACTATATCCTCTAAGGAAGTGATGCGACCACATACCAACTTATCTCATATTATCGATATCCCTTTTTCACAATAATCCTTAGTCGGGGTTAGTTTATGAGTTATATTACGTTTTCCAAGTTCTCACTCACTTGGAAGCTAAAATAAACTCAAGAGAATATTAGCATATATAATGACAGACAAACATATAACATATTAATATGCGAATATAACATTTACATATATAGAAATATAAAACCTCAATTTACACTGAATGTGATAATAGTACAATCATCCTCAAATAAGATTGTCTTTAGGACATTATACTAACACACAAAATTAGGAGTTGGATTTTTTTTTTTTTTTTTTTATTTGGAAGAGGTTAAGGAATTCTCATTTCTCACCAAAGACATAAGTGCACTAGAAATGCCACTTTTTATTTTTATTTTTATTTATTTATTTTTTGAGAAAGAATGCCACTTAGTCAAGAATGCAAGTCATGAAACATTTATAAAGACACATTGTTGTGCCGAGAACAAATTAAAAGTAAAGTTGCACCTAGCTAGGCAAAAATTACACAAAATGGGACAACAAGCCAAAGACAAAGAGGCTACCAGGGCCAGAACTGCCATTGAGTAGCGTACAAGTTATCCCAAGACAAGCAGATTCACAACAGACTTTGTTTTCCATCCTAATTAAAAACTAGATCAAGAGATTATGAAACACGAGGACAGTATGCTTTCTTTCAATCCACGACTCCGTCTTTATGCATTTTAACCAATATTCAGTACGTACTCCTCTTGGGCAAACATCCCAATCTTTACTTATATATATGTGAAACGCAAACAGCTTGCTCGTCACCCACTACAATACATTAAATTTTATATTCTCCAACACTTCTAGAGAAGAGATGTCAGCTCCTTTAAACATTGGTCGTTCCTTGCTTTCGATATAAACCATATTGTGCCTTGCCAAGCTCCTATTGATTTTAACGGTACCAATTTTGAGAGGCCTAAATTCGATTTGTTCGCCTAACATTCAATTGCTTAAGTGTTTATCTCTTACAATAATGTACATTCGCCTATCCCCATAACACGAGGCAATAGTGGTCGATATCTTAGAAGAACGTAGAATTTCACTCCTATACCATGACAAGGTAACGTATGAGTCTGGGTGATATTTTATCTGGACTGATAAGGGCTTGATTGGGGTTATAAGACGACTGGACCAACGAATGAATAATTAATTGCACTGTCATGATTTATTCGTTATAAGCATTTGATAACGATGTTATTTTTTTGTTTACATCATGGTTTTCATATTGACCGCCGGACAAAATGTGTGACCCAATTAGTTTGTGTATTTTAGTAAATTGCATTTCAGTCTATATCCAAATTTTATTTTATTTTGAAAGGGGAAAAAAAGAATTTTTTTTAACTCCACAGGATCCTACCCCCTCTCCTCTCAGATCCAATACAAGTCCGTTTTTCAAATTCCTGGCCTATGTTGGGGGACTTACAAAAAAGCTAGTAAGATAGCCAGTTGATTATACCCTTTCCGATTCTCATGATAATCTTTAGGGGTGGACATAAATGCTGCATTCCGAAAAACCGATCTGAAAATCCGGTAATCGATCCGAACCATTCCGATCCTAAAACTTCGAATCGGATTTTGGTTAACCGATTCGAATATCCGCGTACTATCCAATCCAATCCGATATATGTGTTTTTAAAGAATGTTTTAATAGGATAAAAGTAAAAACCTAGGTATAAAATATATATACCCCTTAGGCGGTCAAGCCCTCGTCAAAAGTTGCTCGAGAATTCAACGTGGATGTAGATGATATTTCTTTGAACTTTAAACTTAAATGTTAGCATTATTTTGGCTGGTATGTAATATTTTATTACTTTAAACTCTTATATGAAGGACATGTAATATTTAGTAATTTATCATTTTTTACGCTCAACTTTGTTATGTCACTTGTAATTTTCTACTATCTCAATTTTTTAATTATATTTTCAAGGCATAAAATTAGAAACATGGTAAAAGGATTAGATTATACTGCAAAATTCCAGATTGTCGGATTGGGGCGGATTTAACCGATCCGATATCGGATTAATCCGAAACCGATCCGTAAACTTTGGATTGGATTACGGGTTGATATGTTATTGATCCGAATCTGAAAAATCGAATTTGATTGGCATACCATGACTAAGAGTAAAAGAGATGGTGGTCTAGGTTTTAGAGACCTTCGTGCTTTTAATTTGGCTTTGCTTGGTAAACAGATTTGGAGAATTCTTCAACATCCACATTCTCTCTTAAGTCGTGTGCTTAAAGCTAAGTACTTTTCGAATTCTGACATTCTTCATGATATTCCCAAGACTAACTCCTTTACACTTGGAAAAACATTTGTGTAGCCTTGGAGTTGGTCAATGAAGGAATCAGATGGAGAGTTCGAAACGGTGAAAACATTGACATTTGGCATGATAAATGGGTCCCGGGTCATAGCTATTTTAAAATTAAAACCCCGGATTTGTCACATGAAGGACCTTTGACGGTCTCTTTTCTGATTCACCCTTCTTTTGATGAATGGGATCTTCCCAGTCTTAACCATTTGTTTTGGTAGGATGACGTTGAGGAAATTCTAAAAATCCCTCTCGCACACAGAAATGTGGAAGATTCCCGGATTTGGCGTTACTCGAGAAGCGGCCATTATTCTGTAAGTTCAGCCTATCATTTGGCCATGTCGATGAAACAAAAGCTGTTGGAATCTATAAATGGCGGGCCCTCTACTGCAACACATAAAAATTGGAATTTTGTTTGGAGCCTTAAACTTCCAGGAAAGATCAAACATTTCCTGTGGCGTCTTCCCCACAACTCTCTTCTTACATCCGCTAAGCTTAAGAGGTGACATGTCATAACAGAGGAACAGTGTTCTGTTTGCAGTGAGAGTTCCGAATCTCTCCTTCATCTTATGCGAGATTGCCACTTCTCTCGTATGTTTTGGGCTCTTGCAAATATCCCCGCAACTAGTATCTTTTTTGGCAGTGAATCCACTTGGGATTGGGTCAATGGCGCATGCATTCGTAGAGATAATAAAGATTTTGAGTTCTTTATTGTGTCTTGTTGGTGCATTTGGTACAACAGAAACAAGGTATTCCATGAACAACAGGGGTTTTCTCCAATGGATTCGGTAAACTTTGCCCGTAGATACATAAACTTCTTCAAGGCAAACATTTATCGAACAATCGGGTAGCAAGCTGGAGGCCAAGCTCCTACTGAGCATGGGCCATAGGCTGCTCCTTCGCCAGGTTGGGTAAAACTCAACTTCGATGCATCAGTTTCCAGAAACGGACAACTGGGAGGGATTAATTGCGACAGTTGCAAGAGACCATACGGGCTTGATCTTGGCCTGGTCTAGGAAAAAGCACCAAGTCAGCCCCACAGTTGAAGTCGCTTAAGCCTATGCGGTTCGACTTGCGCTTTCGCTGGCAGAGGAGATGGGTTTTCAACAAGTGATTCTAGAAGGGGATTGTTTATTGGTTATCCATGGCATCAATTCCAACCACGAAACATCATGTGAAGTTGGACCTCTCTACTCGCAAATTAGGAGTATGCTCAAGGCTTTTTCTGCTACACAGGTACGCCACATTCAAAGAGAAGCAAATGGGCTTGCGGACAAGTTAAATTGTGACATTGGGCTCAACTCTAATGGATTTGTTATTCTGCCTTTTGACTATTTTGAAATCACTTGAAAGCTTGCTCCTCTGGATGTAATTTGCTATTCTGTTCTGCTTGTTGCCTTTTGGCTCTACTCCCTACGTCCCGGAGAACTTCATACATTAGGGTTAGCGCTCAGTTTTATGCGAAAAGTTAAAGTAATGATAGAATATAGAAAAGGTGGGTAAAAGTGTACTTTTAGTGGCAAAATGTGTAATTTGAGTGTAAAGTTGAGATTGTTTATTATTTGTTGGGTGTGGGGTAGCTTCCTTTTTGGTAATGTATGAAGTTCTGTAAGACGGTTAAAAATGACAAATGTATAAAGTTCTGCGGGACGGAGGGAGTATTTTAGTTGAAGTTTTTTCCTTCAACATTCTTTCTAAAAAAAAATTAAATTAAATTAATCGGATGCCCACCCATAATAATCTTTACATATGAGCATCACGAATGTAAACCACAAATTACAAAAGAAATCCCAAATCTATACAAGATACTACTCCCAACTTTCTATACCATTTTGCCTCACCCACAATCTGTAACCTTGCTCAAATATCTAAAAACAACCAGGTCCCCACCCAATCTTTGCACCCACTTCACATTCAGCACCGGCCAAACCAAATCAGAACAATTCCTCTAGCACTTATCAAAATACTCCGACACCTCAACTTTGTAAACACTCGAAACCGTTATTTCCATTAGAATACCAACTTATATTTGTCAACATGCTATTTAACAAAACACAGTACCAAGTAATTTATGGTGTGGTCATATATTATCAAAAATACTCTTCTCGGACTAATTGACAACTAATTTAAGGTAAGGTATAATCATAGAGACAAAATACTCTTCACGGCAGCAAATGTTATCTTTAAAAGTATGTGAAGTTTGTGGTATTTTCGAATCATTCCAGAAGTTCAGGGACTGTTTTGCAATTTGTATCAGAAGTTGTTAGTGCAGTTAAGTTGTTAAAGGCACGCTTCAATCACAGTCGTTGGATCAAGATGGTTCTGTTATAGATCAAGGGCTCATGTGCATTCTGGCGTTTTGAAGATAAGTATATAACAGAGACGGTTTCTTCATCTTGTTTATCATTAATCATTCATTATACTTTGTCTCTGAGAGTGAGAAGAGAAGTGAGCTCGTGTTGTGAGAATGTTGAGAGAGATTGTATTGTAAATTGTTCAAATTCTCCATTATTAAATTGAAGAATTAATAAAGTTGTTGTTTCTCCCGTGGATGTAGATTGAATTTATCCATTCGAACCACGTAATTCTGTGTGTTTATTGTTTTGATTTGATTGCTTATTGTTTACACAAGATTGTTACAATGAATACCGAGTAGATCGATCGGTAGAAATCTCAACAAAATCAATATCAATGAACTCACTCAATCCATCATATCTTAATTACAATACATGTGTTCTTTATTTCGGTATCATACATATGTATCACATTCAGATCACTGTACATGGCTCTGTTCTCTTCGTCTGAACATAACTGAATCTGATCGAATCAATTGATCCGAATCGAATGAATCTGAACTGAAATGAATTGATCAATCAACTTCTTGTAGTATAAAAACACCGAGTAATTGAATGTAATCGACTAGACTGAATAAATCTGAACTGATAATAAGTTTTCAGATGAAAAAAACAAATCCTATCTAAACATGCATGCTAACTTCCAAATTCCTTTTCTTTCTACTTTTTCACCAAATTATATCTATATATAGTGTATCTTTGATTTTAATTAATTTCTGTAATTACAATCAAAAGGTATAGTTGTCCTTCAGTTCAATTCAGATCCATTCAATTCAATGCAGTTCAGTTCAGTTCTGCTTAGTTGTTTTTTATACTACAAATAAATTCAATTCAGTTTTGTTCAATTCAAACGAATATCAGAGCCTTAGTAGAGGGCAATATGTGCAGGATAAACTTTCATTAATTGTCATTAATTGGATAATGCATCATCGATCTCTTCCAATTTTGCACTTAACGTAATCTAATATTTTATGTAAGAATGTAGTTACACTACCAACTCGTACTTTTTATTCACATATAATATACCTACTATGCTCTTACACCAAAAATCTTAGGAACAATTATTAAATTTGTAATCTGTCATCTCCTTAGTTGATCCAAATTGTCTCATACTCTCATGATCAGTTTTATAACCTCCCTAATAACCCAGTTACACCAAAAAAAAAACTTACATATTTACCCATAAAACAATAAATAATATAATTAATTAACATATAAAATTATGTATTTAATCAACGAATATGTTGACTCGGTTGAACCTCAAAAAAAAATGAGCGGGTCAATGTTCCAGACCGAGTTTGAAAACATAACTAACTGTCCTATTTCTTAATTTTACAGCTTTGTTACCAACTTTATTATACGCCCATTCAACCCTTAACATTAATCATATTTGAAAATTATAATAATGTCATTACGGGTAGTTCTGTTCCATCTCAAATGTTGATGATGTCAGCATAAATTGCAGTAAGGATGCAAACTAATCGAGTGGAGTCAGCTATATAAAAGTTCGGCTCTTTAAGGTAAAACATGTCTAGGCCCGAGCCCGACACGAGCTGTATAACTTGCACTCATAGTCTGCCCGGAATTCATATATATATATATATATATATATATATATATATATATATATATATATATATATATATATATAATAATTCACAAAGTTTCACTAAGTTTATAATTCAATTTAAATCTCATCCGTTGATTTTACTTATTCAATTTGAATCTGGTACGTACATGTGTTATTGTTTGAGTAGAAGGTGCAGGGTTCGAATCCCATTGGCATAAGTTTATCCCTTTTATTTATTATTTTAAATGTTTTCAAAAATTACAGGTTAATTGGTTTTTATATATATATATATATATATATATATATATATATATATATATATATATATATATATATATATATTTTCTTTACTATTCTAAAAGAGAACTACCCAAAGGGTAATTGTTACACCAATCAATTTAATTTTGACCAATTGATTAATTTTGACTTCAAATTTCACATATAAAAATAAAGCTAAAAGGAAAAGAAACAAAAGAAGGAAGTTGCACATCATCTCCCACTACTTCCACCATTATAATCAACAAAATTTATATTTTTATTAATTACTCATATAATTAACATATATTCTGATTGAATTTTTAATTAACTAAGTATAAATTTAAATATATATTATAATGTTTATGTCATGCATATTTAAATTCACGATTCCAGACTCGTCTCGCTTCTAATTTGCTAAGAGCGAACATTTGAAACTGGAAAGTTAAATTTAACTCCACTCATGTGTAAATTAATTAAGCTTGAAATTATATAGCTCGGAAGCTATTCTTGCTAGTTGCTTGTATTTTCACTGAGAATCGACTTAATCTACAAAGTAGAAGATATAAATGTAAGTTACGAGGTTAATTAGGTAAACTGATGAATAATTTTAACTACCAGATATATATCACGAATAACTATATAAATCAGTATTTTGGAATGAACTTTCAGTATTCAAGTGTAATCTCTAAATTTCAAGTATTCAAGTGTTATCACTAAATTTCGCCATTCAAAGCAAAGTAGAATCTTGAAAGAAATTTCGTATTGAATTTAATTAATATAATCATGTATTATAATCCAGATGTTATCGCCAAAACTCTCATTTTGTGCCTCATATTAGCGCTCAGCATATGGGTTTCATCGGTTCTAGACAGCCTGACATCAAGTAAGTCGTTCTATTTTGATTTTCACATAAATTTTATGGCATATTTATACCATTTACTAAATTTGATGTTGGGTGCTGGACTTCTGGGGTCTTTCTCTATCTGCTTTGTACTTGCCTATCCATCATCACTTTTTGAGTGTGACTCTACCGGATCACACATGAATTAGGGGCCTGTTAAGTATCTCTCAAATCGTTTGAAAATATTCTGGATCATATCTATAAGATAGACTACAAATGGTAGTTTGGCAGCCAACTAAAATCGCCAAAACCTGGTTAAAAACAACTAAAAACACATATTTTAACTTGGTTTTTTTTATTTTAATCGCTTGTCAAACAACCTGTAAGAGATTTAATTTAATTCTACCTTTAAAAGGAGTCGAACATGCAAAATTGAAGTCGTATTTATTTAATCTTATTTTAGTTAATTTAAAGGCTTTCTTTTAGTTTATTTTTGTGACTCTTACAAAGAGTCGTAAATTATGAGTCGCAATAGATCCATTCTCATGTAGTGATATGTTATAATTCTCTCCTCCTAGATAGTATTATAAGGGGTAGTTGAACCCATTACCACATGTATATTTTTCATTTAAGGAACATTGATTATTCACCATGAATGCAGATGGTAATGCTGCTCGGACAAGTTTCTTAACATCAATGAACGTTTCCCGGACAGAAGGTATGTCTACATGCATTACCAGACCAATATGATTTTTTTTCTTTTGAAATGACAAAAAACATTATTAACACTGAATCGAATAATACAAAGACCAATTAATATGAAATGTTATTGTTCATTCTACAACCGCTAGTCATTGTCAATAATACTCAAATTATTTCTTCTAAATCTCCAGTGGTTGAGAAAGCGTGGTGCAAAAGTGATCTTTATTGTGAGCTCGACGGTGATATTAGGGTTGAAGCCAAAACGGGCATCATATACGTGATGACACATGACGAAACAATTACAAATTCTACAGATTCATGGCTAATAAGACCATATGTAAGGTGGTACATATTTCATGTCAGGCATTGGGCAGTAAAAGTTGTAAGGTATAGTGAAGAAGAGAACGTTGCCCCCAACTGTACTCAAAAGTACTTCAACCCGGCCATTCTTTTCTCCGGTGATGGCCACAGTATAAACCATTACCATTTTTTCGCGGATGTACTATTCCCATTATACATGACTTCCTTTGGCTACCTACCTGAATTACATCTTCTTGTTAGTGATTACAGGGATTGGTTTATATCAAAAGCAAATGAAATTCTAAGGAAGCTGAGTCGGTATCCAATAATAGATATTGACAAGGAGAATGAACAAGTTCATTGCTATCACAAAATGTTTCTTGGTCTAAAATTTCATGGAGACCTTGTCGTCGACAAATCATCACCAGAATATGCAGCAGGATTGTCAATGCAAAGTTTTAGACAGTTTCTTAGAGACACATACTCACTTGAGCGAAAAATGGCAATAGAACCAAGACTGCTAAACTCGACTAGCCCTCGCCTTATGATTGTGTCAAGGAAAAGCTCACGTGTTTTGTCCAACGAAGGTGGTGACAATTCGATACATGTAGCTAGCTAGTGATTAACTTATATTTCTTCGTGTTATTCTTATACAGCCTTAAATATTTTTGTTTTTTGTCCTTTGATTAACCAGATGAAATCTCTCAAATGGCAAAGGAAGTAGGGTTCAACGTGGTTTCAACTGAGGCAAAAATGTCTACGAATCAATCTGGATTTGCCCAACTTGTGAATTCATGTGATGTGCTAATGGGAGTCCATGGAGCAGGACTGGCCAACATGTTGTTCCTCCCAGATAATGCGGTCTTTATACAGATGGTCCCATATGGGCCATTGGACTATTGGGCTATGATGGAATTTAGAGATCCTACATGGGCGATGAACATAAGTTACCTGGACTATAGGATCTCAATTGAAGAAAGTTCATTAAGTAAACAATATGCTCCTGATGATCCCATACTTACACATCCAAATTCCTATTATGCCAAAGGATGGGATGCCATTCGGGCAGTTTACTTGGCGAATGTCAACTTCACCATTGATGTTAGAAGGTTTAAAGACACACTAGTTGAGGCCATGAAGCTCCTACAACACTGAGGTTACCATCCAGTGAACTTATGTTATGACATAAATATATATATTTACTATGAATTATGCACGGAGTGCGGTGCCAAGTGTATTAAAGATTTGTTTACGTAAATGGAATATACACACTAATCTTGGCAAATATGCATGTATCTCCGGTTTGTATTAAGACTTGTTGAAAATATTAAGCTCAATTTATAAATAGAAGAATCTAGAGGGACCTAGAATTGAATAGACAAAAGCATGGGACTTTGAAGAAATATCTAGAAGGACCAAGAGGCAATAAGAAAGCAATTGGCAGCAAGAATAATCTGGATATTGTCAAAAGGGAGAAAGAATTGAAGATTCTGGAGAGTTCATGAATGGCGGCAAAATGGATCATGATGAAGATTAATTAGTGGCTTTAAAATTATTAACTTCTTGAAGGTTCCATGACCGACCTATGAAGTCTATAAATACTAGTGTGCTAGTCTTGTTTGATGTATGAGTGCTGAAGAAAAGTAAGTGAGTGTGAAGAAAAAAAAAACAACAGTGAGCAAAGAAACGAGCAGAAGCTCTAGCTAGTGAGTTGAATTTGTATAAATATATATTGTACTAGTTTGTATTGAATAAAATCGAGTTATTCCGTTGCGTAAAATTAATCGTTCCTGGGCACCTTGATATCCATAAACGCTTAAAACACCCAACAAATTTGGCATCAGAGCCATGTCATTTGGAGGAAGAGTACCCGAAGGTATATATGGCGTTCGTGGCAAATACCATGCAGCAGCAGGTCCCGAAGCTTGAAAAGCATAACTATGGAAATTGGAGCATCCAAATGCGAGTCTTGTTGCAATCGCAAGACTTGTGGGAAATTGTTGAAGCAGGATATGATGAGCCTGGTTCCGTGGAGGCCGAAAACGCCTTGACGAATAATCAGAAGAATGCATTACGAGAAGCTAGAAAGCACGACAAGAAGGCGTTGTACATTATTTATCAAGGAGTTGATGAAACGACGTTTGAGAAAATTAACGCAGCGGCAAAGTCGAAGGAGGCATGGGAGATTCTGAAGAATTTCCATACTGGCGTCGATAAAGCGGTACGTGTTCGACGCCAAATTCTTCGTGCCGAATTTGAAGCATTAAATATGAGTGAGTCCGAGTCTATTTCTGATTATTGTACGAGCACACTAGTCCTCGTAAATAAAATGAAAAGGCTCGGTGAGGAAGTCGAAGATGTTCGAGTTGTAGAAAAGATCTTGAGATCATTAACGGGGAAGTTTGAGCATGTCGTTGCGGCAATTGAGGAGTCGAAGGATCTCAACACAATGACGGTCGACCAGTTGCAAAGTAGCTTAGAAGTGCACGAGCAACGTATGAAAAGAAAGAGTCATGGGTCGTTGGAGCTAGCGCTAGAAGCGAAAATGAAGATAAAAGAAGATGATAAGTTGGAGTTTTTAGCAGCTCGTGGAAGAGGAACTCGTGGACGTGGATATTATCGCGGTAGAGGAGGCCGTGGAGATTATCAAAGACAGGGAGTATATGGTGATCAAGATACGTATGCACCTCGAGGTCGAGGTCAAGGATGCGATAGAGGATTTGGACGAGGCGGCCGAAATTAAACTGTAAGTCAGCAGACTTATGATAAAAGAAATGTTGAGTGTTATAATTGCCACAAATATGGACACTACAGTTATGAGTGTCGAGGCACAAAAATATGGGAGGACGACAACAGGTAAACTACGCAGATGCCGATGTCGCAGAAAAACAAGCAGGATTGACATCATTGTTCATTCATAAAGGAGTTGATGGGGATGAATATTCCACATGGTATCTTGATAGCGGAGCAAGCAATCACATGTGCGGCAAGAAGGAGATGTTCATGAAGCTTGAAAAAACTCCACAAGAGGATGTGACGTTCGGAGATTACTCCAAAGTCTCGATCCAAGGCAAAGGTACGATTCTCTACAAATCTAAGAATGGTAGTCATGGTGATATATCAGACGTTTATTACATTCCTGCCATGAAAAGCAATATTTTAAGCCTTGGCCAACTATTGAAGAAAGGATTTATCATCAATATGAAGGATCCATATATGACACTTAAAGATGCACGTGGAAATTTGATTGCGCGTGTGGAGATGACAAAGAATATGTTATTCCCGTTAACATTAAGGCATGATACACTTAAGTGCATGAAAAGTGTCATAAAAGATGAGTCATGGTTGTGGCATTTGCGGTTTGGACATTTAAACTTTGGAGGCCTAAAGTTGTTGTCTGCTAAGAATATGGTGAAAGGTCTTCCTCATATCGATCACCCGAATGAAGTATGTGAAGGATGCATTCTCGGAAAGCATCATAGGCCGAGTTTCTCGAAGGAAAAGAGATGGAGAGCATCACGTCCATTGGAGATAGTGCACACGGATGTTTGTGGTCCACTAAAGCCCACATCTCTTGGAGGTAACAATTACTTCCTTACTTTCATTGATGATTTTTCTAGAAAGACGTGGGTTTATTTCTTGAAAAGAAAATCGAAAGTATTTGAAGTGTTCAAAGAATTTAAGAACTTGGTGGAGAATCAAAGTGGTTGTCGTATAAATGTCCTAAGATCCGATCAAGGTGGAGAATACACGTCGGATATGTTCGAGAATTTTGCAGAGACCATGGAATTCGACATCAGTTAACGCCAGCCTACACGCCACAGTTGAATGGAGTTGCAGAAAGAAAGAATCGCACTATATTGGACATGGCAAGAAGCATGGTGAAAGGAAAGAACTTGCCTCGAGAATTTTGGGCAGAAGCCGTAGCAACGAGCGTGTACCTGTTGAACCATTGTCCTACGAAAAGTGTACGGTTCAAGACTCCTGTAGAAGCATGGAGTTTGTTCAAGCCAGGCATTTCACATTTGAGAGTGTTTGGATGTATTGCGTACGCGAAAATCCCGGAGGCCAGAAGGACCAAGCTTGACGACAAAGGTGAGAAATGCATTTTTGTTGGATATGGAGATAGAACGATGGGTTATAAGTTATATAATCCACTAATGAAGAAGTCGGGATGTAATCTTTAAAGAAGATCAAATGTGGAATTGGGAAGATCCACAAGATAAAGGAAAATCTATAGTTGTTGAAGGAGAAGAAAGTGAAGAAGAAGCTCCTATACTGGTTGATGAAGGTGAATCGCCACCGAGAAGAACACGAAGCTTGAGGGATATCTATGAAGCAACAGAAGCATAAGAAGAAAATGAGGATGTGAATATGATGTGCTTCTACATGGATTCTGATCCTGTATCATTCAAGGAAGCTTCGCAGGAGAAGAAATGGAGGATTGCAATGAATGAAGAAATTAACTCAATTGAGAAAAATGATACTTGGTATTTGACGATGCTGCCGGAAGGCCGTAAAGCAATTGGCGTCAAATGGGTATACAAGACTAAGAAAAATGCCCAAGGAGAAGTTCATAGATATAAAGCAAGGTTAGTGGCGAAAGGATATCGTCGAAAGGAAGGAATCGACTATAGTGAGGTATTTGCTCCCGTAGCACGTTTGGAGACTGTCCGACTCTTTATTTCACTTGCTGCACAACACAACTGGAAAATTTATCAATTGGATGTAAAGTCTGCTCTCTTGAACGGATTTCTTCAAGAAGAAATATATGTGGAACAGCCCGAAGGCTACATCAAGGGAGGACAGGAGAATAAAGTCTACAGGCTCAAGAAAGCATTATATGGGCTTAAGCAAGCTCCTCGAGCATGGAATACAAGGATCGATGAGTATTTTCTGAAGGATGGGTTTACGAAGTGCCCGTACGAGCATGCACTACACATGAAGAAAGACGGTGCAGGTAACGTTTTATATGTTTGCCTCTATGTCGATGATTTGATCTTTACAGGAAACAATGAGGCTATGTTCGAGAAGTTTAAGAAAAGTATGATCAAGGAGTTTGAGATGACCGATATTGGCTTGATGGCACATTTTCTCGGAATTGAGGTGGTGCAAAGCAAAGAAGGAATTTTTTATCTCCCAGAGTGCTTATGCAAAGCAAATATTGGAGAACTTCAAGATGGAGTCATGCAATCCAGCAAATACTCCAATTGAATGCGGACAAGAATTTAGAAGATCTTATGATGAGAATCGCGTGGATCCGACATACTTCAAAAGTCTTGTGGGCAGTCTCAGGTACCTTACTTGCACTAGACCTGATATTCTTTATGCAGTTGGACTAATCAGCAGGTACATGGAGACTCTGTATCAATCGCATCTAAATGCCGCAAAAAGGATCCTACGCTATATTAAAGGTACGTTGAAAGATGGTTTATTTTATTCTTCCAATCAAGAAGTTAGACTTGTCGGTTATTCGGATAGCGACTGGGGTAGAGATTTAGATGAAAGGAAAAGCACCATCGGATATTGTTTCTATGTTGGAGATGCTGCATTTACATGGTCATCAAAGAAACAAGCCATTGTGACTTTATCGACATGTGAGGCAGAGTACGTTGCAGGAAGTTCGACGGTGTGTCAAGCAATATGGCTAAGAAATTTGCTGAAGTTCCTTGGATTCACACAAGATGGACCGACAGGCATAAATGTCGACAACGGGTCAGCAATTTCGTTAGCGAAAAATCCAGTTTTTCATGAGAGGAGTAAGCACATTGACACACGCTATCATTTTATCCGGGAGCACGTGGGAAATCATGAAGTAGAGTTGGTATATTGTAGATCAGAAGATCAAGTTGCGGATATTTTTACAAAGCCTCTGAAACATGACGTATTTGGAAGACTGAAGATGGCGCTCGGCATGAGGGCGTTAAAGAATTGAGCTTAAGGGAGGATGTTGAAAATATTAAGCTCAATTTATAAATAGAAGAATCTAGAGGGACCTAGAATTGAATAGACAAAAGCATGGGACTTTGAAGAAATATCTAGAAGGACCAAGAGGCAATAAGAAAGCAATTTGCAGCAAGAATAATCTGGATATTGTCAAAAGGGAGAAAGAATTGAAGATTCTGGAGAGTTCATGAATGGCGGTAAAATGGATCATGATGAAGATTAATTAGTGGCTTTAAAATTATTAACTTCTTGAAGGTTCCATGACCGACCTATGAAGTCTATAAATACTAGTGTGCTAGTCTTGTTTGATGTATGAATCCTGAAGAAAAGTAAGTGAGTGTGAAGAAAAAAAACAACAGTGAGCAAAGAAACGAGCAGAAGCTCTAGCTAGTGAGTTGAATTTGTATAAATATATATTGTACTAGTTTGTATTGAATAAAATCGAGTTATTCCGTTGCGTAAAATTAATCGTTCCTGGGCACCTTGATATCCGTAAACGCTTAAAACACCCAACAAGACTCACTAAGGAACGGACAATGGCATAAATCAATTTAAATCTGTAGTGTATCTAGAATCAAATTCAGACATTAATTTTTTACAAACTGAGTGTATTGATAACCCATATGATTAGCCAAGTCAAGAGCTAACTGAGTTGCATTGCATGTGCCTCTGACACTTCCAGTTCCACGTCACTTAGTAACTTCTTGCTACTCCATGTTGTCACTAATCCCATGTGATCCATTGCAACCGCACCTATACCACCAGCTGACCATTCCTAGGTACTGCAGCCTCAAAATTGCTTCTGGCGTGTCTGGAGCACACTTGAATATACTTCAAAGGTTCAATGAGCTTTACACCACCACCTCAATGATTGTACAAAGAACTTGGTTTCTCTTTTTTCTCAGTTCTCTCCAAATGAACTCGGTTTCAAATGCTAGGGGCAAATACGTTGTCTAATATTTAAGAAGTTGGAAGTAGTACCGTAAGAGGAAAAGTCGGGATTCTTTACATCTTCAACCCATTGATTACAAAACCACTTTTCTTGCGATCTTAAGAATTCAATTGCATTAAAAATCTTCCTGATCACTTTTTACGCATCAAAATATGTGTCTTAAATCCTTGTTCATATGCTAAGTGTTTGTGGAGAACGACATCCCGAGTCAATCTGCTATTCTGTTGATTTGTAGACTTCTGACTAATTATAATTTAAATTTTTGCGTGTATTTGGGAATTACAGGAATACAACGATTATAAAAAAAAAAGAGAAAATTACAAATGGTACCCCTTAAATTGCCCCCCTAAACAGATTGGCCCATTCTATTCAAACAATAACAAATACCCCCTGGAGTTGACCAAAACCAAAATCGGTTTCTCTCTCCTGACAATTTCCTTCTCTCTCTTGACATGTTGGAATTATTTACTCTCAACTATTAAAGAAAAGAAAAAAATAAATTAAATAGTTTTGTTGATTAAATAAAAGGTAAAAAAAAAACCCATCTTCTCTTACTCTTCTTCTTCATTTCCGTTCTTCTTCTTCCCTTCCATTTCTTGCAAGAACACCACTAATAATCATGTTCTTCTTTTCCCTCTATACTTTATAAATTTCGACACCGGTTAATTCGATTGGGATGCTCCGATTGGGGCTACCGAGAGCCCCAATCGAAGCTTTTAACAGCTCCGGTGGAGCTGCAAATTGCAATTTGCAGCTCAAATGAGTATTCTGACTCGGTGGAATTGTTACACAACTCGATCATCTTCTTCGCTTAACTAATCATGATGATTTGATTGTTATTTGGATTCGGTTCATAGTTTCAGGGACTAAATTTGAACTTTTGAAAACTCAAAACCCTTACAATTGAAAATTTAACAAACTTAATTGCAAAATTAAAAAAGTTATTGGGACTAAATTGAACTTTTAAAAAAATGGATAATAACTAGTTGGGCCCAAAAAAATTTTGGATATTCATTTGACCCCCAATTACATCAACTTCCCCAAATTTGTTTACATTAATTACATCCAAATCCAGTAACCTTTAGTGACTAAATAAATGAGGAAAAAAGAAAATCAAAAATAAAAGAAAATAGAGAAAAAGAAATAAAGAAAGTCTAAAATCAATTAATTCAATGGCAATTTCGTTATTATTTCCAACTTCAGATGACACATCAGCAAACACCAGAACCATGTCATCACAAGGTTTGACTTTTGGGCCTATCTGTAATATCGAAATTCCCTCAGTACGAAATTTTGGATGCAACTGTTATTGTTCGAATAGAATGGGTGAATCTGTTATTGTCACCAATTTAAGGGGTACCATAAGAAATTTGCCTAAAAAAAATTTTTGGAACCAAAGATATCTTTTATTCCAGTAAACGTTCAAGTACAATCTCTAAAAACAGCAAATACCCAAGAGACCATCTAAACAACATGATAAGTAACAAAATTTTTACAAAAGGAAATCATATGTTTATCATGGAGACACCTCCCTATTGACCTATGCACAACTTGCCGGAGAAGAAGTTATAAATCACAAACTCGACCAGCAAAAATGTGTTGGTTCATTTCAATCCAAATAGCATAAATAAATTCGGTAACCAGAACTTTCAACAACCGACTACAACGCCGCCTTCCTTTAACCAAACGAGCCAGTTGGGGAAGTAAGTCACGCCAACACCCAGGTAAATGAGGAAACCTATACCAACGTAGCAAAGCATACCATCCAGATTGGATGTAAGGACAACTGAAGATTATATGATCAATACATTCATTATCCACACCACAAAACACACATCGAACATCAGAAATAGCAACTATCCAAACTTAAGCAATCGATCACGTGTAGCCAGACGACGCCACAATGCTACCCATAGAATGAACTGAGCTGTTGGATTAGCCATGTTGTTCAACACCAACTCTTTCCAAACAACATGTGGGATAGACGGACGAATAATGCTATAAGCTTGTCGCATACAGAAAACACTAGTACCCAGCTGAGCTGTCTAGGACCCATTATGAAGTACATGAAGTCTGCTCTTGAGAATTTTTTTGAACAAGTGAGATGCCTGTGATGGCACCTCCATGGTCATAACATCCAAACCTTGATGTAATAAGCATGAACCCACCGAATTCATAACTTATCAGCTTTAGAAGCAATAGTCCATGGACAAGGCTAAGACCCCCCTCACTTTTTGTGCGGAAAACTTGATCAAAAGAAACTACAGCCTTTCGACTGCTGCCAACATCACCATCCTATAAAAATTGCCGACAAATACGCTCCACTTCCTTCATAACATTCTTCGGTAAACAAAACACTTGACTCCAATAGTTCTGCACAGCATAAAGCACACTCTGAACTAATTGAAGTCTCTCACCATAAGTTAACATATTCGAGGTCCAATGTCGAACCTTAGCCACCATTTTCTCAATCAAAGATTAAGGATTATAAATTTCCTAATTGCATGTCATCCATCAAATCAATTACTGAGAAACTTATGCGATATCCGTACGTACTTATTAATCATGTCATTTTGCAATCAATTTCAGTAATAACATGTGAAATTTTCAGTAAAGAACTCCAGTATTCTAAGCAATACAAGTTTTGCTGGATCTATTTACAAAATGATCGGCTAATCAAAATTCAGACGTACGGTTATCTTGCCTTAGCATCTTTCGGCTAAATAGTTAGAACTAGGCTATTTATTTCTGTTCTGTTATTTCTATCTGTATTTATGTTATGTCATTCTATCTGTATTTCTCTCTGTATTTATGTACTGCCCTGTACATCAAAAAAAAACATCTTCCCAAATTTATATTATGTATTGTGTTCAGTATTTTGGAGACTAGTTGTCAAAGAAATGATGGAATTTTTAATGTATATGTACTGATTTGGCTACAGGTGATTTTATAGGCAATGTAATTTTAGGCTATGACATATTCGGCAATATGTAGATTTTGGAGGAAAATGTTACATTTAATGTATATGTACTGATTCTGTTTCTTTTGACATCATAGCATATCTTGTAAACTAATAGCAGGCAACAGTACATATCTGTATATAAACAGTCCAGCTGCCTAATTTTACCTTTATCTTCTTGCTTTCCATAAACAAACATTAAAATATGTATCCGGATTTGCGGGTAATTAAAATTGTACCGGAGGGAGTATAATGTTTCTAAGAATATAGATAAAACTCCACTCCGAGTCTTTTTGAAAATATGAGTTGACCAAGAAGATATTCACTTTTTTGTTGAATGGTGTGCCGACCAACCGAGTTGTATTTAATGTTCTAGCGACATTCTAAGTCGTGATCATGATCTATATTAAATCGTTTTAGGCCTAGTCATGTTGATTTGGTGTCACGCCCAAAACTAAAACATCGGCGCGACCGGCCGTCTATCGTGAGATGTGCTCACGCCAAGACGAAGTCTTCCCTTAATCCTCAAATACATAAAATATTTCAGAGTGGTACAACAGAGTGTCTAAAATCCTTATTTTATAACGATAACAAATCCTCGAAATACAATAACAACAATCCAGTAGTACACATCATCCTATACTATACAAATCCAAGTGTACGCATAACTACTTAACAATCTTCTTAAAATCCACCATCTGTCAACCGAGCTTAACTCCGATGTACCATCAACCAATGCCACTTCACTAAATATCTAAAAGGGGTGGGTAAAGGTGAGCCTCAATGACACTTCTACCGGATTAAGCAGAGTATTTCAAAGTATACATATATATCAATATGTTTACATATTCAAAATAATTTGCATGGACACTTTTCAAAACAATAACAATTCATATCTTTAGCTCAATCAGACAATACACTAAGTCCACACGAACTGTGGTAGTACACAGGTCGGCTTTTACATAACAATAACAATGCCCAACCAAAGGGATAACAATACAATGGAAGATCTCCAAAAGCATGGCATTCCCTCGAAAGGGCCCAAACAATTCATAGGCATATCGATGAGCATAAACATATATTTCAATCCATGTTTTTTTAACAAAACGATTTTTACACATCACATTTACAATATATAAAACATTTATGGGTACACATACTTGATCCTTTTCGAAAAGATTATTATATCAAGTCTCATTTTTTGATAAAATAACCATAAATAGTTTATCAAATCATAAAACAGTACACACACACACACACACACACACACACATATATATATAACATAAAATAGAAAGTAAAAGTGTCAAGAGTTTTCCTTACATCGTTTAAAACCTTGCAACTGAAGAACCTGATCTACTACACGGCTACGGATCCCTGAAACCACAACGTACGTTCGTTCCCAAATCATGCTATCGAACACTTGCACTATTCATACCTAACTAGTACTAACCCGTGGCATTTCCACGGTATAGTTTACTTTTAATAATAAATACTAATGGAGGGTCAAAGCGTTTGTAGCCGACTGGCAAGTTGAGACATCCCGTACCCAAGAGGTCACAGGTTCGATCCCCGAAATGGGTGATTAATTTCTCTGTATAGAGAATGATTGGTGATTAGCTATGTATTGTAATTGTAATATTGCATCTCAAAAAAAAATACATGTTTTTAAATTAAGATTAATTATATTTCTCAAACCCGAACAAAAATGAAATAGAAAAGTGTATAACGCAATTAATAGGGTTGGTTCTCAACATCCCTCGAGGTGGTATGTGGTTCCCCATTCCATACACATATAAATTGTTATTTTACAAATATAATTTCACATGTCACGGTGGGATTTTGGCACCCACCACCATCATACCCCTCCGGAAAAATGTTCATTTTACTAATTTAAATAAAATGTTGTGGTTTGGGTCTTGTTACATAGGTTTGGAAGGGGCTGAGTATATGTCTGATCGGATCTGAACATCATTATTTTGAACGGGTTTGAGTTCGAGTTGGATAGTACCCACTCATTTAAAAGTAAAAAAATTACAGAATACCAGTGTACTCAGATATAGTCCGACATATGCTCAATAGTGTCCCTGACTCTTGTAAGAGTACCTTATATGCTATATATACTTTTTGAGTAGTTATTGATTAAAAAACTTAATGTTATAAGCAAAACAATCTTATTTTGTGATATCTTATTATACTTTTCGTTTGCAGTTAAAAAAATTGTTGAGTGTCCATCTAAAAATTATTTTCATCTCAACCTCTCTACAAAGTAAAAAAATGGCTCATCATTTTGTGTAATATAACTCCGTAATAAATATGAGTAATTAATTTAATCTATAATAATATAACTCTGAAATGTATAACTTCACGTATTAGGGTTCCCAAGCCACGCTAAGTGATTCACCTATGATTATTTTTAATTGATTTTGGCTTTGTATGTGCTCACTTAATTATTCGTATAATTTGTCGATTTGGTCTTCAATTTGAGAAATAACGATTATGTTTCGTCTAGTTAAAATATTCCAGTCAACTATGATTCATATTACCATTAACTACTTTTATTCTTAGTTCATGTATGCAATCTTAAAATTCTATGTTACTGAATATATTCAGCACTTTTATTTTTCAATTTATTTTCAGGATATACTTCCCTTCTATATTAAAAATGTTTGGGTTTCTTTGAAATGTGAAACAAACGGGTGAAGTTAAAATTTGCAGATTTAAGATATTTAATTACCAAAGAACAATCAATTTCAATTACTACATGTTGGGACTCAAAACCTTGAACAAATTCAATTGTTAATTTGGTTGTCAACCCTTCTGTAGTTTCAGCAACCATAAGACATAAAATTTTGACGCTAAACATTAACATTGCCCTCATGATCCGTAGCAATGACACTCCTAACACCCATTCGGGCTCTACTCAACTGTAAAGTCAAAATTATAATTGGACATCTAAATAACTATCAATTTAATTTTAAATGGATGGAGGGAGTATAAAATATAAATTAATACACAATTTTCAAAACTCCAATATTTCATCATACTAAAAATAAATTGTACACTTCTCAATTACTAATTTATTTTTACTTTAATTTTGTGAATGAAAATTCATGAAATTCATTGAGACATATCACATCATATTTTGCCTATGTGGTTATGCCTCTTTGATTACATAGCTCACCACTCTTTTTCAAAGTAGTATAATAATTCACAAATTTCCCTAAGTTTGTAATTCAATTTATAATATAAAGTATAATAATTCACAAAGTTTCACTAAATTTGTAATTCAATTTAAATCTCATCCGTTGATCATGATAATTCAATTTGAATCTGGTACGTACATGTGTCATTGTTTAAGTAGAAGGTGTAGGTGTTGATACGGACATGTGTCCAATCCGTTAAGGGCGCCATAGAGCGTGTCCTAGAGCGCATCAAGTCTGAAATAGCCAATTCAGTACTAGTCCGACCGTCAAATGGTCCGACATAAGGGAAACCATCTCAGGTCAACTAGTATTTACAAGTCAACATACCACCTCGGCTAAGCCCGACCAAGCTAGGTGAATGACTTCCGAACCTGACAAAAGGTCACATGGTCCTTCCAAGTACCACAAACTGTCAGTCCTAGGATGCTAAACGGACCGGACGAGATAATCTCGGACGCCACCATCGCATTAAGACCAAACATATATAACAGAACCACTGAGATACTTCCGTGGAACTCTAGGCTCGGACGCCTTGAGTTACCTAAGGGCAGATCAACCAAGCAGAAGGATTTGTCCGAAGGAGTTACACGGACCCAACGGCGGAACAGTACTCTCAGAGGGAAAGGTCCAAACTACCCTCCCTGGCCCATTAATTAGTACTGGATTACTGTTCACTATTGGGACATGGGCCAAAGGTAGCATTGGTGTCCAAATCTGAGGCATACACTTGGCATCATCTTATGAGTCACCTCATAAGCATATGTTAACTGTAAATACAGCACAAGGTCCAAGACCTTAAGGTAAGTAACAATCCCTAAGTTTTTCTGGGCATTATAACTTTCCTCATAACTATTACATTGAGAGCTACCAACTCTATCTTGAGTAAAGTCTCTTACCGGATTGACATACGCAATCCGGGTAACCCTTTCTAACTCCCCCGCCCCCCCCCCCCCTCTAGTCCTTTCAGGTACTCCAGCTCGGACAGGTACTGCTTCGGACTACAAGTTGGAGGCGGATCTTAGACTAGGTTACTTGTAATAGTTTAGTTAGTGTTCGAGGTGTCACCCCTCAACATTTTGGCGCCGTCTGTGGGAATCTTTACAAAAGGTTTCGCGACTGAGTTAGGCTGATGGCAAGAACAAGATGACAAAGACGGACTAGTCTTTGCGGCGTTGGGACTCCACCCCACGTCACGTGGGACGTCCACCGGGGACGAAGGGCCACTGTGGCTGAAAGGAACACTGGAAGGAGATATCCAAGCGACGGTCGCACAGCGAGTCCGTCCTCAGATGAAGGAGGAGACGTTCCGCACAGGAGTGTCCGAAATATTCCTGAGAACGTTGTACCTGAGAACCAGGGAGAGGGGATCGTACGAGTTTCTCTGGCAGGAGCTCAAAGTCCTCCACCTGGCCAACACTTTACCATGCCAAATGGTCGTGTAGTCCGCACTAGTGACTTCGGATTGAGTGAGAACCAATTCGGTCGATTTCTCATGATAATCCAGGGTTGTCTGGGGTCTAACAATGTCCAACCCCAACAAGACACTCCGCCAGTGGCTAACCCGAGGCAAGCAGAGCCAGCTCTATCAAGGAACGAGCACCGTCCGATCCAGCAAAGGTTGGGGAATCAGCTACCACAAGAGGATTTACGGAACCTCCTAGACAGGAGAACTTCCGCTTCCCAGGCTCGGCAAGAAGGGAACCCCAATGGACGAAGAGCATATCAAAAAGAGGGAAATGGGCAGCTTAGGGTTCCGCAACAGATAGCACCGCGGGCTAGAGACCAAGAAGCGGAACCATTACAGTAGTCCGCCTAGACGAACTCCCCGCGGATGTATAAATTCATCCTAGAACGGGAGAGATGATGACTGCGGAAGAAATCTATAATCAACAAAAAGCCTTGAAAGCCCAGATTCTAAATCTCGGACGCTTGGTAAAGGATCATGAGCAGATAGCTATTAGTGTGCCAAATCCTTTGTGTGATGACATTATGAGAGAAAAGGAAAGGAATAGAAACTTGGATCAAGCTATTCCGAACTTGGAATACTATTACGGGGATACATGTCCCGTTGGCCACCTGACAATGTTACATAGGATTTTACACATGTGGCATGCCTCTTTATTGAGATAGATCACCAATTTTATTATATATTTAAATAAGTAAATATCTTTTCCATTGAAATATTCTGATACTTCCGATAAACAGTAAACTTGATCTCAAAACCTCAAGGTAAAGATAGTGCCATTATCATACGTACCTGATTTGGTCAAAAACATGCAATAACTATGGCCTCCCAATTGATTAAGCTAACTGACCCAAGAAAATATTATTCTTTTGAACCTTTTTTCGTAATCTCTGATAGATACCTGGAGAGGACTATCGTACGGTTACCGATTTAATTTCATGACCCCTAGAATGACCGTATATATCACAATTCCAAAAGCCCTAACTTCTTAACAACTTTTGAGTACCCTTCTTTGGGCTTTTCACCGATCCAAATCCAATCCAATAAAATTATGTAGCCCGTCTCAATTTATCGGTCAATAAAATAAATGACTTACAAAATCCCGTGTAACAACTCAAATTCAAATAATTTCTCATATCCAAATTAAATTCAAATAGACGGTCCAATAAATTTTTACGGGATATTACAATTGGAGTTCCATATATGATTGTTTCAAAGTAGTATAATAATTCATAAAGTGACACTAATTCAATTTAAATCTCGTCCGTTCATCTTACTAATTCAATTTGAATTTGGTGCGTACAAGTGTCAATGTTTAAGTATAAGGTGCAGAGTACGAATTCCATTAGCGTAAGTTTCTCCCTTTTATTTATTATTTTGAATATTTTCTCTTTTCTCAATCACAAATTCCTTTTTTTATTATAAATCTACTTTAACACACGTAGTGTGTTACGTAAATGCTAGTATTACAATATTTCAGTAGATGTTACAAGAAAAAAATAAGATAAGTAGCAGTTGAGATAGAAGTATGTGCAACCAGTGTTAATATATTGCACACGATCGAGTACATATATTATAGATGCAAATACATGCTGTATGTTTCAACTAATTAAGGAGGAAATAGTGTGACATATGAATGGCCTGTTGGGTGTTTTAAGTGTTTAAAGTTCCAAGGAACGATTTAATTTTGTGCAACGGGAAAACTCGACTTTTATTACACACAAAGTAGTACAATATTTTTGGTACAAAAGACTCAACACACTCAAGCTATTTCAATAGCTATGACTCACAAGCTAACTTTTCTTTTCTTTCTCACTTGCTTTTCTTCTTCACTCACTCATTAATTATGCTTAATTGTCCACTCATTCTTAGTACTAAAATTGAGCAGGCTACCTATTTATACTTTTTCCATGTCGGTTGATGAAGTTTCATGATACCAATCATATTTTTGTCTCTTAACCGCCATTCTAGATAATTCCAGCTATTCCATTTATTTCTTTCATGCTGCCGACATACTAGGAGTTTCTTTCATTCCATTTTGCATCTTGGCCCTTCTAGATATTTCTCCAAGTCCCTTGCTTTGGTATATTTAATTCTAGGTCCCTCTAGATTTTTCTATTTATAAATTGAGCTTAATATTTTCAACATGGCCTGGCTCACAACATATCAGTGACGTAGAAGGTTCATAGCCTGAACTAGTGTGCCTTTGAACCTTCCAAGATCAATAGTGAAATTGACATTATGCAAGTAAATTGAATAAATTGCACCCCAGCCTTTCCCGTAATAGGAATTTGGATCTGTAATTACTGGATCATCATGAGCATATTGTTTACTCAATGAGCTCTCTTCTACTGCGATCTTGTATTCCAGATAGCTTATGTTCATTCCCGGTGAAGGATCTCTGAATTCGATTCCAGCAAAGTAGTCTATCGGTCCGTATGGTATTATCTGTATCACCACTGCATTATCCGGGAGGAATAGCATATTTGTTAGCCCTGCTCCATGGACTCCCATCATCACGTCGCATGAGTTCACTATTTGTAAAAATCTGGAACGATTTGTAGACAATTCTGCATTAGTACTAACCACGTCGAATCCTACTTCATTTGCCAGTTGAGAGATTTCATCTGGTGAAATTTAAGCATGTGATGATATAAATTAGAATTTAACAACTAAAATTAAAGCCAGCTACTAGCTAATGTTGATTAATTACATACTTTTTACCTTCATTTAACAGAATACGTGAGTATTTCCTTGATACAATCATGAGACGGGGACTAGTCCGGTTTACAAGCTGGATTGGTTGTATTGTCGTTTGTCGCTGAAGTGAGTATGTGTCTCTAAGGAAGTGTCTGAAACTTTGAATTGTTATTCCTGCAGCATATTCCGGTGATGATTTGTCGACGAGAAGGTCCCCATGGAACTTTAGACCAACAAACATTTTATGGTAGCAATGCACTTGTTCATTTTCGTTGTCAATATCTAGAATTGGATATCGGGTAAACCGATGAAGAATTTCATGGATTTTCAATATAAGGATATCCGGCCTGTAATCAGTAATAAGAAAATGTACTTCTGGGTGGTAGCCAAAGGAAGTCATATATAATGGAAATAGATAATCCGCAAAAGAATGGTAGTAGTTCAAACTGTGTCCATATATATTACCGGAAAAAAGAATTGCCGGATTGTAGTGCTTTTCAGTGCAATTCGGGGCATAACTGCTATACCTTACCACTTTTACTGTCCAATGTCTTAGTTGATATGTGTATGATCTTACATAAGGTCTTATGAGCCATGAATTTGTAGAATTCAAAATTGTTTCATTATTTGTCATCACGTATATGGTACCCGTTTTGGCGTCAACCCTAATATCCCCTTCGAGCTCACAAAAAAGATCACCATAGCATGATGCTTTCTCAACCACTGGAGATTTAGAAGTAACAAAGAAAAACATTTAAGATCATATTCAACATAATGTTAAGCTATCTAAATAATTAGAATAATGTATAAAAGGTACGTTCAGTGAATAGAGTAGAAGAGATGTTTTCCATTGACGATATGAGTAGTGAGATTGACACCGACGGAATAAAAAATTAAGAAGTTGAGATTGAGGAGGAAATATATATACTACTCAATTTCACTAAAAGCTTGACAATTTAATTTGACATAAATTGTAGGGTGAATAAGTTAATAGTTTATATTGATAAAGTAGTAAGTGAATGGTAAAAGGTACGAAGGATCATATATACAGTATGGTTAAAAGATTAATAAGTAGAGATGGTGAATTTTTATAAAAGGAACTGTAAAGATGTTTACTCAAACTGAAAAATCAAAAGCTTATTAGTGGAATGGTGGGAGTATATGCATACCTTCTTTCCTTAAAACTTTCAATGATGATAGGAAACTCGTACATGCATAATTATTAACTGCATTCAAGATCGACATGCATGTAAGATATAGAGCCACAATATAATCAAATTTTCATTATATAGTTTGGAAGACATTTGTAGTAAAGGTTGAAGACACTTGATCAAAAAAGTTAAAATGGAAAGTTTTGAATTAAAGTAAGGGAGTTTATTTTTTTTAATATATTATTAAAAACATTAAGTATTTTACAAGAGTGTAAGGAATGCTGAATAGACCTTTTAAATAGTACATCATCAATACCCAAGCCAATACAAAAGTGGTATTAGTTCTGCTCGGCCCAAAATACACTTCACATCCTGTTTCTTTACCATCAATCAGGGGTAAAATCATGTTTCCCACCTTCCAATTGTTTTTTCAAAGGACAGTATAGTCCACTTCTAGTCCATCGAGAGGGAGTATTAATTACTAACTTCACCGTCTTAATTTTTTAGTGTTTGAATAAAAACTAAAATCCGTAAAATCGAATTAAAAACACCTAAAGTTTTCCTTAACTCAAAATTTTAACTCTATACTAAAAACTCAGAGCTTTGAACAACATCATATATGATAATGAAACTTTGGCATTCGACATGACACATCATTCAAACATAATATTGCATATCCCAGCCCCAAAGCGACCATCTAGCTGATTGGGTAGCTGATAAATTAGTTGGTTTTTATAAAAGTGTTTAGTAAATCAATTAGCTGGTAACCTAGCTGATTTGTTAAATATAGTATTTAAAACAAATAAGCTAACTTATTTTTTTATAAGCTCATTTACTTTTAAATTAATTAACTAACGAGATTTTCCCACGATATATACTACTTATAATTATTTTTTTCCAGCAAAAGTTGAAGACTTACTCGATCTCTTGCCGTCCAAAAGCGAAAGCCATATGCCGAGCAAGGCTAATATGAGGCATATAATGAGGAATTTGATGATAATATCGGGATTCAGTCGAATATGATGTTTCATTTGCGTTGAATGCGTGATCAAAATTTCATGCAAGTATAGATCTGATTGTTTTAAACTTGTGTTCATGCATGGTAGTTGAAGTTATTAGTCAATTTACCTACTCATTTAGTTTGTTTACTCACATTTTACACTATCTATTCTTTCTTGTTCAATTTTCACATTTTTTCCCCAAATAAACGGTTATACTTCATTGTAATTTTTTAATCTTTTTTTATTTCTTCAATTTTTAATTAATTGGCGACCACGCAATTGTTTAGTTTTAGACTTTCAGCCCAAAATGGCATGGCGTGAAAAATCTGGACATCAACTAAGTTCAATACTTATCACTAATTAATGAGTCAGTTGAGTAAATTCAAAGATTTTTCGAGGAAGAGCACTAAAAGGTATTTATATACGGAGAATTGCAAATATAGTCCTAACTGGTAGCTGGATATGAACGGTTATTGACATGTTACGTTATGATTAAGGCTATAAACCAACAATTAGTGTCTTTTGGTTAAGAATTAAAATTAGTAAAATCGGTTTAAAAACACGTTTTACGTAACTCAAAGTTTTAACTTAATACCAAACACTCTTTAAACATTTATTATTTTTTAAATTGTCAGAAACGTATAGAAAAGTTGTTAGTACTTGATATTTTAATTGAGAATCCATTTAAAGTAAAGTAGAAGATTTTGGAAGTGTACGGTGTTTGATCAACTGTTGTACCAACAGTTGTCATAACAACACATGTTCAGAATTTGTGCACTTTACAGGGATTTTATGTTATATTGTCTTATTCACTAACCTTGACCTAGTTCCACGTTTTTAGTTATGTTTCTATGACAAGAGTTCGACTGAAAGAGTTTGAGAAAGATAAGGAAGCTTAGTGCAACAGGACTCTTGATAGAAAAGAAGCCATAATGCAATGGACTCTTGAAGAAAAGATATGCTGAACTCTTGGAGATAAGGATAAGCAACAAGTTAACAAGAAGATCTCATACTTGATTCTCTGTGGCTGGTCGAAGCTCTCTCTCTCTCTCTCTCTATATATATATATATATATATATCAGATCAAGTATGTTGTGAAGATCAACGAGTGAAGACACCAAAAACACCGAGTAGTCTTAGTTGAATCTTCACTTTCCTTTTTGCTAGTCTTTGATGTTACTATTGAATCGGGTGTGTGATCTCGGTTATCTAGGTGAGTCTAGATTAGTAACGTTAGAATAGTTTTACTGTTCTGATTAGCTTTGCAGTTTAAGCTTTTCTCATAGAAAAGTCTTAAACCTAGTTTTTGTAAATCCTCTTTGAATTAGTGGATATTTTGCCTATGGCTCGGTGGGTATATTCATATACCTGCTAGAAATTATTTCGTGTGCTGAAGTGTTTTATTCCGTTGTGCGTTTCTGTCTGTTTTAGCTTTTCGACAGTCACTATTACATCAATTATTGTATCAACATCAATATTAACAATATTGTATCAGTACAGAAGTACAAGTCCTAAGTCCTCACGTTCTTTCAGATTTAAATGTTAAGTTAAGAGGTTATAAACTGATGAATAATTAACTTCAACTACCCGATATTATATGAAGGATAACAGATAACTACATAAAATTGCAGCATTTTTGGCATGAATCTTATCAAGCGCAAAGCTCTATCTTTCCGCATTCAAATTTCAAAGTGATTTATAATTTATTTCAATGTTGAACGAGGTGTTGAATTAACAGCGGAGTTGACAGTGACTTGGAGGCTGGAGCAGTTGAGAAAACTGTTACAAGTTGTAACTTCATCATTCGCCTGTTACACCTGTTCAGTGATATAAGTATCAGTTGGAAGCGGTTATTAACTATCATAAATCACTTGTAAACACTCATTTCATAGAATCATTGAGAAAGAAGATAGAATTCTTCATAGCTAGAGATTGTAGAGTTGAATAGCGGCTATTTTGGTCTTTTATGAAATTACTGTGAGATGGTTCTTGTAACTCTATGATTGTAATCTGGTGGTGTGATTGAAATATAGTTGAAGTAATATATGTGGATGCACAAGGGCGGAGACGCACCTTCACACCTGAAAAAAAAAAAAAAAAATCTATAGCCATTAATTTTTTTGTTTTGCAAATTAGCCCCACCTAAAATTTGAGTTTAGCAACACCATTACACAACTTAAGTAATATTCAGGGAATTTGAGGTCCAAGAAGCCCACTTTCAAATCTGAAAGCCCACATTAACTTGGCCCAATTTACAAGACAATTATTATAACACTTTACAAGACAATTATTAAAGGAAAAGGAAATCAGAAAAGCCCTCATCTGCAACCAGCAAAAACAGTCAGAAACGCACAACGGAATCGAAGAGTTCGAACAAGATACCCGTGAGCATGTACCCGATGTGATTGACGGAGTTCGTATCCGACAGGCGCAATTTACAACAAATTTTATTCCGGAATACATGAACAATTCACGGTGAATGCATAGTTTGGTCAAGCATGACGAACTCACTACAGACTTGATGGAACATATTTGAATGATGCATTGACTGTGGAGCTTTTGCCCAGTCGTGTAGTGTGTGTTTGTTAGTTTGATGCATTTGTGTGTTGTGTGTTTGTTGCATTTCCATTTGGTTTGATTTAAATTCCCTGCAGTTTGTTGTAATATATTCGTGGTTTGAATGAAGTTTCACTTACCGAGTTCTAAAAATGTAATGTATTAATTTCAACTTCTAAACACTCTTATAATATGGTAAATGTGTAAAAAAAAATTAAAAAAATTAATTTCATGACGACGCGACGATGCATCACCAATGCAGCAGAATCTCGTCACGGGTCCCGTCATCAGCCGACGACGCGTCATCGTCGCGTCACCAATGCGTGGTCTTACTAAGTGTTTTATCCACAAGATGAAGTATAATGCATTAAATGCAGTGAAGGTACTCTTTCTTCGAAAGCTTTTCAGCTTTTTCACTAAGAGATAAAACATTTGTGATATGCTAAAATTAATCACTTTAGTAAACATTAATTAAAGCAGCACATCTTATAACCACAAAATCGTTCTCAAGGGAATCGACTAAGCAACTATAGCACAATAGAGTAGTAAACGTAAATGTTTGCAAATTGAAACATTACTTTGTTTCGAAGAATAGTATATAAGATGACAACAATTAATCAACAGAAATGTTAAACGCAGAACACTTTTTACTAAACGCAAAACAAATTTTTACATATTACATATAATACCACTATTATTATAATTTACAAAATGGTTCAATAATTTGAAAAAATTACTATTTTACCTAAAAAAACATCAAACAAGTTTATTCGAATTAATTTTATCATCCGAATGAATAAATCAAAAAAACTTAAAAAGAAAAACACGAAGAACACGAAGGTGATTTTATCCAAAAACACTTTTATTTATGCATTTCAACTCTCTAACATATATCTTTGTCTTCGAATCTTCAAACAAACATAATTGAAGAATACGAAGGTGATTATGATCTTCAAACAAACATAATTAAAATTTAAGAGTAATGTTATAAATAAAAAAAAAAATTTAATCAAATCATACATAGTAAAAATAATATTTTTAATTAATTAAAAAAAACCGAAAAAACTCACGAAACAGACAAAATTTAATTTGGTAGACCTCAAGGCAGCCCGACCAGCCCGCCTGGCAGCCGCTAATCTGGCAGCCCTCAAGGCTGCCCGAATAGTATTTTTGGTCCTTTTTTTATTTTTTTTTGAAATTTTGGTGAAATATTAGTTAATTTAAATATACGAACGCAATCAAAAAAATTATAAACAATATAATATCAAATTAAAAAAATTATACTTCTTCATTATCGGCATAATGTGGCTAATGATTGTACAACATTGATTTTTGTTGTGTTATGATACTGTAGTGTATATACGTTTATATATTTTTGAAAATGTGATAATTTGAGAAATTTTCCGAAAAATTGGACTAATTCTATATTTTTATCAGTTGAATGGACTTTTGCAATATATAAAAAAGTGTTTAGCGTTTAAGATACCCCTTAATCAATCCTGTAAAAGCTTCTTGGCCTGAACTAATATGTTTTTGAACCTTCCAAGATCAACCGTGATGATTTGATTCTCCAAATAGACAGAATGAATCATCTCCCATCCTTTTTTGTGAATGGACATTGGATCTTTAAGAACCAGATCATCGGCTGAATATTGCCGACTCAATGAACTCTCTCTTCCATTGTGATCTTGTATTCCAAGTACCTTATATTCATCCCATCAGTAGGATCACCATAACAGCTTCTACCAATATAGTCAATCTCTCAAAATGGGAGAATTTGAATTAAGGCGGCATTATCCAGGAGAAATACCATATTTGTTAGTGCTGCTCCATGGATTCCCATCATAAAGTCACATGAATTCACTAGCTTTGCAAATTCAGCAACTGTAAACATATCTGTATCAGCTGAAACCACCTCGAATCCTAGTTCGCTAGCCACTTGTGATATTTCATTTGTTCAAATGAGGTGGAGGAGGAGAGGAAGATGATGAAGATATAAATAAAAATATTTAAGTTTTTTTGGATGTTACCATAAAGAAGAACATGATATTGGGACTATACCAAAGTCCATAACACACTACTAAAAAACTCATAAATAACCAACATTTAACCAACACACTTATTTGATGTTGGTTATAATTCAATATAACCAACATCATTAGTAAGTCTGTTGGTTATAATAAAACTCAGGTCCCACACGAAATAAGATAATATATATTGAACTTTGAATAATGATAATTTATATGCATCTGTTGGTTAATGACAACTGGCTTTTCGCAAGTCAAATAATGAGTGGGGTACATATATATAACTAACATGTTTATATAGATTATGTTATAATACAATTTAAAATATTACTTTATATATTTAATGAATTACTGTTAGTTATAGATAAAGTATAAGTAACATATTTCTGTGAAATATTTGAAAATACGAAAATAAGACACGCTAATTAAGTATACAGTATAAATACCATTAACTTTGGTCGACTTATAACTAAATTAAGTACCCCTTAACTTCTTTTTTTTTTTTTTTTCAAATTTAGTCAAAACTTTAATATATATATATATATATACACACACACACACACACACACTAGTAAAATTGTGCACGTGAATTTTCACGTGCCATGCCAAATAGATGAGTGTCTCATATTAAAATTATTTATACATGACATAAACAATATAATATATATTTAAACTTATAATTAGTTATAAATTCAATTATAATATGTATAGAAGTATGTTATATGAGTTATCAATGAAAATACAAGCTTTAGTGATTATAATGGGTGGGAGTAGTGGGAGATGATTTACAACTCCCTTCTTTTTTCTTTTTCTTTTTTAGCTTTATTTTTATATATGAAATTTGGAGTCAAAATTAAATTGATTGGTGTAACAACTACCTTTGGGTAGTTCTCTTTTAGAATAGTATATATATATATATATATATATATATATATATATATATATATATATATATATAGAGAGAGAGAGAGAGAGAGAGAGAGAGAGTCATTTTTCGAATCTTAATTCATGGAATACGTGATGATCCAACAATTCGTACTCAGGGAATCCTCGGCTTAACTTGTGTTTTTCATTGAATCATCGTGGTTTTAGTATGAATCTGAGGTTTTAACAAGATTTTTTTTTATATCAATTCAATACTAAAGAAAAAAAAGCCACATTAGATATAAAAACAAATTCAAAGAAATAGGTAACGAGAGAATTCAAGAGGCCTGTAAGGATCAACATACAGATGATTGGTATTATCACCACAAAGAAGAGAAGAAGAGCTTTCCCATTTAAACTAGTTATTGCGATCAAACTCTCAACCCCGCTAACTTCCTAACACTCTACTACAAGACTCAAGCTTTGCAAAGCAAGCAACTTGTGAAGAAGTAGAAGAAGCTTTTAAGTTACGACTATAACCATGCTCTTTCTTTCAAACATAAACAAGTCTTGTATTTTAGAAACAATATACTTAGTCTTTCAAATATAAGAACTTTAGTTGAGTTTCTTGTTCACTGAAATATTGTTACATAGGTGTTCACTATCTTGATAAACCTATAAACAAATACATCAACATGCATGTTAAACTAAGGAAGAAGAGAGGAAGTACTTAGTTTGGGAAACTAAGGAACTCTTGGAAGTAACCAGCGCACTTGACTTGAAAAGTTAAGGAAAAAGTTTAATTAAGGCTACCAAGTTGGGAACTTTGGGTTGAACGAATTTAGCTAATGATTTGATTTTGTATCGGAACTTAACTTTCTGTCTTAGTCAATTCTAGTCCTGAGAAATGGTGAGGTGGATTAGTTGAAGGATTACGCCATCTTCAGATACCCTAGAAACTTGTGTATTTACTACTGCACTTACTCTTGCATTAAGCTATTTATCTATCTGTTTATTTGACTGCTTTATGAAGAAACAAGTTGCAACTGATATCTGGGATTCATGCTCTTGAACATAAACAAGAACTTGGGCCAGTAAAGAACAACTTCCCATAAGTTGAGAAGAGTATTAAGGAAGATTGATTCTAAGAGCTCTTTGAAATAACTGAACAAGTTATAAAGAAGCTCACCTGGCCAACTACCATAACCACAACACCAAACAGGCAAAACTGAGCATAGGAAGTACTTGGCTTTGGAAGCTGAGGAACAACTCAAGAAAGGTTACTGAGTAGAGGAAGTACTTGGTTGAGAAATCCAGGGAACAACTCAGGGGGGAACACTTGGTTGGGAACCTAGTGTTAACGGGATCAAGAGATAGGATTTTGTAAGGGTAACTCATCATCTTATCTTAGTGGATCAAGTCATGAGAAAGGGCGAGTGGATTAATTGAAGGATTACGCCACCTTCAGATACCACTATAAAGCTTTGTGTTATTTACAACCTGCACTTTACATTATTGTCTTTACTGCTTTCTGAAGTATTTAGACACATTATAGCTTTCTGACACGTGCACTTATCACAAAAGACTTCCGCTCTCTGAATCTAAGTATCAATTACTGACTTTGGAGGAAGCAAAGAACATTGCGGAGTTTTTGAAGAAATATATCTAGACTACTCAAAGGTCGAACACTGCCTTGTCACTGATCAGGTAAACTCTATCACTAGACTAATTAATTATGACAATGATGATGGTGGAATTGAGAGTATATATGGAACATCTCGTAAGAGAGTTAGAATCTTGGAACAAGATCTTTTGATGAGTAACTCTCGAGCGAAACACTTCAAAGAACTTTATGAAGAACTCAAAAAGAAGTTTGTTGAACTCACAAATGTTTTGGAGGATAAGGATGATGAGATAGCATTACTTAAAACTCAGGTATCGTAAACAATTTTGGTGACTGCTGAGACTGCCTATGAGTCAAATGTATGGAGACCCCAAATATGTATTATTTTTAATAATCATACAATAAGATAAATGTCAAAATAGTAATTTGAAATTGTCCTAATCAACTTGGTATGTTAACTGCTTCAAGATAGTTTTCTCTTATAAATCACACGAGAATTTGAATCCGAGACAGAGCAAGTATATAGTAAGAGTATTGTAGTATGCACATTCTTCTCTATTTGATTTCAAATAATCACATTTCTTAAAACATGAGTATTTAAGTGTAATTATTATATTTTACCAATAACTAATTACTTGGATTTTATTAAATTAGTTTAGCATATATATATATATATATATATATATATATATATATATATATATATATGTATGTATGTATGTATGTATGTATGTATGTATGTATGTATGTATGTATGTATACACACGCACACACACTCCTATAAGTTTTCTTTTTTATAATATATACATTGTACAAAACAAATGTTTGGAGTATATATATCCGGATAGAAGTCATTACAGTTTGAGGTTGATTATAAGGATGAGCTTATAACCAATAGTAGTCTGTTGGTTATCGAAAATTTTCAAATTCCAAAAATTTCATTACCCGCACATGTATTGACTTAAATCACTTCAAATTTTCAATTCCCTCTTATTTGCTTACATAACCAACATATCACTATTGGTTATATTAAATTTCAATTCTATATAACATTCCCTGTACTTTACAGAGAAGCCATCTTCACACTTTCTCTCTACTTCACACAACATTTTCTCTTCTTCACTTTGTACTACAATTTACACACCACGCCCGTCGGATTCCGACTGAAGATCGATGCGTCTGTCTCTTCCCTTCCGTGTCATGGCGCTCATTCAACCTACCCACAGGCCGGGATGTACCGCATTACTTCCTTTGGTTTCTTGAAGTCTTGACTGCAATCCGGCAAAGCTTGGATAGAATCATTTGATTTTTCTTCTCCTTTTGTTTTTGCATAGTTCATGTAATTTTTCTATGTGCTTAGAAAGTTTCTTCTAGCTTTTAATTCTTTCCCAATAGTCAGTCACTGTTAGAGATTTGTTGTTGTAATTAATATTGTTTACTTTTTTAGTTTCTTAAGGGTTTGCAGCTACTAGATTATGTAACTGGAAATTATAATTTTGCTTGTTTGTTGTATACTTCCTTTGTTTGTTATAATAACCATTGTTAACTTTGCTTACATTAGTTATGTAAATTTAATTACTAGCTAATGTGTGTTTCTAGATACGAGTTTATGATGTTTCTCTACAATTGTAGTATATCTTTATAACAAATGTGGATTATTAATAAATTTGCTGAAAATCATAATTTCAAATATGGCTGGAATATTTTCCTGCAAATCGATTTTTTTTGTTTTTACTCTTTTTCTCATATATCCAACAGCCTTATGTTAATCCTTATAGTGTAAAACATAAAATAAAAAAATATGTATGTTAAAGATAACCAACAGAAAGTGTTGATTATGTGTCTTGTACAAATACGTATTTCAATACGTATAGATTTGATAACCAACAGCTTCTACATTGTTTGGTTAATTAGTGTGGCACGTGAGTTGCATAAATTCAACAGACAACTGTCAATTCACAACTGTTGGTTATTAAACTATAACCAACGAATCTGTTGGTTATCTTCAATACAATACCAACAGTGATATTTAACAACACTCTGTAAAATATATCATTTAACCAACATAAAATTGACATAACCAACATGTTTTGCTTGTAAGTTATTTCATGGTTTTTCAGTAGTGACAGCTCAACTATAGTTACGTACCTTCGTTTGTTAAGATTCGTGTTCTCTTTCTCGACATGATTATAAGACGTGGAATAGACCTGTGTTCCATGCCCTTTTTCCTTGGAAGTGAGTACAAGTCTCCAAGGAGGTCCTTAAAGTTGAGCATTGAGGCACCGCGGGTTTCCTCATATTCTGAGGCCGTGTGGTCCAGAACAAGATTTGGATGTTTGAGACCAGCAACTATTTTGGGGTAACAATGAACTTGTCCTTTTTCGTTGTCAATGTCTACTACTTGATGTCTAGTGAGGCTGTCTATAATTTCATGGAACTTTGCTTGGAACCACCACACGAAATCAGTAGCAAGAAAATGTACGTCTCGTTGGTAGCCAAAGGAAACTGTGTATAGTGGAAATAAGAGATCTGAGAAGCTATGGTAGATGTTTCCAATGTATCCCCCCATTGAGTAAAGAATGGCAGGGTCGCTGTGGTTTTGAGTACACTTGGGAATAATGTTGTTGTGATTGAGCCCCGTCAGCTTTACTGTCCAAATTCTTACATTAGGTGCGTACCATCTAACATAAGGCTTTATGGTCCAAGATTTCGAATTGATTTGATTTGGTTCAAGGACATATATGGTAGAGGTGTTGGCTTCAACTCTAATATCCCCTTCGAGCTCAAAATAATCCGCATCGTCTGGTCCTACTTTTATGCATACCTGTTCTTCCTTCTTGTGAAAAACTGGGGAATATTTATCTAAAGTTCATATACTATATATAAAAGAATTATTTTGCGGAATCAAATGTGTGACATTTAATTATTCAAGTTTATATGAATACCTCTATGTTCGGAGCTTCCAGTAGTATTGGCCTGCGATTGGTAACTTACTTTGGCATTTTCTGAAATCAAAGTGTTTGAAATATATACATACATGCACTGATCATGTAAAAACGAACTGCAATAGGAGTAATTTACTGAGTATATTCTAAGAAGCACCAATACGAATATGATAAGAATGAATAGGAAGAACTCTGTAATCAGAAAAATATCAAAATACGAATACATCAGTATAATTATTTATGTACTCTACTAATTGATAAAATTGAAAAGGATTTTTTTGTCCGGCCGGAGATGTTTACGTACCTGAAAGCTTCGAGTCTGAGGCATTGGATATTTCATTATGATCAGTGACAAGAACGTCTTCGGCAATGTCCATTTCGAAACTGCAATGGGTTGCAAATGAAGAACAAGCTAGTGTTTAATTTCAATGTACATATCATATGTATGTATAGAATTTTTATATAAACAGACTGATGTTGTGACAAGGTTGGCATGAAAGTGTTGAGAGTTGTAGGCCAAATGCTGAACAATAAGATGAAAGCACAAACTCAGTCCCCATAATGTTAAAAACCTTTTAAATTGACAACTACCCGACATTAATATTGGACGACTATACATGAGTTTAATAACGTCTTTTGTTGGACAAAAGCCATTGAAAATATATAGGAGGTCAGGAAAGTGCGGTGCCAACGGTACAATATAATGTTAGTCACTTAATAACAGGTGTGCATCTTTGAAGAGACCATGAATTCGAAAGACCAAGGAAAGGCTGTAACAAACACTATGCATCATTAAAAGTGTACGTATATATAAATGATCTTGGTAATTTGTTCGACTCTTTTCTTAATCTCTCTTGGTATAACAATTATTATGGAGATACATCCTCGACTCCCGCCGAAGCTTCCCATTTTTTACGTCCCCATTGAAGCTTTCCGTTTCCACTTTTGTCAATTTTTACTCCAAACTATAATATTTAATATATTCAACTTTTCACAAATTTAAATACAAGAAGTAACCAACACAAATTCTCAATCCCACACTATTATTTTGACCAAAAAGTAATGTTACTTTATTTTTGTCACACAAAAGAAACGGAAAGTTTCGGACGGTACAGATGAAGTATTTGCTATAAAAGCAATTAATTCAAATAAGTAAAAAAAAAAAGATAGGGAATTACCAATCGTGATAGTAATAAAATTAAAGTATCGGGTTCTTACTTAAAAAAGTCAGTGTTTTACATGACCACAAAATTATAATTTGTAAAAAGCTTATTACATAATATTTCGTGTTGAATCACCATTGTGTTATGCACGTCTAAATAGTTAATGATTCACTAATCGGAAAGGCTTAAAATGATCGTCGCTAAAGTACGTATTATTGTTATTATTTAAAACATCATGAATTTAATTAAGAAGTATGACTATCAATCAATCATTTTTTATATTACAAATAAATCGTCTCAATCAAATGTTTGCCACGAAATCATCATCATCACTGCATTTAAATAATGACAAAAATAACTAATGGTCTTATTTCTTGTAAAAATTATGTCATCAAATTGTTGCAAGGGTTTTTAGAAAGAAACTAAAATATTCGTAAATTAAAACCTTAGGCATATAAATTATCGTAAGTGAATACGCATATTAATTATAAAGTCGGTTTTTATTTAACTAAGAAATGAGAGAAAACTTTCAATGGATAGATGGAGTATTAAACTTGAGACCTTTTGATAAGGCTCTATTCTCTTCATCTGATCTGAGCTAAACTGAATTGAAATTAAAGATTTTTCAGATCAAAATAACAGAGCCTAAGTTGTAATGTGTGGTGTTGTGCTTATTAAATATTTAGAAAAAAATAAAAGGAAATATACTTTTGGTCCCAAATTTTAAACTTTAGAGGGCAGCCGAGCGCTTTAAAGCGCGCGTAGAACAAGATGTCAAACTTTGTCTGATAGGGAGGAGATCACGTGATGGTCGTTGTTGAGGGGTAAACCTCGAACACCAACACTACTGCTGCAAGTAACCTAATCTAAGATCCACCTCCGACTTGAAGTCCGAGAGAAGGCTTGTCCGAGCAAGTGCACCTGAAAGGACTAAGTGGGGGGGGGGGGGGTTAGAATGGGTTACCCGGATTGCCAAAGTCAATCCGGAATGAGGCTTTACTCAAAGGAGAGATGATAGCTCTCCATGCAATAGTAATGGGAAAGGTATTATGTCTCATAAGACTTAGGGGTAGTTGCTTTGATATTGCTTACCTTAAGGTCTTGGACCTTGTGCTATATTTATAGTTATCATGTACTTATGAAGAGGTTCATAAGATGATGCCAAGTGTATGATTCAGATTTGGACACCAATGCTCCCTTTGGTCCATAGCCCAATAGTGAACAGTAGTCCAATACCGCAAAGTGGGCTTGGGAGGGTAGTTTGGACCTTTTCCCTCCGAGAGTACTGTTGTTGGTCCAGATAACGGCAAAGTAAAAGACTAGAGGGGGGGAGGGGTGAATAGTCTTTTAAAACTTTTGTCGATAACAAATATTTCTCAGATATCTGAATGGATATCTGATACTTAGAATCAGAGTGCGGAAGACTTAATAGAGATAAATGTAGAAACACTTAATAAGTGTGTGTGTGTTCTTTGATATAAATACGAGAAAAGTAAATGACACGTAAGTATAGTGGTATCTGAGGTGGCGTAATCCTCCAACTAATCCACTTGGTCTATCGAGACCTAGAATTCACTAGAAACGGATAATTGAGATAACCTTACAAAAATCCTATTCTAAGATTACGAACAATTGGTTCCCAAAAAGTTCCCCACGAGTTGTTCCTAGCTTCTTGACCAAGTACTTCCTATACTCGAAACCTTTGAGTTGTTCCTAGCTTCCCAAGCTAAGTACTTCCTATACTCAAAAACCTTGGAGTTATTCCTTAGTTTCCCAAATCAAGTACTTCCTATACTCAGAACCTTGGAGTTATTCTGATTTTCAAACTAAGTACTTCACATACTCCGGTTTTGGTGTTGGTTTGGTTTGAGTTGTCGGATGAGCGTCTTAATAACTTTTATTATTCAGATAGCTCTGTGAACTAAGTTACTTAATACACTTTACGATTGTATGGTATCTAGTTCGATTTCTTGACCAAGTCTTATGATATATGTTCAAGAGAATGAATCTCAGATAGTTGATCTTTTGATTCAACTCCTTCACAGATAGCTTTGCTTGTTTAGGATCAGGACACTTAGAACTTCAGTGTTTACTCAAGATCACAAGCTTTAGTCGCAACAGAAAGCTTTGATAATAAGTAAGAAGCTTTGAGAGAGTAAGATCAGAGATCGTAAGTTTCAAACGTATTCGATTACGAGTTACGTGTTCAGTGTGTGTATCTCTCAAGCTGTCTAAGTGTTGATTTTATAGATGAATTTGAGTGCCGTTTGGATAGTATCCGTTAGGCTCAAATTCAAACTATCGATATCTGTGTGTATAGTACTGTAGCAGGTTTTGTCTTCTTCTCAGAAGTTGCCGTTGTTTTTCCTCAGACATCTCGTCGTGCATTAAATGCATTGTACTATACTTTTGTCTGTAGTGTCAACGGAATTATACTTTATGTCGTAGACTAGACTTGTTATGCGATTCTTTGCATATCCTTATCTTCATTCTTGAGATACCACTTGTTATTTATTGAAACAACTTTGTTTGCAATATATGTTTCTTTTTAGAAGCAGTTTAACGCTCAAGGTATCGAGAATAGATATCTGTGGACACTTTCCTTGTCTTGGATATGTATCTCATTTCTCGGATATCTCTTGTGACACGGTTGTTTGAGCTGTTTGCGTCTACAAGATATCGGCTAAGATATCTGAATATGATTTAGTAATCTTGTGCGCTTTTCTTCAAGTCTTCAATAGTTGTTGAGCTTTACCTTGGATGTCTTCTTCTTGGTCTTCTCTTCATAAAATAAAAATTACAATTTGAGACCTAACATCCTATACAAGATTAGCTAGACTATCATACTTAGTGGGTTTCCTCTTTTACAATGTTCAAGTGAACCAAGAGTACTAATCACCTTTCTGAGACTAAGATAAGTCATCATGTTCTTTGAACAAAATCTAAGCAGATATTCTAACAAAATATCTAACAAATTTCCCCATTTTGATCGATCAACGATGACTATCTTCCTTATTACAAATCTAGATGAGGAAACAATCCACCACTTAATCATTTCTTAAGATCTTTCAAATCATATAATTAAGTGCAGAAAGTAGACATCAACCAAATCACAAGGTGTGATCTTTGCTGACAAGTTATCTTTTATAGAATACTATCTGAGAGTAAGTTCTTCAGATAAGTCGCAACTAAAGATTACAGATAACTTAAATACATGATACAGTTAAGCTCAGTCAGCAAGATACAGCAAAAATTACATAGTAAATTAGGACAACAGGAGTAACCAAGCTCCAAGTAAACATCCTAAAGAACTAGTCTTCAAGTCTTCAATCTTCAAGTCTTCAACAAAATTTCTATGGATCAGTCTGCAAATTTCCTATCTCCAAACCTTTTGATGTCATCAGAATAATCATAGAGAAGAGTTCTGACAAGCATCTCTGTGTCTCTGGCAAATCCACAGACTTCTTTGTAGGTTTTGGTAGGATTTTTCTTTGAAAAATGCTTGACCCATGGTACTTTCCCCACTTCGGGCATGCTCTATTACGATATCTGAAGCTTGAAGTATCCATAGATAATCTTGGATATCTAATGTCACCCTTGTATTGATCTTACATCGGATAGAACGACTCATGGGTTCCACAAGAAGTCTTGGTCTTGTACTGTTCTGTGATATTCGTAATTTTGTGCACATCATCGGCTTTCCATATGGACAATCATCGAGAGGTCCTTCTTCATGGCTTCATTCTCTTGACAACTTCAAAATCGACCATGCTTTGATGTGATTGGTGTTGATCAAGGTAGGTTTATTCTTTCTCCATGCCATAATTTGTTTGAGGATTGGTTACGGAAATCTTGAATTTACCAATAGATGCTTGATTCGAATCCAATAGCCATTTTTTACGATTGATGCACTGTGAGCGGAGGAATCATTGTCATACTTCACATACTCAATTTGGCTTCTTCGCCCGAGTGGAAGTTGACTTTGTCTTTGTTCAGCTCTCGATCTGTTCCTTTTACATCTTGAATTCTCTTTGGGGTTGTTGCTTGAAGAACTACCACCTGGATAGACTTGGTATTTCAGAGGGTGTTTTAGGCTGCTAGGGCTTTGCGGCTATGGGCTCGATTAGGCTTTCAAGTTTCCTTTTTTCGTGAAGAGGAGCTTCATCTTCATCGATCTCTTCATCATCTTCATCAAGATCAATTCTTGTGAGATCTTTGCGACCTTCTTCATTGCCACAGGACTTGATTTGACCTTCTTCTTCTTGAAGAAGATTCATCAATCCTCTAACTTGTCTTCTCCTTGGAGCCTTGGTACTCCTTGGAGGTTTACGTGCCATGGCCCTTGTTATCATTTGGTTCCTTGATGGGTTTCGGAAGCAGCGGCTTGGCAGGAGGATTCATAGATTACGAGTGGTGGGTGGAAGTTTTCTTCTTCCTTCTGACGGCTGACTCCAGTTCTTCTTGTTTTCATCTCCTTCTTCCCATTCCCCGACTTTGAGGTCCAGATTTGTACTTTCTTTCCCTTAGTCATTGTTGGTGACTCGGTCTCATAAAGGAATCGAGAGAGAGTCAAAATGCCCTTGTAAATAGTTGTGGCGGTGACCAACTTCGAAGTTGACTTTGAGCTCTGATTTTGCTTGATAAGTCGATTGTCCTTATCGATGAGCTACCTTGATGGGCTATGATGGCATCTGCTTTTCAGTGTAACTTGCCTCTTGAAAAGCTTTTTCACTAAAGACACATCATCGTCCTTGTCATTCCCAGATCTTTCGAGCAATGATCATGCTAGTTGTTCTCTGAGTGATGAGCTCAGTGAACTTTCTCATTTCAGAGGGGACTGAGGTAATTACTTCCTTGTTTTGTGAAGACATCTCCTTATTCAGAGTAGCTAGTACTTGGTACCTGCTCATGTACTCTTGAGAGTGGACGTTTGGCGGTTGTTGAAGATTGTAGGAGCAATCAACTTTCTTTTTAAGTGAGAAACGCTAGATGTTCATGGCGGTGTCTGCCAAGGTCTTGTCTTCTTCATCATCGTGGGATTAGCCGGTGATCTTCATCCTCTTGGACATTTTCATCAATTGTATCAAGTCCGAACCATCTCTAGATTGGTTTCTTTCCTTTACGGGAGGAGGATGGTACTTCTTTCAAGATGATGCGACCTTAGCATCATGCTTGACTTGAGATACTTCTTGATGCTCGAGTTCTTTGGCGATCTCGTACCTGACATCCGTAGCTCGTTAACCGCAGAGTAAGCATTCATTTCTTTGAGGTATTGATCTTCTAGTTGATCAAGCCTTTCTGGATTGAGCTATTTGATCTTCGATTGAAGATGGAGCTGTTGTTCTTCTTCAGCGGTTATGCGAGTTGAGCACTTACAGTGCGAGTGTTTATTATTTTCGATTGGTTTCTTGTAAAGCTCAACTACTTGTTCAAGAGTAGCTGCGTGTTGGTGAGAAGATGGATGAGTAGATTTCTGAGGTGATGAAGACGGAGATTTCTGTGAAGTCTTCCCAGTTTGCTTTTCAGCAGCTGAGGCATTGTTTCTCTGTGAAATTCCTCCGGTTCCTGGTGCAGGAGCATCATCATCATCCTTTTTATCATTATCATCCTTTTGGTGATGATTAGTGGGAGTTCATCAAAGAAATTTTCATTCATTTCTTCCTCCTCATCATCTTGAATCTGAATTGATCACTTAGGGATAGTGATCTTACGCCATTAACTTCTTCTTGTTCGAAGGTATGAATTGCGAGTGCAGAAGCGGCGCTTGAATGCCATCTGTAATCTTGTCGATCATCTGCACTCAAAGGCATGTATCAAACTATGCCACTTCTCTGGAAAAGTCCTTGTGTAGTAGAGTCGTATCGTGTGTTGTTACATGGCGAACATTGCTTGGACATATGTTTCGTGTCAAGAGCTCGTGCCTGGTTGGTTGATCAGTTATTCTCAATATTTCGAGAGATCGAGCACCTTAACTTCGCCATTTCTTGAAGCATTGAATGTGCTTTGGCAAAGTGTGAGCTTTGAAGAAGTGAAGTAGGTCCTTGTTTCTTCAATGGGAACTGCTTTGCATCGATTTGAGCCTGAAAGAAAGAGTTTTGAGTGAGTTTCAAAACTTTGGTAGATATCGAGTAGAAGTGTAGTTTAGTTTTAAGTTACCGAGTATGAACATCGGCTCGATACTTGTTCTATTGGTGTCTCAGATATCTTGTGGTGAGGTGGAGACTTGGAAGTCTGGTCCTCATCAACCTTTCTTTCTTGAACCTGAGAATTAGCATTATCACAATACTTAGGAATTTTTATCAAGAAGAATTTTAAGTGACAAGTCAGATATCTGAGAGGTTAATTACCTCCATGGGAGGCTCAGATACTTGTCTCTCAGAGACTTGTGCAGTCTCTGGAGTCTTTTCTTGTGATGAAGGCCTTGATGCCTCATCAATTTCCATATGTGCAGGGGATGTCGCAACTCTGTCCCCTTGCACTTCTACTTCTGATTGAGCCTGTAAGTAGATAGTATTGAATAATTTAGAAGAAGTTTTAAGATAACCCAGGCTGAAGAGTACTTATCACTGATTTTCATATACCTTCAAGTTTAAAGGCTCAGTGATGAGTTCTTCAGAAACCTTGTTGGTTTCTGGGTTTGTCTCTGGCATTTCTGCCTTATCTTCTTCCATCTCAGTTGGAGCCTGTTAGAAACATTTATCATTAATGAGCATACAAACATTTTTACTGAAAAGTTAGTTCTCTTTAAGAATCATTTACCGTGGCATGTGCTCGATTTCTCAAGAGTTGAGGTTGAAGGAACCTCTTTTTCAAGATTCGAGGTAAGCTTTTGACTTCCTCTTGTTTTCCGTTCTAACTTCGCCCGTAACAAAGAAATTCTTATAAGGTAACAAGATTTATAAGTACAAAATTTTTCACAAGGTAAGAGTTAAACCGGTCATTTACCGGCGGTTTGGTGATTGGTCTCTGGAACTTGTGACCTTTCTATACATTGGTCGTCTTGTCCCAGTTCAGTTTCTTTGTTTGAAGTTTCTGGTACTTCACACCTTCCCTGAGTATGCAACTCAGTTGCCTCCCCTGGTTGATCATTCTGAGTAGATGTCTCAGTTTGATCCCTCTCATTGAGTTGGGAACACCTCAATTCTGAGGATTTTCTTGACATCTTGTATTCTTTGGTATTTCAAAATGGAGTTCATTTACCATTTCATCAACCACTTGTGGCTGTTGTGGTTGTTGTGTTTGTGGTTGTTGTGGTTGTCTGGAAGCAGAAGATTGATCAGTTGAATGTTCTTCCAGATTCTTAGATGTGGCATTTCCATCAGCATCTGTCAATACTAAGATACCACTCATCAGGGCTTTATGAAGTTGTGCAAGAGAGTTATTCCCTGATGATGTGTTTGCACCAACAACCTTTGCTATAGTCTCAGCAACCTGTGGTGTAGGTTCTTCTTCAGATACCTTATCACCAGTTACTTTTTCAGTAACCTTAGCCCTCTTTGTTCTTTCTAGGACTTGAGAGATGACTAGTTCATCATCTTCATCGTCAGAGCTCTCATCAGCATTGGGAACTGATTGGTCCATTATTCCTGCGGTTTCTGCAGATGGGGTTTGGTGTTTTTCACCACTTTTGGCAGCATTCATGAGTTCATCAGCAAGGCTTTCTGCATTAGTCACAACATTTCTGAAAGCACTTTCTCTTGCTGAGTTTACTTGTTCAGTAGGTGATAACTCTTTTGCAGCATTAATGAGTTCATCTGCCATGTTTGTAGATTTCTGAGAATTGACAACCTCTTTGGGTGTGTCTTCTGATTTGCCAGCAGACTTCTTTCTTGAAGTTCTGGGCTTCTTGGTCGCAACCTTTTCTTCAGATATCTTTTCAGATTTTCTCTTCTTAGGACCTTTCTAAGACCCAGTAACCTTTTTCATCAGATTTGTATACTCATACTTGTAGAGTAAGTTACTGTTGGCTATTTCAGCCGTCTCTCTGAGCTCAATGCCAAGCTTTTCCAGCAAGTAGCATATCTTCAAACCATATCCTACTGTGGCCTTTGGCTCAGCTAGTCCTTTAACAATCTTAGGCTCGAAGCCTTGAATCTTCTTCACAAATTTCATGAAGGCGTACTTTCCCCAGTTGAAAGGGTTTTCCAGCCTTTTGTTTTGTTGATTCAGCAAGAACATCATGATCCATCGTTCTTGGCTTATCTGGTCAGCACCTCCTTGTAGACCATCAAAGCATCTGTGAAGAATGCAAGCCAGTACATCCCAGTGAACTAACAGATGATTGGTTCGGATGTCAGCAAGCTTGAACTCAGTGGGTGTATCCGATTTCTCAAGATCACACACATCACTGTAAAGTTCTTTAACACCTTCAAGGAGTTCCTCATCCTTGGTGTTTATTTCAAAATCCTTTCCAAGATTTTGAACCTCAAACAACTTCTGAACGGTTGTTAAGTCCGGAAGGATTTCCTTTCCTTGGTGAGGTTTTGATAGACACTATTTCAAGGTGCCTTGGATACACAGAAATAATCACTGAGTTGTTGTAAAATTCCAACACATCAAGTGATGAAATTCCGCTAGGGCGAGCAGATAGAAAACCCTTGATTTGTGCCTTTTCAAGCATGTTAAGAATCAATTTTCTGTCACTTTGGTTTTCTATTGTAGCAGTGAGGTATTCCTCAACCATGGCACCTCCCCAAATCATTCTGTGACTTGAAGTCCAATGGTCAGGATTGAAAGCTCCTACCAGTCGATTGTTAACAATAACCAACTCTGGTGCTTGCTTTTCAGCAGTACCAGTGGAGGATTGGGATTTCTGTGTAGAAGTGTTCTTGGAGGCCATCTCTTTATATAGTAAGGATTTGAAGCTTGTGTTTGAAAGAGATTCGATTGAGTGATTCTTTTCAGAAAAACTTAATCAAGAAATGCAGAGATTTTAGAGAAGTTGCAGAGGATTAGGAGAAGGTTTTTCTTTGTTTTGATGCAAGTTGAAATTTGGATTAGGCAAAAGTGATTTCATTTGCCAAAATCCTATATATATAGCAAGTGAATCTCAACGAGAAAATACATACAAATTGATTTTGTGTATACGTATCATGATTTGCAAGCGTGAGCAAAAGCTAGTTCGGCATTAAATGCTTAGTGGGCCATGTCGAATGTCAGCATCCACTATTTACTGTGAATTAATTTCTGCCGTTAAGATCAAGCGCTTGAATTCATCAAGGGTCACCATTGCTTCTCCAGCAATGATCACAATCAACAAGTGTAATTGTGCCCATTTAATGAATTTTGGCTATTAGCTATCTGAATCACAATTCTGTTTGAGCAAGGACAACATTAGCATCTGAATCATCTTATACTTAGGATTCTCCCAAGTTTTTCATCAAGATAGAAATAGTGCGAGATTCAAGAGAGTAGTTGACTGCAGATAGTTATACTATTCTCTTTTGTGTTTCCCGTTCATAGAGTGATTCAGATGTCTGAGTTCCCGTCTCAGAGATCTTAAGCTATCTTTTTAGCCTTTTTGACTTCTGGGTTCCCTTTCCAGATACCTCTTCTCTGGATACCCGTTCCAGATACCTCTTTTCTCTTTTCTGGATACCCATTCCAGATACCTCTTCTCTGGATGCCCGTTCCAGATACCTGAACTTTTTCAGTTCATTGGTAGTTCCATTAGTCCAAGACTATGTCTTAAGGCTAAGAATCTACTTTCTTGTAGTGGCTTAGTGAAGATATCTGCAAGTTGGTCTTGATTCAATCTTGAGTATCTCTATATTGCCTTTTTCAACATGGTCTCTGATGAAGTGATGTCTAACATCAATGTGCTTTGTTATGGCATGAAATTTAGGATTCTGTGTAATCGCAATAGCACTTGTGTTGTCACAGAAAATGGGAGTTTTCTTCTCATCGAGTCCATAGTCTTTAAGTTGATGTTGTATCCACAGAATTTGTGTTGCACAACAACCAACAGCAATATATTCAGCCTCTGTGGTAGAAGTTGCAATTGAGTTTTGCTTCTTGCTAAACCATGAGATAAGTCTAGTGCCCAGAAACTGACAAGTTCCTGAGGTGCTTTTCCTATCAAGCAATGATCCAGCATAATCAGCATCTGAGTACCCAGCTAAACTCAATCCACTTTCTTTAGGATACCACAATCCTACATCTACTGTACCCTTCACATACCTTAGTATTTTCATAGCAATGTTGTAGTGTGTTTGCATTGGATTTGTCTGAAATCTAGCACATACTCAACGGCATATTGAATATCGTGTCTACTTGCGGTGAGGTAGAGTAGTGAACTATCAATTTCCTATACTTATGTTCTTCAACACTCTTGTCTGATTCAGTATAGGTCATTTTGGTTCCAATGCTCATAGGTATCTTAGCATTCTTTTCAGAAGGCTTAAGATTGAATTTTGTGAGCATGTCTTTCGCATACTTTGTTTGACTAATGAATATTCCATCATTGAGTTGCTTGACTTGCAATCCTAGGAAATAATTCATTTCTCCCATCATGCTCATCTCAAACTTGTTTTTCATGAGATTTGCGAAGTCATTACAAAGTTGCTTGTCCTTAGATCCAAATATGATGTCATCAACATATACTTGAACTACGAGTAGTTTCCCATCATGATTTAAGGTAAATAAAGTTTTATCAACTTCACCTTTCTTGAAACCACTTTCCAGAAGGTATTTGGCCAAAGTGTCATACCATGCTCTTGGAGCCTGTTTCAGTCCATACAGAGCTTTCTGTAGTTTATAGACAATTCTACTTTATGAGGAAACTTCAAAGCCAGGTGGTTGCTCAACATACACTTCTTCTGCAAGTTCACCGTTTAGGAATGCGCTTTTGACATCCATCTGATAAACTTTGAAATTTTTATGAGCTGCAAAGGCTAGAAAGAGTCTTATTGCATCCAATCGCAATGGTGCATATGACTCATCAAAATCTAAGCCTTGATGCGAGTGAATCCTTGCAACCAATCTTGCTTTGTTTCTGGTTATTTCACCAGTTTCATTCATTTTGTTTCTGAAAACCCACTTAGTTCCAATCACAGATATTCCTTCTATAAATGGAACTAGTTTCCAGACTTTGTTTCTCTCAAATTGATCCAACTCTTCTTGCATTGCAGAGATCCAGTCTTGGTCTCCAAATGCTTCTTCTATACCTTTAGGTTCGATATTCGAGATGAAACATCCAAAGAGAGAATCGAGATATTCAGCTATTGCTCTCCTAGTCCTAACACCTTGATTAATTGGTCCAATTATATCCTTTGTAGGATGATCTTTGATCCATTTCATCAAAGGTTTGGTGCTAGTAGGATCAATATCCAAGTGATCTGAATGTGAATCACTAAGATTTTGATTGGATACTTCTTGATGTCGAGATATCGACATATGGGAAATGTCATGGATATCGACACTTTTCGATGTTAAAGATATCTGAGACATGCATTTCAGCATTCTTATTTTCAGATACCTCTTCATGATGAAGGTTCTCAGTAACCTGTTCCATTTCTGGAAAACTCATAGGGAATTCCTCATCATGTTTGTGAGTCATCTTGTTGTTACTAGGCTTTTCAAGCTTTTCTACGTCAGAGTCATCCTCACTTTCCATAGCGATGTTTTTCTTTTCTGAGGGTTCTTCTTTAGTATCCCTCAGTAATAGTTCTTTGAATTTTTCTGAGAGTTCATCAGTAGGAGGTGTTTTCTTACTTCCTTCATAGAATACAACATGAACTGATTCTTCAATTTTCTTTGTTCTTTTGTTGTAAACTCTGTAAGCTTTGCTGTTTGTGGAATAGCCAAGAAAAACACCTTCATCTGCCTTTGGTTGAAATGTTCTCAGATAAACTTTTCCATTGTTTAGAACAAAACATCTACAACCAAATACTCTCAGATGTTTGATATTTGGGGGTCTACCAATCAAGATTTCATAGGGGGTCCTGTCATGGTGTTTGTTTATCAAGCATACATTACGAGTGTAGCAGTGTGTTTACAAAGAACCCAATATATTTCACTTATCTCAGTGTCAGCTAGCATTGTCCTTGCAGCTTCTTTAAGGGTTCTGTTTTTCCTTTCTGCAACACCATTTTGTTGAGGTGTTCTTACAGAGGAAAGTTGGTGTGTATACCTTTGCAGGTACAAAACTCCTTTATGTACTGATTGACAAACTCAGTACCATGATCTGTTCTGATTGCAGATACCTTTTCATTTTTCATGATTTCAAGCTTTTTCAGCAAGTTTGGTATCTCCACCCTGGCATCGATTTGTGTTTGAAAAGACAACCCAAGTGAATCTTGAGAAGTCATCTACAACAACGGACCATATTTCTTTCTGCATAACTAGTTCTGGATGATTCAAAAGATCCATATGTAAAAGTTGCAGTGGTCTAACACTAGAGTGTCTGATTTTGGACTTGAAAGAGATCTTAGATTGTTTCCCCATCTGACAGGCAGAACAGATACTATCCTTTCTGAAAGATGTTTTGGGAAGACCAACCACTAACTCTTTCTTGGCAAGTCTATTCAGAGTTTTGAAATTCAAGTGACTCATTCTTTTGTGCCATAACCAGTGCTCTTCTGTGTGACCAGATTGACTCACCATGAGACACTCTTCAGTTGTGGCAGATGCCCAGTCGGCAACATAAAGGCGCCTTTCGCCACCAACTAAGTATGCCTTTGACTCATTGTCAATTAGTTTGCAGTATTTAGCTTTGAATTTTATAGTAAAACCCTTGTCTGCAAACTGGCTCATGCTAAATAGATTGTATTTCAAATCCTTAACATGTAATACGTCAGTGATTGTTAAAGTTCCCAATTTGACGTTGCCAAATCCCTCTCGTTGCCAAATCCCAGAGAGGGATTTAATTCTCCTCCAGCAAATCTGATATCTGGTCCTGTGTTGCAAGCTTTGTAGTCAACCAGATTTGCTTTGTCTCCTGTCATGTGCTTTCCGCATCCATTATCAAATAGCCATTGTGCTTTAGTCCAGGAAGCATTCTGCACACAACAGAAAACAGGAGATTAGGTTCTCATATCTTTGATGGAACCGTCAGAATTAAAAGTTCTTCCAGTAGGAATCCATTTTTGAATGAATTTCTTTGAAATATGCTTTTGTCTGACAGGAACATAAGGAGGAATTCTTTTTGAATGAAGGTTATCATTAGTAAGAATTATTTTCTTCCTTGGTGTGTCCCTAGGTGCTCCATATGATGCTTTCAGATACATCGGGTTTACGAGTTTGTTTTCAAAAACTTAGCCTTCCTTGCGATTTCTTCTAGCCACGGCATTCAGATTTTTCGCTTGATTTAACTTCCACCGATAATTGCTTGGAGCAATTCTAGCCTTCAGCCATCGTTCTTGCTCCTGCTTGTACTCATGAGCAAGTTGTTTTCCGATGCCTTTGTAGCCAATACCGTTTCGAGCACTTGAAGCTATCTGAGATCTTTTCTCAGCAGCTTTGCTAGTCTCTGGTTGATCCAATTTCTTTCCAGAAAAAGTGACATGGGAGAATTTACCAGCTCCTGCAATTCTACCTTTTTGAGAGACATAGCACTGTGGGTGTTTAAACTTTTCAGTGTTGTGTTTCTTTTCAGAGACGTACCCAACAGTTTTGTTTTTGACTTGTTTTTCCCACAAAGGTTTAGTCGCAACTGCCTTTCCTTTGTCAACAATCTTTGTCTTTTCACCGATACTATAGATTGCATGGGAACCGTCTTGCTGAGTACTTACAAATGTTCTCTTTTCTTTACTCTTGTTCAGAGTAATAGAGCAATCTGAGTATTATTCAGCCCAAGTCCTTTCTTTTCTGAAGGATCTCTTAAGTAAGATTGTACTTCAGTAAGAGTGTCACTAGCTTTGGCATAAGATTGAAAAGATAGTTCTTTTCTTCTTAAGTTCCTTGTTTTCAGAAAGAAGATTTTCATAATTCTTTAGTAACTCAGCCATTGCTTCTTCATGTGACTTTTCAGTCTCAGATATCTGAGCTTTGAGAAATGCGTTTTCAGCATCCTTTCTCTCAGATTCTTTAACTAATTGAGAATTTTCCTTTTCAAGAGAATTCTTTTCTTCTTCAAGGTTTTCGGCTTTAGCTCGGATCATTAGAAATTCTCTTTCATAGATGTCAAGTTCTTTTCTGAGATTTTCTAGATTTTTTATTTCCTCTTCATCACTTTCATAAGTGTAGCCAGAAGTATGTGTTACCTCATCAGCCATAAAGGAGCTTTTCTATGTTGGAGATGTGCAGTCCGTCAATTTCAAAGAACTCCACACATTTCATTCTTCTTGAGGCCGAAGTCGATTATATCATGAGTAACTCCACATAGTTCTGGTGATGGTAGGGTTGAATCATCTGAATTGTCATCTTCAGAATCTGTTTCAACGTCTAGAGCATCCAGTTGAATTTGGATTTTTCTTTCTTTCTTCAGTTAACAAAGCTTTCTGGCTTCTTCTGAAGATTCTTCTATCTTTCTTGTCGCTTTGTCCTTAGTTTGTTGAGGCGGACAATCCTTCTTGAAGTGGCTGTTTACGACAATAGAAAGCAGATATCGTTTCAATTTCGCTTCCTCAAGACATGATGCTTTCCGAAATGGGCTTGTTCAATGAGCTCTGCATATTTTGTCTTGGTGATAGTTTGAGCCTAGATGCTTTTTCACTTCTCTTTGGCTTTTCTTCTCTCAATTTCTCGTGACAAATTTACTCATTTGCTTTGCGGCAAGAGCATCCTCGTCTCCTCCTTGCTTTTCTTCTTTTTGAAATTCCTTGATTAACTAGAGCAACATTACGCAACTTTTCGGTTGTTTGTTCTCTCCGAGTTGTCTCATAGTCAATCAGTAGCAAGATGAGAAAAGTTCCTTTGGAGTGATATTTGGCATGCCTTGGTTGAAATAAAAGAATTTAGTATGCTCCCGGTTGTGGTTAAGACTTGACAATAGTCTTAATCTTTTCGATTGAGAGTATCTATTGCTTTCCCAAGTCTTGCCATATCACTCATAAGAGTGGTGAATCAAATCAAGTTCTTCCAGAGTTTCGGTGGGACCTTGTTTGAAATTTTGAAATTTCAACTTTAGAACTTCGAACTTGTTTTCCTTGGTTTCTCGGTCCGCACGCATTTCTTCAATCGGTTGCCGAGCGACTTTCGCTTTTAGCACCCCCATTTACCTTGTATGTGCTCAGTGTCGATCGATGATGATGTTCTGAGCTTGACCATCCAGACGATTCCTCTTGGCATCTTCCGATGTCCAGAGTTCTCTGAGCTTTGGTTCGTAAATAACGTGACGATAGATCTTCCACTAGTTGACGACTCATTTGTGAAGACCCTTCGCTTTGATCTCTCTCTTCCACTTGAAACCTCCATGACTTGCTTAAGTTGTTGAATGACTATTGGGCCATTCTTTATTACTTGATCATTTCGTCACTTATGGCTTCAAGGTGGAGCATCATGTTATTTTTCCATTTCGTAGTTCTCTGGTTTGAGAACGGGTGCATCACTCGAGACATACCGCACACTTAACACACAAATTAAATAGTCCTCAAAGTGAACAGCGTTCCTTCACCTATCTGGGATCTAGGTTCGGTCTGGAAAATTTGGTGAACCTCTGCCTCGATACCACTTGTTGGTCCAGATAACGGCAAAGTAAAAGACGGGGGGTGAATAGTCTTTTAAAACTTTGTCGATAACAAATATTTCTCGATATCTGAATGGATATCCGATACTTAGAATCGAGTCGGAAGACTTAATAGAGATAAATGTAGAAGCAGTTAATAAGTGTGTGTGTGTGTCTTTGAAGTATAAATACAGAAAAGTAAATGACACAGCAAGTATAGTGGTATCTGGAGGTGGCGTAATCCTCCAACTAATCCACTTCGGTCTATCAGAGACCTAGAATTCACTAGAACAGATAATTGAGATAACCTTACAAAAATCCTATTCTAAGATTCTGAACAATTGGTTCCCAACCAAAAGTTCCCCCTGAGTTGTTCCCTAGCTTCTTCAGCCAAGTACTTCCTATACTCAGAAACCTTTGAGTTGTTCCCTAGCTTCCCAAGCTAAGTACTTCCTATACTCAAAAACCTTGGAGTTATTCCTTAGTTTCCCAAATCAAGTACTTCCTATACTCCAGTAACCTTGGAGTTATTCCCTGATTTTTCAAACTAAGTACTTCCTGTACTCCACGCCGGTTTTGGTGTTGGTTTCGATTTGAGTTGTCAGATGAGCGTCTTAATAACTTTTCAGTTATTCAGATAGCTCTGTGAACTAAGTTACTTAATACACTTTACAGCGTATGGTATCTAGTTCGATTTTACTGACCCAAGTCTTATGATATCTGTTCAAGAGAATGAATCTCAGATAGTTGATCTTTTGATTCAACTCCTTCACAGATAGCTTTGCTTGTTTAGGATCAGGACACTTAGAACTTCAGTGTTTACTCAAGATCACAAGCTTTAGTCGCAACAGAAAGCTTTGATAATAAGTAAGAAGCTTTGAGAGAGTAAGATCAGAGATCGTAAGTTTCAGCGTATTCAGTGTTCAGTGTGTGTATCTCTCAAGCTGTCTAAGTGTTGATATTTATAGATGAATTTGAGTGCCGTTTGGATAGTATCCGTTAGGCTCAAATTCAAACTATCGATATCTGTGTGTATAATCTTTATGTGAGTTTTGTCTTCTTCTCAGAAGTTGCCGTTGCTTTTCCTCAGACATCTCTGTCCGTGCATTAAATGCATTGTACTATACTTTTATCCTGTAGTGTCAACGGAATTATGCTTTGTATCAGAGACTAGACTTGTTGTCTGATTCTTTGCATATCCTTATCTTCATTCTTCAGATACCACTTGTTATTTATTGAAACAACTTTGTTTGCAATATATGTTTCTTTTTCAGAAACGAGTTTAACGCTCAAGGTATCTGAGAATAGATATCTGTGGACACTTTCCTTGTCTTCAGATATGTATCTCATTTCTCAGATATCTCTTGTGACACAGTTTGTTTGAAACTGTTTGCGTCTACAAGATATCTGGCTAAGATATCTGAATAACAGATTTAGTAATCTTGTGCAGTTTTCTTCAAGTCTTCAATAGTTGTTGAGCTTTCTGCTTGGATGTCTTCTTCTTGGTCTTCTCTTCATAAAATAAAAATTACAATTTGAGACCTAACATCCTATACAAGATTAGCTAGACTATCATACTTAGTGGGTTTCCTCTTTTACAATGTTCAAGTGAACCAAGAGTACTAATCACCTTTCTGAGACTAAGATAAGTCATCATGTTGCTGAACAAAATCTAAACATATATTCTAACAAAATATCTAACAACTGTTCCGCCTGTTGGGTCCGTGTTAGTCCCTCGGACAGATCTGTCTGCTTGGTTGATCTGCCCTTGGGTAACTCTGGATGTTCGAGCCAAGAGTCTCACGGAAGTATCTCAGTGGTTCTGTTATATACGTTTGGTCTTAATGTAATGGTGGCGTCCGAGATTCTCTCGTACGGTCCGTTAGGCATCTGTCTTTGTCATGGTCAGGTTTGGAAGTCCTTTCCTTAGCCAGCTCGGACTAGCTGTGGAGATGTAGTGACTTCAGCGTACTGGTCGATTCACTTTGGTCGGACCATGTGAGGTCGGACCAGTACTGAATTGGCTAGTTAAGCCGTGATGCACTTTAGGACACGCTCTATGGCGCCCTTAACGGATTGGACACATTTCCGTATCAACATATGTCCCCCCAGTTTTCAAGTATCTTAGTAGAAGATAGTTGGTAACTATGAGGGAGGGATCAGTCGTGTCTGTGGATCGTGTCCGAATCGTTAGTTAAAAGGAAAAGGAATAAAATCCTTTTTGTCGGGATCCGTCGTCCGTGTCCTCAAGGATTCAGTATATCTCTTCCCCTTATAGTCCGAAGTTATCACATAGGGGACCGAGAGGAAAAGGTATTTGTATCCGAGATATATGGGTCCGAGTACGGTTAGGATCTGACGTAGCCCTCCGGAAGCTGTCCATTGGACCGATTGTTGAATTGGTCCTCCCGTAAGCCCAAGAGGCCCAATAGGTTGTCCGTTCGGCCCACGGGAGAAAAATCCCGAGTCAAGGGACGTGACCGTTGGATCAGGACGACATCAACGGTTGGGGTTCCCAGTCCGATTGATGTGGCGTCATCGAGCATTAAATGCGACGTCTTGTGACCATCCACTCGCCATGACAACCTCGATTGGAGAGGACCAACGGCTGGGATTCGAATCCAAGCGATGTGACTCTTGGCTATCCCCGAATTGCCCTTATAAATAGTCAGCCCATCATTCACTTTCATACTTTTAGCAATCTTGAAATTTAGAGCAATCGCAAAGCAATCCGAGCGTTTGAAGACGCATCCGAGCAAGCAAGAGTCGCAAAATTTGAAGGTTTCTTCTTTGAATCCATACCCTCGGAGAAGCAGCAAGGCTTAGTCATCCGTTCAAACTTATCAAATCAACTTTATCAAGTACGTACATCTTCATTTTTGCTGAGTTGTCTTCTTTTCACGATATGCTTATTTCGTGCTCATATGTTTTTCCCTTGCTCGGATATGAAATTGTTGAGTCTGTTCTTGCCGATATTGCGTGTGATAGGCTTTAGCAACGCTCTTAGTTGAAACAATTTCTCCTCCGTACTGTCGCATGCCAATTTATTGCCAGTATCTTGTTGATGCATCTCATGTGTATGCCGACTGTAACCAAAATTTGATTATGCATGCTTATTTGGTAATGTGTTGGTGCCAATCGACACACAATCTTGCGTAAATTTGCCCCGCTCAGTCGTGCTGGGTAAGGTAGGTGATAGTGCCAACGGCGCGTTAAGTATAAATCCGTAGGCTTTCTTTGACTTAAGAAATTACCTAAACGAACTCTCGGACAATCAACACCATCATTCCTGACTTGTTTCCTTCTGCCCTAGGATGTCCGGGAGCGGTAGTCAGAACCAGCACGAGGCCCCAGGTTACAATGATGCAGTAGATTTAGGGACCGAGTCCGCGGATCTGACCTTGTCCGCGAGAGATTTTGTACTTGTGGAGCTTGGGTCGTCCAGAGATTCTGATGCTGGGCACGGAGTTCGCGGTGCGACAGAAGCGCAGGCCGGCATTTCAGCGGACAGGGGTGACCTTGCTAAGACTAGGTCGTTAGTCCAATCTCGGACCATAGGTGGCATCGGGACATCCTGGGATCCGAGCGAACTGCGTGCGTAGCGGGAAGGCGACAGCGGTCGGGAGGCTGATGAAGTCGAGATGTTCGAGGCTGGGGTGGAGGACCGTGTTGTAGCGGAAACAGGTCCGTCCAACCCAGGCACGTCCGGGAGACCCGAAGGTGTCATCGAGGAGGAAGAACATGGTGAGGAGGAGGAAGATGAGGACGAGGAAGAAGAAGGAGAAGGATCGCCTGTCGCTCGTCCCCCTAGACGATCCAGTCGGCGGATTGCACTACACCCTGCTGCGCCCGTTCAATCCAGTCTTCCATTAATTGAGGGTCGTGGTGCCAAGGCGGCAAGGATCAAATTTCCTCGTCCCGCATCCGTAGTAGTGATTGCAGACGAGTTCGGAGAGCTAAACGTGGACGGGCTTCTTCCTACTTGTCCATCGAGGGTCAAATCTGAGGAGATTCCGGAATGGAGGCGAAAATGGGAGATCCCTGACTCCGTAGAAATAATGATCCCTGAACCTGGGCATGCATTCTATAACCCTCCCGCTGGATATATGTGCGTGCACGAGGTGGCCTTCTCCTGCGGATGGAAGATCCCAATTGCCACAGAGCTGAAAAACATTTTGAACCATATTGGTATAGGTCCGAGTCAGGTTATCCCCAAGTCCCTGGGTAACCTTATTTTCTTTGTAGTATTTTGTAAGAAGAAAGGGCAGCCGGTGAATTTTGAGAACTTCAGGCAGCTCTTCCACGTCTCGTTCAGTCCGGGGAATCCACTATTCTATACTTTCATAAATAGGAAACCTTACAATTTTATCTCGGACTCCATTTCATCGCTGGGATCGAAGTGGTGGGATAGGTACGTTTTTGTCCGGATGGCATTGAAGCCAGGGATGTCCGAGAGACAGAGGGAACAATGGGGGCTGCCCACAAAATTCCTTAGAGAGAGTATCCGGGATTGGCGTCCCCTTCCGAAGAACGTGGCTCCGTGGGTGGCGGCAATCCACAAAAAGCATGACCCACCTACTTATCCGTTTCATGGATTAATCTGTCAGCCACTTCCCTACCTGTGCGGACTAACAGGTGCAGTAGATGTAGGAGGGAAGACGGACTTTAGTAAGGATTCGTTGACTTGAAACTTGGCGTTCATTCTTCTTCAATATATTCTATTTTGATTACGTATTTCCGCAATTCTAATAATTCCTCTTTAACCCGTCTGTATCTAACGCCTCTGGTTTATTGTGTAGCTTATTGGTTCGACTATATCATGTCGACACTCCGTGAAAAGAAGAAGTTGCAGAGAGAGCAGCAAGCCCTGGAAGTCGCCGCTGGTCAAAGGACCAAAATCATTAACACTTCCACGGGTCTCCCCATGCCAGATCCGAAGAATGCCGCGGTTTTTGCCGCGGAGGAAGAAAGGCGGAACAAGGCCGGAGAGGATTCTCAGGCCTTGGCGGTGCCCGACAAGGGTAAAGCCCTCCACTCGAGCGCCATCGCTTGAAGTCCTGTGCTTCACGCTTCGCACCACAACGGGAGGTGTTGATGCGGGACGCCATTACCTCGGGACGCAAGAGAGGAGCAACTTTGGAGGCTCCTCCACAAGAAAGAGATGAATTGTCCGCCGTTTCTTCCTGACCAAGTCTCTTGACAAGGAGTAATGGCTTTATGGACTCCACGAGGTTGAGCGGGTCGGAGGGCTGGATGGGCTATACCAACGGGTAAGTAATCTTTGGATGCTCTCCTTGGTTTGTTCTTAGTATGATAAAAGTGCAACTTATATTCTTACGGACTTCATGACTCAAGCTTGCTGTCAATATGCAATGGAAGGTCAGCAACGCGCTACCATTGAGGAGGACCTCCACAAGGCTGTGGCCACTTCCGCGGATGAGGCAGAGAAGGCGAAGCAATTGGAGATGCGGCTGAAAGAGCAAGAAGTGAAGTTCCTTAAGCTGAAGGCCAGCTGGGAAGAAATCAAGGCGAACCTCGACTGGCAGGAGAACTTTGTCGACAAGTCGATGAAGGCTTTTCTGGATTCCTAGGATATACTGCTCGGAGGCCTCCAATATATATGCCCGTCTTCATGCTGGTCGTGACTTCATGGAGTCCGACTCCTTCAAGTTCTTGACGGCGGACAAATCTGATGCTTCCCGCCTGGATGGGTTCGTGTCCGCTATCGGACAACTGCAGTCCAAGGGACTACTTCCACCGGACTTTAATTGGAAGACGGAAGGGTTAATCCCTTCTGCGGATGTTAATGGCGGAAGTCCTCAGACGATGTCTCGGATGAGCAGTTGGCAGCGAAGTTTGCGTAACTCACATCGAGGAAGGTGAGATCGAGATCCGAAATGGCGGCCCTTCCTCCGAGATGGGTCCCGGATGCTCTCCGAAAGGTATGCTTTGTACCTTCGACAATTACCGGCTTTCTGAAGAAGTGGTTCTCCACTTGCTTGGTCGTTGGCTTTCCCGCGGATTTCAACTTGTTCAATGTTGTTGAATCCCTTGCTGCACAAGCCACCTCCAACATGCCCCCTGTCGATCCGCCTCAAGCTAGTGAAGCTGGTCCGAGCTAAGCTGGGCCTCAGTGAGAAGTCCGGGGTATGCCCCGTTGAAATTCAGATTCTTGAATCTTTCATTGATTTGCATCTTTTGATAACTCGAATTTCATTACATACTATAACAATGTTTCAGATTTCATCCGAGGAGTTGAACCTCCTATGCTTCCGAACTATTACTTGCTCTCTTCTTCGCCTTTTTATCTCATTGTTCATAAGTCGAAGTTATTATAAATTGCCCATCTCTTAAGAGCACGGACCATCAGATGGCATCGATGTAGAAATCAGACCATCATCTTTTCGATACTCGCTATTATTCCTTGGGATGTCTAATTCTTCTAGAAGGAGGAAGGTGAAACAGTGAAATAGTCATTATGACTTCGTCTTTTCATCTCCCCCGTCGTCGGATTGTCGACACGTGGCGAGATCTTGAGGACCCATCACAACTATAAATAAGGGTGTGGTAATTCTTCCCTTTTTCACTGTTGTACCCTTCTTCGCTTTGTGTTTTGTTTCACTGATTCCAGCCATCCACAAAAGCCGGAGTTCTCCAGGATGTCGGAATCTGAAGACGAGGAATATCAGCACTGGGTAAATTGTGCTTGTGGGCACATGCATCCACCAATTTACCCTGGTACGGGGACCGAAGATGACCTGATCCTCCTTGATTTTGAAGGCGATCAACCTCTATGTCCGGGAATAGCTAGGAGGCGAGCCGAGGAAGAGAGGGAGCGGACGCTGAAGCTGATCCGTGGGAGGATTCAGATGACAAGCTCGTCAGTACGAGGTGGAGGCTCGGAGTCCCAAGGCTCGACCTCCGGAGTCTGGTGACGGAACAAGGCGGGGTATGCCCCGTGGATGCATGTACTTATCCTTGGATCTTTCCAGATTGTACTTCTGTTATGTAAATGTTCGGATAATTTTGTTTATAAAATTCGAACTATTTTTCCTCGGATGGGATCTCCATATTTTTCTTGTGCAGACTTCGTCGGATGATATTGACGCACATATTTTTGTAAAATGACTAAGAAACTCGGACGTAGTTGATGGGCTTGTTTAGGCTTGATTGGATAAACCTGTCTGGCCCAACACTGTTCGACCCAAATGAATAGTTTAAGCCCATTGTCGACGTCGAAGTTCTGACGTGTCGGACGCCCATTGGTTCGTCACTTCTATAAATACTGCGGATCCCTCTTCGCCTTGGTCGTGCAAATTCAACTTCCACTTTCCAAATCTACTCAATTGCAAGAAAACGATCTCTTGAATAGTTTCCCCCTCTTGACTCCCGTCCACTCTCAAGTCGGCGTTCATCCTGAGCTTGAGAGTGGCGTGGGTCTAGAGGGGAAAATTGTTGAAGATCAGTCACCGAAAGGCATAGATCTCGGTTTAAATGTATATCCGTCCGTCTCCTTTGCTTTCTTCCAACCCCACTTTAGTGGTTCAAATCTCTCTTATATTGGAAATGGTTTCCCGATTTCAAGAGAGTTTGAGTCTCTAAAGCCGGTGAAGCGGAAATCTTTTCTTGTCTGCACTTTGTTTTCCCCGGACACAGGATTTGCATCGCCATATTTTGGTGGTATCCTGAAGGGTTCCAGCACGTTTAACCATTCTCTTGTGTGCAGGTAGATCGAGTTCGGCCTCGCGGAAACTGACTTGCCGCTTGACACGGAAGAAGTTTTTCCCATGAGGGAACGATTTTTGGGAGATGACGATCTCCGAGACGTTTTCGCATTTTCAGACAGCATCCGTAAGTCCGGATAATCGATCCGGATTGTAAATTGCATAAGATTATGTATAATTCGTCTTTGTATGAATGAAATCTCTTGCTTTCGTTTGTTTTAAACGAACGGTAAATCTCGAATCGTAAATCAAAAATCACAAATCGAAAGATAGAGGTTGTATTGATTTGCGGAAATTCAATTACAACTTGGCTCTATGGCCAATGGTAAAGGACCAAAAGAAAGAATCGACGGAGTTCCGTGTAACAAGTAGTTGAAATTGAGATGATCAATCGACATGATGGAGATCCGCGATTATCTTTATGCATAGAACTTCAAGGTTTCTAGCATTCCACGGACGCTTGAGGGATGTCCGCTCATCTTCTAATTCATAACTCCCATTCACCCTTGCCCCGACAATCTTGTAGGGTCCTTCCCACTTGGGCTTGAGTTTCCCGATATTGTTCAAAATGTCGGCTCGTCGAAGCACCAGGTCCCCGACTTGCAAGTTAGCCGCACGAATGTTCCTGTTATAGGTTCGGGCAGCAGTTGCCTGATACATAAAGATATTCGCCAGTGCCTCAGACCTTTTTTGTTCAAGCATGTCCAGGTCGAATATCCGAGCTTCTCGGTTTGCTTTGTCTTCGAACTCTCGGATTCTCAAAGTCTCTACGGAAACCTCGGATGGTATGACTGCCTCTAAACCATATACCAACGAGAATGGAGTTTCTTTGGTCGCAATCGCATGCGATTCGCGCCCACAAAGACGCCTTCCGTGTCGCCCCGCCAGCTTTCTCGGGAAGTTCTCAAACGCTTCTCCAGGATTTTGACTATTGTCTTGTTTGTGGATTCAGCCTGTCCATTGGCTTGCGGGTATCCAACAGATGTAAAACGTTGCTCGATTTTGAAGGACGCCAGCCATTCCTTGAGTCTATGTCCTGAGAACTGGGCACCATTATCCGAGACTAGAACTCTTGGTAGGCCGAAGCGGCAAATGTTCTTCCAGATGAAGGTCCGCACTCGACTTTCCGTGTGTTGATACGAAAATATGTCCAATCCGTCATAAAGGACCTAGGAACAAATCCTAAGGCGCCCTAAGTCATCCAATGGATCCGAGACACTTTAGTCCGAGCCAATGGTGCGATCCTGGCAGACCATCCATGGTCCGACCCACCCTAAAAGAAAGGAACAAAGGATTTGGACCTACAAAGCCCGACCCGGAACCGTAGGTCCGACCAACCTTGGCCCGAGCCTCTCTGGGAAAGGAGCATAGTGCTAAGTCAGTACCCTCTCCGACCCAAGGACTCCGATACGGATGTCAACTCGGATCCAGCATGACCATCTCATAAAGCAACCAAGCAAATGGGCACCAAAGAGTGAGGTGTCCGAACCCAGGAGCTCCGAATCGGAAGAGTTGGACAGGCAGGAGAACTTCCTCAGCTGACAACCAAATGTGGTCCGAACCAATCGTCCGGACCCATCTCTCCGAACCTGGGAACTCGGCAGAACTAGTCACATCCTCAAGAACTCTCCCAATAATGACCAAACTACCCCTAAAGCCCAAGATGGCATGGGCTAAAACTTCATTATTGGGCTATGGGCCTCATATTAGCATTGGTGGCTCAATCCTGGCCGTACACATGGCGCAATCCTAGCAAGGCCTTCCATTTTGATGATAGCCTATAAATAAGGCACACATCCCAACAAGTAAGTCACTTTTGAACAAGTCATCTGATAAGTCACATCCCGACCTCAATCCCGAGCGTTATACAGAGTTGATCTTCAGTCACTCTCGAGTAAAGTCTCATCCCGGTTTGACACTTAGCAAACCGGGCACTAACCCCCCCCCCCCCCCACTCAAGTGTGCAGGTCCTTACCGAAGTAGTTGGTCGCTGGTTCTTACGCCTCGGTCCTTACCTAGCAAGGAGCTTCTTACCTTGGTGCCCATTAGTGGAGTTGAAATAAAATCTAAGTAGTTGGGGAGTTACACCCCCAACATTTTGGGCGCCGTCTGTGGGAATCTTTACCAAAGGTCCCGTTCTCTTCAGTAATGGCAAGAACAAGAAGGTCCGCAAGAACCAACGCCACTGCCATTGGTACACCTGCTCCAAGACAAAGGGGAAGACCTCTCACTAGAAGAGGTGGGGTAGCAAGAATTTCAACAAGAGAAGTAATAGATGATCCAAGTGATGGCCATACCGCTAGTCTTTCTTCTGGCGAGGAAAGAGCCGCTAATCCACCAGTAAGGATCCAGACACTTGGGGACGGCGATGATTCCTCCGTCAGGAATACATGGTCCTCCTCCAGGAAGAAACTTTACCCTCCCGAATGGTCAGATCATTCGTCCTAGTGAGTTCGGGATGAATGAGAATCAGTTTGGCCTCTTACTCACCACTATTCAAGGATGCTTTGGATCAAACAACCTCCAGCCTCCTCAGCCCACCCCGCCTACACCGATCCCGAGGCAAGCTGAACCCGCTCAATCAAGAAATGAGCACCGTCCTATCCAACAAAGGCTGGGGGAACAAGCTCAACCAGAGGACCTGAGACATCTTCTCAATAGAAGAGTCGCTGCTTCTCATGAACAACGAGGGAGAAGTCCAGAAGTGCCACGAGTAGACGAAGTGGGAACCATTCGGCGAGGAGCTCAACAACAAGCGCCTAGAGATCAAATGGCGGAAAGCACCGATAGTTCTAATCACGATCTTCCTCCAGATGTAGCTATCAACCCTTAATGGTGAAAGACCGACAAGCGAATCTACCTCCAATGAAGGCCTGAAACACAAATTGCCACCTTGAGCAAGATGGTCAAAGCACATGAGAAGGTGGTAGTTAAAACTCCCAACCCTCTCGTATGCGAGATCGGAAGAGAAAGAAAGCGCCTGATCGTGTTATCCCAAACCTTGAGCATTACTATGGAGATACTTGCCCTGTAGGGCATCTTACTAGATACGAAAGTAAGATGGAAAGCAATGGACTCAACGACAACATGAAAGCTCTCAACTTTTCCACCACACTCTTTGGAGAAGCAATGGATTGGTGGACCTCACTACCTAATGGTTCCATCAAATCTTATGCGGACGTCGCCTCCCTTTTCTTGAAAAGGTTTGAGAAAGCAAAGAGAAGGAAGAGGTCAGTTGAGCACCTGGCAGGCATAATCCAGAAAGAGCATGAGGACCTTAGAACCTTCCTTGACCGCTTCAACGCTGAAGTACGACAGGTAGAGCCTCATAGCATCAAAGAGCGGGTCCGACACCTATATGCTAACACTTATAATGATGAGCTTAGAAGGAAGCTTTCCAACGAAGAAATCACCACTGAAAAGTATCTGGAAGATATCTGCGAAGGAGTCTTGTATGGAGAAGATTACCGAAGAAATGTCCCGATAAGGGCAGGGATAAAGAAGGGGAAAGAACAAGTACGACAGGAACTTCCTCCTCGTCAGGGGAAGTTCGAGCAAAAAAGAGATCTCAGGGACAGAAAAGAATTCCATAGAGAAAGAACTCCACCTAGGAGATACGCCGAGTATACTCGCCTCACCAGACCAAGATCCGACATCTTGGCTTCTATTGTTGAGAAGGACTTAGATATACAATGGCCTAAACCTGTCAAGAGCAGCAAGAAGAGTAAATTTTCTAAAGACTACTGTAGGTTCCACAAGCAGAAAGGTCACCCGACTGAGGATTGCATCCAGTTGAAGACAGAAATCGAAAGACTAGTGAGAAGTGGGAAGTTGAAAGAACCAACAGGTGAAGAAGAACCCTCCAGGCATAGAAAGAATGAGCAGAGAAGAGAGGAGCATGATTCTGAACCTCCGACAGGATCTTTACCACCACCTCCAGCGGAAATCCCACCTCGGCATGCCCAAAGATATCAAGGGTACCGCGAAGATACAGAAATGGAGAACCTCCCCTACAGTGGAATTATCAACGCCATTGCAGGAGGACCAACAGGGGGAGACAGCAGAAATGGAAGGGAAAGGACCGCGCAACACTTGAGAAACAACGACAGAGCTTACGGTCCACCAGCCCTGAAAGGCACAAATGCAATTACCTTTGACGATAGCGAGATCCCCCCACCAACGTCTGGCGGAGGAGATCTCAAGGACCCCGATGTCCCTTTGGTTGTTTCTCTAGTGATTGCCACTTACAAGGTCAACAAGGTACTAATCGACACAGGAAGCTCCTCCAATGTCATATCCAAAAGGACCGTGGAGCAAATGCACCTGGGGCAAATACAATATGGACGAGTATACACTTCGTTGGTAGGTTTTGGAGGGTCTGTAGTACGCCCCATTGGAAGTATACCACTACAAGTCTCCATGGGCACTTTTCCGACAAGAGTGACCAAGACTATCCTCTTTGTGGTAGTAGATAGCACCTTTGACTATAACGTGATCTTGGGCATGGGACTTAACCAATTCAAGCAATTGCTTCTCCCCTACAACAGGTGAAGTTTCCAACCCCGAACGCGTGGGGAAGAAATGGGCAACGTTAGAGAAGCACGAGTGCTATATCATGTCAACCGGGGCCACGACTGCCCTTTCGGTCACTAAGGGCTCTCATGACCATTCTTCCATTACTCTAACGCCACCAAAGGAAGAAATCGGTATTGGTCGCCAGAGAAAAGTTCCCAAGACAATAGAATAGAATCCTGAAGCCTTGAAAGAGGTCCAACCGGTCAAGAAAATTCGGAAAGAATAACTCGATTGAACGGAGATGAGTACGGAAGAGTCAAGCTCATCGCCATTTTCGTGACAATTATGACATCTTTGCTTGGAGCACAGATGATCTCAAGGGATAGACCCAAGGATCGCAGCTTCACCGTCTAACATGGATCCTACGGTCAAGCACATCCGCAAAAGAGCGAGACTTTGGACCGTTGAGGATGCTATCATAGCGGGGAGGTTGACAAGTTGATGAAAGCGTGTCATATCGAAGAAGTTAGATACTCGATTGGAGTGCAACGTGGTCCTCGTCGAAAAAGCTCCGGAAAGTGGAGAATGTGCAATGACTTCACTAGGCTCAACAAATTTTGTCCAAAGGATCCCTATCCATTGCCACGCATAGACCAAATTGGTTGATTCCATCGCAGGATGTGCGCTTCTAAGCTTCATGGATGCATATCAAGGCTTCTACCAAATTAGGATGGCTCAAGAAGACATCAAGAAAACGACATTCTTTGCGCCGAGGAGTCTATTGCTTCAAGGTCATGCCTTTGGCCTCAAGAATGCAGGAGCTACTTACCAACGGTGTAAATAAGATGTTCAAGGAAGAATTGGGAAAAACCATGGAAGTCTATGTGGATGACATCTTTGGTGAAAAGCAAGACCAAGAGGAACACATAGAACACCTCAACAATTGTTTTCTATTCTCCTAAATACGGAATGAAGTGAACCAAAAAGTGCACTTTCGGGTGAAAGGAGGAAAATTCCTTGGCTACATGGTCACGTAAAGAGGCATCGATGCTAACCAGAGAAAATAAAGGCAATCATGGACCTACCACACCCCAAGATCACGAAGTTCGTAAGCTTCTAGGAAAGGTGATGGCATTGAGCCGTTTATCTCAAAATCCGAGAAGAACCTTCCCTTCTTTAAGATCTTACGAAAAGGAAATAAGTTCGAGTGGACAAAGGAGTGTGAAGAGGCTCTGGAAAACTTGAAAAAGTATCTCCTCTCACCGCCCCTTTTGTCTAAACCCATGGAGGCTGAAACTCTTTACCTCTATTTGGCCACCACTGATGAAGCAATGAGTTCTGTACTGGTACGGATACAAGACAACGAGCATTTACCAATTTACTATTTGAGCAAAGCTCTTGTAGGCTCTGAGGCCAGATATGTCAAGGTTGAGAAGCTCGCCTTCGCACTGGTTTACACTGCACGGCGACTGAAGCCTTACTTCAAGTCGCATCGGATTGTGGTCCTTACAAATGAGCCACTCAAGCATGTCTTGGACAAACCGGATCAGTCAGGACGCCTGTCCAAATGGGCTATTGAGCTAAGTGAATATGATATTGGGTATCAAGCCCCATCTGCCAAGAAAGCGCAAGTTTTGGCCGACTTCCTGGTAGACTATCCAGAGAAAGCAGAAGAAGGGAACGAAAACTCCCAGGAAAAGGCTATTCATGTGGCGATAACCCAAATCAAGGAATAAAGGGAAGAGAAAGAAGCAGAAGAGACACAAAGAGGTAGCATCCAACTTATGACTAAGTATCACCTACCTATGGATGATTCACTGAGAGTAAGGCACATGTTTCTCTTGGACAAAGAACTCAATACCTCGACAACTGCATCTTCCGACAAGAAGCAGGAGGTTGAGAAAGCACTCACTCCCACTTCGGGAGGTAAGGAAAGAAACACAGAATGTTGGACATTACGAGTGGACGGATCATCAACCGGACGGTTGGGAGGAATAGGAATTTTCCTTGAAAGTCCTGAAGGAGCCAAGCTAGAGTACACCATCACCCTCAATTTTAAGGTGACAAACAACGAGGCCGAATATGAAGCACTTATCACCGGCCTAAGAATGGCGAAAGCCCTTCAGGTAAAAAGGATCAAAGCCTACACAGACTCACAGATCGTACAATCCCAGTTCTCCGGGTCCTTTACCACCAAAGGACCTAACATGATCAAATACTTGGAGCTCCTCAAGAAAGAGGTTGAGCACTTTGAAGAATTTACTCTTGACCAATTTCACAGAGAATGGAATGAAAAAGCCGACGCCCTCTCCAAGTACGCCTCAGCCTTAGGAGCTTTGGACACAAGAAGTGTCATCCTAATGACCCACGTGGAATCCTCCCTGGCAAACCCCAACGGACAGGTGCTTCTTTTGAGCACAGAAAGAAACTGGATGACTGATATATTCCGTTACCTCAAGGATGGCACTTTACCTATGGATCCTAGAGAGGCCAGGAAGATTCAATGTCGAGCTAACAGATACTTTATTCTGGAAGAAGATCTCTACAAAAGATCCTACAGCGGAACTCACCTGAGGTGCCTAGATCCTCAGGAGGCGAAAACTGTGATGAAAGAAATCCACGCCGGAAGTTGTGGAAGTCATTCTGGAGGAAGAACTTTGGTGCAAAAGATCATAAGGCAAGGATACTATTGGCCAACTATTGACATGGACGCTGCCAACATCGCCCGCGCCTGTGAAGACTTCCAATACTATGCCAACATACCACACCGCCCGACCAACCCTATGATTCCGTCAATCATAGCATGCCCATTCGATCAATGGGGCATAGACATAGTTGGTCCCTTTCCGCGAGGAACACATCAAAAGAAGTTCTTGATAGTGGCAAAGTTGAGTACTTCACTAAGTGGTCAAGTCAAGGTCAACCATCACGAAGCGTGGTTCGGACATTCATCTGGAAGAACATCATCTGCAGGTTTGGACTCCCACGAGTGCTAGTTTCGGACAATGGAGCACAATTTTTCGGTCAAGATCAAGGAGTGGCTTACCCTTCAAAATAGAACAACGCTTTACTCATTGGCACCCCAAGCCAATGGTCGTGGAAGCCACCAACAAGACCATAGTCAAAATTTTGGAGAAAGGTTGAGAACCTCCCAAGACAGTAGGCGGATGATCTCGACGCGTCCTTTAGGCGATCGAGCGAGCGGACCGCCACACAAGAAACACCTTTCTCCTTGGTCTATGGATCCGAGGCGGTCATCCTTCGGAGACGTGGTGGCAACCCGGAGAATCCAAAGAATACAACCCATTGATAATGAGCTCGCAAGGATCTATGACCTTGAGCTCCTTGAAGACAAGCGCGATAAGGCATTGGCCAACATCCTTCGGTACCAAGCCATGACCACTCGAGCCTACAATAAACGTGTGTTTCCCAAGGACATACAAGTTGGAGACTTAGTCCTCAGAAGAGCCGATATACTAAGTCATGTGGGGAAACTTAAGCCTAAGTGGGAAGGACCGTACAAAGTTACTGGGGCAAGAGTTAATGGAAGCTTTGAACTAGAAGATGAACAAGGGCGGGCCTTGAAGAGAACTTGGAATGCCAAGAATCTCCAAAAGTTTTACACTTAGAGAAGCATGGCAACGACTGTCACCTTCCTCTATCTTGTCGAACTGTTTTTTGTGTTTGTTTTTTGAAAAAGGCCTCGAAGCCCTCAAGTTGTAATCCGATTTCCGTCAAATCAATACAACTGTGATTTCATAAACATTGTTCATAATCATGTCCTCCGAATTTCATGATTCGAACGGGCCATGAAGATATTTAACTACTCGATCCAAACCTAGATCATACACTCATCCGGAGCAGATTAACACAATCAAACAGTGTCCGACCTTCACAAAGGCAAATACGCTTTTATTAAAACAGTACAGATTTACAAAGACAGGGTCCGAAGAGCCCTAATCGAGCTTAAACAAGTTCCTATTCTATCTCTTTTCTACTCTACAGTGAAGCTTCTTCATTAACCCTGGTCTACCGAACCAAACCCCGTCCGAGCACTATTCACTGTATCTGTGGGCGCTCCGAAGCAAGAGGGAATTCCACCATCCCAACTTTGATTGCTTACTGACAGATCTCGAAGCCCCCTTCGGACGATCTAAAAACTAACAGCAGTCGGACGAGATAACTGAGGCCATTCGATGCTTCCAGAAAGGATACTTCATCACTTCTGAACGACAAAGAGCTCCGAAGCAAGCAAGAAGCACTATAACAATCCGGATCGTCTCTTACCAAATACTATAAATACATCCCAGATTCAGAGTATTTGGAAGGCGGCCAACCCGGATAGTCGGATTAACCCAAGTCACTCCGGAGGCTCCCGTTGATCCGAGTCCCAACAAGACCGGCATTGTCAGGAACTCCGTCCCAGAATTGTAAGTCGCTCCCTCGAGCCTTCAATTCTGGAACGCAGCCACCAACAAAACCGAGCTGCTCGGACGAAAGACCATAGGTGTAAGACAAACAAGTTACCAAAAAGGATACATCCGGAGCTCCCTCGATCCGAGAAACGGACAACTAGACACAACAGGATTGGTAGAAATCCTTCCAACATCTCGGGCGGTTTTTTACGACCGAACCACGAAAATCGGAAGGATTCTACCAAACCAATTATGCCAACTTGTCGCCTCCGCACATACCGAGCAAGATGCCTCGATACATTGAGGTTCAAAACAACTATTTGAAGATCCTCGAACCATCCAAATAATCTACCTCTCCGGCTAAAAGTCGGATATAGACTGACCCGGAGAAAGAAGATTAGCCTGACGATCAGAGGAATTGAATGGCAAAGATTTCAAGTCGCACTCGGCACGGACCGTATCCTCGAAGATCCGAGACTGGCTTTCCGAGCAATTTAATTTCCAAAACTCTCACCGTGAACCAGCCCGGGTAGACATCCGAAGCATCGGAGAAACCCTTGGGACAAGATCACGCGCAAGAGTGAAGGTATAAACATGCACACCAGCCGCTCGGACTCGAGCTCCGGACCTTTGGTTACTATAAAAGGGAGAAATGTCCTAATGAAAAGCCGTACAAAGCAGGGGTATATATAGAAAGAGAAGACCAATCAGAAGCGGACACGTGTCCCATATTCGCCGGAAATGGGCTTGGGCCAAACATGGGCCTGCCTCTTCAACTTCTATTAGCCCAACCCAATAATCCATCCATAAGGTTGGGCAAATCGACTAAGTTACTCACTCAGATGTATCAAGCTCGGGGCTGACATGACAACACCCGAAGCAACTGTGATTCGTATAGAGTCACCCTATACTTAATGCTGATCATCTTCTCACTCTTTCACAAGTGTGCATGACTCGGGAAGACACACCAAGTCAACATCCGAATCGCCACAACTTATCACGATACAAGGAAATTCTCTTTTGTCGCAAGCCGTGCCACTCTAAAATGTGGCTCCAAACCGTTCGTGATCCGGCTTATTTCTATCAAAGAGTCCGATTCGGATGGATACAATGGTTGATTGTTCTACTAAAGGGTCCGGACCCACTATCCGAGTTTACGAGAGTTGATGAGTTGCTACGCAAATACGAAATTAAAACGCGCAAGAATGTAAACAACAACATTAGTGTTTCAATGGCAAAAATAGTTCCGAGCCACCAAGGGACCCGAACCAACAACATTCATCAAGACAAATATATGTTTAGCCAACAAAAAACGAGCAAAAAAGACAACATTGTTTTTAGGCCCGGAGGCACCCTACTACAAAAAACCCGGGGCATACCCCGTCTTCACTACCTTCGCCGCTCGGACGAACTAGGTTGAGACCGAGAGGGACCCCCCGTATCCTTCTCCGGAGGCGCTTGACCTTGCTGTTGGGCTGCTTGGGCTAACCTCCGTTCTCTCCGAGCCTCAACCTCTTTCAGGAAGGCCGGACACTCCTCCATCAAGTCTAGGTCGCGAGCAAAACCATGGACAGGCCCAGGCAGAGTCAGCCAGTCTCGGTTGTGTTCCAAGTGATCCTCCAAAGGAAGGAAAACACTGGACATAAGCACCCGAGGGACGAAGGATGGGAGATACGGACCGCCATGGTTGTACTTCTTGCCCTCAACTCGTTGCAGACCAACTCCACAAATTCACACTTAAGCAGGTCTTCGTCCAAGACACCCTCCGGAGCAAAGTCCGAGCCATCTCCATTCTTAAAGGCGGACACTCCCTCAGCCTCCAAGTCGCAGTCAGCCGGTATCCAACCCTTCCTCCGGCACTGGTCCACAGCTGCATCAAACCCATCTTGACGGGCCTCGTCATACTTCGACTCGAACAAAAACTTGCAGGAGTCCGAATCAAGGAAATCTTGGGCAGCCCTTGTCCGGACCCCCTTAAGCTCCTTCAGCATTTTATCTTTGAAAGTCCGAGAGACACCTTAACTCGTCCAAACTATCTTGGTGCACCTTCAAGTCGGTCTCCAAAGATCGAATGGCACTTTTCATCTTGGCCGTCTCCGACTCGGCCTCCTGTTTAGCAGCTATGGCCTTCTTTAGGCGCTCCGAAGTGCTGTTCAACCGAGACGCTTCAATCGCCCGGCACCTTGGCCAAATCCTCCTCTAGGGTAGCCCTTCGAGCAGCTACGAAGGAGCATGCCTCCACGGCAGCAGCAAGCTAAAAATAACAGATATCACAAACGTTTAGATATCTCCGAATCACAGGAAGATGACAAAATAACCAAAACACTTACTAACCTTGCGTTGAGCGGCAACTAACTCGAATCCGCTCCACCTCCGGCAAAGAACACCGAAAGCAACTTCAAAGATCCGAATCGCCGGCGCCTCGCTCATCTTCCCTTGCCTTTTTAGCGGAGGATTCGACCTTGAGGGGCTTTTGCAGCCAGCTCGATCCGCTTATGGAGGATCTCGGGACAGGGATCTTGGAGGCTTCTTCGAGCCCTTAGACCCAACCACCTTACCCTTGTCCGGAGTAGGGATAGTTTGGGCCTCTTCGCCCGCAGCAGCTCTCCGAGATTCCTCCACTCGGAACACGGCAGCATTTCTTGGCTCGTCCATCGGGAATACGGTGGAAGTCTTGATAATTTGGGTCCGGAACCTTCGCCAACTCCTTCATTGGCAAAGATTTTGTCGACGCTTCAACTCCGCATGGTCGACATCGTATACCGAACCAAAAATCGCACATCCGAATCACAATGAGTTGCAAAATACAAAAGAATCTACAAAAGGTAATCATATAGTCGATTTAACGTACAACCGAATCGGACAACCAACCAGGGGTAGAGGAAAACCACTTACTCAAATCCTCCATGTTGTCACAAAAACTTGGCTCGGACAAGCCGGCCAAGTAAGGCAGAGGCTGACATATATCAGCCCTCGGAAGAAGTACTTTTCCGGCTCTTGACTCCGATGGAGTGCTTGCATCCACAAGGGATGTTCGCGTTTGGCTTCCAACTGGCAACCTCGGAAGAACTTTTTCTCAAAATGCCACTGGGCCTCTCCGCTTTGGATTCAGAGCCGGACGGACAAAAATGTACCTCTTGAACCATTGGATTCCCAACAAGGACAGGGGATCAACAAAAAACGTGTACGCCTGGCGACATACGAACGTGTAGAACCATGTGTTCCTATTACTTACACTTATATTGAATAACTTATAAAATTATCGAATGTGACCGGATGCCTTTATATTTACATAAGACCCCGAAGCACATCAGATTTCCGAGGGAGTTGGGAATGATCTGGTGCGGACTCAAACCCATGCTGTTCAAAATCTCCAAAAACTCGGACGATACGGGAAAGCGCTACCCGCAATGGAGACTTATCTCATAGACAGACATGTATCCCGGAGGCGGATTGTAGAACGCATGAGATTAAATGCAGGATGAGAATATCCACACATTCCGGATCTCATATCTCCTCGGAGCTCATCCACTTCATCGGCTCGGATGGTTGAGGCACGGTAGGCAAAGTACCATCTTCATTCAACTCGCCCTCCGGATCGGGTGAGTGACCTCGTCTTTAGACCGAGGAACTTTACTTGAATACATCCTCACCCTTCCTCGCCTCTCCGGACGCTCTTCCTCACCACTGCCGACTCGGCCGCTGCCAAGCAGATTCCACACGAGCATATGAGCGGATGGCTCACACCTTCTTCCTCTTCGAACTGTAATCTTGGCCCCGACACCTTCCTCGCCTCACCTTCCTCGGATGAGGACGCTAACTCTGACGATCAAGAGGCGCAATGACTTGCACGATCCTCCTCACCCTCTTCGAAGATGCCCAAATTGGGAGGTACTTCCGAAGTATCATGAACTTCCTCGATGATCGGCGCCTGCGGATCCGGAACGAACGGGACTCGATTAGGATTACTCCTAAAATTATAACCAAGGTTGCGAATTAAAGATCGAATCTCTACCGAAGTTCGATTTCGCCACCGACCAGGCGACGAGTTCCTATAACTCGCGAACTTGTCTCTTGAGCCGCCACAATAACCTCGCACATGGGACACTCGCAGTAATCCCGACGGAGGACCGTAATCCGAACAACTAACGAAGTAAGGAACTTACCTCTGCTCTTCCCGACTCGGATGGGGCGCTTGTTCCACCTCCAATACTTCATCGTCATCTACGATCCCAATTTCCTCGGAGCTATCGGTTAAAGATATCGCCTCGGAGTCATATCCCTCAGCCTCGGATCGGTTTTGGCTATCACTCTCGGACATCCTAGGGAAAGGAGAAAGCAATTTAGTAAGCTTTAAGATGGCAGCCCGAGAGGTCGTTTATGTATATTAAAAGTGGTCAGTTCAAGGCCAAAACTAGCGGCTTTACTCGACGAAGTTAGTTCGGAGTCAGTACTACGCTTATTCGGGGTTAGTCAACATCAAGTACGTATTGATTCTCAACTATACTACACATCATAAGCATGCATCCGAGTAACTTGAAGATGAAAGACAACAGAGATAATTTAATCATAAGACGAGACAAGTAAACTTACTTGGACTCGGATGATTAGATAGAAGTGACTTGACTTTGCACAGGATCACGCGCTTCGAACCGCTCGTTGCTCGCTTTGGATTGCTGGTAGTTGCTTCGGATATACTTAGAATGCAAAAATTCTCTCTCTAAACGGTGAGAAATGAACCGGCCAACCCCTCTATTTATAGAGGGCCATATTAGGAACTCCAACCGTCGCGATTTTTTGGATTTAATCTCCACCGTAGATCAAAAACCATCCAACGGTATAGTACAATTATACCAAGTGAAATGAAGAATTGGTACAACAAATCTATCTCACGGATAGACGAATATAACAACTATCCCACTCTCGGGCAGCAGACAGCACGAGAGCTCCGGATTATCATCTTCTCGGACGCCTAGCGGCTTATCAGCCCAACATAATTTGCCCACAGGGAACCTCGTATACTCGAGCGATTACACTTCAAACCTTTCCTTGACCACAGAGGTTGGTTCGGACGGGACACGCACCTACGGTCCGCCACCGTAGCCCATCAAAGGTACACTACTGATGTTCGGAGCCTAAAACTTAGTCTCGATTACAAATACCGTTTTTTCTTTCTTCTTCACTTCGTCGCCCTTCGGACCCAGCCCCTCTGATGGCAACGATGTTTTAGAAAAAGAAAAGGGGGGGGGGAGAGACTAAGTCAATGGCCACACGAAGTACGGAGTACACCTTTTTTCAACAAGATCGAAACGGATTGGACTGAAGAACGGATTTTTTCCTCAAAACAGCTTCCCAAACCAGTAGTTCCACAACTATCTTCTACTAAGATACTTGGAAACTAGGGGGACATATGTTGATACGAAAATATGTCCAATCCGTCATAAAGGACCTAGGAACAAATCCTAAGGCGCCCTAAGTCATCCAATGGATCCGAGACACTTTAGTTCGAGCCAATGGTCCGATCCGGGCAGACCATCCATGGTCCGACCCACCCTAAAAGAAAGGAACAAAGGATTTGGACCTACAAGGCCCGACCCGGAACCGTAGGTCCGACCCACCTTGGCCCGAGCCTCTCTGGGAAAGGAGCATAGTGCTAAGTCAGTACCCTCTCCGACCCAAGGACTCCGATACGGATGTCAACTCGGATCTAGCATGACCATCTCATAAAGAAACCAAGCAAATGGGAACCAAAGAGTGAGGTGTCCGAACCCAGGAGCTCCGAATCGGAAGAGTTGGACAGGCAGGAGAACTTCCTCAGCTGACAACCAAATGTGGTCCGAACCAATCGTCCGGACCCATCTCTCCGAACCTGAGAACTCGGCAGAACTAGTCACATCCTCAAGAACTCTCCCAATAATGACCAAACTACCCCTAAAGCCCAAGATGGCATGGGCTAAAACTTCATTATTGGGCTATGGGCCTCATATTAGCATTGGTGGCTCAATCCTGGCCGTACACATGGCGCAATCCTAGCAAGGCCTTCCATTTTGATGATAGCCTATAAATAAGGCACACATCCCAACAAGTAAGTCACTTTTGAACAAGTCATCTGATAAGTCACATCCCGCCCTCAATCCCGAGCGTTATACAGAGTTGATCTTCAGTCACTCTCGAGTAAAGTCTCATCCCGGTTTGACACTTAGCAAACCGGGCACTAACCCCCCCACTCAAGTGCGTGTCTCACCAAGTAGTTGGTCGCTGGTTCTTACGCCTCGGTCCTTACCTAGCAAGGAGCTTCTTACCTTGGCGCCCATTAGTGGAGTTGAAATAAAATCTAAGTAGTTGGGGAGTTACACCCCCAACACCGTGATAGTCGCTACAGCCTCCGCTTCTACCCACTTGGTAAAATATTCTACCGCCACAATGAGAAATTTTTTCTGTTGGGTACCCCTCGGAAATGGTCCGACAATATCGATACCCCACTGGTCGAACGGACACGCTATGATTGCCGGAATCATAGGGTCAGGCGATGTGGGATGTTTGCGTAATATGGCAATCCCGACATCTCCGGCGTGGTCGGCGGAATCTTTACCGATGGTAGCCAATAGTAGCCTTGTCGTATGATTTTCCGGGCGAGAGTCCTCCCCTGGAATGACTCCCAGCTTCCGTGTATCTCTTCCAAAGACGTGCTTCTTGTGGTTCAAGCATCTCGGTGAGTCCTAAAAAGATCTCTTTTACAAATCATCACCCATTATAAAATATCTATTTGCTCGATTGCACACTCCTTGATTCTTTCGGATCGACCGCAAAGATCCGTCCTTGAGATAGTTAAAAATGTCAGTCATCCAGTTTCATCCTGTGACAAGTATCATGACCGCCGAACTGGACTCATGACGGATGAGTCAGTAATGGTGAGTAGAATTACTCTCCTAGTGTCCAAAGTCAGCCAGAGATGCGTATTTTGCCAAGGCATCGCCTCTTTCGCTCCAAGCTCACAAACTTTTCCAAGGTGAACTCCTCAAGTGGCTGGCCTCATTCTTGAGTAGCTCAAGATACTTGATCATCGAAGGACCTTTTGTGGCAAAACTTCCTGAAAATTGGGCCTCGACGAGCTTTGACCTTCCGGGCTTGGAGTGACTTGGCTAGCCGCAGCCCCACTAAAAGTGCCTTATACTCTGCCTCATTATTGGTAACTTTGAAATCCAAGGAAATCGCATAGTCGAGTTCCGCGCCATCTGGGCTCTTAAGGTAGATTCCAATTCCTCCCACTCTTCCAGTGGAAGAACCATCCACTTCCAATGTCCAGATATCGGAAGGATGTCTTTTGGTTTGGAGATCTCCTGCGAGCTGCTGAGGTTCCGCTCTTGGTTCATCCCCTCCCATGATTTTCGTTCTGATGTTGTCCGCACTGGGGTTTCTGGGAACATCACCAAGTAGAAACATTTGGTTGACCCGAGTTTCCCCATCTGACAAAGGAAAGGGCCGATTGATGAACTGGACTTCCTCGAGGTTTTCCGGGTTGAACTTTGGCGGAACTGGCTTTCGGACAATGTGCTTGGTGATTAAGCACCCGAGCACCTGCCTGTCAGGGACTTTCTCTGAATCCTTCTCTGGATAATCCGCTAAGAAGTCGGCGAGGACTTGAGCCTTTTTGGCTGACGGAGCCTGGTAGCAAATGTCGTATTCACTTAGCTCGATCGCCCACTTAGAGAGTCGTCCTGATTGGTCGGGCTTTCCTAGGACCTGTTTCAAAGGTTCCGCAGTTAGTACCACTATTTTGTGAGACTTAAAATAAGGTTTTAACTGTCTGGCGGTATAAACCAAGGCGTATGCGAGTTTCTCGATCTTAACGTATCTTGTCTCCGCCCCAGCAAGGGCTTTGCTAAGATAGTAAATCGGCAAATGCTCGTTAGCCTGAATCCGTACTAATACGGAGCTCATTGCCTCTTCCGTGATTGCTAGGTAGAGGTAGAGCGGTTCTCCTTCGACGGGCTTGGAGAGCAGTGGAGGGGAATGGAGGTACTCTTTCAGTTTCTCGAAAGCCTCAGAACATTCCGCGGTCCACACAAAGTTCTCTCCTTTCCGGAGGATTTTGAAGAACGGAAGATTCTTCTCCGCTGATCGGGAAATGAAACGACTTAAGGACATTAGACGCCCAATAAGCTGTTGTACCTCGTTGAGGTTCTTCGGATGGGGAAAATCTAGGATTGCCTTGATCTTCTCGGGGTTTGCACTTATCCCTCCTTCTGTGACCATGTATCCCTGAAACTTGCCTCCTTTCAACTTCATTCCATACTTCCGCAGAATGGAAAAGCAATTGTTGAGATGCTCAATATGCTCTTCTTCAGTCTTACTTTTAACAAGCATATCATCTACGTAGACTTCCATAGTCTTTCCCAACTCCGCCTTGAACATTTTATTCACCAACCGCTGGTATGTGGCTCCCGCGTTCTTCAACCCGAATGGCATCACCTTGAAATCAGATACTCCTCCGCCAAGAAGGCTGTTTTCTTGATGTCGTCCTTGGCCATCCGGATTTGATAGAAGCCCTGGTATGCGTCCATGAAGCTTAGGAGCGCACATCCCGTAGTAGAATCTACCAACTGGTCTATGCGAGGTAGGGGATAAGGATCCTTTGGGCAAAACTTGTTGAGCCTTGTGAAGTCATTGCACATCCTCCACTTTCCTGGGGCTTTCTCGACGAGTACCACATTACAGACCCAGTCCGAGTACCAAAGTCTTTCCTCTTCTGTCGGATATATTTGATCGAGGGATCCATGTTCAGACGGTGAACAGTGATTCTCGGATCTATTCCCTTCAAATCATCAGTACTCCAAGCAAATACATCCCTGTTGTCTCGGAGACAAGCAATAAGTTTCATCTCCACTTCTGTGCTCATCTCTGTTCCGATTCTATTCTTCTTATCCGGGCTTCCAACAACAATCTCGATTTCCTTGAGAGTTTCGTGAGGCTCGATCCGTGCAGTTCTTGGGAATTTCTCCTTCGGGCTTCCTACCCCTATCTGCGGATTCTCCTGTTGGGGCGGGAGAACAACTCTCGGATCGGAGGTCACCGTGACTGCCAAAACGGGGGCAGATGCCCTTCTCGTGGACATAATGTAACACTCCCAAGCTTCTCGGATATTTTCTACCTCTTCTCCTACTCCGAAGGGAGTAGGAAATTTCATTCTGTTGTGTAAGGTGGATGAAATAGCCCGGAATTGATTGAGTCCTGGGCGCCCAAAGATGGCGTTATAGTCGAAGGTCCGATCAACCACGACAAATCGGACCGACTGTGTTACCCTGGCCGGGAAGGTTCCGAGTGAAACGTGTAACGTAACACTTCCCAGTGGTCGAACAGTTCCTCCTCCAAACCCTATTATAGAGGTGTGAACTCTGTCGTAGCGGATTCTTCCCAACTCCATCTGATCTAGTGTCCTCTTAGAGATGATATTCGAAGAACTCCCGGTATCCACCAGAATTTTGTTCACTCGATAAGTCGCGATGGTCAACGAAACTACAAGAGGACCGTCCGGGTCGTCAATCTCCTCGCCTCCTGCCGTAGGAGGGGGAATTTCGCTATCGTCGAAAGATATTGCATTTGTTCCTTGAATCATGGGGCACCGTGACGCCTGTCATTGTTCAAGGTTTTGGGCGGTCCACTCCTTGCATTCTGCTATCACCTCCGGAGGTCCGCTGCGATAGTGTTGATCACTCCATGCGGAGGGTTCTCCATTTCCGTCTCGTCGCCAGTATCCGTCGGATGTCCTCCCCCTGTGGCGGATAACCCATTGGCGGAGGTGGCAAAGATAGTGGGCGGTGGTGGGTCGGCGTTATCCTCCCTCCTCCGCTCCGTTCTTTCGTGCCTGGAGGGCTCGTCCGCATATATGTGCTCCTTCAACTTGCCTTCTCTCACCAGGTGTTCGACCTCTGTTTTTAACTGGACACAGTCGTCAGTCTCATGGCCTTTGCTCTTGTGAAATTTGCAGTATCCCTTCGCATTTCTGTTTCTCCGATTGTGGGATGGCTTTGGCCAATGTACGTCCAACTTCTTCTCAACAATAGTGGCCAAGATGTCGGATCTCGGCTTGTTGAGGCGCATGTAGTCCGCGAATCTTCTGGGCGGACTTCTCTCCCTGTACATGCCTTTGTCTCTGTGATCTTTCCTCGGGTCAAACTTCCCCTGGCGTTGCTCTTGTTTTTGCGGTTCCTTTCCCTTCTTCGATCCTGCTCGGACTGGTACGTTCCTTCGGTATTCTTCTCCGTACATCACCTCCTCACAGATGTCATCCAAGTGCTTTTCGCTCCTCACTTCCTGACTAGAGAGCTTCCGCCACAGCTCGGAGTTGTAAGTATTAGCGTACAGGTGACAGACCCGTTCTTTAATACTATGGGGCTCAACTCGGAGTACTTCCGTATTGAAGCGATCTAGGAAAGTTCGAAGATCTTCCTGTTCCCTTTGGATGACTTCAGCCAGGTGCTCTACAGTACGTTTTCTTCTTTTTGATTTTCCGAATCGTGCTAAGAATTTTGAAGACAGATCTGCATACGACCTTATTGACTTGTTTGGCAAAGCGGTGTACCAATCCATAGCCGTGCCGAAGAGGGTGGATGAGAACGTAAGGGCTTTAGTATTGTCACTCAAATTTTGGAATCCATCTTGCTGTTGTACCTTGTCAGGTGACCCACGGGACAAGTATCCCCATAGTAGTATTCCAAGTTCGGAATCACTTGGTCCGAGTTTCTATTTCTTTCCTTTTCCCTCATGATATCATCACACAGAGGGTTTGGTGCACTTGTAGTGATCTGCTCGTGGTCTTTTACCAGACGTCCGAGGTTCAGAATTTGGGTTTCCAAAGCTTTTTGTTGGGCGTAAATTTCATCAGCTGTCATGACCTTTCCTGTCCGTGGATGGACTGCGACATCCGCGGGGGGTTCGTCTAGACGGACAACTGGAATGGTTTCTGCAACATGATCCCTGTTCCTCATGGGAGCTTGTCGCGGACCTCCTGGCTGCCTGTTACCTCCTTCTTGGTATTCTCTCCTCCCATTCGGGCTTCCTTCGCCCCGAACTTGCGAAGCAGAGGCCCGTCGGTCTAGAAGATTTCGCAAATCCTCATGGTGCGGCTGATCTCCCAACCTCTGTTGGATCGGACGCTGTCTGTTCCTTGACAAGGCGGGCTCCGCTTGAACCGGAGTAACCACTAGCGGAGTGGCTTGCTGCGGATGGGCATTGTTAGACCCTAGGCATCCTTGGATAATCGTGAGCAACCTATCAAACTGAGTTTCGCTTAGTCCGAGGTCGCTTGTGCGGACAACGCGACCATCGGGCATCGTAAACTGTTGA